>CM068832.1:96211995-97475745 GCA_028554795.2 Sinohyriopsis cumingii
AGGCAACACACCTGTAATTTTAACGCTAGTGTATAAGACTGTCAGTGTCTCAAATACCAGGCAACACATTTGTGATTTTCATACAAGTGTAGAAGGTTGTCAGTCTCTTCAGTACCAGGCAATACATTTGTGACTTTCATGCAAGTGTAGAAGGCTGTCAGTGTCTCCAATACCAGGCAGTACATTTGTGACTTTCAAGCAAGTGTAGATGGCTGTCAGTGTCTCCAATACCAGGCAATACATTTGTGACTTTCATGCAAGTGTAGAAGGCTATCAGTGTCTCCAATACCAGGCAATACATTTGTGACTTTCATGCAAGTGTAGAAGGTTGTCAGTGTCTCCAATACCGGTCAATACATTTGTGACTTTCATACAAGTGTAGAAGGCTGTCAGTGTGAGCTCCAATACCAGGCAATACATTTGTGACCTTCAAGCAAGTGTAGAAGGCTGTCAGTGTCTCCAATACCAGGCAATACATCTGTGACTTTCAAGCAAGTGTAGATGGCTGTCAGTGTCTCCAATACCAGGGAATACATTGTGACTGTAATACTAATGCAGAAGGTTGTCAGTGTCTCTAATACCAGGCAATACATTTGTGACTTTCATGCAAGTGTAGAAGGCTGTCAGTGTCTCCAGTACCAGGCAACACATCTGTAATTTTAACACTAGTGTAGAAGGCTGTGAAGATGGCAAAACTGACATGCACAGCTAGTCCTTGAAATGAAATGATACCAGCCAAACAATGTGAACATTACATCCCTGTCACCATCCAACATCTGGATAATAACAGTCTAAGACTAAACATTACATTCTGACTCTGTAAACATAACATCCTCTTCAAAATCCAAACAACAGCTATATGATAACAGCCAAACACAGTGAACATGACATTCCGATCACTAATCAGCATCTGGATGATTCCAACCCAACAAAGTTCCCATCACCATCTGGATGATCCCAACCAAACAAAATCCCCATCATCAAACAGCATCTGGATGATTCCAACCCACCACTATGAACATGACATCACCCAAACAGCATCTGGATGATCCCAACCAAACAAAATCCCCATCATCAAACAGCATCTGGATGATTCCAACCCACCACTATGAACATGACATCTCCATCACCCAAACAGCATCTGGATGATACCAACCCACCACTATGAACATGACATCTCTATCATCCAAACAGCATCTGGAGGATACCAACCCACCACTATGAACATGACATCTCTATCATCCAAACAGCATCTGGATGATACCAACCCAACAATCTTCCCATCATCAATCAGTATCTGGATGATAATAACCTACCACCCTGAACATGGCATCCCTATCGCCAATCAGCATCTGGATGATAACCAACCAAACAAAATCCCCATCATCAAACAGCATCTGGATGATCCCAACCAAACAAAATCCCCATCATCAAACAGCATCTGGATGATTCCAACCCACCACTATGAACATGACATCTCCATCACCCAAACAGCATCTGGATGATACCAACCCACCACTATGAACATGACATCTCTATCATCCAAACAGCATCTGGAGGATACCAACCAAACAAAATCCCCATCATCAAACAGCATCTGGATGATTCCAACCCACCACTATGAACATGACATCTCCATCACCCAAACAGCATCTGAATGATAATAACCTACCACCCTGAACATGGCATCCCTATCACTAATCAGTATCTGGATGATACCAACCCAACAATCTTCCCATCATCAATCAGCATCTGGATGATACCAACCTACCAAAGTGAACATGGCATTCCCATCCCTAATCAGCATCTGAATCATACCACCTACCACAGTGAACATGGCATTCCCACGACCAATCAGCAGCTGGATGATACCAACCCAACAATGTCCCCATCACCAATCAGCAGCTGGATGATACCAACCCAATAATGTCCCCATCAACAATCAGCAGCTGCATGATACCAACCATTGTCCCCATCACCAATCAGCAGCTGGATGATACCAACCTACCACACTGAACATGGCATCCCCATCACCAATCAGCAGCTGGATGATACCAACCCAATATTGTCCCCATCACCAATCAGCAGCTGGATGATACCAACCCAATAATGTCCCCATCACCAATCAGCAGCTGGATGACACCAACCAATGTCCCCATCACTAATCTGCATCTGGATGATACCAATCCACCACACCAAACAAGACACTCCCATCGCCAATCTTCATCTGGATACCTCAACTCCCCAATGTAGTCTTTTTTATTTACTGTATTTACAGTACATATTGGGACACAATAAAATAATAATTTTTTTTCTGTCCCAGAACTTATTGTGAAACTTTATTCACCTAAGTCATATCAGGGATCGTCCTGGGCTTCGCCAATGTCGCAAATTGCGATCTTTTTTCCTTATTGGCGACAAAAATATCCCATCTGGCGATTTTTTTGGCGACATACTTTTTGGTTATTTAATTTGTACATACAATCATGGATTTGGACTGAATAAATTTAAAGCCAGAACGAAAGGAAGCCACAAACTTGACTAAGCAATGCATTGGAATCAATCTGTTACACAAACGATCCTTTGTTCTTATTGACAACCCTATCTTTACAGTGCATTGTTACATCATAATCTGCTTATGCTGACAACTGGGCTGAGTACTGTATGCTGCGATACAGTCAATCATGCTACCGCACTATACCTACAACTGACCGACTTCTGAAGACGTGAATAGAACAGATACAATTAATTGTATGGCTAATCCTTCTGTTTTTTTAATACATATACCAATACAATAGTTTTGCTGAACCTTCATAGAAAACTGATAACCTTTGAAGTACCGACTACTGTGTATAAATACAAAGCAAATGGAAAAAATCTCAATCACAATTATATCTGTCGCCAGTGCAGCATTTTACTCACTGATCTTTTCCTTTTGCCATCAGTCCCGTGTTACGGCTGCAGAGACTTAAACTCCGCAACAAGAAATAGCACAAAAAAAACAGTTTTGCATAATTAATGATAATTATTTATTTCTCAAAATACAGGAGTGAAAGAATCCCTAAATTGGGTGTGAATTTACTCTTATATATACGGTCCAATATTGCCAGGTGTTGACTCGTGTAAGTTTCATTCGTGGGAATGGAGATCCTATTTTTCTTGTCGAGAAAATTTATACAGCATTCAGTGATCATTCTTGGGATTTAGAAAGCAATTCGCTACAAGCTTTGTGAAGCTAGCCATAAAGGGGGGGGGGGGGGGCTGCTAAGAGACTACTGGTGTCACCTGTCAGCACTGAGGACTGTTAACGTGGATTCAGTACCTCATAAAACCTCATAAAAACTGACATCAGAAATAAGCTCTGCATCTCATCTCTCGAGAATTTAATGAGAATCAGCATGTACAGATGTGAAAAATTAGACTTTGAAACTGCATTCAACAAGTGGGCAGCCCTAAAATCGCAACAGATCTTCATGTAACACTTTGTAACATTTTGTTAATGCTTGTTGTAATTAAAGTATTAACTAATCCATCTTTTGTAATTTTCATTGCCTGTTACATTAATAGACTAAATTAACACTTGGAAAAATGTACACTACTTTTTTTGGCGACACTTTTTGAAAATTGGCGACAAAATATTGAGGTTGGCGATTTTTTTGGTGACAGCTTTTTAAAAGCCAGGACCATCCCTGCATATGTGCCAAAACTTAAGAAACAAAATAAATTTTTATTGAATTTGTACCCCCCCCCACTGCACATTGCAATAAAATTGATAAACAAAACACTTATCTGATATTTTTTAAAAAGAAACTAACCTTGTACACCTCTCCCTCGATAACTCGCGCACAACGGGGTCCACAAACATAGACTGCACAATAAGCGAGGCGTGAGTTACTAAGGGACCTCCAAAAATTGAAAAAAATCACTTTGACATCGAGAAAACCGGGGGGGGCCAGCGGTGTGTTAGGGAACTGGGCTTTCTAATGACTGAATCCTCATTTTACAATCACGTCAATAATTATTTTTAATAATGTGCTTTTCCTAATGAAGTTGTTCATTTTTCTGTTTAAATAACATTTTTTTCTCTCAAAATATCCAACATATAAAAGATTGTTCCAACTGGTTTGAACAACCATCATGTGTACACGAAAAATCTGTGTATTACATCACTGCTTTTTGTTTTCTTGATGAGTCTGGTTCCCGTACTAGTATTTAATGGTATCTTGCCAAATTGGTAGTCCACAATTTGGGAACTAGTCTAACTGTTGATACACCACCAAACAAGGTTCCTTTTTTTTTATAAACACGCAACATTTCTTTTGTGACATGTCTACGTCAAAATTCAATTTTTTGTTGTTCAAGTAGTACACCTCTCCTTCGATAACTCCTGCACAACGGGGTCCACAAACATAAACCGCACTATAAGTGAGGCGCAAGTTACCAAAGGACCTCCAAAAATTGAAAAAAGATCGCTTTGACATCGAGAAAACCGAGGGGGGGGGGGCCTTATGGAACTGGGCTTTCTAATGACTGAATCCTCATTTTACAATCACGTCGATAATCATTTTTAATAAAGCACTTTTTCTAATGAAGTTGTTCATTATTCTGTTTAAATAACATTTTTTTCTCTCAAAATATCCAACATATGAAAGATCATTCCAACTGGTTTGAACAACCATCACGTGTACACGTGTATTACGTTACTGCATTTTGTTTTCTTGATGAGTCTGGTTCCCGTACTGGTATTTAATGGTATCTTGCCAAATCAGTAGTCCACAATTTGGGAACTAGACTAACTGTTGATACACCACCAAACAAGATTCCTTTTTTTTTTCAAAAACATGGGACATTTATTTGGTGACACATCTACGTCGAAACTCATTTTTTTTTTATTGTTCAATTAGTACACTGTCAATGTCATGATTTCATTGAAAGTAATAATGAAACTTCTTATCATCCCTGAGGATATCTCTAAATGCCAGTTCAAGAATTCTCTGAAACTTGCTTGCCCACGATGATCCGTATCTGTGAAACCAAGCTCTTTATTTTTCTAAGTATTTTTCATTTTGCTTTGCAGCCTTGTTATCTTTGATCACAGTTATGAAAGAGTCAGTTAATTTAAGGTAGTTTCTGTTACATACACAGTAACATTTATTACAGTGGTTGATTGATCAAATGAAGTGAGTTCACCCAACATACGACCGAGGCTGCTAGATTTTAAGTTAGTCCGATTTTTGTGCCTTTTAACTTTTCTTTTATTCCACCTCCTTTTTTATTCAAAAGACATAATTAACGTGACAATATAAAGGAGGCCAGCTTTCAATTCAGTGCAACAATACAACAAATACTTCCGTTAGTCAGTTATCAAAGCACAGTTGGCACTTAATTAGGTTCTCAGAGAAACGCTCGCAGACATAGCTGTTACCATAGATTGACGCAATTTACGTTTAATTACAAGACGACACATTGCACTTATGACGATTACACTTAAAAAGAACTAAAAGATGGAACTAGAACACAAATTTCAATTGATAAAAAAATTATTTAATTTGTATTTATTTATTAAAGTACTGCCTCCAATCGGTAAAGTGACATTTTCATTGATCGAAATTTCGTTACATATCATTATTTGCGGTGTACTAGGAATGTCATTTGGAAAGAAAATGTAACAAATTGTATTAGTTATTTTTAAATTTGATGTTTTAAAGTGTTAATTAAAATTTCCAGGTCCTATGTACCGTTTTCAATGATAAAATAAGCGATACATCAAAGTTTCCATTACCAAATTTTGATCGTGATTTTCTTCAAGTTAAACAAATAGGGATACATTTTTGAGGTATTTTCGGGTTTAAAAAATGAGATCCACGCCTGACACCTCATTAAAAGCAGGTTCGCAAGTTATCAGGGCGTGAGTTATCGAGGGAGTGGTGTATTGTTATCATTTATTCTTTTTTTTCATCATGAGTATTAAAGAATAAAATATTTCCACAAACTCTATTATGTAGTGTAGGCTTCCATACTGAAGCATGTATCACAGATGTCCGATAACACACAACACGTTCATTAACATGAACAGTGAGAAACAAATCGTGTTTGGTTGTGCTCAAAGTTTTGAATGTGTTATCCAACTGAAAACTGGATCCACCAAAATCACAAATGAGAGAAATAATCCATCGATATTTTGAAGACAACTGTCATACACGCATGAGACAGTGTTAGGTGCAAAATAACCAAGAATGAATTATATCCAGGTCAACTATAGGACAGTATCTTGCAAATAAAAAACATTATTGGCAATACATTCCCTCGATTGCAAGTGTCAATCTTTTAGCTAGCACGGGTACAAAAGTATCATTAATGCAAGTTGCTGTGTAAACTAATTACTGCAGACATCAAGATCCATTTGTATTATAATTACAGATGCCAGAGACACTGAAGCCCAGGTAGTGAATAAACACAACTGGCAGCAAGCAGCAAACTCATGCTTTAAACTCACCCACAGGACATCAAAGAAAAAGGTTATTTTTATTACAAAGCAAGTCGACCTCGGAAGCTGACTTTGGACACTTTGAAGCCAGTTTTTCTTTTTTTTAAAGGATATCAATACAATGTTTATTTTATTGCAAAGCAAGCAAATCTCGGAAGCTGACTTTGAATTCTTTTAAATGTGCCGATTTTTATAAAGAAAATTTGCATATTTTTGGGGGGAATATGCAAAAATGGCCAAGATATGGAAGCTAACATTGGTTCCTTTCAATGGTATTCACAAGACTTGTGAAAATAAATTGAAACAATGAAACAATTTTTAAAGTGACACAATATAGTGTTTCATGCATGAATATCAATGACCCAGTGCTGCCCAGAAGATCTGGAGAAAATAAAATCATTTGATGAATTCATGAAGGCAAGAAGAGAAGTAGATGATTCTACAGACAAAATGATCATCAACACTGATGAAATTCTAGTGTACTTTGATCTCATTCCTGGACAGACTGATTATAAAATTGGGGTCAAAAGTGTGAGAATTAGCATGACTGGTGCAGATTTGAAAATTCTGATTTTAGTCCTTGGAGTTTCTGCTTCAGGTGATGCATTGCCTCTAATGATAATTTTTCACAGTATGAGAAATCTTAAAAGAATATTCATGCGCCGAATGAAACAATTGTACATGTGCAGGAGAAAAGTTGCGTTGATGAGATTATTCAGCAGTGTATTAAACAGTTTTATCTCAAGTACAGTTTTATATTTTTTAAAATAAAATTTCACTTGGAGTGTATTTTCTAACAAGTAATTTCCAAATGACTTAAAAGGTGTCCCACAACTTATGACTCGAAAAAATAATGTGTCCCAAAACATACAGTAAACAAAATAATTACATTCAAAATTAATTTATGGTGTCCCAACAAATATGATGTCCCAACATATGTGGTAAATATGGTGTGCTTTACCTCCAAATCTTGCATCTGAATTCTTCTTTTGAATATCTTGTCATTAGGAAATGATAATATATTCAAGTTCTGACTATACTGCTATTATCTATATTCAAATCTATACTTGGTTGCTATATATATTAAGTACTCACCATGTCCATTGTTTTGGCATCCATTTTATCTTCAATACTTAGCATGTTGACAACACTTAGAGGAATCATGGAATCTCTTGCTATTTTGCTCCTCATATCAAGTGCTCCCTTTGTATTGAATTAAGAAAATAAGTGATCAAAATATACAATAATATTTTAAAATAATAATTGATTTTCTAATCATTATTAGACAGGGTTATTGTTCTGATTAATAAACTACCATGAATGGACAAAACATTCTGATACGTCAATTTATGACTGTAACAGCATTCTGAGAGTGAAATTTAAACATAGGGCTCATGAACAAGTCAAAAGAGTTGATAAATTACTAAAATTGATGTAGTTTCAATTATGCATTCAAAATTCAAGTTTTTGCACTATTCAAGTCCATTAGCAAAATGGTCACATTATTCTGCTGATGTAAACATCCTATTCTTTATACACTGAACACGTGAAAATATAGCTAAGGAAAGAGTCCAGTATTACTATTTTCTCATTCCTATACTGATGATTGACTATCTTCTTTCCACTTCTCTTTTCTGAATATAAATTTAAAAAATATCTATCCTTAGGCATTGGTGTGGTTATTTTAATCCCACCAACAGGATTGAAATCTATATACAGTAGGCATAGGCAGCTTCCTCCAAGGCATGGGTTGGACAAGTGATATTTAAAGCCACACCCTATGATGTAAATTGACAGATAAAACCAGACCATTGCCAGATCACTCATGGGTGGTATTGTGCCCACCAGTTACATCCATACAATTTTGATGAAGTTACTGCTGTTGACAGCGTCACGGTCAAACAATGTTACCAATTTCTGTCTCTTTCTGCTAATGTAGGTCATAGTGTCATTACATCCATACTCATTTATAAGACAAGTCCAAATGCAAACAACACTGACCCTGATCTGCTGTCACACAATGTGCCAGCAAAACAGGGTCTACATTATTTGTTCTACTGCTTACTCTTAACAAACTGCACAGACCTTGATCTACCAGTGTTTTATGTGATGGTAGATCTGGATCTGTGCAGTCTGCATTTGAGATTGATTTATGAATATAAATGGTAGACACTTATTACAAAGACATTCTACCTTGATGATTAGGACTTCATCCATGGTAAGCTGGTCCGAGTGTTGAAAATGTCCATCCTGACCCGCTTTATCACTGTGAAGATCTACCAAAACCTTCAGCTCAGCACGGCGATAAAATGTTGCATGATCTTTTCCAAGTATGCAGTCCAGTATTTTGGACATTGGCCAGACAATGATGATCAGCAAGCCCATCATTAGGTAAACAAACCTTTTACAAGAAAAATGTATGGACTCAAAGACAACGTCTTCAGAAAACCATTTATAATTACTTAAACATTCACGTCTACACAGGTAAAAGTATTAACATTGAAATTAGTCTGATAATAACAAAGAGCACTAAATTATGAAATTATGAATGAAGATACACAAGTATGCATAAATGGAGCTCTAACAAAAAACAAATGGTGCCCACACCTTTGTAAAAACTCTGAAATATGAATTTTACTGAGAAAGCAACTGTTCCTAAATGGGGCACAAAAGAACTTTTGAAGACCTTTTAAATTCAGAATGTTTTCAATTTCAGTGTTGTACCTAGGATCCCAAGAACTGGGGACACTGTGTCCCTATGTCCAATAAATATAGGGGACACACAAAATTTATAAGGAACAAAGGAATACACAAGAAAATATGTGATGGTGTAGTAAGTTGGCCATTGTCAGTGTTACACTTAGTATCATGAGGGCATGGCATATTGTGTCAACATGTTATCCAAATATGGACAACACACCACATTCGAGAACGACTATAAAACACTAAAAACATGCTGATGTACTAGTAGTAGTAAAAATAAGATGAAGATAAACCTGTTCTAACAGCCACCACCATAATTTCTGTCAACTCTCATGCCAGAAGAAAAATCTCCCAAATTTTGTGGTCATTCCACACCTACCTACTTTTCTCATAATACCTCCTGATTTTTTGCAGAGAACTCCCAATTATTACATTATGTCTGTTGATTTTAATTTTTCTGAAAAAATCCAACTACAGCATCTCCATTCCCACCAACAAAACTTTGACCAGTAAACATCTGAGACCCCTGTACGTAGTCTGCATATATAAACCTTAATTGCCTTGATTAAATTAAAACAAGGAATGAAGAAACTATACAATGCAGTATATGTGCCCCCAAAGAACTAATTCAGAATAAATATTTTATTTAGTAAACAGTGTTACACGCCTTATGAGCTGACCCTAAGGAAATAAGGTGGGATAAAAAAAACGGGGGTAAAACAGTTGCCATATGTATGGTACAGCAGATTTGAACTGTTAAAATGAAGTCACAGGCAGTGTAAGTAACAAAATAAGTCATGGTTTATTTGCCAATCAATTGCTGGTGCTTACATACACACACTGTCGAACATGGTTTCTTTGAAGTATGTCAGAGGAGCAGTCCTTTTCACACAATATATGCAATGATAAGGATTAACTATTAATTAGTCACAATGGCTTTTTTGCTTCTTTACGTAATAAATCTAATCTTTAGCTACAGTGCAGTTTAGGTACAGCTGACCAAAATAAGAAAAGGGGGCATGTCCTGGGGGAAAATAAGGCACATACCACTGACAATAGCACATAGGGGTGAGGTGAGGGCACTACCCCCCCCCCCATTTCACACTGAAACATGTTAAGGCCTACATCCGTAAAATGTAATGGCTGACCACTACATGTTTGCCTCTCTTTATACCCACCTGAAAGGTTTCTGCGGGCACACCTAGTGCACCCTTCTGAGAATTTCATGCTTATTGGACCCAGAAGATCAGTCAATATTTATTGAAACCAGCACTTAAAAAATGCAGCATAAATACCTCCCAATTTTAGGTCCCAATTTATTTTTTTAGTCTATCTCCCTACTTGGCTTTTAAAAAGTTAACAGGTGTGCCACCACTGTACATGTCAGACTAGCACCTCTGTGAGACAGTCACACTTATGCAGGCACTATATGTAATTTGACTCTTATATACAGGTTTTATAGTTACTTTATTTATTCTGGTTATTTATCATCTTAACTTCATTACCTGTACTTCACTAACATATCTTTTCTATAGATGTTTAGAATATTCAAGTTTTAAAAAGTGCTATCAAAGCCCATTAAAAACAACATGTTCACATGTCTGGCTTAAAAGGATGTCTACATATCAAGTTTAATAACAACATGTTCACATGTCTGATTAACCAGAAAAGAGATTTAAAATGAAATTTTCCATTTTCCGATCAAGCTATGTCATCTAGGTCCTCATCCATCTATACTAATGTTTTATATATAGAAACACTTTATCTATGCTCAATTTAATTTTTATTTTCCATTAAATACTAAATATTCATTAAATGCTAAATAATTAATTCATTCTTTAAATGCTAAATAATTAATTCATTCATTAAATGATAAATAATTCATTCTTTAAATGCTAAATAATTCATTCATTCATTTAAATGCTAAATGATGTATTCATGCAAGTTTCTTCTTTCAAAAATTAATCTGCATTTACTCTGAAACAACTAGGCTAGGAAAGGCATGAGTATTTTAACTGCTAAATCTATGGTTTGAATTTAAAAAGAATCTCAATCTGAAAATATTTTTGATTCATTATGGTGAAACTGGTGAACAGTAGCTCCAGTATACTACCAGAAGTCAACATGCAGTTTTTTAATTACATGTATTCATAAAATGCATATATACCATGAAATTGTTGCATGTGGGGTTTAGGGGTTTATCTTTTTTATTTTTTATCTGGGGTAGAGGGAGATAAGGTATTACAATGTGCTGGAGGTCCATCATCCAGGGTGAGGGGTGACAAAGGAATACAGTGTGCTGGAGATCCATCATCTGAGGTGGAGGGAGACAAAGGACTACAGTGTGCTGGAGGTCCATCATCTGGGGTGGAGGTAGATAAAATATTACAATGTGCCAGAAGTCCATCATCCAGGGTGGGGGGAGACAAAGGACTACAGTGTGCTGGAGGTCCATCATCCAGGGTGGGGGGTGACAAAGGACTACAATGTGCTGGAGATCCATCATCTGGGGTGGAGGTAGATAAAATATTACAATGTGCCAGAAGTCCATCATCCAGGGTGGGGGGAGACAAAAGACTACAGTGTGCTGGAGGTCCATCATCCAGGGTGGGGGGAGACAAAGGACTACAGTGTGCTGGAGGTCCATCATCCAGGGTGGGGGGAGACAAAGGACTACAGTGTGCTGGAGGTCCATCATCCAGGGTGGGGGGAGACAAAGGACTACAGTGTGCTGGAGGTCCATCATCCAGGGTGAGGGGAGACAAAGGACTACAGTGTGCTGGAGGTCCATCATCCAGGGTGAGGGGTGACAAAGGAATACAGTGTGCTGGAGGTCCATCATCTGGGGTGGAGGTAGATAAAATATTACAATGTGCCAGAAGTCCATCATCCAGGGTGGGGGGAGACAAAGGACTACAGTGTGCTGGAGGTCCATCATCCAGGGTGGGGGGTGACAAAGGACTACAATGTGCTGGAGATCCATCATCTGGGGTGGAGGTAGATAAAGTATTACAATGTGCTGGAGGTCCATCATCCAGGGTGGAGGGAGATAAAGTATTACAGTATGCTGGAGGTCCATCATCCATGGTGGGGGGAGACAAAAGACTACAATGTGCTGGAAATCCATCATCTGGGGTGGAGGTAGATAAAGTATTACAATGTGCTGGAGGTCCATCATCCAGGGTGGGGGGAGACAAAGGACTACAGTGTGCTGGAGGTCCATCATCCAGGGTGGGGGGAGACAAAGGACTACAGTGTGCTGGAGGTCCATCATCCAGGGTGAGGGGAGACAAAGGACTACAGTGTGCTGGAGGTCCATCATCTGGGTGGGGGAGACAAAGGACTACAGTGTGCTGGAGGTCCATCATCCAGGGTGGGTGGGGGGTGACAAAGGACTACAATGTGCTGAGATCCATCATCTGGGGTGGAAGGAGATAAAGTATTACAGTGTGCTGGAGGTGCATCATCTGGGGTGGAAGGAGATAAAGTATTACAATGTGCTGGAGGTCCATCATCCAGGGTGGTGGGAGACAAATGACTACAGTGTGCTGGAGATCCATCATCTCGGGTGGAAGGAGATAAATTGAAAATTGCCAACAGCCTTTAATGTCAATTCCAGCAAACAGTGCTGCAGTAACCTGTATAAGTGCTTAATCAGTGGCTAAACTAGATAAGTCAGATCATAAGCTAGGTCAGTGTCACATGGGCATACATATGAAATTAAATGTGTTGTTTCTTAAAAAGTTTTGTTTTCCTGATGTTATTTCATTGAAAGTCCTTCTATCGTAGGTTTAAGGAAATTATTAAAAATATGTGAACATTATGCATTTGAGATTGATATCATCTATAATACACACAAATCAGTATTCATGGTCTTTTAGTCAACTTCTTTCAAAATACCATCTCCTCCCTCAGTACTTTTTAACGGCCATACTCTTGTATGTGACAGTATATATGTAGGTCATATTTTAAAATCCAATCAGTCAGATTATGAAGTTATTATGAGACATTACTGATATCTGCATACTAAAACAGCATGCTTTTACATAAATTTAGAAACTGTTCTTTGAATATCAAAATTAGATTATTTTAATTTTCTTGATGCACTAGTCATTAGTTATAATAAAGGTCTTCATTTTCGATTAAGCCTTCCAAGATGGAACAGTGCATATACCATGTTTGTTGCTGTTGTTGTTGTTTTAGGATTTAACACCATTTTTCAGCACATGATAGGCTATACATGGCGGCCAGTATTAATGGTGGAGGAAGAACCCGGGAAAATCCCAGAAAGAACCACCGACCCACGATACCATGTTTGTAAACTATAATGTATCCAATTTCAAAGTAATGAGAAAGTATGTGTTTTCATTGATGACAAGAATATCTGATAGTAAGAACTGTATCTAGAGGGCTTTGTGGAACTAAGATATTCATTTTGTTTCTCAGATTATAGATAGATGGAACAAATTACTCTTTAAGTGTCTTACATAATTTTATTATTTTCAATGCTGGACACAGTCTGTAGTTGTAGATAGGTCTGTATATTTGTAAATAAGATACCTATGATCTTTTGTGTTTAAAATACTTTTATATATTTTAATTTAGACGTATGGACTATGCGATCTGAAACTAAGAATTCTTATCCTCTTATATAGTCAAATATAAGCCAAAATCTATGATCATTCCAGTGATGCCTGGTTATTTCCACTGTATATTTTGTATGCTTGTGTTTAATTTATGCATTCACTGTTGCGTTTTAAACAGTATGTGACTCACGGTGACAAAAGTGCTCCAATTTCAAGTCCGAATCTTGTACAGACTGCTTGAGGAATAACTCTAAAAATGAGAGTAAAAAATACAGAATTAAGTTTCAGAATGACAATTTACACAAGAATATACAAGTTAAAATACGTACAATAACTGAAGCTATAATGTATCTCACATCCATTAAAATCAACAATGTTTAAGAAGTGTTCATAAGAAGCAAACTGATACACCAATACTGTGGATATATCAAAGTCTGATTCACCTTTGGCATATCATTAACATATCATTATTTTCCATCCTCTCTAAATCTTGAAATGAAATTCAATTATTTCTCATTAATAAATCAAGAAAATAAAAAATATCCAGTCATTATTTAACTTACTTTCTACTTAAACTGACAAGATAATTTGATCAAAATCCTTTCCATTTTCCCTAGTTACTCTCTTTCCTGCCATAAAGCAAAGAAACAAATACAATGAAATATATGGACTGGAAGAAAAATGTGGGGGGGGGGTCATTTCAGGAGGGGGTAAAATGAATTTGAATTATGTAATTTTTACCTGCTACTATTACACTTTGTTTCCTTATCTGAGAGCCACAGAACTCAGTCCATGCTAGTTATTCCCTCCTCTAATTAGTATTAGAGGGCCAAAAATTTAAAAGAACATGATCCAAGGCAGATTCCTTGGTCACTGCCAACATGAAATAGCTATCTCTTTTGACCTGGATGTAGACTACAGGATATCGGGGGGGAGGGGGGGGTCTCTGCAACTGTTTCACAGCAGCAGGTAAGTATTACACAATTAAAAATTAATTTTACCCTGTGAGAACCACCACATTAGCTACTACTACTACTACTGCTTTGCTAAATTTAGCAGTTGGGAGGGAGACTGATGGCCTCAACAAATTTGGTATAGAAAACTACCTTACTAATACCATTACAGTAGGAGTGTTCACTACTGTAAGCTGGTTTGGGCCATGCTGTTCATTCATTATAATCCCAACAACAAAATCCCTTCACTCAGATGTGCCACAGACTGAGGGTAAAATAAGATAGTGTGAGACTCCCATAAGGTGGCTCTCATAATATCATTCAAAGAGGAGTGATTCAAAGAGGCCCAAGATCTAGCAATAGCCCCAACTTCATTGGCTTTAATCCTCATGAGAGAAAGGTCCTTCCCAGTGAGGGACTCATAAGCTCTCTTGATGGTGAGCCCAATCCAACTGGAAATGGTAGCTGCTGAAATATCAGAGGAAACCTTAACAGCTAATAATTAACAGACATGCCCAACTCTTCTTTCTCCCTTTTCTCAAAGCTAAATATAACTGTAAGGAACTACTTGGGCAAAAGAGCCTGTCTTGAGCATCTCAGCATAGTGGGGTTTTCAACAGGAAGTGCAGCTACTGAATGTATCTTCTTACCCAGAAACCCAGGCTAGCAAAGAAGAGAGATCGAATCAAAGAGTGTTGAACTGTAAAATTCTCTATAATACTGAATAGATATGAAGCTTGTTCTTCTCCTCATGGATGCTAAAGAGAGCAAGAAAAATCTTAACTTTATCGTTCTCGTAATGATCAAATGTTCTGTGACATTTTAAAAATGAAAATAAGATCTGAAACTATATGTTATTCTATTAAGAAAACAAAAGAGAAATGGGAAACTCTGGAAAATTCAGAGAAAAAAAGCAGAATTAGTGAAATCTAGGAAAAAATACATAGAAGGTGTTATGTTAAAATTTAAAGCTAGATGGCATGAATTTGGGGAAAAAAGCA
Source organism: Sinohyriopsis cumingii (assembly GCA_028554795.2). Lineage (NCBI taxonomy): Eukaryota > Metazoa > Mollusca > Bivalvia > Unionida > Unionidae > Sinohyriopsis > Sinohyriopsis cumingii. Next base: position 96,227,726 of record CM068832.1, read on the forward strand.
CAAAGTACTTTTTAAATCTTGAAAAAAGAAACTATTTCAATAAGACAATAAAGGAATTTATTTTAGATGATGGGATAAATATATCTGACCAAACAGATCATTTAGAAGCTCAAAAACAGTTCTAAAGTACAAAAGTACAATTGTTCAGCTTGATGATGAGGCTACTCAAGAAAGTCAAAATAGATTTTTTAATCACAATATTAAACGTAGTCAAGAGGAAAGAGAATTGAGGGTCTGCTTACAATTAATGAATCTCCTAAGTTTTACCGCCAAATTATGAGTGGCTTCCTTTGAGTAACCCTATACTGCTCAGCAAGACTAAATTTTCACTGGCTAGTTAGAAGTTATAGTTCAGATTGATATTGTTATCAAACCCTCTATTTCAATTCCGATTGGGGGTCACTGTGGCCCAATCCAATCAAACTTAGTGGATAATGTCCTTCTCGCTGTCTGTCCACATGGGGATGGATGTAGAACATACCCTGGTCCCTCCTGGTTCCTCTAATCTTAGAACAAAGCTTTAACACATAGGTGGGAAGTTGCGCTATCTAATGCCTGTGCCGATTCAAGATGCTGGTACTTCTCTCTGGTCAGGTAACCTTGCATAAGAGATTAACTCTAGTCTAGCATGTGGCAATGTTGAGACATATCAAACCATGGCTTGTAATAATACCTTTGTTTATACATGACTTACAAATGGGGGCATAGCAAACGTGACAATACAAGTATTTAATAAAAATATAAGTAGTGAGGAGTGGCCTGAGATTTATAATTGAGCGAAATGCTGTACCAAGGATATGAAGTTGATCTCTTTTAACTTTAAATTAATCCATAGAATAATCGCCAGACAACAAATGTACTTTCTGTAAGAGTAAAAATGAAAGTATGGAGCATCTCTTCTATGACTGCAATATTACTTCACAGTTTTGGTACCATTTCATTGAACTTTTTGCACCATTTTGCCTAAATATTGTACATGAGACGCTACATCCGACAGCCATATCAGATTGGAGAGACGCTACATCCGACAGCCATATCAGATTGGAGAGACGCTACATCCGACAGCCATATCAGATTGGAGAGACGCTACATCCAACAGCCATATCAGACTGGAGAGACGCTACATCCGACAGCCATATCAGACTGGAGAGACGCTACATCCCACAGCCATATCAGATTGGAGAGACACTACATCCGACAGCCATATCAGATTGGAGAGAATCTTTCTGTCCTCAGGAGCGAAATGTTTAGGACACAACTCTGGGGAAAGGAGGGAGTGAACTTCATTCACCATGTATGTATCAAACATATAAAACTTCTCTTTATAAACCTGATCAAATATGCGGGAAGGGACTGGGGACCTAAATGCAGGGGATAGGGCCAATGTCACTGGTTCTTTAGAGAACTCGTTTGAGTCAACCATGATGGAAATAACATCAATGTCCTGAGCCTGCTCCAAAAGTAGGACAGGACTGTTCCTCCTGGTATGTCCTTCTGACTAGAAAGATGTCAAAACAGGGCTGCTCTCATCCAAAGTCACACAATGACAGAGATTGGACTAACTTACAAGGGACCACCCAGGTGAATCTTGCAGGTGAATGGTGCCCCCCACCCCCTCCATTTTCTTGGCCCAAGTCAGAGGGTTCATTGCCTGTCATATCTGCCAGACCTTGAGAATTGGGGAGGAATATACATGGTGCCATGGGGTGATATCTTCACATCCCGTAGTTACTAATGATAGGGAAAAGTGAGTATTGAAAGTGCAGAAAGTCACCTTCAACTTTGAACTTCTGTTTCTGTATATTTTCATATTAGATGGCAAAAACTTTAAAAGAAATAATACTAAAACTTACCTAAAAATAAAATTTTTTAAATGCTTCTTATTTTTCTTCAACACACTAAACATAATTATTTTAATAAAAAGGCAACCATGATGATTGGTTATAGACAGAAATCTGCCTCCTTAGTAGAAGTCCTGTGTTTATACATTTACAGAATATTATTTCATCAGAACTGGATCTAGCTATGCCACTAAAATGAAAACAATTTTGGCTTGGTACAAAAATTCAAGTTTACACTAGTTTGCACAATATCCATGATCCATGTGTGAACTTTCAAAGGGAAATTCCATAGGTAACAGTGTAATGTCTGACATTTATAATCATCAAATTAGCAGCAAAATTGATGGGAAGTTTTGACTCTTTACTTCCGACTTTCCCTTTGCTGGCATAAAAGTCAATGTGAATACTGAAACAAAAGGGTCCAGGGGGAATGACATGAAATTAAGGCAAGGTGAACTTCACTTTTGGGGCATGTTTAGGTAAAATGACAGACATAAAAGAGACTATTTTCACTTAATTGTCTCTTAGCATGTACCTTGAATGCGCTCAGGCATAGCTCAAAATTTACCATAAAATTTACCTGTCTTTGCTACTGTCATACTGTGGTTATGCTAATATAGACACGTCAAGAAACATTTTTCCATGCTTTAAGTATACATGCAGAAAACAATGGAAAACCAATCTCTGAATTTCTGAGAACCAATCCCCAAATAAGCCATGACAGTATTAGGTAAAATGATGACTTTGTGGTCTAGACCAATTAAGAATCTGTGATCTACGTTAACTATGAAAGTGCATATATAGTTACTGAAAATAAATTACAAAATATTTTCTTTTGATTTTCATAGAAACATGAACATTTACTTTATTTGCCACAGTTACATTAAAATTAGCACTAAACACTGACTAAGGTAAATCAATTAACACTGCATACTCTCCAAAAATCAACACAGCTGTAATGGACACAAGAATAGCTGTCACGGGATCTGATATTTTATCCAAACAGATTGGCATAGCTTCAACAGCACCAGCATTGACAAGCAGCAAGGTTACAAGCAGTGCGTGATGCTTCTGGACAAGTGGAAGAATCTTAGCTGCATATTTTCTTTCTTTTGATGCTCCAGCATCTTTCAAGACTTTCAATGTTGTTATGTCAAGGGAAAACAGACCTGTTGTCAACCCAGACATTAGACCTGCAAATTAAATAAAGCTTGGTATTTAATATTTTGTCATGGGTAAACAGAACTGATGTCAAACCAGACATTAGAACTGTAAATTAAATAAAGATTTTTACTTCATATCATGTCATGGAAAAACAGACCTGTTGTCAAACCCGATATCAGACCTACAATAAAATTTTGCATCTTGCTTCACATAATGGTTACAAAACAAGTTGAAGTTTCATTTAATAAGTTGTCAGAATTCTTAAGCATGCTAAACAATAGAAGAATATTTTAAAAGTTGTGTTAATTTGTTCTCAGATGCAATCATCAATATGAAAGATTGGACAACTGTCAGAATTCTGATGTGTTAGGCATATGAAATTTTACATATGACATCATATTAATAAATGCAATTTTCAAAAGATTTGTTTAAATAAAAATTCCACCTTTCGTATGATAAATATGATCTCAGAATCCAATTTCTGTGTTTTGTATCACTCTGGCCCTTTTCTGCATTAGCTTTACATCTCAATTGAAACAATTACCTTAAGTGCTTTAAAACAACTGGATACGTTCTCACAGGAAAACCAGGAAAGACTGCAAGTTGTTAATGTAGTGTCTTGTGTGTGCTACATTTGTTTTTAAATTTTAGAAAAATATATGTTTTAACCAAATGAGAGAAATGTTTTGGGGTAATTATTTTACACAAAGCAATGATTTGTAAGAAGGATGTAGTGCATCAAATATCCTTAAGTAGATCACAATATTTCTAACATCAAACTTTTTGTCTAATTGGATCTGATTTCATCAAACAGTTCAACCAACTGCTGTAATCATAAATTGGATCTGATTTCATCAAACACTTCAATCAACTGTTATAACTGGCTTAAGACATAAGGCAACTGCCACAAAACCAGAAGTATTCCATGTTTGTGACATAAGATGGCTAGACCAAAGTATTCCATGTTTGAGACATAAAATGCTGAGACACAAGTATTCCATGTCTGTGACAAAAGATGGCAAGACAGAAGCATTCCATGATTCTGATATAAAATGCTGAAACATAAGTATTCCATGCTTGTGACATAAGATGGCAAGACAGAAGTATTCCACGTTTTTTTCAATAAGATGGCGAGACAGACGTATTCCATGTTTGTGATATATAATGCTGAGACATATATCTTAAAGGGGATAAATCTATGTAGAAACAATTAAAAATGACTGTCAACACAAAAAAATTAACTATAATTTTGCAAAATAGTTTATCATGTTTACTGCACTCTTAATCTTAACACAGGCCCGTAATTTGTGAAAGCTGAGTTTGCCAAATTAGTTTCAGCTGGAGTTTCTTCTCCCTACCAGTAGTTAGTTTAGTTGTGCTGTATGTGCAGCACTTTAGCTTTTGATTATCTGTTTACAGCTAGCTCTCAGTAGCTTTCAGTTCCTATGCATTGCTGTCACGTTTTCCTGAATATGCTACCAGTTTCTCTTACTTGCTATATCCTTTGATACATCTGATATGCTTCTCGTGCATTTTCCACTATGTGCTCTTTGCATATATACACACTGTGCTGGCTAAACAAGAATCCTTGTACTTGTCTTATCTAAACTCCTCGACTTCACTTCTGTCAACCCCATTTGCTTCCTTTTGACCACTGCTATAGCAATACAATGTTAAGTTTTAGTGTAAAGCATCTGAGAGGATTTCAAGCATAATTTTTTGTCACATCATTGAATCCACACATCACTGACTGAATAAATTAAATGCATGTATGTAGGCTGTAGAACATGTCAATACCATATTTTGTTATTAACTTTATTTTTTTTTTTAGGTTGATACAAGATGTTTTTACAGCTGGGAAATATTTAAGAGCATACCATATCTGATATAATGTGTTTGAGCCAAATCCCATACAGTTCTTTGACTTCTTTTGCATGAATAGAACCAGTGCAGCTTTTGTATTTCCGAAATAATTTGTGGCAGAAGGTCTACTTGCTTTCTTGGCATTTTATATCTTGATTTCAATGTTTCAAAAGAAAAACTGACACTGTAAAACTGTATTACTCTGTTGGGGAAGCTGAGATTTCTACAGATATTTTACCAGATGACTTGATCAGTACGTGGAGTCATCTGTGGTTTACCATTTCAATCAGCATCATCTCAAACTCTGCTATGGTAATCATTATATCTTTGATTACCACGGAGTACAGCTTGGCAAGTGACAAGTATTTCCAAATGGAGACACATTCAAGTTATTTTCCCTGTACTACTGCTACAATGATTACTATTTTACATGGCTCTGACAACAACTCCTATGGTAGCTAACACAGTAGCAATTCTTGTCACAACCACATCAATGGTTGCTAGTGTGGCCAGTCCACAATAGCATCCATGACAATATAGACATCTGTATTGTATCCAATGACAACACATTTTGTATTCTTGGTTACTTCATCTTACAACTGTTATCCAGATTCTATTCTTATTCAGTAACTTTAAGGTTCCATCAGAGAATTTTGTCATTGTAGTTTTCTATCCAGCGTTTCTACTTGTAATTATTAAAACGGTCAGTATATTGCATGGTGTGTTTGTGTGTATGTGTTACTTAACAAAAGCGTCCCTGTGACATCCGTGCAATTTATGATGTACACTACGCTGTACCGTCGTACACTGAGCTGTACCGTCTATAAAGCCTAACAGGGTTTTTGACATTGCACGTGACGTTGACGAGTGTATTTTCCGAATTACAAAAGTTTTTGCGTACGAAATTTAAATATTTAAGGTGTGAATTTGGATTAAGTAATTCTCAGCTAAATTATATTTGTTATAATTTAATACTTTCGATGATTAAAGGTTTACTACGATAGTATCGTCGGTAATGGACCGGTTGCCGGATCATATCAACTTCGAGATCAATAACCTGCCTGCTGCAAGAACCAAGGTCATATAGACGCCTAAGTAGACCCAAAACCATGTATCCCTATAAGTCAATCGCTCTTCGCGCTTTTGAAAGAGTTCTCCATCACATATAATAGTGTCCTCCCCATGATATGTACAGTTACGGGTACCATTCATTGTTCTTTTCACTAAGATAACACTGATCGGGCACGCTTCATTCACTTTCTTTGGGAGAATTTGGTTGGAACTCTAGTTGTATCCGGGTAGTTGTTCCAGTTATTCTCCCGGCAGTAAACTTAGCCAGATATTTCTGGACATTGCTTTCACGAACCAATTTGTACCCAATATATTTCATTCTTTTTTTCTTATAGATATTTTGTATTATACACGTTTTGAAACCCACCCCTCCGATCCGATATTTCCTTCCAAAGTTGTATTACATGGACATTTCATACCCACCTTGGGTGGTGGGTGGGGGTGGTTGACATTACTTGTTGCAGTGTCATAAAGCAAGAAAAAGTGGAGATCTCCTTGTTGGTCTAATACCTTGTATAATTCGTACTCAAAAGAGGCCTAGCTAGTACTAAAAACAAATCTTACTCGAGACATTTCATACCCAGAATAACTTGCACACGATTCGTACCGAGAGAATATTGCACACGATTCGTACCGAGATAATAAATTGCACACGATTCGCACCGAGAGGATAAATTGCACACAATCAGTCATTAAACATGACAATTCCCAGAGGGGCTTGACTTTAGTGTCTTTGTATAATTATCCCTTATAAACAAAAACATGGCGCACCTAACTAGTATTGCAGTCACGTTTACGACGTAAAGAACTTACATTATACCCATTACCCTAGGCCTATACCTCTGAATTCTGTGTTTAGATTATTATCATTACAAGATTATCTTCCTCCCTCCAAACGTTTACCTCTATCATTGTTGTTGTTATTGTTGTTTCTGTTTTCTTGAATATTTGAGTATTGATTCCCTGCTTTTTCAAATTTATCAACTGTGTAGAAGATAACCAAATCAATGAATATTTTTTGATGCGCTTTCAAATCGCCTTTGTTTGATGACATTTTATCGTATAGCAGATTCCTGTCATTCACAGCTTTCTTAGATAGAAATATGTCATGGCCAGAATCTGAACTCCAGTGGAAGAATAGTATATATAGATTGTTCATTTCTTGGGTCAAATCCCTAATCCATTTTTTAAAATCTTTTTTATAAAAATAAAAAAAAAACAGTATCTCGTTCTCACGCGATAGAAATAACCACCATGACTGAACTAATCAGTATTTAAATTAAATAAATAAATTGGCTTGACCCTCCTAAGCATGCCTTTTTCATTCCTCTCTCCAAAACAAACATATTGCCTAAATAGAAAAATTATATAATAAGCATCATGTTTTGTTAGTTTTGTTTCATCTGTTCTAAATTCTATTTTGTTATGACCCTGCTGTAATCCAAAAGTTCCCTTTAATGTGTTGGGGGTGGGGGCGGTTTTTTGTAGGCTTTTTTTTTTCTCCATTTGTTTGGTTAGGTTTTGTGTTAAACAAATCCCAGACCATCATGCTTTTATTTATAAATTAAACTTTTGAAAATAAGTAATAAAGTCCCAATGCTGCCGTTTATCATAATGTTCACCATTCTTCCAGTCTAACTAAAGTTTTGGAAGGAAAGAAATGATTTGTTAAATAAAATATCTGACGTAAACCGTTCTTTGAAATAATCAAGATGTTAGGTTTACAAGATACTCAAATTTTCAGTTGAGAATTATGAGATGTCACTCCTTAATTTAATCAATGAAGTCGCATGTAATTCCGTTCTTTTTCGTGAGTGCTCCAAAAGTAGTGATGTGATACATTTGACAAATTTCGTTAGTGACTAATCTAATAACAAAACATTAGCACGTGTTGCACAAACTGATTCGGGAGAGAATGAAGAGAGGCAAGCCCACTTTAATTAAGATGGTCCGAGAAGAATAGGCGTGCATTAAATAAAACTAAGACGTGAAAATTGGTGATCAGCTGTGGCGCTGGAATACTTAAAAGGGTTTAACTTGGGCTGAAGACAATCCGATAGAACGTGGTGTTGGATTCTTATTTTTACAAGGGTGATATCATCAAATTTTGTGTTGCATCTTTCGACTGAAATCGGTTGACCCATGGAGGTAGCCGATCAACATCGGATTAATTCTTACACATGTGAGAAATGGCCAGGTTTCTCATTTCGAGGGAGAAATTACATGGCTCATAATGTGATGAAACGTCAATATAATTTGGTTGTAATGGAACCCAATAATGTTTAGGACCAATATATTTCAAGAGTCAGTATTATTCATAGGATTTTGGCATATACGACTTTTTGCACTTAACGGCGGCATTGAGGCTTTAAATATTAGGCCACAAGCTTAGAGGTTATTAAGTCTGAATTTGATAGTTAAAGTAGAACTTAATAAGCATTAAACAAAAAGCTCTGCTGTTACTAAATGTGTTTTTTTCATATTTTTATAGCAAATTAGAATATATTAAACCCGCCAGCTGATATACAGTAAATTGTTAAATTTAAAAATATATATATATGTCATAAAAAATAATATTTTCGATAAGTAAATGATGAGTTGCGGGCTTAAACAACAAAACCAATAATCAGAGCACCTTATATTTGTCCTACAACCTACTTTAACACTCCAGTTATTAAACATCATATCTAAAGAGATGAAAATGTACTATCCTAAAAATAATCAGTTTACATGCACGAGTCTCGGAATTTTCAAATATATTTTAAAATCTGATAGGGATAATAGCTACTGGGTACAATATGGTGGTATTACATTTTGGCACAGTCAACCTAATTAAATATAGAAATAGCAAGATATGTACTCTCTGTTGGTATTTTAAACATTCAAGTGCTCAAGAATTATAATAATCAATGTATAGGTTACATACTTTACTTTCAAAATTGTTGAAGGAGATGGTGTAATTTACTTTTAGAATAGATTCACTATATATTACTAACAAACTAATGTCAAGGAACAAATCTACACCACTTCCAACTACCTTCTCTCCAGTCGACCTTCCGGACATGTTTGCAAATTTCTTCCGTGACAAAGTACAAACCATTAGAGATAATCTTGACACCACAATTTCAATTGACTCGTCGTCACCATACAGTTGAGATACAGAATTTGAGCGGCAAACATAAGCAGCATTTGAACCTGTCTCTATGGATTTAGTACGTACAATCCTGATGAAGAGTGCACCAAAGTCATGTGAACTTGATTCAATTCCAACATCACTGCTGCTTGAGTGCTTAGATCCAGTATTGCCTTCTCTAACTGATGTTATTTATACCTCTCTTTCATCCGGGGAATTCCCATCATTTTTTAAAACTGCCATTCTAAAGCCTCTGCTGAAGAAACCAACACTAGACCATAACGATTTAAAGAACTACCGCCCAGTTTCTAATCTCCCATTCATATAAAAAATCTTATAAAAGGTTGTTCTATCCCAGCTTGTATCTCATCGAAATGCAAACAGTCTTTTTAGCAATGTACAATCTGCATATCGCCCATGCCACAGTACTGAAACTATTCTTCTAAAAGTAGTTAATGACCCAGTATTCAGTATTGCCTTCACTAACTGATGTTGGATAGCGGAAAGATTACAGTTCTCACCCTCCTTGATTTGTCTGCAGCATTTGACACAATAGACCATAATATATTACTTTACCGTCTCCAGCATGTATTTGGCATTCATGATACAGCATTAATGTGGTTCAAGTCCTACTTGTTCAACAGGACACAAATTGTATCTGCAAATGGAAGACACTCCAGCCCAGTTGATCTATGTTGTGGTGTTCCAGAGGGGTGTGTTCTTGGACCTGTTCTCTTCATTCTGTACACTCAGTCGCTCTCAAGTGTCATATATCATCATCTAGTGTCTCACCAATTGTACGCTGATGACACCCAAATATACAAATCTAGCCACCCAACTCTAGTTGATGCTACCATCCAAGGTGTAGAGGTGCATTTCTGATGTGAAATCATGGATGACATGTAACAAGCTGCAGATGAATGATGATAAAACTGAGGCCATTCTGATCACAGCACAAAGACTTTCTCATTCACATCCTTTACCTCAAACAATAAATATCAGCAACACCAACATTAAGTTCACACAATCAGTACGGAACCTAGGTGTTACTCTGGACAGTATTCTCACATTGCACCAACATGTCATGAACATATGCAAGACTGCATATATTGAGCTGAGACGCATCAGCTCAGTTCGCAAATATATTTCAGATGATGCCACTAAAATACTTGTGTGTTCATTAGTACTTTCAAGACTGGATTATTGTAACTCAATTCTGTCTGGTTCATCTCAATATCTGCTCCAGAAACTTCAAAAAGTTCAAAACACAGTTGCTCGGATCATACTTAGAGTACCACGATCAGAGCACACCTCCCCGCTGCTCTGTACCCTACACTGGCTATCCATTCGATCCAGAATCAAACACAACATTTGTTCTCTGTGCTACGTTTCACTGTCGGACTCTAGTCCAACATACCTATCCGACCTCACCCATGTGTACACACCAGCAAGATTCTTACGCTCCTCTTCTGACAATCGTATACTCAATATTCCCACTTTGAAAACAAAGTCATATGGACAGCGTTCTTTTCCATACCAGGGCCCAGCAACGTGGAATGAATTGCCCACTGAACTTAGACACCAAGACACAGTGATCACATTCAAGAGGACTCTCAAAACTCACTTATTTCGACCGCAAGAACAAACTTAAAGTCCTAATAATGTTTCCTACCTGAAATATTCTCAGCATGTTTTTTATTTTTTTTAATGTTTTTCTAATTTCATGATCTTTGTTTTTGTAATAATATTATTATATGTTGGTTTTTTTTATCTTATAGGTGTTGTCTAATGTTGTAAAGCGCTAAGAGCTTCTAAAGATTAGGCGCTATACAAAGTCATCATCATTATTATTATTATTATTATTATTATTGTATTTTGTTCTTCTCGCTGTTATTATTATCCTTAATTATTATCCTTATTCATTGTGTTAACAACCCTTTTTGAAATTGCAAAGAAATTGCAAATTTATACAAATGATAACAAAATGTGTCTTTTTTGATAAAAGACAAACGTGTCCATCTATGTACGTTTATATGCATGTATATTTATGTGCGTATGTGCGTACGTACTTATGCGTGCGTGCACGTATGTATGTATGCATGCATGCATGCATGTATGTATGTATGTATGTATGTATGTATGTATGTATGTATGTATGTATGTATCTTGTTGTAGGGTTTAATGCCATTTTTCAGCACACGTTAGGCTATACATGGCGGCCAGTATTAGTGGTGGAGGAAGAACCAGGGAAAACCCCGGAAAGAACCACCGACCATCGAGTGTGTGTGTGTGTGTGTGTAGTGTTTGCACCGCTTCGGTCGCTTAAGTGGTTAGACAGTCCGTGTCAGATGCGGGAGGTTGCGGATTCGAACCCTGGCCGAGTCATACCAATGCTTATAAAACGGTACTAGCAGCTACCTCGCTTGGCTCTCAGAATTAAAGGGTTACTGTTAGGACTGGTTGGCCCGGGTGGGACATTATGCTACTTGTCTGCGGGACGATGCGCCAGTGCTATAAGACATCACTTTAGACTGCCTGTCTGCAGGTATCGTAAGTCTTTTGATTGTGTCCCTCATGATATTCTCATTATGGATTTATTTCAGGCTTATGACTGTCTCGTTTATGATATTCCTATTTGCAAGCTGAGGGCTTATGTTGTGTCACATGGCTCGGTAAGTCTCTTACTGGGCTATGTCAAAAATCGAAAGCAACAATTTAAGACGTAAGGTGTCTTGAGTACCTGGACTGGCATTCACAAATGGGTCCTCAGGGATCAATCATGGGACCTTTATTCTCTAATGTATTAACAATGGTATTATTTTTTTTTTTTTAAAATTATGAAATAAGACTCCTTATATAACTGTGCCGCTGATAGCACTTTGTCTTCTTCCTCATCTGACGTTGGCGCTCTGGGTTAGCATACTTAAAACAGTCCAACATTCTGACTGACTGGTTGACTGCGAACCAAATGCAAAAGCTAACCCTGAAGTTTCAAGCACTGGCTGTAGGTAAAAGACAGTATGAAGACTGTATTTAACATAAACAGTTCTGTCATAAACTGTGAAGGAATTATTAAACTGCTGGGAATTGACACTGACTATCAACTGCAATTCAATTTACATGTAAAAGAAAAAATCCTCTGTAGGCAACTGACTCGAAGCGTATTAGCTTAGCCTGGCATTTCTGTCCCTTAGGCTGACACTCTAGTCCTTTAGCCCGACACCTACGTCATTTAACCTGATATTTTTGTCCCTTAACCTGACACTTCTGTCCTTTAGCCGGACATTTCTTTCCCTCAGCCTGATAATTTTGATCTTAGCCTGATAGTTCTGTCCTTTAGCCGAACATATCTGTCCATTAGCTACGATGTCGTAGCCTCAACTTGATATTGTTGTGGTTGAGGCTACGAACTGATCCCATATCATGTAATGGAGCAAAAAATATCATCACTAAAGTCAGAAAAACAAACAGTATAGAAATCAACTACATAAGTATAATCATGTTTTGAAAGAAGTTTGGCTTATTTTGAATTTATTAAGCCCTTACACGATAAAATAAATTGGCATGGTTACTCTAACCTTATACTGTCCGCCATGACAGATAACGCGAGACTCTCGCCGTGACCCCTTTTCTACGTAAGGCTTGCCAGACCATATTTTGGATATTCTACGCTATATTATTATCAATCAAGTGTGAATAATCGCTTCTTGGTGAATTTCAAAATTGCTGATAAACCGTATTTACTTTTAATGCGCAGAATTTCTGACCCAAACGGCGCCAAATTTTTACTACGATTTGTTTACATTTCCAAATAAGGCGTCAATGTCCTTTTATGGCACACAAACAAAGGAGGCTGAGAATGGAAGTAATCATTATTTGAAATAATATGGCGGACGATCTAAACGAAAATATCGGCTAAAAAAGGTAAACGAGATTTTACAACTATTTCTACAATGATTTTCGATACTTCCGGTATTAAATAAGAGGACTACTCAATTTATTGGATTATATGCAAGGAATATGTTTAAAGTGTTATTTTTAGGCTAAAAGAGCGCCGGGTGTGAATCACACCCGGCTTGCTCCATTGACAGTATATGCTCATGTTAGTACCCTGTCCACGAGGTACGAGTAAGGGTACTAATATTAGTACTAATCTGTCCATTAGCATGATATTCTGTCCTTTAGCCTGACACTTCTGCTCCCTAGCCTGATAAGTCTGTCCCATATCCTGATATTTCTGTCTCTGAGCCGGATACTTCTGTCCCTTAGCCTGCCACTTCTGTCCCTTAAGCTGATATTTCTGTCCCGTAGCCTGTCATTTATGTACATAAGCCTGACATTGTTGTCCTTTGGTCTGAATTTCTGTCCATTAGCCTGACATTTCTACGAATTTTCCTGACATTTCTGTCCATTAGCCTAACACTACTGTAACCCATCATGACATATCTGCAGTGACATGAATACTACTAAATTTGAAAACATACACGAATTTGCTCTGAGATTTGTAGGACTATTACACCAGCAGTTATCATAAACGCTTTCTTTAGGCAGAAATGCTAGCCCGAAATGTTTAAACACAATACATACAATTTTAATATTTTAATATCCCAAAACTTAAACCCTCAACATATGGAAAAAAAACTATTTTAAAACTGCAGCTGCCATTCTATGCAATACGATAATTGATCACTTTACAAAACAATCAAATTTTACCTCGTTTAGGTAATTAATTTCATCCTTTAGTGGGAAGGATTATCAATATAATGTAATATCTGCAAATACCCCCGCCCCAACCCCCCAACTCTCCTGTCATAGTAACGCCAACTAATATATGTGTTATGAGAAAATGTGGACCGTAACTTAAACTTTCACAATAAATAGCTGTTACATATAACCCTCACACAATATGCGCGCCTAAGTGGTTATAGCGCCCGCCTCGGATGTGGGAGGTCACATGTTTGAACCCCGGCCGTGTCATAGCAAAGACTTCTAAAAATGGTACTAAAAGCTGCCTTGCTTGGCAATCAGCATTAAGAAGTTAGTGTTAGGACTGGTCGGCCTGGTGTAGGGATAATGTGACTGTATGGGACATGATACTACATGTCCGCGGCATCATACCCTAGTGCTAGACATCACTTTAAACTGCTACATTGCAGACATCGTAGCGAAATGACTAAACTTATTAAAGCTACGATAAATCTCTAAATCACTGTGGATTCCGAGATTTTGATTTCACAAATAACAATTTCGAATTTAATGCAAACAACTCCCTTATCCATCTTTAAACTACAATATTATGGACGTTATTTGTGTGAGCAGTTTTGTACGTATAACATTTACTGATATATGTCGTTTTATGTGCAAATAATAGCTAAGCTATGTACATGTACCTGGGCTTTTATTCCCAAACAATTAACAATTGTGAGCCGAGGACGTGGAGTCACCCGTTACATTTAAAATTAGCAAGTAACATTTCTCCACTCGTGTCAAAATTCATCACCTTCTTGCCACATGTATTAAGCAGCGTACGTAATTGTTAAGATCTTACTTGGGATTGAGGGATGAAAAGAATGTGGTAGAGAAACGGAAACAAATCTGCAAGAATAAGGTGTATTTATTTTGTTCATTGTAACATTTACTAGCAGTGTCTTAGCTTCTTTTTCTGTCCTTATTTAAAACTTGAAAAGACACATGGCACGAAAATAACCCATAGAGAGGCAAAATTGTGTCGGTCATATATGTTAAAGTTGAAGCCGCATTCTGTATCAAACGACTGAACTGGTCGTATTATACACCAAACAGCAATAAACAAAAACTCACGAAAACAAAGAGTACTTTATTTCCAATTCTGAAAAGGCACAATTCGAACTTTTATCTTGATAAACTGGGAAATCGATAGTACAATAAAAAGCTTTATTGGTTACAGTTTATTATATACGTGTTCAGTAATTAATTGTTTTTACACGTTAAATTAACTCTTTCTCTATAAACACAGTCAAATGCATGTGTTGGACAGTTGGACGAAAACGTTTTAAGTTTTTCCCAAAAATGGTGCCTGCAGTTTGTAGATTTTTCTTGTTATTTTCTGCAATACTTTTGTCTTCAGGCCAGAGTTTAACTGATTTGGACAAGGCATATGCGGTATTCACCGCAAATAGTAATTATCCATTTATAATTCCGTTACAAGATTCCACAAATTCACTAACAGTGACAATTGATATGGAACTTACAGCTCTAAATAACTATGACGACATTTCAGGCTCCATACAAGTTGCTGCGTTTCTCAATGTGACTTGGCGAGATGAACGACTTCTAGAACTGTATAACACAAACTTCAAAAATGCCAAAACGTCAGCGCCAATCATTTCCGAGATGTTATTCCCATACACAACGGTGTGGCACCCATCTATCAAGCTCCTGAATTCTGTTGATACCGTGATTGAAATAGGGGATGAAGCTTATAAAATACGAGAAAATTTTGAACGGGGCACGGCGACTTGGATTCCCAGAGTGATTCTGACGGCGGCGTGCAATGCAGACGTCACATACTATCCCTTTGATGTCCAGGAATGTAGCTTCCTGTTCACAGCCTGGGACTATTCTAGTGATGAAATACGACTACAAATTTCGAGTTCAAAAATAGGTAAGCAAAATTTTACAACGTTGCTCAGAATGATAAATTAAGGTGTAACGGTATAGTGTGCTTTCTAAAACTGTACGATATGTATACAATGAGAATCACTCACCTTAGAACATTACACCAGTACCGGCTCGAGAGTTCGAGCGCCGGGGGCAGGGTGGGGCATTTATCTTTAGTAGCGCCTCTGCTTACCTTCAGAGAACTGTTTTTCTGTCAGTTACCCCTACCCCACCCCATCCAAAATATAATTTTGTGAAGAATTGCCACCGTTATATTAACATGAAGATGAACTATTTAAGAAAAGTTCAGCTGCAAAAAAAAATGATAAACGCTAACTCACACACGCACACAAACACACGCGCGCGCGCGTCTCTCCTCTTAGTTTTTGCCACCGCATTACACCGGTTGTAGGGTAAAGATGAAAACCTGTATTTACTGTATAGCTGCAATACATATAAAACTATAAAGCTAACGCACATATGTGAACATGCGCATAACCTCGTTCATAGAAGAATAACACAAAATAATGCAGAAATTGGGTTTAATTCTAAACCTGGCAACTATGACATGATTATCGCAGAGAATGAAATCCGACTCAAAACTGTGTGACAACAAAGTCTATGAGATGAAATACAGTATAATGTTTCTAAAGGGGAAACAGCGCATGCAAATGGCGCATTAATCAGCATTCTGCAAGATCACAACACGAAGTGTGCTAACACTTGGGTCAGAATGGAATCTGTTGCTTTTGTTAAAAATAAACCTCTCCTTCCAAGAAGCCATTCAAATCTAACGTTTGACATCAAGTTCGTTATGTATTCCTTATTCCCGATTCATCAAGCTGGTTACTTATTGCTTTTCCTGATTTAAAACATGTTGACACCAAGTTGGTTAATTATTCTTTATTCCAGATTTAATAATGAATAAATTGTCAGTTACTTGTTCCCGATTCAAAAATTGCAAAATCAGATTTTTAAAAACCGTCAGAGAGAAATTGATATCAAAGTCCTGGAAGTAGTGGTTTACTAATGCAAATTGTTGATAACATCAGACCACTTGGTATCTGCTTAGCGTAGCCAGTACCCCTAAGGACCCTTCAATTTCTCTGATTCAGCTGGACGAATTTTATCAGTATTTTTTTCAAACATATCCAATGGTACAAAATCTCAAAAATCTTCCATGTCAAAATGGTGTGAGTGCGCTAATGGGGAGAAGAGTTAGGTGGGGAAAAGAGTTAGGGTTCATAAGTGGGCGTACGATTTAATCCACTAGCGGGTTTTGTTATGTTTCCCCAATTCATCGAAATCGGCCCGACAAATTTTCTATAAACTTTTCATGGAGTTGGAGCGGATCCCTAAGAAATATGAGAGAGGAGTTTAAACGAAAATCCTCTGAGTGGGTGTTTATTTGGTGCAAAATGTTAACATAATAGATTCACTAAATACCTGATTTCTAAAACCGGTACCCACAACGACTCTCCTCTTTCAGACTCTCCTCATGGTATTTCGCCAATCCTTCTTCTGTGGTTCGAAGATCTCCCTAGACGTACAATCTCTATGAAGAATCCAGCCAAAATTTTTTAAGGAGGGTATATTTCGGCCCGTATGCAGGAAAATGAGAAGTTCTCCTCTTTTTTTTTTTTTTGTTGGTTATTTTTTTTTTATAGCTGCCATATATTTAGCTTTCTTTTTCTCAAAGTCGGATCGGCAAATTTTCTTGAAACTTTGTTTTTAACTGTTGAAGCAGACCCTAAATATAAACTTTTATACAAGGGTTGAACTTAAAATTGTCTAAGTATGTGTTCTTGTAGAGAAAAATGTTGATTGAATCGGTCCTCTCCGGATGGTTTAATATAACCGTTTTCCATAATTGCCCTCCCATTTCTCCGATTCCTTTGTAAGTTTTTGTTATTATCCTTGCTCGTGTCCTACTCTAGCAGACGACAAGCTTATTTTAAGTCTTTCGAATTCAGGCTTGGATCAGTTGCTTTTTAAGTCTATCGAGTATTCCATAAAGTGGGGATCTTTATGTAATTCCAAGAAAACTAGCATTATAGTATTCAGCGAAAGCTCATCCGATTACAAAACAAAGTGGTTGCAATGATTCTTGGGCTTCGAGTGTTAAGAAACAAAGTCATATATACATTTAGGTGGTAATGTGTCAAAGAATAACAAAATATATACTGAACTTAAAGGGGCTAAAGATAAAGTAGCATGTATTCAGTTATATTTACATTGGAATAAATAAGAATGGATTTAGTCAGCTTATTGTCAAAATATTGTAAGAAACTATTGGAATACCTCAAAGTTGGTGTTGTTGAAAAATTATGTTTAACCCAATCCGTCAAAATATACTTGCACTGGACACAGGCCACCAATTTTGCGTTACGCATAAACAATGTATCTCTAGATACACACAGACACTGACGTTGCATTAAGCCATTCATGTACTGTACCAATTCAGGCAGTCATTGTTATAAAAAGTAATTTTCTGTGAGGAACTTTGCAAGCTGCCTGCAATTTTGTTTGGAAAACAATTATTTTTATTTCGACTCTTTAGCTATCAGATTCCAAGATTGCAAATAAAGCAAACTGGATGTTTTTCTTTCTTCTAGAAATATATAAACTGTTGAACAAGTTGAATCTAAAAGAAGCCATATAATCGTATATTCTTCAGGGTCGATTCAAAAATAATAATATTGAATGGAAAAGTATTGTTAAATTCCAAGACCATTTGTGATATGAGATTGCTTTGAAATGTAGACTTTATGAAGATATTTCCCTAAATGGATTTCAGAAGTTATTGCTTAATGGAAATTTTATTTTCTCTGTAATATGGGAAGTAGGAAACAAAATTATAGGATCTCTTGAGACATATCGGCTCATTTCCAATATTGTGGAGAAACGTTTATCATCTTGGAACAATCCAAGTGCACTCGTTGTCAGGCATTTTTAAAAAACAAATATACCTCAGTCGTTGATATTTGCAATTCCGTATGAAGTTTTCTTACACAATGTCATCAAAAGTTTTGGAGTCAAATTATTCATCAGTTTGGGGTATTATATAGATTCAATGTCCAGTATTAATTTGGTACATGCGCTCTTAGAAATAATAACCCGTGATATGTTAATTTTTAAGCAATGAAAATCTAATGTATACATCTCATACGTATTTCAGTAGTTGCTTCCACGTGGGGAAATTATAGGACAAACGTTTGATTGTATCGATGCCGATGATGAACATATTCCTAGTTCAATCTTTGTCAGACACCTATAATTTAGTTTTTAAACCGTGTATTCTATGGAATTCGTCATTGGTGGTTTTTACATCATCGCATTAGACTTCCAATCCAAAAATGTTTACATGAACGAAGCAATAACTGCATTCGATAAAGAATTGTGTAATATGTATAATTTGTTTACAGTGGTGTACTTAGGGTAAATGGTGACGATGATGGCCCAAAGGGGGTTTGGCACCCAAAAGACCTCCGGCGCCCAGGGCAACCGTTCCGTACGCCCCTCTACTGTTTTGGTTACCTTTAGAACTACATTGCATTCGTGCCAGTTGTGTTCATTTAATATGGCAATCCCACTGTAATAGTGTGTGGAAAAAATGTTGAAAACGACCTATGACCTGACGATATACCAAGCTTAATTTCTTTAGTTCTCATGGTGAATGTTCACGGTATATGCATTTATTTAGGTATGATCAATTGTAAATGTATGTTATTTCTCCCATTTAATTATTGATATTTTATTTGTGCAGTATTCTTGATACGGTTGACTGTATTCTTCATAATTTACGGAGGAAAGAAAGATATCAATTAATCAGTCTGGGATCGCGCATATCCCCAGATACAGCTGTCTAAAATGGTCCATGTCAAAGTTATTTAAGGAGAAGGTGTTCGAGTCCATATGTATGCGCATGATTTATTCTTCTTAAGCGAGTTTCTTTTATTACAGTTTCTATGCTGGTATATTTAGCCTCCGATATCTCGAAATCAGCTAGACGAATTTCGTTTAAACGTTTTATACTTTTAGAGCACATCCCTTATTTCAAACTGCCAAATCGGGGTTCTGGTAAAAGTATTTATAGCAAGGGTTCACATCATTTTTTCTTGTTTTATATGGCTGGTATCCATTAGGACACCCCGACTTCTCCGACTAATCTCGACCTATTAACTTATTTTGTATCAACTTGTTATAGGGGTCTAGGTCGAACCCTAGCAACAAATGCTCTAAAGAGTGTTGAAATTTGAGTTTTCATTTTTTTAAATCGAGAATAAGTAACTGGTAACATATTCCGTATTCAATTGGGAATAATGAATAAGTAACCAAATTGTTTTCACTCACAAGCTTCGCTTATGCTATAGACAGATTTACCGAACAAAACTTGGATTACTGTATATATTTACATAAAACGAAGAAAAAATAATGAAGATTAAAGGTTTTGAGGAAATCTCACAAAAAACAACACTCGCGCATTCTTGTACTATAATATAATATTCCCGATAAAAGATTCAATAATACTCAACTAGAAATGGCCAGAATATAACGACATCGCATTCTCACTTTAATGTGTTCCTAAAAAAACACCTTTGACGTCTGAGTTGTCAGTCATTTGATATTGGCAAATCAGATGGTTGCATTTTGAGCTGAGTCACTGTTTGTACATTAGAGTGTCGTGTCTGAAGTATTATATTGAGTTCTGTGGTTACTTTGTAACTATCTCAGTACGTCACGATAAGATTCGGATAAACGTGTCTATATCACAATTCCAACATATGGGCATTAGCAATTATATTAATTCTAAATGAATTATGGTCACAGTCTTCATTGTATAACTTAACTTCGGATGCCTCGTTACAAAAATGTAAAACGTTAACAAAAGTTGATAAAGGTTGGCAACCAAACAGATATGATTTTTATAAGTAAGAAGAGACCTAAACGGAACCGTTCATTTGAACACGTGTGTAGCAAATTTGAAAATTAGTGATCCCTGAATGCGAATAAATTATGTTAAATTGCGTTGATAAGATTCCGAGATGTCATTTACAGGTTTTACTTGCTTTTGTTAATGTTGTATATTGGATTTTTTAAATAATTAATTGGACAACTGCACACAGTTTTGATTACAGATTCTTTATTATCACAAGTGTTTGAATTATGTTCAGTACGTTTGAAACGAAAGTCGATCTGCATTGTTAAGATAAACTTTTGAGGTATGGATGCAAGGGTATTTCTTTATCAACTTTGATTAAATTTTGCTGAGCTAGTGTCAGAAGGAAAGATGCTTTCTGGTTTGTTTTATTCTTTTCGGTCTTATTATATTTTTTAAACAGTATTGCAATCGTATTTTTTGGTGGATTGGCTTCATTTTACGATTCTGAAATGCTTCTGAAACAAAATGTGGTAGTGCGAATTTAACAAAATAATTAAAAAGACGATGAATAACAAAGATAAAGGACTGTTGTCAGGGTTTGACGAAGAAAAAAAAAACGGGAAATAACATTGTGACGGAAATGATAATTACCTCGCCAACAAAACAGAATAAAATAAAAAATTAAATCCTTAACCAATCTACCAGAGAAACATCAGATAAACCATTTTCGGCGATTCAGTCCGTTCAAACAACGATTTTGCTTGTCGCAAGGTCACGCAACACATTCTAACACAAAATGTATATATATATATATATATATATATATATATATATATATATATATATATATATATATATATATAGATATATATATATATATATAAGCAGCTCATTTTCTTTTACAGTGGCGTTTTGTATAAAGAAAGGGTTCGAGAAGACAAAATAGCCACTAAAAGAGGCCGTACAATGTAATGTTCGACGAAAATAGTCAAAAATAGTCGAAAAGCCCCAACTCTGGGCTAATAGCTCTCTTAAGGCACTGCCTGCAAAGACTGATTATGGTGGGGTGCATATGATATAAAAAAGTAGGTCAGTTTTTGTTCTCTTTTAAGGACCGCCATTATATATTTATTGAAAGTGGATTAATGCCATTTTTAAAGATATCATGGAATTAATATATATAAAAAAAAGGGTTCTCTGAAATATTTTACCGTGAAATAACTTATTGCTTGTTTTACAGATCACGAAATAGAAGAAACAATTGTCTCCAAACTGACACCTTAAATTTGAATGGTACAAAGGTATTGCAGATCTACTACTCCTTTTTATAGTAATAATGATAATTGATACATTGAATAATATGGAAGAACAAAGGGCCGTAAATATATATGGTTAATCTGTGTCGTGACTTTTGTATATGTGTATTGTGACTGTATATGAGACACACATAACTTTGTTTACGTCTCGGTGAGCAAAGCAATAATGAACATGAATACAATTAGTCAACTATATATTGTTTCCCTAAATATTTACTTTGAGAGATTTCTGTAAGATAATCTGTATCCATATCTCTGGTCTTTAACCATTCCTTCACGGAACTTGTTCTTTGTTAAGGAACATTCAATCTGCGCAACAAGGATTGTATGTTAGCACAACGTGGTCATCTTGTATTTATAAACAACTAAAGGTAGGTGGACATCGGCGATTATTGTACAAGGAGGAATTAAACTTAGAGATAACAAAACACTTCACAGTTGTTTTGTTTGTTTTGAACAACTGAGCAAATTTGTAGTCTTTGAATTACAAATACAGCAACCGAAAAGTGTTCATTCATTTTGCTATTAAAACAGACTGGTATTTCAACATGTATGTATTTCAATATGTACATTAAAACTGATGCTATTATGAAGTCGCAGTAGACCAAAGAACCAACTTTACGATTTTCTTCACCAATATGGGCCCTGTATTATTCAAAACGTCGCAAATAATTTCAGTTTCATATTAGATCTAAATGATTGACGTGTATGTTATCCGTCTAAGTAAATACATAAATCAACAAATCAGTCAGCAAATAAATAATTCGTTCGATTAATCAAATCAATCAAGCATTTAAATGTAAAACGTATACTAATCAAGACTTGTTTTTTTTAAATATGTCATCCTGAAAATTCTGTTTTTTTCGTCTGTCTGATTGTCCTTAAATTTAAATAAATGTCATCACTTCTTCATTCTTATATTCATTCATATAACTTTTTAAAATTGCGACACAAAGCGTATATTACAAGATATGAAAATGTGATGAATTAATTTTTCACGCAACGTATTGGATGATTTTACGTTATATTTGATAAATGTAGACAAATATCTTGACTTCCCTTTCTATCAAAATTAATTTACTTTTTCAGATGGCCGTGTTACGTATTAGTTAAAAAGGTCTTCTTTTTATTGGACCTCTTTAGTCCTACCTTAATGAAAGTGGTGCGTGCCAGAAGACAGTGAAATTTGAACGATGTCCCATTTGCATACAAATCAGGAATCCAATAGATATGAATCCATCGTATGTATTGGAGTTTCGGTCGATGAAATAGACCTGTCCTTCATACAACAATTGTATCACTCGAAATCTCACTATAACATGAACTTAGAAATTATTCAAATTCATGAGTATTTTATTATTCTAATTTGATTTTATTTGTTGTCTGACCCATAACTGTTCATAGCTAATAATGGCCATGATTATTCAGTTTTGAAGATAAAAGGAAACAAAAATATATTTCCATAATATTACGTAATAACTGCAAATCTCAAGTGTTAAGAATAATATCAGGCGAATTGCTGAAAATTAGATGTTAACTTAATTTTTTTTATTAAAGTTTGATATGTCAACCTTACATTATCTATACTATTCTAACATAAAACGGTCACCTTATCGGAGCAATAACAGTCGGAGGACTAGAGACAATAGTTATCTCCATTCAGTCAGATTTTATTGCACTTGCAACATGTATTATCTTTGACAACTTTAAAATATATCCTTATACCAAGGGAAACAGATCCTAAAGATTCCTGATGCAAACTATTCAGATTGGAGGAACGGCAAAACTGTTATATATGTGTAATCATCGACATCTATAAAGACAATTACTCAACAAGTTGTCGATCCAATCTGTTCAATACAACAATGTACTGTTTGCTGGTTCGCGAAAAACTATCGCGGGAGCTATTCATGGTACAATTTGATTTTTTTATTATCATTTTTTATATTTTATTCTTTCAAATAAATTCAATTAGTTCAAAACGAAATAGATATAGTGCTCATCATAACGTAGAACAGCAGCGTCTGTGGTAGAGGAGGCATTAAACTTAGAGTTCGGCATAAAAAGGACTTAAAACTGGGTTTCTGTGAGAAGTGTGCATATCTTTCGTGACCCCGGCTTTTCCCACATGCACACATGCATAAAATTGTCGAGGACGAGGGAAGAGGTCGAATGAGCCTCGAGTTTTGTCAAACAAATAGCTAACGATAGTGCACTCCATCCGGTAATTCAGATGTTGGCTGACAAAGACGCATTATTTATATATATATATATATATATATATATATATATATATATATATATATATATATATATATATGCCTACAGGTACCAACAGGTGTGATTGGATACTACTTTCATGCACTGAAAAGTGAGAACAAAATCGGCATAAATAAAGTGTGTCAAGTCGACGCGTAACTCCTCCGAAGAGGAAGGGTCACGTACGCTTGTATTGGGTGCGAAATAGGCGTGAAGGCAAAGTATACCTGCTGTGAGTTGCTGGGACTAAACTATACCAGTGTAGATTTACAGGGGATGAAAGAAGAAAGAAGATATTATTTACGAGGAATTTCGGCGCTAGTCTGTTGAGTTGTGCGTGCGAGCAAATATTTTTATTTTATTTTTCACTTACGAGCAATCATTTTTATTTAGACAATTTCAATAGCAAAATATACTTACCAACTTGAAATGACACGTGCCATTAAGGAGTACAAATCACTCACGGTGGTCCGACCTACTTTCGTCAGGATCTATTAAACTCTGAGACTAATAGAAATAGAGCAGACGGCTTATGCAGATATTGCAAACCTTAAGGCAAAGGAGCTGAAAGCGGAGGCTAATGCAATTGGGCTTGAAAAAAGAAAAAGGGAGCTTACCGAGCTTAGCGCCAGAGAGCCCGACGAGTCCTGGGTTTTATTTGAACTCAGCAAGGCAGCCCAGCATCCTGCGCCTTCTTCCGAAAGGTCAGACGTGGACGTGTACCATAGCGTCGCGAAGCCAAGCACGTGTTTAAGACTGACTAAGCTGCATACGACTACAGCGATTTATTTCCGCGTTGAGCATTAAGATCTAACAGGGATTGGGGATATTAACTTTGTAGAAGGCTGCTTAGTGGGTGGTGTGCGTCCGATTATAAACAGGCAAATAAAGTTATCACCCGGCTGCCATCCTGATGGCTCTTTGCATTGATAAAAATAATTCATCCACGCCAAATTTGTCACCCAAGGCCAAAATGCGAATGAGTGATTTCCCCCGCCGATCGATATACGCTTGATTGAAGATATGTGATATATCCCTACAGCCTGCTCAATAGAACGTTCGTATAACTTTATGGCGTACATACTCCTTCTGAGCTAAACACTACAGGTTTAACATAATGTTTTCTCAGCGTTTCACAAAGAACAACAATAGCTTTATGTGTCATCACCAGTATTCGATATGGACTGTATGGTTTCAGAAGAAGGTTGTGTGCTTTCAACATTGCTGTTATCATTTTTGTTCCGACTAGCAGCGTAAATCCCCAAAATCCCACCATAATAAAGCCTGCTGCAATGAAAGTTTTCAAACGAAGCCATCAATAATAATGCAGCCAGTACACATTCTAGCTAATTGTTATACTATGGCACCGATAAATTGTCATCGTAAACAATATATTGTCTTCATTCTCGGGTTTCCTAAGCCCGGGTTTGTGGGTTAATAAATATCATGCGTGAATTACCATATCTGATAAATAACCAGAAGAATATATTTACAGTATGTGAACTTACCACTGTTGTTTGAAACAACAATTTTGGTTGGTGTATTTTATCAGAAATAATGACAACCGTGACTGTCGAGGCGAAATGGTGACCATTCCATAGAAAACTTGACAAATATATGGTCGGAAATTTTGAAGTTGGTAACTAGCAGGGCCTTACTGGGGAAAAAACAGCAGGGCCTTACTGGGGGAAAAACAGCAGGGCCTTAATGGGGAAAAAGCAGCAGGGCCTTACTGGGGGAAAACAGCCAGGCTGGACCGGCTTCTTATGTAAAACTACCGGCTTGGTACATTACATGAAATTATCTTGATGTAGACCATTAAGCGACAATTTTACTTCAAAGCGGATATTCTTATCATACAAAGCCCCTAGAAAAAGAGTATTTATTTTGCGTGTTGGAAGTAGACATTTTCAATCAAACAAGACTTGCTATGACACATTTATCGGATCAAAATCTGGTTACGGTTATATGCTCATTAATATTCTGAGTAGTGCAATTCTAGTGTTTATTGATCAGTAAACACGTTTATAAACCAGTAGTTTAAAGAATATGATGGATTACTCACACAAAAAAACGTTTGAGTAATGTTAATCAATAGTGTGTTGCACTTACGTAACGGCCCCTATTCTACTTTTTGACGGCCCTTGATGGATGTCAGGCCATCAGAAGCATCATGATAGCTATTTATATGTTATCTCACGAAATTAGAGACTTTTATTTCCCTTCCTCCATCCCGCGCGCACACCGCCCCGCCGATCCTACCTCTTGTTTGTGACAGATGAGTAAGTTTCATGAAGCTATCTCCCAAAGAGATTACTTAGCAGTAAAAAAAAGACCAAGGTCTGCTGAAAAAATGGTCAGGTATTCTAATGTAACTACTATTACAATGGTAGTAAAGCCAACATTTTTAAACTAATTTGTAAACCGGATATTAAGTAACTTTACCTTGGTACATCAGAAAGTGTGCATGACCAATACTGATTACATAAAACACAGTCAGTTAACATTGTTCTCGTTTCAGGCATGACCTACTATGAGGACAACGGCAAATGGAAGATGCTGAGGACGTCAAGCTCAACTTACATCGCTAACTCGAAATCCTTTGCCAAGTTTACCGTGACCATCCAAAGGAGGTCTTTGTACTACATGATCAACATAGTGCTTCCCACAATCCTCCTCGGTGTGATCAATGGCTTCGTCTTCCTGCTTCCCGCCGCTTCCGGTGAGCGTGTGGGGTTCTCTATCACATGCTTTCTATCGTTCACAGTTCTGCTGAATATGATCATGGGTTTCCTTCCCCGGACCTCTTACCCACTGTCCTTGCTCTGTTACTACGTCACAATGATGCTTATGTTCAGCTCCTTTATCACCCTGATAACCATCCTTACGCTTAGGATCTACCACAAGGTTGATGATGGAGAGAAAATTCCACGCTTTTTGGCAAACATCGTTTTCTTTCTCACCTGTAAATGTAATCTTCTGCCACATATTCCATCTTTGAGGCGTATTAATCCGGTGCCAGAGAAGAGTATCGCGAGCTTAGAGAGCGGTGAAAACCGTACATTAAAGAAGAAAATACCCCCTATTGATGGTCTGGTTCAAACTTCAGCACGTGCAATTGAGAGCAGACGACAAAAAAGGACAGGAGTGGAAAAAGAAAAGGTCATGGTCGACATACCTATAGCAGAAACTGCAAAAATAAATGAAATTCAAATGACGTGGAAGGATTTCGGAAAGCTGTTGGATACCATTTCCTTTATTGGATTTCTTGCAATCCAGGGAGTCTTCACCTTCTGCTATCTTGTACCACTTGGAGTCAGCTATTCCTCTCGTTCCTAGGCAAGACTGCAATGACGTTTGGCATCGGTTGTAATAATATACAGTACGCTCTCATCGATGAAAAAGGAAACAGAATAATGCGAAGAATTAAACAATATCAGGACACTTAATACATATTATTAAAAATTTTAATTGCCACAATTTTCTTTTTAAAGGAACGCTCTTTCCATTGCTTATCACATTTGAAGGCACATTAATTTCTACCGAAATTTTACAATGTTGCATCATATATAGTCTCAGTTCATTATACTCTTAATCTAAGTGAGATAGTACCACCATTTTGGAGATAAAGATATTTCGTTGGTATATGAACTTACAGCCATATTGTATCCACATAGCACAAATAAAATTACCGAATTTGACATTATATTTTCGAAAGTAAATAACCATGACTTTAGGTCAAAAATAATGTAAAATTCGGTTGCTATTTACCTGATCTCTTGTGCTTTATTGTCTATAATCCAAGGTAATAATTATTTTGCAACTGCTATGTCAAGAATTGGTTGCACTCGCCAATTCCTCAGGTATGTCGTTAACAGTATGAGTACACCATGGGATTTCTATATATGTACATTCGTCTTAGAAGATGTTGGTTTCGAGTAAAACTTGTGGAGTGTACCTGAGTTCCTTTAATAGACAACCAAATCACAGGCCGAGATCACAAAGTTCTAAAGCTGGTGTAGACGAAAACGAGAACAAAGACAAATAAAAGAAAATCCTTGGAAGTATCTTCACAAGAACCAGAGAACAAATTCCTATTTTTGAACATTCTTAAGTCTTTCAGGTAATGCATTCATCTAGAAATAAATGAAAAGGAGAAGATAGTTGATAACAAGCTGTGCGTTACTGAAGAAGTTAGCAACACAATACTGAACGGGAAATTCACGAATCGTTAAATGGTATGTCTACTACAATAAAACAACAACAAACAAAAAGTTATAGAACCTTATGATCAAGAGACAATAAATACAAACCGCGTTACCTACCTCATGATTTTTCACTCCTCCATCTGTCTTGAAGAGCAAATATAACGGATGATTTTTTGCTTTTCCCATTAAATCTATTTATTTCAATGTTGGGCTCGTTCAATGTTAAATATCATTCTCCTACCTTTTTAAAACATCAAAAAATATTTATTTTTGTGTAAAAAATGGTAGATTAATATAGACCATGTTTTGAAAAACTTGAAAATAAAGAAGCACTTCTGTCCGATACAGTCATCGTTTCTTTGCTACAGATGTCGATAATGACATATCCGAGTTCTTCAAAATCCTTTATTTGGTGACAATGTAGCTCATTTATGTTGCCACTTTTTTTAAATTAAACGACGGAAATTCTTACCGATGTGACCGAATAACAACATTTAAGATATTTTTTAGTAATTTCTTGAAAGTACAGTTTCTTACACGAATATAACCAATGGACAAAACAAACTAAACATGCCAAAAGAGATATAAAATATTCTGAATTGATAGAGTTTGTTAACCGAACAATTTAGACAACCATTAAACAAGCAAGTGAGCAAGGGTTATCCATACCGATGGATTAATATTAGCCACATGGATGACCTATGGCAAGCGTACATCTTTGACATGGAATATTGAAAATTATAGATCAATGAATGCACATTCATTTCGACGGTGATAAATGTCATTACAAACTAATCTCAGCCAAAGAAATTAAAGAAAAGGGTAAACGACATTCACGACGCTTTCATGTAACCTTTTAATGAGGTAAATCCAGAAAAGATACAATTCAGTGAAGAGAAGATGGTGATCAAGGAATGATCCAAAAAGGAAATATCGTAAACTTTTTAACTCAAAAAAAACAACTCATTTGTCTTTGAAAGACTTAATGAAACTCATTAGATGATAATGTGGAATTTTTTTAAAACCCAAAACTTAACTAGGAAATGCTTAGATGTATCGCCTAACCTTATTGAAGGATCAAATGAAAGATATCAATGGTCAATAACATTTTTCAATTAAAGCCAGTGGCCCTACACACGGACTCAAATTATGGATATTAACTTATTTGATTATCTGAAAACTGATACCTATGGAATGCCAACATTTAGAATATCTGAAAATGTTCGGATCTCAAAATAAAACTTTATATTTGTAATTCAAGCGATTCATTATATATGACCTTACTGTAAACTGGAGGACTAACGGGAGAGAATATTGATGAGCTATTTTACTGGGTTAAGTAACTGCAACACGACAATGATAAAAATGTTTTTATCGCTACAAGAAATTTGCAAACATATAATAATGATGTTGGAAAAAAGAGAGAGGAGTTAATAATTTACTAATAGATTATTTAAAGATAATTAAAGGGCAAAAATAAATAAACTAATGGATTTATAGACTTCAAATTACGTGCAGGAACATTGCTTTTCGAGAGAAATAACAAAGTCAGATGCATATATTAAGAATTGACTTGTAAAAATATAAGAAACTATTATATGTACAATTTTGGTGAAAATATGCCAATTAATCCAATAAAACCAAGCACACCTCAATACGAAAGAAGCACAACTTTTGCAAATATTACTAAATCGAGCTAGAAATAAAATGGAAGAACGAACAGCAAGTACTGAACGCGAATGTGGAAAAACTTGTTAATTGACAAAAAGAGTACTGTAATAAATGTAGCAAATGTATTGAAAAAGAGGTGGCTTGAGTTAAAGATAAAAAAGCATTAATTAACCCAATCAATTTATTGTGGATTCACAGTGCTAGATTTAAGTAATTTGGTTTTGTATGACCTCCGCTTTGCGCTCAGGGACAGTTTGGTCGTAAAATCAAACGTTTATTGGCAGATTCGCTGTTTGTTGATATAGAAACAGATAACTTGTTCAGATTTAATGTACGGCGATTATAAAAGCAATGACATTTTTGGTGTCCGTCAGATGCACTAAAACAATAACAGGACTCGTTAGATATGAGTGTAATGATATAACAGTTTTAGATATGAGTGTAATGATATAACAGTTTTAGATATGAGTGTAATGATATAACAGTTTTAGATATGAGTGTAATGATATAACAATCAAATAATTGTGCCGTCTATTAAGTAACGTACATGCTTTTAGAACTGACAAAAATGGAAGGTATGCAAGATTAACGAATATAAACTTAAAAACGTACGAATGATTACAGATTTAACTAACTATATTAAAAGTTTTCATAGTTTGCTTTTTTTCATTTTCACCTATCTCTTATCTCATAATCGCAGGTAATATATTTTTTTCTCCAATACATTTCTATAGAGTTTTTATCTTTTGACTAATCGATTGCTACAAAATGTTTGCACCGTCATTTCAGCAGATATTTATAACGTATGCCACTGAGTGCTAACTTTTGATTCTAGCCTTCTTTTAACATCCTCAAAGTTGGCACAATCGTCAATTAGAAAAGACAAGCTGCCTGATATACAATAATAAGTAATTCCAACCATTTTTCTAATTAATCACCAGGATCTATTGCAATTACAATGTCGTCTCAAAAAGTCAGTTCCTGTTGTAACTGTTAATGTACATAAGTGCGGGACAGATTATGACAGCAAAATAAAAGTAACAAAATAGTTTTATATCATTTCAATCAAGGCAAGTGCTAAAAGTGTAATTTCATAATTTTTAATATCACATATACCCATATTATGAAGTTATTACAAAATCAGCGTTTCCTTCCACATCAACCGTTATTTAATGGCAAGAATTTGTTATTATCAGCCACTGTACTGGTTTCGCCACCGCGTTGATTTCTCTACCTGTAGAGGAGATACCAGACTTAATGGGTATTTTTCGCAGTGTCGTTAGGAATTTCCTTCTGTATTAATTTGATGCTATTTTATGATTTGTGTATGTGTTTGTTTGTGTATTCGATTGTCTTCTAGATGTGACGAAGTCATCAGTTAAAAATACTTTTACTACCGAGAAAGGGTAATTTATGTTTTGTTTACCTATCTGTTTTGCACAAACTTAGCAAATACATTAGATACCCATCTGTTTTACACAAACTGAGCAAATACATTAGATACCTATCTGTTTTGTACAGGATTAGCAAATACATTAGAAACCTTTGCATCAACGCTAACATTATTTTCTATTTATTTCATTTCAGTTTAACTTATGTAAAATGTCGCACACCAATTTATAATCCTTTGTGTTATGGCAATCTTTTAAAATGTTGTACATATAATCAAATTATATAACATTATCCTTTTGTGTATCATCTGTAATATCATTAATTCTTTCATTTATGGTACTGCTAAGTTTATAACCGTCTCATTAAATTTTTCATGCGAATTACTTTGCTTTTAATGGTTTGTCTTCTAATTTTGTTCTTCACAACCTTCTTTCTCAAATCTACCATTCGTATTACATCTGATACTTATTTCAAAGACAATACATGAAATTCAGTTCCCATTCAGGACCCAATTGCTCACTAAAACGGTAACTTATAAAAACATATATTTTATGTTTGTTTTGAGTGTTTACCTCGACGTCAGGCACAATACACGTGCATTTTGCGCACATCTGCATTTTCATTACTGTTTATCTATATATGTACACTTGATTGGACATCAGCTAATATATGTCATGTTCCATACAATCTATCAAATGGTGAGCCATATAAACTTATTAACTTATTGATAATTTCCGAATGTCTGTTTTCCTCAGTAAAGAAATTTTTTGCTGTTTCTAGTAAATATTGATCCGTTTTATATTCCTCTGAATAAAATATGGTTGTTAGTCAGTCCACACTAATTATGTTTTTTTATTATTTCGGAATTAAAATGATTTTCTGGAATTGATTCTTTGTCTCATTTACACAGTATAAATTAGTCTGTTAAGCTCCTTCCCAGTGTGGGTCAAGTATGTCATTTGTTTAAGCCGTATCAGCTGCCCCCCCCCTTATAAAAAGCAATTGTATTTATGTCTTTTTCGTTAACAAAAGTTATATATATATATATATATATATATATATATATATATATATATATATATATATATATATATATATATATATAGATATATATATATATATATATATATATATATATATATATATATATATATATATATATATATATATATATATATATATATATATATATATATATATATATATATATATCACTTTGGATGTCTTTTCTAGTGCAATTATAAATCAGAAATCTTAATGAACAAATGGAAACAAGCGACAACGATCTGTTAGTGTCAGAAAATCAAGTGGCAGTGTACATTTTTATCCGTATATAATAAACTGAATAATTTCTGTGTCATTGTTATGTGCATCAGACGCTTTATATCTCAATTTTCTAAGCTTTTTATTACTGCTACAATGCTCTATTTCGCTTTTTTGTTCTCACATATACTGGTAGCCCGAAACGTTTTAGCGCCATAACAGTTTATGATCATTGATCTTCTAGATTTCATAACTGCCGTAATAAACGGTTATGTCCCCAAAAAAAGCATTTCCATGAAATTGTTCACAACTGTGCCACCATCCTTTCCTTTAACCTTTGTAAAGAAAAAATGAAAATAAAACCTCCAGATACAACTTCGTGGAGCTGGATACTAAGCAAAATGTTGTACCACGCTATACCGCGGTATCTCTGAACGTGTGGGGATACGCACCACGCTATACCTCGTTATGTCTGAACGTGTGGGGGGGATACGTACCATGGTATACTGCGGTATGGCTGAACGTACCACGGTATACTGCAATTATATCAGGGATCAACAATTCATTGTTCTGGGGCATGGGCCTGAGGCTTCTTTTTTTTTAATTTCCACCAGTCAA
Source organism: Sinohyriopsis cumingii (assembly GCA_028554795.2). NCBI lineage: Eukaryota > Metazoa > Mollusca > Bivalvia > Unionida > Unionidae > Sinohyriopsis > Sinohyriopsis cumingii. Next base: position 96,261,046 of record CM068832.1, read on the forward strand.
AAGCTGAAATAAAATACCTTGCTCTGATTTATAGCAAAATAATACCATATTACATCCATTATATTTTTGGGGGGAAAATATTAAAAATCTTGAGATAGAAGAAAAGAAATTATATTAGCTAAACGAAAATCACAGACCATCTCTCTCCCGAAATTTAAATGCCCTGTACCTTATGAGTGATGAATTTGATTTGTGTATAATTGTTGTATAAGTTGCAATCTAACAACTGTAATTAAATTGGGAAGGTTAAGCTTATAGCTGATACTATGCAAGACATCGTGCTGACATTAGGCAAGAGGAAATGTTTATGCTGAAACATAACTTTTTCTTGCTACACTATTGATATAATATAATACATCGTAATAATATATTGGATATAATATGGATAGTTTGTGTGGAATGCTAACATCCAGGCAAGGTATTTATCAAAGAAGTGAACATAAAACAGTTACTCCACAAACAAGAAAATGTTCTGTTGGCTTGAGAATATTCAGAAAGAAAACAATTGTGCTACCGAAAATCATTGACTGATTTGTAGTCTTACAAAAGAACATATGTTCTTAACATATTAAAATACGCTGGTAAATAACTCAAACATAAATGTGTTGATTCTTTTATAATACAAAAAAATTCAAATGTTCGATTTGGCCTGATTATTCTTCACAATATTCCATTCTGGACATCGCGATGGCGTATAAGTCACGTATTAAATACGCTGGTAAATAACTCAAAAATGCGAAAATGTAGACCACCTGAGGTACCCGCTGGTGAAGATTAGTCTGTCCTCTATCAGATTGTTATTCATAGGTCTTATGGACAATAAATTCTTCGTCTAGCCCCTGAAAATCTTTTGGCTGGGCATTACGAGGTCAATATAACTGATCTCAAGATCAATAACACATATTTCTGCTTTAGATGTTGCTACATGGATAAATATTGTTTCCTGAAAACAAGATTTTATGCTCCTCTACGTGACCTAGGTCACAATTAGCATTTTCATTAAAACAAAAAATGGAAAGTTTCATTCTAGAAGGTTCCAAATGTTTACAAAATGAAATCTTGATGATAATTAGAAAGTCTGTTACTAAACTTTTAATAAAGAACATGGTAAACGCAATGTCCTTGAATCGGTTTAAGATAATAATCCTAATATTTATAATTCAGTCACAAAAGATGAACAATGTTGTTTACAAAACTGTCGCTGATTTTGGACAAGGTTTGCTATACAGTTTTACATAACCTACTGCATATCATGAAATAAAAATAAATAAAACTATCAAACAATGCGAATTAAGTATACATGACAAGAAACAGAAATTGCTTTTCTTAACTATGTTTCTAATTTCAAACATCAGTTTCAAAGGCTTGTGAAGTTGCAAGAATTAATCTGCGCTCTACTCAATCAAATATGAAATTATGGTATGACAAAAATACAAAGAAAATGAGTTTTTAGCATGATTATGTAGTTCTGGCTCTCTTGCCCTTCATTGAAAATACTTTCATTCTAAGTATTATAGTCATTATAGTTGTAATTGTCTACACAGTGTGGATTTAAGTGATGGAATGCAATCGGAGTGTAGTGACTTTGGTGTAACTAATCTTCAGAATTCAGAAATATTGAATAATTTTGACCAGAAACTTTCCCATCTATAGCCAGATGAAAAGAATGAACAAAGTAGTTTTTATGTGAATATGAGCAACGTGTTTTCAGATGTTCCTACGCAAACAAACAACATCTACCATGACGAAGAAACTGTGAAACAACATCCGTAAAGGATGAACCCTCTCAAAAGGGAATGTTTGAAAACAATTCAGTATTTGCTGGAGAATGACTGCATAGAACCGAGTAAAAGTGACATTACCTCATTATTTATTTTATACCGAAACCATATAATACTTTCCGCATGTGCACCGAATATATAAATGTGGATAATGTGACTCACGCATTAATTTCCATTGTCTCGAATCGATGACCGCTTTGACAAAATAGGACATGCAAAAAGTCACCAGATCTGACCTCTTATAACGGTTTTGGCTAATTCCACGGAAAGGACAAAGGAAATTTCGGCATTCGTAACTCCAGATGGACTTTGGCAAGGTTTATGCATTTTAGGGTTTAATGAACATGATTACATCTGTTCTAGATAAGTCTGACGCTTACTTCGATGACGTCATTATCTAAAACGACACCTGGAAAGATCACTTGGACATGACTTGGAAATTCTTTGATAGACTCAGTGATGCAAATTTGACAATTAATTTAAGAGAAAGAGAGTTTTACCATGCTTGTATTACATTTATAAGACATTTTGTAGGACACTGACAAGTTAAACCTATAGAACTTAAGGTGAAAGCTACCTCTGAATGCCCTGTGCCTATCAGCAAAAAGCAGATGATGCGAATTTTTGGCATGGCTGGATACTGTTGAAGATTTTGTTGAAATTTTTCAATAATTGCTGAATGCCTGACAAATTTGTTGACCAAGAAAACCAGTTTCATTGTCTGAAAAATGTCAGGAGGCTTTTGATAAGTTAAAATCCACACTTAAGAGTATATCAGTTCATTCAGCTCCAAATTTCTTTAAATTGTTTAAAATGTCTGTTGATGCAAGTAATGTTGGGGTTGGTGGAGAACTGGTTCAAGAAGACAAATACGGTGTAGATGATCCAGTGTGGTCTTTTTTTTCTTCTTTCTTGCTTCTAAAAATAATTAAATAAGCACCAGAGACATTATTCCACAATCGAGACGGAATGTTTGTCTTTGATTCGGGCTTTCCAACACTTTCAGCTCATTCTCCGATTTGTGTATTCATTGATCAAAAGCCATTACCTTCATTGTCAAGATGAAAAACAAAAATCAGATTATTAAGATATATTTTTGATGTTGCAGGAATACAATATTGGCATCAGACACATCAAGGTTAAAGCCAGTCTAATAGCAGATGCACTTTCACGTGCATAGAATTAGTATATTGCTTCATGTATATTATACCATTCATAATACTTCATCTTGTGTAATTTTAAATCTCTTGCATATTTGACTAAGAGTTAAAAGAAAGCTTCAGTGTATAAATCTTTCGTCTTATGAGTGGAGGTGTTATGTATATTTAGTTTGTATTATTTGTGAGTTTTGTCTCCCTCATTATGCGTTATGTTTAATTTAATTTTGGACTTAACCTTGTCCAAAATCCTGCGTTCATGGCTAGATATAACGATGTTTTTATTTTGAAAATAAATAATACATAGCTAATATTTTATCTAGGAATGTGGGTTCAATATTAGGATCATTATCAATAGACGTAAACATATTTGTCTTGGTCAGGGTCTATGACATTGGTATTCCCCATAAAAATGCCTAGCCTACCTGATGTTTACCACATCCTTATTATAACTGAGCAACATATGTTATCTTGCTGACAAATTCAGAATCTTCTCGAAAATGGAATATTCCATTAAGTCATAGTATTTCCAGAAAATGGTAATTGTACCCAAGGTCAAGTAGAGGGCTTTAAAGCCCTGTTAATTTGAGAAATTAATCATTACTCTGAGAACATCTGAAGCAAAAACCATTTGTATTGTTGTATTCGGGTTTGATTTGGGTTGAAAGTGTTGATTCAAATTATTATTCACTGGAAAAACAAAGTGTTCGTAAATAATATTCTTGGACAGAAACATTAATTTGTAATTATAGTGATTTCAGACAACATCTTGGATGTTATTATTATGAGTAAATGAAAGACTGTCAGTACATCATCGTATGTCTGGCTACTGGTACATTAGTATGTTAAAGACAACAGCGCTCGATATTATTTCAAACACCACTAAAATGTCATTAGAACTTTATTCATTAGGACTGGTGATATAAGTGTTTGAACTATTTGGGATTTAATTAAAGTTCTTTTTCATCTTTCACTTTGTATTCTAGGGAAATAAATTATTTGTTGAATTTTACAAAACTTGTTGTTTTTGCTTTTTTCTATTTTTTTAGTTCAAGACCATAGAAACCACTATCTTGTGTGAGATTGTCATGTACAGACATGTGCCGCAAGTCAATTGTAATATTCTGTCGAAACAAGAAGACTTTAGTGGTTATGAACTGCAAATGTATTCGTGTGTTTGTTTAACAAATAAATCATCATGTGTTATGGTTGAAAAGATGTAAAGAGTTCGAGTTTCCTACATTCTTCCGTCCTTAGTTGGCAAGAAGCATACCCTTCCCTAGAGTCAGACTCCAATTTAGTATTATCAGGACCAAGCTTGGTCGATATACAATTTTTCTTTCTGGTACGAAACTATGGCTAAAATTTCACGTACATTCATATCTGATAATTCCAGCTATGATAAAGATATGCGATGTTGAGATAATACGGATAAAGACTGCCTTGCTTCAAGACAGTGATTGGGTGTGCGTGACGTTAGGTTTGCTCTCTCTCTCTCTCTCATCAAACAAGCAGGTTAGTACATTGGGAAATCTAGTAAGTAAAGTTCTTGTGTTCATAAATTATGTGTTGGGATACAATAACACTAAATTAGAAAATCCCGGCAAACAGAGTGTGAATGTGACTACACTAATAATATATATATATATATATATATATATATATATATATATATATATATATATATATATATATATATATATATACACTGACGTAGTGTGGACTATATTTCAAAAAAGAATAATCTCAAGTGTAATAAAACCATATGATCACAATGAGCACGTGTAAAAATCTGCTAGTGTAGCATCTGATCATTGAACACAGAGATTGAACACTAGTATTAAATACAACTACTACAATAAATGATTACAGCAGCAGAGGGGGCGAACAGACCACTGTGGGGAATGGTCACCCTTTTTTTTAGAAAAAAAATGATTCATATATATTGACCAAAAAATGAGGTCCCCGCCCCCTCTGCTGCTATAATTAAATCATTATAAATCTTCCTGAAGTTTATATTCATCTGTTTCATTTTCATCTTTATTTGTTTTATGTTTCAAGTAATACTCCATTTCTGATGGTGGTTTTTCTATTTTTGGATTTATGTTTTTTCTGTGCTTATAATATATCATTAAACTTCGATATCGATCTCCATCGCAATTTGCAAAAATCTGATATAATCCTCTAACACCGTTATTACAACCAACACAACTTCGTGGACCAGTATGAGGGTTTTTCTTTAAAATATAATTGTGTTTTTTGCAGTATTTCCCACGGCATCTTTTATCACATTTGTTAGTGGTTCCTTGACGCAGCCACGAACAGTTATTCATTATATTAATGATATCTTTTAATTCAATTTAATTTTATCATCATCTCTCTATCCAAAAATTTTATCAAGTCCAATACGATATCTTGTTCTAGGATCGTGTAAATTTATTGCTATAAACCCGTGCTTGGTTGATTGTGCTTGTGAAAAGAAATTTCTGAATTTAATTATATCCATGTCACCGCTGCACCAAGTTTGATGAATATTTCGCAACGTGTACGTATCAACTCCATTGCACATAACTAAAATATTACAATTATCTCTGATCACTTTCGGCATTTGTGTGTATCGTTGAGTAACATAAATCACATCAGTGTTTTTATGTCTATCACGTGAAAAAATCCTGGCAGGATTTGATTGTTTGTCCAGCATCACATCATCATATACAACTAAATTATTAATAAATCCGTCTAAAATATCAACACTCGGCGCTTCATCAACATCGGTTATAAACTCTAGAACATCCTTATCTTCGTCCAGCAATCTTGAGTTTTCATTAAAATCTTTAAGCACATCATAACATCGTTGATCATCAACTGATGGTGCTATTAAATACAACTTATCCCATTTTAGCCATCTCATTATCAAATTAAGTAATAATTGCGTCTTGCCCGATCCAGATGGACCTATTATTATCATTCTGATCGAATTTGGCAACGCAGGATGGTGTTTAACTGGCTCTTGTTTTCTTGCGCTGAGAAATCAATTATATTCATATATAAATAATATGAATCTATATTGTTTACGCTGCAAAGTTAAGACTCCAACTAATGATCTATCTACGGTTACAACAAAAAATAAAAGAATAGCATACGGTGGAAGATGTGCAGTATGTAACAGAAAAAAGTTTTCGTTTTTACCCATGAAAGATGGCGGTGATATTGATAAATTAATGTCAAAGTTTCCAGGAACTCCATGGGCTAAATACCCAGGGGAAAAACATCTACCAGGATATAATTATTGTGGTCCTGGTACTCGACTTGATATCAGGCTTGATAATCAGGATCAACCAAAGCCAGGTGAGTATCCCATAAATGATAATGATAAAGCATGTCACGTTCATGATGTGGCTTATAAAAATAAAGATCTGCAGCAGCGGCATATTGCAGATGTGAAGTTGATTCATTCGCTAGATTCCGTAAAAAATAAAAATATCAGAGAATCATTAGCTAATTGGTTAGTAAAATCTGCGATGAAAGGTAAACTCGTATTAGGGGCTGGTAATTAATAAATGGAATCAATTTATTATAGTCCAGGGGGATATTGGAGGGGTAAAGCAGCAATTAGTAAACTCGCTGATGTAGCAAAAGTCAAGCAATCTACTGCTAAAGCGTGGTTATCAAAACAAGCAATATGGCAAATTTACCTACCATCACCGAAATGAATTCAGTACGCGTATTTTGATGTCAGTGTTCCTAATGAAGTTCATCAAGCAGATATTCTGTTTTTACCACATGATACTGTACGCAGAAAAACATACAAATACGCGTTAACTGTAGTTGATGTTGCAAGTAGATATAAAGAGGCAGAACCGCTAACGACTAAAACAGCATCTGAAGTAGCCGATGCGTTTAAACGAATTTATCAACGAGGACCTCTACGATGGCCACAACTATTACAAGCTGACCTTGGCAAAGCATTTCTAGGTCCAGTATCATCGCTGATGAAACAACATAATATCAAAATCAGACGAGGACACACTGCAATTCACCGTGATCAGGCAATTGTTGAACGATTTAATCGAACACTTGCTGAGCGGTTATTTGGATATCAATACGCGAAGGAATTCATTCAAGATAAAAGATCACGCGAATGGGTGGTAAGATTACCAAGTGTGATAGCTGCATTAAATAATGAGATTACTCGAACGACCAATATGAAACCTATTAACGCAATTACCAAAAAAAATATACCTGTACAACGAAAGGATATTGAAAAACAAAAAATACTAGGTAATGTGACCGTAAGATATTTATATGAACCAGGTGAACTTGAAGGTGGTAAAAAAAGAACGACTGATCCTATTTGGAGTATTACGACACACAAGATATCCACCATGACAAGATCCACTGGCAGACCAGCAATCTACAGACTAGATTCAACTGCTCCTCAACGTGGATTTGTACGTGAACAACTACAAATAATTCCAGAGGACACTCGATTACCACCCAAATCACTTAACTAGCACCCCTGCGTCGATTACACTCAAGACAGGTCAGCATTATCTCGTGTATGACCAAAATGGTCATCTTTCCTATCTGCGGTAAATTGTCTTGAATCATTTTTCAGTTACCGCCATAACATTATACAATTACAACTTGCACAGTGATTATTCTGCTGCTGTTTCAGCATATTAATAAATTCAACGTCAAGATCAAAATCACGTTTATTTTTTTTATCACACTGTTTATAACCAGCTAATTTTTTTCTTATTATGTCATCGTCGACATCATCATTAATCACTGACTCGTTTATGACAATCCTTCGTAGCTGAGATATTCTTCTAACTCTAGATACTGCGAGATAAACTAAGTTTGACCACTCGATACGATTATCGACGATCCAAACAACTGTGTCAGTAATAGTTAATCCTTGAGATGAATGAATCGAAATCGCGTATCCTAGCGTCCACGGGGATTTATTTGTTTTTAGTGCATCTTCAACAACAATGATATCAACTGCGACAATATCATTCAGTACTAAATTCTGTTTCTCAGTTTGTCCTGGTATATCAACGTCAATATTCTGCCGCCGTGTATCAGCTGGTCGATAACATAACGGAACTGGGAGCGTTGGAAACCTTTCTTTATGTAACTGAAACAACCGCTGCTGAAGTGCGTCTCTGATTATCTTTCTACTTGCACCTATCAAATCGTTTGGTCGCCATGTTTGTAGAAAGTCTTTCGTGGGTGTTTCTGAAATCACTTCACGCATTACTTCACATTGAATTTTATTCGACTGTAATCTGATTAATTTTTTAAAATCCCTTAATTCTGGATCAAGTGCTCTATGATCATCAGTCACTTCTTCATAATAATCGACAAAATCTTTCAGCCATCCATGTGGAGATGGTCCAACAAAAGGTGGTGGTTGACCGTGATCACCACACATTATCACAGCAGTATTTCTTGTTAATAGCCAATCAAGAAACGTTTTTAATGTTTCTAACGGCACCGTGCATATCTCATCCCAAATGATATTCCGAGGGATATATTTCTCACCCATCCTCGAAGATGTCCATGCGTCACCCTTCCATCGAAAAAAGCTGTGATAAGTACACGATTGTACCCCTCGTTGTTTCATCTCTCGCGCGAGTCTATGTGTAGGAGTTAAAACGATCATATCTGAATTCTGAAATAATTCAATTGCTCGAGTCGTCTTACCAGACCCTCCTGGTCCGTTCAGATAAACAGTTTTATTTCTGGTTATTGGATCGTACACAGATGCCGCAGATGATAATTTGATATCTGATTATTTATCAGGTAAATATCTTTGATCGTAACATCAGCGGATTCGGAATAATCGATTATGTTTTCTTTCTTTATTCTCCACGAACCCCATTGTGCACAAGTATCGATATGTAGTTGTTCTAACAATCCTGAATATTTTTTACTTATATAAAACGAATCAGTAGCGACTCTGACAGCGAGTGTAGAAACCTTATTCATCATCGATAATAGATTTATCGAAACATATGAGAGCATCGACGATCTTAAATGAGTGTACTGGGGTGACTCACCGTCCATGCAGCTCACGATTGTACCTAGTTTAGTTCCATTTGACAAGAAAGCTATTTCTCGATTTATAAACGTGTTTTTCTTCGTTCTATCAGCGATTATAAAATCTAACTCAGCATCGTCCATGATCAATCTTGCACAGTGTCGCTTATGATCGTATGATCCTCCTTGAGTGAATTTGCCAATTATTTTTCTGCCAAGATCTTTCGTAATTGTATTCTCGTAATCTGTTTTATCCGGGTTTTCATCATCAGAATACTGTTTTTGCTGTGGCAACCAAACTTCGGTTTGTTTCCGATATGATATAATTGCTTCGCTGATCGTCAACCGTGTTAACATCGTACAATCAAGCATGAGCCGTAACAGTACTATTGGTCCCCACATTTTTTCTGAAAAATGTTTTCCAACCCAAACATAACAAATTGGATGAAGTCCCACAGCAAACTCGAATGACTCAATACGAGCGAATCCAGTCAGATCAAAATCCGGTAATGGTCCATTTATTGATTCTCGTGTCATCTCGTGCGTCGGATGACCGAATCGCTCAAAGTTAACAGAACAATCTCCGTACCCGAGAAAACTTCCCGGATAACATGCATCCATATCAACAGAAATAACATCTTTATAATTATACTTGGTGTTCCATAATCCGCCTTGTCCGTATTCGACACAACTGGATATTATGTCATTGAGAAAATCAAATCTAGTTGGTTTCCACGAATTTTTCTTTCTGGCAAAATGGTCCGCAACTGACGGAACAGTAAAACAGTTGCTCAATAGTTCGTCAGTATCATCAGTATATTGCAGTGCAAGATTTTTCATTTGCTCGTGAAGAAGATCTTCTCGATAAATAACACCATTCGGTCTTACAAACTGGTCAAATTTATTTTTTTCTTCTACGCATGATTCGTCGTTAAAGCTCTGAAATAACCATACCGACACAGGATCGTCTTTACTTATTTCGTTAATAAAATCAAACATATCTCCGGGATAACATTTAACAGTTCGATTTCGTGGAAACACCGTTACTGCGCTAGTCCACGCGTGTGCGTTATGATCAATAATTTCGATCGAAGCACCTTTTGATTTATACGCTGATTCAAATAATATTTCTCCTGTTATTGTCGCTACGGTTATTGGGAACTTTAGTTTTTTCCCTAGTTCAGCCACATCGCTTATTGATGCCCCGGTATCTTTAACCATTTCTCCCCACTCGTTTATTATTTTACGCCTTTTATCCGTTAAGCCGTTTCCACGGGCCGCGTTTGTACAATGTTCTGTTACTCGCTCAGCCACACAGTTTATTTTTGAAAATTTCATCGGCGCCAGTTTATCAACGTTAGGTTTTTCATTTATCACATAGATTCCATAAATAACTGCTGTTACAGGATACGCTCGCTCATAATACGGTTTGTCAATGCCAGTCAGTAGACCTGGTTTAGAATCTTTACTTAATACGACAGTTTTTCCACCCTTGTGTACAGGATCATATTTGTCACGGATAATCCAATCATCTGTTTCTGTTAACGCGACAGATTTTATTCTGAAAAGATATTTATGATTATCAGTGTAGTTAACGATAGTTGCTGCTCGTTCGTCATTCATCGTAGCGTCGATGACACCGTTGCGTATAATCTTGAACGTTGACCATACATGAGATGCACCATCTGTGTGAAATTCTTTCTTGGCGCCGTGAATTTTATTAATCAGGCTTTTATTTTTCGGATCAACCAGATCTCGTATCGGTAATGAGGGAGATATTCTGTCGAGATTAAATTTATCTGCGTGGGGTTTGATTCGGGACAATCTATCGAACTCGCTCATATTATATTTCAAACAAGTATTTAAATGAAAAATATTATATATATAATGTCCCAGTGCAAATGGTTGATGATCGGTTCATTGACTCACTGTAATAAATCCTGCAAAAACGAATTCTGCGGACAGCATTCACAATCTGTTCGTAACGGTAGTTTAGGACCAATACCGTGCCTGCGATGTGGCGTTGGAGTGCGAGAAAAAACACAATTATGTGTTCGCTGTGGTGGTAAGCGATACAGAGAACTTAAAAGATATTATGATAAAAAAATAAAGATAGTGACAGATCTATAAAACCGTAGAAGACTATCTAATTAAGTTTTCAGACAAATTATGATTTAAGCAAATAGATTTATATATAAATGGAGCAAAATATGTACGAGTTTGTGAAGCATCCTGTCATCAAGAATTACGACTCAAATCGTGATGGTCTTATCAGAAATTGTCAGAAAAAGTGCCAGTTGGTTATATTAGTAATGCTGGCTATCTATTGTTTACTGTTGGGAAGAAACATTATCTCTGTCATCGATTCGTATACGAGTGTCACCATGGATTGATCAAAGACGGTCTTGTGATAGATCATATTGACGGAGATAAACTTAATAATAATTTATCTAATCTTCAGGCTATAACACAAAGCGAGAATTCTGCACGGGGGGGGACGGGTAAACACCCAAAAATCCCCAGAGCGATTAAATCTGTTAATGTGGAGACCGGCGACGAGATGATATTTCAGTCAATGAACGCGGCTGGAAAATATTTTAATATTAACTCGCGTATAGCAAAATATGTTGCAGATAAGATAACAAAATCATCATTTTCATACCGGTTTGAAAACTGGATTTCGTTCTCTTATATTCCATTGGTGTTAGATACAGATAACTCTGCCGCAATTGTGTAAAAGTCAATGATGGAGATAAATCGTGAAAGGAGCGCCATGATTTAGGCGGAAAGAAGAAATTGCGCAGTTGAAATTATTGCAACTAATTTGTGTTGTAATGACCGGGTTCTGACGTGAATGTTGAATGAGAAGCCTCCAAATGCCAATCATCCGTAGATGGTATAACCGTAGAATCTTCTGCCGGTACAACCTTTTTTCTGTCACTGTTAGTTTATTCAGTATTATTTTCGCGTATTCCAGGTGAAGTGAGGATCTGTTAATTTCGCCAGCAACACAATCAACGATAAATACTTTTTCTTTTTGTGTTATTGCGGCCCAGTCAGCGTAGATTATTTCTTCACTCATATATAAGTATATATTATATATTTAAATCGTAAAATTATACCACATCGAATTATACTACTTACCTGACTGGGGATAACTCCGTTGAGCATAATCATGTAATTGAGTTACTTCCCTTTGACCGTGTTTACGATCTATTTCATGGGAGTTATTTGGATGTATAAAACCGCATTTATTTTGATCTGTCTACGGGAAGAATATCAGTTATTACTTATATCAGTGACTGCATTTAGCACAAACAATATATTTTACCAGTTCGAGTGTTGCGATTTGGTCTATTTGTTATAGTGCTGAGTGGCCTAATCGTTCGGTTTGTCTACAGTTGGCAGTTAGCCAGAACGTTTTTCCGGTACATATGTTATCATGAAAAATAACTAACTTTTTAAATTACTGATATTCAGAACTGAGAGGTTTCACAGAAATATTTCCCTATTTTATATCAGAGTGACTGTATTTAGAATTTTTTTCCTGATTCGCCACGATGTTTGCAGTGTGGCGGTTTGGTTCACTCGTGTTAATAACAAGTGACCGTCTGCAGTGTTGGCAGTTAGCCAGAACGTTCTTCCGGTATATATGTTATCATGAAAAATAACTAACTTTCTAAATCTGACTTATGTGTTTTATCTGTGTGCAGAACAGAAAAATTGGTTATATTTAGATAGAGATTTCTTCAGTGATGGTTAGCTATGTAATAACTTTCAAAACATATATAATCAGATTAGGAACCATGACGCAAGTATAGCGCAGCTGACTCTCATTCTGGGGGTCTGCGGTTGGAATCTCCTGACGGGCTATATTGCCGACGGTACCGATTAGTAGGGTTTTTCATATATAAAAGTGGGGGCGCCAGCAGCCCGTGTACATCTCACACCACGAAACCGTAGTGTGACTGCATTTTAGCAGCCCCGGGATTTCCTCCTGGGGGGTGTACATGGCGCATAGACAATCTTCTGACGGAGATATATCTGTGCACGCCACCAAAATAAACAGTAGCGTGGATGTATAATCTCTACGTCACATGGGTGCCCACGAAAAACATTCAGAAAGAATGTCGGCTAAAAGAAACGATCATGGGATGCCGAGAAAAGACCATAACAAAGGTCTCACAGGACAAAAGTCTCAAACAAAGGATCCCATGGAGACACACAGGCCAGTGCAGGAAAACCGCTCATAATGCTACTGTTTATTTTTCTTAAAATTTATTTATTCTGATATATTTTATTTATTTATTTTATTTATTCTGATATATATAATATTTATTTGTTTTTATTTATTCTGATATATATAATATTTATTTATTTTTATTTATTCTGATATATTTGTTTATTCTGATATATAATATTTATTTATTTTTATTTATTCTGATATATTTTATTTATTCTGATATATATATAATATTTATTTATTTTTATTTATTCTGATATATTTATTTATTCTGATATATAATATTTATTCTGATATATATAATATTTAGTTATTTTTATTTATTCTGATATATTTTATTTATTCTGATATATATAATATTTATTTATTTTTATTTATTCTGATATATTTATTTATTCTGATATATAATATTTATTTATTTTTATTTATTCTGATATATTTTATTTATTCTGATATATATAAAATTTATTTGTTTTTATTTGTTCTGATATATTTATTTATTCTGACATATAATATTTATTCTGATATATATAATATTGACTTATTTTTATTTATTCTGATATATTTTATTTATTCTGATATATATAATATTTATTTATTTTTATTTATTCTGATATATTTTATTTATTCTGATATATTTTATTTATTCTGATACATATAATATTTATTTATTTTTATTTATTCTGATATGTATAATATTTATTCTGATATATTTTATTTATTCTGAAATATTTTATTTATTCTAAAATATTTTTTTTATTCTGATATATATAATATTTATTCTGATATATATTTTATCTGATCGATTTAAGTACCAACCACCCCATCAAAACAAATAAACTGATTGATTTACATGATTTTAAGTACCAACCACCCCATCAAAACAAACAAACTGATTGACTTACATGATTTTAAGTACCAACTACCCCATCATTTCTGAATAAATAAAATATTTCAGATTATAAAAATTATCTCAGAATGAATAAAATATTAAGATTTCACATACAGATTCACTATTAATTCCTCTCCCCGTACGTCAATTAAATGTCCTATGTGTTCAGTTAGTTTAAAATTTATTTGTGTTAGTACATTATTATGACACCGCAGATAAACAGGATTGGTTGGTACTTGCACGATTAAATCGCCAGGCGGCACTTGTGGTGTGAACGTGTATAAAATGTATCCTTGCTGAGCTTGGTTTGACTGAGCGAGGTCTACATTATAGCTGCCATCGATCACATCACAAACGAGATTAACTGCAACCGTCGAAGTTATATTAACAATTCCTGGTGATACGTGTCTGCCGCCGCTGTATGGATCGTTATTATGTCTGAAAACAGTTGCTGGCGGGGCTATTTTTCTCCATGATTCGATGATTTTAGAAAGTTTTCTGTGATAATATCGATGAGTGATTTTTTTAGTTCATCGACATTAATCCCTGGTATTACAAACGTTGGTAATTGTTGTTCAGTTATTTTGTAATGACTGATAAACCATGGTTTAGCTACATAATTATCAATAATTTCATCACCGTGGTAAATCATATTATAAATGATAGTTTTATTAACGTATCTAAGATCTAATATAACCTGATTTAGATGTTTTATCGTCTCAACGATTTGCTGTTTCACATCACCGCTGTAGATATCAGAAAAGAAATTTCGCAGTTTGTTGATTGATTGTTTTAATTCAAATTTAATAGGTTCGAAATGTGACCGAATGAATTCTTCATCGACGAGTGGATTTACTCTAACATCTTCGATAGTGCGCACATTATTTATTATTCGAGGAAGATCTTCACCATCAACAGAAAGATAAAGACTAATTCCAGTCCACCTCCACTGGTATTTGCTTCGGTATTTGGGAGTTTTTATAAACGATTTTTCAACTGTAATAAAGTGACCCCGACGTGGTTCTGGTGGTCCATGATATTCTGGCGGGATTTCAGGCCATCCTAGCACAGATCTTATTGATGATTGATAAATATCAACGGCGTAATCAGGTGAATGTATTTCAATTGCAGAAGATAACGTCGGCTCATGAACGTCGATTGATATTTTTGCTTCTTTTCCCGTTATTGATTTCATTCTGCGTTGAAATTCTTCATTTATATCTTCAATCTCATAACTGCCAGTTGGTATTCCAACAACAATCCAGTTAGGTGTTCCATCATCTGTATTTTTATTAGCAAATACGAGTGAATTATTTGCTTGTGTTCCATTAAATGATGCCTGCCTGATATTTGGCCAACTGTAATACACTCGCAATTGTGCTAGTGCAATTTCTTTTACGGAGATTGCAGTTGGGAAATTAACATTAAATTCAGGATTAATTGAACTTACTGAGATCATAGTGGTCTTGTGCGGAGTTGTGTTTGTCACGATCTGCTTAAGTAGATCCAGTGATGTTATTATTAATACTTGCACCTTTAATATCAGTATAGTTGTATACGCTAATCATTTCTGTAAACTCAAAATCGGATATAATTCCATCATTAAGACCTACTGATAACAACGTAGATAACTTCGAGTATGCTACCGTCGCCGTGTGCAGCTTTATTATGTAATTGGTTAATTTTTTATTCGTGCAGGTATTTATCTTTTTTGTAATGATATTTAACACACCTGCAATTGATGCTGCAGCTGAAATAGAGATTGTTACGGCTACTGGCGCCATCATTATTATCGTTGATAATGATACGCCTGTGGACACAAGAACAGCGGATACTGAATAAACGATTACGTCAACGATAAATAGTCGTCGTCGATATTTCTTTATTTTTATCGTATATTGTTCGACTCGATTTTTTAAGTTCGTTTGCCATTCACGTGCTTGATTATACCTGTACGTACTCATTATATTTTATACAGCAGCCAACTGAGGTGTTTCAGCTACAAATTCTATACACCACCAGAAAGATGCTGCGGTTAATCTCTTATCAGCTGCTTCAAGAATAAATACTTCTTCGTTTCCGCTGTTTAATACTATAGACACAACTCCAGAAAACCTGTCGGTGGAATGACGCCATGGGTACGTTGTAAAAATCTCGAATTTTGCAGCACTAAACACAGACAGCCTGTACACGCCAGTGACTGCCGCGGTATATGTGATAGTTTTATTTTGCTGTGACCATGTTGCGAATCCAGATGACACCGCACATACGATATTGGTAATATGCCCGGGAGTTATTCCGGCTGGAATTTTAATCAGACTAATTTTGTTAACGATATCAAGAATTCCACTTACGACATCTTCTAATGTTTTTTTAGTTGTGTCTAGTTAGTTTTGATATCAGAAAGTTGTATGTCAACGACGTGCGGAGTGCCGAAGAATTTATCGATGGCTTTATCGGTTTTTTGAAAATTTCTTCGAAATCTTCCAAAAGCGCCTACGTGCACATCATACTCGGCCCGTAACGTGGATAATTTGCTATCTACGGTGCTGTGCTCGGCCTGTAACGTAGTTAATTTACCGTCAACGGTATTGTAGTTGACGTCGACGTATTTTTTTGTCGCGGCATCTTCGTCGGATGTTGGATCTCTTAACACTACTATTTTGTTTCCGTTCATGCTGAGTTCACCTGTCATTGTGTCGCCGGTGCTTCTTACACGATTAGCAACACCTTTTGCAATTTCATCTCTGATGGTTTTAAATGATATACTTGAATCCCTGATTCTACCGCCGTCAGTAAACACAGAAATGTTATCCGTGACCGCACCGACTACTCGGAGAATTATATCATTCCATTTGATATTGCTAGTTTTTAGTTTTCCGTATCGGTCCTGAAAAAGAACAACCTCATCTGGGTCAACTCCAGCCAGGTTCATAATATCAGCGAGTTCATCTTTAGTCGCGTACTTCGACAGATCAATGTCGGATTTTTTTTTTCTCACTCGTAGAGGAAGATCTTCCATAAATATCAACCATCATAATAAGACCTGTTGTTTAAAACGAAGCGGTTACTTGTATAATCATGCACGACTTTATGTGGCGGTTTGGATGACTTTGATATAGCGTCGAGTACATTAATTACTTCACGGCCGCATATTGGCGGATCTGTCATTGTTTGTGTTGGTAGCGTTGAATACCAAACCGCTGCGTGAAGTGGTGCGACATACTTGATAAACTCACGAGGTGGAGCTAGCCTGTACGAATCAAAATAAACGATTCCACGTGGATCAATTGCGTATGCGATCCAATGAGTACCAGGTCCAGAACGTTCATCGAGATTAATAATACCTGTTTCAGCGCTGCTTGGTTGGTCTGGTAATTGATCTCGCATAGAAACACCTCTGAATTTTTTTATTTTTAGTTGTTTGGCGGAATCAAGTAAATCAAAATTTGACGCTGGAATTAACGAATAGATCCTGGAAGCCTCAGACCTTTTCCCCAACGAGATCCCGGTAATCTTAATCCGGTCCCTCTTTTTTTTAATCCTTGCCCTGTCGCTTTCTTTAGAGCCATTCCAGCAGCGGTTCCAACAACACCTAGCGCCGCTGCCTTTGCTACGGCAGGTGCCGCTGCGGAAATTAATGCTGGAATAGTCGCAAGAAGTGGAAAAATACCGCCCGTTTTAATTGAATCTTTAACCGCACCCGCAGAGAGATTAAGTCTGACGCCTGTCTTTGATTGTTTAGCGCCGTTGAAGTGTTTAAGTTGACTTTCTGATAATGATAATTTATTTTGACCACCCGTGATCTGATCTCGTTTTAGTGATAATTTCATTCCGCAGTTTTTTGCTGAATTTGATTGAAGGTTTTTAATCTGACCAGGAGTCAAACTGACACTAACGTGATGATATGGCATTTTATGATAATACTCGTGTTTTTAAATAACATGATTAAAGATTTTCCACTGGTGCATCAACGACTCTCATTCGTCCACTACCACCTTCAAGTAACATTGCTTTGTCACTGAGTATAACAGCGATTGCTCTGTAGAAGGCACCACCAGCTGGCGGGTCATTAACACGAGCTCGAAAGTGTATATCAACGACAGATTGTTTGGATAAATCAAGATGCTCCAGCGAAAAATAATAAATCGGATATAGATTTGTAAAATCTAACTGTGATATTTGCAGCCCAGTATCCACGTTTTGATCACGTCCCATAAATGACATCAAACGATGATATGCACGCGCCACGTGATTTTGACCAAAATTTAACAATATATCTTCCGCTGCTTCTTGATGTCCATTTATCCGCAAAGAAACTTCATTAACTCCAAATTTGTCAAATATCATATGCGAACGTTCTTGACTACCTATCCGATTACCATGTTGCAGCGCAATAAAAATATGTCGTGGCGCAGACACACCCTGTTGTGATGCTATATTCCATGTGAATAAACTATTAATATTACTTTGAGCAGTATCTGTGGTTACTGTTAACCATGATAGCAATGATTTACCGCGTTGATCCATAAAAGAGAGTAATTTTTGTTCTTCGGTAATAGATGGAATCATTACTGGCATCCATAATGAAAGTTTCGTTATATCTACCTTACCAGCATCAGCAGCACCAGCACCTCGCCAGATTGCATCATTATCATCACCTTTTCTAAATAACACAACTGTGTGTTTAGCTCCGAAGATAACTTTTCTAACATTTCTGCAAAATCCAAAGATATGAGAAAGTGGAATAGCACATGAAAATTTTTTATCGTTTCCTGACAACGCTAATCGGCATGTTGCAAAACCCATGTTGTAATGTTCTGCATTAACACTTTTTATAATATCAAAAGCAGCACCTGGTCTGGCTGCATGTTCAAAATCATCTGGTTGTGGATCAGATGCGGTACCTTGTGGTGTCCGTAATTTAATATACAGAACATGATCAGCGCTGTTGGTAATATCTTTAGCAAACATTATTGTTGGACCAGCTGATCTTGTATAATCATCAGAATATCTCGCTAGACCAATTATTGTTGTAGCAACATCAACATCATTCTGAATCGATTCAATATTTCTTCCATCAATCATGTATGTGGCGCTAATAAACAGTGCCATAATCCCATTGTTGACAAAACCACCTCGGTCATTGGCACCATAGTTAGTATCATCCGCCTTTACAAGTCTACCTTCTGC
Organism: Sinohyriopsis cumingii; assembly: GCA_028554795.2. Lineage (NCBI taxonomy): Eukaryota > Metazoa > Mollusca > Bivalvia > Unionida > Unionidae > Sinohyriopsis > Sinohyriopsis cumingii. The sequence goes on from CM068832.1 coordinate 96,280,360, forward strand.
TTCAATAAACGCCTCAGCGGGCAAGAAATATCTACTGGTATCCTGAACTTGTAATTCGATTCTTCCCCGCTGATTTGGTTGTCTTGCGTCATACGAATAAAATTGATAATCACGTACTGATTCATCTTTGAGGACCGGTGCATCCATGTCGAATGCTGGGTCAGACATACGCTTGAACATTTTATTATAATTATCAATTTTCCAAATGGTGATCTAAAGACCGCTTCCCGCTATTAAGTTTGCAGTTATATTTCTTTCTGCTTCTTCAGATAATTCCGCTAGTTTTTGATTTGCGGCTTGATTTATTATTTTACTGACATTTGCGGACATAACTTCAGTGCTGGCCAGTTTAATTGGTTGCTGCTGTTTTCTTCGTACTAATCGAGCTAGTCTGTCCTTGACAGTCAAGAAAGCTTTACTAGCAACATTACCAATAGCGCCAGGAATTTTATCACGAACAGCCTCAATAGCCTTCATCCCTAATTGTTTTGCAATCGGTATTGCTTTTGGAGCTATCCTTCTAAATAAACCCTGAACAACATCACCAAGTCCATCTCCGTAAATTGTTTTGTAATTTGGTAGTCGTGAGTTTACTACTCTGACCATGATCGGTCTACGTTGAGCAGTGTGTATAATCATTTTTATATACTGATTAATTAATTGTTTAGTCGCTGTGATAATCATCGGCAATTTCATCAATAAAGGAACGATAAATACTACGATCCATAATACTGCCTTGAAATAATCTTCGACAAATATCAGATATTTCATTAACAATTTCTGAAGAATTATTCCCAGCTCGTTTTCCTCCAATTAGTATTTCTAGTCGTTCTACGTCAGAAAGAACACTGTTAGGACAGGCAATAAGACCACTTCCCAAACCGCTTCCAGTAGCGCCAGGAGGATCATCATCAAGATCTTTTTCCTTAAATAATCTTAAGGGTGATCTTTCTTCTTTCCCTTTTGATTTTTTAAGCAGCTCCTCAGCCTTTTTAAACTCCGACGTCAATCTTTGCTGCGGTGAAGAAGATCGTTGTTGTTCTATTTGTTCCAGCCTCTCTCTATAAAGCCTTTTTACTTTGTCATAAAGATCTGCATATTCCAAATCATCATGTCTGACTTGTCTTTTGTTTTAATATATGCGATATATCAACTTAATAAGATTATTATCGTTTATATTTTCATGACCGGGTTTTAAAATACTGGATTTATCAAGCATACCAATTGCTATTTTTTCAGGTAAATCATCTTCTTCAATATTTCTAATTTCTCTGATAAATTTTTCATTAAATTTTTCGATTATTTTAATGTTTTCTGTTATTGGTTTAGACTCAAGTTCTTTCTTCACGCCGGCGATTTCAGTACGAACTTTACCAATACCTTCAAGCATTTCTTCATCAGGCAGAGGTTGAGCTGCAGCTATTTCAGCTGGAAGATCTCGTAAAATCTATTTTGTTTTCTTGGTTCTTTCTGCTATTTTTTTAGTCTGCGCAGCGGTTTGTTTCAATACTTGAAGAATACCCTTCTTCTTTTTCTTCTCCTCGTCGTCGTCATCCTCATCATCCTTAAAATCTCCCCATACAGCTTTTTTAGTAATTGTTGTAATGGGTTTAAATAACTCTTCTGTGCCTTCTGTAAATTCAACTTGTGATTGTTGCTGCGCTTGTAGGTTTTCTCTAAATGAATCTCTAACAGGAAGAAATTTCTTTATTGCTTCTAATCTTTCTCGAGCTAATCTAGCAGTATGTGATTCCTTGGCTGGTGGCATTTTATTAATATAATAATTTTTAATTGATAGCAGCAGAGGGGGCGGGGACCTCATTTTTTGGTCAATCTATATTAATCATTTTTTTGTAAAAAAAAAAGGGTGACCATTCCCCACAGTGGTCTGTTCGCCCCCTCTGCTGCTTATACGAAAATTTTTACTATTGTGATTTGAATGGGTGTCCACGACAGACAGGCGTTCAAAGGAAGACAACTATGTATTCCGTTGGGTATAATGAGGGTTTACAGTCAAAACGTACCCAGACCGAAACATACCTTAATCAAAACGTACTCAAGTCAAAACGTACCCAAGTCAAAGGTCAAAACGTACCCAAGTCAAAACGTACTCAGGTCAAAACATACTCAAGTCAAAACGTACCCAAATTAAAACATGACCCACACTCGCTTTAAATAATGATATAATTTTAGTATATTGTGTTTCTTGACAGTGACCAACCTGATGAGCAATGGAAATCTTTACGTTAAGAAGTATCGCTTGAGTATATTTATGTTGTGTTTCCTCGTGGAGAAAATTTTACCAACTTATCTGAACCATGCTTGATGCCTGCTTCATGTGTTTTAACCAGTTATCAAGAGCACACGTTTCATACAATTATTAGGGTCAGTTTTGAAAATAATTCCATTTTCTATTTTCGCATTAAAAAACAGATATGTATATATCTGATGACTAAAAGCTTTCTTTCCACTTTTTATAATTAAAAACAAAATCACAAAATTATTTTCCATTGCGTCTTTGTTTTCGTTGCGTTCCATTTTTCCATTTCGTGTTTTATTTTATTTCCATTGCGATCCATAATTTCTTTTGCGTATTTAAGTTATACCAGCTTGAATCATCAGTAATACTAGATTACTGTGACAATTAACTGTTCATCATCAAAAAATGCAGAAAATACCAAGAACAGAAGCACCATAAATTAACCTGGATTTAGGTGCTTTTTTATGTGAGCCAGCACATATTTCCAGTTCACTTGTCCGTATGCAATACATTTGATTAATGTGATAATTGCATTTTATATAGGGCTTCCGTGCAAACAAGATGCAAGAGCATATACTTCAAGAAAATTGTCAGCCAGTGATTTTTTTTAAATGATAAATAGCATCTCTGCCGAACGTTACATTGGATTTGGATTGATTGCAGGTGTTACATTGGATTTGTGCGGGTTGCAGGTGTTACATTGGATTTGGATGGATTACAGGTGTTACACTGGATTTGGGTAGATGACAGGTGTTACATTGGATTTGGGTAGATTGCAGGTGTTACATTGGATTTGTGCGGATTGCAGGTGTTACATTGGATTTGGATGGATTACAGGTGTTACATTGGATTTGGGTAGATTGCAGGTGGTGAATTTTTCAAGATCAGCTGATCTGATTACTCCAAAAGTGTGAAGGAGTACACGTATTTTAATGCAGCTAAATATTTTATAATACTCTTTAACATCATCAGCATTTAACAAAAAGAAGCAAAGTATTATTGATGATTTAAGCTGGTATGACTAAAATAAGCAATGGATAAATGGAACGCAATGGAAATAAAATAAAAAATGGAAAAATAGAACGCAACGCAAATAAAGACACTAATGAAGTAGTCATCAGTTATGGTTCAGATCAGTTGGCAGAATTTTTTCCACTGGAAAACACAACATAAATATATTGAAACGATGCTTCTTAACTTAAACGTGTATTTCTTAACGTGCGTTGGAGCTAGATCATACGTTAATATAGTTCCATTGCGTCTGCCGATTTTCAGTGCTCATAAGCCCGCTCACTGTCATATGAAACACGATACACTAAAATTATGTCACTATTTAACGCGAGTTAGGGTCATGCTTTAATTTGGGTACGTTTTGACTTGGATACATTTCGGTTTTTTTTGGTACGTTTTGACTTGGGTACTTAACGGTTTAGGTACGTTTTGACATGTTCTCATTATGAGTTAGCTCCTTGCTTACTGCTATTTATATCATAAATGCAGTCTAGTGTCACTTGTATTTTACATTGCAAACGCAATATATTGTCGACATTCTGCCGATGAGACAGTTATCCACTTCAGCTAACTCTAATGTTCCGGCCTAGATGCCGTGAAATGTATATAAACCAATCGCCTGTACTTACGGTACTCTCCCATTAGCCCCAACACCAAAGCATCTATTTTCACCCAATATAGTTGCATTTCTTAAAATTACCAGCGTGACATTTTAAAATTATGTAAAATGTATAGCAATAGATTATTCCGGATATTTTATAAGTGGTGTATTATTGAATATTTCAAGTTGTAAGATTGTTTCACGGCTTAAACCGGATAATACAAAATCCTGCGATTTCTAGATGAAAACGATTCTGCATTTATTTTTTTAAAATCAGGACACTTTCTGCTAAAACCTTCCGTGTATCATCAACTTTTTGGACGTCGTATGTCACCACCACTTGACCTTTCAAAGGTCGAACAATGAGACACTTTGAAGACGGGGACAAAATAATAATTAGTGGATCCCCACACGATGTAAATAATTTATATCTATTATTTTGTATGAATATGTAATTAGAAAACTAAAAACATTAACCTATTTGATAACCGGAAAATTACTGAATTGTTTGAGTTTACTGACATCTTCTGGAATACCAAATTTATATATTATGTCAGCGACCGACCTTTGCTAGTTGTATATGGGACCATGCAAAAAAAAATTATTATTTTTTTGCCTGGTCTTGTTTGTAGGTGTTGTTGTTTGTATTCTTATATATTTTTTTGTTTTTTGTTTTTGTTGTTTGGTGGGTTTTTTTTGGGGGGGGGTGTTCGTTTTTATATATATATATATATATATGATATTTTGGAACATGACCTTTCCAATTGAAGAATTTTTATTGGGTTTACTGTATCTTTCCTGCCATATTTTTACGCACGACATAGAGTCGGCTGTTGTATAAACGTAAAGTTTGACGGCTCACCGTGTCAACATGGTTGTAACCACAGGGGTTCGTTACAAAGAAAATTTGGAGTATCCGTCCTTGATTCAAGGGATGGGTTCTAACCTTTAACAATATAACACGTGTTATATTGTTACAGGTTAGAACCCCCCTCCCCCTTCCCCAATCCTTTGATTCAAGGACGGATACTCCAAATTTTCGTTGTAACGAACCCCTGTGGTTGTAACTGTAGTTTGTTGAGTTAGTTACATCTCTTAAGTGCTCATCTGTCAGACGAGTTGTGTCCCTTTCAATATTTTGAGTCCTTGAACTTGCCAATAAGATGTGTTTAGATGGTTGGACTGTTCATCGTTTGAATGGTATAAAGTAACATCAAGCTATAGCATCTGGGACGGCTCCCGTTTGCTGGATCTCCGTGCATTTGATTGCACTTTGTAAAATTTGAAACAGTATGTTTGTAGACTCCTTCCCAAACACAACACAAGCTCATATCGTTGCTTACAATCATAGACTTGTTTACGTCACTACGAGTATCGGTCTCTCTAAACACACCAAGACTCCAAGAACACCTCAGTATTACATATATTTGCACCAAAACTCTCAAAAACGTACCAAGAAGCGGAAAAAAAGCATATATAACAGCGTCTGGCATTGCAGATCCGAAAAGCAAAACACAGATTTTCGCAAACTTCCTCAAGGACATAGGACGTATACAGAAATCAAAGTATATGAAATCACAAAATGGAAAATACACCGTAATTAATAAGACTATTATTATTATATACTGCTATTCATAAAATATATATTGTGTTTTGGAAAGCTAAATATTATTAAGAATTTATGTATATCTGTAGTCGTAGTATTGATTATTGTATATAAGATTTCGCTACTAACTTCATGCTCAGTAATAATTAATTTATAAATAAAATATGGTATGCATTTTGCTTCAGTATTGGAAACAAAAACCTTAGGTGCACAGAAATGCCTGACAGCAATATATATATATATATATATATATATATATATATATATATATATATATATATATATATATATATATATATATTCAACTCAGAAATAAATAAATAGTTAAGAGAAGACTGACGGAATAAAAAAGATAATGAATCATTACACTAACCTGTATCGCAAATGCAGTGCTGCCATTTCCTGCATCCAAGACAAAGCAAGCTGGCGAGGCCTGACATGATTATATTTTACACAAGGATAAAACGCCATTGTAACAATTAACACAGATCAGTTCATATTATACTCAAATATATCCGATCAAAATGTCACAATATAAACTGTATTTACTATAAAATAATCCAAAATTTACACACAAGTATGTCAAACAGCTTTATTAAAGCTTAGGAGAAAAACTGGCATGTAACGAAAATATTTGGCCCTTTTGTACAAATTTAAAGCATGTGGTGCATTTCATTTTCAAACCTATTTTTGTCTTCATTCAAATTAGCTTGCATTGATTAACTTAATAAAAGTGACTTTAATTATAATTAACTGTTTGCATCCTTTTTTAAAACTGCAGACATCAATGAATAACCGTGTGATTAGTGGAAATTACCATCAGCAGTGTGGTAATTATTGTTTCTAAAAAATCAGATTTTTTTATGCAAATTTACAGTTTGCGGTAAATGTGAGTTTTCATTCAGATTAGCATACATTCATTAACTTAATGAAGGTGAATTATAATTAACTGTTGACATCTTTTTCGGCAACTTAGAGATGCATTGGTATCTTATTTAATTGCAGACGTCAATGAATAATGGCGGGATTAGTGGAAATTAATATTAGTGCTGATTATTGTTTTAAATAGGCATGAATTGGGTGCAAATTGTCCCTTGAATGGAGTTGAATTGTCTTGGGGTCAAACTTTCTTGGGAATATTCTTGAGGTCAAAATGTCTTGCTCCCATGTGGTATTGCTAATTATTGCTAAATATTGATAAATATTCACGTTACTGCACCTGAACACTCATTTAAATGGGAGTTATTTCCCTTGGCAACTCTTTGCCCTCGCTACTTTTCCTTCTTACATAAACAATCGCTAAATATGCACACTTTTTGTTTCTTTGTTTGTTTGTGTTGTTGTTGAAATTTAAAGTAGGTATTTTATAAATTCTTGATGTGTTCTTGGAGAATCTTGGGGTGTCTCGGAGTGTTTAGTAAGACCCTATGGAGTATGGTTTAGCCCAAAATGCTCTATTATCATGGTACTTAATGTTCTTATTGGTATATATTACAAATGTTTTTCTGTTGCTACTTACTTATACTTTGTAAAGTTTCTATCACTTTCCCCCTTTCTATTCCTATCAAAGATCTTTGTCAGTCGAAACGCGCAAATGTAAATAAAACATCATATGATGGCTGACCAAGATTAACCTGCCATGGGGGAACAACTCAATATTATCGTGGTATTTGCCTAACTTTGATATGGTAGCATGCACGTATTATAATAAACATAAATTGCAACTTACCAATGATAGGAAATGTCTACACTTGCACTGGCATAATATTTCCACAATAAAAGAAAGGATCCAATGGTCAAATCAAACATACAAAATGTAAATTAAAGTGGAAATCCATGAATAACAACATTACAAATTAAAAACAAATTTTAACTTTCTATGAATTTTAAATGCGGTGTGGGCAAAGAAATATAAATATATAAAAAATATTATTATTGTTGTTATTATTATTGAAATATTACTGATTTCAAGAAAGTTTAACTGTTATTATAGTCTATAATATTATTATAGTCTTTAATACGTAAGAGAAGTATGATCATAAGCAACATTTTGTAAATTTTGGTCCATATTGGCTACCATGGAATGAAATTGTAGCCTTAACCTTGTATGGACATGCTCAGCACATCAGTATATGACCTATAATCATCAAACATCAGACGATACACTGAATATATTTCGTAATCAATGCCAATGCAGGTATGATGGTTTAGCAAGTTCGACTGGAGTTTTGTGTGTGATAATCAATGGAATTGCATGCACTTTACAAAAAAAGAAATCTTGCAGTAAGATATTTATGTCCTCATGGGTTACAGCTTTACATCTGTACACAACCGCTAGATTGAGCATGTCCAAAATTAATTGGAAAATCCTGTTTGCCATGATAATATAGAGCCTGCGATAATACAGCATTGAGTATATAGGAAAACTGTAAGCAACATTATGAGTCCCTGTGACCTGTACTACGCCCTAAATCCTATATTGTAAGACATTGACTTGGATATTTATGATGACAGTTAAAGCTGGGATGGGGGAGAGAGGGCTCTTTGGTCCCATTCCCCAACCCAAATAAAATCCAGTCTTAATCGTGCATTTATTGCTTTTGGACACCAGTCCCTCATCCCAGTTTCTATAAATATTTACAGATAGTCTCTGTTATGATGTAGTCCTACAGTGTTAGATGTCTACACAGATATGTATGTTGTTTGGGTTGATCCAAACAGCATACATATCAGGTAGGAGGTCTTACATTGTTTGACTATATTTGGTTAGTGACTAGCCCCTGTGTAAGGTTGTTGACTGTCCCCTTTGTAACATTTGGTAGAGATTATTGTCATGTTCTTGTGACTTATTTGCTGTTAAAAATATCAGATATTGAACTCATATTTAATTGATCAACAGTATCAGTCAATATTTCTTGCAACTCCAGAAGATTTAGTTATCATTATGGGCAAAGAACGGAATAAGGCACAGTGCATGAAGTCTCCATGATGTCATGCAACATCATGTCAAAGAATTAAGCTTTTGATCACTCCGTGGTTTGACCTATTTCATATTACAGCACCCACTCACCATATGGCCCTTCATTATAACACTATTCCAGTTATAGTAATCAGTCTCATTTTATTATGGAATAGTGACATTCTTTATACTTTGTACTTCATTATAAGGTGTTCTCACTAAAAGGTGGTTTGCTCAGTCTCTTCCATGGATGTTATTTTAATAAGGGAGCACTGTATTTGTAAAAAAAATAATTTTCTCTGCCTTCTTTTCTTGTATTGCTTTGAACTTTGTATTTTATGCTGAGGTCTCACATGGAGGCAGCAAAAACACTGAAAATAGAACTGGATATAATGGTTCATAAACTGGGCCACTGTGTAGACAATGAACATTACCATAAAACTTGCTTTGCAAGTGGATGCAGCGTTGACTGTTTGGTATAGTTATGACTCTGTGGTCATAAAATAAGTAACAGAAAGACGCAAAACCAACAAGTTTTGTAAAACTTAACAAATAAGATAATAATTAAAGTTATTAATGAAAATGTGTGAGGAGCTTGCAGTATTGTGAAGGGAATCCAACAAAATCCTGAAAAGGTTCTATTAAAGACAAAAAGAATGATACTTCCTTGTAGACTTCTAAACTGGAAATGTACTGTTCCTACAAGAATCGTGATGTTGTAAACATGGCATAATCCAGAACTCCTTCGAATAATTCACAGTAGTTCCAGAATAATATTATAGTCCAATGAGAACTTTCTATTTCCACTGAATAATCCTGACAAATGTTTTTCTTCTCAAATAATATTGAAATACAACCACAAATACATCTGCAGACCTCAATGTTACAACAAGAAATAAGAATAAGAAAGCTTTTCAGTCTAAGTTACATATATAGAGGCAAGTAGACTAAAAACACGCATATTATCATTGCTGCTACCTGACAAATTGCAAACTAAAGCATCGTAAAAGAACTTGCATGATCTAACCAATCCAAAGGGAATTAATTTAATTCTTCTAAGATACCACCTGACAGACCTATCCAGTGGGAGAAAGCACAAAGTTTCTAAACATATTTTCCAATAATTGTATTAATATTTTTATTATTAGTAACTGTCAACACCTATGAAAGCATCTATTTATAGATCCTATATATTTATAGATCCTATGCAAGTTTACAATCTTTAACATTTTAAAAATGAACCTATGCATGTATATCAAATCCAGCTATATATAATCACTACAATTTACAGTCATGAATAAAAATTACAAACATTAGTCACACACAAAATATAGATATACATAACAATCTTAGTAACACTGCCTTATCCATTCCCAGTGTCAGTTGAGGCTGTTACATTGTAACTAAAGTTACACACTATAATTAAAATTTTGTGTACAGTTTTCACCCTGCCTATAGATTCCAAGGAAAGAAGTAAAAAGATTACGATTTTGTTTACAATTTTCAATCTTCCTTTTGGACCCCAGAGAAAGGAAGACATGTATTGTCAAGTGTCTTGCTTAGTTTTGGTACTGCATCACAATGCACCAGGCAACATCCACAATTGATTTAGAAAAAAAAAAATTATATTTCTAATTTTAAAAAGGTATTGGTTTGGTTTTCCAAAGATTTAGCAGTTATGATCAATAATTGTGCTAAAACATTACAATTTGTGATGGTTCTTGCATACCAGAAAATTACAGCTGTTCATTGCAGGAGTTATGTATATCTTGTTTTTTGTACTAGTTCTTTTTGATTTGGTATAATTCTATAAGACTTGTGCTCTATATTTTAACCGTTTTTGCAAAAATATGAATGTTTTCCAGTCTGCATTGTTTTGAGCGCTTGCAAAACAACTTTTTTAATATTTAGTACATTCCACATTATGTTAAGTTATTATTGGATGTAACAAATCTGGCTGGGGTATTTTTTGCATTATTTCAAGCTCATCCTGTAAAACTTGGGACTGAATATCATGTTTACCACTTATAATCATAAAAAAATCAGGTAGGCAAAACATGAGAATAGTCAGTTAGGCAAAACATGAGAATAGTCAGGTAGGCAAAACATGAGAACAGTCAGTTAGGCAAAACATGAGAATAATCAGGTAGGCAAAACATGAGAATAGTCAGTTAGTCAAAACATGAGAATAGTCAGGTAGGCAAAACATGAGAATAGTCAGTTAGGTAAGAACATTTTATAGTGATATTAACAACATCACCTCAATATCTTATCATGTTTTTTTCTTCAAATGACAAATCCACAAAATTAAGTACTTATGAATATATTTTAATTAAACCACAACATTTTATACACTAATATAAAGTGATTCATGTTATTCCAGATATGATTGCACGAGACCCTTGCATAATGGCAGGAACATATCTTTACTCTTCTATATTTAGAACTTTTGTATAAGACCATACATACTACACTGTACTGTATTTGTTTTCTTCATACAGTGTCTTATGTGTCTCCTAAATTGTTAACCCCTTTATAGGACACACAAAGATCTTTTTCTTAGCAACTTCTTAACTGTTACTGAGTTTAAAATTTCTTTCTTTTCCACTTGAAGTTCTTAGAATGTTCTGTGAGATTTGGAAATGGAAGTCCAGGACCATGTTTCTACAAAACCTAAGAGTCTAGCATATAGAAAACTGTAGAGCAAATTTTTAAAACTGGAAGTTAAGGAAGCAGGGGCTTTTGCTACAGAGAGCTTTAAAACCTTGGGTATGAGTTCTGATCAATGTGCTGTCTGTGTTTATTGAGAAATTATAGATACAAATTAATGTCAGACAGACAAAGAATATGACAGTGTTCCTGACATTATAAGATTATATAAACTGAACTGCTCTCACTGGTGGCCTAGTGGTTAGTGTCTGCCTTGGATGCGGGAGGTCATGGCTTCAATGCCCGGATGAGTCATACCAAAAACTTATAAAAATGGTACTAACAGCTACCTCGCTAGGCACTCAGCATTAAGAGGTTAGTGTTAGGACGAGTCGGCCTGGTGTCACAATAATGTGACTGAGTGGGACATCATGCTACATGTCTGCGGCATGATGCCCCAGTGCTAGACATCTCTATAAACTGCCACACTGCAGACATCATAGCGATATGACAGAAAATTTTTTAAAGCTACATTAAAAATCCAAATCACACACACACACACAAATGCTTAGGAACTGTTCATTGACAAGTAAAAGTTGAGCTTTCCATCAGAAAATGAGGTAATCTGTGCTCAAGCAGACATTTGATGTCATTCGCCTTGGAGTACAAAAGTTTATTTTTTATCATACCAATAATTCTAGTGATCCAGTGATGATCCAATCTTACCCATGATTCAGGCGATCCAGTGATGATCCAATCATACTAATGATACTGGTGATTAATCCATGATTTGAAAATGATAATTTTGTTAGGAGTTCACATTGTGTTTTTTGTTGATTTTCTACATGACAATAAGATATTTACAAATTTGGCAATTAAATAGAACTAACTTGTAATGTATGTACATATAAACTTGGTTCTTACAATAAAAAAAGGTGGCAAAAAAGCAAAGTTGTGATACAATTTTTTTTATATAACTTTGAAAACAAAGACATCGCTGCCTGAGACCAGATGAAAACACAATATTTCAACATTTGGGATGGAAGGACTGAACATATCCAAGATTAACTGTACCTGTCTCCCAGCAGAATCCCTTCTAAACATCCTCCAGTACCTGGATTACAGAGATCTTGTCAGGTAAATATTTTGATGTGGAAGGGGCATAAAGTGTCACCTGTGTCTTACCATCCATCTCTCTGGTTAAATTTTGTTTTTAGGTGACTTAGAAAGGGCATATAGTGTCAGTGACTGAGAAGAGAACCTATAGTGTCATCTGTACCTGTTCTTCAGTCTGTCTCGTTATGTTTTGTTTTAGGTGATGGAGAAGTGGCATTTGAGTTTAATGAGCACATTTGTTGTTATTCTCATCCTGAGCAGTAATTTTGCAAAACATGGAACACAAAGTTCACAATGGAACACCTTTCTCAGGTTTTCTTGATGTTACTGTTGTTGAAATCACCATATATTTCCTGGATGGATTATATTCAGAATTTGTACACATATCAACAAGATTTGTTAAGTACCCAAGTTTATGGAAAAAGCAGCAAGTCAAAGTTAAAGGTCATTGTTTACCACAAGTTAGACATCTGGTATCCCTAATAACATAAGTACAAATATTATTCACTTGTTATTGGATAGTGCTTACAAATTTAAAAGAAAAGATACCCTATTCTCTTCATGGTACAAAAAACTCTTTGTAAATGAATTATTTCTTGTAGTGCTAAAATATCTAACTGGAAAATAAACTATGTCTAACAAGCAGTGCACTTCTTGACAAGAATCAGACTTTTGACAAAAACTGTGTTATTTTGACACTGATGGTCTGTGTTATTTTAAGTTATTCCTAAGTTTGTCACACACTTCTTGTAATTTGGTATAACTATTTATGCTTGCATAAGTATGTGTATGGATGGTTTGATGAGGTTTGATCTACTTTTGCATTACAATTAATGGCTGAATGCTACACTAGGTCCAACTAGATTGCTCCTCAGCGGTCATGTAGATTTCATTGATCAGTTGATTTTAGGGTTTGTAGCTGCACATGGTTAAATGAATAGTATTTATCATAACTTTCAACTTAACCTCAATAGAGCATATAGGCACCGGTATATTTTTATTCCAGGGCAAATTTTATCCACTGTAAACCACCTCCACCACATGTTGCCACTATTAGTTACAAGTTCTGCATTGTAATCCACAATATTTCGTAAGATTGCCTAATGTTTAATACATTGCTTTTGATGCATCTCCCAGTCACTCTATGTATGTTATGTAGTCATTTTGTGATATCCCAGTTACACCATGTAATGTAGTTGGTTTATGATCTCCAAGTCACACCATGTATGTTAGGTCAGTTTGTAATCTCAAAGTCACACCATGTATGTTATGTAGTCAGAGTGTGATATCCCAGTTACACCATGTAATGTAGTTGGTTTATGATCTCCATGTCACACCATGTATGTTAGGTCAGTTTGTGATCTCAAAGTCACACCATGTATGTTATGTAGTCAGTTTGTGATATCCCAGTTACACCATGTAATGTAGTTGGTTTGTGATCTCCATGTCACACCATGTATGTTAGGTCAGTTTGTATTCTCAAAGTCAGACCATGTATGTTATGTAGTCATTTTGTGATATCCCAGTGAAACCATGTGTGTTTTTAAATAGTTTTTGATTGGGACTGCATTTTTTTGTTGCTATTACGCTTAAATGAGGATTTTCTGATAGTAAATATTCTTTAGTTCTATTTTTTAAGCATCTTTCAGGTTGTTTTTTTTAAACCTCATTACAGTTGAATGTATGTTGTGAAGACTGTTATCTTTATCTAATGCTTCATTTCCCAGACTTTATAACAAGTTGTTCATCTCTTGATTGTTTAGCCTTTATTTAAATACTGACCTACTGTCATTCTTGTACATACTTTATGTGGTCATTGTTTTCATAGTGAAGGGCAAACACAGTCTAAGACACAAAATTGAATCACAATAACTTTATAAAGTGTCCCAAATATTTAATTGTATGGAGTTCATCTAGGATATACGCCTGTATACCAGTAACATAATCCACAATGCCTTTGTGTAGATATTTTATTTTGCTTTATGTTAATGTGCATTCTTAACAGTAAGTCACTCATAGTAGCCAGCATTGAAAACTTTGGAATTTTTAATATTATTAAATCTTTAATGATTATTTTTTTGTCTTTCTATCCTCACACAAGAGTGTATGGTCTTGTGAGCATGCTAGTCTTTCCTTAATGTTCTGTTTTCCTCTATAATTCATTACTCTCCTTCTTTATTTCCTGCCATCTATATTACACCATACAGTTGTCTATCTCCTGTCTTCTACAGTCTTTTCATTTACACAAATATACCTACCCATACAGTTATCTGTCTCCTGTGTTCTATAGTCCTTTCTTTTACACATATTTACCTACCAATACAGTTGTCTGTCTCCATTGTTCTACTGTCCTTTCGTTTGCACATATACCTACCCATACAGTTGTCTGTCTCATGTGTTCTACTGTCCTTTCATTTAAACACATTTACCTACCCATACAGTTGTCTGTCTCCTATCCTTTCATTTATACACATACCTACCCATACAGTTGTCTGTCTCGTGTTCTACTGTCCTTTCATTTAAACACATTTACCTACCCATACAGTTATCTGTCTCCTGTCCTTTCATTTATACACATACCTACCCATACAGTTGTCTGTCTCGTGTTCATCTGTCTTTTCATTTACACACATTTACCTACCCATACAGTTGTCTGTCTCCTGTGTTCTACTGTCCTTTCATTTACCCATATACCTACCCATACAGTTGTCTGCCTCCTGTGTTCTACTGTCCTTCCATTTACACACATATATCTATGCATACAGTTGTCTGTCTCCTGTGTTCTACTGTCCTTTCATTTACAGACATACACCTATGCATACAGTTGTCTGTCTCCTGTGTTCTACTGTCCTTTCATTTGCACATATATACCTACCCATACTGTTGTCTGTCTCCTGTGTTCTACTGTCCTTTCATTTATACACATATACCTACCCATATAGTTGTCTGTCTCCTGTGTTATGCTGTCCTTTCATTTACACACATATACCTACCCATACAGTTGTCTGTCTCTTGTGTTCTACTGTCCTTTCATTTACACACATACCTACCCATACAGATGACTGTCTCATCTGTTCTACTGTCCTTTCATTTACACACATAAACCTACCCATACAGTTGTCTGTCTCCTGTGTTCTACTGTCCTTCCATTTACACACATATAACTACCCAATACAGTTGTCTGTCTCCTGTGTTATACTGTCCTTTCATTTACACACATATACCTATGCATACAGTTGTCTGTCTCCTATGATCTACTGTCCTTTCATTTACACACATATACCTACCCATACAGTTGTCTGTCTCCTGTGTTCTACTGACCTCTCATTTACACATATACCTACCCATACATTTGTCTGTCTCATGTGTTCTACTGACCTCTCATTTACACACATATACCTACCCATACAGTTGTGTCTCATGTGTTCTACTGTCCTTTTATTAAATTACACACATATACCTACACATACAGTTGTCTGTCTCCTGTGTTCTACTGTCCTTCCATTTACACACATATACATACCCATACAGTTATCTGTCTCCTATATCTTACTTTCCTTCCATCTGTACACATAGAAACACCCATACAGACATCTGTCTACTGTATTATACTGTCCATATGTACACGTACACATACCTATAGTTATCTGTCTCCTATATCATGCTGACCTTTCAGCTGTGCATGTAAATGTAGTATTATATATCTCCTGTGTCATTCCATCCTTCCAGATATTATATACACATACCCATATAGTTATCTGTCTCCTGTGTGATTATATCCTTCCAGCCGTTATATGCACATACGCATACAGTTATCTGTTTCCTGTGTCATTCTGTCCTTTCAGCTGTTATGTACAGCATACCTTACAGTTACCAGTCTCCTGTGTCATTCTGTCCTTCCAGATATTATGTACACATACCCATACAATTATTTGTCTCCTGAGTCATTCTGTTCTTCCAGCGATTATATAAACTTACCCATACAGTTATCTGTCTCCTGTGTCATTCTTTCCTTCCAGCAATTATATGCGCATACCCATACAGTTAGTGGTCACCTGTGTCATTCTGTCCTTCCAGCAATTATATGCACATACCCATACAGTTATCATTCTCCTGTGTCTTATTGTGGTTGCAGCTATACACATATACATACTCCTGTCTCCTCTGGTATGTTGTCCTTCCAGCTATACACCTACCTATAAAGTTATCTTAGCTATCATTAAGCATGATGCTATTCTTTCTTCTGTAAATAGTAATTATTACATTATTCTATACTGTAATTAGTAATTATTACATGATTCTGTACTGTAATTAGTAATTATTACATGATTCTGTACTGTAATTAGTAATTATTACATGATTAAAAAAGTGAATAGTAATTATTACATGAGTCTACACTGTAAATAGTAATTATTGCATGATTCTGTACTGTAATTAGTAAGTATTGCATGATTCAAAAAGTAAATAGTAATTATTACATTATTCAAAAAGTAAATAGTAATTATTACATGATTCTGTACTGTA
Source organism: Sinohyriopsis cumingii (assembly GCA_028554795.2). NCBI lineage: Eukaryota > Metazoa > Mollusca > Bivalvia > Unionida > Unionidae > Sinohyriopsis > Sinohyriopsis cumingii. The sequence goes on from CM068832.1 coordinate 96,297,086, forward strand.
ATTAGTAATTATTGCACGATTCTGTACTGTAATTAGTAATTATTACATGATTCAAAAAATAAATAGTAATTATTACATGATTCAAAAAATAAATAGTAATTATTACATGATTCTATACTGTAAATAGTAATTATTACTTGTATTTTAACTGTGTAAGTATTCGCTCATTAAAATACATTCCATCCCCAAATCATAAGCTAAATTTGTTTATACTTTGTTAATTATTACATTAATTGTGAGGTTATTGTTTTGGTATAGCTGTATCAAGGCTTGCCAGAGACTGCGATCAGTAGCTTGTGATGATGTCCTCTGGAGACAACAGTGCAAGTTTTGGTTCCTGCAAAATGAGTAAGTCATTGTGTACAATCTTTGCTTGAAAGAACAGTTAAAAATTAAGTCCTTTCACTACACAGAGAATGATGTAGTGATTTTTCAATATATACCCAAAAAAGAAAGAAACACATTAACCTACATGATTGTCTGCCTCATAAAATTCTATGGAATATACACATAGCAAGAATAGGGTTCACTTTGTTGTTGATGATGCCAAACATGCCAGGCTTTACACGAATTAGCACCTGTCAGTTTTTTTAAAACATCTCATTCCAACACTTTGACCAAAAAATCCTGTATTGTTGAGGGCCATGGTGAACTTTCATTTACTGCTTTCTTAAAGGGAAAGTCACATTACCAGTATACAGCTTCAAAATATGCAAAGTCTCTAAGATAGTCAGTTCCAATACATGGAAAGATTGGCAAAAGATGAAAATTTACAAGGCAATAAAGTATATTGTGTAACACATATTTCCTTTCAGATATGTGGATTTTGCATGCATACACTGTACATGAAGTAATAGCTGAAACATGACATGCTAGCATGTGATGAAATGGATACACTGTTACAGTTACTCAGGGTCTAAACTTGTGAATGACTTACACTTGGGGTAAGGAAGAGCCCTTCAGATATTAGGGTGGAGACCTCAAAGATGAAGGTTAGTGTGACTGAAAGAAGAAAAATGGTTTCGGCACAATAAAAGTTCTGCGTCAGCTACAATCACCAAACTTTTTGGATGACTTGCAGCTCTGATACAGAAGAATTGTAATGATTTTGGGTTCATTAGATTGAATGTAAAAGACACAATGATTGAAAGAATAAAAATGGTTTCTACACAATAATTTAAGTTCTCCAAGTGGTCCAAGGCGCTCAATATTGCCTTTACAAGATCACTCACATGTATCACTGCTGTCTGCATGAGTTTGAGTCTCAATTTGACCAATGGGAATATGTGAGAATGCTTCCAACTGGCTTCCTGGGGGTCAGTGGTTGTTCACAGGGTTTTCCTTGGTTCTTTCTCACCTAAATCTGATAGCCACCATGTATAGGCCATCCTCTGCTGGCCACCGCGTATAGGCCATCTTATTCTGGCCACCATGTATAGACCATCCTATGTGAACAGTAGCGTTAAACCCACAAAACCCTGACAGAAACCACCACATATAGTTACGATATTTTGTGTGTGTGTGTGTGATTTGGATTTTTAACGTAGCTGTAACAATTTTTCAGTCATAGCGCTACGATGTCTGCAGTGTGACAGTTTATAGTGATGTCTAGCACTGGGGCCATCTTGCCTTAGACATGTAGCATGATGTCCCACCCAGTTACATTATCCTGACACCAGGCTGACCAGTCCTAACACCTACTTCTTAATGCTGAGCACCAAGCGAGGCAGCTGTTAGTACCATTTTTAGAAGTCTTTGGTATGACTTGGCCAGAGATCAAACCCACGATCTCCTGCATCCGAGGCAGAAGCTTTAACCACTAGGCCACAGGAATGGTCTTCCAAACTTTGTGTATTCCTGGCACTTTGGGTAAGGAATAACCAAGGTCAGTGTCACTGACTGAAAGAAGAAAAGTGGTATGCACACAATGACTTGACTTCACGATCTATTTTTTTATTAAACTTTGTACATTGTTGGGGTAAGAAGGAAATCATTCAATCATAGGGTCAAAAGGTCAAAGGTCAAGGTCGCTGTGACTGAAATAAAAAAGTAACTCAGCACAATGACATTTTTTCTTCATCACATATCTGGAACAAACTTTATGGATGGCTTGTATAGGGGATAAGAAGACAAAATTAATCAATTTTGATGTACAAAGGTCAGTGCCAAGGTAGCTGTGACTGACAGAATAAAAATGGTTTCCATGCAATAACATTAGTTCAACATGACAACTTTGTAGATGACTTACACCCAGGGTAAGGAAGAAACTTGGCATTTCTAGTTTAAGAAGGTATTTTAAAAAAACACAGTCACTCTGACTTAAAAAAGAAATGCTATTTTCCACACAAAACTTTTAGTTAGGACTATTAAAGATTGCTGAGGCATGTAATATTCGGTTCACTGTACTTTTCTTATATACTGTCAAGCGCTCATTTTGGAACCCCATTATTGTGCCTGGAAGGGAAAACCTATTATAATATTTAGGGTTCAGGATAAGGTTTTAGGGTAATTTACCCCAGTATGAGGTTTTTTGGGCACACTACAATATGCCTACAACTTTCTTGACTTTGTTAATTTTATTAAATTTACTGATATTTTGATTCAAGAAACTACTAATGACAAACATATCGACAAACTTATGAATTTGTGAGCATGTAAATTTTCAGATTTAATGTTAACAAAATCAGAGTCTAGTGTTCCCTCATTATAACACTATCCATCAATTCCACAGAGCATAATGCTTTATAGTGAGAGTGCCTAATGATGAGGTACATAATGCATATAATTACCATCACTTAATGAAATGGATCCATGTCCATAATCACCTTAGAGCATATACCATGTTATAATGAAGGGTCTTATAATGGGAGAGCACACTATTAAATATTTTGTTCACTCCAGCTGGCGAGTGGCCAAGTGGTCTAAAGCGCTCACTGTTCCGGATCGCTGCCATCTCACCTCTGTCTGCGTGGCTTCAAGTCCAAGGCTCGGCTAGCATGGGTACGTGGGAAAGCCAGCCAGTAGCTTCTTCTTGGTTGGTGGTTCTTCCATGGGTTTTCCAGGGTTTTTCCTCCACCTGTTATACTGGCCACCATCTATAGCCTATCTTGTGCTGAAAAATGGCGTTAAACCCAAGAACCACAACAACACTCCAGCTGGATCTGCCTTTATGTATAAAACTTTAAAAACTCTTTGTTTGGTCATTAATACATTTAGTGTTCTTCATTACCAGTGACAGACTTCAGCATCCGGGGCCCCGATTGGCCAAGTGGTCTAAAGCGCTCTCCATCATGGATCACTGCCATCTCACCTCTGTCTGCATGGGTTTGAGTCTTGGGTTCGACCAATGTGGATATGTGAGAAAGCTTGCCAGTAGCTTCTCGTGGGTCGGTGGTTCTTTCTGGGGTTTTCCCAGGTTCTTTCTCCACCATTAATACTGGCTGCCTTGTATAGCCTATATTGTGCTGAAAAATGGCATTAAACCCTATAACAACAACAACAACAACAACTTCAGCATTCTTTGAATATGATCCTACACAGTAGTCTAGGAACTTGTATCCACTCTGCTAGAGGGTGGGTCTGAGTGTGAGGTAGGGGATAATGAATAACACGCACATCTAACTGTGAACAATAATAAACAAAATCTTCAATTTCATAATGTGCTAGACAGAGTTGTGTCTTTGGTGCAGGATCATAGGTCCCCAGCAATGTTATCCATTGTCCATTTGAAATGTTGAGTGTCCTCCAGATTTTTAGGTAGGGGTCACTGTCCCTTCCCCTTGGGATCTTAGGTGCACTAAAGCTAGATGTCAAAGACTGTATTTCTTGTTGTACTTACATATAAAGGATGATTGCTTGTCATATGTTCATGTTATTTAACTGTTTGAAAGATTGATATTTGTATGTGTCTAAGGTCCAAGCAATCTAAACTTAGTTGTGAAATTATTGGTTGGTGTGTATTTTTTAAATTTTTATCCTGATAGAAAAAGTATGGAATAATTGCCTTTCACAGATTGCCCTCAGAATGTAAGTACGTTATATACTTAACTTATAAGATTGGACCAAGATACTCTCTCAGGCCAGCCTGAGTTGGCTGCCTTGATGTGTCCCCAGCCTGAGTTGACTGCATTAGTTTGTCCCCAGCCTGGGTTGGCTGCCTCTGTGTCCCCAGCCTGGGTTGGCTGCATTAGTTTGTCCCCAGCCTGGGTTGGCTGCCTCTGTGTCCCCAGCCTGGGTTGGCTGCATTAGTTTGTCCCCAGCCTGGGTTGGCTGCCTCGATGTGTCCCCAGCCTGAGTTAACTCCATTAGTTTGTCCCCAGCCTGGGTTGGCTGCCTCTGTGTCCCCAGCCTGGGTTGGCTGCATTAGTTTGTCCCCAGCCTGTGTTGGCTACCTTGGTGTGTCCCCAGCCTGGGGACAATGGCTGCATTAATTTGTCCTGAGCATGGGCTGGCTGCAGTAGTTTGTCCCTAGCCTGGGTTGGCTGCATTAATTTGTCCTGAGCATGGGTTGGCTGCATCAGTTTGTCCCTAGCCTGGGTTAGCTGCATTAATTTGTCCTGAGCATGGGTTGGCTGCATTAGTTTGTCCCTAGCCTGGGATGGATGCATTAGTTTGTCCCTAGCCTGGGTTGGCTGCATTAGCTTGTTCCCAACCTAGGTTGGCTGCATTAGTTTGTCCCCAGCCTGGGTTGGCTGCCTCATTGTTTCCTTGGCAAAGGCACTTAGCTCCTATCTCCTCAGGATGATATTGCCAGTAATGTTTTAAAAATACCATTAAAACCTAACACTGCAAACTACATAGATCCAGATCTGCTTTTGCATGACATGCCAGCATATCTTGGCCTATGCAGTTTGTTAGAAGTAATCAGCAAAACAAACAACACAGTCCCTGGTTGGCTGGTTCATCATGAGATGGCAAATCAGGGTTTATGTTGTTTGCATTTGGAACCAACTTAAAAACACATATATGTGGTAGAATATGAAGATCATAGGCTCTTCTTATCAAACACATCAGATAAAGAGTTTCTTAGTGAATGGAATTTATAGTACTGAGATAGGATATGGTAAAATTGATGTCATATTGATGTAATCATAGAGTTGCACATTAAGTGTTATTTTTACAACAGCAGATACCTATAAAAGGAACAGCCAAAACCCTCATCTGTTAACACAATGGCTGCCATATATTATACCATCCTATAATGAGACTGCCATAAAATGAAGTACATGTATTCCCTCATATAATGCTGTCCATGGCAGTCATATAGTATACCATCCTACAGTGAGACTGCCTTATAACAAAGTACACACTACAGCACTCCATTATGATGCTGTACATGGCAGCTATATAGTAAATCATCTTATGGTGAGACTGCCATATAATAAAGTACATGATACATTATTCCCTCATTATAATGTATATTGGTGCCAGTCTGACATCCAATATGGCCACCATGGCAGCCATTTTGAAAATAGAAAATCCTATTATCACTACTCCACCAGAAGGTCATATCAACATTGGGTTTTCACTAAAAGAGTTCCTATCAAGTCTAGCTTGTCCTGTCAAGTCTAGTTTGTCCTTTATAAAAATATTGTCAAAACATTATGTTCAATATGGCCACCATGATAGCGATCTTAAAAATCATATTATTACAACTCACCTTGCACAGAATTAAGTCATATGGGGGGAGGGTCACCAGAAGTCTTCCTATCATACCCAGTTTATCTTAGAAGAGAATGGATGATCATTATGATGGGATTTTCACCAAGTCTTAAATGAAAATGGTGCCTGTTGTACATTCAATATGGCTGCCATAGATACTGTCTTAAAACTCTTGTTGTATTTACTCTCTCAGAATGGATGATCACTATAACATGGGATTTTAACTGAAAGACTAATACTGATGTCCACTTTGTCCTTTTTAATGAAAAATGGTACCTATCTGAGATTCAGTATATCCATCAATGCAGCTGATTTGATAATCTTGTTAATAACGAAGAATATAAGAGATGGTTTCAGCACTTGACAATTAAAAGGAAGAAATGGTCTCATCTTGAATTCCTTGAAATTCTTTCACCCATTCAAGGGACTCTTGTTTTCTAAAGGGTAAGCTTAGAACATTTAATAAATTTGATGTGTAATTGTTTTCAATCACATAATTTAGTCAAGTTTCAGCAGTCTTGTATGTGTTGATTATTTTGCATACCTGTGTATTTCTGTGTACAGGTGGACCTGTTAATGGTGGCCATCCATGTGAAAAGGCTAAAATGTCGTTTATAGACAGGTGACATCTGAAGGCAGGTTCAGCTCTCAAACTTGGTTCATGACATATGCATGTACTATGCACCAAGTAGCATTAGCATTAACAAAACAAAGTTCCACTCAAGATTACTGTATCCACACTCTAATCCCTCATGTACATTACATCATCACTTATTCTCCTTTCATTGTCATAGTAATCAAAGTTTTATAAAATGTTAGAAATTCCTTGTTTATACCATGCATGAAAACAGGTGTTTACACTTCAAACAATTGAGGGAGTAAGCAGTTGCTGCAACTCACCAATCAAAAGAGTCCGTTTTTATCAGAGATCTTTGATGATTTGGGAATGAAAAGAAGCTTACAGTGGCTATTGATTCATATAATATACCTTCATATCTCATCAAGCAAAAAGAAGTTTAATTTGCATACTTAGAACAGTCACTGCTGATATGCTTCAGTGACTGTAGAATGTAGGGTGAAAGCATTGCTTGATGAAGAAATGCATGGCCTCCAACTGCGGAAGACATGGTGAAGCAACTGCTTGGTTAAGAAACACATGGTCACGGACCACAGAAGACTGGTGACCACAGATTACATTACATTTTTATTGGAAATTTGCAGGGGGGATTAGAATGGCCATTGTAAGCAGGTGACCACTGAACTCAGGTGACTGTTAGGACAGGTTTGACTGTATATACATGTATCTGGGCACTTAGTTTCTTGTTTTCAGGTGTCAAGAGGGTCTGAGCTGGAAGCAGCAATTTGAACAGCTGTTCAAGGAGTATGGACATAACATACACTGCTATAAGCAAATCAAGAAAGCATGGTCACAGATTGAAAAGTACATGAGGGAAAAATGTCCCCAGATTTGGGCCACAGTTAAAGGTAAGTTATACACTATTGATATGATTAGTGTCAATATTATGATATTTTTGGATACTTATACAGTTTGATGGAATGACAGTGCTTGAAACATTTAAAGACATTTGGATTTATAACTATTGGAATTGCTGTAAATTCATTTAAAGACCTTTTGAGATTATATCATAGTAATTTCTGCTGTACTGGTGACACATCAGTACAATAATGACTATCGTTTGGAGTTCCTGTGGAACTCATTCGGATTACACAAAACTTTTGGTGTTGATAGAACCTTTAGGACTTGAGGAATTCAGTAACCATACTGTAAGTTATTTTTAATTCTTTCACTTTGTATTTTAAGGAAATAAATTATATTTTTCAATTATTCCAAAAAATGTTGGTTTTGCTCTTTCCAGTTACTTGTTTCAAGACCATACAGTCATATTGCTGTCATTACCAACAGCATCTTCATTATACTGATGCTACCAACAGCAACAACATAATGCTGATACTACTGACAACATCTGTATTGTTATGTCTTGTAATATTCTCCCTAATAGTCATGCCATTAACGTACAATTTAGTTTTTTGCACTATATTTTTTATGATAATAAAACTTTACCAAGATGCTCTGTACATTATCTTGGAATGAGTTTGCAAAGATCTTTCCTAATAGTTGTGACAGCAATATAACCATTAGTATGTAATGAAATGAAAAGTGGGAAATTGTGTTAAATTGTTTCATACCACTGAGGCATTGGGACATTAAAAAAGACGGCATCTCTCCAGTCATTCACGTATAGCTTGTGAACTTGATAGCACATTTACCATGAGCTTTATCACAACAAGGACTGACTAGAGGTTTTCAAAGACCATGTTTCCTTGAGTTATTTTCTTTTATCAACTTAGAGTTTAGGATTTACACTTAGCATATTTTACAGAGTTATGACCCTTTATGGTAGAATTTTGAATTTAAACTTTGCATATTTGACAGAGTTATGGCCCTTTGTGGTCTATTCTTATTATCCCTCTGGCTTGTGAATGCATTTAAATGCAGCATGCCTCATGGCAAATTATGTAAGCAAGAGCAAAATGATCATAATTAGCTTATTTTCATGCTTAACATCAATATGAATGTACCATTTTATTCAGATCATCATACATAATTATATGAAAATAAAAAAAATAATTGCAAACATTTTTATATTTGCTTTAAGGTGGCGCTATACAGTTTAGTATTTTCCATAGGGTTAGGATTTTAAAGAAAAAGAATTTCCCCGGCTTTCCTCACTGGTTATACTGGCTATTTAAAAAAGACCTTGTATATCTTAGGTATAATTAAAAGAACCTTTAATTCCCTTTATTTTGGTGTATGATTGATGGGTGTACTATGGGTTATAGAGTATACAGCTTGGCCTTTCTTCAAATGTGCACCTTTCAAAAAAGTGCTAGCTCTACTTGGTCATTTTCACTTCCTGAACTTCAGAGGTAAATTGTATAAAAAAGAGCCGATAACCTTTTTTACATTTTATATATTTGGTAATTCATTTATTGCACTTTCAGAAGCTGGTATTGTCTAGTCTGGCAAAATTCATTTTCCCTATTTTAATAGCTGCTATGTGTAGTGTACTTTAGACAAATTCAGGCTGATTTTTTAACTCAAGGGAGCAGTCATTTTAGTTAGCAGTGTGCTTAAATCATGTAAAATTTCCAAAAGTATAATATCCAAAGAAATATCATCCACATTACATTACTGTAGCATATAGGTATGCCAACATTCTCTCCATTGTGCATGTTTTAAATGCAAACTACTTCACCTTACATACATCACTCTCTCTAAAGTACATATTAATTGGTGAGCGCCCCCTATTCAAGCATTTTGTGGTGGGGCAGTGACCATGTTAGTTTCAACTGCTTGTAAATTAATAGAAAACAGTAGGTTGGTTGACAGGTCTGAGGAATTTATAACAGAATTGTCTTTTTATCAACCATTTCCACAACAAAATTTAGGCAAGAATCCTATTTATTTGTCATTGTTGAATTTCCTTGATTTCCACGGTTGGAAACTTGCAAGATCCCTACCCAAGGTTGTATATATAGATAAATAGACATTTGCATATTATTTTATTCCACAACAGAACATTATACCAACCATTCATTCATACAGTATTTACAAATTTGTTAATTTGTCCTGTAATTAAGAGCAGCACATGTTTTGAATATAAAAGGAGATAATATGCTTTTGAAATGAGATATAAAATAGATAAATCAGCAAATTCATGACATCTGCATAATGCATAGTAAAGTTCCTAATAATAAGACCCCAGTAGTATTGTCATTAAGATGGTTAGGGTTGGGATTAGATTATAATCAAGACAATAAAAACAGTTTTGTAACAAGATGTTTATTTATACTGCAGTTGAAAAATGATTCATACACCAAATTCTTGTGCTTAAATTCCAACACTGGATTTAACAAAATTATGTCTGTTGATTTTAAACAACTGACATAAGAAAATTGATACTTTTAATAACTTGAACAAATTGTAAGCATTTAAATGAGTAATCAACAATTAGCATTGAATAGTAATTAAACAAATAGGATTGACTGACTTATGGATCTATCACCATGGCTGACTGACTTATGGATCTATCACCATGGCTGACTGACTTATGGATCTATCACCATGGCTGACTGACTTATGGATCTATCACCATGGCTGACTGACTTATGGATCTATCACCATGGCTGACTGACTTATGGATATATCACCATGGCTGATCATTGTTTAGATATATGTAAATAAAACAATTAATCTACCACTTAGGTGATCAGATTTTGGATTTACACAACTATGAAGGGTTAATACAGTATGGAGTTTGTATAGATAATATTTGATCCACTAGTAGGACATGTATATATATATATATATATATATATATATATATATATATATAGACACCGAATACATTTGGATTTTCACTCAAATAGCGATACTGAATATATTTGGAGTTTCATTCAGTGATAAATTCACCAAAACAAAACAGAACATAATGGTGACATCTAGTTGACAACCATAAAGTATCTTCATTCCTGCCACTCTTGGATAAAAAAGGAGCCATCACACATGGCCCACCCCTCCCAATCTGCTGAAGGATCCCTCAGAGCCCTCCTTGTTCGCTGCAAACACATTGGTCCTGAAGATTTGGCCCTTCTACACAAGGCGACCACTATCTTACTCCAAGCCAACGTCATCACCGACTAAAACTCACTGGATCGACCTACCACTCTGTATCCAAGCTATTAACTCTGTGGCTAAAATCACACCATGAAATTCAGACACATGGTCACACCTCCAAGACATAGACAGCCAGACAGCCAGACATCCAAACAGCTCTACAGCTGAAGAGTGTGCTCCCATAATGTGCACAGCTTCCTGACACCCTGGCTGTGGTGCAATCCATGGCCAGACAGCTTAAGTTTATCGGTTTTCTCATTGCAAGCACTTTGCTCTTGCAGCATGGGGTGAACCGAACTCAGTGTTTTGAAATAATGTAGGACATAGATAAACCACTTTCAGATAATGCTGTACATAGAATTGAAACCCAAGCACATTTTAATTCAGGTATAATTCATAAACCCCTAGAAAACACAGTTATGTGACATTTTGAAACGTATTCTAGTTTCAGGACAACTTGTCAAGTTCAATTTGATCCATTCATCATAAGTCTAGGCAACTTTGAAAGTTTCTGACAATTACCAACACAGCATTGCACAGTTGAGATCTACTCCTTGAAATTAGTGTGGTTGTATTACATAAGACAGTGTGAATGTTTCAGCCAGGCAGTGAGCAGAGTTAAAAGTGATTATAGTATTTGCCCACTCTCCTGGAAGTGTGTACCCTATATCCATTTTTAGAAATGAAAACCTACAATGATAAAATAATGTAAAAGAAAAACACTTTCATTCATCAATTTATAACTTCTAATCCAATTGTTACCAAAAGGTCCTTGACATTGTCATCTTCTTTGCAGTTCAAAGCAAGCAGTACATTCTTTACTAAATGCCATCTATATTTATTTAGTCCAGATTTTAAAATCACAAGGAGGGCTACAGACTGCTGGGGGAGTGACTGTAGGCAAATAATATAGTGTACTCTTTGAAGTCTTCCACCCAATGAAAGTTTAAAATATGCATCTTTAGTGTAAGTCACACTGCATCTTTGAACTGAGGTTCTAGTGTCAATTGTACTGCCTCTTTGAACTGAGGTTCTAGTATTAATCACACTGCCTCTTTGAACTGATGTTCTTATGTCAATCACACTGCCTCTTTGAACTGAAGTTCTGGAGTCAATCACACTGCCTCTTTGAACTGAGGTTCAGAAGACATGTCCTTCAGCAAAACATTGCAATTATTTCAGTGCTAGTAGCAGTTTATAGGCTAACTAGATATAGACATAATTTAAATAATAATAGACATAATTTTTCCAGGATTCATCTAAATCCAGTACTAACACATCAGACTCAGTGTTGCCCTACACATTGCAGGTTGACACAGTAATGGATGCTATGCATGAAATGCTCAAAGAGTCAACACCGCTTTTTTGTTTAGTATTGAAATGACAAATTTGGGCATATGGGTAAATGACAGGGAAGTCCCTTGTCTGTCCAGTTGTAGAATCCTGGACATTCTTCAGAAGACGTCAATAATGTAATTGAAATGCTCTTTAGGAGATGCAATTTCTACAATATTGCCTGCCTTTTAGGTGACAATGCAGTCTTACTATGCCACTATTTTCAGTGATAGGATAAGTCTGTGGCAGATGTAGAATCACATTGTATTGCTGTCTTATTCAGGTCCAGTCAGTGAGCAGGAGTTAGATGAAGCTGAGAGAGCTCTGGAATGCCAGTTCCCTGTGGACTTCAGGATGTCATATCGCCTGCATAATGGACAGGAGTTTGGACGGGTGGCAGCTGGGTAAGCCAGTTTCCTTTATTATCTTGCACCTATTCTCAGTTTTTCTAGTTTACATATAAGACTGGGTTTTCAAACCAAACAGATACATTTGGACCGGTGTGACACTGTATTTGTTTGTCAGAACAGTCAGGCATATGACAGTATGTTTGTTTGTCAGAACAGTCAGGCATATGACAATATACTTGTATGTCAGAATAGTCAGGTATATGACACTATACTTGTCTGTCAGCATTCAGACATATGACACTATACTTGTATGTAAGAACAGTCAGACACATGACACTATACTTTTCTGTCGAACAGTCAGACATATGACACTGCTTGTTTGTCAGAACAATCAGACATATGACACTATACATGTACTTGTATGTCAGAATAGTCAGGTATATGACACTATTCTTGTCTGTCAACATTCAGACATATGACACTATACTTGTCTGTCAGAACAGTCAGGCATATGACCATATACTTGACTGTGTACATTCAGGCATATGACAGTGTATTTGTCTATCAGAACAGTCAGACATATGACATTATACTTATCTGTCTGTACAGCCAGGCATATGCCACTATACTTGTCGGTCAGAACAGTCAGGCATATGACCCTATGCTTGTCTGTCAACATTCAGGCATATTAGACTTTACATGTTTGTCAGAACACTCTGGCATATGACACTACTCTGTCAGAACAGTCTGGCATATGACACTACTTTGTCGAAATGGTCTGGCATATGACACTACTCTGTCAGAACAGTCTGGCATATGACACTACTCTGTCAGAACAGTCAGACACAGAAATTACTAATCAGTTTCCTTTTTAGACAACAGTTCAGCATGTACCATGCTGCTGACAGCTGATATTCTTGGCTCGTCCTGATTTATTTCTTCAAATCTTGTGCTATGACAATATGGCAATTGGTCTTTAAGTAACAGAAAACAGTGAAAACAAACGAGTTTTATAAGATTTAGCATATCATTTTTTCCCCTTGAATCTCAAATAGTCCTATAAGTTCTACCACAAGTCCAAAAGTATGGAGTATTTTGAATGAGTTCCAGCAGTGTTCTGAATGAATTCCAATTTTGAATGTACTGATGTGCCAACAGTCTTGCTGTATCATAACGATAAAATCAGAAATGTCCTTAAATCATCCAAAAATAGTGATTTAGTCCAAACTTAATAATGAGGTTGAGCACATTGTAATTTAGAGAGCACATTATAATTTAGAGAATAATATAAATAAATAAATCCTCTCAAATTAAAACTGAACACAACAATAAGACTGATTCTACTTTGGATATTAAGGAAGGAATGAGTAAGCCTGATATAATCAACCTTAATTTAAAAACCTATGACATGATTTGAGAACCAGGATGAGGGTTAAAAGTTCATTTCCATATAATTCTAAATTATAAACAATCTTATGTTGATCCCCAAGATTGTGTCATCATAATGGAAATTTCCATCAATCTGTTAACAAAAGTTGTATCTAGAAACTTCCAAGGGTAGAATCAAGGCTGTATCCAGAACTCAAACTAAGTAAACATGTTTATCATATGTCACATTAGACATTAAGCTCCACTCCTACCATCAGTTATTGATAAAGGTCAATCACACCATGCAAATTATATATATATATATATAATCATGAACAAAAGCCAACACACAGTACAAATTAAATGTATATATTTGTTTTAGGTATTAGGGATTTTTAAACGATCTCATATCCCATTGTTATTTTTTTTGTGCAATTCTATAGTTATGTTGTTAGAGCTTGCTTTTAATTAGAACCAATTTGATATTATTGTGCTGTTAAACACCAATTTGATATTATTGTGCTGTTAAACACCAATTTGATATTATTGTGCTGATGTACTGTTAAGCACCAATTTGATATTGTGCTGATGTGCTGTTAGACACCAATTTGATATTGTGCTGATGTACTGTTAAACACCAATTTGATATTATTGTGCTGATGTACTGTTAAGCACCATTTTGATATTGTGCTGATTTGCTGTTAGACACCAATTTGATATTGTGCTGATGTACTGTTAAACACCAATTTGATGTTATTGTGCTGATGTACTGTTAAGCACCAATTTGATATTGTGCTGATTTGCTGTTAGACACCAATTTGATATTGTGCTGATGTACTGTTAAACACCAATTTGATATTATTGTGTTGATTTGCTGTTAAACACCAATTTTATATTATTGTGCTGATTTGTTGTTAAACACCAATTTGATATAATTGTGCTGATGTACTGTTAAAACCAATTTGATATTATGGTGCTGATGTGCTGTTAAACACCCAATTTGATATTATTGTGTTGATTTGCTGTTAAACACCAATTTGATATTATTGTGCTGATGCGCTGTTAAACACCCAATTTGATATTATTGTGCTCATGTACTTTTAGACACCAATTTGATATTATTGTGCTGATGTGCTGATTGACACCAATCTGATATTACTGTGCTAATGTACTGTCAAACACCAATTTGTCATTATACTGATGTACTTTTAGACTCCAGTTTGATATTATTGTGCCTTGGTACTGCTAAACACAACTTACATACCCATTTTTTCAGACGTTTATTCAGCCTTTGGTAAACACTTTTATAAATAAAATATATTTTAGACTGTATGTTTAAACATTTTCTTGCCATTGTCCCATACCTTGTTTTTGCTAATCCTGCTTGATTTTGCTTGCTGCATTTGAAAAAACTTATGTGTATTATCTTGCCTTTCCTATAATGCGGAGATCATCAAATGCCTTGGTACAAAGTTATAACAAAGCTTGTTACTCATTTCTCTCTCATCTGATGTGGAATCAAACCATGGCCCTGATTATATCTATGCTGCAGTTGTGTACAGGAAGTGCTGGATAATGGTTTTGGCAGAAAGTCATAAGATAATGCTTGTGACAGGAAGTCTTAGAGAATGGCCTTAACAGGAAGTCCTAGATAAGGGTTGTGTCAGGAAGTCCTAGATAATGTTCATGACAGGAAATCCTAAGAATGGTCCTGGCAGAAAGTCCCAGATAATGTTCATGACTGGAGGATAGATAGAGGCCAGAACATGAATTCCGAGATTATGGCCATGACAGGAAGTCTAGATAATGGCCATGCTATTGATTGTGACAAATGTAGCCAGTTGTAACACATATGTTCCTATAGTCAAGACATTTACAAAGAACTCCATACTGAGTCATGATTCTCTTGGATTTACCAAAATGACCATGACTTATTCCAAAAGGTTCAGACACTTCACTCACCTCCATAAACACACAAAACAATTTCATTCTCCTAAGTGATGAAATGATCACATAGAAACATTCTATTCCATGCTGGCCCAAAGCAATCACCCTACAAGAATGTTTAATTCCAAGCAGGCCCAAAACAATAACCCTACAAGAATAGTTAATTCCTAGCAGGCCCCAAACAATCACCCTACAAGAGTATTCTATTCCAAGCTGGCCCAAAACAACCACCCTACAAAAATATTCTATTCCATGCTGGTCCAAACAATCACCCAACAAGAAGATTCTATTCCAAGCAGGCCCAAAACAATCACATTACAAGAATATTATATTCCAATCCAGCCCAAAGCAATCACCCAACAAGAAGATTCTATTCCAAGCAGGGTGAAAACAATTACATTAAGAATATTCTGTTTCAAGCAGGACCAAAACAAGCACGCTACAAGAATATTCTATTCCAAGCAGTCCCAAAACCATCACCCTACAAGAATATTCTATTCCAATCTGGCCCAAAACAATGGCCCAAAACAATCACCCTACAAGAATATTCTATTCCAAGCAGGCCCAAAAGAATCACACTACAAGAATATTCTATTACAAACAGGCCCAAAACAATCACCCTACAAGAATATTCTATTACAAACAGGCCCAAAACAATCACACTACAAGAATATTCTATTCCAAACAGGCCCAAAACAATCACACTACAAGAATATTCTATTACAAGCAGGCCCAAAACAATCACACTACAAGAATATTCTATTACAAACAGGCCCAAAACAATCACACTGCAAGAATATTCTATTACAAACAGGCCCAAAACAATCACCCTACAAGAATATTCTACCACAAACAGGCCCAAAACAATCACACTACAAGAATATTCTATTCCAATCTGGCCCAAAACAATCACACTACAAGAATATTCTATTCCAATCTGGCCCAAAACAATCACACTACAAGAATATTCTATTACAAACAGGCCCAAAACAATCACACTACAAGAATATTCTATTCCAAACAGGCCCAAAACAATCACACTACAAGAATATTCTATTCCAAACAGGCCCAAAACAATCACACTACAAGAATATTATATTCCAAACAGGCCCAAAACAATCACACTACAAGAATATTCTATTACAAACAGGCCCAAAACAATCACACTACAAGAATATTCTATTCCAATCCTGCCCAAAACAATCACCCAACAAGAAGATTCTATTCCAAGCAGGGTGAAAACAATTACATTAAGAATATTCTGTTCCAAGCAGGACCAAAACAATCACACTACAAGAATATTCTATTACAAACAGGCCCAAAACAATCACACTACAAGAATATTCTATTCCAATCCTGCCCAAAACAATCACACTACAAGAATATTCTATTACAAACAGGCCCAAAACAATCACACTACAAGAATATTCTATTACAAACAGGCCCAAAACAATCACACTACAAGAATATTCTATTCCAAACAGGCCCAAAACAATCACACTACAAGAATATTATATTCCAAACAGGCCCAAAACAGTCACACTACAAGAATATTCTATTACAAACAGGCCCAAAACAATCACACTACAAGAATATTCTATTCCAATCCTGCCCAAAACAATCACACTACAAGAATATTCTATTACAAACAGGCCCAAAACAATCACACTACAAGAATATTCTATTACAAACAGGCCCAAAACAATCACACTACAAGAATATTCTATTCCAAGCAGGCCCAAAGCAATCACACTACAAGAATATTCTATTACAAACAGGCCCAAAACAATCACACTACAAGAATATTCTATTCCAATCCGGGCCATAACAATCACACTACAAGAATATTCTATTCCAAGCAGGCCCAAAACAAAGATAGGCTTAAAGCTGCTAGTCATAAATACAGTAAAACTGTTATAATGTTATTATTATAACATGATTTTGCTTAAATTTGATGGCAGCATCTCTCCCATTTTTTCATTAATTATTGACCTACAATCTGATGGTAAAATGGCAAACTAGTTAGTATTGACCTACAATCTGATGGTAGAATGGCAACCAAGTTGGTATTGACCTACAATCTGATGATAAAATGGCAAACTAGTTGGTATCGACCTACAATCTGATGGTAAAATGGCAACCTAGTTAGTATTGACCTACAATCTGATGGTAAAATGGCAACCTAGTTGGTATTGACCTAGTCTGATGGTAAAATGGCAACCTAGTTGGTATCGACCTACAATCTGATGGTAAAATGGCAACCTAGTTAGTATTGACCTACAATCTGATGATAAAATGGCAAACTAGTTGGTATCGACCTACAATCTGATGGTAAAATGGCAACCAAGTTGGTATTGACCTACAATCTGATGATAAAATGGCAAACTAGTTGGTATCGACCTACAATCTGATGGTAAAATGGCAACCTAGTTAGTATTGACCTACAATCTGATGGTAAAATGGCAACCTAGTTGGTATTGACCTAGTCTGATGGTAAAATGGCAACCTAGTTGGTATCGACCTACAATCTGATGGTAAAATGGCAACCTAGTTAGTATTGACCTACAATCTGACGATAAAATGGCAAACTAGTTGGTATCGACCTACAATCTGATGGTAAAATGGCAACCTAGTTAGTATTGACCTACAATCTGATGATAAAATGGCAACCTAGTTGGTATTGACCTAGTCTGATGGTAAAATGGCAACCTAGTTGGTATCGACCTACAATCTGATGGTAAAATGGCAACCTAGTTAGTATTGACCTACAATCTGATGGTAAAATGGCAACCAAGTTGGTATTGACCTACAGTCTGATGATAAAATGGAAACTAGTTGGTATCGACCTACAATCTGATGGTAAAATGGCAACCAAGTTGGTATTGACCTACAGTCTGATGGTAAAATGGCAACCTAGTTGGTATTGACCTACAATCTGATGGTAAAATGGCAACCAAGTTGGTATTGACCTACAGTCTGATGGTAAAATGGCAACCTAGTTGGTATTGACCTACAGTCTGATGGTAAAATGGCAACCAAGTTGGTATTGACCTACAGTCTGATGGTAAAATGGCAACCAAGTTGGTATTGACCTACAGTCTGATGGTAAAATGGCAACCAAGTTGGTATTGACCTACAGTATGATGGTAAAATGGCAACCAAGTTGGTATTGACCTACAATCTGATGGTAAAATGGCAAACTAGTTGGTATTGACCTACAGTCTGATGATAAAATGGCAACCTAGTTGGTATTGACCTACAGTCTGATGATAAAATGGCAACCTAGTTGGTATTGACCTAGTCTGATGGTAGAATGGCAACCTAGTTGGTATTGACCTACAATCTGATGGTAAAATGGCAACCAAGTTGGTATTGACCTACATTCTGATGGTAAAATGGCAACCAAGTTGGTATTGACCTACAATCTGATGGTAAAATGGCAAACTAGTTGGTATTGACCTAGTCTGATGATAAAATGGCAACCTAGTTGGTATTGACCTACAGTCTGATGATAAAATGGCAACCTAGTTGGTATTGACCTAGTCTGATGGTAGAATGGCAAACTAGTTGGTATCGACCTACAATCTGATGGTAAAATGGCAACCTAGTTGGTATTGACCTACAGTCTGATGGTAAAATGGCAACCTAGTTGGTATTGACCTACAATCTGATGGTAAAATGGCAACCAAGTTGGTATTGACCTACAGTCTGATGGTAAAATGGCAACCAAGTTGATATTGACCTACAATCTGATGGTAGAATGGCAAACTAGTTGGTATTGACCTAGTCTGATGATAAAATGGCAACCTAGTTAGTATTGACCTACAGTCTGATGATAAAATGGCAACCTAGTTGGTATTGACCTAGTCTGATGGTAGAATGGCAACCTAGTTGGTATTGACCTACAATCTGATGGTAGAATGGCAACCTAGTTGGTATTGACCTACAATCTGATGGTAGAATGGCAACCAAGTTGGTATTGACCTACAGTAGGAAGAGCAGTAGTTACATATATTTTCTTAAGAAGGCACAACCATACATTATATTCCTGATAAATTCAGTTTATGTAATTGCACTAATAAGCCCAACAATAACAATAATAGTACCAACAAGAACATTTTTTTTAAAGCAGTACTAATTATGAATAATGAACTAACTGAATGTAGTAGCCCTAAGCAGATAATGGTTTGTGTGTGAATTCACTTTTGGAATCATTTTGGTTTAATCCACTTGGTTACAGTGTTCTTTGGTGGCAAATAATCTAGTAAGATTCCTTTACTTTCTGGTTTTGGAAGACCAGATGCAGTTGTGGGCAATTAGTCTTGTATCGCTGACAGTATGGCTAAGGGAAGAGAAGTGTTATGTACTGGACTTCTGTCCAACTTCTTTGCCATCCAATCAGATCTGTGAAGATGGGTCCTTTTGTGTAACTTTTCAGTTTAAACCACTTAGTTTCGATGTTCTGAGGCAGAGTATCCACTAAGATTCCTTTTCTTTCCTGGTTTTGGAAGTCCAGTTATCATTGTGAGCAATTGCAGTTAGTAAAACGAGTCACTGAAAGTATGGCCAGTGAAAGAGAAGTGTTGTGTAGCTAGACTTTGGTTCAGCTTCTTTGTCGGATCTGTGAAGATCGATCCTTTAGTGTAACTTTACAATTATTTTCGCATACTGTTTTTGCTGATCTTACATGTGATAAGATCTGTTTTGCACTTTCTGTTTGGACCATGTTTTGATGACACTGACCTAACACTTGTGATGACTTTGACCTAACACTTTTGATGACACTGACCTAACACTTGTGATGATGCATATATTAGTATATAAGTTTCCATAGTATATTCTATCAAAACTTTTAGTCACCTAGAATATTCTCATGAACTTGAACAAAGTTGAATGATGGAAAAGAGCCAGAAGTCTTGAATCATGAGACAGGTCCTGGTCTGTCTTCTATGACAGCGCAATAAGCACATGACCATTTTACAACTAGCCAAAACAGTCTGGTATTAAAGAGTTTATTTTTCTGTATTAGCTCATATTTAACATAAATATATATTTACAAACTCCTTCCATGCATAATTGCACCCAAATCTGCTGTAAATGTGATAAATGCGCTTTTTCTTTATGTGACCAATCATCTTATCAAACAATAATGAACCACCAATCACATGATACAGTGACGTAAGAGAAGGGACTTCGGACAAAATTGGGTTAGAACAATGCACATACGTGTTAGATTTTTGCTTGATCATCTGGCAATCTAGATACAAATGTTGGCTTTATTTGAGATCATTGATACCAATGTGCAGAGTATAGTATGTATTTTGTAAAAATGAACGTGACAACTATGCATCGTAATGTGTTTGTTTAGTGTTTTTTGTGCGTGCTAAGAACCTGCTCATGCTTGTTTTGAAGAAATCTCCATGGTGTCATACAATATCAGTCAGTATAATGTCACAAGAAGTCAGTCAACTGCACTCACTATAAGCTAGGCTTCACCTATTTTAGGGGTCTGCATCCATCATTTAGAGGAAAATAGAACAATACATTTTTTTCATGAGTAGATTGCTAAAGTAGGAAATGGGCCAATTATTAACCCCAGAAAAGCCCTAAAAAAATCTATGGTAACAGATCTTTGTATACAGTTATTTCATAGGTTATAACTTGCGTGTGTCTACAGCAAAATTTCCTTGATTCAACTCCATTATCTGAACATCTTCATTTCCTTCTTTATTTTTTGCAGCCATAGCTATTTTGGATTCTTTGTTTATTCATGTGAAAGGTGTACAGATTAAGGTTTCACTGTATTTATGTCACTCCACCCACAGCCAGTGTGCTAACTGTTTTTAACCAGTGTGCTAACCTTTGAGCCATCACTGCCAGATACAAAGCATGTGTACAGTATTTGTTAGATTTTTGCCACTTGATTTTGTTGCTGTCCTTGGATATCACAGTGAAGACTCTGATCCCATACGAACTGTAAACATTATTTATGAACCTTAGTTTTCTCCTAACCTTCATTTTCTGGCAGTCTTCTACATATACTAAAGTGAAAGATAATTAAGGGAACACGATATATTTATTTTATTTTGTATGTATGTATAGGCATGTTTTTGTTTCTTCCTGTAGACTGATGGGCAGTTCTAAGGTATCGGGACACATTAGGTCAGACAAACTACTGTCACTGGAAATGATCACCAAGAGCCAGCAGGTGAGTCATGCAAATATTGGGTCCAGAAAACTAAAGAAACGATTTTGAAAATTGAGATTCCAGGACAAGAAACTGGAGTTGTAATACATCTTTTTAAGGTGGGTCAGATCGCAGTTAAGATCATTTTTGGCCTTGATCACGTGAAAACACTTCATTTTGTTGTAGTTATAATTGTATCTAACTCTTGGATGACCTCAGTTGTTTAAAATTAAAACAAATAAATTACAGGCCCAGCGTTAACAGTCTGTGATTCTTGTGCAGTAGTATTTACAGACATAACCTTTTCAGAATTCTATTTTTTGTATTTTGAGTTTTCTTTTTAATGAATTTCTCCTTTCTGTTTCAATATTTTTTAATAGTTGATGTGGTTATATGTTTCCATTGTATATGAAAGGAATCTGTCTATTGAGGTGCTCAGTCTCTAATACCTATTATTACATATTTTATTTTATAAAGACTAGGATGCATCAGCTGATTTCTTGTTTATTGCATAGTCTAGCCAAAGATTACAATGCATGTACTTGTTATACAGGATGATGAACTCCAGGGTTGTATACCCCTGACGTTTTGTGCGACATCTCACTCAGCCCAGTTCATTTGTGTCAGCAGTGGTAGAGGTGTTGAGCCAGGAACTGTATTCTATCCTTCTCCAAATAACCTTGATGGGGAGAGAACAGATTTCTTCATTTCAGGTGATAGCAGTTTGATGAACACTAATTTTATAAAATTTTAAGGTTCACTGCATACAGGAAACCCTGTCTATAATGAACACAAAAGGGACCACAATTTATTGACTTTATTACCAGGTGTTTTTTATTAGTGGGTACACTTTATCTAGAGATAAAGATGATGTCAAAACTAAAAACAGAGACATATAAACATTGTCCTTTATTAGCAGGTGCCTTTTATATGGCAGTGTCTACTAAGGTAGGTTTCTCTTAATATGATTGCAAATGAATATATACATTGTTGTAATTTAAGTTATAGCAAGTTTATTGTGTTGAGTGAAATTATCAGAACTGTCAGTCATTATTACTCATACAACACCCAGTCTGCACCATATCAAGTCAACAAAAGCACCAATAATTTGGAAATAGCACAAATGACATACTAACACACATGTCTAAAGAATTCTTGCCTAGCACAAAGCAACCAGTAACAGTAAAAATATATGATGTCAGTGATGTAAGAATAATATGTATCGAATAAGCAAGAAAGTTCTGGCAAAGGTACTAAGTACATGGGAACATTTTCAAACTGTTTTCTGAAGTGGTTAACTTTTTGATGTAAGGTTCCATGGAAAGTGATTATCTCTAAGCATACAAAATTACAGTTTCCAACCATGTTTCTGTCTGTGAACATCAAGTTAAAATGAAATGTAACATGTTATGTAGCATTTGCCCTTCCTGTTCAAGATTTTATTTGGGTCTTTTGTTATTAAAACACTTAAAATGTCCCCCAGTTTAAGACACTGTGTTCAGTTGAGGCAGTTCTCTTACTTTGTTTGGAATATACCGCATGTTCCACTGCATGTGTCTCATATGGAATAGAATGTGCATGTCCTACTGTATGTATGTCACATGGAACAGACTTCACTGGTCCCATTGCATGTGTCTCACATGGAATAGACTGCATGTCCCACTGCATGTATTTCACATGGAATAGGGTTTGCATTTCCCACTGCTTGTGTCTCACATGGAATAGACTGCATGTCCCACTGCATGTTTCTCACATAGAATAGACTGCATGTCCCACTGCATGTGTCTCACATGGAATAGACTGCACGTCCAACTGCATGTATGTCACTTGGAATAGACTGTATGTCTCACTGCTCATGTCTCACATGGAGTAGACTGCATGTCCCACTGTATGTATGTCACAGAATAGACTCTGCATGTCCTATTGCACATGTCTAACATGGAATAGACTGCATGTCCCGCTGACTGTATGTCACATAGAATAGACTGGACACATCCCACTGTATGTATCTCACATGGAATAGACTGTGCATGTCTCACTGTGTGTATGTCACATGGAATAGACTGTTTTTGTCCCACTGCATGTATATCATATGGAATAGACTGCACATATCGCACTGCATGTATGTCATATGGAATAGACTGTGCGTGTCCAACAGTAACTGTATTTATGTCATATGGAATAGACTGCATGTCCCACTGTATGTATGTCACATGGAATAGATGTCCCACTGTATGTATGTCACATGGAATAGATGTCCCACTGTATGTATGTCACATGGAATAGACTGTACATATATGTCACATGGAATAAATTGTATATCCCACAGCATGTATGCCACAAGACATTTAGGACTAGATTTATCTAACAGAAAAGCGGATATCCCACATTGAATTTGGCAGCTAAATATGGTTAAAATATTTGATAATAGAACAGATTAAGAGCAGTATTGTATACTTCAGAGCTAAATGAAACCGTTGAATAATCAATAACAGATGACTATACAGCTTGTGGGTAAATCACTGTTAAGCCATACGATCTCTTTTGTTCTCTCTCTCTCAATAATTAGCTCATATTATGCCATGAAAGTTTTCAGTGATGTAGGCAATGTCACCTTATACAGGGGTACATTTTACAGAGATCCCTTACTATAACACTGCTAAGGATAACCATACAAGTGTTCAGTGATATAGGCAAGGAAACTTTATACTGGGGTACATTATTCAGTGTTTTCTCTCTATAATACTAATCAGGCTTCAAATAAAAGTACTGTGATATAGACAAGGTCACTTTATACTGAAGTACATTATACAGGGGTCCCTCGTTAGAGTGTTCGGGGAGCCATAAAAGTGTACCATGATTTAGGTAAGGTCACTATATACTGAAGTACAATATACATAGCAAAGTGATCTCTCATAAAAAAAACTTATGGGGAGTCATAAACATGTACTATGATATGCGTGAGGTTGACATTTACTGGGGTAACTTAATGGGTTTTGTTATGTCCATAGATAGACATAAGTATTGCTTTTCCACTAGTAACAGTGGTCACCATGGTGGAAGGAACAGCAGCATCAACAATCATATGGTGCAGTGTTTGATGAAAGTCTTATATCTTTTACATCAATCTCTGTATTCAGCTGCATCTGTTCCCTAATATGCTCACATGCTCAGAGTTTCTGTCTTGCCTGCATAATCCTGTCAATAGACAAGACACCACTACTCAGAGTTCCTGTCTTGTTTGGATAGTCAGAATTATCAGGCTGTCAGTAGACAAGACATGGCTACTCAGAGTTCCTGTCTTGCTTGGATACTTACAATTATCAAGCTGTCAATAGACAAGACAAGGCTACTCAGAATTCCTTTCTTGCTTGTATAGTCAGAATTGTCCGGCTGCCAATGGACAAGACATGGCTACTCAGAGTTCCTGTCTAGCTTGGATAGACAGAATTATCAGGCTGTCAGTATAGAAGATAAGATTTTCCATGGATTATTGGTTAATCAAAGGGCCACTTGTATGGTTTGATGTTGGCAGCACTCACGCCTCAAAGTTAGGTAAACTTTTTCATTCTTCATCTTATACGCCATTCAGAAGTCTTACTTCTGATTTGTCGGAACTTGGTCATTAGCTTAGCAATGATTTTAAGATCAGTCTTAGCTTCAGATCAAGACTGTGTTTAAAATACCTGACCTTGCCCTTATTTAAATAAAAATTATGCAAAATCTAAAGATAGATTTGTTTATTTTTCAGTTTGACAGATAAAAACATGTTTACCATATCCAGTTTGTATTTTACAGAAGTATACAAAGGATAGAGATGAATTTGCAACAGAGGATGATTTATTGCTCTTTGTGACTAGAAATTCTGTTTCAGGTAGAACGTTTACAGAATGGATTTGCACTTATGCCCAGCAGTTGGAAGACAATCTGTATCCACTAATAGATGGAAATGTCTTCAAGTAAGTATTACAATATCAGAATTAACTAAACACCAATTTAGTGTGCTAATTATGAATCACCTGTCTTGTCACCATATTATTAATTTGCTACAAATACAGTTTTTGCACATATTTTGTTGCAGTTGCCCCAGGTGCAGGACCCTTTACCAAACTTCATAGGAATATAAAGCTTGGATAGCAACAAGCAACACCATACTTCACAAGTATACAAAACTTGGATAGCGTCAAGCAACACCAAACTTCTTAAGTATACAAAGCTTGGATAGCAACAAGCAACACCAAATTTCACAAGTATATAAAGCTTGGATAGCAACAAGCAACACCAAAACTTCACAAGTATACAAAGCTTGGATAGCAACAAGCAACACCAACCTTCACAAGTATACAAAGCTTGGATAGCATCAAGCAACACCAAACTTTTTAAGTATACAAAGCTTGGATAGCAACAAGCAACACCAAAGTTCATACAAAGCTTAAATAGTAACACCAAACATCATAGGTATACAAAGTTTAGATAGTAATACCAAACTTCATAGGAATACAAAGCTTGGATGGCAACACAAAACATCAGTTACATATACATAGCTTTTATAGCAACACCAAACTTAATTGTTACACAAAACTTGGAAAGTAGCACCAAACTTAATTGTTATACAAAACTTGGAAAGTAACACCAAACTTAATTGTTACACAAAACTTGGAAAGTAACACCAAACTTAATTGTTATACAAAACTTGGTCAGTAACACCAAACTTAATTGTTATACAAAACCTGGAAAGTAACACCAAACTTAATTGTTATACAAAACTTGGAAAGTAACACCAAACTTAATTGTTTTACAAAACCTGGAAAGTAACACCAAACTTAATTGTTATACAAAACTTGGAAAGTAACACCAAACTTAATTGTTATACAAAACTTGGACAGTAACACCAAACTTAATTGTTATACAAAACCTGGAAAGTAACACCAAACTTAATTGTTATACAAAACTTGGAAAGTAACACCAAACTTAATTGTTATACAAAACCTGGAAAGTAACACCAAACTTAATTGTTATACAAAACCTGGAAAGTAACACCAAACTTAATTGTTATACAAAACCTGGAAAGTAACACCAAACTTAATTGTTATACAAAACTTAGAAAATAACACCAAACTTAATAGGGATACTAAGCTACAGTAGTAATGGCTCCTAAACAATTGTGGGCACTGTGAGGTATGGTCAATGTTTTCAACACAGAAATTGTAGTGTTTGTTACTCATTTTACATTTGTAACAAGATCAGGTCAGATCATCACAGAGCAGAATCATTTAAGGTGTAATTACATTCATTATAAATGTGTAATATCCATGATCAAACAGGGAGGACCATACATTCATCTGATGGCTATTTTTAATTCTTGATCAAGTGTTTTGAATAATGAACTCAGAGCAGACAAGTTTAAATTTACAAACTTTTTGACTGAAACTTTGAAATAGTTCAGCATTACTGAAATTCATATTTAACACTTATCAGAGCTCTAATTTGCATTATGGTATGACATTTGAGTGACCATTTCTTGTTCTAGTTCACTTGGTTGGCTAGAAATCTATTGTTGACAGCAAATAGTGAAGCAGCATATTTCATGTTATCTGCATTAAACCCCATCCCTTTGAAGCACGTAAAAAAAGAATCAATTACCAATTCAAGCTATGTGTAATTCAACAAAAAAAGGCAAGGACCCAGATCTGCCAACATGTAATTTTCTGGTAATTTAGGATTTCTACTGATCATTTTGCATACGATTTCAAGTGAATATCACCAAGAATGTAATATTTAATATGCATCATAAAATTATATATTAATAGTTCATATTCACACACTGTTTCATTGTTAGATTTTTAATTTATGGCAAACAGATAAGTTTTGGCTTAAAGTGGTTCATGTCATTCAAATGGAATTTAAATCTTACTTCAGAATAAGGCATATTTTGTAGTTTAGGAGTCAACATTTTATGCTGTTTATCTCAAATGTCCAGATAATTAACTTGGTTGCCTCCCATGATAGTTTTACAGCTTGTGTATCACTTCAGTTAAGGTATTGGTTAAGTAGAAAGAACCCTGTCTCCCAGAACAACTTCATTTGGAACTCTAGTTCTCACTAATGTGTGACTCAAGATGTAATTTATGTAGTACTTCAGTCAAGAAATTGGTTCTGTAGAAAGAACCCTGTCTCCCAGAACAACTTTAGTTGGAACTCTAGTTCTCACTTGTCTGACTCAAGGTGCAATTCATGTAGTACTTCAGTCAAGGAATTGGTTCTGTAGAAAGAACCCTGCCTCCCAGAACAACTTCAATTGGAACTCAAGTTCTCACTTGTCTGACTCCAGTAGCCGTGGAATATACAGAAGCTCAAGTCACATGCCTGCTAACCCTTGGTGAGGATAATGTCCAGCTCTTGTTACTTTAAGTCACAGGTTGACACAAGTGTCGCAAACTCACCTACACTTAGTCAAATACTTAAGATAGGGGAGGTTAATATTTGGGACAGGTGATAATCACTCAAAGAAGACAAACAGCAGAATATACACAAATAATTTTACACCTGTAAGAAACTAGTAGTTAATCATGTGCTGTGGGGGCCCCGAGTGGTCTAAAGCGCTCTCCGTTACGGATCACTGCCATCTCACCTCTGTCTGCATGGGTTCGAGTCTAGGATTCGGCCAATGTGGGTATGTGAGAAAGCTTGCCAGTAGCTTCTCATGGGTAGTGGTTCTTCCTCGGGTTTTCCCGGGTTCTTCCTCCACCATTAATACTGGCCGCCATGCATAGCCTATCATGAGCTGAAAAATGGCGTTAAACCCCACAACAACAACAACAAAATCATGTGCTGTGTGACACTGGTAGGTAATCATTTGGTGTGTAACACCAGTAGCTAATCCTTTGCTGTGTGACCCACTGTTTGATTAGTTGACTTTATTGGCAGGAGGATATCAATGAATGAAACATCTTAACTAGTGAAACTGAAATCATCTGGAGACAGAGATGGTATCATGGAGGAAGTGGGGTGTCGGGCTACAAGTAATTTTCCCAGTCAGAAAGAAATACACCAATGCCCTTACACATTAATTTACAGTTTAAACTTGTTTGTAGGTTTTACCATGAACCCAGTTGTGTGGCAGTAACTGAAGGGATTTTCACAGTGAAGGCAGCCACATGCTTTATGCCCGAGCTCAGCACAGTTAACCCACCCCACTTTTTCTTTGCCTACAGAATCACGTAAGTACAGTCCAGCTGTTTGTGAGTATGATCCCAGATTTAATTACAGTCCAGCTGTAAATAAGCAAGAATCCAGATGTAAGTATAGTCCAGTTGTATATAAGCATGAGCTCAAATGTAACAGCTGTGTGTAGGCATGTACCCAAATGTAAGTTCAGTCCAGCTGTATTGGAGCATGAACCCAGATGTAACAGCTGTGTATAGATATGAACCCAAATGTAACAGCTGAATGTAATCATATAAGTACAATCCAGCTGTAAGTAAGCTTGACCCCAGATATAACAGTTGTTTGTAAGTTTAAGCCTAGATGTCAGTACAGCTCAGCTGTAAGTATTACCACAAATTTAAATACAGTCCAGCTGTGTGTAACCATGTGTCCAGATTAAGTACAGTCCACATGTTTGTAAGTATGATCCCTGATTAAGTACAGTTCAGCTGTGTGCAACAATGTGCCCAGTTAAGTACAGTCCAGCTGTGTGTAACAATGGTCCCAATTATGTACAGTCCAGCTGTGAATAAGCATGAACCCAGATGTATGAAATTGATTTATCATGTGATATTGTGAATATGATGTTTCTGTTATCCATTCAATATTTTTGATATTTTACTCTTGAAATGTTGTGTCATACATGCTTGTGTGTCCTGTAATTATGAAATAAGAGGTAAACACGTACCATTAGAGGCAATCAATTTAGTTATGTCATAATAGGTAAACATGTTCCATTAGAGCAGGGGTGCACATTGCCCAGCCTGTGAATATGTTCTGACCGGCCCTCAGGGCAAATTAAAACAACACAGAAATCAGGCCCATGAACAGTAATTATATTAAAGAAATTAGTGTTTGCGGCCCTCGAGTGGTCTTAGAAAATGCAATCTGGCCCATGGCTGAAAAAGGTTGTGCACCCCTACATTAGAGGGATTCCAATGAGTTTATGGCTTACACTAAGTGTGTATTGAAAAACGTATTTTCTGTTCTGCGTTAAATTAAAATTATCCTTTGTTTCTTATTCATATGAAATTTATCAAACTTATCAGATGATTTCAACCTTTTGGTTTCCAAGGCAACATATAGAAATTATTACATTTGTTTAATATTCACATGATTTGAACACTCAAGTTAGATTAGATAAATCCACATCTAGAATTTTGGATTGTGTGATATATGAACCATGATAAATGTGTTATGTTTTGTGAAGAATAATTTATGATCATCTCATAAAATAATATCTGTAAAAAAGTGTCTTTGTGATTGGTCACATTATGTATATTATTATTATTATTATCTGCAATTTTATTGAATCTGTTATCTCCTTTCTGTCATTTTAAATGTAGGTTGTCTAGTTTAATTGCCAAACTGTTTTTCAAACTTAATTTGTCTTCATTTAGGTAGAATATGTATTAGAATTGTCTTTTCATGTATGCTAGTCTCTTTATTTTCCCTTTTACAAATATGATGTAAGTGAATTCTCTATAAATGTGATTTCTAAATACTGGAGCTTTTTTTTCTCCATAAAAGTTAACTGACATGAATAATACTGCCACATTTGTCTGTGTAATTTGCACTCCCAATTACAAAAAGCATATTCAGTTACGGACAACATACACAGATCTGCTGTACAAATATCATTGCATTGGCAGAATAAAATCAGTTCTGTTGATTTTTATTGCGATTGCTCGGAAACAGCATAGACTCTTACATACTGGAATATTTTACAGATATGCTGGCTCTATGCTGTTACAGCTGTATGCAAAGGAACATTTGACAGGCTTAGAATCTGCCGACAGTTGAATGCAGTGGCAGATCTTGCAATCTCTGAGCTGCTTATTGTTGGATGCTGTGGCAGATCTGACTAACTGTGCTGTTTACTGCTTGATGCAGTTTCAGATCTGGCTGGCTTTGAACTGTTTACAGTTGAATGCAGTGGTAGATCTGGCCCACACCAGGCTGTGTACAGTTGCTTATAATAGATCTGTCTGGATCTAGGCTATTTACAGTTGGATGTAGTTGGAAGATTTGTCAGGCTTTAGGCTGTTTACAACTGATGTTACTGTCAGTTCTGACCATCTCTAAGCAGTTGTAATAGAAGATCTGGCTGGTTCTAGGCTGTTTTCATTTGGATGAAATGGCAGATGTGGTGTGGGTAGCACTAGACTGTTTACAGTTGTATGCAATAACAGGTGTGGGTAGCACTAGACAGTTTACAGTTGTATGCAATAACAGGTGTGGGTAGCACTAGACTGTTTACAGTTGTATGCAATAACAGGTGTGGGTAGCACTAGACTGTTTACAGTTGTATGCAATAGCAGGTGTGGGTAGCACCAAACTGTTTACAGTTGTATGCAAATCAGATATGGCCATCTCTAAGCTGTTTACAGTTAAATGTAATGGTAGACCTGACCGGCTCTATGCAGTTTCATTTGGATGTGCATTTTACACAGATAAGTCAGTTAATTCTTTACGTCATGCAGGATGTCAATGGACAAAAATGCTGACCCATACCACTCTTGTCAACTGGAGACACGCCACTGGATCGTCACAGATGAGAATGGCAAAGAGGAGGTTGTTCATGGACCCGGGGTTGTAGGTCAGTTTGATTACCATCACTGTCACCTTTTTCCTTACTTGATATTATATACTATGAGTTTTATTCAATTTTCAATCCATAGCATCATGTATCATATGATATATACTACAGATTAAGATAGTAGAAATTGAAGCCATTGCATATTTCCAGACTTCTTTCACTCCCACCCCATCCCCCATTCCCCAACCACTCTCCTGGGGAAATAGTGAAGCTTTGAAATTTTTATTATATTCTACTAATTATGATTATCTTCATCATTTGAGACAGATAAGTTCAGGTTACAAAGAAGAGTCCATATTACCTACTAAAATATGACCTTTGCATCCCACCTCTGGCTTCTCCCCCTAGGGTTGTGTCCAAGATCCATAATCTTCAATCTTATGTTTTCATTCTCCTATTATCATACAGACAAATGGATTTGACATGAGCAGTCACAAAATGGCTGCAAGAGTTTACATATAATAACCTTCTTCAGCAAAAAGTACAAAAGTTAAAGATTTAATTCGCCTAATTTTATAGATGCTGAAAGAAACAAGTTCCTAACATCTTTACCTTCAAAAAGTTGTATTAAATGATCTGTAATTTCTCAGAGTCTTCTTGTTTAGATCAACACGTTATATATTAAATGCATTCTTGACATTGGTCATTTGCTTTGTTTCACACATTTAATTTTTTAACCCCCTAACCAGGTGAATTTCCAGTGATGCGACCAGGAGCAGAGTACACATGGATTAGTTGCACCACATTTAGCACAATGTATGGAAATATGAAGGGCCACTTTACCATGAAGAACCTAAAAACAGGTGTGTACAGTAACATTATGGGCCACTTACCATGCAGTACCACAAAAAAGTATTACAGTAATGTGTGGACCACTTACTCTAAGGAATACTTACCCTAAGGAATCTCATAATAGGTATATTCAGTAACATAAAGTGTCATTTTATCCTGAGGAATCTCAAAAGTATATGTACAGTTTAGTTTTATGAGGGGAAACTTGCTTTGAGTTAGTTCAAATCAGGTATGTACAGTAATATGAGGTTCCAAAAATATTTAAAAAATACTGTATCTACTCACTTATAAGTCCAGTCCAACTGCAAACAACAAAGATCCTGATCTGCAGCATCATAATGCACATGCAGATCAGGGTCCATGTTGTTTTAATGTTTACTACTAAATAACTGCACAGAGCCAGATCTGCTGGCTTATTATGCCACAGCAGATCTGGGTCTGTGCAGTTTGCAGTTGGGCTGAACTTATAAGTGAGTATGTATGGTATGTACATTAGCATAATAAACCCTTTTACACTGAGTTACCTCAAAATCGCTATATACATGTACAGTAACAGTATATGCAATAACATCAAGGCCCAGTTTCCAATCGGGTACCTCTAAATTTGTATGTATAGTAACATACAAGACTGCAGGCCACAATGTGCCTCAAAACATGTATGTACAGTAATGTGAGTGGCCATTTATCATGAGGAATTTAAAATAGGTATGTGAAGTTTCTAGGTGTCACTTACCATTAAGAATCATAGAACCAGTATGTACAGTAACTTGAGAAGTCACTAGCCTTGAGGTACCTCAGAGAAGCTATATACAGTATAATGAGGGTCTACATCACCATGATATATCCCAAAATGGGTATGTACAGTAATATGAGGGTCTACATCATTATGATGTACCACAAAATGGGTATGTACAGTAATATGAGGGTCTACATCATTATGATGTACCCCAAAATGGGCATGTACATCAATGCGAGGGTCTACATCACTATGATGTACCCCAATAATGGTATGTACAGTAATACGAGGGTCTACACCATTATGATGTACCCCAGAATGGTATGTACAGTAATATTGTATTTGAAAGTGATCACATTACATATAATTTAAAACATTACAAATATGATGTTCAAGAGAAATAATTATAAAGGTCAATATAGCAGTAAAAATTCCAAAACTTTATTAAAATTCCAGATTTTTTAAGAATTCTACTACTTAAATTTGGGTATTATTCACGTTCATGCATGGGATAATCTGAGGCAATCTTTTTAAATTAAACAATTTTTAACATGCTTGTAAAAGCATTCTATGTTACAAAAATAATTCATAAAAGACAATTTAACATTAGTATTAACCAAGAGCTTGAGACAAAAAAAGTCAGACTGTTATGTAGGTTAATTTTATAACTCAAAAATGGTGGTTTCTGTTTAAACTTAGTTTTGAATCTTCCATACCTGAAAATACCATAATCACTGTTCTCATAAATTTGTATTGGTTAGTTAACAAAATGTTTTTAAAAGTGTTAACCATACCTAAAGCTAGCACAGTATTACCTTAGTCTTATAAGTATGCAGAGAAAAGTGCATCAGGAGAACCAAGATTCACTTAGGTTCAGACTACAGTTACGGGATTTGTTATAGTCTGGGAAATGAACAGGCATCTTTGGAAATTTAACCCTTTACCTCATAGAACAAAGTTACCCAGTGCAGTGCACTATAAATAGAACACCCGTTACCTATTTGACTCCATACGCATAGGCTTGCCTGTTAACTGTTAAGCAGTGTAGTGCATGTTATGTTTAACAGCAATTTTAACCATTTTATATTTTTGGTACACATCTATTATGTGTGGACAAATTCAAGAGTAACGTCCAATTGTTATAGCTGTGTAATTATTTTTAACGAAAGAATTTTTTATGTGCTTTAAAATCTTGAAAGAACTTGTTCACTGTCAAGTCAGTGAAGCCGCGTGACCAACCATAGCTGCCATTTCTTATACTTGAAATGTACAAGTTTTTTGTCCACGTCTACATAACTAAGTCATCAGAATTTGATAATTTATACAAACTAATTGCTGCTACATCAATATCAGAGCCTTTACCTAAGTTATTGAAGCTTTCACATTTGTGATTCTAATCGTGAAAACTTTTGGAAGTTCTGAATGAAATCCGTGACCTCCATTTTGGAGATTGGAAATTACGACCCAGTTACTTTAAATAGCAGATTTCAACCAGAGCATAAACAGTGACCACGTGATCTGACATAATTGTCATTTGCAGAAATGAATGTAGTATCTAAATAGGGGGTTTTCACCGAAGGTGGCGTTATGAAAACCCACTAAAAATGGCCGATGTTTACAGCAGGCATCAAAAGGTGCTTCCATGCAAATGGAGTAGAGGCGTCAAAAGGTGCTTCCATGTGAATGGAGTAGAGGCGTCCAAAGGCGCTTGCATGAGGTAAAGGGTTAATACTTTAAAATTACTGATGCTACACATAAAGTCAATACAGCCACTGATATACAGGAGAAACCTACAGATGCAATACTGACAGTAAATACTGTCACTGATGAACTGGGGAAACCTCCTGACAAAATACTGACAGTAAATATAGTCACTGACAGACTGGAGAAATCTGACAAAATACTTACAGTAAATACAGTCACTGATGGATAGGAAACAACTTCTGATAGTATTCCTAAAGTCAATATAATGACTGATGGACAGAAGAAAACAAAATGTGGAGGAAAAAGTTAAGTCACAAGATCGAACATGGAACAATTAAGTGGTGTGACTTTACTCTAACATATCAGTCATTTAGAAAGAAAAGACAGATTGGCATATAAAGCAAAAAAAACATGAGGAAATGTTGCTTTCAGTTGTAATCTGTTTTACACTATAAAAATGGACAAGTTAGTTTTCAAAATTTTTTCTTTCTTATCTCAAAGTCACTTGGCACTAAACTGTACAGGGTTTCACTTGTTACCTAATATTTGTTGAAACCTTTTTTCAGTGTTTATAAAGACTGTGAAAATTTAATTGCTTTTTATTTGCTTAGAACAGTATTCAGTATTCACAAAGCTGGTATGTCCTGGATGGACTCAATATTATTGTAAAATCCATATTAGCTGCTTTTTTCTAATTTCTCTTTCCTGTTTCTCTTCTTTATTGCAAGCTGTGACTGGAACCATTATTTTCATTTGAAAGGACTGTACAATCAAAACACTTTTACAATGAATGATGGTCAGTTTTTGATGGAATGACATCACACGTAACACCAAATACATGTACTAGTAAATATTAAGTAAAGGTAGGTAATGCAGTCAGCAATACTGGATATTTTAACTCAATAGTAACTTAAGCAGCAAATGTTAGAGAATCTAGTGGGAGTAAATGGTACAAAGGAATCAAATTTAATTTACAAATTGTTTTACAAATCCCATGAAGAACTGTATCTATTGAAAACTATGTTCATATCTGACCTTTAAGATGTGAGATTTTAAAAAAATCCATCCCATCTTGAAAACAAGTCTATTATACACTCGCCCCATGTTTAATAGTCCTCTTATTAGACTTACCATGACCTTTACCTCTGGCCTTTAGACCTCAGAAACTATAGGTTTCATTCTTACCATAAGTGAAAACCATCCATGAAGTTTAGTCAAGGACCCAGTTTTCTTTGAGGCACAATGAACAGTAGGGTGTGTGAACAGACCAAAGGTTTGATCCTGTAGATCACCATCTAACCTTTCTTTATAGGTATTCAACCTGAGCCAAATATTAGGTACTAGCTGTTTAAAAACACCTGTTGCCTGGCCAGCCAGGCCCCATGAGATCAAGCCAATCTGGGTTTAAGGCTCCTGAAGGTTTGAAGTAGAAAGCAGATGGAAAGTAGTAGTTTTGCCCCACCTCTGTCCCCAGGAAAAGCTAGTTGGTGATCCTTGCCTAAGGACTCCATATGGTAGGTGACTGGCCTTGTCTGGGAATTAAGCATGGTTCTTGTGATTAGGAATCCAGCACTCTTAATGTTGAGCTACCATGCTTTATTTGTGAACACATTGCAACCCCATCACAGTACACAAAACTATTTAGAACCTTAGAGATGTCCCCATCCAAGTTCATAGAACTATTTAGAGCTTAACATATGTCCCCATCCAAGTTTATAGAACTATTTAGAGCTTTAGAGATGCTTCCAGATACCAAATGCTTTTAGGTCTGTTATATCCTTTCCTTTAAACTTTCTTGATGCATTGGGAATTTTCCCTAGAAATCGAAAAGCATTTTAAAAACAGAATTTTAAATGAGGCTTTGTTCTTTTTATTTTGATGATATCCTTTGTTGGATTTGATCCCAGTTTTTTCTGTGTGGAGTGTTCTAAAGATATTTTTTTTTTCCTGTTTGGGTTTTTGTCTGCGTATTCCCTACCATCTGGCATAAAATTCTGTTGCTGAGTTTCCTTGGCTTTTCACCCTTTATCTCTCTGTTTAAATTTTTGGTTGCTCTAATAGCAGCCATCTTCTAACTGCCAGAGGACATGGCTTGCCATTATCAATGTTTCCTACTTAAGCAATAGTCCAATAGCAGCCATAATCCCCAGACCAAAGGACATAGCCTGCCATCATCAATGCTTCCAACTTAGGCCATAATCCAATAGTAGCCCTCTCCTCTCAGGCAGAGGACATGGCCCACCATTATCAATGCTTCCTACTTAGGCAATAGTCCAACAGCATCCATCACCCCCAGACCAAAGGACATAGCCTGTCATTATCAATGCTTCCTACTTAGGCCATAATCCAATAGTAGCCCACTCCTCTCTGGCAGAGGACATGGCCCACCATCATTAATGCTTCCTATTTAGGCAATAGTCCAATAGCAGCCCTCACCCCCTGCCATAGGACATGGTGTGCCATCATCAGTGCTTCCTACTGAGGCAATAATCCAAAAGCAGTGCTTGCCCCCTGCATGAAGATGTGGCGTGCCATCATCGTTGCTTCCTACTGAGGCAATAGTCCAATAGCAACCCTCTCCTCCCTGCCAGAGGGCATGGCCTGCCATAATCAATGCTTCCTACTGATGCAATGGTCCAATAGCAGTGCTTGCCCCCTGCATGAAGATGTGGTGTGCCATAATCAATGCTTCCTACTGAGGCAATAGTCCAATAGCAACCCTCTCCTCTCTGCCAGAGGGCATGGCCTGCCATAATCAATACTTCCTACTGAGGCAATGGTCCAATAGCAGCCCTCACCCCCTTCCAGAGGACATTGCAATGCTTCCTACTTAGGCAATAGTCCCATAGCAGCCCTGTACTCCCTGCTCAAGGATATGGTATGCCATCATCAATGCTTTCTACTTATGCAATAGTCCAATAGAAACTCTCTCCTCCCTGCCAGAGGACATGGCCTGCCATCATCGATGCTTCCTACTTAGACTGAGTTTGAAATAATTAATGACCTTTGCCATTAAGGCCTACTTATGGTATTTGTTGTTCCAATTAAAGTGGGGGGGGGGATGTGTTGAGCTTTTCATCTATGCATAAATGTGTAAGGACTTGACCCCACTTGTCAGACAATTATTGTTAATTACCAGACAATGTGGGTGAGGTTGGGTAGTTTTAAAACTGGATCAGTATCCACACACAGAGATTCTGTGTCCAATAATGGGATAACAAAACAATAATCTTATGGAAACTCCATTGATAAATATAGGTAAAATACCTAATAGAAAACAATTTAATATAATGAGCACATGTCACTATAATATTTCTTTGGACAGGTGGCTCTGTGTTTGGAGACCCCCCTGCCTGGCCAGATATGTAACTTGCATGCAAAAATACATAAAATGGGAATTTTTTTGTTATAAGAAAAGTCATATAGGTCATGTATGCATTCAGCAATGATTGCTTCAGTAATGAAGGTCTCTTTTTAAGAATTTGATTATACATGCCTTTAAATGGCAATTATTCACTTTATTTGGGATCCTCATACATCCATATTCCTTCAAAGGTCACTATTTACCAACCATGATAAGTACATAATTCAAAATCAATATTAAACAGTAAGTAAATTCACTGCAATTAGGGACCATCGATAAGAGGGACTAGAATATTTTTTTATTATTCTAGATCCAAAAATAGTTTGCAGACAATGCTGTTCTGCTGTTTTTTAAACAAAAAGAACTAATTTTTTCCAGCATAATTGTAAAACGAAATGATTTTGAGATAAAAAAAATAAATATCCTGTTTGGAAAGAAAATCACAGGCCTTTGGAAAATCTGGAATAATTACACACATGAAAATGTGTGTTGAATTATACTGGTCAGGCTTGTCTCCCTTGAATTTGTCAGGGTTATCTCCTTGGAAATGGTTAGCTCATTTTATAAAGAAAACAAGTCCCAAGAAATGTAGGGTAAAATATGTTGCTCCTATAAATTAGCTTCCTAATAAATCCTTTTTTTCAATTACATTAAATTCTTGGGGGTTGAAGACCCATTCTCAGTTTTACGAATAGAATTTAAATCTGGACAAAGATGCAAGTCTAAATTCAAGCAATCCAGTCAGAAAATTTTAAACCTGATTTAAAATAAACCAATCAGATGT
This sequence comes from Sinohyriopsis cumingii, assembly GCA_028554795.2. Classification (NCBI taxonomy): domain Eukaryota; kingdom Metazoa; phylum Mollusca; class Bivalvia; order Unionida; family Unionidae; genus Sinohyriopsis; species Sinohyriopsis cumingii. The sequence goes on from CM068832.1 coordinate 96,335,818, forward strand.
CTAAGGTAAAGTCCTAACTTTCATACTTTTATTTGTGAAATCTGGTCCTCATTTTTTTTATACAAAATAAACTCATTTTCTGTTCTTATTATATATTTGTATGAAATATAAATTGCAATGTGGCTAATTATGTGTCTCCATTACAGGGGCATCTAAATATTTTGGATGGCCATGGATGTGTATGTGTGCCTGTGGATAGTTTTGCTGAATGATTTTCACAGTGCTTGTAGCTCAGTAACCCCTTTCCAATTTCATATTTGGAATATAATATCCTCACATACTCCCTGTTTCCCATTTCCATTCCCCTGGGTGGGGCCATGGGATCAAGAATTTGAATAGGGACACATTTTGGTTTTAAAAAAAACAAAAAACATTTCAACACTCATTTCAGTAACTAATTCAACTTAATATTTAAAATATAACATCACGATGCACTGACTTTATGGATTTAATACACCAGCCCCTGGGTCAAGGCCCAGAGTGGGGCCATTTGGTTAATAGGCAGGACACCTTATGGTTAAAGTTTTGATTCCAGTTCATGTTTCATGCACAAGTTATCAAATTTACTTAAATTTTCTAATATTATATGATCGCAAACTCCCCCTTCCTCTCCATAGCACCTTTGTTCACTGGGTTATGTCCCCATACAAGGACTGCTCCGGTGGCCTAGTGGTTAGAGCATCCGCCTTGGATGCGGGAGGTTGTGGGTTCGATCCCTGGCCGAGTCATACCAAAGACTTACAAAAATGGTACTAACAGCTGCCTCGCTTGGTGCTCAGCAATAAGAGGTTAGTGATAGGACTGGTCAGCCTGGTGTCAGGATAATGTGACTGAGTGGGACATCATGCTACATGTCTGCGGCATGATGCCCCAGTGCTAGGCATCACTATAAAGTGTCACACTGCAGACATCGTAGCGATATGACTGAAACATTGTTAAAGCTACATTAAAAATCCATATCACACACACACACATGCCCATACAAGGCCATAGAGTCTAGAAGATGGACATAATTTGGTACATTATTTGTATGATATTTAAGCACTCTGTCATTTTTAGAACTTTACCATTCATTGGCCCTGTATAACTGTTATTTTCCTGGGACGCTGTTGTATACATACACATTTTTTAATTCAATTCCTAGAGTATTGTATGAACTTGCCATTGTCCCCAAACCAGTGTTACTTACGTACCTGCATGGGGCCAGGGAAGCAATAAGACAAATAATTTGTTAAATTTCTTCTTCTAAGTATTATTATTATAAAGCCCCATCCAATTTAATGCATATTTTGAATGCATCCTGATCCCATTCTTATCTATCACCTTATAACACTCCAGCTTTTGTGTTACGTCAGGAGATTTGATCATTGGTTTATGTGCTTTGATGTGTTCATCAGGGTTCTTATGTTCTTTGAAGGTCTTTGACAGTTTGGGAAAAATGAGGTAGCATTTTCAAGACCTTCAGAGTTTGGAAAAATCAGTCAGATTACCCTGAGTTCTTTAAACGTCTCTGAAAAATGAAATAAACTCAAACATTTTAATTTCTTTCCATAATGACAAATAAAATTGTCCAAGGTTATTAGATCTGAATGTAGTCAAGTTTTCCTGGTTTCTTTCTTTTGATTAATTATAGTTTGAATTTCATCCTTAAACAGTATTGTAGCATTTTGCATTCATTGTTTTCTCATATAACATAACTTGTATACAAAATGTTAGCGAAAATAGGTCTTGGAAATCTCTGTTTATGGTCTTTGAAAGTTTGGGAAAAGTCTTCAAATTTGTCATTCAGAATTCTGTATGAACCCTGGTTCACTGAAATTTCCTTGGATGTGTTGGCCATTTGGTCACAAGTATATTAATTTGTTGTTGTTGTTGTTGTTGTTTTTTCCTAAAATTTACATTTCAGTCATTATATGTATAATTTACACCCTATTTTTGGCATATATTAAAATCACGTTGTTGTTGTGGGGTTTAACACCATTTTTCAGCACATGATAGGCTGTACATGGCGGCCAGTATTAATGGTGGAGAAAGAACCAGGGAAAACCCCGGAAAGAACCACTGACCCAAGAGAAGCTACTGGTAAGCTTTCTCACATACCCACATTGGTTGAATCCGAGACTCAGACCCACGCATACAGTGGTGAGATGGTAGTGATCCATAATGGAGAGCGCATTAGACCACTCGACCACTCAGTGCCCCTTAAAATCACACATTCCTGTTGCATTCCTGTCCTTCAGTCATGCCTCTGGTTGGAATCGTGGGGTCCAGGATTTTTTGTTGTTGATTTAATGGAAGTTTATTTCAGGAGTTTCTTATTTATTTTGCTCTATAGTTAAGCATACCTCTTTCAGGGTCCACAGTTGACATTCAGTGCCCAGTATACCACATGAAGTGCCTTCCCTACATTACATCAGAAGAGCGCGAGGAGGAGATTCAGGCTGGTAAATGCCAATTAGCCAGTGAGACAGAAGAGATGCTGTCTGATGCAGACCTGATGGATACAAATACAAGATAGCATGTGCAATACATTATAATCCCTGCACTTTTAATGGACTTTGTTCAGTAAGCTGTATAAATAAAATTATCTCTTTAATGGTTAGGTTAAATGTAATGCCTCAGCCATGTATCATAAATTATTGTGATACACAACCCCATGATACAAGACACACTGATATACATAAATAATAGAGACAAACAATAAATAATTATTAATGGCTGTTAAAGATTAATATTAACTTTTATAGGTAAATATCATTTTGAATCAGTTTTCCACCTTAATTAATGATGTGTGTGTCAAAACAGCAAAATTATCAATGCATTGATTTATTGATAAATATTTTCACCTCATTTCAGTACTTGGGTATAATGCCATACAACGTATTTGTGTTCTTTTATGGCAGCTTTTATTCAATACTGTTGACACTAATGGTCATTTATATGAATTTGATGAATACAAATTATGAAAGAACTCTTTATTCAGTGACAACTTGGAATTATGTATGTTCTCCTTTTGATTTTGTTTGGCATGTGTTTTTAGTCTGGTTTTCTTTGCGTGTTGTGCATATATTTATTTTCTCCTTAATAGTTTTGTGGTTTGGGAAAAGGTTGCATTTTTTTATACTTTAATTTATTTCTAACCCCTTTGTTGTAGATGGAGTCCTTCTAGGTTCGTTATTCCTACCCACCTAATGGAGATGAGGGGTCCTTGTAGCTTCATTAATTCTATCTCCCTGATCAGATTGGTGTCTTCCAAGCTTTGTTAATCTTGCCTCCCTGATGGAGGTGAGGGATTCTTCCTGCTTCATTATTCCTATCCCCCTAATCCTTGTATCATCATTAGTCATTGGGTCCTTAAATTTGTGATTTATTTCAAACCTGAAATCGGTAAAATAGGAACCTTATAAATCAATACATTGTATTGTCCAGTTGAAGCCAGAATATTTTTTATTTTCTTTGTCTGCAGGTGGCTCATATTTTTCAGAGGATTTTCACTATTATGAAGGAATTGCATATATGTATTTAGTGTCAGTCTAAGTTAACTTTCCTTATGACTTGTCTTTCAATCAGACACGCTGACTCCTCTTGTGGCATGTCTATGAATCAAACTCATTACCCTTATGGCATGTCTATGAATCAGACACATTACCCTTATGGCATGTCTGTGAATCAGACACGCTGACTCTCCTTATGGCATGTCTATGAATCAGACATGCTGACTCCCCATATGGCATGTCTGTAAATTAGACACACTGACTCCCCTTATGGCATGTCTATGAATCAGACATGCTGACTCCCCTCATGGCATGTCTGTGAATCAGACACACTGCTGCCTCCCCTTATGGCATGACAAATTCAATCTCCTTAGGGCATGTGTATTAATCAGACACGCTTACTCCCCTTTTGGCATGTCTATGAATCAATACACACTGACTCTCCTTAGGTGGCGCTCACCAGATAATATGTACTTTTGAGAGAGTGACGTATGTAAGGTGAAGTAGTTCGCATTTAAAACATGCACAGTGGAGAGAATGTTTGCATACCTCTATGCTACATTAATGTAATGTGGATATTTCTTTTGGATATTGTACTTTTGGAAATTTTACATGATTTAAGCACACTGCTAACTAAAATGACTGCTCCCTTGTGTTAAAAAATCAGTCTGAATTAGTCTAAAGTACACTATACATAGCAGGTATTAAAATAGGGAAAATGAATTTTGCCAGACTAGACAATACCAGCTTCTGAAAGTGCAATGAATGAATTACCAAATATATAAAATGTAAAAAAAGTTATCGGCTCTTTTTTTATACAATTTGCCTCTGAAGTTCAGGAAGTGAAAATGACCAAGTAGAGCTAGCACTTTTTTGAAAGGTGCACATTTGAAGTAAGGCCAAGCTGTATACTCTATAACCCATAGTACACCCATCAATCATACACCAAAATAAAGGGAATTAAAGGCTCTTTGCATTATACCTAAGATATACAAGGTCTTTTTTAAACAGCCAGTATAACCAGTGAGGAAAGCTGGGGAAATTCTTTTTCTTTAAAATCCTAACCCTATGCAAAATACGAAACTGTAGAGCGCCACCTTAAAACAAATATAAAAATGTTTGCAATTGTTTTTTATTTTCATATAATTATGTATGATGTTCTGAATAAAATGGTACATTCATATGGATGTTAAGCATGAAAATGAGCTAATTATGATCATTTTGCTCTTGCTTACATAATTTGCCATGAGGTATGTTTGTGTGAGTAGTGACCTTAATTATGGGGAAATTAGAAGTCTTAGAATATAGGAATAGAGTCAACTTAAATTTAAAACTGTTGCAATAAGTGACAGAAATATATGGTGAAAATGTTTCTTTTCATTTATTTGCAATGAAATAAAAAAATAAATGAAGAGAAAGTGAATTTGCTTCTTCCATATTAAACAATAGGCAAATATTTTACACTTTGACCTTTGACCTTTATGATCCTGATGAGTTACCTCCCTTTTCTAATTGTAAAATTCATTGTTGATATCTCAGAAATAATTCTGGCTAGTTTCATGTTCCTGTCATTCAGCATAACATTGGTTGCTATGTTTACAAAATGTAATGTGCTTTCTTAAAATAGCTCACTTTTATCATGGGGGGGAGGCTGGACTTGGTAGAGACTCTGACACTCATAAATACTGTTCTGTGGGGGGAAAGGCAGGAGAATTATTCAAAAGGATTGTTTTGATGCTTGCGACTTAAATGTTTCAGCCTTATAAACATAATTAAATCATACAAAAATAATACCTATATCTTCTTTATGGTGGCGCTCACCAGATAATATGTACTTTTGAGAGAGTGGCGTATGTAAGGTGAAGTAGTTCGCATTTAAAACATGCACAGTGGAGAGAATGTTTGCATACCTCTATGCTACATTAATGTAATGTAGATGATATTTCTTTTGGATATTGTACTTTTGGAAATTTTACATGATTTAAGCACACTGCTAACTAAAATGACTGCTCCCTTGTGTTAAAAAATCAGTCTGAATTAGTCTAAAGTACACTATACATAGCAGCTATTAAAATAGGGAAAATGAATTTTGCCAGACTAGATGATACCAGCTCCTGAAAGTGCAATGAATGAATTACCAAATATATAAAATGTAAAAAAAATTATTGGCTCTTTTTTATATAATTTACCTCTGAAGTTCAGGAAGTGAAAATGACCAAGTAGAGCTAGCACTTTTTTGAAAGGTGCACATTTGAAGTAAGGCCAAGCTGTATACTCTATAACCCATAGTACACCCATCAATCATACACCAAAATTAAGGGAATTAAAGGTTCTTTGCATTATACCTAAGATGTACAAGGTCTTTTTTAAACAGCCAGTATAACCAGTGAGGAAAGCCGGGGAAATTCTTTTTCTTTAAAATCCTAACCCTATACAAAATACGAAACTGTAGAGCGCCACCTTAAAACAAATATAAAAATGTTTGCAATTTTTTTTTATTTTCATATAATTATGTATGATGTTCTGAATAAAATGGTACATTCATATTGATGTTAAGCATGAAAATGAGCTAATTATGATCATTTTGCTCTTGCTTACATAATTTGCCATGAGGTATGTTTGTGTGAGTAGTGACCTTAATTATGGGGAAATTAGAAGTCTTAGAATATAGGAATAGAGTCAACTTAAATTTAAAACTGTTGCAATAAGTGACAGAAATATATGGTGAAAATGTTTCTTTTCATTTATTTGCAGTGAAATAAAAAAATAAATGAAGAGAAAGTGAATTCGCTTCTTCCATATTAAACAATAGGCAAATATTTTACACTTTGACCTTTGACCTTTATGAACCTGATGAGTTACCTCCCATTTCTAATTGTAAAATTCATTGTTGATATCTCAGAAATAATTCTGGCTAGTTTCATGTTCCTGTCATTCAGCATAACATTGGTTGCTATGTTTACAAAATGTAATGTGCATTCTTAAAATAGCTCACTTTTATCATGGGGGGGGAGGCTGGACTTGTTAGAGACTCTGACACTCATAAATACTGTTCTGTGGGGGGAAAGGCAGGAGAATTATTCAGAAGGATTGTTTTGATGCTTGCGACTTAAATGTTTCAGCCATATAAACATAATTAAATCATACAAAAATAATACCTATATCTTCTTTATGGTGGCGCTCACCAGATAATATGTACTTTTGAGAGAGTGACGTATGTAAGGTGAAGTAGTTCGCATTTAAAACATGCACAGTGGAGAGAATGTTTGCATACCTCTATGCTACATTAATGTAATGTAGATGATATTTCTTTTGGATATTGTACTTTTGGAAATTTTACATGATTTAAGCACACTGCTAACTAAAATGACTGCTCCCTTGTGTTAAAAAATCAGTCTGAATTAGTCTAAAGTACACTATACATAGCAGCTATTAAAATAGGGAAAATGAATTTTGCCAGACTAGACGATACCAGCTTCTGAAAGTGCAATGAATGAATTACCAAATATATAAAATGTAAAAAAAGTTATCGGCTCTTTTTTATACAATTTACCTCTGAAGTTCAGGAAGTGAAAATGACCAAGTAGAGCCAGCACTTTTTTGAAAGGTGCACATTTGAAGTAAGGCCAAGCTGTATACTCTATAACCCATAGTACACCCATCAATCATACACCAAAATAAAGGGAATTAAAGGTTCTTTGCATTATACCTAAGATATACAAGGTCTTTTTTAAACAGCCAGTATAACCAGTGGTTGCAGAAACCATATTTTTCACATAGGGCTTAATAGCTTGTTTGACTGCAGTTGTCAAAATTCTTTCACTCACTAAAGATGCCTCAACACAATACATGTATCAAGATGTAAATTGGCTTTTTTTACCACTGAAACAGTGTCCCAGGAATAAATAGCTTCTAGCCATAATTACTTTCTCTGGTTGATGGCTGTAATAATCACTGGCATTGGTCATGATTCCAGATGAATTTCTTGCAGAATTTCCACGTGTTTCTGGGCCCCTTTGCCCTCTCTGAAAGGGCATTGGTTTTGTTTAAAGGATGTGCTTGGTTATTGTAACTACTCTATGGTCAAAAACTTAAGTAACAGAAAAGAAGCAGAACCAACAAGTTTTATAAAATTTATCAAACTATTTAATTATTAAAGTGATAAATGAAAAATATAAGAGGAACTTGCAGTATAAAGAAGTGAATCCAACTTAGCCCTCATAAAGGACTTAGAAAGTCTTAAACAAATGAAAAGTCCCTTATAATTTTTGAAACTGGAAATTTACTGATCCTCCAAAAACCATGACATCATCAAGATGACGTTGCCCAGAATTGTTTCAAATAATTTATAACAGTTCAAGAATGATATTATAATTCAAATAATGAACTCTTTCAATTTCCACTTAACAGTCCAAACAAATGTTTTTCCTCTCAAACAAATATCTAAGTGCAACATGAAATACATCTGCAGACTTGCAACAGGAATACAGTCAGTGTGAATGACTCAAAAATCGAAATGAATTGATAGTTTTAACTGTCTTCTTATGTACACTGTATATTATGACTGTACTTCACAATAGACCCGACATGACATCATACACTATTGACTTTTAATCAGTTAAGAATATTCACATGACCTCACACAACCAGTAGGAAGCCCAGAATTATTCTGGAAACATTCATATCCCATCAGTCACTGAGAAACAATGCCATAGGCCCCATTTTAAGTCTTATTATTAAGATTATTATTGCTAACTGTCAGCACACATGAATATCTACTTATAAATCCAACCGCTCCAGTGGCCTAGTGGTTAGAGCATCCACCTCGGATGCGGGAAGTCGTGGATTTGATCCCTGGCCAAGTCATACCAAAGACTTACACAAATGGTACTAACAGCTGCCTCGCTTGGCGCTCAGCATTAAGAGGTTAGTGTTAGAACTGGTCGGCACGGTGTCAGGATAATGTGACTGGGTGGGACATCATGCCACATGTCTGCAGCATGATGCCCCAGTGATAGCCATCACTATAAACTGCCACACTGCAGACATCATAGCAATATGACTGAAAAATTGTTAAAAGCTACGTTAAAAATCAAAATCACACACACTTATAAATCCTGTGCAATTTGCGTTCTTAAAATGGAGCCAGGTCACATACACAAGTTATAACAAAAGATATTCAGTACACATTACAGCCATGAATAAGAATTATAAAATTGAGATAAAATCATGTACCAGGAGTTACAAAATATATAGATATACATAACAGTTATACTAAGACACTGTCTTTCCTACCCACTGGCAAAAGTTGCAAATTGGTATACGCTCTTTTGTTCTCATATTTCTTGGCATGTAGATGCGTTGACCCTGTCCATTAAAGGTTCATGTATAGCCACATCCATGACCTCGAAATGGGGGATGTGAGTTCTCAGAGAAGCAACTTCATCTGCCAGAAACTTGACTCTTTCACTTAAGGTTTGACTCTTGTCATCGCTCCAAATATCATTAATCAAGGTTTGTTAAACTGAGGTCCATTAAGATTTTCATTACATTAAGCACTAATTACTATTCTGAATGCTTGTTCAAAGGATTTTGTATCACTTATCATAACAGATATTTTTTTAGACCCTGGCCTCAGTCCTTGAATGAAGTGTTCCATTACCAGTTTGTCATTTTCACTCTGGTCCCTATGGGCACAACGGGCCAGACACTGTGCTCCATTACCAGTTTATCATTTTCACTCTGGTCCCTATGGGCACAACAGGCCACACACTGTGTTCCATTACCAGTTTGTCATTTTCACTCTGGTCCCGATGGGCACAATGGGCCACACACTGTGTTCCATTACCAGTTTATCATTTTCACTCTGGTCCCTATGGGCACAACAGGCCACACACTGTGTTCCATTACCATTTTGTCATTTTCACTCAGGTCCCTATGGGCACAACGGGCCACACACTGTGTTCCATTACCAGTTTATCATTTTCACTCTGGTCCCTATGGGCACAACAGGCCACACACTGTGTTCCATTACCAGTTTGTCATTTTCACTCTGGTCCCTATGGGCACAACGGGCCAGACACTATGTTCCATTACCAGTTTGTCATTTTCACTCTGGTCCCTATGGGCACAATGGGCCAGACATTGTGTTCCATTACCAGTTTGTCATTTTCACTCTGGTCCCTATGGGCACAACGGGCCACACACTGTGTTCCATTACCAGTTTGTTATTTTCACTCTGGTCCATATGGGCACAACGGGCCACACACTGTGTTCCATTACCAGTTTGTTATTTTCACTCTGGTCCATATGGGCACAACGGGCCAGACACTGTGTTCCATTACCAGTTTATCATTTTCACTCTGGTCCCTATGGACACAATGGGCCAGACACTGTGTTCCATTACTAGTTTGTCATTTTCACTCTGATCCCTATGGGCACAACGGGCCAGACACTGTGTTCCATTACCAGTTTATCATTTTCACTCTGGTCCCTATGGGCACAACGGGCCACACACTGTGTTCCATTACCAGTTTGTTATTTTCACTCTGGTCCATATGGGCACAAGGGGCCCGACACTGTGTTCCATTACCAGTTTATCATTTTCACTCTGGTCCCTATTGGGCACAATGGGCCAGACACTGTGTTCCATTACTAGTTTGTCATTTTCACTCTGGTCCCTATGGGCACAACGGGCCACACACTGTGTTCCATTACCAGTTTATCATTTTCACTCTGGTCCCAATGGGCACAAAGGGCCATACATTGTGTTCCATTACCAGTTTATCATTTTCACTCTGGTCCCTATGGGCACAATGAGCCAGACATTGTGTTCCATTACCAGTTTATCATTTTCACTCTCGTCCCTATGGGCACAACGGGCCACACATTGTGTTCCATTACCAGTTTGTCATTTTCACTCTGGTCCCTATGGGCACAACGGGCCACACACTGTGTTCCATTACCAGTTTGTTATTTTCACTCTGGTCCATATGGGCACAACGGGCCCGACACTGTGTTCCATTACCAGTTTATCATTTTCACTCTGGTCCCTATGGGCACAATGGGCCAGACACTGTGTTCCATTACTAGTTTGTCATTTTCACTCTGGTCCCTATGGGCACAACGGGCCAGACACTGTGTTCCATTACCAGTTTATCATTTTCACTCTGGTCCCTATGGGCACAAAGGGCCATACATTGTGTTCCATTACCAGTTTGTCATTTTCACTCTGGTCCCTATGGGCACAATGGGCCAGACACTGTGTTCCATTACCAGTTTGTCATTTTCACTCTGGTCCGTATGGGCACAAGGGGCCCGACACTGTGTTCCATTACCAGTTTATCATTTTCACTCTGGTCCCTATGGGCACAATGGGCCAAACACTGTGTTCCATTACTAGTTTGTCATTTTCACTCTGGTCCCTATGGGCACAACGGGCCAGACACTGTGTTCCATTACCAGTTTATCATTTTCACTCTGGTCCCTATGGGCACAACGGGCCACACACTGTGTTCCATTACGAGTTTGTCATTTTCACTCTGGTCCCTATGGGCACAACGGGCCAGACACTGTGTTCCATTACCAGTTTATCATTTTCACTCTGGTCCCTATGGGCACAAAGGGCCATACATTGTGTTCCATTACCAGTTTGTCATTTTCACTCTGGTCCCTATGGGCACAATGGGCCAGACACTGTGTTCCATTACCAGTTTATCATTTTCACTCTGGTCCCTATGGGCACAATGGGCCAGACACTATGTTCCATTACCAATTTGTCATTTTCACTCTGGTCCCTATGGGTACAACGGGCCAGACACTATGTTCCATTACCAGTTTATCATTTTCACTCTGGTCCCTATGGGCACAATGAGCCAGACATTGTGTTCCATTACCAGTTTATCATTTTCACTCTGGTCCCTATGGGCACAATGGGCCAGACACTGTGTTCCATTACTAGTTTGTCATTTTCACTCTGGTCCCTATGGGCACAATGGGCCAGACACTGTGTTCCATTACCAGCTTATCATTTTCACTCTGGTCCCTATGGGCACAACGGGCCACACACTGTGTTCCATTACGAGTTTGTCATTTTCACTCTGGTCCCTATGGGCACAACGGGCCACACACTGTGTTCCATTACGAGTTTGTCATTTTCACTCTGGTCCCTATGGGCACAACAGGCCACACACTGTGTTCTGTTACCAGTTTATCATTTTCACTCTGGTCCCTATGGGCACAATGGGCCAGACACTATGTTCCATTACCAGTTTGTCATTTTCACTCTGGTCCCTATGGGTACAACGGGCCAGACACTATGTTCCATTACCAGTTTATCATTTTCACTCTGGTCCCTATGGGCACAATGAGCCAGACATTGTGTTCCATTACCAGTTTATCATTTTCACTCTGGTCCCTATGGGCACAACGGGCCACACATTGTGTTCCATTACCAGTTTGTCATTTTCACTCTGGTCCCTATGGGCACAACGGGCCAGACACTATGTTCCATTACCAGTTTGTCATTTTCACTCTGGTCCCTATGGGCACAAGGGGCCAGACACTATGTTCCATTACCAGTTTATCATTTTCACTCTGGTCCCTATGGGCACAACGGGCCAGACAGTCTGTTGCATTTCCATAATAATCCACATTCAATTGTTACATTTATGATAATTCAGAGAAATATTTCTCTGTAAATCCAAATCTTTCCTTCAGTTTTCTTATAAGTACATCATAGCATGATTTTTCTTCTCCATCAGGATCTTCAAAATTATAGTCTGCCGACATCTATTAACAGTGTTAGAAGAATTTTCAGTTTTCTAGCACTATTTCACCTGTTTGCTGGTCATCGTTCGTTTCTCCTTAAAAGTTTGCAGGTTTTATTTCAGAAAGTTTCAGCTCCATTTTGTCAGAGCATGAATAATACTGTCTGGTCTATTCTTTTTATTTTTTTGCTCTTCCCATAGTCCACCAAAAAGAATTTTAAGCTTTTCAGATCCCACTTCTGACACCACTAATCTCAAGGAGGACATATTGTTCACTTGCTTTATTTCCTTTGGTATAAGCAACACACTAAGTATATTCTTCATCTTTTTTTTATTACACAGCTATACAATTCTATTTTCTACATCAAAACCACAGCTGTCTTCAAACTATACTTCCTCCAATCTCGTCTCAGATCATGCGCTATGAACTTCAGAATTAGCTTGGGTCTAGGGCACCATGATATATATATATATATATATAATGATTGTTATTTATGATCACATTATTTCTTTCTCAGTTTGGACACCAATTGTGTCATATTCTCTGATTTAGTAACACTTTTTATAACAGCAGTATTTTGTTGATATATTAAATCCTCCTAATAGAGAATTGTATCATTGTATCAAGAAATAACATGCGCATGTTTTATTTTATGTATGTATTTGCAACTACGGACTTGAAAGTTTATATCTGTATATAGTATATTATTCATATATGTATCTGTTTACCACTATAGTTACATGTATTAATCTGTTTTAAATCTGTCTGAGTACATGTGCAAGCATACCTGTGTGTAAGTGACAGTTTTTTGTATGAGCTGTTATAAAACTTGAGGACCAGATGGCAGATGGGTCTTTCATGACCAAATATAGTATCTTCATTTTTGAAAAAATTATTATCATTATTATTATTATTATTTCTTCAGTATATGGCCATTGGTATATTTTTTATCAAAATGTTGAAAATCATCACCCTTAAGAAGTAAAATTATATAACATGTTGATTATCATTGTTTCATGTTTTATTTGCCAGAAATTAAACTTAGAAACATTTTTATTTTCTATTTCTTTCTTGAGAAACCCTGTGATGCTTTAAAAAAACTTTGCCAGATCATGGAATGCTACAGGTATATTTTCAAGAGAGTTTTCTTCTTACATATGGGAGAAAATAGTTTCTGCTGGACCCAAGGTTTATTTGACGACATGTTTTTCAAGGAATAATGTCATCCATGCTTACAGTTTAGCAATTTTATCAGAAAACAAATCTAATTATATCAGCAAAATTCAGATTTTTAAGCTAAAAATTAAGGTTTTATCTGATTATGCTTTAAAAAAAACTGAGATATGAGCATGACTCATTACAGCAGTGATGGTGGGATCAAATACAATGCTTATAGTACATGGCATTAGGTCCCTAGTTTATAGTACATGGTATTAAGTCCCTAGAACTACAAATGGAAATTATAGTATATGGTATTAAGTCCCTAGTAATAAAAATGGAAACTATAGTATGTGATATAAAGTCCCAATAATAAAAAGGGAAATTATAGTACACGGTATTAAGTCCCTAATCACAAAAAGGGGATTTATAGTTCATGGTATTAAGTCACTTGTCATAAATGGGGAAACTATAGTACTTGGTATTAAGTCCATAGAAATAAAAATGGAAAATATAGTACATGGTATTAAGTCCCCAGTAATAAAAAGGGAAGTTATAATAGACTGTATTGAGTCCCTAGGAATAAAAATGGGAAAGGTATGATACAGGGACTATAGAATCAGGAAGTTCTGCCCTGTCATATTCATGTGGTCCTCTTTCTGTTCTGGTTATTATCCTGTAACCTACAAAGTTCATGGGGAATATGCTTTTTTGGTTGTTCCTCTGTCTTTTATATTTATGTGTGTTCATTCATTATGCCGTCAGTGTTCTAGACAACTTACTCATGAAAATTTATACATTTGTATGGATGTATCTGATTTTATACATTTATCTGGATATATCTAAATTTATACATTTATATGGATGCATCGCAATTTGTACATTTATATGGATGCATCGCAATTTATACTTTTTTATGGATGCATCGCAATTTGTACATTTATATGGATGCATCGCAATCTATACTTTTATATGGATGCATCTAAATTTTATACATATACTTTTATAGGGATGCATCTAAATTTATACATATACTTGTATATGGATGTATCTGAATTTATACATTTATATGGATGCATCGGAATTTATATGGATGCATCCAAATTTATATGGATAATTTATCTTAGACAATGTTCCTCCTAGACTCATGACAATATGGATTCATCTCATTATCTTAGACCCTGTTCCACCTAGACTCATGACAATATGGATTCATCTCATTATCTTAGACCCTGTTCCACCTAGACTCATGACATTATGGATTCATCTCATTATCTTAGACAATGTTCCACCTTGTCACTCATGATAATATGGATTCATCTGATTATCTTAGACCCTGTTCCACCTAGACTCATGACAATATGGATTCATCTCATTATCTTAGACCCTGTTCCACCTTGACTCATGATAATATGGATTCATCTCATTATCTTAGACCCTGTTCCACCTTGACTCATGACAATATGGATTCATCTCATTACCTTAGACAATGTTCCACCTTGACTCATGACAATATGTATTGATCTCATTATCTTACAGGGATCGTCCTGGGCTTCGTCAGTGTCGCAAATTGCGATTTTTTTTCCTTATTGGCGACAAAAATATCCCATCTGGTGATTTTTTTGGCGACAGACTTTTTGGTTATTTAATTTGTACATACAGTCATGGATTTGGACTGGATAAATTAAAAGGGAGAATGAAAGGAAGCCACAAACTTGACTAAGCAATGCATTGGAATCAATCTGTTACACAAACAATCCTTTGTTCGTATTGACAACCCCATCTTTACCATGCATTGTTACATCATAATCTGCTTATGCTGACATCTGGGCCGAGTACTGTATGCTGTGATACAGTCAATCATGCTACCGAACTATACCTACAACTGACCGACTTCTGAAGACGCGAATAGAACAGATACAATTAATTGAATGGCTAATCCTTCTGTTGTTGTTTTGTTGTTGTTGACATATACCAATACAATAGTTTTGCTGAACCTTCATAGAAAACTGATAACCTTTGAAGTACCGACTACTGCGTATAAATACAAAGCAAATGGAAAAAATCTCAATCACAATTATATCTGTCGCCAGCGCAGCATTTTACTCATTGATCTTTTCCTTTTGCCATCAATCCGTGTTACAGCTGCAGAGACTTAAACTCCGCAACAAGAAATAGCAAAAAAAAACAGTTTTGCGTAATTAATAATAATTATTTATTTCTCAAAATACAGGAGTGAAAGAATCCCTAAATTGGGTGTGAATTTATGCTTATATATACGGTCCAATATTGCCAGGTGTTGACTCATGTAAGTTTCATTCATGGGAATGGAGATCCTATTTTGCTTGTCGAGAAAATTTATACAGCATTCAGTGATCATTCTTGGGATTTAGGAAGCAATTCACTACAAGCCTTGTGAAGCTAGCCATAAGGTGGGGGGGGGGTTGTGGGGGGCTGCTGAGAGACTACTGGTGTCACCTGTCAGCACTGTAGACTGTGAACGTGGATTCAGTAAGATGAACCTCATAAAAACTGACATCAGAAATAAACTCTGCATCTCATCTCTCGAGAATTTAATGAGAATCAGCATGTACAGATGTGAAAAATTAGACTTTAAAACTGCATTCAACAAGTGGGCAGCCCTAAAATCGCGACGGATCTTCATGCAACACTTTGTAACCTTTTGTTAATGCTTTTTGTAATTAGAGTATTAACTAACTCATCTTTTGTAATTTTCATTGCCTGTTACATTAACAGACTAAATTAACACTTGAAAAAATGTACACAACTTGTTCTGGTGACACTTTTTGAAAATTGGCGACAAAATATTGAGGTTGGCAATTTTTTTGGCGACAGCTTTTTAAAAGCCAGGACTATCCCTGTCTTAGACCCTGTTCCACCTTGTCACTCATGACAATATGTATTCATCTCATTATCTTAGACCCTGTTCCACCTTGTCACTCATGACAATATGGATTCATCTCATTATCTTAGACCCTGTTCCACCTTGTCACTCATGACACTATGGATTCATCTCATTATCTTAGACCCTGATCCACCTAGACTCATGACATTATGGATTCATCTCATTTTCTTAGACCCTGTTCCACCTTGACTCATGACAATATGGATTCACTCATTATCTTAGACAATGTTCCACCTTGACTCATGACAATATGGATTCATCTCATTATCTTAGACCCTGTTCCGCCTAGACTCATGACATTATGGATTCATCTCATTATCTTAGACCCTGTTCCATCTAGACTCATGACAATATGGATTCATCTCATTATCTTAGACCCTGTTCCACCTAGACTCATGACATTATGGATTCATCTCATTATCTTAGACCCTGTTCCACCTAGGCTCATGACATTATGGATTCATCTCATTATCTTAGACCCTGTTCCACCTAGACTCATGACATTATGGATTCATCTCATTATCTTAGACCCTGTTCCACCTTGACTCATGACAATATGGATTCATCTCATTATCTTAGACAATGTTCCACCTTGACTCATGACAATATGGATTTATCTCATTATCTTAGACCCTGTTCCACCTTGTCACTCATGACAATATGGATTCATCTCATTATCTTAGACCCTGTTCCACCTAGACTCATGACATTATGGATTCATCTCATTATCTTAGACCCTGTTCCACCTAGACTCATGACATTATGGATTCATCTCATTATCTTAGACTCTGTTCCACCTAGACTCATGACATTATGGATTCATCTCATTATCTTAGACCCTGTTCCACCTAGACTCATGACAATATGGATTCATCTCATTATCTTAGACTCTGTTCCACCTAAACTCATGACAATATGGATTCATCTGATTATCTTAGACTCTGTTCCACCTAGACTCATGACAATATGGATTCACCTCATTATCTTAGACCCTGTTCCACCTAGACTCATGACAATATGGATTCATCTCATTGAAAATAACTAACAAATATAAAAACAAAGTCAACATGACCAGACTTTCATAATTGAGCTAATTTTGTATTTTCACTGTTTAATACACTGCCAGTAACTTAGACCCTATTTCACTTACACTCATGAAAATTAGTACATATAATTATCACATGGAGAGTAACTCAGAGCCGAACCAAGTCACTGAAAATTCATTTCATGTTAGAGATGCTTTTTTTATTTCCATCTATTCATTCACTACTTTCTATATTTTGGACCCTGTTCTACCTACACTGCTGAAAACTGATACATGGATTCATCCAATTCAAAGGAACTTGACCATGTCTGGACATACACTAATGAAAACTTATACATGAATTCATCCAATTAAAAGGAACTTTGCCATGTCTGGACATACACTAATGAAAACTGATACATGGAATCATCCAATTCAAAGGAACTTGACCATGTCTGGACATACACTAATGAAAACTGATACATGGATTCATCCAATTCAAAGGAACTTGACAATGTCTGGACCAGATCAATGTGGCCCAATAAGAATGCTTGAGTGACTTTTGTATCTTCATCTATTGCCCACCCCTTATGGTGTCCCTGCCCTCAATATATTGAACACTACTTCACCAACATTGATGGATATTTATTGTGTTGGTAATTATGATCAAAAACCATTCATCTATTCCAAAATCTAGGGTATGACCTAATTACCATGCTTGAGTGACTTTTTTATTTTCAACTGTTCATTTACTACATGATCCTCAATGTCTTTATTTCATTTCACCTACACTCATGATAATTAATATGGTGTTTTATCTAGGGCAGAATAACTCAGCCATACCAAGACAGGTCACTCTGACTCAAATTTATCACCGTCCACATGTCAGAATATTGTCAGCTACCCCAAATGTGTTCCTGCTGGTGAACAGATTTATGATTGAAAGTAAATATCTTGTTTGAAAAAAAAATATCAAGAACAGCAGGCAAGACATACAGTTCCTTGGAGTGTGTGTGTGTGTGTGTGTGTGTGTAACCCATCACATGTAGATGATTATGTAGTGTAGATCTAAAATGGATCTATTGGGATAAAAGATGAAGATGGAAAGTTTCCACTTTTCGTTGCATTTTTTTCATTCCCAGTAAAAAGTAAGGATTTTGGTCTAGGTTTTTGAAATTCTGTCTATGAAACAATAAAAAGGAGATTGTGTAAATTGTATGCACGTTTTTGGGGGTGGGTCGGCTGTAATTTAATGACGTGGTCAGGTATTTGGTACTAAAATCTGTGACTGAAAAACAGCAGTTGTATTTTCATGAAAAGTGTTTACTGATAACTCTTGAGATTTGTATAAAGGACTCTGCACTTTTTAAAATTGGCAGATGTAATGCCAATTAAAGAGCAATAACTCCTTAAAGTTGACAGTTCAGAAGTTTGTTTTAATATAGTAATACATACATTATCCATTATGTGTGAATCATTTAACAGATGTTACGCGAGGCAGTTTTTGTGTAGTGATGCTAAGCAGATTCGAGATGATAACACAATTTCAAGACGAGGACAGTAATTATGGTTAAACTTCCACTAAAATTTTGAAAATCTCTCATAACATGCATATTATTATAATTAGATTAAAATTTAAGAGTTGTACGTGAAATAGTTTATATGTAACCGTGCTTTAAAAAAATATAACGACTGACCGAAGTTTATAAAAGCATTGGAATGCCTGTATAAACTGACGTACAAACCAATAATGGTGGTAACGCAGTTTGGTGGAGAAGGTGGGTGGGGGAAGTGATAAACACCGCTGACAGTATGATTTTCCGGAAGTGTGTTAATATTAGATTTTTTGAAGTGTCGTTTGATTGAACTGTTTACCTGCATTATGTATTTTAATTTTTTTCTTCAGCAAACAATCCTTTATCGGGCATAACTGACTGTTACTTATGATTCAGCGGGGGGGGGGGGGGGAACGAGCGCTTAACAACAGGAACGTTTTCTTTACAGTAATATTATTAAAATAGCGACGTGAAAATGATTAAAAACGCAGAAGCCTCAGGGGTCTTCTGCCCTGGGGTGCCACGTGGGGTCCTGTCCCCTACATATTTACGCCATACACGCACCCCGCCACCACACCTCCGAAATGATATTTCTTGATCAGCCACTGCATTACATTAGGATCTGTTCTAGCAAGCATGGTATATATTATCAGTCCTACCAAAACCACTATATCCACTTTCGTCAATAAAAACCGTATGCTACATGTCTGCGGCTTGATGCCCCAGTGCTAGACATCACAATAAACTGCCACACTGCAAACATCGCAGCGATATGACCGAAAAATTGTTAAAACTTAGTACCGTTAAAATTCCAAAACACACACACGAAGTACTATCGTATAGTCTAATAAGTCTTAAGTAGATAAACATGTCAGTTTGTTTTTCCTCTTATCTCAATTTTTTTTTAAAAATTTAAACAAATAATTTTAAAATGTGAATTAAAAAATATACTTTTTCTGTGGATGTGATCGGCACACGGAACACGTGCGGGAAGTATGGACCAAGCTGAGCGAATCCTTTCTTCATATCGACCATGTCATTACACTGCTGATTTTAGCCCTGTTACGTCAAATGAGCATTAATTTTACATGCTTGCTGTACCAAGATTACGTTCTGGAAATTGATAATGGGTAAAACATTTATGACTATCACAAAGTACATCTTGATAGTTTCTAAAGCTTAAGCAAACAGTGAAGTCTACAGCATTCATATCATTATTTGAATTTAACCCCTTAAACGTGGAGTTGGTAAGTTATTCACTTGTAATATTACCACTGTGGTGTGAGGGCATTTGAGAAAGTTCTTTTCTACTCCTACTCGTTTATAGGGGTTGTTTCAAAAGAATTCTGGACTGTGTTGGACTAGGTTAATTTGAGTGATGTTTTTAGAACTTAATAAATTATTTATTCTGGTGGTAGTTTTACCTACTCGCAACTACGATAATGTATTCTGGATACTACTTGCAGTTAGATTTAATTACAATGTAAAGTTCTGCAGCGCTTATCTAAGGTCACGTGGTCATAATGTATAGCGTAATTAGCAAAGTGTGGACATCAAGATTACGATAATTAGACAGGAATACTCTAACCCCTTGTTTACTTAAAATCAGATTTTCCAACTCTGCTCTTGTTTGTCTTGAAACTCTGCTCCCGTTCTCTGCCACAGCCCCTTATTTCATTAAATTCAGATTTTCCAACTCTGCTCTTGTTTGTCTTGAAACTCTGCTCCCGTTCTCTGCCATAGCCCCTTATTTCATTAAATTCAGATTTTCCAACTCTGCTCTTGTTTGTCTTGAAACTCTGCTCCCGTCCTCTGCCACAGCCAGAAGACCATATGAAAGATAGGATATAACCTAAATGCTTCAACTCCGATGAACCTGCACATCACTCAGTGACAAATCAGGGTCCATACTTTTTTCACCCGTGAATATATATGGTGAAACATTTGCAATTGGAGAAAGCAACATTGCCCCATTAGAGGTATATAAAAAAAAAAAACGTGCTATGTAAGTAGCAGAAACGCCTATTTAATATTTCTAAAATAAGATTCTTAATGCCTTCGTACCAGTCCAGACAGAGTACATTAAAATTTATGGGGGAAGGGGGAGGACTGACCATTCGTTTTTAATGAAAAAAAGTCTTACAAACATTATCACACTTGAATAATATCAGTACCGATGCGGGGGTTGGAAGGGTCGAGTGTTACTTATCAGTCGATTTGTATCGTGAAACGGAGGGATTTTTTAATTAGCGCTTTCTTTCGTGTATGAAATGACTACATTTTAAAAGTCTGACTTTGTTTACACCATATGTTAAAGTCAGATTTTCCAACATTTTTGTAAGTTCTTATATTTTATATTATAATATAATGGAATGTTTAATTGTATTTGTGGTGTGTATTATTGGAAAATATGAACTTTACAGTTAAAGTCTCACATATTAAAAAGTACACATTCTTTAAAGAAGTTTGCGAACGCAGACGATTCTTAGCTGTAAGAAAAAGAAAGAGCTGTTCTGACTGGTGCATCGAATTAATTTTTCGTAAGCCTGATTCGCTATGTATAGTTTTTTCGTTGACTCAGTCTTAGCGAGAACATGCCCCTTTAAACCTTTCCATGGCGATCGTGTGAACCCTCTGCGCAACGCATCCAATATTGATATAATAATTTGTATGTTCAGCAGTCCCCACCCCACCCCCAATCTAAATTGATGACATCTAGATATGAGCGAAATGTATTTTGTGCTGACAATTGCTGATTTTTAGTTACGAACAAAATGTATTTTGTGCTGATAATTGTTGACATTTAGTTACGAGCGAAATGTATTGTATATTTTGTGCTGACAATTTGTTGATATTTAGTTACGAGCGAAATGTATTGTATGGGTTTCTGCACCTGCCTGTAAAGTGCGATCTTTATAAAATTGCATAACGTTATATCACACGCAGTATATAAATTTTATCTCCATATATTTTAGTGGATAATTATTTTCAATATAAATTGATGAAAAATTTATTTTAATACAATTTAGAATAAATTTAAATCGTAATACTTTTACTTATAAGTTATGCCGTAATAAAACTAACAATCGGTAAATAAATAGCAAGTATGACAGAAGCAGAGATACAGTTCTTTCGACAACATCGCAGTTGGTCGTCCAATGTGTTGTAAGCCTATGATTGTTCTGCCAACAAGACCAGTACACACACACACACACACACACACACACACACACACATTCTTAATTACGTGGCGGCAATGAACGCAATAGTTGTCATTTTACTTGACTGATAAGTTAATGCGCCGTTACGCGCAGGAATACATATAAGTAAATATTGTGACAAGTAGATAAGTAAGCCAGTGAGAGATTATGTGGATATGTAGCGAAAAACAATTCAGAATTGACCTCACTGCCTACTCAATTTGGTATGAATTTGGATCTTTTACGGCACAGCAGCACAAGCTGGTTATTTAGTTCCGAGGCAATTGAAGTAGTGTGCCTTCCTAACGGAAACACAACTGTAGCCTACTCAAGCTGATCCGGTAGTAGGATTCAAACCTGCAACCAATGTCGTGAGTCCATCGCGCAGATCATTGAGCCACCGCGGCCCCTACCGACCGAGCCACATACCAACCTACCTACTACGCTTGGTCGGAATGGCGACCAAGCCCCCGCCCCCTGTAAAGATCGCTGATAATTTTGTCTTTGTCTTCCCTGGAATTCACCTGGAAAATTATCCCAGTATCGAGATGGACCGGCCCATGCCTGCTAACCTATATATATATATATATATATATATATATATATATATATATATATATATATATATATATATATACATCTAGTCAAATGACTGAAATTAGATATAATCTTGTCCAAAATACAGGTAACCCACACATTCTTCACCTTCCTAGTAGATTTGTCGCTAGGCTATAAAGCGCACAGACGTACATATGAATACTAAATCCAGGTATATTGCTATATATTCCTGCATAGGAGGGAATTATTCATATATACCTGGATGCTCTGAGATAAATATACATGAGCATGTTTCTTATATTGCTATTAGCGTCAGCTAGGCGTATCTTGATTACTGTTATCCCTGATTTATTTAGTAACAACAATGGTAATGACCGCTTTATTACTGCTACAAAGAAATCTCATACATTATTTTGCCCAGACACAGGTCACACCAAGGGCATAACAACATTCGTTAACGACATTTCTCGACGTTATAATAAATCGATACAAAATTACGGTGTAGTCAATCCAATTATACGACCCTTCGTCAAATAGAATTCCGCAGAAGGCAATTGCATCTAATAAAATTATTATGTTCTCCCCCGTCGTCATAGCAACTGGCGTGAAATCCAATTTAACAACCGTACATCAGCGTTATTTGGTTTAAGCTTATTACAAGTCGCGGACAAAGGGAATTCTAGCCTACGCATAAGAGAAATATTTTTTGCCTGGAGAGTCGAGTTAGCGGGTTGTGAATAGGATATAGTTACTGAGTTGGGATAAGTTTTTCTTTTGAAGAAAAAAAAAACAACACATAGAACCTCTGCGCTAAACCGTAACTGAGGTAAGAACATAGTATTGTCTAATATTGTTTTCTATATACGTAAAATATTATTAACTTTGTCGACTTTCAATTGTCATTATTGTATACTTTTTCATACATTTCAGTATGCAGTTTAATATTTGTAGCATTGATTTTTGTTTTTTTTTTTAATGGGGGGGGGGGCGATGGGCACGCTTGAATAAATAAACTCAGCATTTAGGCTAATATATTTAGTCATTTAGTTTCCAGTTTCCACTTGATCAGTCTCAAATACAGAACATACAGATCAAATTAGGCTATTTAGAATAGTATGGCATAAATAAGGATCGAACTTTGGTCCATACTTCGAAAATGGCGTGTGACTGAACTCGGCTCGCATTAGACGTACAAGATCGTGAAGATAGGTCGAAATGCATTAGACCGAGGTAAAGATGACATAATTTTTTTGCAATGAATGCTAGATGATGTACGTTATATCGGTTTTTGCTGTTCGAAACATACCATAATATGGGGCTCGTACATGGTCGGCAGTGTGCAAAGGTTATTGATGGAGCAAGCGAGAATATTTACACAGAAGAAATATCTTGAACCTGAGTGTTTGAATTCATTCTTGAGTATTCTGCCTAAGTTTGATAGAGTACGAAAGAGTACTTTCAGCCCGAGGGTTTGAAGTCATTACTCAGTGTTCCGGTAACATCTGCTAGAGCGCAAGGCAATACATTGAGCTCTAGGGTTTTAAGTCATTCCCGATTACTCCGGCAATGTGTGCACACTCCACATCGTGTATGATCAGTATTCTTATATCATCAGTAAACCTAATGGGTAATTTGCAACAGCTAAAAAATAGAATGGCTTCCCATAACGTTTATATGAGAATAGGTCACCTTCGTCTTCGCCGCCTGCAAGTTACTCAACCTGTCGCAACATCGAGGTCAATCCTACGATTAATTCCTCGAAGATATGCCGATAGCTGTCATTTGGACCACATCGGCTATTTACGAAACAAGAATTCACGAAGACACGAATGCATCGAACTATTTTTTGTTTTCATTTGCAATGTAAGCGCCACTGCTATCTGGCGATTTACTAACTAATTTTAGATCGTATCCCTACGCCGACTAAAGTCTAACAATATAGATCCAAACAAGAGGTCCCATTGTATGTAATGACTTGCTAATGTCAATCTACTATATGTTTTAATTGTAATTTTAAATTAAGCAAATCTTTTCATAAAAATGCGTTTACTTGTTTTTATAAAGCGTTAAATCACCGGACTTCCCTTGTCAAATGTTCAGTTTCGGAGAAGCGTCGGTTTTTTTTTTTTTTTTTTTTTGCACATTGTCAAGCTCGTCAGTATCGGAGATCATAAATCTTGCATGTAGTCCTAACACATAAACTATATATGATAATGCATTCCAAAATTTATATTTGATAATGCATTCCAAAATCTATACTTAACGAGCACATACATTTCTAATGTTTCAGTAAGGCTGACGTCACAAGACCCGACCTTTAAAAAATCTGCCTCATCATTTATGAATTTAAGTAAATCAATGCAGTCATTTGAATATGGTTAGGTTTTACAACGATTAATGACTCGAAGAATTAGAAGGATATGGTTATGTATTTATACATGTATCTTTTATAGACTGTTTCAATGTCCACAGCAATTACAATTGTCCCATGGACAAATTACCTCTGTGTTTAAACATATATATCTTCTTACAATCTGATTTTAATCATATTGGTTCTTCTTGAAGTCCATGCTTGTTTCATGCCTATGTATGTATGTATGAATGTATGTATGTATGTATGTGTGTGCGTGCGTGTATGTATGTATGTATATGCATGTATGTATGCAGTTGTGGATGATAGTGTAGTACTACTGTTCTGAGTCACACATATGTATGTATGGCTCTATCTAGTCTTGAAACTACGTTAGCAATAGTTGTATTTTATTACATGAGATGTATTTCTCTTACATTAGATAACCTCTTTAAACAAGAAATTTTACTTAAGCATAATATGATCTTATTTAAACAAGATAATTAATTACAAGATGAACACACACACACACACACACACACACACACATACATATATATATATATATATATATATATATATATATATATATATATATATATATATATATATATACGCACGCGAATAATCTACCACAGTGGAAATCGCAACAGTAACGAAAGGATTGGTTGTCGTTGAAAATATCTTTCTTTTATGACAGATAAATTTAATAACGTATATCGTATGAGGCAAAATAGTTGTTACCATGGCAACGTTGAGTAATTACCGATCAATGTTAGTAGTAGTTGTGTTTGGGTTTAACGCCATTTTCAGCACAAGATAGGCTATATATGACGGATAGTACAACTGGTAGAGGTAAAATCTGGGAACACGCCAGGAAGAATAACCGACTATGAGAAGCTACTGGCAAGCTTTCTCACGTACCCACATTAGTACCGCTCCGGTAGCCTAGTGGTTAGAGCGTCTGCCTCGGATGCGTGAGGTCACGGATTCGAACCCTGGCCGAGTGATACCAAAGACTTATAAAAATGGTGCTAAAAACTGCATCGCTAGGCGCTCTGAATTAAGAGGTTAGTGTTAGGACTGGCCGGCCTGGTGTCAGGATAATGTGACTGGGTGGAACATCATGTTGCATGTCTGCGCAATGATGCCCCAGTGCTAGACATCACTATAAACTGTCACACTGCAAACGTAGCGATAGACTGAAAAAAAATCTTAAAGTTCGTTAAAACTCCAAATCACACACACACACACACACGCGCGCGCATGCACACACACTGACCGAGTCTGAGACGAATACACGCAGACAGAGGTGACATGGCAGTGATATGTAAAGGTGAGCTATTTCGACCATTCGGCCACTATGGCCCACAAATGTCAGTAAATCACTCACCTTCACTCAACACCTACAACCTTTATAGTTAAACAGAGCATGCGTGACATTTTTCACGGCGTATATAAAGACTCTAATGACAGAAATATAACGTGATCGGAAATGGTTGAGTAGACTGATACCATTTTGCCGGAGTTTTATTTTGCTTTCTGTCCTCTTCATCATTTGATGGAACTTTGTACCCTTCTTTATGAAATACTCTTTTTCTTTGACTTAAAAAAGTTCAAATTCAAATTATTTTTTAAAAATTGGGGGGCGGGAGAGAGGGGTAGGCTTTACATTATCATTGCACACAGCTATGCTCTCTGGTTGTCCCAATCCCCGTTGTTTCATTTCTACAGGATATAACGTTTCCACGTGTTTTTTAATTGTCACAGGGTATGATTTCCATTGTAATTTCCATCGGGAGTAATTTTGTCATGTGTTATAAATGGATGTCAGACCAAATTTTATATGCAGCATGACATTTATAAGGTTTCATTGAGTTTGATTGTTGGAGTCACTTAACCATGTTTAATATAGTTTAGTGAGAATTATGATGCACTCATTTTCTTATACGCACAAAGCATTGTTTATTCATATTGTATTTCCAAAACAATTAGGACGCTGATTTTTTATCTGCGTTTTAAGCACAGCAACACAAGTGGGTTATTTAGTACCGAACAATAGGAGTAAAGTGCCTTGTCCAATGATACACCGCATTAGTCGACACAGACTGATTCGATGGTAGAATCTGAATACTTGGAAATTGGCAAAGTGAAGGAACGTTTGAAATTTATCAAAAGACCGTGTAGAATGTTCTTGATGTTTCAGTAAGCATAAAAGTATAATTATTCACTTCGACCGGAAAGTCATTTGGACTAGAGAATCGATTGGAGGGGAAAGTA
Organism: Sinohyriopsis cumingii; assembly: GCA_028554795.2. NCBI lineage: Eukaryota > Metazoa > Mollusca > Bivalvia > Unionida > Unionidae > Sinohyriopsis > Sinohyriopsis cumingii. The sequence continues at coordinate 96,363,133 of CM068832.1, forward strand.
AATTGGACCGGAAAGTCAATTGGAGTGGAAAGTCAATTGAAGTGGAAATTCAGTTTTGACCGGAAAGTCTGTTAGAGTGTGGAGTCAATTGGACCGGAAAGTCAAATGGGCCGGAAGGTCATTTGGAGTGGGAAGTCAATTGGATCGGGAAGTCAGTTGGACCGGAAAGTCAGCTGGAATGGGAAATATGCTGTTAAATGATTTAAGCATTGCATTTGGAATAAAAAAAGTTACTGATTGAATATCATGAAAACTATTCAGCTTCATTTCCTCAGTTAGATAAACTTGCTACCTATATATATATATATATATATATATATATATATATATATATATATATATATATATATATATATATCACTTTAACTAATATATACTGTAAAATCGGGCAGAAATTATTTCGTTTTTAGTCGTCTCTTAAACAGCATAACTGCAGAATTTCATATTTGTGGTTTTAGTTTTATGAAGTCGTGTTCAGTTAGATTTTAACTGTTTGGTAACTTACAAACCCTTCCACGTTATATCTAGTTCAGTATTAAGTTTATAATTAAACCAGAGCATAAGCAAATTAACTATGTAACAAAAATATAGTCTTCGGTTAAAAAACATACATGCATACATACATGCATGCATGCATGCATACATACCAGTGACGAACCTAGAACATACATACATACATACATGTGTGTTCGTTCACCATCATGCTCGATGAAGTCAATCCTGCGCTGTTCTTCGCTGATGGGTCCTCGTGTGGCTGATGAGTCCTATACGATATGCGCATGTCCTGGAGCAGTGTGTACACAGGAGGTATAGGTTGATTTCTTGACGTTGAGGCTTTCCAGCGTTCCCTGGTGTCGGCGACTTTCGTTCTGCGGGCATCATCGAAGGTTTTTCACTCATTGCTAACAGCTGCACGCCAGCCAGGTCTATCCTTGGCACAGGACTCGAGATTTGTCATAGATATCGAGCAGCATCTCAGGCTGTCCTTGAGGAGTCTTTGAATCTTTTCTTCGGACGAGCAATTCTTCTGTGTCCACTAGATAGAGGTCCATACAAAATATAACGTGGCATTCGTGACTCCTCCACACGGATGACATGACCCATCCACCAGAGTTGGGCTCTCATGGCCATTGCTTCAATACTGGTTAAACCTGCTCTGTCCACCACTTCTAGGTTCGTCACTCTGTCTTGCCACCTGACGCCCATAATCCAGCAAAGGGCTCTCGTGTGTAAGCACTCAAGTTGCTTGATGTGCTTCATGTATGTTGTCCCGGTCTCACATCCATACAAGAGGCTTGTTAGCACACCTTCTTTACATACCTTTATCTTGGTGGACAGTTTGATATTCCTGTGACTCAACACGCGAGAGCGGCGACGTCTTAATGACTGACTAGGCTGCTGGTGCATGCCGTTATGTCTTTTTCTAGCGATCCATCGGAAGATATGATGCTTCCAAGGTACTTGAAGTGATCGACAGCTTTCAGTTGGGTGTCTTCTATAGACACAATGGGGGGGGGGGGCAAACTATGGTACCTTTGATGGGTTGGTAAAGAACCTCTGTCTTGTTCAGACTAATAGTGAGTCCGAAGAGTCTCGAGCCTTCCGCGAAGCGAGTAACGATGATCTGGAGATTTGCTTCTGTGCGTGCCATGAGAGCAGTCATCCGCAAAAAAGTGCTTCAAACATACATACATACATACATACATACATACATACATACATACATACATACATATATACATACATACATACGTTTTCTTTTGCTTTCGCTTTCTTCCAATCAGTGGCCCAATGGTTGGCGTGCCGAACTTCTTCCATCAGACCATCCTGGGTCAGCTACTGTCGCGTGCTCATCTTGCGATCAGTCAATTTTATTATTTTAGAAAAAATAATATTTTGACCACATATGTTATTTTCGACCGATATCACATGGATAATGTAAGAATGTTATTGATTGCCAAAGACATTAAATTTGTATACAGATATGAAAGGGATAACGTTTGGTCCATTTCCTTTCTCCTTACATGGGCGGATATTGAAACTGGATAGAATTCTTTTCGACTTGCAGGGGCTGAAAATGTATTAAGCCCGAAGCCTTGACTCACCATTTGAATTTGTAAACCCGCTATTATCTAAAAACATCTGACGTAAATGAACATGTATAGTATATACTATGTATTATAGATTTAGAGTGATATTTGGATCTAAGTCTCTTCGGTGAAATAAATTTGATATTACTTTCACTTCTTAAGTTTTACTTTCCTATATAAGCATGGAAACCCTGTAATATGAATTTATAATATGCTAATTAGTTTTCTGGATATTGCAGAGAACCTGTGTTACCCGATTTCAACATGGATGAAAACAATCGTCTAATGATGCAACTGGCTTCCTTTCTGATCAATGAATCTCGGCAGCAGCAGCAACATGCTGGAATGGGTCAAGGTCAGTCGTCGATGCAGACGGGATTAAGCATGGTGGATCTCGCCAGACAACTTCTGGCCGGAGAGGACACACGTCATGGCATGCAAGAACAGAACACCAACCAGATGTTGATGGTACAACTGGCGAGACAAATGTTGGCCAACGTTGGTGGCAGCGGTGGGATGGCGTCACAGTCGTTACATCCTCATCAGAATCAGGGTGATGGTTTCACTGTAGACAGGCAGCAGTCAATGATGGCTTCTTCTGTCCAAGGGGTATCGCCATCGCCAGACAATATCTCTTCTAACAGAAGAAATTCAAACGAAGGCAGGGTATTTGTGTATCAACAAAATCCCAATCGTCCATTTCAGCCGCAAAATAGCGGAGCGCAAGAATTTACACCCAGCGTCACTCATCCTTCTCCATCAGTACCCCAGTCTAAGGACGCCATTCACCAGCCAGTACATGGGTTTTGCAATCAACAACGAGTGCTCGTGCATAATATGGCAGAAAATAGGCCTCGCCCTACAGTTCCAAGGGTTCTAAGACCGGGAATAGACAATTTCTCTAGGTTTACTGGAGTTGCAAATCCCAGCATGGTGATGCATGCAATGCAGCTATTAAAGAGAAAAGACAGACGGAAGAGAGGCCCGAAAGAGAAAGAGACATTTCCTGTATTTCTGTACTGCCTTCCTGACAAAAACTCTAAGCTCCCCAAGTTTTCTTCCTTGGATCCTGTGGAACGGAGTCTGGTAGATCAGCACCAGAAGGAAGGGTTTGGTAGGTAATGTTATCTCCAACGTCAAATGAAACATATCTCAGTGTTGAGCTTATGCCGATAAATCATCCCCTCACCCGTGATGATATTGATTGGCGTTTTATGACCTGATATCACCTATTCATTGAAACTTCGGTGCACATTTTATAGACTTACCGGTATTACTCGTCACGTGGGTGTGGATCTAACGATTGTTGAAGGGCTCTTTTGGTGACATGTACATTATATTTCCGGAGCAAATCCTTTGTTTGGTGATGGGTAAATCCACGTGGAATAGCACAACCCCATGTCCGAGTTTCATCTGATCCTTGCCATCCCATTTTTGATATTTAGACATTTATGTTGGGTTTAAGGGTCAGAGTCCATTGCCTATCGAAAAGTTGGAATTCGCCGACACCGTTTGGTGTCAGCATTGACATGTAGGTTGCGTGATTTGTGTAGTTATGTGACTAGAAGTGCAACTGGAAGATGCGAGTCAAATTTCATCAACGCTGTAGTTTCGTCTCGTCTGTCAGCGGATTAAAGATTTAACTAATGCTATGCTCGTGATTGCTGAGAAAATAAATCATATTCCTATCGATTTCGTGCAGGTATATCTCGATGAAAGGTTGTTTAAGTTTGCTAGGCCGGCTAGTAAGCGGTTACCCTATGCCATCAGCCTCTCATGTGGCCTAGTGGTTAGAGCGTCCGCCTTGGTTCGAACCCCGACGAGTCATGCCAAAGACATTAAAATGGTAGACACCTAAAAGCTGCATCGTTTGGCACTCAGCATTAAGAGGTTAGTGTTAGGGCTGGTCGGTCTGGTGTCAGAATAAAGTGTCTGGGTGGGACATCATGCTACATGTCTGCGGCATGATGCCCCAGTGCTATACATCACTTTAAACTGCCACACTGCAGACATCGTATATATATGACTGATTTTTATTTTAAAAAAGCTACCTTAAAAATCCAAAATCACACACAAACACAAACACACCCTATGCCGACACCAAATGTTGTCGGTGAATTCCAAGTGTTCGATAGGCAATATATTCTGACGCTACACTCAACATAAATGTCCAAATATAAAAAATTGGGTGGCAAGGGTCAGAGAGTACTCGGACTACACAACCCCTGTCCTGCGGCTATTTTCAATGTTGCGCTAGATATGGTTGTTACTATTAACCCGTGTGTCCAAGGTGTACGCATATTTGTTCCGGACATATTTGACTGCATCAAAATTGTACAGTTTAATGAACAGGTGACATGAGACCCACATATTGTCCATCACAGATTTTGGGGGTTGATTTATCGGACTATGTAGAGCTGTGTCATTAGGACATATTAATCCAATATTGTCGTGAAAGCAAAAAAGAATTTTAAAAAATGGAAAATACTGAGGTATTGTTTTCAAGAAAAGAAGTAAATAATACAGCTAGGCTTAATGTATTTGAGTATATAGACTATTGCAGGCTATGCGATTGTGCAAATTTCCTCAATGTGTGCATTCTTTTTTTTATAACTCTAGTTGTCATTGCAATTTTTATGTATGTATGTATGTATGTATGTATGTATGTATGTATGCATTCATTCGTTTGTTTGCTTGTTTATTTATTTATATATGCTTCAACTTTTAGAATGAATGTTTGTCTTCCTAACATGGTCGAAGGACTTTCCAACTTCTTATGTGCGTTTGGAAAGTATGGTTCTAAATTTTGCTAAACTTTCCGTGGATGGTGTAGTATTCCTTTGATGCTTAAGTAGTTAAGAAAGTGATAATTATAGGACACTATAGTTATATTCACATTTCCACGGAATACACATACTGTATAAACAGCCGTGTTGCTCCTACCTTTTAAAATTTTATGTCTAACTAAAAAGTCCAGTGCGCCTAAAACTCCCACCTTCTTAACAAAACAAATGCCAAGAAGTACATACTTTAATAATCACGGCAGAATGATAAAAGGATAGACAGTTTTCATCTATTTAATAAATGATCATAACAGAAAGATTAAAACACAATTTTCGTATGTTTAAAAGTGATCTGTTTTGGTTTTATACGGTTTGTCGTTGCCAACCACTGGCATCTCTTATTTCTTGATCACTTTGGCTTTGCTGTTGTCCTAAACGATTCGTTTTCCTTTATGACATTTAATGACCTCATGATTTAGTTATCTGCAATTACTGCCTGCTTAATTGTGCTTTATCTTCGATATTTTATGCTTCATTCATTGCGTTTAGCAAAGCTTCACACAAAACATTACACCCATCTTGGTAGAATGAAACTTGGTAAACTAACAATGGATGTTTTAAGTTGTCCCCAAGCTCTGTGCGTGCAAGAATCACCAAACTAGATGACTGTGTGCATATTTGTTAGTGCCGTACCTTTTCAAGAATATAGGTCACGGTGACCTACATATCACGTTATACGTACTTAAGATAGGTTTTTGCTTTTGCCATTATATATTGGCAATCTATGTACATACTGTTATACTCAGAATCATGAAATTAAGTGTGGAGATGCATGTTGCTGAACACGCCCACCACAAACGTCGGTCATGGTGACCCATATTTCACTGACTCTGGTTCACGTACAAGCATTGTTTATGCCAGAATCGTCAAATAAGATGAGTGTATGCATCATTTTAGCACGGCATCTTTTCGACAAAATGGTGAATTTTTTGTGTTTAGCTCATGACCAGATAGTGGGGTTTTTTTTGCGCCCTGTATACACAGTGTTCCGCCTGGAATAAAGAAACTTGTCGAGAAGGCATACTTTCGAGTGATACGTCCTGACCATAAAAGTAGATCAACTTGATCGATATTTCATGCTTCACTGATTTGTCTTAAAATTTCCTTAACTGCATATGACTTAAACTAAACGATTGTATACATCTCTCTTAGTACCACAGTCATGTACAAGTTAACTGGCCTACATTTCACAGTTTATTGGATTATGCCAATGTTTTCCTTTTAGATCACGACCCCTAAGGCTGGTGGCATGCTGTGTAAACATGATTGCATGCTATGTAAATACTATTCAATTTAGAATGATTAAACTTGGTGTGGAGGTACATCTTGACCAGCACTACTCCCATATTTAATTACGAAGTCATTAATGTTCATATAATATGTGTTACTCACCGGTGTTACATTTTATGTTTTATGTTTACTCTCAAGCAGTCTTCATATCACAATCGGCAAACTGACAATGTTATGTATATCTGTTAGTACTATACCGGTACAACAGGAATAGCTCGTGATGACATGTATTTAATCTTTTAATGGCTATGATTTTGCTTTTGCATTTTGCTTATGATGGCACGGATTTTTTTTTTTTTTTTTTTTGACGCGCTGTCTGCATATTATTCTACGTAGAATTATGAAACCTGATGAGAACTTGTTAAGTTCTATAACATTGTCTCAAAAAGAGGTCTTTGTGACGTTAATTCATGTTTCACTGGCTTTATTAAAATTGTGCGTTCGATAATCATTTATTGGATGATATGTCAGTTGAATTAATTATGAAACTGAATATTGGATGCATCTGTGGTAATACTACAACCTTAGAACCAAAAGCAGGTCAATGTGGCCCACATTTTATGCTACACTAACATGAATTAAGTTTTTTTGTTTATGATCACACATATTCATCCATTTTATATACACCCTAGCTTACTCGGAAGGCCGTTTCTGACCATTGCAGATGGAAGCAGGACAAAATGTGCCTTTTCGGCAGTAAACATACCTGATAATGATATACATTCAAGTGCGCGTTATTACCGGTATACCGTTCTAACGCAATATTTATTTCCGGTGGTACCTATCATGGTACTTCTTCAATAAACCGCTACTTCGGTAGTTTTCGTTAGTAAGGAATTATGGAAATTACTCAGAAATCTCTTATAATCTTAATTTAATAAAATCATATTTTCATTTTTCATGACAAAATAGTTCCAAAATTATATCAGTTATTTTACAAAATATTTGTATTTGTCACTAATCAATCTCTAATATTACAAATATAATCATATTTATGAAACTGTAATCACATGTTTGACAGTATCAAATATGCAAACATGGCGGCCGAATGGGATGTTGAGAAGGACTTGCGGTACTAATTCAACTCTCATAATAAAACTATGATACTAAAATTCAATAACTTTAAATTTCTGAATGCTCCTGATCAAATTTATATTAATTAGTATTGTCACGTCCTTCATCGCAGCATCTTTGTTGAGAAACCCAGCCGTGTCATTTCTGGCTATACATCTGTTTGAAACGTGTTTTCAATTCAGAACCAACGAGCCAGGTGCTAACTTCAGAAGTTTTTTTCAAAACTCAGGCCTGTTAAAGAACTGAAATTCCAACAATAAAGATTGCCTCTATTTTTTTTTTTAGTTACAACTAGGATATATATTCTTTTTACTAAACTCCTACTTTCATTATCAACCGACCCTGACCAACTAAATACATATTCACTCTATTTTATTTTAGATTGGTACCCATTCTTCCATATCATTAGTACGCTGAGTCCTGAAAGTATATTCGGACCAATTTCAATTTTCTGAAATATTTTGGATTTTAAAAAAAACAAAAACATGTCTTATACTAGTGTATTGTAAATTGCTAAGTACGAATTCTTTTGTAAAACCGAAAATTATCATCAGAATTTCAGAAGGACAGTATTGCTTTCTGTCTGAAATTTACTTAATTTCTCTGGATCGCTAAGTATTTTCTCACCTCGTTTGTTCAGCCGGTGCATGCTATGTTTATTGGCTTTCTCTGATAAACGTCTTGCCCCGGGTGTTAGCTTCCCACACATAATTTATTATATCAACAATTTAGTTAGTAAATTGTGGGCTTCGGTGTCAACAATTCCTAATGTTATCAACAAGCTTTGTAATGTCAGTGCAATGTCTTTTACAGGATATCAGATATAGCGGAACATTAATCTTCCCACTTCAGGTACAGTTTTAAGATGACAACTTAAGTAGTATAGTGGGACTGTTTGGTGTAAATGGAAAACCCAGTCAAAATGGTCGTGGGCATTTTTAGGGTCAACAGTTTTTCAATCACTATGGCCACGTTTAGTGTCAATGATAAAATACATTACATACATTACACACACACACACACACACACACACACACATACACACACACACACACCTTGTGCACTTTTGGGGTCAAGATATTTTTTAGTACAGCCTGGGCACGTTAAGCGTCAAGGGAAATTGAACATGGGGAATATAGTGACAAGGGAAAGTTGGGTTGGTGTATAGGGTAGCAGGTAACGGGTAGCGGGTAAGTTCAGCAAGTTCATAAACTATACCAATAAAACAGCTCTTGACGGGGCGGGACATAGAACTTCTCTATAGCAGAGAAATAGATATACGACACATACCTAGATTGATGAACATCAAGCTATTACACAAACAACTATAATACCGACTTTAAAAAAGTTTAGGCAAGAAAGCAACTCTTTTTTCGAGGCATATGAGTGGTACTGAAAAAGGCCTTTGGTTTTTGTTAATATTATTCCGTTAACATAGAAGGCATATCGTAGGTCTTCCTCTCTTCCTCAAACTTCTTCTGACTTCTGGACCGTAGATGAGAACTTTCTTCAGACAGCCTTGTCTCTCCACAGAGATACTTCTTTTCCAAACGCTCGTATCCGTGATCCGGATGATTGCCCATGATGATCTGACATACATGGGTAAGTCCGTACGGAACACCATCGACGATACGAGGGTAGCTGATTCAACGTTAGTCCCCATCTTGTGACGAGAGCAGGTGAAGGGAATGAAGTGAACGGGGTCATTTATAGTGGAAGAGTGGATCGAAACGGATTGAGTTTCTTCACCAATCCTAACACGCCGTACAAAATTCAGTTACAGTGCGGAGTATGTCTTCCAACCCGAAGAGAGCTGCACGTGACGTCACATTCCTTATATAGGTGCGATAGCGTCTGTGCGCAGGGAATCAGAGTTTTGAAACATGACGGAAACTAAGAAGATGATGAATTGAGGTGTACCGGCCGTGGAGATGAGGAGCGATGGTATATCAGCGGCTACCAAAGTGAACACAGCCTTACTTCCAGAAGAGGCAGATTTTAATTGGGATTTAGTCGATTTTCTCTCTTCTTCGCTAGAATTTGGTCCAGTACCAGCACCTTCGTCACCATCTTCCTTACCACACGTCGAGGATTTTAAACAGAGCCAGAAAGGAGAATTGGAGAATGTCTTTTTTACAGCAGCAGAAAGAAGCAGAACAAACTTTTCTCCTTCAACAGCAAGACGAAGAGACAAGAAGATAGAAACGACAGGAAGAAGAAGCAGAAGCAGAGAAGAAACAAAGTCTAGGAGAGAAGGAGGACGGTGAAAGTCAAACGGTGACGGTACTCTTAGACATTTTAGCAGAGTTAATGAGTCTGAAACAAATGTATCTGACTTCTTTATTACGACCCAAGAGGAAAAGACCTTCCCGTGCCAAAAAGCCCAACCTTGTTACTACGACTGAGATACCCACCCTAGTGATTACTACCAAATCATTGACAGGAGCCAATCCAGAAGTAGGCCTTAGCCGTGGAAAAGATTTAAGGCGATTAAAGCTGATTACTTCCCGTTCCTGAGTTGTTGTATTTTAAAAACAAACAGCCAAGGGTCCTTTTCAGGGCCACTCACTGCTCTAAAAGAGATTATATTCATTTTGCAAAAATCAAATTAAAACTCAAAATCCCTTTCTTTTTGCCGTTTTGTGTATGTGTGTGTTAGTGAGTGCGTGAGCGCAGGTTCTTATTACGATTATAAAAATCAAAACCAAGAGACACTTACGTTTTCTGTCTGGTCTATTCTGGTACAAATTGTCCAATCCAATTCACAACACAACATATTAAAAAGTTCTTGGAGTTCTTTTTTGTCATTTTTTTTTCACTTTAAATTTAATTTCTTCACGTTCACAGGTTTTTCCTCCTCTTCTTCCTCACTTTCTCATCGTCTTCTTTTCTTCTCTTTTCTCTCTTTCTGGACGTGTCTAGGTTCTTGCTTTTGGGAGGATACCTCTTTTTCATGTTCTGAACCCCTCTCTTCCACTTGCTCCTGTAGTTTTTTTAGGGCATTCTGAAGACCAATGTCCTTTCTCTTGACAATGATAATAGGTATCGTGACTTTTGTTTCTTCTGACACCTGCCTTACTTTTTTGACGGTCAGGACACTCTGTATCCCAATGCCCTTTCTTCTTGCATATATAGCGAGTATTTTTACTTTTATCTCGAAAGGAGGGGGAGGAGTCCCTTGGCTTGTCTGAAAAAAAAAACTTTCTTATGGCATCTCGCAAAGCTCTGACCAGAAGTTCGATCTGTGTGGGCTCTTCCTTCGTCCTGGTCGGTTTAAGAGTGAAATGAATACTGGAAGGGAAGACACCAACCCTTTATGTAGGGAAGATCCTGGTTTGACATCGATATAGGGACCCATGGCGTTTAAAATGTAGTCATTTGACTTTTTGCAGTCAAGATGAAACGATCGCATCATTTCGTAGAGAAAGAAGAAGAAAATAGGAGGCAAAAACGTGATTTATCGCATCGCAAAGTAGCTGAAGTCTTGGCTCAAATTCATGCCAGCGATTTTGAAGATGACATGACTGAGACATAATCCAGACTCAGAGAGTCTGTACCCAACCCAAGTCCACCATTTACTCCTCAAAAGTACTACTACATTCGAGTGAATGAAAAGTGTTCCTCTACAAAATTTAAAACTAAGGCTTACAAGTACACTGTGAAGTTTAAAGATTTCAAATCCGACGTACCGTTGGAGAAATCAGAGGGGTTCATCACCGATGTGTGGGATTCTTTGTTATCCTCACTGATACGGCAATGTCCTGCCAAAGAAGACGGTCGCGTGAGACTTTCCATTCATCACGACAGTTTGATGTCCCCCGTTTGGATCGAGTTTAGCAGCCCAGAATAATTGACACCTTCCAAAGTCATCAACAAGATTCAACACGTGCAACAAGCCAAGGACAATTTTCACATCACCGATGGAAAAGCGACACTGTTCATTACCCACGTTTCTCTTTCCCAAGGGACAGGACGCAGAAAGATATTATTGGTGGACGAACTTTTCAGTACCAATAAAAGCCTCGTTCAAGTTAACAATCCTCAAGACCAGATGTGTTTAGCCCGTGCAATCGATGTGGGACGAACCTATGCCGACAAGAACGACACGGCAGAATGGAAACGAGACTCGGAGAATATTCGACAATCGGACCGAACCAAACAAAGAGAAGCAGAACTCTTGTTACAACATGCGGGTTTATCCAAAGACACACCCTGTGGCGTTCCTGAGATACAAAAATTGCAAGACGCATTGGCTCCACGCTACAACTTGAAGTACACCCTCAAGAAATGCGTGAAACTTTGTTGTTTCGGGGCAAAGATTTCAAAGACGGAAAAATATTCACGTCTATCATCACGATGAACATTTCGATGCCATCATCAGTATCGCTGCATTCCTGGGATGCAGTTACTACTGTGAGGATTCTGACTTTGGCTATAACAATCGAGAGCAACACAAGCATTGTGGATCGCAATGCTCATGATGTTTGGCCTCTCAACCCTGTCTTGACGAAGGACAAGAACGGGTGCATTGCCCTGCTTGTCAGCGAACTTCTGTCAGCCTTGCATGTTACCAACAACATCTAAGGATGCAAGGTTCACAGCAGAAAGGTGCTTGTCAGCTCCTGAGATTGTGCCCTACTTGTGGACAAGGCATGCGTACCAATAATGCCAAGGAACACGTATGTTCAGGAAAGAAACGATGTCACATTTGTCGCCAAATCGTAGACTTGGAACAGGAATGCTGCATTCAAAAACACCATTCCAAACAAGAAGAATATAACCAGAAGAAACGGAATTTCATCTTTTACGATTTCGAATGCATGCAAGAGTCCGGCAATCACATTCCTAATTTCTGTGTGGTTCATCTAGCGTGCGAGAAGTTAATCCAAGAGCCTATCTTTAGTCATTGCCCTCACTGCAGCAAGATTGCAGGAGGACGTGAAAAAATCTGTCGGGGACCTAACACGCTGACGATTTTGCCCAATGGATCTTAGGCCCCATCGACGATACGTGGGAAGGAAATCAATGAGAGTATTCAAACGGTGGAGGATTAGCAATACTTATTACGAGAACTATGTCCCATGAATTGGGATCGACGTGTGGTTTGTGTCTTAGTGACCTGCTTTCTGAGATTTCGTATACCAGTCGATTCCTTGTGGATTCTTTACAAACAGTACTTACTACCAAATAAAACATGAAAGTGGTCCTTTAAAATGTCCACGAGAGACTCATTTTGTTAAAAGCCTTGCGTTTTCATATGGATACTTCTTGACCTCGTCAACTTTTAGGTACTGAAGATGTGGACGACGTGTAGCTTATAATTTACACCCTCACTAGAAAGATGTACGTGTCTGGAAAATTTGGGATCTTGAGGCTTAGACCAAAGAAGTGGCCAGTTATGCCCAAGAGTCGTGATCCTAAATTCAAACATCCAGTGACAAAAGTAACTTTTAAACCAGTTTTAGTGACAGTGCCAGAAGAACTTGACACCGAGGACAAAAACTCCCTTCAGGACAGGACTGTCATGGAATTTCCCGAAAGGCTATTCCTGGAGGACACCTGTGTGATTGTACCCAATGTAGAGACCGTAAGAACATTACACACTATCCCTAGGGCACCTTTGTTACCAAAACCATGTTGTAGAATCACTTGTTTATATTCCACTTTGATCGTTGTGATGTGTATTTTATCGCTGTACTTAACCATTTGGCTTTTATATATTCTTGTCTTTCGTGTTGTTCCATTTTATAAAAAAACAAAAAAGTATAAAAACTCTTGTCTTAGCGTCAAAATGACATTCCCTACACTATGCCCACCTCTGCTGTCACTGCTCCCTTTTCCTCCACTCTCAAAGTCATCGACGAACACTTAGATCGTGCTAGTTGGGAGGCCTTGCATCTTCGCCATCCCTTTAATATGTTATTTGCAAGACCTAGCGGTTCAGGCAAAACCGAATTTGTCAAACGTTTGATAGAACATAAACATCATTTGATCGATCGTCGTTCACCACAGCTAATTGTGTGTTGCTGCAAAGATTGGCAATCGGCGTGCAATCTCTTGCGAGAAAGTCAAGGCGATTGCGTCATGTTTGTGGAATGCATTCCTGGCGAAGACGACGGGATCGTGTCTGGCCCCAGTCAAAATCATCTGGTCATTATCTACGACATGTTAAGAGAAGACGAAGAAGAAATTAAACTGTGGTTTACGCGCAAAGGGCATCATCGTAATGCCGGTGCCATTTAGATCACTCAAAATTTGTTTCAACAAAGTAAAGCCCATCGCACCATTAGTCTAAATGCTCATTACGTGGTCTTGTTTAAAAGCTATAGAGATAAATCTCAAGTGCAAATCTAAGCCAAACAGTTAGGAACACCTTGGCTGACTCATCCGTAAGACGATGCCACTCAAGCCCAACACGCCTATTTACTCTTGGATTTAAAACGCAACCACCCCCGATTATTTGCGATTTCGTACGCCTCTGTTTCACCACTGGTACCAACACGGAGGGCCTGTCATGCACAAGTCTCCGTCGTCGGCTTAACAACAAGAAAAAAAATATATATAACCCTCGGACATTTTGGCTCTGTCTCACACAGCATGAACATGACGTCCCTTCAGTCTCATCTTCCCGTCAAATTGATTCGTGCCTTGTACGGCAACAGTCGCGAAAAAAAATCCCAAAACACGTGCTCGTCAGTCTCAAAGAAGTCTTACGATGGTTTACGGTGACAGCACGTCAATTACTCCAAAGCATCATTCAACTTCCACATCAAACCAAACGCTTTTTTGACAGAAACAAAGTAGCCTTTACGCGACTGGCTGATCCCCGTATCGACACTCAAACCAAAAAAGCAAATCATTTTGAAACTTTAAGGTAGCGTTCTCTAGGAGTTGTCATCATTCGCTCCCTCTTAAAATGGGATCCTAATGCCCCGAAAGTCCTGCCCCCAAAAAAAAGCCACTCCCAAGAGAGATCAGCTGTGTCAAGACCAGGTCACAGCCCTAGGAAAAGAAAAGCCCACAGAAAAAGAAAAGATCACAGAAAATAGTTTCTACCTGCAAGAGAGATAATTCGGATAGGCCGCAACATTACATTCTCAAACCACGACCTAAAGCGAGGGTGATCGCGTCTTGAGTAGCCTGAGGTTCCTCCGCTTCTCCGTTGTTGGTGATGCCCGCAAAACCCAATTTGACAGCCGTTCTTCCTCATTCGATGAAACAATGGAAGCCCGCGTCTCCAAACACTTCTCCATCGGTGAAACCCTCTTCCTCTTTTGCTGCAGTAGCACCTGCTGACAAAGTACCTTCCCCCAAAATCAAAGTCCAAGAGAGATCGGGCATGTTACAGTGTTTACTAGATTTATCTAAGCAGGAACTGTCTCGATTTAATCCATTGCTAACCCCTCCATGTGTGATGCATGTCATCAAGTTGATACGACGTAAAGACAATCTATGGCGAAGCTTTCCAGTATAAAAAGACATGCGGTAAATGATGGGGATTTTGTGTTTTGTGTTCCTGAACTCCCAAAGATGTCCCCTAAAAGAAGTGCACACCACTCTCTGGCTAAAAAGGAAAGAAAAGAAAAGGTTTTCCTCCTCGTTTAACCAAGCAGTAGGACGTGTCTGTCCTGTCCAGAGCTCTTTCAACTACGCGAAAACAACTCATTCAAACAGCCTCCAAAGACGTTGTCGATACCGTGTGTGAATGTTGCATGAATGTCTTGAAAGGCTCTCTCTCTCTCTCTCTCTCTCTCTCCACATCAGAACCATTGCTTAAGCAGGCATTGACACGTTCTTTGCCGAATGGTCCAAAAGAAAATACACATCTGTCAAAAGAAGATGCTGGTTCAACGCGCAGGAATTTTACCCATGTTGTTAGGACAATTCCCGATAGGAGTATTAGGAACAATGCTGGGGGTACTCATGGGGGCAAGATGAAAAAGGACCAAGAAGGTAAAAAGGACCTCTGGAGTCAAAAGACCTGACACGTGACCATTGAAATCGAATGGAATAAAGAAAACTGGCTTTAGTGCCTTAAAAATGATGGATAGAGTACTATCGTTGGCAAGAACAACGGATCCCGTAATAACCTACCAATCCTCATTTGACCAAGATGTCCCAGTTAGAACACAAATTGCAACCGTTGATGGATCGCAACGATTTGTCCAAAACAGAAAAATCGCAAAAGTACGATAAACTATTGTAACGACTGCAACTCTTTCACTAGAAAGCGTTAGACGAAACAGCTCTGCCCACTCTTGAAAGATTTTAAGACCCTGAGGAAACGTTCATCACCACCACCCTCAGCGGTCAAGACAGACGCAGTTCTTTGAATGCCTGAGGAAGAGGAGGTACGAGAAGTCTTTCAAATACCGTCAGCAGCTCCCATTCCTAGTACGATTGCAGCGTTCTTGTTGACCCCGTCCCCCACTCCTCAACGAGAAGATCTCAAAGCTTGGGTTAAAAAGATGTCTACAGAAGTCAGAAATAAAGAAGGGAAACCAGAAGTGAAAAAAGAAAAGAAGACCAAAGTCATCCGATTACCACCCCCACCGCCACCACTACCCTCGACTTCTATTCCCTGGGCAAATCGGTCATGTAAAGCCGTTTCCAAACCACCATTTCGCCCCATCCAAAGTAGCATGGAAAAAGTGTTAGCCATCATTTACTACGATACAGCCCATCCTGTGGGATACGAAAGAGTTCAAAAATTGAATCGTGCTGCCAAAACCCGTCTTTAAAATCTCCTTCTACCTCAAGTGCAACGATGGTTACAAGAACAAGCCACATACACTTTACACAAACCCATTCGACGAAAATTTTCCACAAGTCGCACCCTAGTAGAGGGCATCGATCATCAATGGCAAGCCGATTTAGCCAATGTCTCTCATTTGGCCGCCTATAGTCGTGGCTACAAATATTTGTTTGTGTCATCGACGTCTTTTCCAAATTTGCCTGGGTCGTGCCATTGACTTCCAAATCGAGCTGTGAGTTAGTGCGAGCCCTCCAACTGGTGTTGAAACAAAGTGGTCGTCACCCTCTTCGATGGCAAATCGACAAAGGCACTGAATTTCTGAACCAAACTTTCCAAACAGAATCAAAGAAACGTGAAATTCATTTTTTCACTACCGAAAATCCCGAAACCAAAGTCAGCATCGTGGAACATTTTCAACGCATCTTGAAAGAATGCATGTGAATATATTTTACGCATCAACACAAAAGTCTCAAATACATTAACATCTTACTGCACCTGGTCCAAGCGTACAACCAGTCTTACCATCCGAGCATCGGATGTGTCCCCCAAGAAATGACTCCCGACAACAAAGTGACTGTTTTGGAGCACCTGTTTGGTATGTCCCAGATGGTGGCTGTCCCCAAGAAATGTGGAGTGTTGTCAGCAGGAGATTGGGTGCGCATTGACAAAATCAAACACACTTTCGACAAAGGTTACTTACCAAACTGGACCACCGAATTGTTTCGTGTCACTAGACGAGTGCGTAGCCGTCATCCTACCGTCTATGAATTGGGAGACATGAACGGGGAAGTGTTAAAAGGAACGTTTTACTTACCAGAGTTATTACTCGTGACCAAAATAGAAGATGAAGTGTACGACATCGAAAGAATTCTCGAACGAAGAACCCGTCAAGTGGGAAAACGACGTGTCAATGAAGACAAAGTACGATGGAAAGGATATACTCCCAATTTTGATTCTTATTATTCAAAAAGGTCACAGAGAGAAAAAGAAAGAAAGAAAATGGTGCACCGAAAGTCTTTTTCCAATTTAGAACTAGATCTGTTTGCCATGCCACCTTCTATGATGACGATGCAAGAATCCCAATGGGTAGAATCCCGTTTCCTCTGTCAAGGACTCAGGATCAACCCCCATCGAGTTTCAAATCAAACAACAGCCCGAAGATTACATTGATCTGAATAGCAGTTACTTGTACTTGAAAATCAAAGTTCTAGATAAGGATGAAGTACAGGAGCAGTAGCTACCATCAACAATGTTATGCATTCTTTTTTCAGCTCATTGGATTTGTACTTGAATAACAAACTAGTCAACAGCAGCAGGATACTTACCCTTACCGAGCGTTCCTGGAAAATCTCTTGACGTACAGAAAACAAGCCAAGAACACTCATCTGGATGCTTCCGTGGTATGGAAACCTGACACGGCAGGCCAATTTAACAACACCGAAGTGGATCCAAGCAGGAAAAATACAAAAATGTGGGATTTTTTGACTTTCGAGACACAATCATAGGAGACAACACAAGTTTAGAACTGATGGATGGTTTGTATTTAGGCATGTGGTTGCAAGAGAAGTATATGCTGAACGTCGTGGATGTCCATCTGAGACTGAATATCATCAGTTCCACTTTCCATTTGATGGATGAAACTGATTTCGCTTACAAAACCGTCTTCCAAGAAGCGAGACTGTACGTGCGACGCGTGGAAGTGTTACCTAAAGTGGGAAACGAAACCAGTCACACTTTGAGCAGAACGACTGCCAAGTATCCGATACCACGCATGGAAGTGAAAACTTTCACCATTACCACTGAACAGCACTCCATGATCGAAGATCATCTGTTCCAAGGGCAGTTACCCAAACGTTTAATCATTGGTACAGTGAGCAACACAGGCTTCAACGGAGTTCGCAGAGAAAATCCTTTCACCTTTTATCACTAAGACGTATCCAGAACTGAAGTCGGTCGCAATGGCAAGACCTTGTGCACCAGACCCTTGGAACCTAAGTTTGTGAAGAAGAATTACTTGAGGTCGTACTTGTCCCTATACAAAGCCACAGGATAGTTAGGAATCAACACCAACCACGACATTACGTACAAGGATTATGAAGGAGGCTACATTTTGTGGGCTTTTGATTTCACTCCAGATGAAGGTAGCGGAGAGGAACATTTCCACCCTATCAAATCTGGCCAGATTCGTGTGGAACTTCGGTTTACTACAGCTCTACCCCACACACACACACAAAACGAACGTCATCTTGTATGCCGAATTCGATAATACGATAGAAATCAACAGTTTGAGAGAAGCCATTCTAGACTATTAGAAACTATGGAAGTCTGTATCCCCTCTTTGAATAGTGGAAAATCTTTGGAAATGGAATGGGAGGATTTAGTGGAAGTAGAACCCCAAGACAAAGACGGAGGACACAGTGATGAAGTCCAAATGACCAGAACAAGAACATTTAGTCTCCTGATTTGCCAAACACCTGGCAGAAAAAAATACGGAATTGATCAAGAAAGATTTATATGGCTGTCAAAACGATCATCCCAAACAAATTCAACACGAGAAATGTCTGATGCTGAGTCAAGAAGAAAAATTGGATGAGTATCTGGACGATGCTTGGAGTCTAATTTCGGAAGAAGCCGTGTTGCATCAGTGGTATAAAGACTAGCCTGTTCCTTCCTCTCCTCCACTGATGGCTCTAGAGATCCATCACTTCAAAGCTCTCTTGGCTCAGAGTGTGGAGACGAAGCGAAGAAACGGTTACTTTTTAGACATTTTCAAGCAAAAAGTTCGGATTCAATCGATGACTTGTCATTACCTGTGAAGAAAAACCAGAAAAACAAAATAACACAAAAATGGATACCTGTGAACTTTATTACCTTTTGACCCACAGTTCGTACACTGCTTCTTGGAATCCTGTTGTGTGTGGTAAAGATGAACTGCCTCATCACAAACCCCAACACTATCAAGCATATGTCATCAACACGGATGACAGTAATCTCTCAGGAACACACTGTTTAGCCGTATACTTTCCTAAAGAAGGTTGTGTGGAGTATTTTGATTCATATGGATTGCCACATTTGGAAGACAACATCATTGACTTTATGGTTAGAAATGTCAAGATGACACGATTCAATAATGTGAAATTACAAGGCACAGTTTCCATGATGTATGGACAATATTGTGTGGATTTTCTTCATCAACGCAGTCTTGGATATTCTTTAGAACATTTAGTAAGTTACTATGATCATCACTCTTCAAGAAATGTTGACAAAGTAGATCGATGGTTTTGTGACCATTATGGCTATCTTTTGTCTTTAGCTAGGAAACATAGTGTACATTAATGGTCCAATGGCTTCCATCAGTAGAAGTCTAGCTTAACTTCACACCGTTTTCAATCTTGTCAAATATAGATTGTTATTTGAAAAATGTTTGTTTGTTTGGAAAAAAAATGTTTTATGATTAATTGTTGGTTGTTAATTATTTTAATAAAAATGTTGTGTTTTGAAAAATGTGACTGTCATTTATTTTCAATTTGTATGATGATACATGCTGTTGTTACTTTTCTCTATCCCTCACCCTCAAATCAACTATCGTAGTGTTTCGACCCAACAACAGTTGGAGGGATGTTTTCTATCACGTCCGCGCTATAACAATATAAAGTGAAGCAATCTCCAGCATGACCATCCATTGTTGACTCGTCAACCAATGAAGATGCCTTCTAATTTAGCTAAACTAAATGAAGCCTACCTGCATTTGCATAAGCCTGATACGCAAGTCTGAACATATAGAGAATGTCAGATTGTTGAAAGTAGTCGAAGACATGATAGGAGAGGTCTTCAGAGAGGATATCAAGAAAGAACAAGAAGAGTGGACAGAGAAGTACACAATTCAGAAGTAAAGAGAGCGTCAGCAGCAACAGCAACATTAGAAACCAGACAGAGGATTTGTCGACTGCCTTGTAGACACAAAAGAGTGTTCATTCTCTTTCCGAAAAAGCAAGCCATATCCTATGCAAAAAAGCCTGTCGCCAGATGGGGATGCAATCTTAGACGATAAAAGATTGCCAAAACTCTCCATCCACAAAAAACAGTCCTTTTCAGGGCTACCCAGTACTGTAGAAAAGACATACTAGTTCAATTGACAATTATATATTAGTAAGTTAAAAAATAGAAGTGTGTCTATAAGCACTTCATTTCTTTGTTTTATGTAAAACAAATAGAAGTGTGTCTATCTACACTTTGTTTCCATAGCTTGTTAAAACATAGTCTATATGTGTTTGTGTTTGTAGTTAGAGTTTATAGTTAAAAAGTAAGTGTTTCTTTTAGGTCCGCATGTTCCTTTTTTTTTTTTGGGGGGGGGGGTCATGATATGGGTATTGCATATTTTTGTATTAGATGTTTTCCTTCATGTCCATGCTTGACAAATATAAAGGGGAGCGCTCATCAGTCTACCCATCATTGATTCATCAACTGAAAGATGATGAGCAGACTCACCAAGCTTCTAGAACTTCAGATGCACCTAGTGTTGATAGTATATTTGTGATTGTTTTTTCTTCTTCCCATGTGTGTATAGCATATTTGGGGTTTGTAGATAGTATAGAATATTTTTTTCTTCTTCCCATGTGTGGATAGTATATTTGGGGTTTGTAGATAGTATAGAATATTTTTTTCTTCTTCCCATCTGTGGATAGTATATTTGGGGTTTGTAGATAGTTTAGAATATTTTTTCTTCTTCCCATGTGTGGATAGTATATTTGGGGTTTGTAGATAGTATAGAATATTTTGTCTTCTTCCCATGTGTGTATAGTATATTTGGGGTTTGTAGATAGTATAGAATATTTTTTTCTTCTTATGTGTGGATAGTATATTTGTGATTTTTTTCTTCCTCTTCTTACCATGTGTGGATATTAAATTTGGGGTTTGTAATGTTTAGAGTAGGTTGTATGGATAATAGATAATATGTGAAGTAAGTGTTAAGTAATGTTTTCCTTCACATCCTTGTGCTTGACAAAAAGTGTAAGTGATGTTTTCCTTCATGTCCATGCTTGACACATAAAGTCAAGCATCCATCATTCACGTCATTCAACACTGAATATACCAAGATGGCTTCAAACCGCCTTGACAAGATGAAGAAGCTGGAAGACAGCCTTGACAATATGGGAATGACAGAGATGTTGGTTAAAATGGATGAAGATTTGTATTCTTATAGCCCCCATTGAGTGAAGATGGGAATAAACAACTTAAGAAAGTCAAAGGAAATGATAAGAGATCTACTTAAAGAAGAAAAGGAGGAAAAGGAGGATGAAGAGGACAAAAAGAAGATGACAAAATGGAATGAAAAAAAAGAAAAGAAAAACAAGAGGAGGAAAAGAAAAAACAAGATGAGGAAAAAGTGAAAAAGAAGACAAAGTTTGTAGGGCAGAAAATAAGAAGCTGGTGGAAGAATAGAAGAAATTAGAAAAAAAAGAAGAAACCCAAAGGCCCTTGTCTGGGCCACTCATATGCCTCAAAAAGATTTGCTTTCTTGCCTAAAATTTGTTGTAGTCGGTTGTATGTTGTTTGTGTGATAGATTGATGTTCATCAATCTATGTATGTGTTGTTTATCTATGTCTCTGTCTATAAAAAAATTATATGTCGCACACCGACAAGTGTTGTTTTATTGGTATAGTTTAATATGAACTAGCTGAACTTACCCAGCACCTGCTACCTGCTGAACTTACCCGTCACTTGCTACCTGAACTAACCCCCTACCCTATACAACAGCCTAACTAATATTCCCCTTGTTCAATTTCCCTTGACGCTAAACGTGCCCAGGCTGTGCTAAAAATATTTTTTAAAAGTTGACCCTAAACGTGCCCAGTGGTGGGGGGTCTGTAATGTGTAATCTGTAATATATACTCTGCCACACAACCCTTATCATCAGCAATACAATCCAAATCTATGTCCCCCATCACAAATTAATCATGAAGGTCACCCAGTGTTGAAGTATTTCATTAATATTGAACACATATATTTTCATCTTGTGCTTGAATTGAAATAGTGATAAATACAATCTTTTTATTGATGGTAAATGTATTTTGTTAAATTTTTAAACCCATCAACATATTTGTATGTATAAATGTCTTTTCCCAGATAGTTAGACTGCATCCATTGAAAATATCTAATTGCATTTGTGAATATTTCATCACTCTAATTCTTTGCCAACAATTGCAACAATTATCCAATGACAATTAAGCTACCTAGAAATCTGGGCATGGTTTTGACATCTATTTCTTTGCCTTTTTACGTGCCTATCAACATATGAAATCCTTGCTGATGAAAAATATTCTTTCATCATTGTTAAGTGTGACTTTGACTTCCTATCCTAATTGCTTTATGAATCGATGCCTGTTATAACCTGGGATAGTATAATGAATGGAGATGAGAAGAATTTGGAGTATTTGAAATCTAAATTGAAAGCATTATAGGCTGGACTTTTCTTTATACTGACTTGTGAAATGGTCATTTTTGCGAAATTCGTGAGAGTGAGTTCCACTGTTTCAGACCTTATAATTTAAAATTCTTTCTGTCAGATATGACTCACTGTTGATTTAAAATAACATACACTCTTGCATTTTATTTATTACATATATTATCATGAGGCAAGCTAGAAGGGAATATACTTTATATTTATATGAAATAAATTGCTTAAATGAAACTGTCACTGTTGGCCTCCATTGGAGACTACCAGTGGCATCACTAAGTCAGTTTACGTATACAATGGCTACACTAAATAATAAAAACGCATTATTATTGTACTTCTGTGTTGAACATAATGAACATTTTACTTACTAGTTTTAGCTGAATCGATATTTTTAAATGTCAACTTAGATAATTCATAAATTAAATGTTTCCAAGTGATAGTTCCATCGATGACAACATCGTATTTTTACTTTTCACTAGGGTAGGTAATCACCACAACTTTAAGTCCCCCTTGCAAACATAAAGAAATAAAATATAATAAGAAATTAATACAAACACAAAGACAATGCAGTGTTGAATTAAATACAGACTCGAGATTTAGTATTTTTAAGTTTTAATTATATGAAAATATTTTACTAGAACAAATTTTTTACTGTACTGTTTATAAGCACTACAGTGAAGAGAAACTGTGTCCTCTTGACTCAATGAATATTTCAAGATCATCTGATGCTTCCATAACATTCAAACACTTTATCTCCGAAATAATGTATTGCCAAACACACGTTAAATATGCTAGATTTTCAAACAAAACCGCAAACCATTAAACGCAAGTACATGTATGTATGGTCAGTCCAAGAAGACCAAAACATTAGAAGCTATGGTATTTAATTCATCCAAAATGACCAGAACATTAGAAGCACTGGTATTCATGTTCTGTCCAAAAAGATCAAAATTAATTAAGATAAAATATTTTTGACTCTGGTAGAACTTATATTTGCACACTTTATACAGTCTTGGTGTCATCTAAACTTGCAGGATACCCTGCACAGGATTACATTGATAGCATTCCCAGAAAAACCCAGCTTTGCCTGAGCTACACAGCCGATAAATTCCACAACTTTATGGTCGCCATCTTCCCAAAGCTTGATGGTAAGTGCTATGACCTGTACAGGATCGATAAAACCCGGAGACTGATTCGGATTGAAGTCAGGACACCCAGAGACCTAAAGGATCTCAAGTACCAGGGCAGTGTCATCATTATCCCATATGTAAGTTCCCTAACTCTACCTTCCACTTGTTTGAACTATTTGTATGGTCACAGGGGTTTGTTACAAAGAAAATTTGGAGTATCCGTCCATGAATCAAGGGATGGGGGTTCTAACCTGTAACAATATACCGGTAACACTGTTACAGGTTAGAACCCTCATCCCTTGATTCATGGATGGATACTCCAAATTTTCTTTGTAACGAATCCATGTGGTATGATCATGAATCCAAAGCTTGCTTCAAATAGTGCTGAATATACTATTCTATTTAACAAAATGTTGTTTTATTCGTTGGTACTTTATTGTAAAAACAAAGATAATAATCTCGGCTCAAAGTTTCAAAATGTTACAGTTTTACATGGATTCAAGCAAATGATTTTAGACAAACCAACCCCCATGTCTGACACAAGATGCTATTTAGCCAGTTTTGCTAATGGTCAGCAATAATTTGAAAGAAGTTGTTTTTATGCTGTACTTGTATATCCAAGGTGCCTAAAGTATTAATATTGTATTTCAAATGAAACCATCGATATTATTTTTCAAGATTAAGTACCACAGTAAGCAATTTGTTCTTGGGATTATGGTAATAAAGAATATATCAGACCAGCAGCACAAAGGCTTGATGTCTCAAGTATTAGAATGTGCTCCAAGTAATTTTACACACAGCCACCCAAACATCGAGTTGGATAATACCTGAAAATAGTACTTTCGAGCCTGATTGCATCCATGCACGGACATCTCAGAATCTAGTCCGCTTTTGCCTCAACATCCCAGCAAAAAGTCAGAGTATGCCATGACACCCCAGCATCGAGTCAGTCTACCTCTAACCACTACTGCATCAATTCCGATCATGATATATACTCTGTCACGCGACCCTTATCATCAACCGTACAATCCAAATTTATCACGTTTTTTGTCCAGCCCACTTTAGTGTGAAGCGAGACACAACAGTCACTTTATCCACAGCAGCTGTGGCGTTGTCAATTTATTATGGTTTTAGTTAAAGTTTTTCATTTACTTGTATTTCCTAAAGCTTTTGATTGATTCTCACCATACATGGCATGCATCATTGTGAAGTTAAAGCAAACAATCACTGTATGAAATGTTCTCTCACCCCTTTACCTTGAGATCAAGGTCAGTCATAAAGAATATGTGTTAATGTTATTGTTCAACTTGTGTTTGTGTTTTATCTTTTGCTTATATTTTCTGAATCCCTTCATGGATTTTCTTCCTGCTTGGGACAAATTATTGTGAAGCTAAGGCAATTCATTGGGTGATAGACAAGTTTGAGCAATTGGGGTCAAAGTCACCTTCATAGAAAATGTTCGCTATGGTTTTGGCTAAAGTTGTTTTATTTATTAATTTGCTTATATTTACTAATGCCCTTGTTGGTTTTTGTTCATAGATTTCATGATTCATTATAAAGCTACAGTAATTCATTCCTCAGCATCTTCACTTTCCCATTTTGACTTTGTGGTCAAGTCACGTGTTTCACAGCAGCACTTTGATCATGTCGGAACTCGACTTTGAAGACTGGTATTTTTGTTTGTTTAAATGCCCTATTTGAACCCTTCCCAAATTGTAGAGTTTATTTTCAGTGTGAAATATCATTGATTTGCCTTTGGCGTTTTTTTGGCCAATCAGAAGAGAATGAGTAGGTCCATAGTTAATTTTTTAATGTTATGTGCTTTCATTTATATTTGTATTTTTATTTTTATTTTAAAAAACCCAAACAATTTGTTAGACTATCTTGAAAAGTGTACAGCCCTTTTGAACATAAGTTTTAATAAACCTGTGGCAGAATTCTCTTTTGAGAGTGTTCCAGCTAGCTTCAATTTCTCTTCACATGTGATCAGTCAATTAATACATCAATCAGTCTTGATCATAAATAAATATAGTCAATAAATCTTGAGTTGAAGTAGTAATGGTGGTATTATTATTATTGTTTTGTTGGGTTTTTTTTAAAATTTATTTTTATTTTTACAGAATACAGACGAAGAACGGCCAAATCCAATTATTCATAGAAA
Source organism: Sinohyriopsis cumingii (assembly GCA_028554795.2). NCBI lineage: Eukaryota > Metazoa > Mollusca > Bivalvia > Unionida > Unionidae > Sinohyriopsis > Sinohyriopsis cumingii. The sequence goes on from CM068832.1 coordinate 96,388,934, forward strand.
TTTTGATGATTGCTACATCACATCAGCTCATTTTGGAATGAACATGAACTTCTCTGTTCCTATTGGTGCTCTTACTGACCAGTCGATGGACAGCTTTGACTTGTTACATGACTATCAGATGGAGCAACCGGTGTTCCCAGGACATGGACCAAAGATGATGACACTTCCAACTGTCAACCCTGATAAAGAGCAGGTAAGAATCAGAAAAGGACCATGTGATCCTAATGTATTTCCCTTTATATGTTGTCCATTGTGCACCGTGTGTCTATCAACAATTGCTGTTTTCAACTTCAACTCAAACAGTACCAGGCCAGTGTTAGCCAAACTTGGAACAAACATTTGGTATGAATGCCTTTCCGATTTGTACAAATGATTCCGATTTCCATATCTCCAATGTTGCTAAATTTTTAAACATCTTAAAACGACTTCTTGTCAAAACTTATTTGCCAGATTTTGACCGAATTTGATGCAATCTTTCTGAGATAACGGTCCTCCAAGTTCATACAAATGATCTCAATCTACCATCAAATATGGCAGCAGTTGCTAACTGAGAAAAGTTATCTTTTCAAACACTGCTCAGCATAATATGACGAAATCTGAGAAGAAACATCCTGACACGAGGGGCTTTAAATCTGCACAATTAACACTGATTTACTATCAAACTATGGCTCCATTAAAAAAATTAAAAAATATAGAAAACTATTAAAGGATGTTTTCTCAAAGTCTGCTCAATAAAATTTGCCCAAATTCAAGTCAAAGCATCATTTCAAAAAGGGTTTTCAGATTTGTTTAATAACACCGATCTGCTGTTAAATATGGCATCCATTGCTAATTTAAAAATATTAAATGATATCTTCTTAAAAATCACTCAACAGAATGTTGGCAAATTGTTCAGAAATCATCTTGACATTGAATGACCTTAAAATTATAAAATGTATTCCAGTCTGTCATTAAATATCAGTGCCATTATTAAGAATAGAAAACACTGTATGTGACTTCTCAAAAGATGCTTAGCTAAATTTGACCAAATATGACTGGACGCATTCTGGTATGGGAGAAGAACTATATAAATACTGATGTACCATCAGCTGCAAATGAATAGACAAAATAGAAACCTTGAAACAACCATTTAGTAATATATGCAGCGAACAGCATTGGGAAACATTTCTGCATTAACATCCTTCTTTTGTACAATCATTGGCCAACTGCTGTTTCATTAGATGGATGTCAGCCAGAAGAGATATGTCAGCTCCAATCTTTTGTTTATTTCTTTTAGCAAATACAGTAATGCATTAAATTATATATTGTTCAACAGAAGGTAACAGGATTCATTGAAATGAAGTTAAACTCTGAAGATAAAGCTCCCACTTTCACAAACCTTGGTTAATGTTACACCATTTATTCCAGACAAAGAAACTTAACCAAAAAAAGCAACAGTTTATTTGTATTTTGGGTTTCTTGCTTAGATTATAACGCATTATAGTATGAACAGTTTAGTGTACGGCTGGAACAAAAAAGATCTAAAAATATAGATTCATTTATTTCAATTCTGGTCTTTATAACATAAACATATTGGCAAGGCTAGTTACTCTTGACTGATATAAAATATTGAAAAATGTTAACCCTTATCCATAAGACATTGAAAATTTTGAAACAGAACAAAACGACCCTAAACTGGGACTTCACAATATTAATAAGACAAATAAAGATGTATACGAGCTTTATTGCAGAGTGCATAGAAATCATAACAATGAATCAGGGTTACAATATAAAAAAGTTATTTTGCCATCACGTGTCATCTTTTCAAAGATAAAACAATTTAAAAGCGAATCTAACTGTTGCATAAACTAATCTGAAATCATCCACTAGTATAAATCCAATACTTTTTATCTGAAAACTGAAATAATTTTTATTTACCTGACAGAATAAGAAATTTGATTGTAGTATTCAGCCATGCAAAAGTAGTGAAATGAACGCTGGTCTAAAACAAGAACAAATTTAAGTCAGATTGGTGTTCTGGTCTATGCTTAGGTGGTGATTTGACCATGAACTTGCAGGATGTTTTGAAGACTTTAATTTAGTCATATGACGTAGCTGTTCCATATAAAATGTAACTGTGATTTGCCTTCGGTTAGGAAGATATGGTATGACGGTGGAAAAGTGAACATTCCTAGACACAGCCACAGCCACTGTTGCCAAACATATATTTTTGAACTATTTACTAATCAATAAAGTTAATACAGTATATTCTTGTTAGATCTTTAACATAAAGAATCTCAAATATACATAATTTTGTCCTCTCTGTATAGTTTTGGGTGACTAAATCTGGGCCAAAACATGCTTGGTTAGTAAGACTGCCAAAATCATATCTGACCGAGGAGTAATTGTTGCAGTTCAGTCAAATAGGGAGAACTAAGTCGGAACGAAGATGACTACCTCTAGTCAGAGTAACAGGGAAATTGCCATTTTCACGTGCTAAAATGGCTGATTGGGAGTGAAGATGACTACCTGCAGTCTGACTAGTTATAATAGATAAACTGGGACTAAATATGCGGCCTCTTGTATTCGCTATCTAGCATCTGTCAAACTGAGGATAAAACTGAGTTAGACACTACTGTCAGACCAATGACGTCATAAAATTATAACCATGGTATCAAAATGAAGAACAATGACCTAAGATAAACATTTGTGGACTGTTGTTTCTTTGAGTTTAGCACCATTTCTCATGCAGGATAGGTTATACATGGTGACCCATTTGTGAATGAGAACTGCAAAAACATGATCAAATACACTGCCACTATGAGAAACTGTGTAATTTTGAGTTTGTAAGATACACCTAAACACTGTAAAAAGAACACAGAAAGAAAGAAATAACACTGAATTAGGGTCACTGTAATATTAAAAAAGGTAGACACACAAAGGTGAACTGGAAACTAAAGTGTAGTTATAGTTTAACTATTGCATTCTAGATAATATGGTGGTGGGGCTGTTGAAATGATTGACTCTCTTCCAGTAGGGTGAGAACATCTGCTCTAATCAAGCTTTTATTTACAACCTGCTTAAACTACAAGTTATATAAAACAGAACCATTAAGCATCAGTTTCCTTTCGATATAGATGAAAACTAATTTATATGATTTCAACATCTACTAAACACTGCGTTTCAAATGTGAAATAGTGTTTATCTTTTTGACGAGATGTGGGAGGATGCCAGTCAACACATCTACCTCGTTTGGTTCACTCAGTTAGCAGGTGCTGTTAGACAACATGTGTGTTACACTTCAGTCAGATGACATTATTTTGTACTGCTGAAAATGCCTATGATGAGATGGTAATAGTTTTATTCTGTTAGTGTTTTTTTCTCATCAGAAAAATAAACAGATTTTATAGTCTTCATTATGTTATTAGCTGTTACGAATTGCTGGGAAATATAATACAATATTGTCTCAAAAGTTTTGTACCTGTTTCCATTGGTCAAGTCCTTTTTAGTTTTCAACTGGTTATAATAGAGAACCTTTGTTTGAAAAGAACCTTGCAGATCACAAATAAACAGGACATCTTTGTAAGATTTAGGGATTAGGTGTCGCTGAGGAACACATGGAGTTTTGATTTTGAAATAAGTGTTACTAGTCACCTTTATACTATTACAATTTGACGCATTTTGACATTTTGTATCCCTTTATCATTGGCAAACATATTTCTACATTTATTTAATAATTGTGTTATTTCAGGCGACTACTTCTTTGAACACAGAAATGGCGACAACTACGATGGACAGTGAGAAAAGAACTGAATCGCCGATGACTGATGCCCCAGATGAAAACAGTAATGAACACTCAGATGTTTCAACTACCTACGGTACACATATTTTAAACATAATCACAACTAGTTAACACCCATTTGCCACTTTTACACTGTAACAGCTATTTTGCATTTGACCGATTGATGGTAATATGCACCAAACCCTTTGCATTGCGGATCAGTCAAATGCACTAAGGCGAGTACTGCCCGGTTCCAGTAAAATATATATGTTACTGTCTCAGTCAAATGCGGAAAAAAAACAAATTGGCATTTACCGTCTTGATGATCAAAATATGGAATTCAAGTTTTATGACCTCCAGAATTAAAGAACAATTTTACACTGTGTACTATCTGACAGAACAAATCTTTCCTGTCTTTGGTTTCAGAGTAAATTATAACTTTTGTTGGGGTAAAAGACATTAAATAAAACAAGATGATGGCAAAACAAATGCATTTTTACTTGAACACTTGTCCAGCAGATATCTTTACTTATGTATCATATTGTGAAACAAAGCGATTCCTGCATAGTGATGATCATGAAGATGTGTTTATGGGTTTTGTTTGCAGCTTGCATGACTTGGACATTTAGAATATAGGCAGGAGATTATTATGACTATTATTTATTCTATTTGTAGATGGTATCAAAATTCTCCAAGGCGCCAGAGCACAGAAATTCCACCTAGAGGACACAGTGATCATCAGCATCCGGGGAGATCACCTTGTAGAGGACGTATTAAAAGCATATCGCCAGTCGACTGATCTGGAGAAAAACAACATCAAATTCCACTATCCAGACAGTAAGGATAAAAGGGGGACCAGTCAAGAATATGACGACCTCGACCCCGGAGTCACCTTGGTAAAATTTTGGGAAGAAGCTTTTAGACTCTTCTTTAAAGGAGATGATGAAAAAGTCCCAATATTGGAGCCAGATTTTCCTGATGACATTTATTTATTGTTGGGTCGTATTTTGGCACATGGTCTTATTCTCTCCAATTATTGGCCAATGTCTTTTCCGTCGGCATGCGCATCATACATTTTGTCAGATTCTTGCTCTGATAAACTTCTTTTGACTTCCCTCTACAAGCTAATGAAAGAATCCGAGAAAGCAGTTGTGGAAACAGCATTGGATGAAGTTAAAACAACGGGATCATTATCATTGCGCACTGAGATTTGTATGAAAGTGTTTACTAGGAGCTACAGATGTAGAAGCCTACCAAATGCAGACAATATCGAATCCTTCATCCTAAGTGTTGCAAAGAACGTTTTGGTTTATCAGATATTTTGGCCCCTGGTGCAAATAAGAGATGGAATTATGAGGCACAGTGAAGATATTTTTGATAACATTGAAGAAGATGACGTCTTATCAATGTATCAAGCACTGTTCCCCCAACTACCGGCCATTATTGAGAAAATCACCTACCTCTTTTCAAACCAATCAGAGATCAGTGAAAAAGAAAAGGCAGTTAAAGCCTGTTTTGAACAGTATCTTTTTACACTGAACAGGAAAGAACTGCTGTCATTATTGGTCAAATGGACTGGATACGATTGTCTTTGTAAAGGTGATCTATATGTCAAATTCAGGGGTGAAAACGAGACTGATAGTCCAGTATTCCAACCAAAGCAGTCAACTTTAATTCTTCCTTCATCTTGCATTTACTCAGACGACTTAAAACCAATTCTGGAAACTTAAACCATCAAGCCATTTATGAAAACTTACGTTGTCATATACCTTTAGCAATAGAGCTATTCTTCCCTCCATATCCTAGTTTTGGATCAATACAAAACCATCCAGATGGTTTTTATTGCATTGAAATTGACAGAAAATATGAAGGCAGCTCACTTCATTTGGGATTTTATTGCTTACTTGTGCTATATGAGCTGAATTTGCTGGTTTTAATGCCACAAATTAGGGCAAAAGGTACAGGTGTCCAGATCCTATAAGTAGATTGACATGTACTGATTGCACTCAAAGGCTTCAAAGGCAGGCATGTTAATGTTTGTCCAGGTTCCTGGGTATTCAGAGGGTGAGAGCAAGAAATCATCAGCAGATAAAAAAGCACAGACTATTTTTCAGATACATAAATTTGTTGGTACAACACAAAATAAATACATTTGTCTCAGGTATACTGACTCCAGATAGCCATTGTGGCAACCACATTAGGAGTCTGATTAGCCATTGTGGCAACCACATTAGGAGTCTGATTAGCACTATTTTGATTTATGGCCAACTAGACATAAAAAATAAGTCTTTTAGCTGATGTGAAAATCATGCAGGAGAAGTAATGATAACACTATTTTAAAGATGACCAATGTGGCGGCAATAAAGATCATCAATCAGCGCCATTTTCATTTAGGACCAACTAGATATCATGAGAAGTTGCCTGGTGAAAACCCATGTCTGTATGACTTTTCATTAAGAAGAGGTAGTGATAACAGGATTTTAAAGATGGATGCGGTGGGGACCAGATTTGGTGTATTTTCATTTGGTAAGAACTAGAAATTATTCGAAGTCTATTAATGAAAATCATATGTTTATATGACCATCGATTCAGGAGTGTAGCGATGACAAAGATTTTCAAGATGACGACTGTGACCGCCAAATTGAACATCAGATTGGTGCCATTTTCATTTAGGATCAGCAAAAAATCATATGAAGTCTTTTGATGGAAATTGCAAGTCAATTTGACTTCAGGAGGAGTAGCGAGAACAAGGTGTTCACAATGGCCGTTGTGGTGGCCATAATGAACATGACATTGTCAGAATTTTTGTGATATATAAAGCCTTCTAACATCAGTTTTCATGCGTAAGTCAAATCAGAACAAATATGACATTAATGCAGCTTGTAAGACTAAGAATGCTTCTGTGTTCAGTTTCATTGTGATATTAACATTTTGTATTCTGTGTAAAAATCATGCAAAATATATGCTTACACTATTTCATTTATCTGAACCTATCATAGGAGACCAAATTAGGCATTAGAAAAGTAAACTACTGCAAAATTATCTTTCTTTCACCCTCTCCCCGTTTGGTACCTCCGAATTTCTTTCGTTGGGGGGGGGGTCACAGATGATACAATGCAAACTCCTTTTGAGCCACAAATGTGACATGACTGTCTGCATCACCTTCTCAGTTAAATTTTCACGGCTGGATTTGGACAACAGGACTTAATCTTGTCCCACCATCATAAACTTGTGACTGTCATTGTCTTGCTTACCTGCACCAACCCCATATCCCGCCCTTTCTCCATATATAATTGCACTTCATGTTATCATGTATTCTCCTGTAGGATCAAGGTATAGCAATTTTCACTCTGTCTGGTGTATATTTGTTAACTTTCTATATTTACTTCTACATGCATTGACTTATGTCAGAGGAATCAGAAGAAAGTGTATTTTGATAAGAGTTAAATTGTCACCATACAAGTGTGTCTGCTACCCATAAATATCTATATCTACGACTGGGTTCCATCTTTCAATGAGGATGCATCCATAGTTGAAATGGTATGAGGATTGATGCATGCAAGCAAGTAAAGGGTGCCGTAACCTGTGGACCAAGACTTAAATCTCAGAGATGAAATAAAAAATATTCAGTCGACTGTATGATAAAATATTATTACATATTACTTAGCATTAAGCATCCTCATGTATGATCCAGTGATAGCACTTTCAACTGTGCGTGTGTGTGTGTGTGTGTGTTCACCCACTCGCCACTCATTCTGTTATATGTTATTCACTTGATACAAGTAAATATTCTGTCTGTCTGTCTGTCTCTATCTTTCTATAGATATGTGTGTGTGTGTGTGTGTGTGTGTGTGTGTACAATGAAACACAAAACTGTGAAACATTAGATGGTATAACAAAGTATTAAAACCAAAATTCCATTTCCAATACTTATCATTGCCTGTTAGAAAAATACAAAATTACACAGAAATGAAAGAATGGAAGCAAGAAATCTGCCTTTGGCAGTTGATAGATTGCTAACCTTAAGTGTGTAACAGGATCATCTGGGTTGGGATTAGATTATAGTGTAGACACTAAACTACAGTTTTGTGAATGAGATGTTCATTTATAATGTGATTGAAAAATGAATGAATCTGAAACCAAACATGAGCGCATAAATTCCAAGAATGGATTTAACAAAATGACGTACAGCAAGTTAAACAACTGATATAAAGAAAATGATATCATTCCTAACTGGAACATAACATGTAACTCGAGCAAGTAATGAACAAGAATTACAGAATGGAAATTAAAAATATATATGATTGACATATGGATCTGTCACCATGGATGAGCAATGTTTAAAAACTAACACAGTAATGTACAATTGCACTAACCCATCAAAGTGTGTGTGTGTGTGTGTGATTTTCACTGAAGTAGTGAACTGGTAAATAGTGAACTGGTAAATTCACAAACGGAACATATAACTCGTAGCTTCCTGTTGATGACCAAAACGTATCATCTGTCCCACAGCTCTGTTGGACGATCAAGGAGCCACCACGCATGGGCAGCCCCTCTTAATCTGCCAAAGGTTCCCTGAAGACCCCACATATTCGATGCAGACCAGTTGGTCCTGAAGCTTTGGTCCCTCACCAAGAGAAAACCTACTATCTTCCTCCGAGTCACTGCCACCACCAGCGGCACTCAGGTTATACAAAATCCCACTAAGTCCTAAAACTCCACATCCAAGATATCATTTATGCAGCCAAAACCACACCTCTAAATTCACACTTGATAAATATAATGACTAAAGCCGTGTAATACGTGAGAAACTCATGAAAAAAATGCAATGATATACATTAAGCTTGCATGCACGTGAAGTTGCTTGTTACGTATTAAATCATTTCATCAAAACTACTGTACAAGATAATTATTATAATAAACAGGTTCTTATATAAATCTGTATCCAACTAGAATAATCGTACAGAACTATAAGAACTCAAACATTTTCTTACCCTTTTATCATCCAACAATTTAAATGAATTAATTCATCAGTTCAGTTACAAAATGGCTAACTTGAAACTAGACTAGAGTCTATCTAATAACACAGCTAATACACTTACCCAGCCTAGGATATGTCGAACTTGGGCATGGACTTGTTGTTGAGGAACACCATTTTAAACATTTCTAAGCAAGAATACAATGGTCTGTGGACTTGGTTCTGCCTTGCCATTTGAGATAAGTCACCACAGTGGAGTTGTCCAGCCACCAAAGAATTATCAGAATGGGTTTCATCTGAAGAATGCTGAAATGTAAATGACGTTCTTGAGGGAGCCACACTCCTTGTAATGAAGGAAGGAGGCTTGCTCCCTCAGTCCTCTGTGTTTGCAACAGTACAGATTGTAATTGCCAGTGGATATACTTGCACAGGTGTCCCCTGGCATCTCCAGTGAAGTTTTTCCGCCATTGAGATGGAATTTTACATTGTGCAGATTGTAAAAGTTGGTTCAATGGTCCAAAGTATGTCCTCCGTTTGGCCCTAATAATCATTTGTAACTGGAACCCAAGAGGACGATCTAGGACAAAGAGGTTCGCTGCCACAGTGAGCAATCACAGCAGATAAAGTAATTCCTGGCGGATGGATTATTCCATATAAGCAAGGAGGCCACCATGGTTCCTATTCAAGTCTCATTCCTCATGGAGATATAATCTGTCAATTGAATGTTGGGTGTTTACTTGACCTAAATGAATACAGTCTTGAGATGGTACGAGGTCGGAGATTTCCTTGTTGACATGGAGACTAAGGATGAGAAGTTGAGTAACAAGAGATATCGTGTCTTTAAGATATAACTCAATGACTGCTTTGTAGAATGTAGTGTTGTAAGTGAATCATAGGAACTTCCTGGAAGCCGTGTGAGTAGGGATGTAAAGTCACACCCCTTTGAATTCCATAATAATTGTTTAGTCTCGCTACTGGAGGGCATTTTGAATCCATTGTTGCATCCCCTCATGAACTGTGGAACGCAAATGGGTTGATTGATTGTGCTTAGGTTGACTACCGATTAAAGAGTGCCACATTTGTAGTTGAGACAAGCCTGGACAAAGGAGTGGGTGCATTTAAAGTGACACCGATTTCCTCGGAAACCACTCATCAGATCCATATGTCATAAAGGCAAATCTTCCTGATTCGGCAGCGAATGATTAGAACCTTACCTCTATTCGGTAGGACTGCATCCCAGTGGTCTGTGTTCTAGGGACGTCCCAGCGATCTTTTGTCGATTGTTCTGCAGATCCTTCCACTGCAACTAAAAATGCGATGGCGGAAAAGAATGAATCCTTGGTGGCTTGTTTATGGATTCCATCAAGCTGATAATTAAAGAGATTAAGGTTGAGAACATAGCTTGACCTTATGATGGTCTTTTAAAAAGGTGGAGGTAAAGAGAACTGCATCTCGTTCACCAGTTTTAAGCTCATGGCTGCTGTTATGGTCTTGGCCAGAGTATGTTGGGCTGCTATGTTTAAAACGCGGGCCAGTCTATAAACAGAATCCCATGCATGTCCGGTGAAAGTCGGGGTGGGAGAAGATAAGCTGTTGAAAGATCACCTTAGATACTAGATCCGACATTCCAGAGCATACGCCCATGACAGTACGCATCAATTGCTGGGTATGAAAATGGAAAATGGTGTGTAGGGCTTGTAGAACCGCCAAGTACAATTCAATGGAAGGGGTCTGCCAGAAAAAGTGTCCTTTGTTGCTTGGGATTTGTAATTGGCAATGTAAGCAGCCCAAAATGTCATTAACTCTGCCAGACAGTTGAAGCAATTGAAAGTAGAATCTTCCTTTAGTCAATGATCACCTGATGCTGAAACTCTAGATCATGCAGGTGTTGTAGAAGAAGGAGGAGGACAGAACTCTGATGGGTATAGACCGAAAACTTCTTCAGTCCAGGCCTGTATTGCTGAGTCTTCACCCATCATAATAAGATCTAATAAGGGGAGCAAGTTTTCATCTTTGGATCCAAGTAGTGAAGCCAATGTCTCTTGTGCTACCTGCAAAGCAGCTGGAGCAGAATGTTGAGGATGTTGGTTCACTACATTCGCAATATGTCACGAGTTAGATCCCGTTACTTCCAAGCTGTCACTAAATATAGAGTCCCTTTGTGTTGCACAGGCTTGAGGACAAGTGAAACGAAACATCTTGGATACTGAGGCATCAAGCTGGAGATAGAGGCACTATGTGGGTCGACTGATCTGTGATAGTGCCTGCATAAACAGACGTCATCCACAGGAAGTGCCTGGTGAAACTATGCGGTTTAGACTGATCCATGAGAGTGCCAGTATAATCTGGGTGTGAAGGAACTGGGCCAGCTTGGCTGGCATGATTTTGTCTAGTTCTTGAGGTTATGATAGGGCACTGGATATTAATCCACGTTTCTGGTCCATAATTCTGATATGCGAGATGGTAGCTGATGCTGTTGTTGCCATCTCGCTCCCGGCAAATTATATGGTTCGAACCTTTGCATGCAAACTGATGACATCCTTGTTCCTAAAGGTATGCATCTGTACATTCCCCGTTAGTACCCCTAGAATTGCTGCCCATTGACTTCTGTCCTTATGCATGTTTGACATGTATTAATAGAATAAATAACCAAAGTAAGCAACACACATAGAGTGGTTGTCAGTCTGCTCTCACGAATGGTCTGAATTTGTAGATGAAAGTCTCGACAGGTATAATCTGCAAGTTGCAGTGTATATTTAATTTATATTGTATGCTTGAACTTCATGATTGAGGGTAGAGTTTTGACCTACCTTACCTTTGTAGCATTTTATATATAAAAAAATATTTACTAAAAATTGAACTCAAGGCCTAATCTTTTTATGAGTTCAGTACGTTCTAAAAAGCGAACTTTATAATATTATGGAAACGTCTATTGGAAATGACCAAAATCCAGGGCATTTCACTTTGTCATAAGTCAGGTGACAGTCTGTATATAAAGGATTAAGTAAATAGTTATTCATTCCTATATTAAGATCAGTCTGTGTGATAGTTATAGCTGTATTCAGATATCATTTGAGAGGAATATTTATTTAAATTTTTCATTGGCATGACAAAGTACTCATTAACTTTTGGAATAAAACACTACTTTGGAATTATTAAGGATTCATTCAAAGACATTCTGGATTATGTTATTGTGATACTTCAAGACTATTGGTACATCAGCACAGTCAAGATTATTGAAATTCAGTCAGAACATTCTCCATTTTTGGACTTCTGACAGGATATTTAGGATTATTTGTGATTTAATTCACAATGCTTGAAGTTTCCCTTAAATTTTCACTTTGTAACTTAGAGAAATAAATTTATATATTGATTTTACAATACTTGTTGGTTTTTGCTTCTTTCTGTTATATATTTTAAGACCAGAGTTACAGGTTAACAATATATCTAACTGTAGTGGAAATTATACAACATTGAATGAGTTTTATTATATCACGCATCAGAACTAGATTTGGTGCCAATCCCAGTATCACTCTATCTACCCACCACCTAAGTGTGGAGATAACTTTTAGCTTTTTAGCAAACATTTTAGCCTGATAGGGCTTTTCTTGCAAGGCAGTAGCATTTCTCCTAAGGCATTAAGATCAGGATATGCATTTTTGAATAAACAGTAGTATTTTATGCATGTAGAGACTAACTGTAGTTGTTATAATAAACCCACAGATTCAGACCCTCCAGTTTTCCTACACCATATTTTAAAACAGTACATAGATTAGCTGAATGCCAAGAGAGATTTCTTTTTTTTTTAAAGCTGATTACAAAATGCATAAAGTTGTAGTTTAAGCTAATGAATGGTTGACCTGTACTCAAAACCTGGCGATTGAATGGTCAACCCTCTGGCCACGAAATTGCTTTGATTACCCTAATCATCAGCTGGATTAACTCAAGGTGTCAGTAGGCTTGAATTATAAAGTAGCCACACTCCAGAATTCATGATCAAACAGATCACTAAATAAAGTGTGTTACAAGCTTGATAAAAGTAATGATAAAGGAAAAACAATCTTTCATCTTGAGACAGCTGGTGGATTTAATTATGAACCACTTTGATAACTGCAAAATATATGATCAGCGCTACATCATACCAACATGTAACTGCAGGCTTCTTTTACATTTACTGCTGGAGAATGTACAAAGTGATACCAATCAAACAGTTACATCAAATTCCATTCTCACAAAGTGGTTGAATTTGTGTGATATAGTGTTCAAATATCTATATTGGTTATTTCTTCTTTTTTTTCATTTTCCAGTAAACTATATTGGATTTACATTTATTTCTGATACAGCTATCAATGTCTCTGAGATTCAAGTTTCACAAGTTCTTGTAGTCTCAGTTTTATTCAATATCATATTTTCCCTTTATAACTTCATTATGGATGAAGTCATTTTGGTCTTCATACCTACAATCACAATTCAAATAATGGAATTCCACAATTAAATTCCTCAACCAGTCTAAATGATTAGGCTCAAAGGCAATGATCACCATATCTAGCATTTTAGTGTCAAGATTGCTTTAAGACTTTTTTAAAGAAATTATGGATTATCTTTCAGATTTTCTGAGGCAAGATAAGACGAATAGAAGTATGTTATTTCTGTCAAAGCCAAACTTTATGTTATGAAATAATACAAATGTTAGAACTGGGTCACATCTGTAGGCAGTTTCCAAACAGATTTATCTCCAATAGCAGTACATGTAAACCTATAGAAATTCAGTTTTATAAGCAAAACTAAAAATCAAAAATCATAATTGCAACTAGAATTCATTATTTGTACAAGAACATTGACAAATTATGTTGAAACTGTCCTTTATTTTTAAGTGTGTCTGTGACACAACCTGGTTTGCCTACCAAGATGTCCAACTTGCCAGGCTTACTCTTTCATAATCCTGACAATAAAGGTAAATATTTTCTGAACAATATTCCAGTAAAAAAAACAATGAGTTATCTGGTCAGAGTAAAAATGAATTTGGATCAATGACAGTAGTATTTGTTTAATCTAAATATAGACTGAAATATGATTATTTAGCTAGGGGTGTCCGAATATGTTGGGTTAGAACTGAATTCATTCCGTACATATAACTGTAGTTAAATACATCATTGTCATAATTGGTCTGTCTCTTCACTAAATATGAACCCATTCAGTGCAGCTTGTGACACCTGTATTTAAAAAATTTACCCAAGTACAACTATCCACAAAAGCACATAACTTACATAAAAATGGATTGGCACACCATGTGACTTGCAGATGGAATGGACCTGGCAATCCATACTTCTTTGACTGGTCAAGTAAATGAAGAGAAAATGTATGAGGTATAATGTTATATGTTACAAAGTTCTTCGTTTTTTTTTGTATTCTTTGTCTTTTTCATTATTTGATTATTTGTCTCTTTTCAACAAGATTTCATCAGAATACTTCCCCATCTTGTTCTTGCCTGATAGTACCTTAATGCCTGTCATGGTTCATATATGAACTTCATTAAAAACCTAATAGGACCATGTCTGACTTGATTTCACTGATAAAACCTTGATGCCTGTCATGGTTCATATATGGAACTTCATTAAAAACCTAATAGGACCATGTCTGACTTGATTTCACTGATATAACCTTAATGCCTGTCATGGTTCATATATGGAACTTCATTAAAAGCCTAATATGAACATGTCTGACTTGATTTCACAGATATAACCTTAATGCCCGCCATAGGTCATATATGGAACTTCATTAAAAACCTAATAGGACCATGTCTGACTTGATTTCACTGATATAACCTTAATGCCTGTCAGGGTTCATATATGGAACTTCATTAAAAACCGAATAGGACCATGTCTGACTTGATTTCACTGATATAACCTTAATGCCTGTAATGGTTCATATATGGAACTTCATTAAAAACCTAACAGGACCATGTCTGACTTGATTTCACTGATATAACCTTAATGCCTGTCAGGGTTCATATATGGAACTTCATTATAAACCTAATAGGACCATGTCTGACTTGATTTCACTGATAAAACCTTGATGCCTGTCATGGTTCATATATGGAACTTCATTAAAAGCCTAATATGACCATGTTTGACTTGATTTCACTGATATAACCTTAATGCCTGTTATGGTTCATATATGGAACTTCATAAAAAAGCCTAATGGGACCATGTCTGACATGATTTCACTGCAAGTGAAGCCTTAAAATCTTGTGTTATTTCCACCTGTAATGTTTTTAATAGGAACCCGAGTTTAGAATCCATTTCCATATGGAAAAATAAATTATGGGTAGTACTGCATATTCTCTGTTTTATTTGATTTATTGATAAACAATATATACAATAAGATATGTGAACATTACAACAGATTGCAATGAGTTCCATTGGAGTCAAATATCCCCTCAATCAACAACATTTACTTTTAAACTGAAAACACAATACATACAACAGTAATATTCAAACAATCTTTGCATTAACAGGTGAAAGTGATTTACAAAATACTTTCCAAAGAATCACTCTGAAAGGATAGAGAACCAATGTAAATTTACATACAACAGAAACGTAGAGGAAATTTAAATCCAATGATACTACTGCATGAATGATAGGCACTAAAATGTTAGCTATAAAAATGTACCTTTTTTCAACAGAAATGCTTTCATTCTTTCCCTAATCTAAGTAAATCCACACTCAACACATATCTTCTCTTTTAATGAATTTGAGTGTCAAAAAAATATTCTTTTTCAAAATGGCTATCGTGACTTCTCAGTAGAGATTTCTTGAGATTTAATATCATGTAGCTATTTAAAGAAAAATATGCCTTTACCCATATCATCAGAATACTTTCTCTTACTTTAGAAATGGAACAATAATAACGCAGTTATAATGGCTGACTTACTTCCTTCAAACGCATGCCAGAATACAACATATGAGCTGAAACCTTAAGGCAGAACCCAAGGGTTTAAATTCTTTTCTAAATGCTGAAGCAAACAATTTGCAGACAGTTTCATGATTGTTATTCCTGCATAATCAGTTATCTCATAAATTAATTCCATCCACATAGTTCTACAAAATACAACATAAATAGTGTTACCATATTGTATGTTTACCATATGTACATAAATAAGGTGACCATATTCCATGTGTACCATACATACAAAAACAGGACTACCGTATTTCATGTGTATCATACATTCAAAAACAGGACTATCATACTGTATGTGTAGCATGCACACATAAATAGGTCTACCATATTGTAGGTGCACCATATATACACATAAATAGGTCTACCATATTGTAGGTGTACCATATATACACAGTCGCCACCCTCTGTACCACATACAAACAGAACTACAATAAAGTACATGCATACTACATACACACAAACAGGGCTAACATACTGCATGTGTATCACTCAAACAGGACTGTCATATAGCATGCATACTACAAACACACAGATAGGGTAACATATTACCTGTGAACCACGTACAAATAGGGCTACCAAGATGCATTTATACCACACTCACACTCATGAAACTTATGAGCCTGATTAAATGAGAGACCATTCCAGATGTTACCTAATTAGTCAGGCAAGAACGATGTGTGTAAAATGGTATAAAAGTTAACATTCATGTTCTTTTTATTATTTAAAGATTGGGCTACTTGCATGAAATTTCATATGCCTAACAATGACTTTTAGCTGTTCAAGCTCGTTGGACCAGGGATTTGACATCGCGTGACTTGAGACTGAGAGATCTATTTTCAAAGGCTACTTCAATCTTCATTATTGACCATGAAGCTTAATCTAATGTTGATATCAAGAAACAGCATTACAAAATCTAGCTTGAATTTCACCTTGAGATTATGCTTAGCTTTAAAATCCAGCAATCTCACTGGCTGAAATTTAAATCTCACTTAAAATTGACCAACACAATCTCTTAATTGGTTCATCCAATCAGATCAACAAAAACTAAATTTATGGATCATTATACAATGGTATAGCTGTTTAAAGTTGGGTATATGTTACATATGGCAAAATACAGTATGCTTAATGCAGTTTGTAGGTGGGGTGGATTGAGGGCAGTTTGGGATAAGTGTGGCAGGGCTGGAAAGGGGGAAGTGTAAATGTAGTATTAGAGGCAGTTTGGTGGGAGTGGGAGGTATGCTTACATGGGCAGATTTAGGGGCAGTTATGAATGAGTTAGTGGGGGTGTATGTCTAGTTTAGAGATTGTTTAAGAGGGGATACAGATGTGCTTACAGAGGCTGATTGAGAGTGGGTGGTGTAGGTGCCAACTGAATCCTCTTCTCCAGTCAAAATAGTCCGATTTTTTACTGAAAAACACGGGAATGATGTCCATTTTAAGGAAAATAAACCACCTCTTCACAAAGTACACCTTCCCCTTGAAAACAGCCTTTGTACATGGCTTGTTAATAATATACATGTGTAATTAGACTTTGCCTTGTACCCTCTTTATGTAACATAACATGAAATGAGCATTAGACATTTTGGACTCAACTAATCTTATGGATGTTTATGAGTGTGGTATTTCAGATTTTTAGCATGGTCTGAGAGATATGAAAATTAGAGCGGGCTATATGGAAAATCTCTTAGTAGCCCAGCGAGCTATATGGAAAAGCACTTAGCAACTCAACTAACATGTAATACCCATTAGCATTTCAGCACAAATCTGTTAGAAATAGGACTTTCCATATTGTGAGTCATAATCATTCTCCCTTCTGAAATATTTTCATAGTTATGTTAATACATTTTTTTTCAAAAACATAAAATAAGACATGGTGTCATTTACAAATATTCAGGACTTCCTTGGTGTAATGCACGGTTTACCAAACCTTAATATTCTTATCACTCCATTGGTCAGGACACATAGTATCCAAAACCTCAACATTCTGCACAGTACACAAGATTTTGTACATCCTGTTTAGATATCTAACAAATAAGTATGAAAATAAGGCATATGGATTGTACTGTCTAAGTTGAATCAAGTAATCCAAAGGCATGTGAATGGTAGTGTCTTGGTTGAATCAAGTAATCCAAAAGGCACGTGGATAGTAGTGTTTTGTTTTGGTTGAATCAATGATCCAAAGCCATGTGGATTGTAGTGTTTTTGGTTTAATCAAGTAATCCAGTGGCATGTGGATTGTAGTGTCTTGGTTGAATCCAGTAATCCTGGTTAATCGCCGCTGCCTGAGATAAAAGCATCAAACTAAAACAATGATACACGAGCTAATATGAAAAGTCACATGATCAGTCATCACAGCTACAAGTCTTTGAGGGCCGCTAACTGTTTCTCTATATCATCATCTGTCATTCTGGATGATGAAGCTTCCCCAAGTTTTCCTCTGTGTGCTGCAGGTGCATTTACCAGCTGCAAAGAGATAACAAGGTGTTTACTATTACACATCAATCTCCTCACCAACAGAAGAACATTGGGAGCAGCTGTCAGTACACAGACTAAGGTTGTTACATATAAACATACAAAGATCATTTCATGTTACCCCTGTAAACATTTCCAAAACCCACCTTCTGTTTAAATTATAAAGTGCTTGACAAAATGATATGACTTTGTATCTGGGTCTTATTAAAAGTTGATAAAGGTAAGCATGACAAACAATCTCCCATTTGGAAGTATTTCACAGCTGGAGATGCTGGCCAGAAAGTTAAATGTAACCTATGTTCAACTGAGATTTCCTACAATGGGAATAGTATCATTGTAATGACCATCCACCTTAAACATACACAAGTCTCTTAAAAGTTAGCACATGGTCTCAGTCAAAACTGTACTCACCCAACAATCAATTTCCATATTTAAGCCACATGTGTTATCTACAATGTCAAATTTCCACATTTACATCACCAGTGTTATCCACAATGTCCAATTTACACATTTAGGTCACCAGTGTTATCTATAATGTCTGAAGAAGTAGAAGCTGTGTACTTAAAATATGCACTTTAAAAAAGCCATTATGGGTGTGCATGATCTCTGACCAAATATAGCCATGGGTGTACATGATCTCTGACCAAATATAGCCATTGGTGTACATGATCTCTGACCAAATATAGCCATGAGTGTGCAAGATCTCGGACTACAAAGTATAGTTGAGGATGAGGCATTCAAACACGAAATTAAATATCCCTGGTACAAAGTGCCAGGAAAAACAAATGTTTTTAAGTATTTTCGTGTCTCCGGTGGCCTAAGTGGTTAGACTGTCTGCTTCAGATGCTGGAGGTTGTGAGTTCGAACCCCAGCCAACTCATACCAAAGACTTATAAAAATGGTACTAACAGCTACATCACTTGGTGCTTAGCATTAAGAATTTAAGTGTTAGGACTGGTGTCAGGATAATGTGACTGGGTAGGACATAATACTACACATCTGCAGCATGATGCCCCAGTGAAGACATCACTGTAAACTGCAAACACTGTAGATAAAGGACTGAAATTGTTTTAAAGCTATGTTAAAAATGCAAATCACACACACACACACACATTATCTGCGTACAACTGACCTGTTAAGTGGATGAGCTTATTTGGTGAAATTTCACAGTCATTTTTTATTTTTTATATGAATCATATTGTCCCTTTCAACTGCTGTTTTACTTCAGGATAATTTAGTTTTACCAAAAAATACTTTATTACAAATGTTCTTTTATTAGTAATTACCCCAACATGCCACTTTAGTTAGATTATATATGGTAACTATGAATCCACATTTTTGTTTGTTTTGTGTCTATATTTGTGTCTTAACGCTGTATACATAGTAATCTTTGTGTCAGTCCATATGTCCATTCTTTTGTCCAGCAGTTTGCAAAGAATGCAATGAAACTTGGTTAATATTACGGTCATCACCGGAAGATGTGAATATCAACAAAGGTGGCGCTCTACAGTTTCGTATTTTGCATAGGGTTAGGATTTTAAAGAAAAAGAATTTCCCTGGCTTTCCTCACAGGTTATACTGGCTATTTAAAAAAGACTTTGTATATCTTAGGTATAATTCAAAGAACCTTTAATTCCCTTTATTTTGATGTATGATTCACGCTGATATTTTTAGCACAAGGAAATAGTCATTTTAGTTAGCAGTATGCGTAGATCATGTACAATTTCCAAAAGTACAATATCCAAAGAAATATCATCCACATTACATTAATGTAGCATAGAGGTATGCCACCATTCTCTCCATTGTACATGTTTTAAATGCAAACAGCTTCACCTTACATACGTCACTCTCTCAAAAGTACATAATAACTGGTGAGCGCCCCCATAAAGAGAATATAGGTATTATTATTGTATGATTTAATTATCATTTTATGGCTGAAACATTTAAGTCGCAAGCATCAAAACAGTCCTTTTGAATAATTCTTCTACATTTGCCCCCACCGGACAGTATTCATGAGTGTCAGAGTCTCTAACAAATCCAGCCGCCCCCCCCCCCCATGATAAAAAGTGAGCTATTTTAAGAATGCACATTACATTTTGTAAACATAGCAGCCAATGTTATGCTGAATGACAGGAACATGAAACTAGCCAGAATTATTTTTGAGATATCAACAATGAATTTTACAGTTTGAAAAGGGATGGAACACATCAGGTTCATAAAGGTCAAAGGTCAAAGTGTAAAATATTTTCCTATCGTTTAATATGGAAGAAGCGAATTCACTTTCTCATCATTTATTTTTTTTATTTCATTGCAAATAAATGAAAAGAAACATTTTCACTATATATTTCTTTTACTTATTGCAACAGTTTTAAATTTAAGTTGACTTTATTCCTATATTATAAGACTTCTAATTTCCCCATAATTAAGGTCACTACTCATACAAATATGCCTCATGGCAAATTATGTAAGCAAGAGCAAAATTAGCATAATTAGCTTATTTTCATGCTTAACATCAATATGAATGTACCATTTTATTCAGAACATCATACATAATTATATGAAAATAAAAAAAATAATTGCATACATTTTTATATTTGCTTTAAGGTGGCGCTCTACAGTTTCATATTTTGCATAGGGTTATGATTTTAAAGAAAAAGAATTTCCCTGGCTTTCCTCACAGG
This sequence comes from Sinohyriopsis cumingii, assembly GCA_028554795.2. Lineage (NCBI taxonomy): Eukaryota > Metazoa > Mollusca > Bivalvia > Unionida > Unionidae > Sinohyriopsis > Sinohyriopsis cumingii. Next base: position 96,409,785 of record CM068832.1, read on the forward strand.
TTATACTGGCTATTTAAAAAAGACCTTGTATATCTTAGGTATAATTCAAAGAACCTTTAATTCCCTTTATTCTGATGTATGATTGATGGGTGTAATATGGGTTATAGAGTATACAGCTTGGCCTTACTCCAGATGTGCACCTTTCAAAAAAGTGCTAGCTATACTTGGTCATTTTCACTTCCTGAACTTCAGAGGTAAATTGTATAAAAAAGACAAATTCAGGCTGATTTTTTTAGCACAAGGGAGCATTCATTTTGGTTAGCAGTGTGTTTAAATCATGTACAATTTCCAAAAGTACAATATCCAAAGAAATATCATCCACATTACATTAATGTAGCATAGAGGAATACCACCATTCTCTCCACTGTGCATGTTTTAAATGCAAACAGCTTCACCTTACATACATCACTCTCTCAAAAGTACATAATAACTGGTAAGCGCCCCCAAATCACTTTGTTTCCTCAGATTTTCTTGGAGTTATTGCCTCTTTTTTGGTCTTGTAGCGTAATGGAGTCTATGGCACAATCTTGTTAACTCTGCCTGTTCACAGTTTTGGGTTGATTGTCATGAAACTTAGCAAATATTGTTGTCGGGACATGAAGATGTGTGCATTGATTGATCACTTTGTCCCCACAAATATTCTTTGAGTTCTCACCCTCTGTCTGTGGCTTAATTCTGTGTATGAAACAGTCTTAAAAGTGCAAACAGTTCGGCTGTATTACTGTGAAACTTAGTAAAAAGATGCTTATACTGAAAACTCTATAGGCTTCCTTGATCTAACTTTGTAAGCCATTGTGTATGTATCTGGACCCCAATCATCTCCAGAGTCTGAAGTATCCATCTCAACTGAAGTAGAAGTAGTTAGGTACAAGCATGCACATGTGTACAGTTGGACAAGATAACACCCACTGTTTCTTCAAAAAATGCAGGGATGATAAAAATAATTGCATGATAATTATCAGCTGCATATTGATAGAGAAATCATTGGAAAACCATGATAAACAACATACAGCCAATTCTGATTACAATAACCAAACTGGCTTCCAGATACTTTTTTGCTGTATCAAATCTGCTGTTCTAAAGATCATGCATTTGATTTATAAGAGTTACCTCCCTTATCAAATTGTTGTAAAAACCAGGATGTGTAAATAAAAAGAATGTCATAAATAAAAATCTATGCATTATATTTTACATTATCTTGTGCCCTCAAGTACATCTAAAACATTAAGCATAGGAGGGTGTGAGGGATGATTATGTCATTGCTGTCATGAATTATCATGTTATTTTCTCTAAACTGACATTTCCATATAGTTTTTGTAAAAAGCAACATAAATAGAAACTATGCTTTACTTTGTTTAGTGAAAATTTGCTGATGATGTAGAATGTGAGTACTTCATTCTAAAGTGAAAAAGAAAAAAACATGGAATAAATTCTTTTCCATCATCTTTTTCAAACTTGAATATTTCAATGTAATGACTCTTGCTATGAGACTTGACTGTAGGCAGGTTGACAGGTGGGCTGGTAAGTAGGTAGGTAGTAGGTAAGTAGACAGATAGACAGGCATGTAGATAGACAAATTCTTCAATAAAGGGCACTAATTATGTTATGCATAACATGAATCTTCATTAAATACAGACAAATGTAAAAATATCAAATAATACCAAATTAAAAGTACACAAATAAGCAGCATACCTTGCCAGAAATTTCAATTCCAATTTCATCTAACACTTTGTTAACAATAGCATCTTCCTCCTCCTCATCCCCAGATTCAGTAAGTATGTCATCCAGTGTGTCACTGACTGTGTAGGAAAAAAAGTTTAAGTAATACACAGTAAATCATGTTATAAAATTACTAAGGTTTGGATAACAGATTCTAGGAATCCACAGTAAATCAAGTTATAAAAAATACTAAGCTTTGGATAACAGATTCTAGTAATCCAAAGTAAATTATGTTATAAAAAATAATAAACTTTGGATAATATATTCTAGTAATACGCAGTAAATCATGCTATAAAAGACAAAACTTTGGATAACAGATTCTAGTAATACACATTATATTATGTTATAAAAGATACTTAGCTTTGGATAACAGATTCTAGCAATCCTCAGTAATGCATCTTATGAAATGTTTTGAACCATATATTCTAGGATATTCAACTTAGAGCTATAAATCACATAGCCTCATCCAAACTTTACCAAAATACTGTGATTTAATTTATTTTCATGCCTATCAATTTTTGTGTTTTGTATTTTTTTAAAAATAAGAAATTTCATCAGTATTTAAATTCATGGTTCCAGTTCTTGAATGTTTGCATACTTAATGGTATTTACTTTTGAGGATCAACCTCTACAAGTACCCAAAATAAAGAATATAAAAGAACAAAACAAAGGTGATAACAAAGTTGATTAAATGGCTAAAACAATATCACTGCCAGTATCAGCACAAATCAAATACCTGCCATGATCAATCCTTTACACAATGTTTTTCACTGAAGTGTTCAACATTAAACATAGCTGACAGAGCCAACAAACCCAAGTCAAGCATTCAGTATCCAATATTGCTGACACAGATAACAACACCAACCTAAGTCTTCAAAATCAAATATAGCTGACACAGCTAACAACATCAAGCCAAGTATTCAGCATGAAATATAGCTGACACAGACAACACCACCAAGCCAAGTATTCAACATGAAATATAGCTGACACAGACAACACCACCAAGCCAAGTATTCAACATGAAATATAGCTGACACAGACAACACCACTAAGCCAATGATGATCTTTATCTTTAGCCACGGTCCATAAAATTGTACCATCAATACATTCTAATGATCATAGAATTAACACAGTGGCTTAAGAATTGTAAGAATCAAAACATGGGGATAATAATATAGTGGTTGTTGTTGTAGTGTTTAACGCCATTTTTCAGCACATGATAGGCTATACATGGTGGCCAGTATTAATGGTGGAGGAAGAATCCGGGAAAACCTCCGGAAAGAACCATCGACCCACGAGAAGCTACTGGCAAGCTTTCTCACATACCCACATTGGCTGAATCTGAGACTCAAACCCACGCAGTCAGAGGTGAGATGGCAGCGATCCGTAACGGAGAACACTTTAGACCACTCGGCCACTCGGGGCCCCAGGATAATAATAATAATAATAAATTATTTATTTATTTAGACTGGGTGAGCCATGTATTGATTCCATGTGTGAACCAAATATGTGACAAACAGCACATTATTCTTCAACTTACCATGAATGTGACGTTTGACCCTCAGACCACAAAATCTACAGGACTATTTATGAATCTAGGTGCAGTCTATCCACAAAGATTGGTCAGGGAACTTACTTTAGAACAAAAGTTAATCTTGCAAAACCCATTTTCCTCTGAGTGACAAAGGCTCTAATCTTGAACCTTTTATGGACAGACAGACAGCTAGATACATGATTGGGTAATTGAAAAGATTGACTGAAGGACAGATGGCTGGATACATAATTGGGTAATTGAGGACAGATGGCTGGATACATGACTGGGTAATTAAACAGACTGACTGAAGTATAGATGGCTGGATACATGACTGGGTAATTAAACACATTGACTGAAGGACAGATGGCTGGATATATGATTGGGTGATTGAACAGACTGATGCAGAATACATGGTACATACTCATCTCTTCACTCATTCCCATTTTCGTAGATTCTTTTTCAAACTCCTGCATCACTTTTGCTGTCTTCATGGGATCCATTACTTTGTTCATCTGCTGCATTGTCTACATAAACAAAAAAAAGCTTTACAATGAAAACCATCGGATAATGGATGCACTGTATGGGCTTGTGTACTGTATCAATGTATACAACACTTACAAAAAGAAAATACTACTATTCTGATGTGCTGTACAGTATTTCTCCGACATTTGACTCAGCCCAAAAAAATGATGTGATCAGTAAACCAGTATTTTAGTACACTCAGACAATTCATGAATCCACTTATAACATAATTTAAAAACAAAGTACTCCCAAAATAGGACCATATTTTCTGTGCTGTAATACACAATGTTTTTACTGGTGCACATGTGATGTGAACTGTAACCCCCTTAAGTCATGTTTCAATTATCACTCAAAGATTGGTCATCTTGAATGTAAAGGTAACTTTTACAGAAAAACCAAAACTTTATTTAGAAGAAAAAAAACTGCTTAATGATAATTATTCCCAATACCATTATAAAACAAGCATTCAACGACATAACCCTCTGACCCTTCTCATTGCTGATGTCTTTACCTTTATCTGAGTTACCTCAATAACTTGCTTTTGCTGTGGTCAAACTAAATTATGCATGAGTTATCAAGGGAAATGTGTACATTATAACATCATCACTATAACATTGCTCGTAACCTATGCGTATCATAGTGCCATGATCTACAGAAGTGATTGTGAACAAAATGAATGGCTGCAAGGTCTGTTTCTTATTAAATTATAAGAAATAAAAATGATTTAACAATTTTAATAATCTTAATAACAGTCATATGAAATAAAATGATGAAGACAATAAAAAGAACAAGAGAATTTGGAAAATCACAGGTGATTTATAACCAGACATAAAATCAACCTGAAGGCTTTCTATTGCAGAAAGCCAATAGGACCTCAATACTTGTGTTCACTCTCCAACATTCACTGTTCTCTATCTATTTAGTAAAATGAGTATTATGAAGTTTACCCTATATAAATCTATGAATTTTTAAAGTCTCATTTACATATTGTTTTCAACACAATTTACCTATAGATACTTTTCAATGTAGTGACCCAAACTTGGAGAGAGATATATAACCAAGACAGGTGCAAGAAACAATTTACACCAATCTAAACAGTTTTTTTTAGATTCTGGATTGCCTGGATCCCTAACAACATAAAAGAATAAAATTTTCAAAAACTTACTATTCTAACACTTCAAAAGTGATCATCTTCGAGATGCTTGTTAAAAGAGTGTTGGATCATTACCACTGTACGGCAAGTACTGACAGCAATGCAGACCCTTCTCTACCACTTTCAAATGTGCCAACAAATCTGTGTATGTTCTGTTCTATCTATGTATCATTTTAAAGCATGGACCCTGAGCTGGAAGTACATTATTTCACAAGCAGATCTGGGTCTACACCACTGATGTTCCCAGACCAGTATTCAGGGAAGGGGGCAAGTTGCCTGTCCAGATATTTTAAGTTTCTTATAACAGTACCCTCTCTACAAGACAGCATTTATATACACCCAACTGGTGCAAATAAGATAATATTTGCACTGACGGTGAAACATTAGAGGTTAGAAATGACAGGCTGATGCCAAAAATCACATATGTTCAGTATTAGCTTATAGCATGCATAAAAAATCTTGAGATTTTGGAAAATGCCAAAGAAAGTCTGGATACATCAAAGAGGAGTGAGTACCACCTTTGGAGGCAGGGTACAGTGCCCTTCTAAAACTGGCTAAGGAAAACACAGTGTGCAGTTAGGTCTGTGTTACATGCAGGTAGATACAGTATGGTATTATCTATTCATGTGTCTTCTCGATTCTAAAGATGGAGCCAAACTAGTATTTGACATCTGGAATAAGGGTCATATTTTTTTAACAAATAATTAATTTAATATGAACTGTCTTTCCAGAAATAAATAATTTTGTAATAAAAATGAATCCCTTCTCACCTTAGTAGTGGTACCCATAGCAGTTGCCATCTTCATGTTGGAGTGCATGAGCTGAAAGAAAGATATTATTACCTCTGTAAGTTTGAAATGTTGATTCTCATTACAAACCATTATACATTTCCTATCTTATGCAAAATAAACAAGTATTTTAAAAAATGAACAATGAAGAAAGAAATCTCAATCTTTAAAAAATACTTAAATTAATATTATAAAACTTTTAAATTACAAATTATAAAAATTATAAAATATTATAAACCCCTAAAAGCAAAATATATTTTAAAAATGGGTTTCTCTTGAAAATTCTACATACTCCATGGAACCCATTGTCTCACCAGCCTCATCATAATGCATGTCAGTATAACCACCGACTTTCATAAACTTTAACGTAAAATACTTTATCTCATTTCTCTTATTCTTACTGATGTCACAACATATTGCTTTAAGGCAGTGATTGGAAATTACAATACTGGATACCATATAGATATGTGCATTGAAACAATAAAAAAAATATTAACATTTTTTTATATAAATTTTTTCAGGAATACCCTTGCTGAAACAAATCTCATTAGCCACAAATTGACAGTTCTGGCATGCAAGCAAATTTATCACGTCAAAATGGAAATGGAAACCTTTTGTAATCCAATGGTTGTATAAGCATTTACAATATTTTTTTTAATGTAAGAATTATTGACTATCCATTTAGAGAAAGTAACTCTAACAAGATTTTCAAGAATCTCACTGTGGTAGCTAAAATGGCATTCCAAGTAGCACCATTTTCGATTACTATCAACAAGACTTTGGGATTAATGTGTTTCTAAAGTTTCATGGAAATCCTCCAAAGCTGTGTAATTAGACAGGACGGATGATAGAGCTGTTGACAACAAACAACAAACCATCCCATAAGCTCTTCTAATCTTACATCAGTAAAACTAAAAGTAGGACTCCTTTCTTAATCTATGAATTCAAGTACTGCTGAAAATATGACTTTTTGCAAAGCCATGAAAATTAATACCCACCTAAAATTAATTAAGTCACGGTATCCCATTAATTGTGCACTGAAGGACATAGGCACCTAAATGTAAGTAGTTACAAAATGAAGTAAAAGGACTGACATACCTTCTGCTGATTACCAACAGCACCAACTCTGGAACCTGCTGCATAACTTCTTGTCTTCTGCTTCCTGAGTTGAACCAACTGTTTGGCTAATATTGTACAGGCCTGCAATATTTTGAGTATTCAATAAATCATACAGGCCTGCTATGTTTTGACTATTCAATAAATCATACAGGCCTGCAATGTTTTGACTATTCAATAAATTTTACAGGCCTACAATGTTTTGAATATTCAATAAATTTTACAGGCCTACAATGTTTTGAGTATTCAATAAATTTTACAGGCCTGCAATGTTTTGACTATTCAATAAATTTTACAGGCCTGCAATGTTTTGACTATTCAATAAATTTTACAGGCCTGCAATGTTTTGACTATCCAATAAATTTTACAGGCCTACAATGTTTTGAGTATTCAATAAATTTTACAGGCCTGCAATGTTTTGACTATTCAATAAATTTTACAGGCCTGCAATGTTTTGACTATTCAATAAATTTTACAGGCCTACAATGTTTTGAATATTCAATAAATTTTACAGGCCTACAATGTTTTGAGTATTCAATAAATTTTACAGGCCTACAATGTTTTGACTATTCAATAAATTTTACAGGCCTACAATGTTTTGAGTATTCAATAAATTTTACAGGCCTGCAATGTTTTGAATATTCAATAACTTTTACAGGCCTACAATCATACAGGCATTTGAGCATTAAATGAATGCTCTTTTAAACTTTAACTACATAGCTATAAGTAAAACACATACAGCAACTATATCAATCTAGGAAAATCTCCAGCAAAATTGGCCAAGAACATATCAAAGTCTAATCACAATATATGTATTACCATCAATATAAATACTAACCAATGTAAATTATTCCATTGGTGTAACCACATAAAATTAACAATTCATTCAAGCCCTTGTTGGAAGCAGATCATGAGTCTCCATGAAATAAAGGCAAAGACGGCATTTGTAATGTGCATATACCTCTAAAGGAAAGATAGGAAAAGAAATGGCACTTCCATTACTCAAATAACTATGCAAAAAGGGTTTACAAAAATATAAAATCTGAGTCCATTACCTTATTAAAACACAAAACATTACATTAAAAAAATTAAAGATCTACAAATGAGTTATTATAGCATGTGGCATAAATGTTACTTTGATATTATAAAATATATAATTATTACAAGTTCATTCATGCATAAATTAAGACTTCCATTTTTACACACAGAACCATCTCTCATCTACAGTCCCCCTGAAGCATTCTTGGTCACAAGAGGTATAATGATGGACAAATATATACAGAGATAGACATACCCAAAACAGTAATTACTATGGGATTCCCACACCTCAAAGGGTGTAATGATGGACAAATAAATACAGAGATAGACATACCCAAAACAGTAATTACTATGGGATTCCCACACCTCAAGGGGTATAAAGATGGACAAATAGACACAGAGATAGACATACCCTAAACAGTAATTACTATGGGATTCCCACACCTCAAAGGGTGTAATGATGGACAAATAGATACAGAGATAGACATACCCAAAACAGTAATTACTATGGGATTCACACACCTCAAGGGGTATAAAGATGGACAAATAGACACAGAGATAGACATACCCTAAACAGTAATTACTATGGGATTCCCACACCTCAAGGGGTATAATGATGGACAAATAGACACAGAGATAGACATACCCTAAACAGTAACTACTATAGGATTCCCACACTTCAAGGGGTATAATGATGGACAAATAGATACAGAGATAGACATACCCAAAACAGTAATTACTATAGGATTCCCACACTTCAAGGGGTATAATGATGGACAAATAGACACAGATAGACATACCCTAAACAGTAATTACTATAGGATTCCCACACTTCAAGGGGTATAATGATGGACAAATAGACACAGAGATAGACATACCCCAAACAGTAATTACTATGGGATTCCCACACCTCAAGGGGTATAATGATGGACAAATAGACACAGAGATAGACATACCCTAAACAGTAATTACTATAGGATTCCCACACTTCAAGGGGTATAATGATGGACAAATAGATACTGAGATAGACATACCCTAAACAGTAATTACTATGGGATTCCCACACTTCAAGGGGTATAATGATGGACAAATAGATACAGAGATAGACATACCCAAAACAGTAATGACTATGGGATTCCCACACCTCAAGGGGTATAATGATGGACAAATAGACACAGAGATAGACATACCCTAAACAGTAATTACTATGGAATTCCCACACTTCAAGGGGTATAATGATGGACAAATATATAGAGATAGACATACCCAAAACAGTAATTACTATGGGATTCCCACACCTCAAAGGGTGTAATGATGGACAAATAGATACAGAGATAGACATACCAAAACAGTAATTACTATGGGATTCCCACACCTCAAGGGGTATAATGATGGACAAATATATACAGAGATAGACATACCCAAAACAGTAATTACTATGGGATTCCCACACCTCAAAGGGTGTTATGATAGACAAATAGATACAGAGATAGACATACCCAAAACAGTAATTACTATGGATTCTCACACCTCAAAGGGTGGTATGATGGAAAAATAGATACAGAGATAGACATACCAAAACAGTAATTACTATGGGATTCCCACACCTCAACAAATTCAGTGGTCTAATAATATGCCCACAACATAGGACTGTAAAGTACTGCTCTACAATATGGACTTTATATCCATGACATAGGATTGTCAAGTCCTACTCTGCAATATGGACTTTACATCCATGGCATAGGACTGTCAAGTCCTACTCTGCAATATGGATTTTACATCCATGGCATAGAACTATCAAGTCCTACTCTGCAATATGGACCTTACATACATGGCATAGGACTGTCAAGTCCTACTCTGCAATATGGATTTTACATCCATGGCATAGAACTGTCAAGTCCTACTCTGCAAGATGGACCTTACATACATGGCATAGGACTGTCAAGTACTGCTCTACAATATGGACTTTATATCCATGATATAGGATTGTCAAGTCCTACTCTGCAATATGGACTTTACAGACATGGCATAGGACTGTCAAGTCCTACTCTGCAATATGGACTTTACATACATGACATAGGACTGTCAAGTTCTACTCTGCAATACAGACTTTACATCCATGACCAGGGACTCTAAAACCTTACTCTGTAACATGGATTTTACATCCATGACATATGTCTGTAAAGTCCTATTCTGCAATATGGACTTTAAATTTTGTTTAATTTACAAAGTAAAATGAAATCATTAATAGATCTGACCAAACCTCACCAAGGCACATCAGGTATGACTTGAATAAATTTGGAAAGACCAAGTATATGTACTAAAACAACAATTTTTAGTGACATTACTCTATGAAAATAACAAGAGACTAATGCTGGCCTGAGATGGTTCACTTGGCTGACACACCTAATAATAAAATAATGGAATTTCTTCATTGCTGTTAACTGAATAGGTTATGAAAGCAACTGTTTCAAGGTTTCTCTAGCTTTATTATCTTAATACATATCAGATGGCATATCAACACCATTTGTCTAATACTCAAAGGCCCCTATGTGTTAGAAGTGGTCAAATCTGTTCCAGGTTTTCAGATATCACTGTGTAAATGTTTTTCTACTTGCTGTAACAGCAACCATACTAATGGCATAAATGCACCATTGGTGTAAATCTGAAAGTAACTGAGCTAGGACACATTCTGTCAAATCTGACAGAAAAATCAAACACAGTCACACACACTAACACACAACACAAAGAAAAGAATTTTCCAGTTAAGTATTTCTGAACTAGTATTTAACTTCAGAAAGTCTTTATTTTCTTTCTTAAATATAACCTTTATCTTAATTTTAACTGATTCAAGTCATTACAAAGTAGTTTACAATTATGCAGACTTGCCATTTCTTTCCATTTCTGAGTTTGACTTTGAAAGCCTTAACTCTATCTCATCAAACCACATTTCTTTCTTTTTTCAATGATCAGTACATATGTTCACACACTTTAATGCCTACAAGGTCAGTATGAATGTATTTTTATGAGATTCCAACAAGGAATAGTCAAAATTATGTTGAAAAATTGCTTTGAGTTTTAAAGTTCTTTACATTACAAAATTTGTTTTCAATCTCTGAGCAGACTTCTAAAATCTGCAGGGTAGAGATGCTATGTATTCTCCTTTAGGAACTGTATGATAATTACTTTGTTTAAAACCATGCATATATGAAGAAAAAAAATAGTGACAATTCTTGTAATGCAATTCTCTATCAATATTGAACATGAAAAAAAACAATTTGTTGTTGAATGTTAAATGTCTTGTAAAAAAGGAACATCAAGGTTTCTTTGAAAGAGAATTCAAGTACTTAGATGTAGTGGGAGTCAAACCTGTTTGTTTCCCTGTTTAGCTGCCTTCTTTATTTCCATCTCCTGCAGAAGAAAAAAAAGTAAATTAAAATGTTAATATGTATTATTTCAGCGGAATTAAGATTTGAAAGAATACATAATGTTAATAATAATATGAATTAAGATTTAAAAGAATACATAATGTTAATAGTACTTTTGTCAGTGGAATTAAGATTTGAAAGTACAGATACTGCTAATATATACTACTGTCAATGGAATTCAGGTTTAAAAAGTATAGCTCATGGTAACATATACTATTGTCAGTGGAATTAATATTTAATGATATTGGTAATATGTACTAGCATTGCCAGTGGAATTCAGATTTACAGGTAATGTTAACTATTGTCAGTGAAATTCAGATTTAAAAATCATGGCAATATATCCTTTTGCCTGAATAATTCTGATTTACAGATAATGGTATTATGTGCTTTTGTCAGTGAGATTCAGATTTACATATAATGGAATTATGTGCTACTGTCTGTGGAATTCAGATTTACAGATAATGGTAATATCTACCATTGAGAGGGGAATTAAGATTTACAGGTAATGTTAACTACTGTCAGTGGAATTCAGATTTAAAAATAATGGCAATATATGGTATTACCTGAAGAATTCTGATTTACAGATAATGGTATTATGTGCTATTGTCAGTGAGATTCAGATTTATATATAATGGAATTATGTGCTATTGTCTGTGGAATTCAGATTTACAGATAATGGTAATATCTACCATTGAGAGTGGAATTCAGATTTACAGATAATAGTATGTACTATTGTCAGTAAAATTCAAATTTTCAGATAATGGTATGTGTTATTGTCTGTGGAATTCAGATTAATGGATAACGATATTGTGTACTATTGTCAGTAAATTCAGATTTACAGAGAATGGCATTATGTGCTATTATCTGTGGAATTCAGATTTACTGATATAGGAATTATGTGCTTTTTACTGTGGAATTCAGATTTACAGATAATGGTATTATGTATTAATGTCTGTGGAATTCAGATTTATAGATAATGGTTTTATGTGCAATTGTCTGTGGGATTCAGATTTATAGATAATGGTTTTGTGTACTATTGTCAGTAAAATTCAAATTTTCAAATAATGGTATTATATGCTATTGTCCACGGAATTCAGATTTATAGATAATGGTATTATGTACTATTATCTGTGGGATTCAGATTAACTGATATTGGTATTATGTGCTATTGTCTATGGAATTCAGATTTACAGATATTGGTATTATGTGCTATTGTCTATGGAATTCAGATTTACAGATATTGGTATTATGTGCTATTGTCTATGGAATTCAGATTTACAGATAATGGCATTATGTGCTATTATCTGTGGAATTCAGATTTACTGATATTGGAATTATGTGCTTTTTTCTGTGGAATTCAGATTTACTGATAATGGTATTATGTATTATTGTCTGTGGAATTCAGATTTATAGATAATGGTATTATGTGCAATTGTCTGTGGGATTCAGATTTATAGATAATGGTTTTATGTACTATTGTCAGCAAAATTCAAATTTTCAAATAATGGTATTATGTGCTATTGTCCGTGGAATTAAGATTTACAGGTAATGTTAACTATTGTCAGTGGAATTCAAATTTAAAAATAATGGCAATATATGGTATTACCTGAAGAATTCTGATTTACAGATAATGGTATTATGTGCTATTGTCAGTGAGATTCAGATTTACATATAATGGAATTATGTGCTATTGTCTGTGGAATTCAGATTTACAGATAATGGTAATATCTACCATTGAGAGTGGAATTCAGATTTACAGATAATAGCATGTACTATTGTCAGTAAAATTCAAATTTTCAGATAATGGTATGTGTTATTGTCTGTGGAATTCAGATTAATGGATAATGATATTGTGTACTATTGTCAGTAAATTCAGATTTACAAAGAATGGCATTATGTGCTATTATCTGTGGAATTCAGATTTACTGATATTGGAATTATGTGCTTTTTTCTGTGGAATTCAGATTTACAGATAATGGTATTATGTATTAATGTCTGTGGAATTCAGATTTATAGATAATGGTATTATGTGCAATTGTCTGTGGGATTCAGATTTATAGATAATGGTTTTGTGTACTATTGTCAGTAAAATTCAAATTTTCAAATAATGGTATCATGTGCTATTGTCCGTGGAATTCAGATTTATAGATAATAGAATTATGTACTATTATCTGTGGAATTCAGATTAACTGATATTGGTATTATGTGCTATTGTCTATGGAATTCAGATTTACAGATCATGGTATTATGTGCTATTGTCTATGGAATTCAGATTTACAGATATTGGTATTATGTGCTATTGTCTATGGAATTCAGATTTACAGATAATGGCATTATGTGCTATCATCTGTGGAATTCAGATTTACTGATATTGGAATTATGTGCTTTTTACTGTGGAATTCAGATTTACAGATAATGGTATTATGTATTATTGTCTGTGGAATTCAGATTTATAGATAATGCTATTATGTGCAATTGTGTGTGGGATTCAGATTTATAGATAATGGTTTTATGTACTATTGTCAGTAAAATTCAAATTTTCAAATAATGGTATTATGTGCTATTGTCCGTGGAATTCAGATTTACAGAGAATGGCATTATGTGCTATTATCTGTGGGATTCAGATTTACTGATATTGGTATTATCTGCTATTGTCAATGGAATTCAGATTTATAGATAACGATAATGATATTGTGTACTATTGTCAGCGAAGTTCAGATTTACAGATCAAGGTATTATGTGCTATTGTCTATGGTATTCAGATTTCAGATATGACATTGTGCCATCCAATGCAAAGCCATCACTCAAGGGAATCACATAATAATTCTTCATGTTACATGAAAGTTTTCATGTTACATATTACTTCTTCATGTTACATGATAATTCTTCATGCAACATAATAATTCTTCATCTTTCATAAAAATTATTCATGTTACATCTAATATCAATCTACAGAGCTAACAAAAAAACAAATAACCATTTGAAACAGAACTTCTTATGCAAAGCTGATATCTACATTTAAGCCATCCAGCTGCAATTCTGTTGATTTCACTGCAAATGGAAGCTCAATGCATTCAACCTACCAATTTCTTTTCCTCCTTATCCAACTTTGTCCTGTCTCTCTCCAGATCCCTCTGTGTTTTCCGCAGCACTCTGTCATTTTGTCTTAATTGCTCTGAAATATGATTATTAGGTTTCATGTTAAAAAATGTTATAGCACAGCAACACATGCATATAATACTGTTCTGTGGTAAATTAGTAACTTCCTTGCCAAACACCACTGTATCCAACCCTAGCTGATACAACAGTAGGATTCAAACTGACACCATTTTAATAGTTTGGCACACTAACCACTAAGCCACCATAACTTCCTTATAACTAGGACACCTTCATATGGTGCTTAAACTATGAAGTGCTTCATCAGCGACAGGAAATGAAAAATAAATTAAAAATGAAACCATATGAATCCATTATATAGATATACTATCCATCATTCTGTAACCTCAGAAATATAGATATACTAACCATCATCCTGTAACCTCAGAAATATAGATATATTATCCATCATGATGTAACCTCAGAAATATAGATATATTATCCATCATCCTATAACCTCAGAAATATAGATATATTATCCATCATTCTGTAACCTCAGAAATATAGATATATTATCCATCATCCTATAACCTCAGAAATAGATATATTATCCATCATCCTATAACCTCAGAAATATAGATATACTATCCATCATCCTATAACCTCAGAAATAGATATATTATCCATCATCCTATAACCTCAGAAATATAGATATACTATCCATCATTCTGTAACCTCAGAAATATAGATATACTATCCATCATTCTGTAACCTCAGAAATATAGATATACTATCCATCATCCTGTAACCTCAGAAATATAGATATACTATCCATCATTCTGTAACCTCAGAAATATAGATATACTATCCATCATCCTGTAACCTCAGAAATATAGATATACTATCCATCATTCTGTAACCTCAGAAATATAGATATACTATCCATCATCCTATAACCTCAGAAATATAGATATATTATCCATCATCCTATAACCTCAGAAATATAGATATATTATCCATCATGATGTAACCTCGGAAATATAGATATATTATCCATCATCCTGTAACCTTAGAAATATAGATATATTATCCATCATCCTGTAACCTCAGAAATATAGATATACTATCCATCATCTTATAATCATGGAATATAGACATACTATCCATACTAGCTTGTTCGTTTGGAAGTAAAAGTCTACAACACTGTACTGAGTTATTAATCATTAACAAAATTAATTTTGTTCATCAAAGTGTCCTGAAGAAATAAATTTATTTAAAAAAGCCAGTGTCAGTAGTTCTTGGATCCCTCGAGTGTCTTATGTGCATCACAGCCAGGTTACTATCTTTACAGCTGAAAACAATTTATCTGTTGTTTTATTTTCATGTCCCCTTCAACACAGACCCCTGGCAATGAACATTGCAATTAAATTACCACTGATACAGGACACTGCTTGTAAATAATTTCCCATGGCTATCTGTTTTTACAATTGGTCATCCTGTGTTATATATATAATTTCTTGCTTTGGCCCTGCTTTTCCTGTTCAGCACTCACTTTGCCCTAAAATTCAATTCTGGCTTACTCCCTGGAAGACTATTTGTCCCTTTTCATAGGGTATAAAAATTTAAATTATCATCATCATCATCATCATCTTTATTTCCTTCCATGGAAGATTACATGATATAAGAATAAATCATCTGAATACAATCAATAAATATAAAAAAAAAAAAAAAAAAAAAAAAATATTCTATATTGGAATACAAATTCTTACACATTATCAATCAACAAAGTGTTCGTCAACTCATAAGTTGCAAGTTTCAGTACCTTATTTACAGAAGATAGCTGCACAATGCATGACAAAGTATGCTGCATACAGGACGAATAGCTTGGAGTTTTCTTTGTCGATTACTCCTGATGGTAACCTTTTACCTAAAAGATATTGTAGTTGCAGCTCATCTTCTGCATTAAATAACGTAATGTGCAGGCTCAGGGGAAATTTATCAGTAAGGAAATCCCAGAAAGAATTTCGAAAGTTCGACATATAAGGACAACTAACACAACAGTGAAGTATCAAGTCTGTATAAACATTCCCACATCTAATACACATATCAAGCTGTGTTTGTGGAACAGCAGCCCATAGTTTAGCTACATATGTAAATACCTTAGTGTGTTGTCTAGTTTTAGCCGACTGCCACACTGAGGCAGGTCGTAAGTATTCGTGTATCGAAGAGAATCTATCAAAATCTGCTTGATTAGACATACGAACTCTCCAGAGGCTATTTTCAAGACCAACAATTTTTGACCTTACAATTTCTTTCCAATTATGTTTATCTGGAATTTCAGAATGATGTAAATAATCAGTTAGATACCCGAGCAAGTCAAACTTCTTTGAGGTATAATATAAATTTGAAATTAACCCGCAGCTTGACATGCATCCGCTCAGAATGAAGTGAAATAACGCAACGTTAAACACACGTTTAGTATGTACATTGTTAGGCATCAAACACAATCTGTGTAAAAACATCAATTTTCTTCTATCAATTTCGGACTGTGCTGATGTCCATCCTAGCATTCCCAGGGCAATGTCTGATCTTGTATGTATTGGAAAACCTTGTAAATGTTTGGCAAAATACCTCAGAGTTTTATCCAATAAAGCGAGGTCACTTTTTGAAATGTTACACCATAATTCACTTCCATAAAACATTGAAGGGAAAATTACCTTTTTAATTACATTTGCAGCAACCAAAGGATTTAAACCATTCGGTTTAATGCCAATACCAAACAGACCGTGAAAAGATTTTTTCCCTTTCTTGCATGCATCGAGTATTGCGTCATGCGACGTCAGCTTTGAGTTAATCCGGTGACCCAGGTGTGTTGCCGAATCGGTGACCGGCAAACATGACGGGCCAAGATACCATTTCATATTGATAAAATTCTTGTATTGGGGTCCGAAAATGATAATGTATGACTTTGTAACACTAAGCTCGAATCGCCACTTATTACTGTAGTCGTATGCTATATCTAACAGCTTTTGTAGATTGCTAGGATATATAGCCAAAAGTGAAATATCATCAGCTAGGGTTGGATTTCCCACAGCTAAGGATCCAATCTTTGCTCCAAATCCACTATTTTCTAACTGTAGCAGCAAGTCATTTATAAATATTGTGTACATCAAGGTTGACAAAACACCCCCTTGTCTCACTCCTTGGCCAATTGAGAACCAATCTGAAAATTGCCCATTTACAAGAACTTTACTCTGTAAATTTGTATACATGTTAAAAAATATCAAAAGGGATTTACCCGTAATTCCCAACGTGAATAATTTAAAAAGCAGTCCTTCGTGCCACACGGTATCAAATGCCTTTTTTGTATCAAGAAAAGCAGCAAAAACCCGTGAACCCATGTTTACATTATATTGTACTGATTGCAACAGCACAAAACTCGCTGTTGTGCAGCCTAAACCTTTTTGGTAACCATGTTGTTGTGAACTGGGTATACTAGAATTAGTATCTTTGAGCCAAGTTACCAAACGTTCATGAATAATTTTCTCAAAGGTTTTGTAGATAACAGGCAGTAAAGTAACAGGCCTGTAACTTTCGAGGGAGTTCTTTGATTTGTCCCTTTTCATAGGGTATAAAAATTTAAATTGAATACATGCATCTTCATTAAATACCTGCTTTACAGACTTATAATGGAGAAATAAAAGCAGCAAATATCAAATAACACTATGTGAAATATTGTTAGGGGTTACATTTAATGGGAAAGGGAGGCCATGTATCATTTGAAAGAAATGAATTTTACTTTCAAAGAGTTATTGTTGATAATGTTGACTCAAATTAAGGATCAATTTTTCTAAATATGGCTTATTTTATATACAAGTCAGAAAGTATACTGAAACTGTCTTTTGACAGAAGTTATTTTCCACAAATTTTCTAAAACCTTTACATCATTCTGCCCTCTACCATCTGCAAACTAATTTTATAAATGAAGTTCTTTGTCTTTCCCTTTCTTTGATTTAACAAGTGCGTGGCATTCGGTTTATTAAAATCTGCAAGTACAAGATATGCATCACATGGCGCTCTACAGTTTTGCATTTTGCATAGGGTTAGAATTTTAAATTAAAAGAATTTCTCTGGCTTTCCTCACTGGTTATACTGGCTATTTAAAAAAGACCTTGTATATCTTAGGTATAGATCAAAGAACCTTTAATTTCCTTTATTTTGGTGTATGATTGATGGGTGTAATATGGGTTATAGAGTATACAGCTTGGCCTTACTCCAGATATGCACCTTTCAAAAAAGTGCTAGCTCCCCTTGGTCATTTTCACTTCATGAACTTCAGAGGTAAATTGTATAAAAAAGATATTTTCTCCGTTTTAATAGCTGCTATGGATAGCATACTTTAGACTAATTCAGGCTGATATTTTTAGCACAAGAGAACAGTCATTTTAGTTAGCAGTATGCGTAGATCATGTACAATTTCCAAAAGTACAATATCCAAGAGAAATATCATCCACATTACATTAATGTAGCATTGTGGTATGCCAACATTCTCTCCACTGTGCATGTCTGAAATACAAACATGTTCACCTTACATACGTCACTCTCTCAAAAGTACATAATTACTGGTGAGGCCCCCTTAAAAAGGACATGGGGTTTTATTATTGTATGATAAAATTTTGATTGTATGGCTGAAACATTTAAGCCACAAGCATTAAAACAATCCTTTTGAATAATTCTCCTGTATTTCCCCCCCACAGAACAGCATTTATGAGTGTCAGAGTCTCTAACAAGTCCAGTCTCCCCCCATGATAAAAAGTGAGCTATTTTAAAAATGCACATTACATTTTGTAAACATAGCAACCAACGTTATGCTGAAAGACAAGAACATGAAACTAGCCAGAACTTTTTCTGAGATATCAACAATATATTTTACAGTTTGAAAAGGGATGAAACAGATCTGATTTATAAAGGTCAAAGGTCAAAAGGCAAAATATTTCTACTCTGAGTGAAATGACTTTCTTTTCCAGATTTACACCATATATAAATTGCTTTTAATGTACAAAGTTACAACACTATGGTCATAAACTAAGTATCCAAAAGCAAATTCAATAAATTTTGTACAACTTAACAAATAATTTAATTATCAAAGTTATAAATGAAAAAGTGAGAGGAACTTACAGTATCATAAAGTGAACCCAAAATAATCTTGATAAAGTTCTCTGAAAGTCCCAAATGAATAAAAAGTTCTATATAAATATCAAAACTGGAAATGTGCTGGTCCACCAAAAATCATGATGTCAACAAGATGGCATCATCCCAAACTCCATCAAATAATTTATAACAGTTAAAGAATAACATTATTTTCCAAGTAATGAGCACTTTCTATTTCCACTGAACATTCCAAAGAAGTATTTTTCCTCTCAAATAATATCTAAGTACAACATAAAACACAAGAAATGAGGATGACTACAAAATGTGGAATGAATCTGACTGCTAAGTTCTCTCCTTATATACACCTAATGAGTCTTATTTCATAATATGCCATACATGACAGATCACACTACTCAGTTTGCGTCAAACTTGTCTATTCATATGACCTAGCCCAACCAATGGAAAGTTACTGATTTCTTCCAGAAACATCAAAACCCCATCAGCCAATGGGAAATTATGCACCAATGTCTAATTATTAAGATTATTATTATTATTAATTGTCAATAAATACATAAGCATCTATTTATAGATCCTATATAATATGCTCTTAAAGTAACTTGTATAGGATAAGTATCATTTTGTATTGTTTCTTCAACTCTTGTATCGATATGGGTATTGATAGGGTATTGCTATATGTATCGATATGGGTATCATAATGAAAAATAACTGATACATTCATACATCAATTAATCATTTGACCCCTAACAGAGAGCTAGAACTGATTTCAAGGATGATTCATGAAAATTGTTATATCTATTAACAAATGAAGTACCCCACATACTTTCTCATTTCTCAAATACTCAGTGCTAAAGTTAATAACATCATAGCCTCTTGTTGGCCATAATTCAGCCATTTGTATACATTCTCTGGTACCTTCTTAGTCTCCTTGGTCATAATTCAGCCATTTGTATTCATTCTCTGGTACCTTCATAGTCTCTTAATCTCTTCTCTTGATCGTATATCCAACAATACCCTTTCCTGTCATCATCAAATTTCTACCATTTCGGTGGTGGTTGTGCACCACACAATCTTCTGAATATTTATCTAGAACAATATAAATATTAAACACCAACTCCAGTATAATTCTGGATTATTCGCCGAGTTGGCCAATGTAAACTTTTTTGACTGGTCAATATTAACCTGAGACTCTATACTGTTCGTTCTCATCATTAATGAAATCAATGCTTGCAGGCATTACACTGGGATACTTCCAAATGCATGCATATTGTTTTAACAATAATTACATTAATTCACTTGAAGGGTTTATGACTGGCTTAAAACCTAACCATTTTCACAACATGAGTATTTATTGTACCTCACTAATTGCAAAATATTGGTAGGCACTTAATTAACACAATAAACAGATCCATAATGTATAAAGGAAACATAAACTAACGACCACTTCCTAACCGTTACGATAGTTCTATCTAATGCCCCAACAGTTTAGAGACCGCTAAATTTTAGCAAGCTCTTCGGAAAATCTCAAACTGCAGGATATTAGATTAACATCGCTTACTAGAAACACCCACCAAAATGCGCTCAAAATTTTAAAAACACAATTATTTACATGTTTAGGTACAGTAAAACCTGTCTTGAGAGACCACTGTTATGAGAGACCACCTGTCTTGAGAGACCAGTTTCTCCATGTACAGATTTAGAGATTATATAGTGTTATAACCTGTTATGAGAGACCACCTGTCATGAGAGACCATTATGTTTTGGCAGAAGGGGTGGTCTTTCAAGACAGGTTCCACTGTATATATATATATATATATATATATATATATATATATATATATATATATATAGGTGTACACTCGAATTGCACACTCGAATATTATATGTAATTGTTTTCATAGTAAGAATAAGCCACAAAAAAACTTGTATATAAACATTTTTTATATGAATTATTTACCAATTTCTAGTGCAATTCATGTCATGTCACTCTGTCATACCTGATTGGACAGGTATGATAAATCATGAATTCGCCAGAACTCAAAATATAAGAGTAAGATTATAATTGTGAGAATACAGACTGTGTATTTACATTTTTTCAATGGAAATATCATACACTTATGTGATATAAAGATAATAAAGGTTCATCTGACAAACAAAATGAGGTAAAAGCTGTCCAATCAAGTATAACCAAGCGACTTCATTACATGAATGAAGCAAAAAATAAAAAATGTAAATAATTCCTAAAAATTTAACTTAAATCAAATTTGTTTTTTTTATCATTATTCATACACATACAAATCACAATACATTTATCTTCATGAGTGTTATGGTTAAAAAAATATGTGCATTTCAGAGTATTTTGGTTTTTTTAGTGTATTTTTTTGCATACCAGGGCCAAGCAATGTGGAATGAATTGCCCACTGAACTTAGACACAAAGACACAGTGATCACATTCAAGAAGGCTCTCAAAACTCACTTATTTTGACTGCAAGAACAAACTTAAAAACCTAATAATGTTTCCTACCTTAAATATTATCAGCACGTTTTTTAAATTATTTTCTAATTTCATGGTGTTTGTTTTTGTAATCATTTCATTATATGTTTTTTATCTATGAGGTACTGTCTAATGTTGTAAAGTGCTTAGCGCTTCTAAAGATTAGGCACTATAGAAAGTCCTCATTATTGTTATTATTTCAGTATTTCTAGTACCCAATTAGCATTAATTTCAAACTCTAAGCTAAGAAGCAGTATCAATATGGTCTGCAAATTGCAAGATATTCTTGAAATCTGGCATCCATTTCCATCCGAAAAGCGGACAGAACTGTGCTAGTGACATTGTGCATTTGGGCAGTAATATATTCCTACATGTAAGACCCTGACGCTGATATTTATGTTCTGGGCGTCAGTCCTAAAACAAAACCATCATGTGCTATGTCTTAATTGTAAGACTAGACAGTTATAGTATTATTAATACTGCGCCTCCTTCACCACAACCTTGTTTACATTGTATGACTAATTTCGTGTCTTAAAAACAAGTTCAAATTAACAAATTTTAATTTACATTTATAAACCAAGTATTTTAAAGACACTTAATTATATACCGTTTTTATAGCTGTGCGAATGAAAAACTTAAAACAATAATACTATTAAAGGGGGGAGGTAGTTTTAGATATACAGTAGTGTTTCCCTTACTAACAGACTTACCTTCAACGGTTGGTTTTTTGGCAAAAAATGACATTTTATGTTTCCAGTAACAGAATGGTGTTTCTTATGAATACTGTTCAATATATACACCTGTATTTTGAGTGTTTTGTTTGTGCTCATATGAGAGTGACAAATTCCGGAAGTATTTGCTATCGAAGAAACGGGTACTACTAAATATCTCAATCACAGGCAAAGCTGGGCAAATGCACGCAGAGACAAGCAAAGACAGAACATAGACACTTTAAACTGACTGAATTTTGATGTCAATTTTATACAGCATCTAAACAATAATCTTGTATATATGCTGTTAATTTCTTTTTGTAAATGTCTACTGCACTCACAGTTGTAATGAATTATTCCAAATATTCAAAAATATTTTTCTTCAACAAAATGAAATATTCGTATCAGTATTTGTAACATATTCTATCTCATTTAATAATGGTGCAATAAATTTCGTTGGGCCATGTAATTTAAAATACATGTGGTATGCATTGGGAAAGGAGAAGAGCGCAATGAAGTTTCAAAACTTCACTAACTGAAAAGTTCCTGTTATTTGGTATATTTTTCATCTAAAGAAATAAAAGAAATATGTTTATAATCTATCTATTCTCATTTCAGATTCAAAATAAGAAATCCCACCAAATATGTATCTGTGTTGTCATTCACTCCAATCAATGAAGCAAATAGGTTTATTATCCCTGTTTTTTGACGCAGTTAATTCCCATCCTGTCCAGATGAGATTCAGTGACGTTTTATCTTCTTGCTGTTTTGTCTTATAATGCACGTGAGAACGAGTCAACAGCTGCGCTACTTGGTCACGCTTTCTGTTGACTTTTGGATATACGCTTATTTCTTCACCGATGTCCAAGTACACGAAAATCCACCAGATTTAGCACATGTGATGCCAGCTTCTTCAAAACGAGGCAAACACAGTGGAAAGTCCTTTGAGTACGTCTGTTTTGTGTATTAATCGTAACTGTGTATTATATCGTGACCATTTTTATGTAGGTGTGCGTGCACAATTTTAGTTCTTCAGGAATATGATATGTTTTGGCTGACCACAATACGGTTCTTCTTCCAATATAACGTGCAATATTGATCCCATTATAACAAAAAACGTAATTCCTGCCTCAAATGAAGTTTTAGTATACATAACCATTTTTTCTCCAAAGTATTCGTGCATACGTATGTGTAGTCTTTAAGTATAATAAGTTATTTTAGAAATTAAGTTCTGCTCTAAGAAAGTGTAAATTTTACTTTTCTTTATATAAATAAAAACAATTGGGAATGCATTAGAAATGAAGGTTAACATGCTAATAACAGGTTAATAAACTTATAAATTGCATAATGAGCATTTTCAAAATGTCATTATACTGCCGCTATGCTAATTGAGCTGAAGGTCGCGCGTATCTAATCAGCTACTTGTGGTGTAACACGCGTTGATGCGTGTTAATCGGATTATAGTAATACGTCACTTCCATAAACTGTAAATTTTATATCAGCAGTATATATTTTCCAGTATTGGAAGCGTAAAAACGTTTCTCTTCTTGTACTGCCTCTTTGTTATTTGGTTAAATAGATATTAGAAAATAACGATTGACACATAGGCATACTCAATGTTTTCTAATTCTGATATATTTATTCATATACATATTGTATCAACAGTATAAAAAAATTAAATATTGTAAGTATTTGCCATTTATTTGCCAGTCTTTATTCTATCCATTTCTTTTCCAAACACTTACTGTAATTCAATTTTTTTAGAAATTTACACGAAGAAATTTCACCCTCAGTAAGAAAAATATAGAGTAGAAGTAGCAATAAAATTTCAAGAAAATAAAACCTCCATTTTTAAAAATATTTAATTATATAAAGAATAAAAAATCAAAACAGACTTAACAAACATTACTAATTCTTATATATTGATTTATACAAAATTTGTATCAAGAGTAAATATTTTCATTATTGTAAGTATATATAACGTATCTATACCGCCTTGCCCATCCTTACGTTTCTAATTCCTTCTCTCAACACTTGCAGTAATTAAATATTTATAGAAATTTACATGAGGACATTTCAATGTCATTAAGGATAAAGGAGATTATTATTAACTTCCATATGTAAAATATTTAATTATTTAAAGAAAGAACGACCAACACACGACAATCAAACATTTCTATTTCTGATAAGTTATTTTTATATATGGTGTATCAACATGAAATATTTTCCAGTATTGTATGTATATAACATCTACGCACCATCTTTATACACTTCTATTTTTCCATTAGTTACTATCTGTACACGAGAAACTAACTGCATCAGTTTTTAATGAGATAATTTTTATATGCAAATAATGATGAGACGACTCCATTCTTTTGAGAAAAGTCATTATTGAATATTTACAATAATTCACTGAATATATTTTTAAAATGCGAAGATTATCACATACACAAAACAAAAATGTCCAATTTGTATATGTTTATTGTATAAATTTTCTATAAACAGCGAATATGTTCCACTATTGTCCGTTTAAATGTCTATACCGTCTTTGCAGAGTCTTTGTCCGTCTTTGCGCGTCTTTGCGATATTAGTAGGACCGGAAAAGACACTTGAGATCAATCGTTCCATCGAGTTCGAATTTTGTTAGGGGAAGTCACTCAAGAAAAGCAAAACGTAGGAAAGCAACACTGTCTCCACAAGAGGTTGAAACTCAATCAGTTTTTGAAATTTAAATGTACTCCGTACAACCTGTCCTTCTTTTTATAAAAGTTAAGTTTTTAGCAGCAATTTTTTAAAATAAATAAACAAATGCCTGGTTAATACTACAGTACAACAGTTGCACTGTTTTAAAATTATTATATTTATACTGCAGCATTAGAGTTACATCTGAGCAATCAAACTTTATTTGCATTTATTGAATTCGTACGAAGTTAAAATAAAGTGGTTGATCGAATGATCAAAACGGAAGTAATCGGAACGGACAGTAAAAGTGGGTTTATTGGTCTTTTGAGTCGAAGAATTAAGCTTTTAATTGATCAAACATCCTTTATTGTTATTTTGATAATTTTGTTCTTATTAAAACAGATAAGTCTTACGGCAACGGGATTTACCCTAATCGACAGGGGTTCGTTACAAAGAAAATGTGGAGTATCCGTCCATAAATCAAGGGATAGGAGTCTAACTTGTAACAATATAACACTGTTAGAGGTTAAAACTCCCAACCCTTGATTCATGGACGAATACTCCAGATTTTCTTTGCAACGAACCCCTGTGCCCTACGCTACCACAATCAACTAAAATCTGTCATAATTGACTGCAAAAATACCACAGTCAACCATACTTAGCACAATTTGCCACAAACGACTATAACCACACCACATTATTCTATAATCAAGGTTAAAATACAACAGAAATTATCAGAATTGACTAGCGGTGATATGATACACCAGTGATGCGTATCAATACAATTCATGTTAACAGTCTACAATATGATACATTATTGATTCTGATCAAATTGATGGTCTTTTCATCTTTTCAAGGTCTCCCGCTAGTAGGATGTTGACATATTGGTTGTATTTTTAGTAGCCTGGAACGCTGTATTATCGCGGTACTTAATGTTCTTATCGGTACATATTAAAACTGTTTTGCTATTGCTGCTTACTTATTACTTATAAAGTTTCAATAACTTTCCCTCTTTCTATTCCTATAAGAATGCTTTGTCAATCGAAGCTCATAAATGTAAATATAACAGCATATGGTGACTGACCTAGATTAACGTACCATGGGGGAACAGCTCTATATTATCGTGGTATTTGCCTAAGTTACATGTGGTAGCATGCAGGTATTATAATAAATATAAAATACCACTTACCTATGAAAAGAAATGTCCACGCTTGTACTGGCATAATATTTCCAAAATAAATTAAAGGATCCAATAATAAAATCAAACACACATATGTAATTCAACTGTAATTCCATAAATAGCAAAATTACAAATTAAAAGCAATTATTATTTAACTTTATATGAATTTTAAATGCAATGTGGGCAATGAAATGTAAATATATAACAACTATTGTTAATATTATTATTGAAATATTACTGATTTCAAGAATGTTTAACTGTTATTATATTCTTATATATTTATGAGAAGTATGGTCTTAAGCAACATTTTGTAAATTTTGGTCCATATTAGCTACCATGAAATGAAATTGCAACCTTAACCTTGTAAGGACATGTATGACACAAGCAGTATATGACCTATACTCATCAAACATCAGACAATACACTGAATATATTTTCATAATCAAAGCCAATGCTGGTATAGCAAGTTCCACTGGAGTTTTCTATATGATGATAAACGTAAATGATTGCACTTTACAAAAATAGTGATGTTCATTCTTTTTCATTGTAAACTTATAACAAATGTAGACATTTTAGAGGATATTGTGCTGTACGATATTTGCGTACTTACTGGCTACAGCTTTATATATGTAAACAACTGCTAGACGGCGCATGTCCAAAATTAGTCGAGAAATCCCATTTGCTGCGATAATATAGAGCCCCTGATAATATAGTGTTGGAGTATATGTAGATTACTTACAGACATATGTGTAGACATATCATCAGTTCTTTCTTGACAAGATGAAAAAAAACAATTACAAACAGTCTACCTGTTTGGTATCTGTTTTTTTATTCATTTGTTATGCCTTTCAGGTTGCTCCATTTCATCAGGTGCAGGGCTCATCTCAGTCACCATTCCTTTTGTTTTGCACTGTATGAATGCTTTGAAAACATTTTATCATACATGCCAACCATAAAGCTTTTAGCATGGTCATTACACTTTTCTTTACCAGATTATATCTTACGCTCACCTGTGCAGGGATCGTCCTGGGCTTCGCCAATGTCGCAAATTGCGATTTTATTTCCTTCTTGGCGACAAAAATATCCCATCTGGCGATTTTTTTGGCGACATACGTTTTGGTTATTTAATTTGTACATACAATCATGGATTTGGACTGGATAAATTAAAAGGCAGAACGAAAGGAAGCCACAAACTTGACTAAGCAATGCATTGGTATCAATCTGTTACACAAACAATCCTTTGTTCTTATTGACAACCCCATCTTTACAGTACATTGTTACATCATAATCTGCTTATGCTGACATCTGGGCTGAGTACTGTATGCTGCGATACAGTCAATCATGCTACCGCACTATACCTACAACTGACCGACTTCTGAAGACGCGAATAGAACAGATACAATTAATTGTATGGCTAATCCTTCTGTTTTTTTTTATACATATACCAATACAATAGTTTTGCTGAACCTTCATAGAAAACTGATAAGCTTTGAAGTACCGACAACTGTGTATGAATACAAAGCAAATGGAAACAATCTAAATCACAATTACATCTGTCGCCAGTGCAGCATTTTACTCATTGACCTTTTCCTTTTGCCATCAGTCCTGTGTTACGGCTGCAGAGACTTAAACTCCGCAACAAGAAATAGCAAAAAAAACCAAAAAAAAAACAACAGTTTTGCATAATTAATAATAATTATTTATTTCTCAAAATACAGGAGTGAAAGAATCCCGAAGTTGGGTGTGAATTTATGCTTATATATACGGTCCAATATTGCCAGGTGTTGACTCGTGTAAGTTTCATTCGTGGGAATGGAGATCCTATTTTTCTTGTCGAGAAAATTTATACAGCATTCAGTGATCATTCTTGGGATTTAGGAAGCAAATCGCTACAAGCTTTGTGAAGCTAGCCATAAAAGGGGGGGGGGCTGCTGAGAGACTACTGGTGTCACCTGTCAGCACTGTACACTGTGAACGTGGATTCAATAAGATGAACTTCATAAAAACTGACATCAGAAATAAGCTCTGCATCTCATCTCTCGAGAATTTAATGAGAATCAGCATGTACAGATGTGAAAAATTAGACTTTGAAACTGCATTCAACAAGTGGGCAACCCTAAAATCGCGACGGATCTTCATGTAACACTTTGTAACATTTTGTTAATGCTTCTTGTAATTAAAGTATTAACTAATCCATCTTTTGTAATTTTCATTGCCTGTTACATTAATAGACTAAATTAACACTTGGAAAAATGTACACTACTTTTTTTGGCGACACTTTTTGAAAATTGGCGACAAAATATTGAGGTTGGCGATTTTTTTGGCGACAGCTTTTTAAAAGCCAGGACCATCCCTGCCTGTGTATGGATTACACTCTTCTGATACATTAAAAATGAAAAATAAAGCAATGAGTTGTGTCTGTCATTTATATTAACATAATTTTAATTCCACTCATCTTAAAATTGTAAGAAAATACCAGAAAGAAAGACTGCTGCATGAGAATAGTGGAAGAGCTAATTTGTTGAGCATTGATCTACATATAATTTCCTAATTTTCTATTTTTAGCAGCTGTAATTGACCCATTTCCAAGAAAACAGACAGGTTCTTTAATTTGAAACTATGCCTTGCAGATTCATTATATTTTTATTCAAGATAGGTAGTGGACCAGTCTGTACTTTTAATGAAAACGGCACCATATATTAAGTAAGCTTTTATGGTTTGACTTGTAGATGAAACTTCTTAGAACTGATCAGTCTTTTTAAACTAAAATAAACATTACTGATCAGAAAAAGGACAATCAACACTGCTTTACAGATTTGTAAAAAATGAATATGAGAGTGACGCAATACAGCACTCAGGTTGAGCACTTCATCATGCCGAATTTGTGGACTTCACAAAGATTCAACAAAAGTTAAGCATACAGACTAGTTAAAGTTAGTGTTGAATATAAATAATTTTTCAGTTTGTTTTGTTTTGATATTGTGGTTTTAATCCACATTTGCCTACTTTTCCAAATATTTTGACCCTTAGATCCAGGTTAAAAGCAAAAATAAACATGTAAATTTTTAGCTCCTTTGACATACCCTCAAGGAAGTAGGATTATTAATAATGGTACTTGTAGTACATTGACTACACCTTTTGTGCTCAGATTATGTTTATTTGGCCCATTATATTAACAACAATTATGCTTACAACTCTCTCAGGGATGGCATGGTATGATTTTTTTTACCAGACTTGAATCAGATTGTTCTTACTATAGTCTGTTTTTTTTATATCTCCGATCTGTTTTTTTTTAAAAAAAACGGTCTATCTGCTCCCATTCTGCAATGACCCTTGTAAATTATTCATCCCATATATTAGTTAGTACACAACTCTCGTAAAGATTATTCTGATTGTTTGAAGGTTTAAATTCATCCAATGAATCTTCGTGTAATGGAAACTGATGGCAATGGAAAGAAGAAGCATGCTTGAAAAACATGGCATCCCGAGTTGTTGAGAGAGACCATGACACAAAAAGTTTATATAAAGGTTTAAAAAACTTATGGAAATGGGAATGGCTGGAGCGAAAAGTTGACCGAAATTTAGTGGGTCAGTTTATGAGAAAACTGAACACTAGAGGACTGCTCATTGGTTCACAAAAGTAAAGGTGTATTTTCTTTGGGAGCCAATAGTAACTGCTCAAAGAATGATCCATGTGGATATCATCCTGCTGTAGTCTACACTTCTTCAGTTAGGGTGACTATTCCTAGTTATTTTTCCTTCGCTGGTTGTAATACCATAAGCCCCCTGCCCCAATCTGGTAAGCTCAGCAACACAATAGCAACAGTTTACATATTGCTAAGATCGAAATATATTTTTTTTAATGATTGAGTACTTATCTGTGACAAGTGCCAGATTTCATCCTCCTGCTCTGAAGTGATGTCCTTCTAGTTAAGGAATCACCATATGCCAAGAATGTAACTTATAATCCTTTTTATTACTGTTGAGTGTATATAACTTATAGTCATTTTTATTAATGTTGAGTGTATTTATGTAAAGTCCTATTATTCCTGTTGAGTATATGTAACTTAAAGTCCTATTTATTACGGTTGAGTGTATGTAACGTAAAGTCCTTTTTATTATGTTGAGTGTATGTAATGTAAAGTCCTTTTTATTACTGAGTGTATTTAACTTAAAGTCATATTACTGTTGAGTGTATGTAACTTAAAGTCATATTATTATATGCTCATTTTTTTCCCTGTTAACTTTACATTTTCAGAATCGTTCAGTATTAACCGATACTGAACTTGCACGACAATACACATATAGCATTCACGTGCATAAAGGAACTACTTTCTATTGTAAACAATCAATGGACACAGACGCCAGCACTTTTGATTTGTACACAAATCATGTACACTCGCGTAAGAGGCTTTTTACGTTGTGGTTGTTTGAATTTATTTCTGAATGAACTAAAACAGATGTTTTGTGGACTGCCACATACCAGTTGCTTTGGCACATTCCACGTTGATACAGTGTTATGGATTTAGGCTAGCTACAGTATATAACAGACACAAGATAAGGTCCTTACAAATAACATACAAGTGACAAGTCATATACTCTCTTCTTTAGCTGGTGATAAGAATGGCAAAATAAAATATACTTAGTTTTACATCCTGAATTTCCTCAAAATGTATTTTCTTAATTCTGCAAATCCGAATTGCATGAGCCATGTCATAGGTTTTCAATCTGGATTACACATTTCAAAATTGTGCTATAATTTAGATGATAAGTGCAATTGCATCCTCCTTACTGCACTCAAAATGAAATAAGCATTAAATTCCATAGCGTCTTTTTGATAATTGCAATTGAAAGACTTCATATTTTTCCAACATTATAATTTCAAACATTCAGTGACAGAAACAGAAACACATTTGCAGATGTCAACATGCTTCTCTCTAGCTTCAGTGTCATGTATTTCATGTGGAATCGTCACATACAAATCCAGTCCATAATCATGAAATTTCCTAGAATCGCGAAAAATACCAAAATCTATTCATTCCAGATCAAATTCTCTTAATTCAGTCAGTGGTATTTTCCATCCTGAAAAGAGTACTGGCACTGCTGTGCTCTGCATGCCCTTCAAAGGCATCATCTTCACTTTGAACCAGGGGTCAATTTCAAAAGGACCAGGTCATTGTGAGTTGTTGTTGTTGTCTTGGGTTTAACACTATTTTCAGTGCATGATAGGCTATACCTTTGCATGGTGATAAATATTTTCCAGTCCTTAAAGTGGAATAAAATTAGACTATATTATGATTATAAAAGTAATTTTAAAACATCAGTATACAAATTATTAAAATTATTTATCATTTTTCAGATTTCTTATGAAAGGCAAACAAAATGGAGGCAGAGGTGCTGAGAGAAGTTCCAGAGTCATTGAAGAGGCTGGTTCGACTGATTGTTCGTGGATTCTATACCCCAGAACATGCCATTGTTATTGACATGCTTGTTCGCAATCCTTGCATGAAGGAAGAAGATTTATTGGAGCTCCTGAAATTTGAACAGAAGCAACTGCGTGCCATAGTGAATTCACTGAAGAATGATAAATTTCTTAAATCAAGACTCAGAGTTGAAACAGATGAAGAAAAGAAAATGAAGAAACACAACTATTACTTTATCAATTATCAGGTGTTTGTCAATGTTGTCAAGTATAAACTGGATCATATTCGGAGAAAAATCGAAATGGAAGAGAGAGACAATACCAGTAGGGCATCGTTCAAGTGTCCAAGTTGTCAAAAGACATTTACAGATCTGGAAGTCGACCAGCTGTTTGATTTCATGAGCCAAAAGTTCATGTAAGCCAAGTCAAGTTTATGCTGCATATACATTCCATCTAAACCTATCTCTTTCTGCTACATTTCACTGCATGCATGTGCCATTAAGGTACTAATTAAACATGCACCTGACCTGAGAAAGACTGAATAATAGGAACAGACAATGCAAATACATCCATATTCCTTTATTGTTATGAAGGGAGGCATCATATCTTTGTTGTTAGAGCATCAGGTTCCTAACCTAAGGGTTACTGGTCCAATACTCACCCAAGCCAGCTTAGATCAGTGACATGGTGTGTCCTTGAGAAATGCACTTAGGTCCCATTTCATTGCCAGTGATGCACTCAAAGTAACATTAAATCGAACAAGCAAGTGTTATTAATATGCATACCTCTATTTCATTGGAAAGGTTTGAATTTGTACTTGTCAGTACATAAGTAAACAGCTACATCAGAATATCATCTTCTAAAATTGACATGTTCACAAAATTACATTGTCTGTATTTGAGTGAGCTATTGTGCTATGATCCATTAATTGTGACATGTTCACAAAATTTCATTGTATTTAAGTGAGTCATTGTGCTATGACCCATTAATTGTGACATGTTCACAAAATTACATTGTATTTGAGTGAGTCATTGTGCTATGACCCATTAATTGTGACATATTCACAAAATTACATTGTCTGTATTTGAGTGAGTCATTGTGCTATGACCCATTAATTGTGACATGTTCACAAAATTACATTGTATTTGAGTGAGTCATTGTGCTATGACCCATTAATTGTGACATGTTCACAAAATTACATTGTCTGTATTTGAGTAAGTCATTGTGCCAGTAAGTGTAGCAATAGACTATCTCTCCCTTTAATTGAAGCATGGAAATTTGTGTCAAGGAAGTTTTTCAATTTTTATCTTGCAGAGGAGTTCTGAAATTTGACAAATTATATGCCATAAAATAAAACCAAATTACCCAAGAATCAGAAAATTCCCATTTACCATGCTTAATGGTTTCCTTTTGTTTTTAGCTCTTGATTTATCATCACAAACTAGAATAAATGTGGTTGCAGACATTATGGGTAAGTTCATCCATTTCTTCAAAGTACAAACATGGTTTCTATAGTACTGAGCACTGTGTGATACCAGTACCATAATGGCAGAGTGTCACTGAACACTGGATGAGGCCAATACCATAATGGCAGTGTTATTGAGTACTGGACAATATCAGTACCATAATGGCAGTGTCATTGAGCACTGGGTTTATGTCAGTACCATAATGGTAGAATATCATTGAGCATTGGGTAATAGCAGTAACGTAATGGCATGGTGTCATTGAGTACTGGACAATATCAGTACCATAATGGCAGTGTCATTGAGCACTGGGTTTATATCAGTACCATAATGGTAGAATATCATTGAGCATTGGGTAATAGCAGTAACATAATGGCATGGTGTCATTGAGTACTGGGCAATATCAGTTCCATAATGGCAGTGTCACTGAATTCTGGATGAGACCAGTACCATAATGGCAGTGTTTTTGAGTACTGGGTTTATATCAGTACCATAATGGTAAAATGTCATTGAGCATTGTTGATGTCAATAACGTAATGGCATGGTGTCATTGAGTACTGGACAATATCAGTACCATAATGGCATGGTGTCATTGAGTACTGGGCAATATCAGTACCATAATGGCATGGTGTCATTGAGTACTGGGCAATATCAGTACCATAATGGTAGTGTCATTGAGTACTGGGCAATATCAGTACCATAATGGCAGTGTCATTGAGTACTGGGCAATATCAGTACCATAATGGCAGAATTTCATATGATCATAATATGGTCATGTCTTTTAAAACTGTCATGGAAATATCTATAGACTGATTCTTGATCAGGGTAACTTTGCTAACATTATTGATGATATGTGTAACATCAGTTTCTTAATCAGCTAAATAATACCATCTATTGTTTTTGATTTAATTGAATCAGGATCTATCTAATTGTTAGTGATCATAGAGGTACATTCAGGCTGGTTACAAAATTTAAGTTTTTCAAAAGAACTGTCTGGTTCTTTCA
Source organism: Sinohyriopsis cumingii (assembly GCA_028554795.2). Lineage (NCBI taxonomy): Eukaryota > Metazoa > Mollusca > Bivalvia > Unionida > Unionidae > Sinohyriopsis > Sinohyriopsis cumingii. Next base: position 96,444,304 of record CM068832.1, read on the forward strand.
GAGATGATATGAAGAATTTAATCATCTGATTAAAAACTTAAATTGATTGGATTGTTCACTTCCTGTTATAATGTGAACATTGCTTGTTAGTTTATTTGGAACAACCCTTTTTAGCACACCTCTGTTAATTCGTACACAATAATAATTGGATATTTACTACTCTTTTGTAGTGTTATTGATAACATTTAATTATCTTGCCTTTTGTGACATTTCTCAAGATTTTTTACATAAAATACATGAAGGACTAATATGTCTAGAGTCATCTAGGCATGCCATCAGTCATCTAGAGGATATGAAGTAATCTAGGGTATGATTTTAGACGTGTATGCCTCCAGTCATCTAGGGTATGTCTTGAGTCTTCTAGGGTATGCCATCAGTCATCTAGAGGATATGAAGTAATCTAGGGTATGCTTTTAGTCATGTGTATGCTTCCAGTCATCTAGGGTATGTATTGAGTCATCTAGGGTATGCCATCAGTCATCTAGAGGATATGAAGTAATCTAGGGTATGCTTTTAGTCATGTGTATGCCTCCTGTCATCTAGGACATGACTTGAGTCATCTAGGGTATGCCATCAGTCATCTAGAGGATATGAAGTAATCTAGGGTATGCTTTTAGTCATGTGTATGCCTCCAGTCTTCTAAGGTATGTCTTCAGTCATCTAGGGTATGTCTTGAGTCATCTAGGGCATGCCATCAGTCATCTAGAGGATATGAAGTAATCTAGGGTATGCTTTTAGTCATGTGTATGCCTCCAGTCTTCTAAGGTATGTCTTCAGCCATCTAGGGTATGTCTTGAGTCATCTAGGGCATGCCATCAGTCATCTAGAGGATATGAAGTAATCTAGGGTATGCTTTTAGTCATGTGTATGCCTCCAGTCTTATAAGGTATGTCTTCAGTCATCTAGGGTATGTCTTGAGTCATCTAGGGCATGCCATCAGTCATCTAGAGGATATGAAGGTAATCTAGGTTATGCTTTTAGACATGTGTATGCCTCCAGTCATGAAGTGTATGCCTTCAGTCATCTAGGGCAGGGGTCAGCAACCTTTTGATAATAGTGTGCCAAAGTAGGATTTCGAATTCATTCAGCGTGCCAGCAGCCTATATTCCTATAAGTCTACCGGAAAATGTTGTTCTTTTTCATCAAGAAACACCATAATTGCTTCCAGACAAGAAACGAATCTATTCAAGACTTTACCTTGACTAAGCCAGCGAACATTGCTGTACAACAGGAGATCTGCATATTCACTCTCAATTTCTTCTAGAAGAGACTTGAATTGCCTGTGAATCAATGAAGAGCGGGAAACTATAAAGTTGACTGTCTTAACAACAGTTGCCATCACATAGTGCAAGTCCAATGATGAGATCTTTGCACACAAACTCTCCTGGTGTATAATGTAATGGAAGTTTAATAGTCGATGTCCAACGTGATTCTCAAGAAGTGTGACGAATCCTTTCTTTTTGCCAACCATTGCAGCAGCACCATCAGTTGTTACACAGAATAATTTATTCAGCTCGATGTTCTGATTTTTGAAATAGCTTACGAATGCAGTCAGAATGTCCTCTGCTTTGGTTGTATCAAGAAGAGCTAACAAGCAACACAACTCTTCACAAATACGATTATTTTCACAATATCATGCGACTACAGCTAGGCATGACAAGTCATTCAAGTCAACGCTTTCATCAAGAGCAACACTAAATACAATAGCTTGATTTAATCCAGTCGTTTGTTTAACTGTTAAATTTCAGACAAATCAGTTATGCGCCTCTCAATTGATCTTGCAGAAGCTGGTATTTCTTGAATCCGAGACAGTATAGTTTCTTTATTTGGCAAATCACTGAACATAATTTCAGCACAGCTCAAAACAGTTTCTTTGATGTACTCTCCATCTGTAAAAGGTTTGCCTTTCGAAGCCACACACTGAACAATTTTGTAACTACATTCAGTAGCTTTATTCTTCATTCCAACTGCTTGATTCAAAATACCAGTTTGTTTCTTGCAACTGGAAATAGCCCTTTTGATGGCTTCACTTTTCTCTTCAGAGGTTTTAAACTTGGATTGATGTTTGGTTTCATAGTGTCTTTGTACACTAGACGTACGACACACAACACTTTCACAACAGAAAGCACAAACATCACGATCCTTTTGTTGTATAAATCCATATTCTTTTGTCCAATTTTCTTGAGATGGGCGTTGATCAAGTTTTTGCCTTTTTTCGGCTATTTTAGGGGTACTGTAGTTAATACAAGAACATAAGAAATATCAATAAAACTATAAACGTTTAACACGTTGGCCGCATCCCTCAGTAGCGGCAGCATGCAGTGACTGGTGTAGCGCCTTCGGTGCCACACTAATATAGCCTGCTGCTAGACAGTGAAAGCGGACATGTGGCAAAACCTAGTTAATGGAAGAAATATTAAGAAAATGATATGGTGCCGTCCAGTGCACGCAGCAGCCATTATGCTGACGTACGTTGTTTTGACTTGCATTGAAAAAAATCTTTTTTTCCACTTATTACCTTTTTGGGGGGTCTTCCACGTGCCATTGAAAATCGCTCTGCATGCCAAGTCTGGCACGCGTGCCGTAGGTTGCCGACCCCTGATCTAGGGTATGCCATCAGTCATCTAGAGGATATGAAGTAATCTAGGGTATGCCTCCAGTCATCTAGGGTATGTCTTCAGTCATCTAGGGCAGTAGTTCCCAACCTGTGGCAGGGTTATTCCAAGGGGTTATTTGTTTAGCACAGCTATTATCATATGGAGGTCCATGAAATTTGTAAGAAGTGGTCATCATACTTGAAAAGATTGGGAACCACTGATCTAGGACATGCCATCAGTAATCTGTGGTATGCCTCCAGTCATCTAGAGTATGTAAATAAATTTCAGTACATCCAATCAAAAAGCAATGATCTCAATAAATTTTGCATTTCACATTAGTCTCATTTTGGAATATGCATTAGAAGTCGAGTCATCTTGTGTAAATTCTGAAAAACGATACAGTTTGAATTCACAACAATCATTACTTATCTTTGTAAATGTGCAAGCAGCAATGGTGTCTGCTCTAAAGCTGGCTGGAAATCTGTTCAGTAAAGGAGGGAAATAAAAAAAATGTATGCATATTTTTTAAAACCATTAATGAAAACTGTCCAGATTATATGAGAGATCTCCTGGGGATGTCTCATACAGTCTGAGAAGTTCAAACAAATTAGTGAAACTTCAAACTCTAATTTCTTTATATCAAAACTTGTAATTAGCCAGCAAGATAAACTAAATGTTAAGGCATGTTCTTTTGTACCAGTTTATCTTACAATTCTATGTACTCAGAAAATACACATTCCACCTCTTTCAAGATATGTATTTTGACTAATGAAAAGATCAGAATGTTTGCTACACATTTGTAAATGTCCAGCAGTAATATTGTGTACATGTACAAAAAGAAGCGGAATTCACATAATGTCCTTTGTTGATACATGCTGGTATACCATGTATTTCAGGTGCTTTGCCATTTGACAGCAGGTCAGTTGCCATTTGACAGCAGGTCAGTTGCCTTCTCAGTTTCAGTCAGAGGTGGAGGATAAAAAAATAATAATGTTGATTTCCATATCAGGCAGTTTACATGTTTCCTCCTCATTTTTGGATGACTGTTGATTGAAGATGTTGTTAAAGTGTTCTGCCCATCTTTGAAATAATCTTTTCTTTGTCAGTGAGCAGTGTTATTCTGTCATCACTCAGTATTTGAGATGTTTTTGATGACTGGCCAATATCTTGCCTTCAGAGCATCATGAAAGTTTCTCACGTTATTCCTGTCTGCGTTGGACTGAATCTCATCTGCCTTGTTGCTCAGCCGTAAGTCTTGCAATGCTCTGTGTTTGCATTGGACAGTCCTCTTGATGTTGTTGAAGGCCGCCTTCTTAGATGATGAATGCTGCTTTCTAAACAGATGTTTCTCGTTCAGAAGTCTCTGTATGGCAGCTTTGTTTTGTCAAACCAATTCTATTGTTTATGTGTGATGGGACCCAGGGTTTGGATGCAGCTTAGTAAAAGTTTCTGAAGGATACCAGGTTTTCCTTTTCATTTTTGGAGTTTATGTCAGTTGTTTATAGTTGGATGCACAGTTCTTCAACAAATGCCTGTGTTCACATTCTCCTGTTTCATTTTAGACATGTTAAACTTTTGGGGCACTCTTTTGCCTTGTGGTCATCTGCAAGGTTGAACCTGGATATTGAGCTTGGAGACTATGAGCCTATGGTCAGTCCAGCATTCTGCACCTCTTGTGGCTTTTTCACTCGGATATCATGCCTGTCTCTTCTCCAGTCAATGACATAATCAGTGAGAAGCCACTGCTTAGAGCATTGTGCATCCAAGACATCATGTTGCAGTTTGGAGGCAGAAGACTGTGTTGGTAATTTGGAGGTTGTTCAGTGCATTTCATCAGTAGGAGAGCTCCTCTGTTGCTGCATTTTCCAAGACACCTGGTCATTTTCTGGTGATCTGTGCCAAATCTAGCATTGAAGTCACCAAGGATGATAAACTTGTCTGCCTTCAGTACTTCTGTGATAAGAGACTCCAGGTCTTCATATAATTTGTCTTTGATTTCATCTTGGTGGGTGAACAGGTGATGAGGACAATCACATGTCTTTTTTGAGACGGTGGGAGTCTCATTTGCATTAGTCTGCCATTCATGCTCTTTGAGTGATTTATGAAATTGCTGACTAGCGGTGATTTGATGGCAAACCCAACATCAGCTTCATATTGCTCTTTATTTTGGGCACTGTGGTAGAAGGTGTAGCTGGCTCCTGCTTGGGTGAGTTGTCCTTATTCAGATAGTTGAGTTACACTCAGTGCTGTTATCTGAATGTTGAATCTGGCTAATTTTCTATGAACTAGAGCTGTTCTCCTTCCTGGTTTTTCTACTGATTCACTTCCATTAGTGTGTGCACATTCTAGGCACTAATGGTGAGTTGTGCCACCTTCATCTTCTTGTTAGGTTTTTAACTGCTAATATGGGATCCCCATCAGATACAGTGTGCTGACCTGGGTTAAGTTGAAGCAGGTATTGTGTAGGGCACCTTCATCATGCTATGGAGGTGAGCAGTGTGATCCTAAGAAAGGCTGCTCTGTCACCAATGGTGCTGATAAATTCTGTTGCTGCTTTTGTCCAATGAAAATGACCCTGTGCTTGGAGCCACCTGTGCGCATTGCCACAGGACTTGAAGCTAACTGATGGGGACAGGGAATAATGTCATGATGTGTGCGTGAGTTGGATTAAGGTGAGGGAAAGTTGTGCAGTCACATGCACTTTCTTGTCCAAGTTTGTCTGAACCCAGTGGCACAACAATGTTGAGATGTCTGGAGACAAGTCCAGCTGTAGTGGATGGTCATCAGTTACTAATGCACTTGAGCTGATGCCCAGGAGTATCGACTCCACATTTCCTTCTGCCTTCACAGCTAGGGGATGAGTGTATCTGCTTGGCTGCCAGATCCATGAGAAAGGACTTTCCAAAGGGAGCCTGGTGTAGCTGTCCACTATGGGTCAACAGTCACATGCTGTACCATATATTGTTACTTTAAGCAGTAGGCATAACCTGGTCTGACTAAGGAAAACAATAGTGACTCTTTATCTAGTCCATGAATTAAAGTGCCAACAAGTTTATAGAAACAATATTAAATGAATTCATAATATTTTCTTATCTTTTACTTTGTGAATGAAAAAAATGGAAGTCCAAATTTGCTTGATAGAGACTTTATAGCAGAAAGTGACTTAAGCTTTTGGTAATGCATGGAAAAAAGATTTACAAGTGTTTGTGGAATTATTAGTACCTTGTGGCTGTTTTTGAGGTCAATAGTAGGCAACATAAATATGACTGGTTTGCCAAAAGTGCTACATTTTGTACATGCATATAAATCTTGGCACACAAACATTTTTTCTCTCTCTTGTCCCAATATTTACAGCCATTACGGTAGTCCTGTTGCAATGGATTATTTAGTACTTGTATATGCTTTACCCTTTTTAGCATTTGTGTTTCATTTTATGGGGAACATTTGCCATTTACCTTTCATCTTGTAAAAAATATTGACATATTTCAAAGAGTTTATCATCCTGAAGATTTTAGAAATTTTCTACCTTATTATTTGTACAGCTTTATTAGGATCATTACCTTTTATCTTGTAGGGCAACATATTTATATTTATTTGAAGGGTTTACCATCTTAGGATATTTAGCAATGTTTTCCTTTATATCTTTAAAACTGAACTTTCAATGATGATTGTCACTGTATTGACAGGATTTGTGCTGACATGGCATTAAACCCTATACATACATATCAATAGATCAGAATATATAGCCAGGATTGTGCTGACATGCCGGTAACCCTATGCATAAATACATGTAGATCAGAATATATAGCCAGGATTGTGTTGACATGCCGGGAACCCTATGCATAAATACATGTAGATCAGAATATATAGCCAGGATTGTGTTGACATGCCGGGAACCCTATGCATAAATACATGTAGATCAGAATATATAGCCAGGATTGTGCTGACATGCCAGTAACCCTATGCATAAATACATGTAGATCAGAATATATAGCCAGGATTGTGTTGACATGCCGGGAACCCTATGCATAAATACATGTAGATCAGAATATATAGCAAGGATTCTGCTGACATGCCGGTAAACCTATGCATAAATACATGTAGATCAGAATATGTAGTCAGGATTGTGCTGACATGCCAGTAACACTATGCATAAATACATGTAGATCAGAATATATAGCCAGGATTCTGCTGACATGCCAGTAACCCTATGCATAAATACATGTAGATCAGAATATATAGCCAAGATTGTGCTGACATACCAGTTAGCACTTTGTGTAAATACCAATAGATCAGAATTTATGGCCAGAATTGTGTTGACATTTGATGAACCCATATACATGTACATGTTCATTCCAATTAATCACAGATGGATAGCACCTGCATTGTGCTAATTTGCTGCTTTACTATATATATGTATACACATAGACCACAATTTCATTTTGCCAGGGTTGTGCTCACATGAATTTAAACTCCATCCATACATACCAATAGATTAGAATATATAGTCAGGTTTGTGCTGACATGCATATAAACCCTGTACATACACTAAATCATAATATACAGCCAGAATTTAGCTGACATGCTGTTAAACACTTTACATATATACCAGTAGATTATACTTTTGCAATGCCAGGAGTGTACAGACATGCGTACATAAATCACAAACTATCAGTAAATCAGAATTTCTAACACAAGCTTTAAACCATTCATTGTTACCTGATGTTTCATGTAATTATGGTTACGGCCCACTTTACAAGAAGGTTTGACATTGTTATGTGATAGACCATTTTCTGTTATGACCCTCATTTCAAGCAGATGTTACAGAGATGGAATACTGCATCACTCCAGTTTTATTACTATATTCTAGATGTACAATATGTAACACAGACGTAGAGGAGGAAGAGGGGGCATTGAACAAGACAGACGCACGGACACTGTTGGCCAAGTTTAATGAGCAGATTGAGCCAATATATGAACTCCTGAAGGAGTGTGAAGATATCAAACTGGCACCAGAGCTCTTAGAGCCAGAACCTGTAGATATTAGGACCATCCTGGGGTAAGTTGCTATATCGGTGATACCAATTGCAAGAATTGCCAACGGCAACAATACAAATTGTCAGATAGTGATTTATAAAACAACAGTAATTTGTCTCCGGATTTTTGCCTAGAAATCATAGATGACTGTTAGGATAATATATTTTCAAGGTTATATAAGTGATGTAAGGGACTGCTTTGAATTTCTTCACAAAGAACATACATAATTTAACAATAAATCAAACTTCTTTTTGTTTGAAATGAAAAAAATTCAGTGTAATAAGGAAATTGAAAAAGAAAATACTTTTAAGTAATAACTGAACATGTTTCTTCCTTGCTCAGAGCATAAATATCTTAAAGAGTTCAAAATTTTCAACAGTATGACACTACCTTCATAGACTAATGTTGATCGGGTCATGTGATATGAGAAGACTGGTGTAGATGGGTGGTAATTCAAGCCCCTTGCCCCTTTTTTGTGTTGGCCTCCACTGTCATATTTTGATCGCCTCCTTTACCTTCCTTTTCCATATGTTGTCCTCTGATGTGATCACCATGGTTTGATTGGGGATGATGGAGCACCCTATATTGCTACACTGTTCATGTATGACTGATGACTCTCTACTGATTTGTTCCTTAATCCTGGTTTCTACCACTGCATGTTTCCACGATGTAATCTTTCTCTCAATCATTACATTTGATATAATAAACCACACCACATTACAAATTTTCAGTTTTGTCCTTCACATGTGCAAACTGTTGATCACATCAGAGAACAATATATGGAAAAGGAAGGTGAATACAACAACTGAGGCCAACAGTAAGCAGGGGCTTGAATTACCACCCATCTACACCAGACTATTCTCCTCGTATCACGTGACATTTATAGGTCACAGGATCAACATTAGTCGATGGTGAAGACAGTATGATATTTCCAAAAATTTCAAACTCTAAAGAGAATCATATTTCAGCATGGGAAATTAATAATGATCTTTTAATAATAAGTTAGTACTACAGTTGAATAGTTGTTAGTTCTAGAATATCCTTTCTCTAGTACACGTGAGAATCAAACATATCAAGGTTTACAGTGCAAAATTTCGCAGCTATTTGGTATTTAAGAAATACTGTCGTCATCCCTGCAAGATTTTGAGTGATTTGAAATTCCATAAGGCAGCTGCATCAGGATGTCATCTGGTGAACCCCCAAAAATAGTTAAAACCATTATACAGGTGTTTTTTTTCTTCAAGTGTTGAGTATTTACAGGTCAAATTTGTACTAAAGAAGATTGATTAATGAGCACTAGATAAAACAGATTAATTAATTTGGAGAACACCTCATTATAGTGTTTTGTAAAATCAACTGCTTCTCTGGTGTTCCAGTACTTGCCCTTTTTTCATTTTCTAAGTTGTGTCTTTATTGTCACAACAGTGCTATAAGGTGTTGCACTTGAGGTCATATCTTCAAGATCACAGTCATGGCTGAATGTTTTAAGTTTTCCGTCACATGTTCTTATCTGGACTATGTCATCTTGACAAGAAGAAGAAAACAAAAAAACTTTCAAAGCGTATGAGATAATTGAATGAAATTTTACATATGTATAGATCATCGTCATGTTTCATGCCAAGGTCAGGACTGAATATTTTAAATTTTCACTCATACTTTCCTTTCCATTCAATAACTTTCAGGTCATTTTGAGATTAATGGATATAATTGACACTTTCCTTTCCACTCAGTGACTTCAAGACTATTTTAAATTAATGGATCTCACTTTCCTTTCCACTCAGTGACTTCAAGACTATTTTAAATTAATGGATATAATTCTCATTTTCCTCTGAATTCCATGACTTCAAGACTATTTACAATTAATGGATATACTATTTTCAGGGCATTTGAGATTAATGAATATTATGGTATACTTATGCATCATTATTTGAAGGTCATCAAGGTCATGGCACAATATTATAAGTTTTCCATGAAACTGTTCAGTTCACTCTATCACTTTAAATCACTTTACGATAAAGAATGAAACTGTCTGTTTAATGTCACTGATTATCTGGTAATCAAAATAAGCATGATGATAAGAAAGTCAAAGACCAAGAATTTGATTAGGATCTTCTGTAATCAAATGTAAATGATTATTAGTTTTATTTCTTTAAAATTTTTGGGACAAAATCTTCAAGGTAAACTTAACAATATGGACACTTGCTTAACAGATCCTTTCATTGTTTGGTAACAACCCAAGCGCCAACAACATGGCAGACAAAAAATGTGCAGGCAAATTCTATGACATAATGGGACACAAATAACTTGACCTTTATAAATAACTTGACCCTTATCAAGTATATGAAAATGAGATTTCTGTAACAGAAGTACCGAAAATATCTTGAACTGATTAAATCAGTAGTTGATAAATTACGATGAAGCAGTCATCGATTGTAAACTTCAGTAGATTCCCAACACTACATATTATACATCGTTGTTCGAAGGTGTCTAGCATACTACATTATCTTCAAGGTCAAGGTCATTGGTCAATATTATAACCTTAGAGTATTGTGATTAAGAGATGAAACTTGGCCCCTTATTATCAAAATTTATTGAACAGGAAGTTTAAGCTAAAGGTAAAAACCTGAAATTTAGATATAATGCTTGGAATAAAATTAATTCTGTGAAATGAGCAGTTCAAGAGGGTCAGTAAACCTGTTCATTTCAATAGAGGGAATAAAATTACATCATGAGCACTAAAATATTTCCAGGAAAAAGAATTATCCTTTAGAATCCAAATAATTTGACTAATAATTATAACTCCAAACTGTCACAACAGACACTTTCCAGATAATAAAATAAGCCCAACTGAGATCTCTCTCTCTCTCTAAGCATCACCATTAAAACTTACTAATGCACAATTTCACAAAGCCCAGAATTGCAAAATGGAGGCTGTTTACATATAAAAAAAATCATGGAGCCCCAGTATGACCTTGATAAAAACCAATCATTTTACTCCAAGAATACAAAATAAATAAAAAGTTGTTTACTTCTCTCACTGATTTCTAATCACAGTTGGGAATTAGGTCAGCTTTAGGTGTTTACAACTGAAGTTTCAACGTCAAACTATCTTCTGAAAACATATCGAGTTCCTAGTAAACAAAACCACATTATTTTGACATGTAATGAAATTAAAAATAAAAAGATTTTTAAACTTATAGACAGTCAAATATAAATCAGATCAAATATACATAAGTTGGTGTATTTTAGTGTTTTTTTATTCAGTCTTCTGGGACAAGGTCACAAGTTGATATTTTTAATGATTTGTTTTGACTATTTATTATGAAAGTTCTTTGAGGTTTTGGAATGAACCATGGCACTCCTTTATTTCCCTGATGGCTTTTCACCTTCAGTGTCTGTCACAAATTTTTCCACTTTTCTAAACTTTTCTCTAATGCCCTATACAGTAGAGACATGCAACTTGTTGACTTTCCATATCTGCCAAATAACTTTACAGCTGTTGTGAGGTTCATGTTGATATTTCATCATTCACCACAGTAGACATGGATGCACATTGACTGAATTTGATTGTTATTTCTATTCTTATAACTTATGTAATATAGTCATTCCAATTGCATCTAGTTCTAGGTCACGAGGTACCACTAACAAGCCCCAAGACGGGGAGGGTAAATGGAGTGGAGACCAGACTAAAAGAACATCCTATGGTTACTCAGAGAGCACAGTCAAGATCTCTCTAAATGAGAAGAATACCGAGCAGGATGTGGCAAAGAAAGAGAGACCTGTCTGGATGGTACAGAGCACTGTAGATGGAGTGTCATCCATGGAAAACAAAGACATGGTAATTTTGATAATTTTGGTGTATTACTCTCAAGACTAATGAATCTAAGATAAAATAAGAGATGATAAGTTGTTTATAGTATCAACATATTTATTAATCAGTCATTTTAAAGATAACTTAACCGTAAATATTTGCATAGCTTTAACTTTTTCATGTTAAAAATCCTTTTACATTCAGTGTGAATACATCATCTCACCCCAAAAGGAAGGATAAGTCGAACACCCCTTGTATTCACAGTAGAGTGTTGCTGCTTCCAAAAAGAAGGAAGTGCACCACTCCTTTCACTCCCAGGGTAATGTGTCACATCCCCCTATGAGAAATAGCTCCTGCACACTTAACACTTCTAGGGTGGTGTGTTGCACTCTGCTGGATGGGTTGCCTAACTGATCACTGATAAATGTCTGGTGACTGGTTGCCAGTTACTGGTCAGATCATCCCAGTGACCAGTCAGATCATACTGGTCACCAGTCATCAGCCACTGGTGTCATCTCATACCAGTTGCCAACTTTCCAGCAGTCATTACTCAAAGGCTTCATGGTATGGGGAAAGGGATGAGACTAAGTTCCACCCTCTCCTTACCCCACCATCACACTTTGTACAGGATTTGTGGTCTGCACATTGAGTCCAGACCTGGAAAAGGGATCAGATCAGTATCCCCCTCCCTTTCCAATTATCCCACTGAATCCTTTCGGGATGTGGGACCTTCCATCTCAGAGTAATTGGTCCCTTATGCCCCCCCTCCCTTTAGATACTGGATACTGGACCCAGAGTAGAGGTGATGCCATGGCTTGTGTTTTGCCATCACCAAGGTTGGAGGCACAGCATCATTCTGTTAGGCCCATCAGCTCCTCATTTGGATGGGTAGGAAGAGATCTGGTCCATTGGTAAGGCAGTAAATGAAGTTTCCCACCTCTTACCCAAGGATTTGTGCCCAAAACCATCTGGTTCCTAGACCCAGAAGATCCTTTATATTTTGTAAAAACCTCAACCACAACCAGATCTGCCTTTTTCTCATCCCTCCACGATTGAGGAAATACCACAGACGTCTTGAACAGGCCAGGGCATGACTCTGTGATATAGAGGGTAGTCCATTCTTCCCTCTATCTTCAGACTTATGGTCTCTGCTTTGAGTTACTGGGTAGATTCCCTGAAGTGGCCATTAAAATTCTCAGGTGGATGCAGATGCATCCCAAGTGGGTATAAAAACTGGAACCTGTGCCATTAAAACACTTTTTTGGTAACCATAGCTTCTTGTGCTGACCTCTTCTCTGCTTTTGTTTTAGTATGCTGAAGGAGACTGCACTGACTCTAGACATTTTTGTTTGTGGTGGAGGCTGTGGCCAAGACATCCTGCCATGTGCTTTCTGTTTCAATGGTTTTATAGCCAGAACCACTGCGCATCTGCTATGTTCAGAGGACTCTACCCTACCATGGCTTCACTAGATTTAAAGGATCATCTACATAGGTCTTTCACTCCTGCTCCTGACTTATTGCAGTTGGCCAGGAAACATGCTGATGTGAATTGTCCTAGGGACCATCCATTAAATTCATTGACCAGATGCAACCTCATTCAGTGCATGACCTCAAATAGACATCAGTGTACACGGGGTTCATGGCATGGAAATCAGCAAAGAGTAACTAATTCAGCTGCACAATATCAAAAGTTAGGTTATGCCTATTAAAATATGGTTGGGGGTGGAGGCTTAAACTTATTAATTATGCAATACTTACTGGTTTTTTTACTTTCTACATAAAAGACAATTATAGCACATTGTCTTATGACCAATACATCAACATTAGATGATTCTGTATATGTATAAAAGATGAAAGAGTAACTTGTTGCATATGAGCATAAAAACCACCGTCATTACCCACACACACACTTTGGCAAATACCTAGCTGTACTCCAAAAACAGGTTAGCATACATATGGAGCCAGTCTAAAACCAACAGGGCCTCCTCTTTACAGTTCTACTTGTCCAAGTGGCCAAGTTCATCTATATAGATGTGCTCCAAAAATAGGATTGTCTTACACCTGGAGTCTACCTGAAGTCAACAGTGGCTACCCTTCTTTATAAATATACTTGCCCAGCTGGCTTGTCGATCATTTATACATAGCTATGAACTGAATAGTGCTTTACCAGGAGCCTGACTAAAGCCAACTAGTGCTAATATTCTTGTATTCACCTATGTGGCTTGTTCACTTTTTAGCTGTTGCTATAGAAAACAAAATTATCTTGGTAGTCCTATACCTGGGTCCTGTCTGAAGCCAACAAGATTCCTCTTCCTTGTAGAACACCTGCCCAAATGGCTTGTTGAAATTGTTTACATATCTGTGGTCCAAACCCAGGATAGCCTTACAGCAGGAGCCTAAAGTCAAAATGATTCCTCTTTAAAGAGCTACTTGCCAAAGTGGCTTGTTGATATTTTATACCAAGCTTAACTCCAAAACCAGGATAGCTAACAACATGAGCCTTGTCGAAAGCTAGCTGGGGCTCACTTATCTTTATAGAACAACAGTGTGACTCTGCTATAGCACACTCCATTATAACATGAATTCAGATATAACACGGTTGTGGCGTGGCTCCCGAAATTTATATACATTTATTTTGCGCTTACACGAGAAAAATAATCTTTAATAAAAGTACCAAAAAAAGAAGTTTATTATCATTTTGGGGAAGAAATCATGCATGAATAATACAAGATGATCGTGGCCTGGTTCCTGAAATTTTATATGTATTTTACTTCTTAAAAGTACGAAAAATAACTTATTGAAAGTTTATTCTGGAATTGCATAGAGCTTTGCCAATGTCGCAAACTGCAATTTATTTTTCCGTATTGTGGCAAAATATACCATCTGGTGAATTTTTTATTAGTGACACTGTTGGCTGTTTAAACTTGTATATACAACCATTGGTTTGGAGTGGAGAAATTCACAGGCCCCATGAAAGGAAGCCACAAACTTGATATAAAATGTACTGAAATTTATCTATTGTTACATAAACAATTTCTTTGTCCATATTGACAAACCATCTTAACAGCGCATTGTTATATCATAACCCACTTATGTTGACATCCAGCATGAATACTGTATGTTGTGAGATATCCGCTTTTATTGTTGTTGACATTTCTGGTAACAGAAATCAACCTGACGAGGCATTATCTTGTAATCTATCTTTTGTCAGATTTTTGGCCGCTCGCTAGTAATTAACATATTTACATAGACTGACATTTGCATGCGGATGGTAAGTAAACTTCCTTTTCTTTTCGCTCAGAATTAAATCCTTCATAACACTTTCATTTTCTGTGTAATTCCATGTCATCAGACCAGAACACCTGCGTCTCTATCATCTGTTGACCCTTTGTTAAATTTCTGTTTGAGTCTCAAATTCAGCCAATGTGGGTATGTGGGAAAGCTTGCTAGTAGCTTCTCGTGGGTTGGTGGTTCTTTCCGGGGTTTTCACGGGTTCTTCCTCCACCATTAATACTGGCCACCATGTATAGCCTATCGTGTGCTGAAAAATGGCATTAAACCCCACAACAACAACAAATCCTTCACAACACTCACACTTTCCATACTAATCCTTGTCATTAGACCAGAACACCTGCATCTCTATCATCCGTTGACCCTTTGTTAAATTTCTGACGCTTGGATGGAAGGCAGCATCACTCCACTACCACAAATGTAAAAAGAAAACAAAACAAAACAAGAAAACAAAACAAACAACATATTGCTTGTTGGTCTGTTCAATAGGTAGAGAGGAATAGTAACTACAGTCAACCTTTGAAGCACTGATTGTTATAAAAACTTACTAAGCAAATGGAAAAAACATCAGCCTCAGTCATGCAGTACAATTATTTGATGTTGCCGCCACAATAAGAAACGGGTATTTGTTTGGTTCTACAAAGCTGTCCTTCAGCAGTGACTTCAATAATGCATGCACCTTTCATCAAAGAAACCCGACTACAAGCTTCAATATAAACAAAGAACTTTTCTTCGAAGGAAGTCAGTACCAAACTTACATAAAAGCAATAGGATCTTATGGATTTCTTTATTTTCCAACATGACTGGAACACGTTTGCTGTGCCTTGAAAGTTTCCTTTTTGCAGGAACTTTTTTATGCTTATGAACACTACCAACATCGGCTTAAAACTCAAACTAACTTTTATGGACTTGGGACGTACTAAAAAGTAAATGTGCTTCATCATTCGTTACGTGATTGTGCTATGTTTTTCCACTGAATTCAGACTTATATGACCTGTGACAAAATTATTGAATATTTTAAATCTGTGTGTATGCATATATTCAATAGAATCACTTCATGGGTGAGTACACGGTCTTGATGCTATTCATGCTATACATTAGACATGTATATATAAACAGTATACATGTATATGTACCAATCCATGGTTCTCTAAATAAAGTAAAATGTTATATATGCCTTCTCTGCTTTCACTACAGGTGTATTTCCCATTTAATATGCATCGATTTAAGATGGTATCTGTGCCAATGAAGCATGTATTTACTGCCTGCATTTATTACCTACCCCACCCCACCTCCCACAATTTTTTTGGGGTACATGCATCATTTTCTTTAGCTAACTGACTTGGTTGCTTATAACATGGTTCGGTCTATAACACGGTTGGGTTCTATGGCTCCCAACTACCATGTTATAGCAGGGTGGCCATCCTGATAATGTTATTGTTACTTCTCTTAAATGGAAATTCATTTTGACATGGTGTTTTCATCAGAAGAGTTTTTTAGTGTCTAGTGATCCTAAATGACTCTCAATATGCACATCATGATGGCCACCTTGAACTTTGTTTTCTCTGCTTTTCCCAAAGGGATGGCTTTATCACCATGGGGTTTTCAACAAAAGAATTCATATGCTACCTAGTTGGTCCTAAGTGAAAATGGTGCCACTGGTCCATTGATTATGGCTGCTATGTCAGCAGTCTTGAAAATTGTGTTATTGCATCTCTTCCTCAATGGATGGTGACATTAACATGGGGTTTTCACCAAAAGACTTCTAATGATGTTTGTTTGGTACTGAATGAAAACGTTGCCAATTTGACAGCCACTATGTCCACCACAGCATTTATTTGAAAATCATTGTCGCAGAAGAATATCAGAAATAGTTTCAACACTCAGCAGTCAAAATGGTTTTCAATTGAATTCCTGGAATTCTTTTCACTCAGTAGGGCAACAGTCCATTTGAGGGACTTTTGTTTGGTCTCTGCATTATAAAGGACACTAGCCCATAAAGAACAAATTATTTGTTGTTGTTGTTGTAATGGGGGTTTAACGCCCTTTTGCTGCACAAGATAGGCTATACATGGTTTCCAGTATTAATGGTGGAGGAAGAACCCGGGAAAACCCTGGAAAGAACAACCGACCCACAAGAACCTACTGGCAAGCTTTCTCACATACTAACATTAGCCAAGCCCGAGACTTGAACACACACAGACAGAGGTGAGATGACAGTGATCCATAACTGAGCTCTTTAGACCGCTCAGCCACTCCGGGCACCTCAAATTATTTGTAAGAGTATATCCAGGATTTTGTCTGCATCAGGTTTTATTGAGATGGAGGAGGTTTGTTTTGTTTAAAGATGGTCAGCTTTCTCAGTTTATCACTGTGAAATGTACTATTTTAACTAGACTATAGTTAGGAGTTGGACTGAATCCTCTAAGCCTTTCAAAACAGGACACTGCCTTAAGTGTCCTTTATGTAGAGGTTTACTGTTTTTAACTCGGTGTGACATTTTAAGTCCTCTGATGATATTAAGCTGGTCTGTTGTTGTAAAACCAAAGCTTATGGCACAACTCGATCTATACATTGTGACATAATTAATATGATGTCACTTTTGACCAAGGTATATGTTAGCACTCTACTAGAAATTGGATGTGAAATGAAGAGATTCTGAATTTGGCCTCTAATCAAATAATGAAAAAGAAACATTATTATACAATTTTAATCATTACAATAAAAATGATATAAAAGAAAAGGATGAAGTCAACAAAAAGCATACATAACCTTTGGAAATCTTGGGTTATTTATTACCTGCTACAAATCAGCCATGTTGCAAAGACAATATGAATAATTATGACATCCTGACCAACATACCCACTATGTTGTATACATTTTAGATAAGAGAAAGGAGTCTGTGATTTTCCATCTGTACAAATATTTAATATTTTTAAACTTTCATTCGGCTGTTATAATTGTATATACCAATAGTGACATACTTTTTTATGTAATGATCCTTTCTTGTGAATACTCAGCTGAAAGTAGTGCAAGAAAATGTACACCAATCATACATTTGTGTGATTTTGGATTGTTTGGATCTTTAGCTTATGTCAAAGCATGAATCTTAAATACTCCAATATTTCAGAAGTGTTCACTGTTTTGTTTTTTGATCAAACAGTTCACACAGCTGCTTATTAGATTTTTAGAATTAAAAGAGGGAAAGGAATAATAATTTTACTTTGAGAATATGATCGTAATGATAATTTTACTGACCACCATTTTAATTTAAGTTTGAAGATTGTTATACTTCACACCCATAGGAACATTTTCTCATTTTTGGAAAATGTATCTAGAATGTAACCTTGGAATCTATATTATTACATGTACATGCATCCTTTCAGAGTGTATTGACCATCTTTCACATGTGTTTGTGTAGTTCTCACCATATTAAACCCAGTTTCACAGTGTAACATCCAAGTGCTTTAAGTGTAGTCTAGCTGGTGTTCTGCTTTGGTGTGACTATTAGCTTGTGATAGATTTATGACAGATGTGGGTTTTGGTGTGAGTATTAGCTTGTGATAGATTTATGACAGATGTGGGTTTTGGTTTGAGTATTAGCTTTGTGGATTTTGGTGTGAGTATTAGCTTATGATAGATATTTTTGACAGATGTGGGTTTTGGTGTGAGTATTAGCTCGTGATAGATTTATGACATGTGGGTTTTGGTGTGAGTATTTAGCTTGTGATAGATTTATGACAGATGTGGGTTTTGGTGTGAGTATTAGCTTTGTGGGTTTTGGTGTGAGTACTGGCTTGTGATAGATATTTTTGACAGATGTGGGTTTTGGGTTGAGTATTAGCTTGTGATAGATTTATGACAGATGTGGGTTTTGGTGTGAGTATTAGCTTGTGATAGATTTATGACATGTGGGTTTTTGTGTGAGTATTAGCTTTGTGGGTTTTGGTGTGAGTATTAGCTTGTGATAGATTTATGACAGATGTGGGTTTTGGTATGAGGATTAGCTTGTGATAGATTTATAACAGATGTGGGTTTTGTGGAGAGAGTCAGATACACAAGGGCGTATACTAACATTCATGGTATTGAGTCTGGAATGTGAAATGGAATTAGCACCTGTCACATGAGGAGCAAGAATTGCTTGAACTACACTAATACTTTAAAGCATGCGTGCATGTGTGTGTGCAACTAAACTACACTCAACGTAACTTCACTAGCACATATTTAGTACAGACAACCCATTTTGTGCATACATTTACATCAGGAATTTAAATGGAACCATTTTATGCTAAATTAATATGTAAACTGATATTTTTTATCCATGTACATGTTGCCATAGTAATCCCATGTATCACAGGTGGATAAGACTGTTCTCTTCAGCTTGCGTGGCACTGTGTTAGAAAAAAGATTTTGTACAGGGATAAAAATACAAATCTTCATCTGCAGGTTGACTTGATAGAAGCTGGAACATCTAGACCTGACACATCTCAGAAGACAGATCTCAATGAGATTGAAACCCTCCTGATTCTTCATGAAAAGAAAAATGCAGGTGCCATTGCGATGCCAGCTATTCCAGGTGAGGAGAGTTCCAGTAGTGATTCTGATGTAGAGTCAACAATCAGGCCCTCAGTATCAGGCGCAGGTATGTGTACAATCAAAGTTATGTGTATGTTCAAACATTATTTGTCCATACATATTTTATCAATAATTCATAAGTCAAAATATAATGAGCAAAGTAAAGGTGTAAAGGATATTCCATTTTCTAAGTAGGGTCGAGTCATACCAAAGTCTTACAAAAATGGTACTAACAGCTCCCTCACTTGGTGCTCAGCATTAAGAGGTTAGTGTTGGGACTGGTCAGCCTGGTGTCAGGATAATGTGACTGGGTCTGCTGCATGATGCCCCAGTGCTAGACATCACTATAAACTGCCACACTGCAGACATCGTAGCGGTATGGCTGAAATTTTTTTAAAGCTGTGTTAAAAATGCAAATCACATACACACATACACACATGAAAGCTTGACAAGTGCATTAATTTTTCAAGGAATATACTGTACAGTTCTAATTCCAATCCTCAGTTGGTCACATTTACCCTTTTATTGTGCTTCATTTATTCCGGTATTTAACTCTTAATGTACTTTACACTGCTGTTTATCGGTGGTCTTATGTATTCAGCTAGATTTGTATCATTTAGATATTTCATACAAATACTTTAAATTATATCACTTGATAGAGTTATTTTTTCTCCAAAAATTTATCTCTAGATTTAACTTAAACATAGCATTTGGTTTTATCTGAGACATGCTCAGTGATCTTTTGTTTTATCAGGTTCATAAACATAGCTGCCAACCCTCATGAATTTGGTGTGAATTTCACGACTTTTTCAGCGATTCATGGATTCATGCTGTAAGCCAAAAATTCACGAATTTTCCAATCCTCAATTGTTTTAAATCTTTAATAAAATAACTGATTTCCCGTTCAGCGCTAGTCGTGATATTCGCAGTTGCCAAAACGGTCCGGTACTGCTGGTCACGATATTAGTAGATCTACAGCCGATTAGTACAGTTGGCCCAGTAACAAGCATTTTAGCCTCTTTTAATCTATATGTATAAGAGTAGTTTTACAAATGCTTTTGAGAGAAACTGGGGCTTAACCGGAAATTTGCTCCGCGCATGCGTCAAAACACTGATTTGACTTACCATTCAGCCTCGCATGTAAGATTTTGAAAATGTCTTCACCACCAAGGAAAAAGAAATGTATTACTCAAAAAGTGAAGTTTAATTTGGAATATATCAAAAATTGGCTGTGCATTCTGCCATTAAACATTGGTATTCATTGATTCTTCATGCGCTCAGTGTGTCATCGCAGAGACGATGTGAGGAAGAATGTCGGTTGCAAAAAAAACACGTAGAAGTTGGGAAAATTAAGAATTCGCAGATTTCATCTCTGGAATATTTTAAACCATTTGCGGCAGACCTGCAGGCTACCAACGCTGAAGCATTATTTGTGAGTTTTCTTGTCGAACGCAATCTACCTTTATCAGCTGGAGCATGCTAAACATTTGTTCTGACAAATGTTCCCAGACTCGAAAATCGCTTTTTTTCGTGTGGAAGAACCGAAAATGCTGCAGTTCCTGTGCATTACTCATAGCAACAGTGACAGCGTAAGAATATTTTCTTTAGTGAGGAAAATTAAGGCAGACATTAGGGCCTGCTTAGCTGCAGAAAATTTGTCAGCAATTTTAGTCCCCAAGATCAACCTGCAGGCAATAAGTCGGAACTGTTTAGAAAACAAATTTACGATCAAGCAGTTGAGGAAGTTCAAGTCTGCCACAGTATAATGTCTTGATAAATAAATATTTCTGCATATGTGTAGTGTTTTATATTTATTTTGCGAACTTGATATAGTGTAGTATTGACGGTCGGAGTGGTCAGAGTGGATGGAGTTATTGTCATGGTTTTTTTCACGAATTCATGTCCAAATTCACAACTTTTTATCCCTATTTTCACTAATTGTGAGCCTGGAAGGTTGGCAGCTATGCATAAATAAGAATTATGTACAGCTTTTACAGGTATCTTAGAAAAAAATTATTTTTTTTACCAAATTTGATATGTTGCAGTTTTTCAAAAATATCAACGATTGTTTCAGTCCTCATTAGTTAAATGGATAAAATGCTCATCTTTTCTGATTCAGTTTTGAGCAAACTTGGAATAATTTGATATATGATTAAAATCTCCGACAGGTTCAACAATGAGCATGATCTATGCATATTATTAGATGATTTTGATTAACTGACCTTTGTTTCCACTCTGGCTGGAGGCCATTTTTCTGATCCAATTTTGAGCAAACATTATGATCTTATTCAGAGTTGATAATGTTTATTAGCGAAGTGATCTTACATCATCTTCGCTAGCCAAGGTTCCAATAACCCTATCTACACCTTGGCATATTGAGCAGATAGTTCTGTGCTTTGGGTTTGTGAAAATCTGATGCAGCAGCAAACCACCACATCCAATCAGTATTAAGTTGTTCAAATTTGAACACTGTTCTTGTGATCGAGAAAAGGGGAGCACATGACTTGAATAGGCTGATAAATAGGTAATTTTCCATTGCCAGTCTGTGTTTGCACAAATGCCTTTCACTCAAATACACATGTAACGGCTTCCCTCTGGTGCATAGTCATACCTTCGATGTTAAACTTACAGTGTATCCATTTTAGGTCAATTCTCACCACCGTTTTTGGCCGATGTACAATGCACAAAGCTATTGGTTAATTGGAATTAATACTAAGGGAGGCAACACAAGAAATCCAAAAGATATCGTTAGGACAAAGCACCACTATAGTTGTTAGATATGCCAAGGTGTTGATAAAAATATTGGAACCGTGGCCAGCAAAGATGATCTTACATGTGATTGGCATTTATTTAATAGTTATTTAGTTATGTATATCATGAAGATCTCAGGTGAGTTTGATAATGAGAGAGATACATAGCATTCTAATGAACTGATCCTGCATCTTGCATCTGATTGGCTGAACTTGTTACCAGTCTGGAGGCTATATTTCTGGTCTGATTTTGATCAGTCTTGGAATATAGGCTTTTTTTGTCATCAAGATCTTGAACAACATCTATAATAGGAGATGCATGCATATTTAATGAAGTGACCTTGCATATGATTGACTGAGTTTGTTACCACTCAGGAAACCATATTTCGGATCAAACTTGAAATATGGGCTATATCATAATGATCTTGGATGGGTTCAGTAATGAGTGAGAATCTCTGATGTTAATGATGTAATCTTGTATCTAATTGGCAGAACTTGTTACAACTTTTGGAAGTCAGGCTATTAGATTTAATTTGGATTAAACTTGGTATATGGATACTTATCGTCAGAGTCTTGGTGAGCAAAATCCATGCATGTTAATGATGTAATCTTAAATCACATCAATTGATCTTGCTACCACTCTTGAGATCATACTTCAATTTTGATGAAACTTTGAATATAGGCTTATATGATGAAGATCTCACATGAGTTGAATAATCCATGCATATTGATGAAGTCATTTTATGTGATCAGCTGATATTGTTACCAATCTAAAGACTTTATTTCTAATCTACTTTTGCACAGACTTGGTAAATAGGCTTAAATCATCAAGATCTCATATGAGCAAAATCCGTGCATACTAATGAAGTGATTTGATCTTATTTTTATCGAAACTGTCTTGTTAAAAAGGCTTATATCCAGGCCTATAATATGTTTTTAATGAGCAAGATATACAGATATTAATTAGATGATCTTCATGTGATTGGCTGAGCATCAAATCAAATGAGAGACTATTTCTGACTTGATTGTAATCATACTTGATAAATAGGCAAATTCTGTCAATATCTTAGATGATTTTTATTTTAGATGTGAGACCTATGTTTATTTATGAGGCGATTGTTTTTTTTTTTACTGTTCTTGAGACTAAAGTTTTAATAGCATTTTGATCCGACTTCATTAAAGAGAACTCTGTCTTCTTGACTGAGAAGGACTATGAATGAAATCGGTTTATATTATAAATGATGTAACATTGTATTTGATTGGCTGAGCTTTTCAGCATTCCCACAGTTATATTGATGATCAGATTTTGATTAAACTTGTTGAATAGTCTTATGTTGTCTAGAGAATTGATGTATTTAATTACACATATACTATATACTAACTTATAAGTCAAGTCAAACTTAAAACAACAACAAAAAAATGATCTGCCATAGCATAATGCACATGCAGATTAGGATCTGTGTTGTTTGTTCTAATAGTTTCACCTAACAAAATGCACAGACCCAGATCTGCCATTATGCACATGCAGATCAGGGTCTATGTTGTTTATTCTACTGGTTTCACCTAACGAACTGCACAGACCCAGATCTGCCAGTGCATAGTGTGCTGGCAGATCTGGGTCTGTGCACTTTGCAGTTGGACTTGACTTATGAGTATATATGGTATTCCTGATGTAATCTTGTATCTGATTGACTAAACTTTTTACCACTTGAGAAACTGAATTCCAATCCAATTTTGTACCACTTTGGTTATAAAAAGCCTTGCATTATCAATGTTGTACACAGGTTTAATAAGTGAGGTCCATGCGCAATGCATCTAATTGGCTGAAGAGACCTCTAGAGCAGAAGAATAGATTTCTGATCCAATTTCTATTGAACTATTGGTATTATAATGATCTTGGATGAGCTTGATTATGACCAAGTGACCATGCATATTAATGTTATCCATGCAATGTTTTAATAACATATGGAAGAAATAATTTAGTTTCCACAGCCAGAAACTATTGCTTATGCTGCCGGTAGGTATATGTTATTGAATTGTTGTGATGTTAATGAAGTTATTAACAACTGTGGGCTTGAGGGCAGTTCAAAATGTCCACTATTTACGTTGAAGGTCTTTTTATAGTATGCAACAGAAAATGACCAGGGCTGTTCTGATTGTTGGCATGCAGTGTGACCACAATCTGAGTCAGTGTTGTTCACATTTTGTACATTGTACATGGATATGTATAGTGTTGTTCACAGTTTGTACATTGTACATGGATATATACAGTGTTGTTCACATTTTGTACATTGTACATCAATATATACAGTGTTGTTCACATATTGTACATTGTACATCGATATATACAGTGTTGTTCACATATTGTACATTGTACATCGATATATACAGTGTTGTTCACATTTTGTACATTGTACATGGATATATACAGTGTTTTGCTACCATTTCAGATGTGGAAGAAATGGAAAGTGAAGATGATGAAGATTCTCCTATGGTGACAGTGGATGGTAGAAAAATTGCAGTTCAGGACATAACACCAGAAATGGTGAACAAAATGACGCCAGAGGAACGAGAAGAATACATCAAATTGTCAAAAGAACTGTATGCTGACATGTATGAGTGATATGAGAAACAGGATTTTAATAAAAGCTTCAATCGTCGAATCAACTTCATCACTAATTTAATTTATTCTTATGTTAAAGATGAATTATGTACTGGCCCATTATTGTAGATAAAAATGCATGAAACGCTGAATGGTTTAATTATTCAAACATTTTCCACAGTGATGTCCTAATCTTCTAGCACTCACTGGTGTTATGGATAGTTTTCATGCATAAATTCTTGCCACATTGACCTGCATGATAAAAAAATTCATAAATAGACCCAGGACACCAGCAATGCCAACATGGTCCATATTATGGGATAGCTATATAAAATCAAAACCTGATATCATTCATTGACCCAAGAAGTCAATGCAAGCTCATAGCAAATGAAGTGTTTGCACCCCAACCTCAAATTTTACTTGCATTTTTCATGTTCGATGGTAATTTTAGACCAGAGGTGGGCAAACTTTCCAGTGCAAGTGCCACATACACAAATTTACACCTAGTTGCGGGCTGCTTAGTTCATTAAGTAAAATAATATTTGAAATAGCATAAACAAAAGATTTTTCTAAATAACATCTAATTAATTTTCAGTTGTTAATATTTGAAAACTTAAACGTAAACTTCAAAAGAAGCACATTTATTTGATAAACAGAGTAACATAAACAGAGTCAGTGCGAATGATGACTTGTTCCTAGGCTGTATGAAAACCCTTGGTGGGCCGCATGTGACCCATGGGCCATAGTTTGCCCACCCCTGTTTTAGACTGTGCTATTCGCAGTGCAAATGCAGACACATTATCTGGATGACAATTTATTTAAAAAATATTGTTCCATTCAAAATTGTTGCCTCTTATGTTGTTGTTTAGATATATTTATTTTATTTGCCTTGAATCCATCAAGCTTATTGTTGTAATTGGCTAGCTCCAATTTCTAACTGACTGTAGGTATTTCATTGTATAGATACTGTGATGTAACTAGGGTAGGTGTACATGCCTATATACTATAATGTAGTGAGGTGTACATGCCTCAAACCAATTTCCAGACAATACAAGCCTGAAACACCTCCATATATTTAATTTTATAAAAAATGAAGCTCAAGAAGTCATGTGATTGCCATAAGTTAGAGTTTGACAGGGCCCAATTTACTGAATTGTACCCTACGACCTTAAACATTTTAAACAAAATATGTTTTGCACATATTAACTAGAAAATGGCAGAAAGGAAATTGTCTTCTATGCAAAACTAATAGAATTATTACTTTAGAAAAGTGACTATTTTGTATATTTTGTCACAAACAGGATTGCATTTGTATATATTGTGTGTTGGTTGCAGTTTTTAAAAGATTTAAAATTGTGTGCAACCTCAGATGCTTCTTGTCCTTTCTTCACCATCATGGGATCATCACATTAGCAAAATTGTTTGATGCTTGAATGTGAAGAAGGGATTTTGTAATTACAGATTGTGTGATTTTATGTTAATTGCCAGAGATACATTAATTGCCAGTGATACATTAATTGCCAGTGATACATTAATTGCCAGAGATGTAACTTTTACGTTCTGGAGCAAGTTATTTGTTGGAACAGGTTATCTAAAGTGTACCAACTTAACAAAATGGGACCACACAGTCAAATAAATAATGTGCTTTCAAAGTAATTTTAGATAGATAAAAACCAGTTTCTAATTTTTCATTATTGTTCCAGTGATGATGACAGCAGCAACAAAACTTGACGGCAGAGGTAATCACAATGGTCTAGCTAATTGGGAGATCAAAATTTAGTGAACAAATAACAGAATATCAGATCACGTTGGAACATTGGTATACTGCTGTGTTGGACTATATATATATATATATATATATATATATATATATATATATATATATATATATATATATATATATATACTCAAACCTGATCACAAAACACAGCTCTTGCTGAAGCAAAATTCTGTCAAAGTCTGTTTTATGGCACTTGAATCAGGATTACAGTATCTGGCAGTGGTTCAAACTGTCTATCTGTATGACTGATGTAATTACTCCCAATATTCAGCCATGCAGATTGACAGCCACACCCCTCTTTGCAAGAAAACCTAAGTAAAACTGATGCACCTTTTAATTCTTTGTGAACACATGAAAACTTCAGAGAAAAACTGTATTGTTGACTTCAAGGGAAAAATGTATTGTTGACTTGGTAGAAAAACTATATTGTTGACTTCATGGAAAACTGTTTTATTGACTTCAGGGAAGAAACAGTATTGCTGACTTCATGGAAAAAATCCTATTATTAACATCATGGAAAACTGTTTTGTTGCTTTCATGATAAAAAACTATGGTTGGCTTCATGGAAGAACTATATTGCTGACTTCATGGAAAAACTGTATTGTTTATGTCAGTAAACTTTCTTAACTAATTGGAGTGTTTCAACCCCATGAATGTAAAAATGTTTTTCTGATTTATACAATCCATAAAAGACAGGGCATGCAAATTTTCCTTAAGCTGCTAAAGGCAGAGTAGCTTTAGTAAATTGATAATATAGAATGATCCACTCTTTAAACAATCTACACTCTTTGAAAAGAATGATCCACTCTTTAAACAATGTACACTCTATGAAAAGAATGATCCACTCTTTCAACAATGTACACTCTATGAAAAGAATGGTCCACTCTTTAAACAATGTACTCTGTATGAAAAGAATGATCCATCTTTAAACAATGTACACTCTATGAAAAGAATGATCCACTCTTGAAACAATGTGCACTCTGTGAAAAGAATGATCCACTCTTTCGACTATGTATACTCTATGAAAAGAATGATCCACTCTTTAAACAATGTACTCTGTATGAAAAGAATGATTCACTCTTTAAACAATCTACACTCTTTGAAAAGAATGATCCACTCTTTAAACAATGTACACTCTATGAAAAGAATGATCCACTCTTTAAACAATGTACTCTGTATGAAAAGAATTACCCACTCTTTCAACAATGTGCTCTTTATGAAAAGAATGATCCACTCTTTAAACAATGTACACTATGAAAAGAATGACCCACTCTTCAAACAATGTACACTATATAAAAAGAATGATCTTTCAACAATGTTCACTCTATGAAAAGAATTATAAAATCTTTCTACAATGTACAGTCTCTGAAAAGAATCATCCATTCTTTCAACAACGTACACTCTATGAAAAGAATGATCCACTCTTTCAACAATGTATGCTATGAAAAGAATGATCCACTCTTTCAAAAATCAAAAATGTACACTCTATGAAAAGAATCATCCACTCTTTCAACAATGTACACTCTCTGAAAAGAATGATCCACTCTTTAAACAATGTACACTCTATGAAAAGAATGATCCACTCATTCAAAAATGTGCACTCTATGAAAAGAATAATCCACTCTTTCAAAAATGTACACTATGAAAAGAATCATCTACTTTTTCAACAATGTACACTCTTCTTGATTTTGGCACATGCTTCTTGTATAATGACAACATCTGGCATTGATAGCACAGTGTTGGGATGAATAAAGTATTTAATAGTCTTTTTGTTTCCATGGGGATTTATGGGTGTTTTAAGATACAGTTTAATTTATAATTTATAATCCGTGACGGAGAGCGCTTTAGACCACTAGGGGCCCCGAGAGTGATGTGTAACTTAGTGACTAAACAATTTAGATTCGCCACTGGAGTACGATCATCTCTGCAGCAAGTACACTTATTACCTCCAACAAAAAAGAGGTATAAAAACCGGCAACCATGCCACAACCTTTATCAGTGGAGATACAACAGATTCCAAGAAGAAAATGAATGAGAGTATTCAAACTGTGAAGGATTCCCAACACTTATTATGAGAACTGTGTCCCATGTATTGGTGTATGTCTTTGTGACTCTCTTTATGGGATTTTGTTTACGTGCCGATTTCTTGTGGGCTCTTTAGGAACAGTAGTTACCACCAAAAAATCATGAAATTGGTCCCTTTAAATGTCCACAAGAGATTCAGTCTGTTAAAACCCTTGTGCTTTCATCTGGATACTTCTTGATCTCTATGGGAAAACAAGATTCGTCAACTTTTAGATATTGAAGATGTGTTTGACGATGTTTGTATAGCTTGTGACATGAACCTCATTGGACAGATGTGCGTGACTACAAAAGTTGGGGTATCAAGGCATGGACCAAAGAAGTGGCAAATTATGCGAAGGAGTTGTGATCCTAAATTAAGATGTTCAGTGAAAAAAGTAACTTTTAAACCTGTGTTAGTGACAGTGTCAGAAGAAAAAGAACCCGTCAACGAGGACAACCACTCCATTCAGGACAGGACTGTCATGGCCATTCTCGAAAGGCAATTCCGGGAGGACACCAGTGTAACTGTACCCAATGTAGAGACTGTAAGATTATTACACACTGTCCCTAGGACACCTTTGTAACCAAAAACGTGTTGTACAGTCACTTGGTTATATTACACTTTGATTGTTGTGTGTGTATTTTATAGCTGTCCTTAACTATTTGGCTTTTATGTAATTTTGTCTTTGTGTTGTTCTATTTTTAAAAAAAATCAATAAACGTGTCTTGAAAAAGGATAAAAAATCTTGTCTTGTCTGTCTTCATGTCAAAAGTGACATTCCTACACAACTATGGCTACATCTGCTGCCTCTGCTCCCTCTTCATCCACTTTCAAACTCATCGACGAAAAATTAGATCATGCCAGTTGGGAGACCTTGTATCTTCACCATCCCTTGAACATGTTAATTGCCTGACCCATCAGTTCAGGCAAAACCAAATTTGTCATAAGTTTGATCGAACATAAACATCATTTGATCGATCGTCCACCTCAACGGATCATGTGGTGTTACAGTGAGTGGCAATCGGCGTGCAGTCTCATGCGATAATGTCAAGGCGATTCCGTTGTGTTTGTGGAAGGCATTCCTGGCAATGACGACAAGACCATGTCTGACCCCAGTCAGACCAATTTGGTCATTTTTGACGACATGTTAGGAAAAGACGATGAAGAAATTAAACTGTGGTTAACGCGCAAAGGGCATCGTCATAATGGCAGTGTCATTTACATCAGCCAAAACTTGTTTCAACAAAGTAAAGCCCATCGCACCAGTAGTCTTAATGCTCATAACGTGGTCTTGTTTAAAAGTTCTAGAGATAAATCGCAAGTGCAAGGCTTAGACAAACAGTTAGGAATGCCTTGGCTGACTCATGTTTACGATGATGCCACTCAAACCCCACAGGCCTATTTACATATGGATTTAAAACCCACCCAACCCGATTATTTGCGATTTCGTACGCGTCTGCTTCCCCACTGGTGCCAAGACGGAGGGTTTGTCGTGTACACGTTCCCGTCGTCGACTTAACAACAACAACAACAAAAATCTATAATAAACAAAATTCGGATACTTTGGGTCTGTCTTTCTCCTCGTCAACATGACGTCCCATCAGTCTCATCTTCCCGTTAAATTGATTCGTGCCTTGTACGGCATCAGTCGCGAAAAAGATCCAAAAAATTCGTGCTCGTGTCTTGGAAGTCATTCTCAAAGAAGTTTTACAATGGTTTCGGTGACAAATCCTCAATTACTGCAACGCGTCATTCACATCCCTCATCAAACCAAACTCTTTTATGAGAGAAACAAAGTAACCTTTACGCAACTGGCCGATCCTTTCATCGACACTCAAACCAAAAAGCAAATCATTTTGAAACCCGTAAGTAGCGGTTCGATATGAGGTGGCATCAGTCGCGCCCACTTAAAATGGGATCCCATGGCTCCAAAAGTCCTACCCATGAAAAAAGCCAGTCCCAAAAAAAGCCAAACTGACCCAAAAGAAAAAGAACAGTGGTCTCAAGACCAGGTTACATCCCCAGAAAAAGGAAAGTTCCCAGAAAACGAAAAGCTCCCAGAAAACAGTTTCTACCCGTAAGAGATACACTTCGGCAAGGGTGCAACCTTACATTCGCAAACCACGACCTTCAGTAACAGTGACAGCATCTCCAGTAACATCAGGTTCTTCCACTTCTCCGTTGTTGGTGATGCCTGCCGAACTCAATTTGAAAGCCGTTCTTCCTCATATGATGAAACAATGGACACCAGAGTCTCCAAGAACGTCTCCTCCAGCAGTGACATCCTCCTCTTCTTTAGCTGCTCTAGCAGTTGCGCACAAAGTACCTGCCCCAAAAATCAAAGTTCAAGAGAGATTGGGCATGTTGCAGTGTTTAGTGAATTTGTCCAAGCAAGAGCTGACCCGATTTAGTCCTCTGCGAACTACTCCACGACGCATGATACCTGTCATCAAGTTGATAAGACATAAAGACAATCAGTGGCGATGCATTCCAGTATAAAAGATCTATTGTAAAGGATGGAGATCAATGTATTGTGCTCCTGAATGCCCAGAGATGTCCCCACAAGATGCGCACATCATCAACATCATTGTTCTTCTGTCCAAAAAGGAAAGGGAAAAAGAAACGGACAGTCACATGATCCGAAACAAAACTTATCTAAGTATCGACGTCACACCCAGAAGACGCAGTCGAAAGAAAAAGAGGAGCAACCAAAAGGGATAATGTTTGTCAAAACTTCTCAGCCAAATAAGATAAAATGACACATGTCAAGCGATGGAATTCAGTGTATTTGTTGCTCCTGAACCGACATGTCCCCTAAAAGAAGTACACACCACTCTCTGACTAAAAAAGGTAAGTAAAAGAAAGGACTTCCTCCTCGTTTAGGTAAACATTGGGACATATTGTCTGTCCTGTCCAAATCTCTTTCACCCATGCGAAAACGACTCATTCAAACAGCTTCCAAAGATGTCATCGATCCAGTGAGTGAATGTTGTCTGAATGTCTTGAAAGGCACAATACCTTTGTCTAAACACTAGAAAGAATGCTTAGCCAAACATCGACAGGTTCTTCGCAAAAGGATCCAAATGAATATGCCCATCTGTCAAAAGAAAAATATGATGGTGCAACGCGGATAATTTATTTTAGGACCTTTTGTCAAAGGAGAGCGGAAGAAATGCTGCGAAGACTCCTGGGATGTGTTTTACCCATGGGTCCAAGAAAAAAGAACCAAGTAGATAAAAGAGAGCTCTGGAGTCAAACGTTATCCGACTTGCCCTTTGGAATCGAATTGAAGGGCGAAAACGTACTCTAGTAAGTTACAAAAGATGGATGGAATACCATCGTTGGCAAGAACAACAGACCCTGCATTGGCCTCCCAATCCTTATTTGTCCGAGATGTTCCAGTTACACAACGAATTGCAATCGTTGATGGATCGCAACAACTTGTCCGAAACAGAAAAATCGCAAAGGTACGATCAACTTATGCAACGACAGCAACTCTTTCACCAGAATGCTTTAGGTGAAACAGCTCTAATACTCTGAAAGATTTTAAGGCCCTGATGAAACGTCCATCACCACCACCAATCCCGGAACGGTCATAACAGGTGCAGTGCCACGAATGCCTGAGGAAGAAGATGTACGAGAAGTCTTTCAAAAACCGTCAGCAGCTTATATTCCTAGTAATATTGCATCGCCCTTGTTGACCCCTTCCCCCACTCCCCAACTAGAAGAACTTAAAGCTTGGGTTAAAAACATGTTGTCCACTCCTCCTTCGACGGAAGTAAAAAAATAAAAATAGGGGAAACCAGAAGTGAAAAAAGAAGAGAACACCAAAGCCATCCCAATGCCACCACCATTACTACCGCCACCACTATCCTCGACTTCTACTATCGTGGCACATCGGACACGTAAACCCGTTTCCAAACCACCATTTCGCCCCATCCAAGGTAGCATCAGTGAAGAGTGAATGACTTATTAAAAATCGGAGATGTTAGTCAGTATTTACTACGATCCAGCCGATCCTGCAGGTTTTGGAGATAAATCATATCGTGCAGCCAAAACTCATCTGAAAAGTGTCCGTTTACCTCAAGTGCAATGATGATTACAAGAACATGCCACATACACTTTACACAAACCCATTCGACCAAAATTTTAAGACGTTGCACACGAGTGGAGGGCATCGAACATAAATGGCAAGCCGATTTAGCCGATGTCTCTCATTTGGCGACCTGCAATCGTGGCTACAAATATATGTTTTGTGTCATCAACGTCTTTTCTAAATTTGCCTGGGTTGTGCCATTGACTTCCAAATCAAGCAGTGTGTTAGTGCGAACCCTCCAACTGGTCTTGAAACAAAGATGTCGTCAACCTCTATGATAGGAAACCGACAAAGGCACCGAATGTTTGAAATAATCTTTCCAAAAAGAATTGAAGAAACGTGACATTCATTTTTTCACCACCGAGAATCCCAAAACCCAAGCCAGGATCGTGGAACGTTTTCAACCCACCTTGAAAGAACGCATTTGGAAATATTTTGCGCATCAACACTCTCAAGTACATCGACGTCTTTATCGCACGTGGTCCAAGCGTACATCCAATCCTACCATCGCAACATCGGATGTGCCCCCCCCCCAAAAAAAAAAAACAAAATGGACTCCCGACAACTAAGTGACTGCTTTTAGGCACTTGTTTGGTACGTCCCTGACAGTGGCTGTCTCCAAGAAAAGTGTGCATTGGCAAAACCAAACGCACTTTCGACAAAGGTTACTTACCTAACTTGACCATCGGATTGTTACATATCACCAGACGAGTGCGTGGCCTTCATCCTGTCTTCTATTTATTGGAACACATGAACGTGGAAGTGTTAAAAGTAACGTTTTACTTGACCGAGTTACAATGCGTGACCAAAAAAGAAGACGAAGTATACGACATCGAAAGTATTCCCGAACGAAGAACCCCTAAAGTGAAAAAACAACGTGTCAAAGAAGTCAAAGTATGTTGTAACGGATATCCTCCCAGTTTTAATTCTTCGATCGACGCTTCGCAAATCATTGGCTATAAAAAGAAGTAACCATCATGCCGCTATCACGGCAGTGACTAATCCTTCACCTAGTTCTTATCTGCAAGATCTGCAAAAGCAACCCTTGTGGGTGTGGTGTGGAGAACGTGTCCCTAAAACGCAAATCGTCTTTTTCTGTCAAATTTTTGTGGTGTATTGTGGCATCGTTGCTGCCATTGCCAATCTCAGTTTTCAGCAATGATACAAACAATTGTGAACCGTATTACTGAGCAGTTGCATTGGTTATCTTCTCCACCATCCTTCTCTGAAATACTCATCAAACCGAAACAACAGGATCCTTGCGTCCAACGTCAGTCACCACTAGATCACGAAGGCCATTGGGAAGTGGCTTTGGTGGAAATGGTTTACCCTACACAAATCAAAAACATCACTGAAACTTAAAACATTTTCCAGTTGGATATTCTGAACATTCAATTGCAAGAAGAGATGAATAAAATCAGTTCTTCAGGTGAAACATATACAGCAAGCAATTCAGCATTCGGCATCTACACGTTGAACATTTCGGCAGGCTATTATTTTAGCGGTGAACATTTGGTGGACACAATTGCTGACAGGTTCGAGGCAGCATTTTGAAAAGCCCTGAGCAGAGCAAAAAAAGTGTTAAGATTGTGCACCATAAAATGGCTCGTCGCCTACTGGTGAAATGATTGGATACGGAAACGTTGTCCATCAGGTTTAACGGTAGTTTGTTTGAAATTTTGGGTAGACATCAACAGATGGTAGCACAGAATCTGAGCCCTAAGATCAACAGTAATATGGATTTTTACAGGGCTTTTGGATCTCCTTAATAACTGAACCAAAAACTCAATTTGATTTTTGTGTATTCCGATGTTATGGAGTACAACATAGTGGGACACACCTCCGTACCGTTATTACGTGTCATTCCTTTCAAACTGGATTCTACCACGACCAATGATCCGGGAGGTGGAAACACCTATCACGTTAACCGCGAATTTGTACATCCTCACTATTTACCCGCCAGCATGTCGTTTTTAAACACTATCAACATTGCTATAAAAGAAGATCTGGGAGAAAATATTCCATTCTCCCAAGGGTAAGTCACGGAGAAACTCCATTTTCGAAAATGATTATCCAACGAGTTGTAATCATGTATCCAGTGTACCGAGGAGTCGCTCGACACCGAGGACATGATTTAGGAGATACGTGAAATCGGCCTTTTGTTCGGTGCCCCCCCCCCCTTTTTTTTGAACCCGATTGTGACATAAGGATTGCACGCCTTGAAAGATGTCGCATTGATGCACAGTAAAGAATTTCTCCAAAATGTCATCATCGACAAACAAAACCCCAAAGAAGCTGACGAGAAACTCCTATGAATGCCATGGACGCTATCGAGCCAGGCATTTCTGCTTCCCTGACCCCACAACAAGAAAGAGATGACGAAGATACCCTTCCAGAGGCCTTCACACGCCTAGAGCTAAAAAGACCAAGAAAAGAAAAACCGTCCGAGACGTTTTTGATTATAAAAAAAATAGAGAGGAAAGAAAGAAAGAAAATGATGCACCGAGAGTCTTGCGCATGTTCCAAATCGGAACTGGATCTGTTTGCCATGCCACAATGTGATTCAACGGTCGACAAAACAAAATCAAAAGACCCAATTAACATTTAGAACGTTTGCATTTAGACATGTCGTTGCAAGAGAAGTATTTGCTGAACGGAGTAGATGTCAGCCTGAGACTGAATCGTAGCAATGCCGCTTTCCATTTGATAGCTGAGTCTGCCTATTACAAAAGTCATTCAAAATGTCAAACTCCACGTGCGTCGTGTGGAAGAGTTACCTAAAGTGGGAACCGACACCAGTCACACTTTGAGCATAACGACCACCAAGTATCCGATACAACGCGTGGAAGTGAAAACTTTTACCATTCCCGCTGGACAGGAATCGATGACCGAAGATCATCTGTTCCAAAGACAGTTACCCAAATGTGTGATCACTGGTATCGTCAAAAATATAGGCTTCAATGGAGCCTTGGTGGAAAATACTTTTGAGTTCAGCACTAGAACGCGTCCAAGATCGAAGTCAGTCGAGATGGGAAAACCTTGTGTACCAGGCCTTTCGAACCTGACTTTAGTGACGAAAAGAAGAATTTCTTGAGATTGTACTTGTCCCGGTACGAAGCAACGGGACAGTTAGGAATATACACCAGTCACGGCATTTACGAGGATTATGCAGAAGGTTACACTTTGTGCGCCTTTGATTTCACTCCAGACCAAGGCAGCGACGACGGACATTTCCACCCTATAAAATCCGGCCAAATTCGTGTGGAACTTCAGTCTGCAGAGCCAATATCTGTAAACAACACAGTGAACGTCATCTTGTATGCCGAATTCGACAATTCCATAGAAATTAACAGTTTGAGAGAAGTCATTCTAGATTATTATATTCAATGGAAGACACTTATCCCTCTTAGAATGGTGAAGAACCTATGGAAATGGCATGGGATGATACCGTGGAAGCAGAACCCCAAGACAAAGACGAAGAGGACATAGTGATGAAGTTCGTTTATAACATTTAGAATCCTATTTTTGCCAGACACCTGACGGATAAAATTACGGAATTGATCAAGAAAGATTGCTTTGGATGTCAAAACGATCATTCCAGTCAATTTTAACACGATAAATGTTTGATGATGAGTCAAGAAGAAAAATGGGACGAGTATCTGGAGAACGGTTGGAGTCTCATCTCAGAAGAAGCCGTGTTGCATCAGTGGTATAAAGACTTGCGTGATAATTCGTCTCCTCCACTGATTGCTCCAGAGATCCATCACATCGAAGCTGTTTTGGCTCAGAGTTCAGAGACAAAGCGAAGAAACATATAACTGTCAGGGATTTTCAAGCAAAAAATCTGGATTGAATTGAAAACTTATCATTATCTGTGGGGGGAAAAACAAGAAAAAACAACAAAATAACAAGAAATGGATACCTGTGAACTTTATTATCTTTTGAACCACAGTTCGTACACTGCCTCTTGGAATCCAGTGGTGTGTGCTAAAAATGAACTTCCTCATCGCAAACCTTAAGGCTGTGTAGCCGTCTACTTCCCTAAAGAGGGTTGTGTGGAGTATTTTGATTCGTATGGATTACCACCTTTACAAGACAACATCATCGATTGTATGTGAATGAATGCCTAGAGGACACGATTCAATAATATGAAATTACAAGGCACAGATTCCATTGTGTGTGGACAATATCCAGCCCGACAAGCTGTTTCGACCTGCAGAAGAGGCCCAGCAAGCCTGCCTAACCGTTTCGAACTGCATATGAGGCCTAGCTGCCTAGAGTATAAATATCCATATCTCATTACTGACCTAGACCCAAGGACTTATCCCCTAAATGACCTTTTCAGCTTAGACGAATGGAGATCAGCCCTTAGAAATTAGAAATCCCCCTCCCCAGGAGAAGACAATCTAGGATATGAAATATATAAGAACAAACCAAACAATATGGAATAAATCATATTAATATGATTAATCAATCATGGCAGACAGGACCAGTTCCCCACAAATGGAAACAGGCTATAGTTATCTCGATCCCAAAAGCTGGCAAGGACCACACATAAATATCCTCATACAGACCAATCTCCCTCACGGATACTGTGTGCAAGGTGATGGACACAATGATAAACAACAGACTCAAACATCACCTTGAAAGCAACAATCTTCTCTCACAAAACCAAAGTGGCTTCCGCAATTAAAGATCCACTCTAGACCAACTAATAAGGCTCGGGTCTCGCACCAGACTAGTTTTCAATGCTAAACGAAAATGCGATCGACACCTCATAGCTATTTTCTTAGACCTTGAGAAAGCCTTCGATCTAGTTTGGACTAATCATCTCATTGCCAAATTGAACCACTATGGAGTCAATGGCAACATGCACAAATGGATCAAAAACTTCTTAAAAGACAGACACATCAGAACCAGAAAAAGTGCACAATATTCAGAAGAATATGTGCTAGAGAATGGCACCACACAAGGAAGTGTCCTAACTCCGACCCTATTAAACATCATGATAAACGGCCTAGAACGTTCTGTTGACCTCAGTAAAATCGATGTATCACAATTTGCTGATGACAGAGGCATATGGAAAGCGGGCAACCCACTTTAACTAACATAGGCAAATGGGCTGCTAAATGGGGGTTCAAACTATCTAAAGGAAAAACAACGGGAATACTATTCTCCCCCATAAAGAGTATATTATAGAACCACCAAACCTATACATCCAAGGCGAACTAATCAAATTTGAAAATTCGTGAAATTTTTAGGTATGTACTAATGTCAATACTTCTTATGGAATCATCACATCACCCAATTAGTACGAAAATGTAACGGAGACCTTAATCTCCCGAAAACCATCAAAGGTTTAGAATGGGGTGCAGACCAAGACACAATGGTACTCTACAGGGCCTTAATTAGATCCAAACTGGATTATGGATGTCAGATCTATGCATCTGCCAAACAATCAATTCTTAAACGCCTTGACATAATCTAAGCAAAATCTCTGTGCATATGTACAGGCACACTCTAAAATACCTCAGTCTAAAGAAGAACTATAGATCCTTACAGGCGGAACATCCTTAACATTAAGAAGACAATAATTAACTTTAAGATATGCAACTAGAATTTCCATACACAACTCCAGCCATCCCACAAGTGACATCATTAACTAATGCAACATCCCATTTAGACACCTCCCACAATCTGGGGAAAAGATTATGTAAAGAACTACAACTCGACTGCCTTCGTGCAGAATCAACACGATTTGCAGACCCTACTCCATGGACTAGGAAAAACATTAATATCAAAGCCATAGCAATAACCTTCGTATCCAAAGAAGAACAACCATTAGAAACAAGATCAAAGATCCTGACTATATTAGACAATTCTTATAAGGAATTCGTGAAAATATACGCAGATGGGTCAAAATCAAACAACCCAGACAGAACTGCTACAGCACTCACTATTCCGGAATTGAATATGGAAATAAGAAGCAGACTCCCGGATAATTGTTCAATATACACCGCAGAATTTTTGGTCATATT
Source organism: Sinohyriopsis cumingii (assembly GCA_028554795.2). Classification (NCBI taxonomy): domain Eukaryota; kingdom Metazoa; phylum Mollusca; class Bivalvia; order Unionida; family Unionidae; genus Sinohyriopsis; species Sinohyriopsis cumingii. The sequence goes on from CM068832.1 coordinate 96,482,946, forward strand.
TGAAGCAGTAAAGACAGTATACCAACATAAATTCCAGAAAACATTAATAATAAGTGACTGAGTGTGCTAACAACCTTGGAAACAGGCAACTCAATGGGGCGTGAAAACCTCCTGAAAAAAAGAAAACTTGCTAGTTAACAGCATGGAAAAACGAGACCAAATGGTACAATTCATGTGGGTCGCCTATAAACATCCCAGGTAACGACAAGGCCGACCTAGCAGCAAAGAACGCACTAAGCGAACCATAACTGGCCCACATTGATTACAGCGTCCCAGAATTATACAGCATATATCCAAACAAAATCGCCTCTAAACCCAGTGTGATACTTGCCCCAAAGGATGTACGCTGTACTTGATACAAAAAACAGTGAGTCGCAAAAGCAAAGCACTAAAAACCAGTATCAAACAAAATCAACGGATCATTAACCAATTAATACAGAGAAGAAAAAAAAACCTACTTGCAAGTAGTATGGGGAAACATGTCCTGGCTAATTGTGGAAATGGATCAAAATGCCCCCACTGCGTTGATGATGAAGATCTTCAGCGTGTTTTCAACATATGCCCGAGATATGAAGAACAAAGGAAAAAATTAACCATCACATTAAAGAAAATTGGCTCAACATATACCTACCCCGAACAACTTTATCAAACTAATCATAACCCCAATCAAACAAATGTTGCCATGTTCATCTTCCTCAAGGAGATTGACAAAATCGACAAGATATAACCCTACCTATTATACTCAGACCGGCTTGACATCTCATAAGTCCTATATATACTTACAATTAGCCACTTACTCAACCAAATCACCCCTCCGCTAGTTTCATGCATTGAAACAGGGGGGAAGTGGGTGCGGAGCTAGTATAAGGTTTATCGCCCAAGTAGGGGCGTGTACTGCCAAATGCGGTCTGATGCTGCACCTGCACTCATCACCCATAATGGCACCCTGGACCCATCACCCACAATGGAAATTGGGAAACAGAAAAACGATCCCGGATGTAGGGCGTATCCCTTCCACTCGGTCCGGCATACCTTTGCCACTGCCAGAAATGTACCATATAAATGAGTGCGTGTGGGCCATTCCTACTCACCAGGAGTCACGTGAGATATCAATGTCTCGAAATCGGACTAATCAAATAGCACTTCCTAAATGCATTAGTACAGTGGGTAAGTGGCACTATTCATTCCTCCTCGAAAAAATCAAATAGCCCCAAACAAGGCACTAACTAATCGTAAATGCCCATATGGGTGCAAATGACTTTAATTAAAACGACTGACTGACTGACTGGGTGCAATCCCACACATGATAGCCTTTCATACAGGTCGAAAGGGATTTATTGTCCCACGACCTGTCGGCTAAATCAAACAGCACTCTATGAGTGCATTAATGCGTTGGAGGAAGTGGCACCATTCCTGCCCCCTCGAAAACATCAATCAGCCCCTCGTGGGGGCACTATCTAGTCGTAAATGCCCATAGGGCACAAACGAATCTAATTTAAATTCAGTCAGTAAAAAATTAAGTCTGACCATCCAATGTCGACTCATTCACCTATGAAGATGTCTTCTAATTTAGCTAACTAATCGAAGCCTACGTGCATATACATCGTGTAAGGCAAAGCCTGATACCCAAACCTGAAGAGACAGAGAATGTCAAGATGCTGAAAGTGGCCGAAGACCTGATAGAAGATGTCTTCATAGAGGAAATCAAAAAGGAGAAAGAAAAATGGACTTCAGAGGCAGAGAGAGCAGGGAGAGTAGCAGCAGCAGCAACAACAGCAGCAACCAGACAGGAGGTTTTATCGACTGCCGTGTTCTCCTTCTCTTTCCGAAGAAGCCGGCCCTATCCTGTGGGAAATCCTGCTGCTAGACGGGGACGCAATCTTAGACGATGAAAGATTGCATAACTCCCCCTCTACAAAAACAACCCTTTTCAGGCTACCTCAATACTCTAGAAAAGACATACTAGTCGAATTGCCAAAATGTGTTTATTTGTGTTTGTCTGTACGTTAAAAAAATAGAAGAGTGTATATAAGTACTTCGTTTTTTATTTTATGTATAAAAAAATAGAAGTGTGCCTATCCACACTTCGTTTTCATGTCTTGTCAAATATTGCTTTTTGTGTTTGTAAGTAAAAATAGTCAACTTGAGTGGTTTTAGGTCCGCGTGTCCCATGGTCATTTTTTGGGGTGATGATATGGGTCTTCTGAATTTGGTATCAGGTGGATGTTTTCCTTTATACACGCACTTCACACGTATAAAGGTAAACGTCCTTCAGTCTGGATAGCCATCGTTAGTTCATCAACTTCTAGAAAAAATTAGCGAAATTGTTAGAACTTCAGATGCACCTGGAGTATGCAAGGCGGCTTTTAGATGACCTGGCAAAGGAGGCCATAGCCGAACAAGCCAGGATAGAGGAAGAGGAAGAGGAAAAAAGAAAAAGAAGAGGAGAAAAAGAAGAAAGGGTTCCTTCCTCACCTCAGGCTAAGACCTCTATGTGAGGTCAAGCCTGATGTGAGAACGCTTCCACAGCCAGTACCAGCACCACCACCACATCCTCTGCCACCAGTACAAAGAGCAGTGGTTCGCCAGACCAAAAACTGGGAAGAGAAAATAAGGAGACCTCATCATCCACGTATGTGGCATAGGAGAAGACAGACAGAAGTCTTCACTATTCCACAAAGTGTAAACTGGGATGATGAGGCCACTCATCCCCCTTCCACGCTTCCAACCACTCAAATCAATTGGAACAACGACTGGAGCCTCCGATATGTCTGCAGTACCCGGATTGGGAGATGTCACTATTAACCGGGTGCATATGAAATTCTAAAAACCGATCCTTCTCATGGCAATCCAGATCTCTAGAAAAGAGACACTATTGAAGTTACCAATTATTGTATATGTGGAGTAATGCGATTATAAACACTCACTCCTTTCCTAATGTGTGTGTGTGTGTGTTTGTTTGTTTGTATGCGTACGCGTACGTTGTATGGATAGTAGATTTGGGGTTTGTATGCATTCGCGTACGTTTGTGTGGATAGTAGACATTGTGTTTCTTCTCCTTCCCGTGTGTCAATAGTGTATTTTGTGGTTTGTATGCGTTCGCGTACGTTTGTGTGGATAGTAGATATTGTGTTTCTTCTCCTTCCTGTGTGTTGATAGCATATTTTGGGGTTTGTATGCGTTCGTGTACATTGTGTGAAAAGTATAGATTGTGTTTGTATGCGTTCGCGTATGTTTGTGTGGATAGTAGATTTTAGGTTTGTTTTTTTTTCCTCTTCCCGTGTGTAGATAGTATATTCTGAGGTTTGTATGCGTGCGCGTACGTTTATGTGTGTAGTAGATTTTGGGTTTGTGTGCATTCGCGTACGTTTGTGTGGATAGTAGATATTGTTTTTCCCCTTTGACACATAAAGTCGAGCGTTCATCATTCGCGCCATTCAACATTGAATACACCAAAATTGCAACTAACCACATTGACAAAATGAAGACGTTGCAAGAAACAGCAGACGATCTGGGCATGGTGGAAGAGATGTTCCTGAAACTAAATGATGACTACTATTATAGTCCCTACCGTCTCAAAATGGAAATCAACAACTTAAAGAAGTCAAAGGAAAGACTAAGAGAGTTATTGAAACAGGAAAAGGAGGAAAAGGATGACGAAGAAGATAAATTAAGAATGAGAGCATGGAATTTAAAAAAATAGAAAAAGAAGAAGAAAATGAAAGGAAGGAAGGGAAAAAGGAAAAACAGGAGAAAAAAAAACTGAAAAAAGAAGAAAACAGCAATAACAAAACTAAGAAGATGGTGCAGGAAAAGAAGAAACTAGAAGAAAAAAAGAACAAAAAGAAACCCAAAGGCCCTTATCAGGGCCACTCATATGCTTCGAAAAGATTTGCTTTCTTGCCGAAACGATTTTTAGTCGATTTTATAGTTTAGGTGTGATAGATTGATGTTCATCAATCTATGTATATGTGCTATATCTGTCGATGTCATGTCTATATTGTATTTGTCTCTCCCTAGAGCAGCGAGTATTCAGGTCACACCCTTGCCATATTGTTGCCAATGTCCAGTACCGTGACGTCACCTCACCTGTTCCATTCATATTCAACCCAACTTTCTCTTGTCCGTAAATATACCAATATTCCCCATGTTAAATTCCCATTGACCGTGAACAGCGGGGGGGGGGGGGGGCTGGCTGAATAACCTTGTCCGTAAGCATCCCCAAAGGGTTCTGTAATGTATTTTCCTATTGTCCGTAAACAGCCCCTCCTTCACTACTTATATATACATACTCACCGATGGCAAACTGAAACTATACTAGATCATTAAAGTATAGTCTTTCTCTACAACTGTGTCAACCCACGTTCATGTTGAACATTTTTGGTTCAGTTGTACACGAAAAGGTAAGGACTGATCCTAGCCCTTGCCCTTCATTGTTTCATAGTTGAGTTAGTAATTTTTAAATATGATTTTTTTTTTAAAAAATGTTTTTTTTATAAGTTCTTTCTTTGAGTATTTATAAGAGGACTTTCTTTCACGCCCTTGTACTGAACAAATAGGATGTTTTCAAAACGTCCGTGCCACGAGCATATGTATTGGTGAGTGCGCAAGTCATGCCATCCATTGTCAACTCAACATAAAAGTCAACAATGAGTCAGCCAGTGCCAGTGTGTAAGACGGTGTATTTGTTCCAGAGGGTTGAGCACCTCTGCGCAAAGCAAAAGAGTACTACGAGAACAAAACGTATTAAAGAGAGATGATATCCTTCTTTGACGATGAAAGAGAAAAGATATAGAGACCTCAGCAGAGGAGAAGAGCGAACGAGAAAGGACTAAAAGGAAACAACATCAGCAACGTGTCTCACAACAGTTAGAGAGGGTACGATATAAATTGAGACAGACATGGGATGAAATAGAGGAACAACAGAGATGGCAAGAACAGATAAAACTAATTTCTAGTTCCCACAACAGAATATTGGTAAATGGAGGCAGATAGGACTAGTTTTAGACTGTCAGTGTCCTTCGGTGGATAGACCGACTTTGACGAGATACACCTCTCCTGTCAAGCCCGGCCCAGGAGGTGCAGTTGTCCAAGATAGCATTAATGATATTGGACATCAACCAACGGTTCTTTTCAGGGCCACCCAGATCTGTTAATAAAAGAAATGATACTCATTCGTTGCTAATAGTCGTGTGTCATTGTCTTTGACTAAAACTTAAATCCGTAAGAATGGTTGTGTGTGAAATATTTGAGCACTCATGTTTATGTATATAATATGCAAGCACTCATATCCTTGTATGTCACGTGTGTAGCATGTGAGCAGTCATACCCTTGTATGTGATAGTAAAGAAGTATATTTGTGTATATAATATGTAAGCGCTCATACCCTACATAAGTATATTTGTGTATAATAGGTAAGAATTCATACCTTGCATGTGATCGTATATTAGTATGTTTGTGCATAGCGTGTGAGCACTCATACCCTTGTATGTGATAGTACATAAGTATGGTTGTGTGTGTAGCGTGTGAGAACTCATATCCTTGTATGTGATAGTACATAAGTATACTTGTGTGTATAATATGTAAGCACTCATACCTTGTAGGTGATAGTACACAAGCATGGTTGTGTGTATAATATGTAAGCACTCGTACCTTGTATGTGATAGCACATAAGTATGTTTGTGTGTGTGTAATATGTAAGAACTCATGCCTTGTATGTGATAGTACATAAGTATATTTGTGTATATAATATGTAAGCACTCATACCTTGTATGTGATTAAGGCCGGCGCTACCATATAGGCAAACTATTCAGCCGCCTAGGGCGCTGATTTCAGGGGGCGCATTTCTCTAAATCAGTAACAGTTTTGAAAAAGAAATAAATAAATTACAGTTTTATTGAGGGTCGTTTTATTATCCTGGTTTATTTCATACAGGGACGAATAATCGGGTAGATTCAGTCTGACGGAAACACAAGGCTGACCGGAACAAGCAAAATGAGTGAGTGAAAATCGCGCGTATACGAAAGTTTCAAATGTTGAGGGAAAAAAATTTAAAAAATGTATTGTTTATAAATTTTGAAATTGATATTTTCCGAGGGGGGGGGAGGGTAGTGCGCCAGAATCTAACCTTGCCTAGGGCGCCAGATAGTCTGGCGCCGGCACTGTATGAGTAGTGAATGGGGATACTTTACGGACAATGGGAATTAGCATTAAAAACACCCCTGGGACACTTTACGGACAATGGAAATTTAACATGGCGAAAAATCGTGGGACACTTTACGGACAAGGGGAATTAACATGGCGAATAAATCGTGGGACACTCTACGGACAAGGGGAATTTAACATGGGAATAAATCGTGGGACAATCTACGGACAAGGGGAATTTAACATGGGATTTTTTTTAAAAAAAAAGGGGTAGGCAATGGAAAGGCTATCTCTTTTCGAGAAATATGACTGGCCCTGAAAAGGGCCTTTGGGTTTTTTTCTGCTTCTAATTTCTTCTTTTCCTCCACCAAGTTCTTATTTTATCTCCTACACTCTTCTTCTCTTTCTTTTTTTTCTTCTCCTCCTCTTCATTCTTCTTCTCTTCCTCCTCTTCTTTCTTCCTCTTTTCATTTTCTTCTTCTTTTTCAATTTTTTCGTTCCAATTGCGTATTCTTATTCTTTCCTCTTCATCCTCCTTCTCCTCCTTGATCTCTTTCATGACACCACTAATCTTGTCCTTTGCTTTCCTTAAGTTATTAATTTCCATCTTCACACGATGGGGACTATAGGAATAATGGTCTTCAACCAGTCTTAATAGCATCTGTTCCATTATTCCTAAGTTGTCTAAAACGTCTTGCAAGGTTTGTATTTTGTCGATTTGGTTTGACGCCATCTTCTTTTTATTCTTTGCAGAATGGTTTGAACAACGAACACTGTGGGTTCTTATAGTGAAAGTGCGGACGTGAAGGAAAACATCCCCCTAATAACATAAATTTGATCTTACCTAGATCATGACTAACATCGCGGGGACGTAAAGGAAAACATCCCCACTTTTCTCATTTCATATAATATAACCCAAACTATACTCTCCACATACGCTAAGAAACAATAAAGAAACCCATAATCTACTATTCACACAAACTTACTTTATTAGTTACTAACACAAACACAAACACACAATCACATACACTTCCACTATTAATAAAGAGTTAGTGTTTATATTCACACTACTCTACCTACACACATTGGCAAATCGATCGTTATTTCTTTTCTAGAGTATTGGGTAGCCCTGAAAAGGGCTGTTTTGTTTGGAACTTCATGGACACCTGGTTAATGGTGGCACCTTCCAGGCCTGGCGCCACATACACATCTTATCCCCCAGTTACTTTTTACCTTTTGGGGGGAGAGAGCAGAGGCAGGATATGTCGCTTCAGAATCCCAATTTTCGCTCTCTGGGATTTTGAAATTTCTTCTCTCCTTTTCCTCCTCCTCTTCTTTGTTTCTTCTTTCCTCTTTATATCTTCTTTCTTCTTCTTCTTCTTTATATCTTCTCTCCTCCTCTTCTTTGTTTCTTCTTTCCTCCTCTCTTATCCTTCCCTCCTCGACAATGGCTTCCGCGGCCAGTTCATTTAATATGCGCCTGGCATATTCCAGATGCACATGAAGCTCCAACAGTTTCTCAAGTCTCGTGTTCATTTTTTGGTGTTGATCAATCAACAAGGGTAGCTGGACTTCCGAACGAGTTTCAATTTATACTGAAAGCGCGGACGTGAAGGAAAACATCCCCCTAATAACATAAAATTCATCTTACCTAGATCATGACCAAAAGTAAAAACAACAACGCGCGGACCTAAAAGAAACACTCACTCACTTTTTATGCTACCCATTACTATTTTAAAATTTTTTTATAAATCACTTCAGTAGACTATCCACATACGCAAATCAATCCAATCTAACCCCAAATATACACCTCAAACAGCCCAAAAAAAAACAAAAATCATTTTAATCTACTATCCACACCAACCTACTTGATCACTTACAAACACAAACACACAAACACACCAACACATACCCTCACATTTTTAAGAAAGAGTTAGTGTTTATTTTCACACTACTCTACCTACACACATTGGCAAATCGATCGTTATTTCTTTTCTAGAGTATTGGGTAGCCCTGAAAAGGGCTGTTTTTTTGTTTTGCTATGGCATTCTTTTTTTAGTTTCTAAGAATGCGATGTCCTCTGAGGATAGACTTTCTGGCGATAGGTCTGCTTCTTCGGAAAGAGAAGAAGAACTCTTTGGTGTCGATACGACAATCGACAAAGCCTCTGTCAGGTTCAGGTTGCTGCTGTTGTTGCTGTTGTTGCTGCTGTTGCTGCTGTCTCTGAAGTCTGTACTTCTCTGTCCATTCTTCTTTCTCCCTGTTCATTTCTTCTCTGAAGAGCTCTTCTATCAGGTCTTCAGTGATTTTTAACATTCTCACATTCTCTATTTCTTCTGGCTTCGGTATCGGACTGTGTCTGACCCTATGCAAATTCACGTAGGCTTCGTTGAGCTTAGCTAGTTTGGAACACATCTTCGTAGGAGGATGAGTCGACAATGGATGGTTAGACTGGAAACAACCCCGGTTCTTAAAGTCAAAGCGCGGACGTGAAGGAAAACATCCCCCACACGGTTTTCGAGCCGCAACGTTCAGTGAGTGTCATGAGAGGGATAGTAAGAAATGAAAGAGCATCAATCCAACATTCTTATAGCTAAACAAACCACAAAGGCATTTTTTTTCAAAACACAACATTTTTTATTCAAAAATCACTTAACACTAAACAACAACATTTCTAACATTTTTTAACAATAATCCAACATGATAACATCAAACAATTTTTTTCAAATCACTAACATTTTTTTCTCAATAGACAATCTACTTTAAACAGGGCTGACAACGTTGTGAATGAAATTGTGATTTCCACTGTTGGAAATCATTAGGCCATTGATGGACACTACGTTTCCTAGCTTGAGACAAAAGATAAGCATAATGGTCACAAAACCATCGATCTACTTTCACATCGTTTCTAGCAGAAGAACGAGGATCGAAATGAGTCACTAAATGTTCTAAGGAATAGCCCAGGCTGCGATGATGTAGAAAATACACACAGTACTGTCCGCACACCAAGGAATCTGTGCCTTGTAATTTCACATTATTGAATCGGGTGGTTTGAGCATTTCTTCTCATAAAGTCGATGATATCGTCTTCCAAAGGGGGCAATCCGTACGAATCGAAATATTCCACACATCCTTCTTGAGGAAAGTAGACGGCTACCCAGTGGGTTCCTGGGAGATGACTGTCGTCCGTGTTGATCACGTAAGCTTGATGGTCTTTAGGTTTGCGATGAGGGAGTTCATCTTTAGCACAGACGACAGGATTCCAAGAAGTCGTATACGAACTGTGGTTCAAAAGGTAATAAAGTTCCCAGGTATCCATTTGTGTTTGTGTGTTTTTTTCTTCTTCACAGGTAATAATACGTCGTCAATTCGATCCTGACTTTTTGCTTGAAAATGTCTGACGAATAAACGGTTATTCGTTCTGTTTCCTCACTCTGATTCAGGAGAGCTTCGATACGATGGATCTCTTGAGTGGTTAATGGTGGACAAGAATGTTCACGCAAGTCTTTATACCACTGGTGCAACACGTCTTTGTTCGAGATGAGACTCCAAGCTTCGTCCAGATACTCGTCCAATTTTTCTTCTTGACTTAACATTAGACATTTATCGTGTTGAATTTGACTGGGATGATCGTTTTGACATCCATAACAATTTTTCTTGATCAATTCCGTCATTTTGTCGACCAAGTGTTTGGCAAAACAGCAGACTAAATGGGCTTCTTGTTCAGGCCATCTCGACTTCATTATGATATCTTCTTCGTCTTTATCTTGAGATTCTTCTCCTTCCACGGTCTCCTTACATTCCATCTCCAAAGTTTCTCCACTAGGTAATGAGGGATAACAGTCTTCCATAGCTTCTAATAATCTAGAATGACTTCTCTCAAACTGTTGATTTCTATGGTATTATCGAATTCTGCATACAGGATGACGTTCACTGTCTTGTCCAGTTCTTTTGCAAACTGAAGTTCCACACGAATCTGGCCAGATTTTATAGGGTGGAAATGTCCCTCGTCGCTGCCTTGGTCTGGAGTGAAATCGAAAGCCCACAAAGCATAGCCTCCTGCATAATCCTCATACTCAATGCCGTGACTGGTGTTGGTTCCTAACTGACCGGTAGCTTCGTACAGGGACAAGTACGATCTCAAGTAATTCATCTTCGTGGGATCAAAGTTAGGTTCGAAAGGTCGGGTACACAAGGTCTTGCCATCGCGACTGACTTCGATTTTCTTCACTAAAAAGTGTTGAAAGTTGAAAGGATTTTCTTTGAAGGCTCCGTTGAAGGCTGAATTCAGGACCATACCAAGGATTAAACGCTTGGGTAGCTGTCCTTGAAACAGATGATCTTCGATCATAGAATGCTGTCCAGCAGGAATGGTGAATGTTTTCACTTCCACACGTCGTATGGGATACTTGGCGGTCGTTCTGCTCAACGTTTGACTGATGTCGTTACCTACTTTGGGTAACACTTCCACGCGTCGTACGTAGAGTTTGGCCTCCTGGATTATGCTTTTAGGAGCCTTATCAGGTTCAGCAGCTATCAAATGGAAAGCGGTACTGCTGCGATTCAGTCTCAAGCGGACATTCACCCCGTTCAGCAAATATTTCTCTTGCAACCACATGTCCAAATGCAAACGATCCATCAGTTCTAAACTTTTCTTGTTTAAGATTTTGTCTTCTCTTGCCTCAAAGCTGGGATTGCTTCCATCTGTTTTTTCGAACTTCTTCGCTTCGTCAGCTACCCACAGCACGCAGGCATTGAGATGACTATCCTTGGCATCTGTTCCGTACGTCAAGAGATTTTCCAAGTAGGCACGGTAAGGGTATGTATCCATGCTGCTGCTGACTAGTTTGTTATTCAAGTACAAATCCACTGAGCTGAACAAGGAATGCATGAAATTGTTGACGGGAGCTATTTCGTCAGCGTCATCTACTCCACTATCATCTTTTTTTAGAACTTGGACTTTCAAGTACAAGTAACTGCTATTCAGATCGATGTAATCTTCGGGCTGTCCTTTGATTTCAAACTCGATGGGAGCGGAATCGGTCAATGAGGAGACGGGATGAAATTCCACCCATTGGGATTCTTGCATGGTCATCATGGTGGGGGGCATGGCAAACAGATCCAGTTCCGTCTTGGAACAAGCGCAAGACTCTCGGTGCATCATTTTGTTCTGTGTTTCAATAATCGAAAACGTCTAAGTCTCGAACGGTTCTTCTTTTCTTGGCCTTTCTAGCTTGAAGCCTGGTGAAAGGGTGTTTTCTTCGTCGTCTCTTTCTGCCTTGTCCTTGCAGAATGCCAGACTCGGTAGCGTGCAGGACATTTATAGGTGTGTCTCGTCGGCCCAAAATGTCTTTGCCCGTTTGCAGCAAGACATTTTTGCCTGCCCTCATGAAGGTTTCTTTAGGGTTTTCTTTGTCGATGATGACATTTTGGAGAAATTCTTTGCCTTGCGTTAGTGCCGCATCTTTCAAGGCGTGCAATCCGCGTGTCACCATCGGTTTCAACACCGGGGCCACTGAACGAAAGGCCGATTTTAACATGTCTCCTAAACCGTGTCCTCGCTGTCGAGCCACCCCTCGGTACACTGGATACATGACTTACTTACGAATCGTGAGAGAACCGTTTTCGAAAATGGAGTTTCACCGTGACTTTTCCTTTGGTGAATGGAATATTTTGTCCCAAATCTCCTTTTATAGTAATGTTGACCGTGTCCAAATACGACTTGCTGACAGGTAAATAGTGAGGATGGACAAATTCGCGGTGGACGTGATAAGTGTTTCCACCTTCTTCGTCAGCGTTCGTGGCAGAATCCACTTTGAAAGGAATGACACGCAGTAACGGTACGGAGGTGTGTCCCACCACGTTGTATTCCACCACATCGGAGTACACGAAGATCAAATTCAGTCCTTGGTTCAGTTCTACCGGGAAACGAAAATACTTGGCAAAAGAGTCGTTGTCATAAATGACTGGTAATTCGGGGTTTTTTTTTTTGTTCTCCTATCTTCCTCATCTCCGTGTCACCGCCCAATATGTCAAACAATTCAGGACAAAATAAGAAAGACATGAATTTTTTGGACCCCTCAGAAAATTTCATCAGAAAGCGACGAGCTATTTTGTGGTATTCCAGGGTGACACTTTTTTGGACATTCCCCAAAGCTTTATGGAACACGCCATTAAACTTGGAGGCTATGGCGCTGACCAAATGATGACCACTGAAATAATAGCCTGGGAGAATGGACAAGTTGTAGGTCCACGTTTTAGTTTTGTCATCATAGGTTTTATTGCTATATGTGCCAATCTTATCCAACTCCTCTTGCAATTGTTTGTCATGAACTTCTACCTTAAAATAATTTTGATTGGGAATGACATTGTGGACTTGGGTTGGGTGAATCATTTCCACTAAAGCCACTTCCCAATGGGCTTCGTGATCTAAGGGGATGGCTTGAGGTAATTTGGCCGTGTAACAGCACAACGTGTTGTTGGGAAACACCTCCATGGAACTGTCACTGGGTAAGGTTAAGTAAAATTGATTTTGGTGACTCATAATTCCAGAGTTCTGTGGCTGTCCGAGGGAATATTAGTGGATGTCAGAGGTGTGTCTCCGCCCAAAATGGGGTTCTGGTTGTGGTTGTTGTTGGAGTGGTGACTGGCACTGGCACTGGACACAACGTTCCCGTTCGAGGAGAATTTCAGGGAGGGATTGGGAAGCAGGTAACCGATGCAACTGCTCAATAAAATGGTCCACAATTGTTTGTCTCCTTGTTGCAAACTCAAATTGGCAATGGCTGCCCCGATGACACAATACACCACGAAGATTTGGCAGAAAAAGACGATTTGCGTTTTAGGCACACGTTCTCCGCACCACACCCACAAGGGTTGTTTTTGTAAATCTTGCACAGAAGAACTAGGGGAAGAAGGAGTGGTCGACGTAGCTGCGTCTGCTGCTGTGTGAAAGGGCATGATGGTCACTTCTTCTTTTTATAGTCGATGACTTGCGAAGCGTCGATCCAAGAATCGAAACTGGGTGGATATCCTTTCCAACGTACTTTGACTTCTTTGACACGTCGTTTGCCCACTTTACGGGTTCTGCGTTCGAGAATGCTTTCGATGTCGTACACGTCGTCTTCTTTTTTGGTCACACGTTGTAACTCGGGCAAATAAAACGTTCCTTTGAGTACTTCTCCGTTCATGTCTTCCAATTTATAGACGGCAGGATGACGGCCATGCACTCGTCCAGTGACGCGAAACAGTTCGGTCGTCCAGTTAGGTAAGTAACCTTTGTCGAAAGTGCGTTTGGTTTTGCCAATGCGCACCCAATCTCCTACGGCCAACTCTCCACTTTTCTTGGGGACAGCCCTCGTCGGGGACGTACCGAACAGGCGCTCAAACACCAGCACTTCGTTGTCGGGAGTCACGTCTTGCGGGGCACGTTGGATGCTTCGATGGTAAGATTGGTTGTACGCTTGCACCAGGTGCGGTAAGATGTCGATGTACTTCAGAGTGTGGTGATGCGTAAAATATTTCCACATGCGTTCTTTCAAAGTGCGTTGAAAACGTTCCACGATGCTGGCTTTGGTTTCGGGATTCTCGGTGGTAAAAAAATGAATGTCACGTTTCTTTAATTCTTTTTGGAAAGCTTGGTTCAGAAATTCGGTGCCTTTGTCCGTTTGCCATCGAAGAGGGTGACGACCGCTTTGTTTCAACACCCGTTGCAGGGCTCGCACTAACTCGCTGCTCGATTTGGAAGTCAAGGGCACGACCCAGGCAAATTTGGAAAAGACGTCGATGACACAAAACAAATATTTGTAGCCACGATTGTAGCTGGCCAAATGAGAGACATCGGCTAAATCGGCTTGCCATTGATGATCGATGCCTTCCACTCGGGTGCGACTTCTGGCAAACTTGCGTCGAATGGGTTTGTGTAAAGTGTAGGTAGCTTGTTCTTGTAACCATCGTTGCACTTGAGGTAAACGGAGACTTTTCAGTCGCGTTTTGGCAGCACGATACAATTTTTGAACTCCTGCGTAACCTGCAGGATGCGAGGGATCGTAGTAAATGCTGGCTAAGACTTTTTCCATTTTTTTGTGTTTGTGTGTTAATAAGGCACCCACTCTTGGAAGAGGCTACTCTTTTTCTCTTGGGGTATTTTCTTGGATTGCAAGGCTTTGCGTGTGCGACCGGCAATAGGTGTCGAAGAGGAGGAGGATGTCTGAGCGGGGGATATCGGTTCTTGTTTCACTTCTGTCTTCACTTTCTTTTTCTCTTGTGAGGAAGAAGGGGTGGTCATCATCTTTTTAATCCATCCAATTCTGGAGGTAGGTGGTGTTGTTAACTTGCGTACTTTTTCTGGTGGAGTTTGAAACCCTTCTTCTTCTTCTTTTCCTTTTTCTTTCTTGACCACTGGTACCGGTACTGGTACTGGTACTGGTGATGGTGTTGGACTTTTCATCAAGGTCTTAAAATCTTTCAGAGTGGGTAGAGCTGTTTCGTCTAAAGCTTTCTGGTGAAAGAGTTGCAGTCGTTGCAAGAGTTGACCATACTTTTGCGATTTTTCTGTTTCGGACAAATCTTGGCGATCCATCAAGGATTGCAATTCGTGTTGTAACTGGGACATCTCGCTCAAATTGGGATTGGGAGGTAAATGCGGGGTGCGTTGTTCTTGCCACCGATGGTATTCCATCCATCGTTTGTAAGGCACTAAAGCTAGTTTTCGTCCTTCCATGGGGTTATCAGGGGTCGATTCTGAGATCTTGGGACTTCCGAAGGCCTTTTTATCTTGCTCCCACCAGTCCTCCCAACATGGTTCCCAAGACTCCTTTCAGTATGGGGCCTAACAAGAGAGGTAAAATGCCTCCACGTTGGACCAACATCTTCTTTTTTTGACGAATGGGAATTTTCTTTTGAACCATTTTCCGAAGAACGTGACGATGTTTGCCTAAGCATTGTTTCTGGTGTTTGGACAAAGGGATCGTGCCTTTCAAAACGTTCAAACAACATTCGCACACGGTATCGATGACCTCTTTGGAGGCCGTTTGAATGAGTTTTTTTCGTAGGGGTGGAGAAGCTTTGGACAGGACAGATAACAGGTCCCCATGTTTGGCTAAACGTGGTGGCAGTCCTTTCCTTTTCTTTCCTTGGGGTTTTCTGGAGGGTGACATCTTTGAGTCTTTAGGAGCACCTAAAAACACTGATACCCTACTCGGTCACAGGCCTTTTTTATACTGGAACACGTCGCCACTGATTGTCTTTACGGCGTATCAACTTCATAACAGGCATGACACGTCGTGCAGGGGTACGCAACGGACTAAATCGAGTCAGTTCTTGCTTGGACAAATCCAGTAAACTTTGTAACATGCCCGATCTTTCATGGACTTTGATTTTGGGAGAAGGTACTTTGTGAGCAGCAGCCACTGCCGCTAAATGGGAAGGTCCTGCCACTGGGGAAGTTCTTTTGGGGGTCATCAACGGAGAAGTTCTTGGTGTGATTAACGTCTCCAAATACTCTTCAGTTCCTGGTGACATCAACGGAGAAGTGGACAAACGTGAGGCTGTCGGAGACACAGTCACCGCTGTGGCAGGTCGTGGTTTGCGAGTGTAAGGTTGCGTCCTGGCCGAAGTGCCTCTCTTGCGACTAGTTTTCTTCTTCTGTGGACTTTTCTTTTTCTGGGGACTTTTTCTCTGTTTCTTTTTCTGGGGGCTTCTTTTCTTTTTCCGGGGTGGTGTCTGGTAAGAGGAGGGTCCCGCCACTGGAGAAGTTCTTCTCTTTGGGGACCTGGTCTTTTTCTTCTTGGGGCTTCGTTGGACTTTTGTCTTAGGGATAACTTTGGGGGCATTAGGATCCCATCTTAAGAGTGAGCGAATGATGACCCCGCCTAGAGTACCGCTCCCTCCAGGTTTCAAAATGATTTGTTTTTTGGTTTGAGTGTCGATGCGGGGATCGGCCAGTTGGACCAAAGCGACTTTGTTTCGATCGAAAAAGCGTTGGGTTTGATGAGGAATCTGAATGATTCCTTGGAGTAATTGACGTGCCGTCACCGTAAACCATCGTAAGACTTCTTTGAGACTAGCTTCTAAGACACGAGCTCGTGTTTGTGGATCTTTTTCTCGACTGATGCCATACAAGGCACGAATCAATTTGACGGGAAGATGCGACTGCAGGGACGTCATGTTCACACTGTGTGAGACAGACGAAAAAGGGTCTGAGGTTTTTATAGATTTTTTGATGGGGAGTGAAATGAAGTCGAGGACGGAGACGAGTACAGGACAGGCCCTCCGTCTTGGCACCAGTAGTGAAACAAGTGGGTACGAAATCGCAAATCCTCGGGAGTAGTAGGTTTCAAATCGACGAGTAAATAGGCGTGTGGTGTTTGAGTGGCATCGTCGTACGCCTGAGTCAGCCAAGGCGTTCCTAACTGTTTGGCTAAGACTTGCACTTGCGATTTATCTCGAGGGCTTTTAAACAAGACCACGTAATGCGCATTGAGACTGATGGTGCGATGGGCTTTACTTTGTTGAAACAAATTTTGGGTGATGTAAATGACACTGGCATTACGGTGATGCCCTTTGCGCGTGAACCACAATTTAATTTCTTCTTCGTCTTCTCCTAACATGTCGTCGAAAATGACCAAATGGGTTTGACGGGAGTCAGAGACGATGCCGTCGTCTTCTTTAGGAATGCCTTCCACAAACACGATGGAATCGCCTTGACTTTCTCGCAAAAGGCTGTACGCCGATTGCCACTCTTTGTAACACCACACGATCCGTTGAGGGGGCCGATCGATCAAATGATGTTTATGTTCGATCAAACGTTTGACGAATTCGGTTTTGCCTGAACCGCTAGGTCCAGCAATGAGCATGTTAAAGGGATGGCGAAGATACAAAGCCTCCCAACTGGCACGATCTAAGTGTTCGTCGATGACTTTGACAGTAGAGGAAGAGGGAGCAGAGACAGCAGAGGTAGCCATGGTGTGAGAAATGTCACTTGTGACACGAAAAACAAACAAGACAAGAGTTTATATACTTTTTTCAGAACACGTTTATTGAATGTTTCAAATATGAACACGAAAGACAAAAATACATACAACCCAAATAGTGATGTACAGGAATATAAAACACAGCAAAGCGATCAAAGTGGAATATAAACAAGTGTCTGTACAACATGTTTTGGGTAACCAAGATGTCCTAGGGACAGTGTGTAATGTTCTTACAGTCTCTACATGAGGTATTGTCACACAAGTGTCCTCCCGGAATGACCTTTCAGGAATGTCCACGACAGTCCTGTCCTGAAGCGAGTGGTTGTTCTCGGTGACGGGTTCTTCTGGCACCGTCACTAACACAGGTTGAAAAGTAACTTTTTTCCTTGAACAACTCTCGTGCATACTGGGCCACTTCTTGGGTCCAAGCCTCAAAACCCCCCTTTTTCCAGTCACGAACATCTATCCAATGAGGGTGTAAGTCACAAGCTACACACACATCGTCATACACGTCTTGGGTAGC
Source organism: Sinohyriopsis cumingii (assembly GCA_028554795.2). NCBI lineage: Eukaryota > Metazoa > Mollusca > Bivalvia > Unionida > Unionidae > Sinohyriopsis > Sinohyriopsis cumingii. Next base: position 96,500,585 of record CM068832.1, read on the forward strand.
TAAAAGTTGACGAATCTTTTTTTCCTGTTGAGGTCGAGAAGTATCCAGATGAAACCGCAAGGCTTTGAGCAAAAGGAGTTTTTCGTGACCATTTAAGGCCATGGAGGTGGTAAGTACTGATCGTAAAGAGTCCACAAAGAATCGGCTGGTAAACGAAATCCCAGAAAACAAGTCACTAAGACACACACCACTTGTCGTCCCAAATTGAATGGATAAAGTTCTTGTAATAATCGATGGTAATGATCCACGGTTTGAATATGGTCATTGAGTTCCTTCCACGGAATCTGTTGGATGACATGTGACATAAACCGTGGCATGGCAGCCTGTTTTTATATTCTCTTTTTTTTGGATGCAATACACGTACTTTCTAGCCAGAGATCTTCGTTCTCCAGTAGGGAATCTAAATCTTGCAAACTGTAACCGAAACGTCAGAGTTCGATTAGGTGTTTCCTCTTCCGCTAAGCAGATTCCACGTAAAATATGTTTGTAATCCTTTAACTTGTCTTCCTCAATGCGTTGCACTAGGTGAATCTCGAAGTAACCATAATCATGAACATGTCGATCATTAGCGACCTCAAAGTTTTGAACAATGTCTGACCATTGAAAGAATTTCTGACGAATCAGTTCTCTTATACCATTCAGGTACCAGTGGTTAAAGATCTGGTGACGTAACGGATGCAATTGTTCTTTACGTTTCACTTGTATTTTGACCAGCTCTCGGTAAATGCGTTCTCTCAACTCCACAGGCAAAGCACGAATGTTCTCTAGCAAAGTATCCATGAATAGGTCATACTAAATCCTCTTTGGTCTGACACAAGAAATGTACTCTTTGCACAAACATGGTTTTACTTCAGTGTCGAATTTAAATCGTTGAGTCACTAATCTACACATTACAATTCGTTCAGAAGTTTCCTCTTTCACCAAGTTGACATTGTGTTTAAGATGTTGGTAATTCGTTAACTCTTCCTCTGGAATTCGATGCAGTACGTTTACAATGATGTAGTAGATAGAATCGTCCATACCAAACCAATCCTTTTTAAAACTAGAGGATCGTTGATCAATGTCCGTCCGATGGAACACTTTCAATTGAATCAGTCCTTGTATAGCCTTCAGGTACCAGTGGTTCAAACACCGGTGACGTAACGGATGCAATTGTTCTTTACGTTTCACTTGTATTTTAACTAGTTCTCGATAAATGCGTTCTCTCAACTCCACAGGCAAAGCACAAATGTTCTCTTGTAAAGTATCCATGAACAGATTATTATGATAAGAAGTTACTTCAATGTCTCGGTCCCACTAAGGGTAAGTAATGACAATTCGGTGACCATCGAGCATGTTCTACGTAGGCCGAATCTTGCGGTTCCCAGTGGTGAAGTGACACACCGCAACTGAAGCACTTGACTTTATCTCCTTCGCTCAAGTAGAAAAATCCGGCTCTGGCTAATTCTTCGGGGGTCGGTCCTCCCAGATACTTTGGCCATTTTCCTTTGAACGATTGAAGACGATTTTCAAAGTCGCAGTATTCCGACAAACGCACAGGAAACGAATATTCGTCTTTCACAGGTTCGTTTCGATGAGGGTTGGGTGACAGGAACAGGAGTTTGCTCAGGGCTGGATGACATCCGTAGGGGGGTAGACGTGATGGTGAACATTCCCCTTTAAACCCGGTAAAATGTCTAAGAGGACGAGCGGCATCACTTTCGCATCCCACAGGTTTGACACGCACAGCATCACTTTCCATGACAGGGGTAGTGAGAACAAAGTTCCCATGATGCTTTACGGCATCGCTCAGGTCACAACGTACAGCATCGTACACATCGCAAGGCTCACAATCGCACTCGTCTGCAAACTCCGTTACGCAATTACAATGGTAACCGCATGGACAATCGCAGTTTCCTTCCGGACATTTTCCGTCGCAATGCATGGGTCTTATCCATCCAGTATTAGTCACACCAGAGGAAGATACAACTTTTTTACAATCCCCAAACTGGAACGATGTCTCTTTCAAAGTATTCATCTTGTTCGCTCGATCTTGGTAGTCCCAATGAACTATCGATCTTGCCTAGGGTTCCTTTTTTATATACAGACCAATACCGACGTGACCGTACGGTAAGGTGAAATGATTGGGAAGTCGCACTCGCTTCTGGTACACGATTTGATAGACTTTTTCCAAGGGTCGACTGACGATGTGGTGAGTGGGTAAACGTACAATCTTGTTCGGTTGATAGGTGGTCACTTTAAAGTTTCCATCCTCTCCCGATTGCAAGGCTTCTTTCAATACCCCAAAGTTGACCACTCGACTGGTACGATAATTCAGAGTCAGTCCTTTCACTTTGCACGTCGTGTGCACTTCTCCTTGTTTGTCACGGTATTCGTAGCCGTAATTTTTGGGACCGCCACTGACGAAACTTAGAATCTTGTCGTCGGGATGCTCGTCTGTCCAGGCTCCTAAACGGTCTCCTTCGATGTTAGGGTGATGTTGAATCGGGTGATGGATGTAAATGCAACTGTCCGTGTCAAAGTACAGGACACGTTCTTCTAACAGTTCTAAAGCTTCGTACAATTTTAAGCGAGCATGGGCTGTCACGTAAGCCGCAATGATGACATTTCCAAAAGGGTCGTCTTGTACAAAGTCCAGATCTTCTTCGTAATTGACCAAGATCAAATTCTCTCGAACGACGTCCACGTGTTTCATGTATTTGGTTTTGTCGTGAATCATCTGGAAGTAGCGGGAAGGTTCTGTCAAATATTCCGTCTTGGGTAAACACGGTCGTTGTGCCATTTTACCCCACAAGCAATTTAACATCACTTTGGCAAACGATCGCCTGCCTTCGTTTTTCTCGATGTGGTCTAAAGTGATGCCTTCTTGTTCGTAGTATTTCTCTTTGAATTGTATTTGGTCTTCGGGAGTGTGACACCAGGAAGGATAGCCGCTGGCTTCTTGCTTCAGTTTCAGAAAGGCATCCACGTAGTCGGCGAAAATGCCTTTCTGAGTAGGGTCACCCTTGCGGTATTGTTGTGTCTTGGGAAAGTGGCAAATTTCGTACACTTCTAACAGTTGGTATCCCATGTCCAAAGCTTTGAACAATTCTACGCTGACCCAGGTTCCCGTCAAGGCCCGTTCTTCCTGGCTGTGCTGACAAGCTTGGTCTTGGTTGCACGTTTCGGCACAAGTACGGCACAAGGGAAACATCAGTTTGCCTTGACAATGGTGAGGTAAGACGGGATGGTATAGGTTCGTGGGAGGCAAAACTTTGCACTTGATCAAGCCTTCGTATTGTCGAATGTTTTTCAGGTCGATGTGTTCCGTCAGCAATTGTGGGTGCCCTACGGGAAAACGACAATATTTGCACACGTAGGGATACAGCGAACACACGTCCAAGTATTTGATTTCTTCTCCTTTCTCTTCGTCGGCTTGGTACAGCAAACAGGTAGCATTGGTCCTTCCTCCGTACAAACTATCCCTCGGGTTCAGCGGATCCATGAACTGGTAACTTTCCACGGCACGTTTAAACTCGGGATCGGTTTTCAAACGGTGATCGTACTCGTGTTCCCACATTTCCACCACTTGGTATCCTTGCTGTTCCAACTTTAGGCGTCGCTGACAAGTGTCCTGGTACAAGTCTTCCATGGTTCGTTGTAAAAACTGATTTTTAGTGCTACGATCAGGGTAACAGACGGGACATCCGTGAAATAAGCAACCGTTAAACTCGTACACGATCTTGGGGTTTTCTAAGTCCCAGCCATCGACCGAATACGTTCCGATGGTCTTTTCACCCCCTCCGTTGCGGGCATGCTGAATCCACTTGTCTTCCTTGTCGCACAAGTAATGTAACCAGCGTAAGGCTTTGACCGAGTATTGACGTTTGACAAAGTGGGTCGTTTGAGGGCTGATGACAACCACTGTGTTTTCAGGCATGAATCGTTGGCGGTACACTAAGGAACACGCTTTGGCAATGGTGCAAGCTTCTTTCAAAGGATCGACCCCTCCGTGTTCCATGAACAGTTCTCGAAATTTTCCACAGCAACGCCGTAAAATGTCCACGTCGGAACGACAATACTTTAGCATTTCTTCCTGAAAGTCGAAAGGGTCCGAGGCGTGAGCCTGGTACCAAGCGTAGAAAGCTTCTCGTTGTTCGGTACGCATGTTGTCGGGGTCGTAATAGTGAGCCTCAGGTAAATGGGGTAGAACGGCGTGTTGATTGGCTTCCGTATTGAAAAAGTGTGGAAAGTACCCTTTAGCCATTTCTGTCATTCCAAACGTTTTAGGCATTCGACTCAAAGGCATGGCCAAATAGCTCATCGAATCTTTAAACTGCACTTGTCCCACTTGCATGAAAATGATTTTGGCTCCGTTCAAAGTCACTTTAGGACGCTCGGTGCCTTGTTCCGTATAGTATCTGAGAAGAAACTGTCCATCGTATCCGGAGAAATTGTGAGCCATCACCGTGGCATGACGATGACAATCTCCGTAACGTTCGATGTCCTCTTGGCTCCACGTCTTGTCGACTGGGTCTAAGACCCATTTGGCAAAATCGGCTAACGTGTTCGGTCCCCGAAAGATTTTTTCACGTCCTCCGGGAATCTTGCTGCAGTGAGGACAATGACTGAAGATAGGTTCTTGAATACACTTCTCGCACGCTCGATGAGCCACGCAGAAATTAGGAATGTGAATGCCAGTCTCTTGCATGCATTCGAAATCGAAAAAGATGAAATTGCCTTTCTTCTTGTGACCGTCCTCTTTCTCTGGTGGGGGTTGGTATTTTTGCACGTAACATTCGTGTTCCAAGTCCACGATGTGATGACAAATGTGACATTTCTTTTTTCCTGAACATACGTGTGCCTTGACACTATTGGTACGTATGCCTTGTCCACACGTAGAGCACAATCTCAGGAGTTGACAAGCGCATTTTTTCTGTGAACCTTGCGTCTTCAAATGTTGTTGGTAACAGGTAGGGCTGACAAACGTGCGCAGACAAGTGGAACAAGGCACTGGTTCTTCGCTCAGACAGGGTGAAGAGGCCAAACATCCTGTGCATTTCGATCCACAATGCTTGTGTTGCTCTCGATTGTTATAACCATGGTCACATTTCTCACAGTAATAACCGTATACTAGGAATCCGGTGATACTGGTAATGGTATCGAAATGGTCATCGTGATGATAAACATGAATGTATTTTCCGTCCTTAAAATCTTGGCCTCGAAACAATAGAGGCCCGCGCATTTATTGAGGGTGCACTTTCAAGGTGTATCGTGGAGCTAGGACATCTTGCAATTTTTGCATCTCAGGAATGCCGCAGGGTGTGTCTTTGGGCAGTCCGGCTTGTTGTAACAGGAGTTCTGCTTCATTTCGTTGTTTGGCTCGGTCGGAACGTTGAATAGTGTCCCAGGTTCTTTTCCATTCTTCCGTGTCGTTCTTGTTGGCATAGGTTCGTCCCACCACGATGGCACGGGCTAAGCACATCTGGTCATGAGGGTTGTCAATTCGGACGAGACTCTTTTTGGTGTTGCGAAGGTCGTCCACCAATAACATCTTTTTGCGTCCTGTCCCTTGAGGAGGAGAGACGTGGGTCATGTCCAGTGTGGCTTTACCATCGGTGATGTCAAACTGATCATTAGATTGTTGTACGTGTTGAATCTTGTCCATGACTTTGGAAGCAGTCAATTCTGCAGGGGTGCTAAACTCGATCCAAACAGGGGATTTCAAACCGTCGTGTTGTATGGAAAGTCTCAAGCGATCGTCTTCTTTGGGTTGACATTGTCGCTTGAGTGCGGTGAGCAAAGAATCCCACACCTCGGTGATGAACACTTCTGCTTTCTCTAACGGTACTTCAGCCTTGAAATCTTTAAACTTCACCGTGTATTTGTAAGCCGTGGTTCTAAATTTTCTAGAGGAGCGCTTTTCCGTCTCTCGAATGGAATAGTACTTTTCAGGGTTGACAAAGGGTGGTGGACTTGGTTTAGAGGGTTCGGATTCTGGTTCACTCATGTCCTCTTCAAAATCACTGGCATGAATTTGTGCCAAGATTTCAGCCCTGGTACGAGGCGATAGATCACGTTTCTGCCTCTTACTTCTTTCTTCTTCTTCTTTCTTCTCGAATGAATGGGATCGTTTCATCTTGAAAGCAAAAAGTCAAATGACTCAAGTTCAAACACCATAAACTACTTTATAGTCATGGCAGACCAGCGTATATAAAAGGGTGTGTGTCTTGTCCTTTCACTATTCATTTCACTCTCAAGCCGAGCACAACGATGGAAGAGACTAACCAGATGGAACGTTTCGTCAGAGCTTTGCGAGGGGTCATTAGAAAATTCTCTTCAGACCAGCCTACGGACTACTCTCCTTCCTTTAGAGATAAAAGTCAAGATACTTGCTATATCTGTCAGAAGAAAGGGCATTGGTCTTCAGAGTGTCCAGACCGTGAAAAAAGAACAAAAACAGGGACTAAAAAAGACAAAAGTCAAGATACCTGTTATTATTGTAAAGAAAAAGGACATTGGTCTCCAGATTGCCCAAAAAAGAAACAAGAGGAGTCAGAAGAAAAAAAGGATTCTTCAGAAGAAGAGAGGGATTCTTCTAAAGAAGAGAGGGATACTTTAGAGGAAGAAGAGGAAGAAAAAAGACAATTCTATTTACAAGAGGCAAAGAAACAGGAGAAGAAGAAAAGAAGAAGGGAAGAAAATGAGGAAAAGACGGTGAAGAAATTCAAAAAACAGAGAGACTAAACAAGGAGAAAGAAGAATTTAATGAACTTTTAATTAAAGTGTTGTGTTGTGAATTGTGAATTGAATTGTAAAAAATGGAGAAAAGAATAAATTAATGATATAAGGTAAGTGTCTTTGAGTTTTGATTTTAAAATAAGAAGCTACACTCACGCACTCATACACAGACACGTACTATAAGGTAAAATGGGTGGGGTTTTTTGAGTTATTGGCAAATTGAAATTGTATTTCTTTTCGAGAAATGTGGGTGGCCCTGAAAAGGGCCTTTTTTGGTGTAGGGGTGAGTTTAAGCAATCAACTTTAACTGCCTTATGCCTTTGCCACGGCCAAGGCCTACTTCTGGACTGCGTAATGTTGATGATGATTGGGTTGAAATCACTAAGGGTGGTACGGTAGGCTTAGTCACAGGGTTGACGTGTTTAGCTCCGGAAGGTCGTATTCTCTTCGGTCGTGATAAAGAAGTCTGATACATTTGTTTCAGACTTCTTAACTCCGCTAAAATGTCCAACAGTACCGTGACCGTTTGATTTTCACCCTCTTGTTTCTTTGCTGCTACTTCTTCTTGCTGTTGCTGCTGTTGTTTTTTTTCTTACCTCTTCTTCTTGTTGCTGTTGCTGTAGGAGAAAAGCCTGTTCCGCTTCCTTTTGTCGTTGTATAAATTTCTCCAATTCTTCTTTCTGTCTCTGTCTAAAATTTTCCACTTGCGGTAATGAAGAAGGTAACGAAGGTTCCGGAACAAATTCTTGCGAGGAGAGAAAATCCACAAAATCCCAATTCACTTTTTCTGAAAGTAAGTCCGAGTTCCCTTGGGCAGTCTCCCCTGCTGGTGCACCCCAATGGATCGTTTTCTGAGTTTCCGTCATGTTGAATCACTGTCGCATAGATTGACTGCACACAAGCGCTAGCTACGTGACGTCACAGACTACTCTCTTCGGATTGGATGCGGGCTGACTGAATTCTGTAACGCGTGTTCGGATTGGTGAATGAACTCAATCCGTTTCAATCCTTCCTGTCCCTATAAATAAGCGCCGTTCACTGCATTGATTCACCTATTCTCGGAGCCTCAACATGTGGACAGACGTTGAATCTTCAACCCTTGTGTCAACAATGATGTTCAGGACGGACATGCTCATGTATGTCCGATCCAAGTGGACCGTTGTCCACAGGACCAACAGCAGCCTGTGGATAAGAAGAGTCTATATAGAGAGACAAGGTTGCCTCAAGAGGACTCTGATGTATGGCCCTGCTGTAAGACGAAGTTTGAGGACAAGAAGATGTCGCAAATGCCCTTTATGTTAAGGGCATATTAACATAAACCAAAGGCCCTTTTCAGGGCCAGTCATATTTCTCGAAAAGAGATAGCCTTTCCATTGCCTACCCCTTTTTTTTAAAAAAAAATCCCATGTTAAATTCCCCTTGTCCGTAGATTGTCCCACGATTTATTCCCATGTTAAATTCCCCTTGTCCGTAGAGTGTCCCACGATTTATTCGCCATGTTAATTCCCCTTGTCCGTAAAGTGTCCCACGATTTTTCGCCATGTTAAATTTCCATTGTCCGTAAAGTGTCCCAGGGGTGTTTTTAATGCTAATTCCCATTGTCCGTAAAGTATCCCCATTCACTACTTGTATGTGATAGTACATAAGTATGGTTGTGTGTGTATCATGTGAGCACTCATACCATTGTATGTGATAATATATAAGTATATTTGTGTGCATAATATGTAAGCACTCACACCTTGTATGTGATAGTATATTAGATTAGCATGTGTGTGTGTGTGTGTGTGTAATATGTGAGCATTCATACCCTTGTATGTGATAGTACATAAGTATATTTGTGTGTCTAGCATGTGAGCACTCATACCTTGTGGCATATTGGGTAGTAGGTATTTATGTGTGAACATTCCCACACTTTTCAGGCTATGTGTTAACACTCATATTCTTTTCGTGGGTTAGGAGGTTTGTTCTGGTTATTACATGAATGGGTTTTGGTCAATTTGAACGGCTTATTGGTCAAAAAGTCTAGTATAATATTACACTTCTCCCAGTGCTTCAATTTTGTAAACAGTTTATAGGATGAGTGTGAAATTCATGTTAATTTTAACATTACATTTCCGTTGTTCCCATATCGTCATGTTTGTATTCAAGACCAAACACTATTTCTTGGGGAAAATGGGAAATCTAATGTCAGTGTTACAATTTCATTTCCATTAGTCGCCTGAGTGTCATTTTTGTATTCAGAACCAAAACCTAATTCTATGGACGATTGGAATCTCGTGATAATTTTATTGTTACATTTTTCCTTGTTCAGTGTGTGATTTTCAAACTAAACCTATGAAGAATTTTGACATTCCCGTTCCCATTTAATCAGTAACATTATATTAATCCTGTGGAATAATATTAAATTCTCATTGTCCCGGACCTGTCCATCTATTCCAGAGCGGCCTATTCAAGATGGCGATCGTAATGTGAATTCCCATTATTTCAATGCCGAACCATCTTCAATAGGCAGGTTCCTGTACAATTAACCCGTCTAAAGGGTCAAATGTTGGTGCCCAGTATGTCTCCTTTATTCTTCAAATAATAATAATAATAATAATAATAAATGTCACCATTGCTTACCAAAAAAGTCCACGACCCCAAAAATTCAAAACTGGATAATACAATATGAATCATTCCTTCAATGGCAAGAAAATCTTATTATTAGTTGTCTAGGCTTATTTCTGCATACAACATGCATTCCCAATCCATTTCACCATCATGTGATTTCTCTTAAGCTTCGTTTACTTTGCTTAATTTTGTTTTGTACCTAAGCTCATTTTTATATTTGTGTTAACATGGCTTCTATCATAAATGACTTTATTGAAAAATCTATTTTAAGAAATTAAAAATAAATGAATGAAAAATTACCTTAACGAGCTGATCATCAAAATATAAAATACAAATACGACAATTAGTTTTCCATGCGTGTACTGCTGAAAATGGTTTTTGCTTAAGGGTACTAAGTTCGGAAAGTTCAAATATGAGCAGAAAAAATAAAGGAAAAAGTGTTTCCGGAGTCTATATCAAGTAGTTTTTGGCATAACGCGCGAGACTGGGCTAACGAAAGACATTATCTAAGTGATATGCTACCCTCTGCAGTTGCAGTTCGCAGCATGCAAAATTATCATGAATTTATACTAATATGTTGGCAGAGGACCTTTCACACAAGTTCGTCTACTTGATCATTGAGAGCTGCCGCATGATATTTCAGAGAAAGAAAAAAAGAGTTCCTATTATTAATTTTCTTTGTTAGTATTCCATTTGCTTATACTTCTAAATCAGATAATAACAAAACAATTCCTTCGCGTCTGCTCTTCACGTGTTGCTGTTTGCTACTTGTCGGGTACTTCAAAAAGGACCAGAGTAAGCGATAATGGGTACTTGTAATCCTGAACAAGCGGTAACTGTCTACATGTCAATATTTGGCCACTGCTTGACTTCAGTTGGTTTATTATCGAGTCAGTACATGTGCTTGTCGCAGGTTGAATGAGAAAGGGTAAACACTCCACTGCCTGTATAACATGAAAATCTTAGTACTGTTTACTTCTCCGTATACTTATTCAAAAAGCAAATCGTTGCTTATCACTTAAGTTGGAATGAGACGGCAGAACTTGAGAGTGGGAAGATAAATTCAGTGTTGACTTTTGGAGTTGTAAGAGTGTATTTTAAGAATGAAAAGTGACATGGGAAAAGGTAAAATTTTGGGATATCCTAGTTAAATTGGTTACGAGTTATGAATTCTGTTGACAAATATCCCCGTCCCTCAGAGGAGTCGCGCCTGGCAGGGGGATTAAGGAGGAGGCATGTGTCTGTGGTATTCGATGAGGGACATGTAGGGGCACGAAGCGAGACGGTGCAACCCCTTATTCTGGACTGGCGTGGACATGGGGGCCGACACCCTACCGTCAGCAGCGTCGAGTTTGACCGGCAGCTGGACAAGGTGGCAATGTGGTTGGAGAGCTGGACACACGATCAGGTTGGTATATATTTACTTCGCGAGAATTTTATTACTTGAATATACTTTTATGTTAAATTAGGTGTATTCATATATAAGAAAACCAAAACAAAGCGTTGATAATAGACCCATATTTGATGCTGATCAAAAATCATCCGATAAATCCGTTGCTGTTACATATTATGTTGATGTTTACCTAGTGCAGTATATACAGTATGAGAGCTAATCCATAAATTAATTAACAAAACTGGTAACTTCTTGTCGGGAACTTTCATTAACCAGGGCATATATTTCTAAAGAATATGAACTAATTTTATATATATATATATATATATATATATATATATATATATATATATATATATATATATATACGTTTCAAGTTTACTGTTTGAAAGATTATTACCGTTAGCTAAAACATCGCTTTCTCAAAATTCTTCAAAACATGTAAATTGAGTATAGAGGATTAACACTATCTGCCCTCCTCTTCCGCCCTGTAGTGTAGGCATATGTCTTGTGCCCTGTAGTGAAGGAAAACGTATTCTGCCCTGTAGTGTAGGCATACGTCTTCTGCCCTAAGAATACCAGTCATAAGTGAAATCTAAAATGTAACAACAAAAAGTTTGACCATGTTTTTTAGCCATACAAAATAGAGAGAAACTTAGTAATAAGTAAGTTCTAAACGTCCACAATCAGCAGGTCTTGTTAAAAATATATAAAAGTGTTGATATAGATGTCAGTACATTCGAGTATAAATGAAATCAATTGTATTTGTTAAATTAGGTGTATTCATATATAAGAAAACCAAAACAAAGCGTTGATAATAGACCCATATTTGATTCTGATCAAAAACTTCAAAAATCATCGATAAATCCGTTGCTGTTACATATTATGTTGATGTTTACCTAGTGCAGTATATACAGTATGAGAGCTAATCCATAAATTAATTAACAAAACTGGTAACTTCTTGTCGGGAACTTTCATTAACCAGGGCATATATTTCTAGAGAACATGAACTAATTTATATATATATATATATATATATATATATATATATATATATATATATATATATATATATATATATATATATATATTCATGAATGCCCTTGGTCATTATTAAGATTTACTACCCATCCATTTGGTACTGATTTCATATTACACAAATACTGACTACATGTGGGTTCATACAAGTTATGTCAGTGTTCAGAGAGAAAAAGGAAACAAAGTTAATATATTGTTGTATCTACATGCTAGTATATATACATGCTAGTATGTATTTTGGTTTGGTGAGCACAAGATAGATCAGTTTTCCAACTAAATATGTTGTTAACCTCTTTAAATAATTTTTTATTATTATTAAAATATGAATAAGTGACCAGGGTCTGAAAATTATTGAGGTCCGAGTTTGAGGAACAATTTTTGAGGCAGTGGACCTGTAATTTATTACCAGCAGTAACCCTTCAGACCTCATTCTTCATTTTTGCTTTAAATTAAATAAAATGGGCTGTTTAATTCTAAATCTGCTATAAAAGCTCTACAAGTAATGCAAGCAGAAATTGATTGTTGATTAGTGTGAGATTTTTATTGTTACATATTTCCAGAAATCAATGGAGTGAGCACCAGTCAGCATGATTATTTCTCAATCAACCTAACCTGCAATGTAATCTAACTGAAGCATCTACATGTACTGTTTGGATTTACCAAATTTGGCATGTTACACCAATGCTTACCTTATGTGGACCTGGACTGTATAGGGTCCTGTCAGATTTGGACCAGTGAGTCAGAAACAGAATTTTAGAACCCTGAGTGACTGAAAATTTATATTTATACTTATTGGGAATGATTAATACAATATTGACATCTGTATTGTATTTAAACCACCTTTATGTGTTTCGCATTGGATCCAGCTTTGTCAGGTGACTATTTGTATCTGTATTCTTTGGTACATTAACAGCTAGAACATCCCATGGATACATATCAGTTGTGTATCATGTGTTAATAGGTATTTACCACATATATGTCTGTGAAAGCATTTGTTGGTTATACGAATATCCTGTTATTGGATTTTGGTGTAGGTAAGCATCACTGACACTGAGAGGGTGGGGGTGAAGTTGTCCCTTTATGAAAAAATATGTTGCTGGTTCCTGTCACTTCTGTTTTATGCAGCAAAGTCTCTACTTGGTATACATCTTTTTCCTGCACAAAACAGAAGTGACAGGAATCAGAAACATATTTTTTCCAATGTTATACCATTTGGGAGCACATGTCACTTAGACCTGTGCAGACAATTTATTTTGACATTAATAAGCATGGCTGGTAATGTCTTAAAATAATAAAGGTGTCAGAGTCTGAGTACTCTCAGTCGTATCAGTGTTGGTTTTAATGGCACTTTTAACGCATTGCTTGTGATATCATGCAAATGTTATGTGGGCTAAGTGCCCTTCCCAAGGGTATGCTGAGACAACTTACCCAGGCTGGTCTGAGTGGGTATTGAACCTATGATACTTGAATTGCAGTCTGATGCTTTACCAACTGAGTTACCATGGCTCCCTGTCAGGTCAGATTAGTGCATTATGAACAATTGAAATTCCGTCAGACCATGTGATTCCATCAGACCATGTGCATTTCCATGCTGATTATTTCATCACAGTGAAAGAAAGGTTGGTTTAGATTCAGTATAATCAACCAGACAGCTCTGTGTATGTCAGTATTGCAAAATTACCATTAACAATATATGCTTGTAAGGATAGGGTCTAACAGCACATCAGAACAATCCTAGCTGTATGATGCCAAGTAAATTTAAGTATTGCATAAAAAAGATTCAAACAAGTATAAAGGCAAGAAAATGGTAAAATCCCTAAAATACAAATTCCTTTACAGTAGAACCTCTCTTGAAAGACAACCCCTTTTGCTAAAAATAATGTTCTCTTAAGACAGATCATAATGTTATATAAACTGTAAATTTGTGCATTGATAACACAGCCTCTCAAAACAGGTTTTAATGGTATAAACCATACGTTTAAAAAAAATTTCATGACCATCTCTGGTAGTAGATTTATGGGACTTATCTCAGGGCAAAGAGGTTGCCTCCATTTGTCAACGTTTTAATTGCATCACTGTACAATTTCACAGCAATCTGATTATAAGTACTAGTTGTGTAGTTGTTATATGGATTTGGCCCAAGTCTGTATTGTTCTGAAACAATTCAGCATACACTGAGAGGGCAGTTAGAAACAAATCAGCACAGTCTGGTTTCAAGGTCATCCCAAAACAACACAGCACTACATTAGGGTTAATATTACATGCATCAGGCTTATTCCAAATCTGCCAGCCTATGGGGGTATGGCAGGTCAATGAAAAGGAGGGTACTTTCAGTCACCAACTGACAAATTACTTCTTTTGTAGAAATAATCATTACCTGAGTTTAGATTAGAGATTATAAAACATTTTTGACAGTGACTTTATTTAGCATTCCTATGTCATTAGTTGAAAGTTTGACAATATTTCAACAGTGACACTGATCAATGATGGCCACAATATAATCAGCTTCTTTGTGTTAATACGGTATTGAATTTTCATTTTTATAGCAGTAATGCATCTACAGTCCAAACTTAATATTCCTATTGTAATTGGAGTACCAGTCTGATTCTTTGTGCATATCCAACAAATGGAATATTTTCTCTTCTTTGGAGAATCACATGTATACATATGTATGGGCACTCAGTGATTTTAATCTTTGTAGTTGTCTTTTAGCTTATTTTCTTCTCAAATGCATCTGTTTTGGTGTGGTTTGCGTTATCTTATTCCCATTACATTTTCTGTTTTGTGTATCTGCATCGATTTTTACTGTTTTTGAGAGGGTTTTAGCATCTTGGTTAGTGAAGCAGTGCTTCAGTAAATTTATCCCTTGTCTTAATAACAGATGCAAATAATTGTTTGTCCCTTTAATATTTTGGTGTTTCCCCAATTTGTTACAGAGGCAGACTCATTATCCCTAGCCAACTGGATACTATTGCAGTACTGCATGTACTTCATTGTAAGGCAATATCACGATAAGGCAGTATACACTATGCTAGGCTTAAGATTAACTTTTTTCAAATGCATGTGTCTTTGTGAGTGTAAGATTTAGATTTTTAATGTAGCTTTAACAATTTTTCAGTCATACCGCTACAATGTCTGCAGTGTGACCGACCAGTCCTAACTCTAACTTCTTAATGCTGAGTGCCAAGCGACGCAGCTGTTAGTACCATTTTTGTAAATCTTTGGTATGACTCATCTGGGGATCGAACCCATGACCTCCTGCATCCAAGGTAGCCGTTCTAGCCACTAGGCCACTGGAGCAGTCACTTTTTTAAATGCTAGCATTTGATGTTAAATTTTTTCAACTTGCCAAAGTCAGGCTCTTTTCAATGTACACATGCATACTGAATAAAAATGAAACTTCTAATTAGTTATTTAAGCTAGTAATTCAATAATTGTAAGTAGAAATATGCTAATTGCTGGTGTCAATTTCAATCTCTGTCTATGACAGCAATGCACAGTATTAAAATCAATATTGTTCTAAACTGCCTGTGTTAGCTAATGGACAACACTATAATGAGGGAATCTGTATTATAATGAATAAATTTCAAATTATAGATATTTCCCTATGTTTAAAATATCTTTTAATTAGTAGTGAAATGCTTTACACTGTCATCGGGTAAAGGCATGCTTATAGTAAGGTCTCAGCTTTTGCATAGAACATTATATGGAGAAAATATACATGTTTCTACAGGAAATATACATTTGCTACAGGAAATATACATGTTTGTTAAGGAAATATGCATATTCGCTACAGGAAATATGCATATTTGCTACAGGAAATATACATGTTTGCTACAGGAAATTATGTTTGTTACAGGAATGATGTATGTTTGCTACAGAAAATTATGATTGTTACAGGAAATATGCATGTTTGTTGTAGGAAATATACATGTTTGCTGCAGGCAATTATGTTTGTTACAGGAACGATGTATGTTTGCTACAGGAAATTATGATTGTTACAGGAAATATGCATTATTTTTACAGGAAATTGATGCTGGAGTCTAAGTTCCACTATAATGAATGTCACTATAATAAGGAATGATATTTACCACAATAACTACTGATTGATGTTCTTGAGTTGCTTTAGCTTAGTGGATAGAGCATCGGACTCCTACTCCATTGGTCATGGGTTTGATATCTGTAAAGGTCAACTGCCTTGGTATGACTTTACAAAAGCCACTTATCTCCCATTTGCTCGGAATGATACCAGTCCACAGGTCAACTGCGTTGGTGTAACTTTGGGAAAAGGCACTTAGCTCCCATTTGCTTGGAATGATGTCCAGGTCAACTGTCCTTGTTTGACTTTGGGAAAGCTGGTAATGGCCTGGCACATAGCTGCCATTTTCAGATCAGCTGCCTTGATTTGACTTTGTTAAATTGTTAAATGGCACTTAAGTTCCCCCAGTAAAAAAAATTTTCGTACTCTACAGAGATTCAAACCCAGGTCTAAAGGTAAACGGCACCCATTGCCTTGCCCGCACACATGAGCCCATATTCCCTCACTACTAAGCTCACATCACCAAAAAATGATGTTACTCAGTCGGTGTTATGTGCACTCATGTGTAGCAGACACACTCACCTGACGACCCAGTAATTAATTCTCATGTCTCTACACAGGCATTCTGGATTCCTATTAATAGAAATCAAGGTATATAGAATTAATTATAGAGAATCATAAATATATACCAGACAGAACAGAAAGTGCTATCCCTGGATTCTGTAGAAGAATGCTTGATAATAGTAGGCACAATTAATATTTTAATGCAAATAATACTATCGTACAGTTTAGAGAATTTTTAATTCATACTCTACAGGGATTTGAACCCAGGTCTGCGAGTAAATGGCACCCATCACCTTGCCTGCACACATACTATCATACAGGTTAGAGAATTTTTGTGCCTGCACACATGATCCCATATTCCCTCACTGGACTAAGCACGCATCACCAAAAAATGATGTTACTCAGTAGGTGTTATATGCACTCATGAGTAGCAGACACACTTTCATGATGACCTAGTAATTATTTCTCATGTATCGACACAGTCATTCCGGATTCCAATGAAAGAAATCAAGGTATATAGGATTAATTATAAAGCCTTATAAATATACACCAGACAGAACGGAAAGTGCAATCAATGGATTCCTATAATGGAATGATTCAGGGATAGCACTTTCCATTCTGTCTGTTGTATATTTATAATTCTCTCTCTTGCTCTCTCTCTCTCTCTCTCTCTCTCTCTCTCTCTCTCTATATATATATAATTTATTTTTTTCCCATTAACTTCCATTTCCTTGGAACAATACCTGTCAGGTAAGCTGCCTTGGTGTTTGCATGGAAAATGTACTTAGCTCCCATTTCCTTCTCGTGGGTCGGTGGTTCTTTCCGGGGTTTTCCGGGTTTTTCCTCCACCATTAATACTGGCCACCATGTATAGCCCTATCGTGCTGAAAAATGGCGTTAAACCCCACAACAACAACAACAACAACAAAGCTCCCATTTCCAAGTCAGTTGCCTTGGTGTAACTTTGGGAAAAGCACTTGCCTCCCATTTCCTCAGAATGATAGGAAATAATGCAGTGAAAGTGCTATTAAAAACCAACAGACAAAGCAACCCTTATAGGCCTATAATAGGCCCAGCAGGGTAATACTTTACTGTGTCAGTGTTCCTTTTATCTGTCAGTGTATAAATAAAATAAGCATATAGTATGCTCTTTTTACTCCAACTTTGTAACATTTGAGGGAATTGAGACTTCTTTACACCTGAATACAATCGGTAGGTTTGGTGAAGTTATAATGCTATTAGACCACAGACCAAATGATATAAGAAGTACATGTAACAAGTACAGAATTCAATGACTGGTATTATATTTCTTGTTCCTCATTAAATAAAGGGATGTTTTTCAATATTTCTAGCAGAAGACAACTTAAGAAAGGGGACCAGAGAAGGGATGAGTGCACTTGAATTTGTCTTGTCCCGGACACATTTACATTTGTTCATGTGTCAGGATTTAATGATTGGCATGTAGACGTGGTAGATGACACTAAGCATCTCGTATTAAACTGGTTACACAAAACACTTCAAATCAATTTGATTCACTTAACTCAGTTTAGAGAGTGAAACACCAAAAATGGAAATATAATAAG
This sequence comes from Sinohyriopsis cumingii, assembly GCA_028554795.2. Taxonomy (NCBI): domain Eukaryota; kingdom Metazoa; phylum Mollusca; class Bivalvia; order Unionida; family Unionidae; genus Sinohyriopsis; species Sinohyriopsis cumingii. Next base: position 96,518,532 of record CM068832.1, read on the forward strand.
TAATTAAATGGAATTTGTACAAACATAGATACTAAATAATATCAATTTTAGGTAGAAGGTTTATTTAAATACTTAAGACTGTAATGTTTTGTATATATTGAAAAATGAATACAACTTTAAAACCTGAATTTGAAACAGTTCAATTTAAAAATATACAAATACACTGTATTATTTTGAGATCTTTTGTAACAGTATTTAAGGTCAAGTTATGTACACAAATTTTAAAGTGTAACTTGTTATACACACTATCATTAGGTCAGTATTTAAGGTTAAATTATGTAGACAAATTTTAAAGTGTAACTTGTTATGCATGATATCATTAGGTCAGTATTTTCTGGATATTTGGTCATATTTAGTGTGCCTGTGATACATTAAAATAATGTTCCCACAGTTGTACAGACTTATCTTCCCTGTGATACATCAACATTATATTCCCACAGTTGCATGGGCTTTAAAAAAATGTCCCTGTGATACATCAAAATAATGTTCCCACATGTGTATGGGCTTAATGTCCCTGTGATACATCAACATAATGTTTCCACTGTTGTATGGGCTTAGTGTGCCTGTGATAAATCAAATAATGTTCCCACTGTTGTATGGGCTTAATGTCCCTGTGATACATCAAAATAATGTTCCCACAGTTGCGTGGGCTTAATGTCCCTGTGATACATCAACATAATGTTTCCATTGTTGTATGGGCTTAATGTCCCTGTGATACATCAAAATAATGTTCCCGCAGTTGCGTGGGCTTAGTGTGCCTGTGGAACATCAAAATAATGTTCCCACTGTTGTATGGGTTTAGTGTGCCTGTGATACATCAAAATAATGTTCCCACTGTTGTATGGGCTAAGTGTCCCTCTGATACATCAAAATAATGTTCCCACAATTATAAGGGCTAAGTGTCCCTGTGATACATCAAAATAATGCTCCCACTATTGTATGGGCTAAGTGTCCCTGTGATACATCAAAATAATGTTCCCACTGTTGTATGGGCTAAGTGTCCCTGTGATACACCAAAATAATGTTCCCACAATTATAAGGGCTAAGTGTCCCTGTGATACATGAAATTAATGTTCCCACAATTATAAGGGCTAAGTGTGCATGTGATTCATTAGTGCTTAATGTTCGTTACTGTGGGGTAAAAGATGATACTGTGGGGTCAGAATGTACAAGTTTGAGGTTGCAGTGGTATGATAAAAGAATGCTTGGTGTTCTTTCCTGTGGGCTACAAAGATGATACTCTGATCAGAATTAGGAATCAATGAGATATAATAGGCATGGAAAAAAAAATTAATTTACTCACCCATGGGATATTATTTTACATGTGCTAAATGTTAAACATTGTCAAAGTTCTGTGCTTATTACATGTAGAAAATGTCTATAGATTTATTCTAAAGGGGCAAATCTGCATCTACTTGGCCCAGGAAAAAGTAAGTAGTAAAGATTTCCTGAGCCAGTTTTTACATACATACATACATACATACATACATACATACATACATACATACATAATACATACATGCATGCATGCATGCATCCATCCATCCATACATACATACATACATACATACATACATACATACATACATACATCCATCCATTCATCCATACGTACATACATACAAACATACATACATACATACATACACACACATGGGGCCCCGAGTGCCCGAGTGGTCTAAAGCGCTCTCCGTTACGGATCACTGCCATCTCACCTCTGTCTGCGTGGGTTCGTGTCTAGGATTCAGCTAAAGTGGGTATGTGAGAAAGCTTGCCAGTAGCTTCTCGTGGGTCGGTGGTTCTTTCTGGGGTTTTCCTGGGTTCTTCCTCCACCATTAATACTGGCCGCCATGTATAGCCTTTCGTGTGCTGAAAAATGGCATTAAACCCTACAACAACACACACACATACATACAACATACATACATACACCAAGCTTTTGTTTCCCCTCCTGAAGTGTTTTTGTTTCTAAGTATGTCCTGCATCTGTCTATGTTATTGTTAATGGCAGAAAAATAATTCTCTTTTCCAATTCTCACAACCTGGATCATTCATTATGTTTTTGTGGTCTCATAAATCATGTAAGTCACATTACTGAAGAGCCATATACACTGTCTGGCACTTAAAGAATTTATCAGTTACAATCTTATTATTTTTGTTTCTATTGCTTTAATTGTTTTGCAACGTGAATGCAGTTCATTGTAGCTGAGTTACTATCTGCTATTTGTGTTAGTTTTGTAGAAAGTATTGTTCTCGGTGTGGAGTGATTGATTTCTTCCTAATTGTTTGTAGAACTTAAACTTTCATGCTAAGACAGTTGAGTTAATGGGTACATGAATGACACTATTTTACCTTTATATCCAAAGTTTCCATGTTTGTATTTTTTCTTTAAGTTTCAAGTACAAGTGAACTACAATGAAGCTATATGTTTGATTTTTCTAGATATAAAAGGTACCCATGCTATACCCTAAATCTACATAAATATGGAGTAATGTTGTTGTTGTTGTTGTTGTAGGGTTTAATGCCATTTTCAGTACAAGATAGGTTGTACATGGCGGTCAGTATTAATGGTGGATGAAGAACCCGGAAAGTACCACTGACCCACGAGAAGCTACTGGCAAGCTTTCTCACATAACCACATTAGCCGAATCCGAGACTCGAACCGACGCAGAGGTGAGATGGCAGTGATCCGTAACGTTGAGCACTTTAGACCATTCGGCCACTCGGGGCCCCAAATATGGAGTAACTACTTAATAATTTTTGTGCATTCAGCAAAGTTTATGGTCGCTAATAGTTTATAGGAATGGATACTGTACTTCACTGATTAATTAGTTTTGCAGTATTTTTACAAGTTTGGTGAAATGTCTGCTTTGTCTATAGTATAATTGAGGAAATAAAATAGGCATTTATAAATTTAATCCTGAGATAAAATAGGCATTTATAAATTTGTTCATAGGATAAAATAGACATTTATTAATTTAATCATGAGATAAAATAGGCATCAATATCCTGTGATAAAATAGGTATTTATAAATTTATTCCTGGGATAAAATAGGCATTACTAAATTTGTTCATAGGATAAAACAGGCATTTATAAATTTGATTTTGGGATAAAATAGGCTTTATAAATTTTATTTTTGGATAAAATATGCATTTATAAATTTAATCATGTTATAAATTTGTTCACCGGATAAAATAGACATTTATAAATTTAATCCTGGTATAAAAAAGGCATTTATAAATTTGTTCACCGGATAAAATAGTCATTTATAAATTTAATCCAGGGATAAAATAGGAATTTATAAATTTGATCATGGGATAAAATAGGCATTTATAAATTTGATCATGGGATAAAATAGGCATTTATAAATTTGATCATGGGATAAAAAAGGCATTTATTAATTTAATCCTGTGATAAAATAACCATTTATAAATTTGATCATGGGATAAAATAGATATTTATTAATTTAATCATGGGATAAAATAGGCATTTATAAGTTTAATCATAGGTTACAGTAGGAATTTATAAATTTGATCATGGGATAAACTATGCATTTATAAATGTAATCCAGAGATAAAATAGGCATTTATAAATTAAATCTTGGGATAAAATAGGCATTTATAATTTAATCCTGGGATAAAATAGTCATTTATAAATTTGATCATGGGATAAAATAGACATTTATTAATTTAATCATGGGATAAAATAGGCATTTATAAGTTTAATCATGGGATAAACTATGCATTTATAAATGTAATCCAGAGATAAAATAGGCATTTATAAATTAAATCTCGGGATAAAATAGACATTTATAAATTTAATCCTAGGATAAAATAGGCATGGATAAATTTAATCCTTTGACAAAAATAGACATTTGTAAATTTATTCATGAGATAAAATAGGCATTATTACATTTAATAATGATATAAAATAGGCATTAATCAATTTAATCAGGAGATAAATTTGGCAATAATAAATTTAATCATGAGATAAAATTGGCATTAATAAATTTAATCATGAGATAAATTTGGCAATATTAAATTTAATCATGAGATAAATTTGGCATTAATAAATTTAATCATGAGATAAAATTGGCATTAATAAATGTAATCATGAGATAAAATTGGCATTAATAAATTTAATTAGGAGATAAATTTGGCATTAATAAATTTAATCAGGAGATAAATTTGGCATTAATAAATTTAATCATGAGATAAAATTGGCATTAATAAATTTAATCAGGAGATAAATTTGGCATTAATAAATTTAATCATGAGATAAAATTGGCATTAATAAATTTAATCAGGAGATAAATTTGGCAATAATAAATTTAATCATGAGATAAAATTGGCATTAATAAATTTAATCAGGAGATAAATTTGGCAATAATAAATTTAATCATGAGATAAAATTGGCATTAATAAATTTAATCAGGAGATAAATTTGGCAATAATAAATTTAATCATGAGATAAAATTGGCATTAATAAATTTAATAATTACTTTTTTGAAACATAATTTCAATATGCAGGACAGTAAACAATTTTTCAGCTGATTCCTGACTTTTCCTATGTACATGCTGGAAAAACTCATTTTGAAATCTTTTTGAATTTTTTTCTCTGCAATTTGTAATAGCATCTGTTGTTAAATAGTTATGATATATATCATTAAATGACTAAATATTAATTTCACAGTTCAGTGTTCAAGAATGTTAGTATAATAACCTGTCAGAATTTATCACAGCTTTTCAGTAGTCGGAGTAAAATTAAAAGTGATTTTAAGAACCCAGAAAACAAAAAGTTTATAGCACTGAGTCCTATCAGATGCCATTTAGGAGTTTATAGCATGCACTCTGATCACATGGCATTCAAGAGTTTATAGCATGCATTCTGATCACATGTCATCCAAGAGTATATAGCATGGAGTCCTATCATATGCCATCCAAGAGGTTATAGCATGCAGTCTGATTACATGTCATTCAAGGGTTTCAGTTTATAATTATTCTTTCTTTCATGATGCAGTAGAGTATAGAATTGCAATTAGTTATAAAGATCATGATATAAAATAGTATACAAATGTCAGCAGTCATAAAGACCATGATATAAAATAGTATACAAATACCAGTATTCATAAAGACCATGATATAAAATAGTATACAAATACCAGTAGTCATAAAGACCACGATATAAAATAGTATACAAATGCCACTAGTCATAAAGACCATGATATAAAATAGTATACAAATGCCAGCATCATAAAGACCATGATATAAAATAGTATACAAATACCAGTAGTCATAAAGACCATGATATAAAATAGTATCCAAATACCATAAGTCATAAAGACCATGATATGAAATAATATACAAATGCCAGAATAGTCAGTAAAGACCATGATACAAAATAGTATACAATTACCAGTAGTCATAAAGACCATGATATAAAATAGTATAAAGTAGTATGCAAATACCAGTAGTCATAAAGACCATGATATAAAATAGTATACAAAATATTATTAGTCATAAAGACCATGATATAAAATAGTATACAAATACCATAAGTCATAAAGGCCATGATATAAAATAGTATACAAATATAATTAGTCATAAAGACCATGATACACAATAGTTTACGAATGCCAGCAGTCATAAAGACCATGATATAAGATAGTATACAAATACCAGTAGTCATAAAGGACATGATATAAAATAGTATACAAAATATCATTAGTCATAAAGACCATGATATAAAATAGTATACAAGATACCAGTAGTCATAAAAACAATGATATAAAATAGTATACAAAATATCATTAGTCATAAAGACCATGATATAAAATAGTATACAAAATACCAGTAGTCATAAAGACCATGATATAAAATAGTATACAAAATATCATTAGTCATAAAGACCATGATATAAAATAGTATACAAAATGACATTAGTCATAAAGACCATGATATAAAATAGTATACAAATACCAGCAGTCATAAAGACCATGATATAAATTAGTATACAAATACCAGTAGTCATAAAGACCATGATATAAAAAAGTACATAAATGCCAGCAGTCATAAAGACCATGATATAAAATACATATATACAGATACCAGTAGTCATGAAGACCATGATATAAAATACATGTAGTATACAAATACCAGTAGTCATAAAGACCATGATTTAAAATAATAAAATAAAATAGAGACAAACAGTCACACATATAATCATTTTGTTATAAAGGATATACAGTGTATCAATTTAAATTATACAATTATATATAGTGCATTGGCATTAAGTCCATTAGGATACAAAGTGTCTAACTTACGAATCCAATAAGTTTCTTTTATGAGTCTATTCATGTCACCATGCACAGTATCTATTGGCATGAAAGAAAAATCGAGTAGAGAGTGATTATTGGTGTTAAAGTGTGTTGAAATATTAGAGGAAAACTGAGGATCTCTATAACTTTTTATATGAAAGGAATGATTATTCATTCTGTTAGTAACTTGTTGAAGTGTTTGTCCAACATATTGCATGCTACATTTTTTACAGGTTATCAAATAAATCACATCAGTTGATATGCAGTTAGTGTTATCACATAGAGAAAATACCTCTTTTGTATTAGCACTACTGAAAGAAGTACTTTCTCTTATGTTTGCACATTGAAAGCACTGGTGTCTGTTACATTTAGATGACGAAAAGTGTCTTTTTTATTTTCTGTCTGTTTAATTCTAATTAAAAAATCTTGCAAATTCTTGGGTCTTCTTCAAGCGAGAATTGGTTTAATTTTGTAAAGTGATTTTATGCTGTTTTTATTGGCTAAATTTAGGAGACTATAATATTTATTAATTATATGACCTATATTAGGTAATAAAGGATTATATTGTGTTGCGAAAGGAGTTACATCCTTCTCTTTTTTACATTCCGCTGTGTTTAAAGCCTCATGTTGAGTAACATTACAGGCTTTGTTCAGCGCAGAATCAATTATATGTGTAGGATAATTTCTATTTTGGAAATATGTTTGTAAGTTATTCAACGAATTTTGTAATTGACAATCATCTGAAATGATACATCTGTATATTTTGGCCTGGCTCTATGTTATACCATTTTTACATGACATGGGATGACATGAAGAATATTCCGCATATTGGTGGATATCAGCTTCCAAGGTATGAATATTTGTAGAGATAGTGTTATCAATATTTTTTATGTCATTTACATCTAAAAATGAAACACGTGTACTAAGATGCAGTATGAGTAAATTTAATCGTCAGGTGAAAATGATTTAGGCGATCAATACATTTTTTCAGTTCTTCATTTGAATGGTGACAAATCATAAATATGTCATCTAAAAATCTGAACCAAACAGATGGATTAAACTTTTCATTTTGAAGAAAATCTTTGTCCAATTTACCCATGAAAAGGAAGCATATGAAGGAGCCATAGGATTACCCGTTGCCGTACCCATTATTTGGATGTAATTCATATTATTAAATTGAAAATAATTGTTTTCCAAGATAAGTTTTATTATTTTACAAATATCTTCACTAGATAGTGTGCTTTTATTAGGATTGTTATCAAGAAAATATTTACACACTTCAATACCATCTGCATGTGGAATGTTGGTATCTAGTGATGTTACATCTAATGATAAAAGGATTGAGTTATCAGATAGCTGTTGAATAGACTTCAACTTTTTAATGAAATCAGTAGTATCTCTAATATATGAAGGAAGTGATTTGATTAAAGGTTGTAAAACACTATCAATAAATTTGGATAGGTTTTCAGTATATGAATTACAACCTGATATAATGGGTCATCCTGGATAATTTAAAGGTAAATTATGGCCAGGATTTTTATGAGTTTTGGGTAATATGTAGAATTGAGGTGTACGTATGTTAAGAGGGAAAGTATCAAATTCCTCATATATGGAATTATTATTTTTAGCAATCTCATTAATGCATGTTGAAATTTTCGATTTAATTTCTATTGACAGCATTTTGTTAATATGTTTGTAGTATTTTTCATCATTTAACTGACGTTTAACTTCTTTAACATAATCTTCTTGATTCATAATAATAATAGCGTTTGATTTATCAGCCTTTTTAAAAACTATACTGTCGTCATTCATTAGATTATATAAAGATTTAATTTCACCCTTAGAAATATTGCTATCATATGATATAGCTTTTTATGATTACCAGTTAGCATGTCTTTTGTGATCGTGTCAATATAAAAATCTAAATATGAATCACGTCCACTAGGTGGTGTAAAAGATGATTTAATTGTGTTAAAATAACCCTTTTTTTTAGATTGAAAAGATATTGATTTACTCTCTGAATTGTTGTATGCTTTGTCATTAAAAAAATTATTTTAATTTTAGGTGTCTAGAAAAATTAAAAATTTATTCAGCTAATTTAATTTTATTGTGACATTTTGGTTTGGGACAAAATTTTATCCCTTTGCCTTACAGTATATAGTCATTATCAGTTAATCTTCTACGTGAAAGGTTTAAGACTGTTTCTTTACCTCTCTTAATTTGTCTTCTTTGCTTTATTTCTTTTTTTCCACTCTCTTCTACTTTTGAATCTGTGGTACCTCCTATTCTTTTGTCTTGTGATGTCATCTCTATTAACCCTTGTAAAATCTTTACCAGGTTTGTCAGTGTCTTTCTCATGGTCACTCAGTTTCTGATTCCCCCCCGTTTTACGGCTTCTTTCTATGTCTTCTTTGTTGTGCCCTGGGGAGTCAAGTTTTTTCACTGTTGTTCATCATATTGATTCTTGTTTGAATTTACAAAATTCCTATTTATGTTGACTCTTTGGTTTACTGATGTTTTGGGAGGTGCTATATGTCTATTACTGTTCGTTTCTGTAGTTTCTTTGGGTTTTGAATACTTCCTTTCTTGCTGTTCATTATTCTGTTGTTGTGATGATTTGCTGCTTTTCTGCTGCTGCCTTTTCGGTTGTTTATGGATTATATGCTGTTCTCCAGTTTTTTTAACTTGCTGATTTTTCTCTTCTTTACTCTTTCATAAATTGTTCAGTTTTTCATTCTGCTTCAGAAGTATATCATTTTTCACTGATTCTGTTTTCTGATATACTTCTTGGTCGAAACTGAAAAAGCTTTGCCCATCTAGTTTCTTCCTCAGTTCATCCCATACATTTTCCATCTGTTTTCCAACGTTTTGTAATATTTTTTGTTGTTCTTCTGCTAATCTCTCACTTATGTTTAGCGAGACTTTTTGTAACAGACTGTCGATAGAATTTTGGAAATCTTCATTTCCGCTTCCTATGTATATCTTCAGTTTCAGTCATAAACGTGATGGAATGATACCCTCCTCAACACATTTGTTCAAGAAACTGCTGTGAAGGCAGCTTTTCATTTGTTTTTCAGATAGTTTTAGTATTTGATATTTCAATGACGTCATTACTCTTGGCGGATCATAATTTGATGCCATTATGCTGTTGAAAAATTTCAGAATTGTGATAAAAAAACAACACAAACACTGAAAATTCTGTGCACAGAATTTTCGGCGTTTTTGTTGTTTTTTTTTAAATCACAATCATGATTTAAAATAGCATACAAATGCCAGTAGTCATAAAGACCATGATATAAAAATGTATAAATAATGTATAAATATATAGTATGTCTATCAATCATTTACAGGTACAGTAAAATGTAATTCAAGGTGTAAATGAGCCACTTTGAAATTCATGAAAATTATTGTAAAAATGAAAATATAATCCAATTTATTGTAATTGTTCCATCAATTTGTTTCAGAGATGTCATGTGATGGAGGGACTTATACAAAGAAGTAATTTTAACCAGTTCCAGTTTCTGGCAACAGCGTTACAGCCAATGCTTCACAGAGACTTTATGTACACAGCTCAGTCCCGATTCCCAGAACAAGATTTTCAGCCCCTCAGTACTCACACAAGCAGACGGCTCAAGGTAGGAGCACTGTTGAAAAATGTATTTTCTTTCAGAGATGAAAAAATTGTTTTAAATATACCTCTGAAATTATACCACTGTTTTATACCCCCACACAAATGTGGTTTGGAAATTCAGTGTTACTATGGCTGAAATTATTAATTAATATATTGATGCATCAATACTCTTTCCAAATGAATTTCTTATATCAGTACAAGAGCTGAAAAATTGAAACAAAACAATTCTTACCCCATTTACCTTGCATGCAGTCATGAGTAATTATTAATTTTTTTTTATTTTGTATTCTATGAAAATTTATCTAAGACAGTATTTGTCTATGCATTCATTTTTGTCAGATTTTTAAAAAAGAGCAGAAAATGTGACACCCACTTCCCTAACACAACTCACATGGTTTGAAATTTGCCTCCCCCCCCCACTACCATGCAAATGCTTCATCCCCATAAGTATGTTCAGCCAGTGATAACATAAGTCAGCATGAAAGAAACATTCCAGGCTGGTTCCTCATGTATGTTCAGCCAGTGATAACATATATTAGCATAAAGGAAACATTCCAGACTGGTTCCTCATGTATGTTCAGCCAGTGATAACATATATCAGCATAAAGGAAACATTCCAGACTGGTTCCTCATGTATGTTCAGCCAGTGATAACATATATCAGCATAAAGGAAACATTCCAGGCTGGTTCCTCATGTATATTTAAATACTTTACTGATCATTAATAACCACTTTTATGCAAAGCTTCTCTGTTGCTTCATATCTTGTTTACTTGCATTATGTGAAGGCCACACTTCAATTGTGTTTAACGCAATGAAATATATTACATTAGTTTCTGGTTGGCAGTTATTTTTTGTTCAACCAATAACAACCAATCAGAACCTAGTTTATTCACTGCGTGACACACCAGAAGCATTGCGTCAAAATACAATCTAGATAGACACAAAGAAACAGATAAGCTTCATGCAAAAGTGGCTATTAAATGATCTGTGAGGTAGGTATAAGTCAGACATTGGGAACAAGTTTGGAATGTCTCTTTTTAGGTGAAATATGTAATCAGGTACTGTAAGTCCCAACAAGAAAAAAAATGAGCACAGGATTGTCAAGGAAACTGTTTCCAAACCACATGAGTTATAGTCAACTTGTTATATTCTTCTAGAGGGCCAGTAGGTGTTCTTAATAATTTCATTTTTCACTGACAAGAATTAGTACAGTATGATGGGGCTTGTTGTTAGTCATCTTTGCTCCCACACTTGGACTTGTTCTAGATGAGATTTACTTTGCATACAATAATTGCACTGTTTCTTCTGTTTTGAAGATACAACTGTTTAAGTGAAGACATGAAGTAAGATTTTTTTAAAGCATTCATGCAGCGCAAAACAATAGTTGTTGTGAGTCCTGCATCAGATCAAATCGAGCAGCTGGAAATGGCTTATAAGGTTGAATTTAAATCACTGACACTAACCAGTTGTCTGTTTAGAGGGTATTTTAATCATCTTTTCAAGGATGGGCAGTACCAGATTAAGGCCTTCCAAGGTCCAAAGCATTGAAAATATTATGGTGCCCCACCCCTTTTCCTAAAAAATGTGAAACTCAAGAAAACAATATTAAAAGCTAAAAAGGTGGGAAAATACTAGTGTTGTCATCATTCCAAATCAAAATACTTGTACATGCAGATCGAAATGGTCATATCATATTCACTAATTTTTGTCATCCACAATTAATTTGAATTATTTTCTGGTGCCCCTGTTGCAGTTTGCTTAATGGGTAATCCAGCACTGGATGAGAAAGGCATATGAACAGATAAGTCTGTGTCTGTTTGTAATATGCATACTGGATGAAACGGGCATATGAACAGATAAGTCTGTGTCTGTCTGTAATATGCATACTGGATGAGAAGGGCATATGAACATATAAGTCTGTGTCTGTCTGTAATATGCATACTGGAAATAGGAGCAGTATGTCAGCATTTATAAAATGGCACCACCCTACCAATAACAGACCTTCAGCAGATGATAAGATCATCAAGTTTATCAATAATGTATCATATCATAGGCTGTGCATAATGAATCATATCGATACATGCCACAGGTGTGTAATTACAGCCCTAAGTGTTACCATGTCTGTCCATCAGTCCAGTTAAGTGTTAGTTTAGGTCAGTTTTGCAGGACTTTGGTGGGACATCTCTAAATAATTTCAGAATATACAGCAGTGAAATCCACAAACATCAGTCAGTTTATTCATCATTATAAAGTCCAAAGCATGCCTAAGGAGGAGGAAGAGGAGGCAACTTTGCATTTAGTTCAATTTTTTGGGCACTATTACCTTTAGAGTCACCTAACTTGGAATGTTATTGCATCATGAGGAGTAACACAGTCATCATTTTTAGCTAGGTTGCTGTGACCAATATTTCAGTCCAGTGATATTGTTTAACATTTGCATTCAGCTCATTTTCTCAGTCATATTGTCCATGGAGTCACATAACCGGGTGAGATGATGATTTATATGGCTATCAGTGAAAACTATTGTAACAAATATTTCACAGTCAAGTGATTTTTGTTAGTTTTAGTGTTTAGTTCATTTTCTGTTGGTCTACATTTGCATTGAGTTCTTTTTCTCAGACACTAATACTTTCGGAATCACTTAAGTTGGTATTAATATTCATCATTTAGAGTACTATACCTTCAATGAAAATTAGGTTACTGTGGTCTGTACATGACATTCCAATAAGTTTGGTTAACATTTGCATTTAGCTCATTTTCTTGACACAATTATCTGGATAAAATGCTTGGTTTGTAATTGCATCATGAGTACTTTTTTGTAACAGCCATCAGTGAAGACCGAGTCACTGTCACCTGCAATTCATGGTTCAGTGATTTATGCATGCCTTTGCATTTGGCTTGGCTTCTTTTAGTAAGGGCTTGTGTTTTTGGTCATTTTATAAGACACAATTTCTCTTTGAGTCATATAATTTGTTCTGTCGAGTTTGAAAGGAACAGAAAATTGACAAGGATCGGTTACATTAGTCATGGTTTGCAGTCTCAGCCAGTTTCCTTATGAAATAATATCAGGTTATTACATTGATGTAATAATATCAGATTATTACATTGATGTAATAATATCAGATTATTACATTGATGTCTTAGTCAATTTGCAACACACATAACATGAGTTGCATTCAGTACTTTTGGATACATTTTAGACACTGATAACCACAAAACATTTTACAAGAAAGGAAACGAAACTTCTATTGTATAAAAGAATCACAAAAATTATTTTGAAGTACCTCACGTCACAGCTATTTATTAAAATTCTAACATGTCATAAATTCCAACATGTCATAATGAAAATCAGTGAATGTTGTAATGCATATTTCTTAATGTTAGACTTACATGGCTCTAGTGTCACGAACTCTTGAATAAAATAATACTTTTGTTTCAGTGATAAAACTTAAATACATTTAAAGGTAAGTAATATACATGCATATGTTATGGGGCATGTTGGAATCCATGAAAATTCTGAATCACCCAAAGGTCAATTGAAATTCTAATCTACCCTGATGTAGTTTGGAATTCCTATTACTAGGACTAATGGGAATTGAGCTTTCAATGGGGCAAACTGGAATCATGCACAAGTTTTGAACAATGTTTGTATTTTGAAGAACAAACCAACAGGGAAACAACACTGGGTATAACTGCCCATATAATGCTCAAATGGAGAGCAGAAACTATTTATACTTGATTGAGTTAGGCCTAAATGCAGAAAAGTAACTATTCATAATCTAGTGAGTTATGTCCTAATGCAGAGCAGAAGTAATTAATACTTTAGTGAATTATGCCCAAATGTAAGGCAGTTACTATTCATACTTAAGTGAGATATGCCCAAATGTAGAGCAGTAACTAAATGTCAAACAGTAAACTGTTAATACCCTAGAGGGTTAGGCCTAAATGCAGAACAGTAACTAGTCATACTTTAGTCAGTTATGACATACTCTGATGCAGAGTAGAACTAGTCATAATCTAGTGAGTTATGTCCTAATGCAGAGCAGAAGTAATTAATACTCTAGTGAATTATGCCCAAATGTAAAGCAGTTACTATTCATACTTATGTGAGTTATGCCCAAATGTAGAGCAGAAACTATTTATACTCTAGTGAGTTAGGCCAAAATACAGAACAGTAACTAGTCATACTCTAGTGAGTTAGGCCAAAATACAGAACAGTAACTAGTCATACTTTAGTGAGTTATGTCATACTCTAATGCAGAGCAAAAGTAATTAATACTCTAGTGAGTTAGAGCAGTAACTAAATGTCAAACAATAACTAGTCATACTGTAATGAGTTAGGCCCTAATTCAGAGTAGGAACTATTTATATTTGAGTGAGTTATGCCCAAATGCATAGCAGTAACTAGTCATACTCTAGTGAGTTAGGCCCTAATGCAGAGTAGGAACTTTATCTCTTGTGAGTTAGGCCCAAATGCAGAGCAATAACAAGTCATACTCTAGTGAGTTAGGCCCAAATGCAGAGCAATAACAGGTCATACTCTTGTCAGTTTTTAATGCAGCAATGTCTGTATTTTTTCCAATACTTCTTGCTAGAGTTCACACAATATCTTTGAGTTCCATAAATGGAACATGTAAAACATTTTAAATGACAACCCTGCAGATGTTCTGGCTTTACAAAATTGAAGATCTTTTTATGTTACATTTGAGAAAAAAAAACACAAATATGTGATAGAGAAGTAAAAATTAATCACTTTTTTCCAGATCCCAGATCACCTATTGTGTAACAGCTTTTGTTTACCATTATTTGATATTGCTTTGTACCATTGTGGTACTTGTGTAAATAACTGTCTACTTTAGTATTTGACATTTATGCATTAAGAAAATGATATTTTTAAATGGTAATTTTGGCTTATTCAGAATGAACTCATTGTGACAGCTGCCATTTTACATTATTTTGCAAATTGACAATCTTTCATACCAGGAATTCATCCATAACAAAACTCTTTATAAAATATCATAATAAGCATTGTTCTTCCTTCCCAATGGGGGGCCCTGAGTGGACGAGTGGTCTAAAGCACTCTTCGTTACGGATCACTGCCATCTTGCCTCTGTCTGCGTAGGTTCGAGTCTTGGTTTTGGCCAATGTGGGTATGTGAGAAAGCTTGTCAGTAGCTTCTCGAGGGTTGGTGGTTCCTTCCGGGGCTTTCCCGGGTTCTTCCTCCACCATTAATACTGGCCGCCATGTATAGCCTATCATGTGCTGAAAAATGGCGTTAAACCCTACAACAACAACAACAAAAATCCTTCCCACTGGAAAATAGGGCCTTCAGTGCAGCACTGTATATGTGATGGTCTTGGGCTAATCTGATTTGCTTCTCTCCAGGAAAAGCAGATGTTCTTAAGTTTGGTGTCCAGGGTTGTTTACCAAGTCATGGCTGATCATCCTGTTCAGTGTTTGCCTTGAGGGTTTCAATCCAGGGCATTGTGTGTAATGTTGGGCTGGTTGCTCTCCAGGGTACATACAATCCATTTCCACTTGCATTCCTTAATGGTGATGGTTGTAGGTTTATGTTGTGTCCTCGACCATAACACCTGGTTAGGGATTCAGTCTTGCCATCTATGTGCAGGATTTATCTGAGACAAGTAATGATGAAGACCTGTAACTTATCTTCCAAGTTCTTTGTGTGGTCCAGGTTTCTGTCCCATAGAGCAGCTTATTTGATATTGGAGTTGAACAATCTAAGCTTTGTTTTCTGGTGTATGTTATCATCCTCCGCCCCCAGACTGGTCTGAGAGTGCTGAAGGCATGGTGTGCCTTGGCAATCCTGACCTTGGTGTCCTCATCTGTTCCTGACTTGTTCACAGAGCTGCCAAGGTATGTGGACTTATCAACATTCTTAATGTCTTGTACTTTTAAGAGAACAGGTGCATCCTGGTTTGTTTTTTGTCTTGTTGGCATTGATCTCCTTGCTATTGGTTCGGGCTGATCTCTGGTGAGATCTCTGTCTTTAATTGCATGCACTAGAGTGTGTGTGACAGTAGTCCAATATCATCTGCAAAGTCTAGTTTCCTGTTTTGGGTTCAAGGTCCACTTTATTCCTTGTGGTTAATCCATCATGACCTTCATTACCCAGTCCATCACTAGTGAGAATATCAATGGTGATGGTAAGCATCCTTACCTGACATCAGCGTCTACACAGAAAGAAGTACCGGTAGACAAATATTTGTTGTGTATGACATGACAGATTGTCTTTGTAGTGGCACTAGATAATCCTATCTTCTGTGGGATGCCATAGCACCTCAAAATTTTCCAAATGATGCTTCTGTCTAACATGTCAGCAAGTGTCCACTTTTCTTTCCTTTCCTTCTTCTTGAGTTCCTTATTCTTTATTGAATTCTTGAGTCATATCAGACGATCTGTCAGCACAGGTTTGTTATTGCTACTCCTCACAAACTACTTGGAAGAATGCCAAGAAACTTAACTCACACACACATTCATCCCAAGATTCAGTTGGTCTATAACCAAAATGGTGCAGTTCAAACATCCAGTGGCCATCTTGACAATCTTGTTATATCTATTCCTCAAGAAGAGAAAGTTATATTGAAATAAGGTTTTGCACCAATTTCTGCTTGGTTCTGAATGAAAATGGAACAGATCTGACATCAATATGTCCATCTTGAAAATGTTTATAACTGCTTCTGGATGGAAAATTATACTAACATAGAATTTTCACCAAAATACTTTTTATGATGTTTTGAATGTCATATATGAAAATGATGCCTGCCATTATGGTCATCTCGAAAATCTTTTTATAGTCACTTGCACTCCATCTGGATGGATGGTCATATCAATATGGTGTTTTCATAAGAAAACATCTTATGATATCTAGTGGATACTAAATGAAAATGGTTCTGATCTTACATGCAATATGGCCACCATGATCTTGACATTGAGGAAAGTTGAATGGTACTGATCTGACATCAAATATGACCACCATGTTCTTGACATTGAAGAAAGTTGAATGGTACAGTACTGATCTGACATCCAATATGACCACCATGATCTTGACATTGAAGAAAGTTGAATGGTACAGTACTGATCTGACATCAAATATGACCACCATGTTCTTGACATTGAAGAAAGTTGAATGGTACTGATCTGACATCCAATATGACCACCATGATCTTGACATTGAAGAAAGTTGAATGGTACTGATCTGACATCCAATATGGCCACCATGATCTTGACATTGAAGAAAGTTGAATGGTACTGATCTGACATCAAATATGACCACCATGTTCTTGACATTGAAGAAAGTTGAATGGTACTGATCTGACATCCAATATGACCACCATGATCTTGACATTGAAGAAAGTTGAATGGTACTGATCTGACATCCAATATGGCCACCATGATCTTGACATTGAAGAAAGTTGAATGGTACTGATCTGACATCAAATATGACCACCATGTTCTTGACATTGAAGAAAGTTGAATGGTACTGATCTGACATCCAATATGACCACCATGATCTTGACATTGAAGAAAGTTGAATGGTACTGATCTGACATCCAATATGGCCACCATGATCTTGACATTGAAGAAAGTTGAATGGTACTGATCTGACATCCAATATGGCCACCATGATCTTGACATTGAAGAAAGTTGAATGGTACTGATCTGACATCAAATATGACCACCATGTTCTTGACATTGAAGAAAGTTGAATGGTACTGATCTGACATCCAATATGACCACCATGATCTTGACATTGAAGAAAGTTGAATGGTACTGATCTGACATCCAATATGACCACCATGTTCTTGACATTGAAGAAAGTTGAATGGTACTGATCTGACATCCAATATGACCACCATGATCTTGACATTGAAGAAAGTTGAATGGTACTGATCTGACATCCAATATGGCCACCATGATCTTGACATTGAAGAAAGTTGAATGGTACTGATCTGACATCAAATATGACCACCATGTTCTTGACATTGAAGAAAGTTGAATGGTACTGATCTGACATCCAATATGACCACCATGATCTTGACATTGAAGAAAGTTGAATGGTACTGATCTGACATCCAATATGACCACCATGTTCTTGACATTGAAGAAAGTTGAATGGTACTGATCTGACATCCAATATGACCACCATGATCTTGACATTGAAGAAAGTTGAATGGTACTGATCTGACATCCAATATGGCCACCATGATCTTGACATTGAAGAAAGTTGAATGGTACTGATCTGACATCAAATATGACCACCATGTTCTTGACATTGAAGAAAGTTGAATGGTACTGATCTGACATCCAATATGACCACCATGATCTTGACATTGAAGAAAGTTGAATGGTACTGATCTGACATCCAATATGGCCACCATGATCTTGACATTGAAGAAAGTTGAATGGTACTGATCTGACATCAAATATGACCACCATGTTCTTGACATTGAAGAAAGTTGAATGGTACTGATCTGACATCCAATATGACCACCATGATCTTGACATTGAAGAAAGTTGAATGGTACTGATCTGACATCCAATATGGCCACCATGATCTTGACATTGAAGAAAGTTGAATGGTACTGATCTGACATCAAATATGACCACCATGTTCTTGATATTGAAGAAAGTTGAATGGTACTGATCTGACATCCAATATGGCCACCATGATCTTGACATTGAGGAAAGTTGAATGGTACTGATCTGACATCCAATATGGCCACCATGATCTTGACATTGAAGAAAGTTGAATGGTACAGTACTGATCTGACATCCAATATGACCACCATGATCTCCATGATCTTAATATCAAGATAAGTTGAATGATCTTCAGTTCATGATATCAAGTTCAATGTCAGTGGCCATGATGAAGAAATTTGTGCTTCACTTACAGGTATCAGCAAACATGCTACTGCTAACATCGAAGAAAATGTTTCTGCTACCAAATTTGGTACATTGGAATTTCACAGTAATATCAGAGATGGTTTCAGTACTCAGCAGTTGGAAAGAAAAATGGTCTTCTTTGATTCCTCTAATTTTTTTCTGGCCAGTAGGGTACAAATCCCTTTAGGGACTCTTGTTTTTTTATTTGGTTGATCATTTTCAATTTAAATAAAAAAAGAAGGCATATATATATATATATATATATATATATATATATATATATATATATATATATATATATATATATATATATATATATATATATATTCAAAGTAGCACAAGGCCAATACTTTAATGTTTGTACCTAGTTTTAAATAATGGTGAACTGAGGTTACCTGTAGATTCCAGTCTGCCTCAGTTTTAAATTCCAGATCTGCACTAATTTCTGCTATATCCAAGAGATAAATCAGAATTTTCATCTGTCTAAGGGCAGACTCAGATTTTAATTGAGCCTGGGTGATTTGGATTTGCCCCAAATACATATGCATTTCAATATCGCTAATTCAACTAATTAATACAAAGCCTAATTTACTTAAAGTTTCTGTACAAACTTTATAGATGAAATATTTTCTTTATAAACTCAATAACTAAAAAATTATAATCATTTCATAGATTCATGTTGATAAAGATTTGTAACATCTAATACAACTGAAGCAGCTTCTCATTTCTCACCATACTAATACTATAGCTACACACATTTAATACACAGTGTTTATTATTAAACAATAATTTTCATATTTATCAAACTAAGCGTTCTTAATCTACAGGAGGAAAAATGTACGGAAGCTATCAATACAGACAAAAACATAAGTGGTGTTTTTGTATTTGCACTTATGTACAATTCGCAGCCAGTTTCATAGAACAGAAATCTGACATCACATAAAGCACCTGCAAAACTGAGTCTACACTGTTTATATAAAATCAGAAATTGGACAAACATTGTAGACTCTAATTCGCACGTGCCTTATATGACAAGAGTTCATTAGATCCTAATGATGAAATTGGTTTCATGGAAATGCATATTGACCCATGGGCCTCATCAGTATGCTGGAGGCCAAAACAGGATAAATTTTTAAGGTTGCAGGCTGCATGAGCAAGAACAGTTCCTTATCACTTATTATTTATATCAATTGAACAGCATATTTTCAAAAGAAATGCCTACATTGCCATTAGCCACACATGTGAAGGATAGGGCCTGTGGATTGCAGGTTGGACAAACCTGTTCTAAAATAGTCTTAATTGTAACCTTAGCCTGCCTTGGATGTATGCAATGTGGCACTGTTTCACTGTGCCACATTGAAATAGCAGATCGTCTACATCAGGGGTCGGCAACCTATTTTACATTGCGTGCCACATTTTCCCCGATTAATTACAAAATGAACGAGCGAGTGCCACCAATAAGAGAGTATCACTGTTAAATTTAGATTTTTGGCTGCCCTTTGCGTGCAAAACAAAACCTCCTTGTGGCATGCATGCCATAGGTTGCTGACCCTCTGATCTATATCCTCACTTGAAATGGGTTTCAAGGGCATATTCTTGTTTTAAAAAATTTCATTGGATAGTTGTGCATGATGAGAAATAGTGATGTGCATGCACAATCCATGTACACCACTTCATGTCATTTTTACATAGCCCCAATTCTGTAAATCATTAAATTTTCACAATTTCATAAAATTTAATTAAAATGAGTTATAATTTTATGATGGTCATTGAGACAGCTCTTGGTAAATTGTTTGATAACTAACAAATTAAAAATACACATAAAATGTGCAGCAAAAGAAGTGATTGTCTTTTCATCAGTGTGTGATTTAGATTTTTAACGTAGCTTTAACCATTTTCCAGTCATATCGTTATGATGTCTGCAGTGTGGCAGTTTAAAGTGATGTCTAGCACTGGGCCATCATGCCGCAGACGTGTAGCATGATGTCCCACCCAGTCACATTATCCTGACACCAGGCCGACCAGTCCTAACACTAACCTAGAGAGGCAGCTGTTAGTACCATTTTTTGAAGTCTTTGGTATTACTCGGCCAGGGTTTGAACCCACGACCTCTCGCATCCGGGGTGGATGCTCTAACCACTTGGTCACAAGACCGGTCCTTTTCATTAGATAAAATTGCTATAAATTTGATTGTGCAGTGTAATGAAAAATACAAAGTCGACATTAAATGTTCAATACAAATAATTTTTGCTGTTCCCATGTAATTATGACCTTGATGCAGACAAAAGAAAAAGGGGGGATGAAGCAGGTGAACAGATGGAAATATCATCCATCAGTGATAAGTAATGCATGATGCACACTCCAATAAAAGTGCATCTCTGATTAGGTACAGGTGGACCATTTGAATCTCGCATGTACACATGAGGGTACTAGAATATTTTGGCAAACACAGCAGGTGGCAGTTTAAGAAATCAGAACATAACAAAATTCCAAGCCAAATAATTAAAGGATGTATGAAATAACTGATCATCATTAATATATGGCAGGCATTGTAGCACATAACTGGTTGTCTTTACTTTATTGCAGGCATGATAGAACATAATACTTGTACAAATTTTCCTTAGTAATTTCCTAACATTTTATGATTTACAATATACATGTATACAGGAGTGCCTTGATATTAGATTTAATAGCCAGATCAGACTATAAAAAATAGTTCAACAATAGGTCCGACTGCCTATTCTGATTACAAATTGTATTCTAGAAAGTGACAGACTGCTTTTTGGACTACAGACAGTTTTCTTACAGTATGTCAGACTACCTATTTGGACTAGAAACAGTATTTTAACAATAGGTCAGACTTCCTGTATGGACCATAAACAGTATTCTAACAGTGGGTCAGACTGCCTATTCTAGACTATAACTATTATTCTAACAATGTCAGACTGCCTATTTGGACTGTAAACAGTATTTTAACAATAGGTCAGACTTCCTGTATGGACCATAAACAGTATTCTAACAGTGGGTCAGACTGCCTATTCTAGACTATAACTATTATTCTAACAGTGGGTCAGACTGCCTATTTGGACTGTAAACAGTATTTTAACAATAGGTCAGACTTCCTGTATGGACCATAAACAGTATTCTAACAGTGGGTCAGACTGCCTATTCTAGACTATAACTATTATTCTAACAATGTCAGACTGCCTATTTGGACTGTAAACAGTATTTTAACAATAGGTCAGACTTCCTGTATGGACCATAAACAGTATTCTAACAGTGGGTCAGACTACCTATTTGGACTGTAAACAGTATTTTAACAATAGGTCAGACTTCCTGTATGGACCATAAACAGTATTCTAACAGTGGGTCAGACTGCCTATTCTAGACTATAACTATTATTCTAACAATGTCAGACTGCCTATTTGGACTGTAAACAGTATTTTAACAATAGGTCAGACTTCCTGTATGGACCATAAACAGTATTCTAACAGTGGGTCAGACTGCCTATTCTAGACTATAATTATTATTCTAACAATGTCAGACTGCCTATTTGGACTGTAAACAGTATTTTAACAATAGGTCAGACTTTCTATATAGACCATAAACAGTATTCTAACAGTGGGTCAGACTGCCTATTTGGACTGTAAACAGTATTTTAACAATAGGTCAGACTTCCTGTATGGACCATAAACAGTATTCTAACAGTGGGTCAGACTGCCTATTCTAGACTATAACTATTATTCTAACAATGCCAGACTGCCTATTTGGACTGTAAACAGTATTTTAACAATAGGTCAGACTTCCTGTATGGACCATAAACAGTATTCTAACAATGGGTCAGACTGCCTATTCAGGCTATAAACAGTATTTTAATGATAGGTTAGACTGACTATTCAGACTATTTTGACTATTAATAGTATTCTAACAACAGGTCAGACTGCCTATTCAGACTATAAATAGTATTCTAACAAGAAGCTAGTCTATCTATTTGGACTATAAATATTATTCTAACAATAGATCAGACACCCATTTGGACTATAAATAGTATTCTAACAATGGGTCAGACTGCCTATTCATACTATCAATATTATTTTAAAATAGGATCAGACTGCCTATTTGGACTTTAAATAGTATTTTAACAATAGGTCAGAATGCTTATTTGGACTATAAATAGTATTCTAACAATGGGTCAGACTGCCTATTCATACTATCAATATTATTTTAAAATAGGATCAGACTGCCTATTTGGACTTTAAATAGTATTTTAACAATAGGTCAGAATGCTTATTTGGACTATAAATAGTATTCTAAAAATGGGCTAGACTGTCTGTTTGGACTATAAATAGTATTCTAAGAGTGGGTCAGATTGCCAGGTTGAATTATAAAAAGTATTATTTTAATAGATCCAGCTGCCATGTTGGAGGCTTAAGTATTCTAATAATAGGTCAAACTGCCAGGTTGGACTATAGAATATTCTAATAATAGGTCAAACTGCCAGGTTGGACTATAGAATATTATAATAATAGGTCGAACTGCCATGTTGGACTATAGAATATTCAAATAAAAGGTCAAACTGCCAGGTTGGACTATAGAATATTCTAATTAAAGGTCAAACTGCCATGTTGGACTATAGAATATTCAAATAAAAGGTCAAACTGCCAGGTTGGACTATAGAATATTCTAATTAAAGGTCAAACTGCCAGGTTGGACTATAGAATATTCTAATAAAAGGTCAAACTTCCAGGTTGGACTATAGAATATTCTAATAAACGGTCAAACTGCCAGGTTGGACTATAGAATATTCTAATAAAAGGTCAAACTGCCAGATTAGACAATAAAGAGATGAGAAGAAATTCAAAGAATTTGTCACCACAAAATTACAATGGATACAAATATCAGATTTTAATTTTATTGATACCAAACAGCTAGTACAACCCTCCATGTACTTATTATACATCATGAGTGAGACAATTATATATCAGGCATTTAAAGAAATAAAACTTCTTTACACAAGTTTGCACAAGGCCCAACCACATAATTTCGTTTTGCACCAGAAATAAACACAGGTCCCAGGTAATTATAGTTTTGCTTTGTACAAGGCAAACATTGGTAAAGGTGTTTCTAGAGACCTCTATTTACCAGTATCATTACATTTCATTTTTTTCATCTCGTAGCAAGTTTACAAACTTTTTTATTGTAGAGGTTGTATTTGTTCCATAATATATTATCAGCACTAGCTGTAAGAACATTGTTCAGTCAAGAGAAAGGCATGATGTGGTTTTTTTTTCTTTCTTTTCTTCTTAATAATATTCATTAGTATGGTGCAGCCAAATACATTGGTCTATTTGTATGGCAATGATGTTAAAGTTAATATTGTACAGAACTAAGCATGTTCTAGAAGGTCTCAGATTTTTCTGTATTACATGTATTTAGTTTAAATCCTAGAGACAGATTTTTCTGTAGTATGTCTTTTTGGTTTGACTGTATACTAGAGACAGATTTTTCTGTATTACATGGATTTTATTGGACTAAATACTAGAGACTGATTTTTTTGTATTACATGTATTTGGTTGATTTTTCTTTCTCAGCCATGCGACAGTGAAATCTAGCTGTTTTGCTAACCTTACTTTCTTATCTCAGTCTAGTCACCTCAGACCAGCCATCTCAGTCAAGGTGTCCACATGCTCAGAACTATTTTAAATGAAAGAAACCCGCTATCTTCTGCTGTGCCTGACATAGTTATTTTAAAATCAAACAACAGCAACAACTAATATATAACAAAAACTTAATAACTTAAGGTAAATCCATGTTTGAGAACACACCATACAAAAACATTTTGAGAGAGACAAATGCACACGCATATGATGTCGAGCTTTTTGGTATTATGCTAGTTCGTTACACACAAAATGGTCAGTTTTATCCTAAATGCAGGCCTAGCTCAATACATTTTCAGGTCAGTGTCATTAAATGTAGCTAAAGCTACATAACTAGTTTTAAATACTTTGTGTGAAACAAATTATATACTGTTAACTACATTTAATGACGCTGACCTGAAAATTGACTGTGCTACAGAGAGGATAAAATTCTCAATGTTGTGTGAAATGAACTATGACAGAAAACTCTCATCCATAAATATAGACTCATAACCTCCCAACTCTCTTAATAACTACGGAAAAGTTTGTACCAGCGAGAAATGTGTTATGTCAAACATGCTTTGTTCTAATTTTGTTAAGCGTATCCATTGTGCCCCAGTTGAATAAAAGATATACTTACAATATTTAATGACAAGTAATGCACTTACCAGCCAGAAGGAATCATTTATCTGTCAATACCTTAATCCATAAGCAGATTTCACTGTAGCACTTGCCATATTTCCAAGACAGAAAAATAAATTTTCAAAGAACCAGTGAACTTGGAATTTTAGCACATGGTTATCTGCCAGGGTCCGTATTTGGAGGGTCTTTTATACACAGGGATAATTTTACAATTAATATTAAGGACAACCCAAGTTTGTCACAGACAGTTTCACCTCCTCCACAAAAAAGGAGTTATATACGTTAGTGACACTGATCACTAATTACCTGTGAATAACCCAAGCATGGACACTCATGCTACATGTAACTTTTCGTTATAATAATAGCCTATACACTACAGCATAGGTGTGGGCCCACAGCATTGATTTATTATTTATAATATAATTTTCTAAATTGGGACTGATAAAAATGAAATATTTTCTTGTAATAAATATTAACTATTTATTGTTGATTTCATATAACATCCATATATTAAATGTGATAATGATTCAATACCATGTAACGTTTTATGTTGTTATGTTTTTTGGCTCATGCATACAAACTGTATACTTCGAATGACATGCCACAGTCCTCATTAATTTATTTGTATTAATGCACCGTATGTAAAGATTGGCATGTGCACTATATTGCACATGTGAGAAGTTCTTTTTTACTTTAAAGGGAATCATTGAGTGAGAAAAAGAATCTATGTTGGGGTTTGGGCCGAGACAAGGAAATCGCAGTCGTGGGGGTACATTATATGTCTCCCCCCCACCCTTTGGCAAGCCTTGTGGGGAGACAAATAATGTAACCCCTTGACTGGGATTTCCTTGTCTCAGTCCAAACCCCAACATAGATTATATTTATTTGCTAGAACTAAAAACACTAGACACAGATTTTTCTGTATTGCATGTCTTTGGTTCAACTAAATACCTCAGAATTTGTTTCCATATTACATGCATTTGTTAGAATTAAAATTACATATATTTGGTTTTACAAAAATATATAGATTTTTCCAAATTACATTATTTAGGTTAAATACAAGAATTAATTTTTTCTTTATTAATTGTATTTGGTTAAAATACTAGAGACAGATTTTTCCATATTACATTATCTAGTTTAAATACTAGACATATATTTTTCAGTATTGTCTATACACGTATTTGGTTCAACTAAATACTAGAGCGAGTTGCTTAAATTTAATTTACCGGTAGATGCTTTTATTTTCTTCTGCTTTTGGTGATGGGGATATAAATGGACTTTTCTTTATGTCCTTCTCTCTGTCTTTACTTTCATACATCTTTCATTCTGCATGATATCTCCCTTAGTCATTATTGAATTCCATCCAATTTGGTATGTAGCTATGAGACTTTGGCTGAGTTCAGTTGTTAGTGTTTAGTGACATTATTTTTCTGAGTTATTGCTCATGGCTGTCCCACCAACCTGCTTTTGTTTTAGAAAAGTAAGTCATTAAATTATTATTGATTTTGGTTCCTATTTTGAATGAATTTTGATATTAACAAACTTTTGGCTGAGTTCAGGTGTCAATGTTCAGATTCACCTTTTAGTGGAGTTACAGCCATGATTGTCAGACCTACCCACACCTGTTGTCAGTGCAAGAACTCTCTTAATTAATATTGGATTTCATCCTAGTTTTGTATGTATCAATAAGACCTTGTCTGAGTTCACTTTTCGGTATTCAGTCTCATCATTTAGCAAAGTTATTTCTCCTGATTTTCAGACCACCCAAAGTCCTTTTCTGTACAGTAAATTCCATGATTATTATTGAATTTTAATCAAGTTTGGTATACAGCTTTATATTGTTCAGACCTTGGCTACAGTCAGTTGTTACCCTTGTCATGTGTGGCCGAGTGGTCTAAAGCGCTCTCCGTTACGGATCACTGCCATCTCACCTCTGTCTGCGTGGGTTCGAGTCCAAGGCTCAGCTAGCGTGGGTACGTGTGAAAGCCTGCCAGTAGCTTCTCGTGGGTCGGTGGTTCTTCCCTGGGTTTTTCAGGGTTCTTCCTCCACCTTTAATACTGGCCGCCATGTATAGCCTATCATGTGCTGAAAAATGGCGTTAAACACTACAACAACAACAACCCTTGTCATGTAGTGCAGTCACAGCCCCTTGGTTATTAGAACCTAACCACTTTTGTTTCTGGCAGCACAGTAACTCCCTTAATTATTATTGGCTTTCAACCGAAACATAGCATGTGGCCTAATTTCCATGAGACACTGGCTGGACTTGATTGTTAATATTCTGTAATATTAGCAGAGTTATAGCCCTTGATTGATACGCCAGTTTCAGTTGTTGCGGTTTTTACAATTTTGAATAAACTTTTATCTATGCAGTTTGATATCAGCAAAGCCAGCAAAGGTGTGGGACATCTGTTTCTAGAATTTGCTTGATTTAACAATTGCACACCAAGGAAGAAAATGTGGATATGATCAAACTTCTAACTATATTGACTGATTAACTGAACTTCCTTCCATATTGCCTGATTGTCTTAATAATTCCATATTGCCTGATTAACTTAATAATAATAATAATAATAATAATAATAATAATAATGAAGTGGACTTAGTACAGTGCCTAATCTTTAGAGGCTGTAAGTGCTTTACAGTATTGGATAACACATAAAAGCATATACAACGACAAGATAACAAAAAACAAACACCATGAAATTACAAAATAAATAAAACTGACAATAATTAAGGAAGTAAGCATTATTAAGTCTTTAAGTCTGTTCTTGTAATTGAAATAGGTGAGTTTTAAGAGCACTCTTTAAATGAGATCACAGTGTCCTAATGTCTAAGATCCATGGGTAGTTTGTTCCATGTAGCTGAGCCTTAGTACACAAAAGAATGTAGTCTGTATGACTTTGTTTTAACAATGGGAACATAATGAGAATTCAAGTGTTGGAAGAGGAGGGTAAGTTTATAGATGGGGTATGCACATGGGTGAGGTCAGATAAGTATATTGTACTGGAGGCAGTCAGTAAATTGTAGCATATCATAGTGAAAAGTTTTTATGTTTGATTCTGGATCAAATTGGTAGCCAGGTTACAGAGGAGGGGGGAGGTTTGTTTAGTTTTTCATCCTCTAAGGATAATTTGAGCAGCTGTGTTTTTAACTGTTTGAAGTTTCCATAGTAAATACTGAGATGAACCAGAGAGAAGTGAATTATAATAGCCCAGTCTTGAAAGTACTGAGGAGCACATACATATTTTAGTCACATCAGCTGAAGGATAATTGCAAATGGAGCTAATTTTTCTCAGCTCCAGATTCGCAGTTTTGCATATGTTCATTTATGTTGGTGTGATGACAGCATACTGTCTAGATGGGCACCTAGGTTTTGTACTGACTATGTGAACTTAATGTTGGTATTGCTGGTACTTATTGTTTAAGATAAAGGATGTAACCTAGAAAGTCATTGTGGGATGATCAGGATGGCATCATTTTTATCATCATTGATCTGCAGCTTGTTGTATGTCATCCAAGGCATCACATTGAAAATGCACCTCTGTATGCTTTGGATGGTAGCCTCAACTTCATTTGGGCAGCTAGATTTGTCTATTTGAGTATCAGCAGCACATAGTTGGTGAGACACCAGATGTTGATCATGATACTTGAGAGTGACTGAGTGTGTACAATGAAGAGAACTGGACCAAAAATAGAACCTTGTGGAACACCAAATCATGGATCATCAAGGCTGAAATATTTTCCATTTATGGACAAAATATGTGTCCTCTTGACTATGTAGGACTTAAATCTAGTAAGATTGTATCATGAAAACCAAACATGCTGGAAATGGTAAAGTAATATATCAAAATCTTTTATGTAAAATGCCACAGACAAGTCAATAGCATGAAAACTAATCTTTCCACTATCCAAAGCAGGGAGTATGTTGTTATCTAATCTCAGAAGGGCATCTTCAGTACTATGATGAGGGCAATATGTGGACTGCAAATAGCTGAAATGACTATTTGAATTCAGATGGGATACAAGTTGGGATAAAACAACTTTTTCAGATATTTATGACATGTATAGTAGAATAGAAACAGGGCAGTATTTCCTTAAAATTGTCATGTTAAGTGTCTGTTTCTTCAACAGAGGCTTAAATTATAGGAATTTTTCAGGTGATTGATAACATCAGTTAGTGGGGGTAATATTAAATCTAAGCTCTCAAGCAGCAGTGATGATGGAATAGGATTGAGTTCACATGACTTTGGGGAGCCCTTTTTCACAATTGTTTGTGCCAAATTCATAGAGACAGGTTCAAATGCTGTTAAAGGTTGACATTGATATTCTTTATCACAACTGTATGGTGATGATCAGTCAGTTGAAATTGTGTTGTCAGGCTTATTTCTAATTGATTGTACTTTGTCAATGAAGAAATTTGCAAATGGGTCTGGAAGGTCAACAAAAGAGAAGTTCATTAGAATTGGTGTACATTTATTTCAAGACATTTGTTTGTCCATAATCTCAAAGAGTTCTAATTGCAGCTGGAACCTTCAATGATTGCATTGATCTTAGAACTGTAGTAGGATGATTTCACTTCATGAATTTTGTGACAATCTTCTTAGCAACTTCAATCTGCTTATGAATAGTGAAAAACCAGATCCTCAAAGCCTTTTGGCCTTCACTTTTAGCAGTGTAAACCTGTGACCTGGTCTCTAACACTACTATACAATGGAGAACACTTGCTTTTTTAAATGATTCTCTGCACTTGGTTGCTGGGGCATGTTAACTTAACATTGACATTAACTTAACTTGGCTCATTAATTTAACATTAATGTAGATCTTTAAGTTGGATGTTTGCCAAGATGTATTCCTGACATGAATGTCAGTTTCATTAGGCTATGGTTTTCTAAAATTTTCACTTTATTTCTATCGAAGTTTAGATGATGATATGAAATCTTTGCTGTTTCCTTTTCATGAATGTTTATGCAATCTTTAACAGGTCACACACTCTTTTCAGTTGATACTGAAACTAGTAACATTCCCTCTCAAACTCATTTATAGGAGAAATTAGTATACACAAGACAGGATAATTTTCATCGTGTGAAGAGTGCCTATTACCATACTGATGATGATGTAAGGGAACTTGCCAGGCAACAAGTCAAATATCGGGACCATGTCAGATTTCCAGACATAACAGCCATTTCAGGAGAACCAACATTAAACAGACAGACATCAGAAATAGCCAGGTAATTATTGACTGATTTCATTGAAGTTCATTTGGATTGATTTACTAGTTAGCTGAAACTGGTTCTCCACAAATAGTACAGCAAATGATAATGAATATGATTATGGATTTAATTTTATAATAAATGGTATTGAATATAAATACATGTATGACTATGGATTTAGTTTTATAATAAATTTTATTGAATATGAATACGACTATGGATTTAGTTTTATAATAAATGATATTGCATATAAATACATGTACGACTATGGATTTAGTTTTATAATAAATTTTATTGAATATGAATATGACTATGGATTTAGTTTTATAATAAATGATATTGAATATGAATACGACTTAGGATTTAGTTTTATATTAAATCATATTGAATATAAATACGACTTAGGATTTAGTATTATAATAAATGATATTGAACATGAATACATGTATGACTATGGATTTAGTTTTATAATAACTCATATCGAATATGAATATGACTATGGATTTAGTTTTATAATAAATGATATTGAATATAAATACATGTACGACTATGGATTTAGTTTTATAATAAATTTTATTGAATATGAATACGACTATGGATTTAGTTTTATATTAAATCATATTGAATATAAATACGACTTAGGATTTAGTTTTATATTAAATCATATTGAATATAAATACGACTTAGGATTTAGTTTTATAATAAATGATGTTGAATATAAATATGACTTAGGATTTAGTTTTATAATAAATGATATGAATATGATGATGGATTTAGTTTTATAATAAATTATATGAATACAATAATGGATTTGGTGTTATAATAAATCATATCGAATATGAATACGACTATGGATTTAGTTTTATAATAAATTTTATTGAATATGATTATGACTATGGATTTTGTTTTATAGTAAATCATATCGAATATAAATACGACTTAGGATTTAGTTTTATTTTTTATAATAAATGATATGAATACGATGATGGATTTAGTTTTGTAATAAATTTTATTGAATATGAATATGACTATGGATTTTGTTTTATAATTAATCATATTGAATATAAATACGACTATGGATTTAGTTTTATAATAAATGATATTGAATAAAAAAAACGACTTAGGATTTAGTTTTATAATAAATGATATGAATACGATGATGGGTTTAGTTTTATAATAAATCACATTGAATATGAATACGACAATGGATTTAGTTTTATAATAAATGATATGAATACGATGATGGATTTTGTTTTATAATAAATCAGTTTTATAAGTATGTGGTACTTAAGTCACAAAGAAAGTTTATGAAAGAATTCATACACATAACCTTAACCCTAACCCATAGCTGGTCAGGTTACCTCTACTGGTCAAAGACTACATGCACATTACCCTAACCCAAAGCTTGTCTGGTTAACTCTACTGGTCAAAGACTACATGCCTCATAACCCTAACCCATAACTGGTCAGGTTACCTCTACTGGTCAAAGACTACATGCACATAACCCTAAACCATAGCTGGTCAGGTTAGCTCTACTGGTCAGAAACTACATGCCTCATAACCCTTACCCAAAGCTGGTCTGGTTGACTCTACTGGTCAAAGACTACATACACATAACCCTAACTATGGGTTAGGTTTGGTTTGCTTACTAACATAGTTGGCTTCATGTGACATTTTGATATTGTATAAAGACCACATAGTTTTATTTCGATATTTCAGTCAGTATTTATTATCAGTTAAGTTTAAAATTCCCATTGAAACAAGATTGATTTAATTATATTAGCAAAATATTTGTATCCAGTATAAATTGTTATTGACTTCAGCTGCATGCAATGCCCCTCCCCACTTGCAACAACAATATTACCCACTCCAGTATGAAACTGAAAAGCTCATAATCTCTGGCAGAAAGTTGGCAGATATGCATCTCAGAAATCTCTGCTCCGCTTGAAACAATGGTGGCAATGATTTCACTAAACACCTCTGCAAAATGTAATTTTGTTCCTGCTTGAATATCATCTGACCATCAACACATCCAAAGTATTGAAAGGGAGCACTGTGTACATGTGACCTTTGGGTTAAGTCCAAGATCACTGCTGATATTTTTGGATTTCATTGAACTTATGAATGCAAACCTAATGAATTTTGAGCAATGTTTTCAATAATTTAACAGTCATCACTCTAACATTGATTCCAAGGTCTTGACCTGGGGTGTTATCTGCCATGACTTATGAGCATGAAAACAAACAAGTATGAATGGATTTTTATCAAACCCAGTTAGTGGATATATCTGAGGAACACATTGCATGATGACAGTTCAATGATATATCTGAGGAAAACATTGCATAATGACAGTTCAATGATATATCTGAGGAACACATTGCATGATGACTGTTCAGTGATGTGTCTGAGGAACACATTGCATGATGACAGTTTTATGATATATCTGAGGAACATATTGTATGATGACTGTTCAATGATATATCTGAGGAACACATTGCATGATGACAGTTCAATTTTATATCTGAGGAACACATTGCATGATGACAGTTTTATGATAGATCTGAGGAACACATTGCATGATGAGAGTTCATGATATATCTGAGGAACACATTGCATGATGACAGTTCAATGATATATCTGAGGAACACATTGCATGATGACAGTTCAATGATATGTCTGAGGAACACATTGCATGATGACAGTTAATACCTGTTTCTTTTCCCCAAAAATATTCATCACATTTTTTAACCAAACTTAGCATTGACAGTATCTGAGACTAGTTCAGCAATCTTCTATCAAAGTCCTTATCAAATAATGTTTTACTGCACTATCTCATCATGATACAAGATAATGGCTTTGTTACTTTAGTCTGTTTGCATGTTTAAAGAATATCTGAGATCATTTCTGTACTCATTAGTTAAAATGAGCAGACATTCAGAAGAAATTGACTTATTGTGGATTCCTGGAAATTTCTTACGGCTAGTAAGTTTTAAACCCCTCAAGTGACCCTTCTTTGAGTCAAACTGTATCTTTAACTGAAATGCAGAAACTCCTGTGTTTCTTCCATTCACGTATATTTGTACAAAATGTTAACATGTCAGATTATCCTCTTCACAATACTACTGACAGTACCACTGTTCTGTGAAGATAAAAAATGATAACACTAAAATATTTATTGAATTCAGTGTGCATGTTTTACAGTTGTAAACTTTATTTTATTTAGTCTCAGACACAAATTAATTTGGCACTGATAACTACCATTTTGTTTTTCTAACCCATTTTAAGCAGTTTTGGAGCTGGCTCATCAAGTCTTCCAAAGCTTGTGCCTGATGGTACCTGGAAAAATGTTCACAAGGTCCAGAGATTTGTCAGTTCAAAATGGCCCAGTCGATTTCAAGGGGATGGGATCAACCCCATATTTGCCAGTGTGCCCTATCTTAGGTAAGTGTCTACAAGATTTTATTAACCATGCTTGGCAAAATGAGTAGGGCTGCCATTCATTAAAGTTTTTATTGCTGTTATATGTATATGTACCAGTAAAATCCATTATAATGCGATGCTCGGGGTCCAAAGAATAACTTCACTATATTAGCGGGATCGCTTTAATTTTTTTCTTCAAAAAATGTTCATTGAAATTACAATGTCATCAATTTTAAATAACCTCTTGATCATATATCATTTGTTTTGTTCGCTGTATTTCACAGACATCAAATATACTTCAGTTTTGAATTGTTTACATGCCAACATGGCAGAAATGGTGTATGGCGAAGTTAAGGCAACATTAAACACAGTGCTACAATTAAAAATCTGCTAGGGATACGAATAATCTGGTTTTCTGAGAGCATGTATGTAGGATGTTCAAAAGAGAGGTCACTGTAAATTAAAAATGTGAGCCATGTTGCCATCACATTATAAGCAGAATCGCGTTATAACGAATTGCATTATAACATGTTTACCTGTATAAGTATATTGTTTCGACTTAAACAGAGTAACAGAAAAGAGCAAAGCCAACAGGTTTTGTAAAATTAAACAAATAGTTTATTTTCCTAGACTACAAAGTGAAAGTGTAAAGAAAATAACAAATACAAATTAAATCTAAAAAAATGCTAGAATTTCTAACACAAGTCCTAAAGATTAAAGTTCTGAAAAAGCTTTAGTGGTATTCCAAAATAAATCCAAAGCTGGAAGTGTTGATGTGCCTGTGGTGACCTGTGTTATGGCAATGTGCCAGCAGTCTTTTACTGAATCACAATAATACAATCCAAGAATAAATCCTTATTTTAATTTCACTCTAATTCCATGTCTTTATGTCCAAGAATATTATTTTTTGAGCACTATGTATTTCCAGAGAAGAATATTTTAAATTAAATAATTTACCCATTAGTCAAACTACTGCACAAGAATAATACAACTTTATTCTGCTCAGATGTTGTTGCAGTAATAATTAGGTTTGCTACTAAAAACCATAACAAAACATTTGGCAATCATCACATTGCCAGGTCTATGTGAAAAATGCCAATGCCCTTGACTCAACTTAAGATAATAATCCTAATATTTATCCCTCAGTCAGGAAAAGATAATCCATGCTGTTTATAAAACAGTCACTGATTTTGGAGAGGGTTAGGTACTAGATACAATTTTACATAACCCATAACAGCAGATAATAAAGCAAAAAAACTACAGAAAAAACTAACAAACAATGCAAATCAAATATACATAACAATATTTATAAAGGTTCTGGAGAAAAGTTTCAAATCACTTACCCATGTGATTAGTGAGCTGCAATAGTTAAATCATTCACTTCCTCATTTTCCTCAAAACCATACACTTCTCCAGTACACTGCTTACACTAGTCTGTTACTAAAAAGCACAAGTATGTGATGCTGTTGTTGCTGTTGTTGTTCTATGGTTTAACACCATTTTTCAGCACAAGATAGGCTATACATGGCGGCCAGTATAACTGGTGGAGGAAGAACCCTGGAAAACCCAGAGAAGAACCACCGACCCACGAGAAGCTAATGGCAGGCTTTCTCACGTATCCACGCTAGCTGAGCCTTAGGCTCAAACCCACGCAGACAGAGGTGAGATTGCGGTGATCTGGAATGGTGAGAGCTTTAGACCACTCAGCCACTCAAGGCCCCAGTATGTGATGCAAGCATGGTATTAAAAGCGGGTTAAATTCATGGAAATATTTTTTTCATCATAGTGAAGACAGCAGGTTTGAATCCTTTCTATTACATAGCCAATGTAGAAAATATATGATAAGAGACAATATATTTAACTCTATAAATTACGGCTGTACACCTAGCCTGCAATTTCTTAAAGGCATTCCCATTTAAGGTGATAACTTACTTTTAGCAATCTTGGTAAATTTATATACTTAAAGAAATAACTGGGAGTCTTCACACTGTGAAAAGTAATTACTTATAGATATATCTGCAGGAGTCTTTACTTTGTCTAAAGCAATTACATGCTTACTGAAATAAATGGGGGAGTCTTCACTATGTGAAAGTAATTACATATTTGTAAAAATAAGTATGGAAGTCTTCACTGTGTGAAAAATGATTATGTACTTTTAGAAATAACTGGGGGTAGTCTTCACTTTGGTGTGGCAGTGTATCAATAAAGCTGCAACCTTGAAAATCTGAAGACCTGGGGCAAGTTTAAAAGTGTTTAACGAGAGTACAAATAATACAAGTTTGATATTCTCGGGCTCTTAACTTTTGATAGATCAAACTTGTAAAGATGTGTGATAGCTCTTTGTAAGGCAAAATATCTCAGCATTAAAAGATGCCTACAGTACTGAAAACTGTCGCTATCAGTACAAATACCTTTCGAATATTCAGGGCTATTTGTGAAACTGCAATTACTCGAGTTAGTATACAAACCTTGTCGCTTGTTTGTCAAAGAGGCAATGTATTATGAGGGTCTCAAACCCATTCTGTTCATTCTGAACATAACATTTTTGTGACAGTATGAAACTTGCATCTGGTACTTGCGGACAAAAAAACAAAAGTCTGTTTCATTTTGTGATATGTTCTCGACTGAAGCGGTGACAAAATTAGTCAATAATTGACACGCACTAGATGTTAGGCAATGGCCAATGTTTATTGTCATCAAATGGACAGAGATTTATTCACAGTGAGTGAATCTGCATGTACTTGGTATGGGGATGAGTAAGAAATAAACATTTTACCCAGTCAGCATATTGAGAAGATGCGTGGTTTTTTTGAGCGATGATATAAATGTAATGAGAATCCAACAGCAAGTAAATCAGGTATTGATCTGTGATTTCATTATGTTCTTGTAGACAAGGGTCTGTTGTATGCACTTAAACTTACAAGTACTACAGTGAGTGTAAACCTTAATCTGGTGGTGGATTAAGTGATAGTGGGCCAGGGTCTGTCATATGCACTTCAAATCATAAGTACTACAGACTCTGTGTAAACCTTAATCTCGTGGTGGATTAAGTGATAGTGGGCCAGGGTCTGTCATATGCACTTCAAATTGTAAGTGCTACAGACTCATTGTAGACCTTAATGTACATGGTGGATTAATCAATGGTAGGTCAGGCTCTATGCTGCCCATATTAAATGGAAAGTAATGTTATAATATCTCCCATTATAATTCCCCATTAGCATAAATGTCACATCTCACACAGTTGTGTTAAAACCCATCCATTTGTTTCACACTCTAACTCCTTATAATATTTCTTCTCATAAAATAATAACTTTCTTTAGTTATCATTTATTTGGTCTTATTCTTTTTAGATATATGTGGTTAA
Organism: Sinohyriopsis cumingii; assembly: GCA_028554795.2. Lineage (NCBI taxonomy): Eukaryota > Metazoa > Mollusca > Bivalvia > Unionida > Unionidae > Sinohyriopsis > Sinohyriopsis cumingii. The sequence goes on from CM068832.1 coordinate 96,555,662, forward strand.
CCGATTGTCATTTAGTACAGAGGTTCCTTTTTTTAATGTTGTACATGGGAGCCCAAAAAGCGACCCATAGTACAGTTAATGGAGGTCTGTACTGTGAGATGATCCAGCAAAGCTGCTAGTACATTACAACAACTACTATTATGCAACAGTAAGGTCCCTTATGAACATGACCATTACTGTTGGTACTGCAAATCACTAGCACTGATAGTTCTAGCACAGCATGCGAAATAATTTGGGAATATTTTTTATTATTCTGTGGAGTGTCAGGTAATTCATTTTGCATAGATTCTATGATGGAAAGAAAAATGCATTTGTAGAACATATTTATGTAAGACTTGCTGTTTATTTTATGCCACCATGAACAAATAGAATTGGTTGGCATATGACATATGACAGATTTATTTTACAATTAATGCACACTTGACGACAGCAGTTGTTGTGGAATTAACACTCACAGTAATTAGAACTGAAGGACTACAGTCTGCAATAAATATAATGCTTTTGACCAATAAATTTCTTAAATTGTTGTCGTTCTAGTCAAAACTCTGGAAAAATTTATATTCTGATGCATTTTATAACATTAATTAATTTTAAAGTTACTTTCTTACACTGGCAATTGATATATTATTCTGTTAGACTGTGTTTTTTGCTTGTTTGAGCCATCAATGCTCCATGCATTTGTATTTTTAAAATCTGAATAAGCAAATGACACAGTCTTTCATGTTTATATGGATTTAGCAGTAGAAAATAATTTTACATATGACTACATCTTTACTGAATCAGCATGTTAAACAATCGCATGATTACATTAGGCAGTGGGGGCCTTGAGTGGCCGAGTGGTCTAAAGCGCTCTCCGTTACGGATCACTGCCATCTCACCTCTGTCTGCGTGGGTTTGAGTCTAGAATTCGGCCAATGTGGGTATATGAGAAAGTTTTCCAGTAGCTTCTCGTGTGTCAGAGGTTCTTCCCAGGGTTTTCCCGGGTTCTTCCTCCACCATTAATACTGGCTGCCATACATAGCCTATAATGTGCTGAAAAATGGCGTTAAACCCTAAACAACAACAACATTAGGCAGTAAACTAGAATCACCCAGTGTCAAATCAATGTAGTCTGGAAACACTCATTAGAGATGAAATATTACTTTGGAGTCACACATCAATGTGTATCACAATACACAAGCTACAATATGGTTCATGTAAATACATGTAACAAAACATATAGGCAAAAAACTAATAATTATTCCAGGCCATGGAAGAGTCAAAGTAAATTGTATGCAGTAAAAACATTTTGAATTGATTCTCTCTCCAATTTCCAATCTGCAGCATTAGTATTGATATGTGTATTGAAATCTGCAACATTAGTATTGATGTGTGTTTGAAAATAAAGCTGGTAAAATCGTCATTGAATCACTTCATCCCCTACTACCAAGAGCCGAATCTATGTAGTTGCTGCATATGCATTGACCTGCAAAATGAATGTGGTGTGCATGTTAACATCAAACTATAAATGGGGTACAACTTTCTTGCAAATGGAATCTGTCTTAAATTCAAATCTCAGCTAATACTAAACATGAATTTCTTTCCAGACAAAGATTGCATAATTTAAGCTTACTTTTTAAGTTACCAGATGAAATATGTTACAAAATGATATATTGATTTTTTTATGCTGGTTATAAAATATTCATTATTTAAACATGCTGATCTTAATGGCTAAATCCACTTGTATTGTTTCCTTCACAATATCTTGAGTTGGAGGTGGGGAATATTATCAGCCACAACCATCTGTCTGAACCATATCTTGAGTTGGGGGTGGGGTATATTATCAGTCACATCGATCTGTCTGCACCATATCTTGAGTTGGGGTATATTATCAGCAACACCCATCTGTCTGCACCATATCTTGAGTTGGGGGTGGGGTATATTATCAGCCACACCCATCTGTCTGCACCATATCTTGAGTTGGGGGTGGAGTATATTATCAACCACACCCATGTGTCTGCACCATATCTTGAGTTGGGGGTGGGGTATATTATCAGCCACACCCATCTGTCTGCATCATATCTTGAGTTGGGGGGTTGGTATATTATCAGCCACACCCATCTGCCTGCACCATATCTTGGAGGAAGAGACTATTTTGTCAGTGACATCCATCTGTTCAATCTGAAGCACATTTAATATGGGGGTTTTGTAAAATAAGATTTAAATTAGCTTTTTACCAATTTACAAAAAAATTTATTCGGGTTCTCGACATTGGACTTGGAAATATATCATTGTATCTTGAATCAGGGTTTCCTGAGTGTCTCCATTTTGGTGACAGCATCCTTGTCATATTGGCACATTTCTAGTTCTCTCATGATGAAATAAAGTTGAAGTATAGCTTCAGTTGTACATCCCTGTTTTTGCTGAGGCCACATAGTCATGGATTTTTTATGACTGCTGAGATTGATAATTGATTTCTTCTGTCACATAATTGTTGAGCAATATCAATAGATTTTTTTCTTGCTGTCAGATTTGTGTAGGACTGTTCCACATTTGCCATCTGATCTATGTAGGACTGTTCCACATTTGCCATGAGATCTGTGTAGGACTGTTCCACATTTGCCATGAGATCTGTGTAGGACTGTTCCACATTTGCCATCAGATCTGTGTAGGACTGTTCCACATTTGCCATCAGATCTGTGTAGGACTGTTCCACTTCTTGCCATCAGATCTGTGTAGGACTGTTCCAGTTTTGCCATCAGATCTGTGTAGGACTGTTCCACATCTTGCTATCAGATCTGTGTAGGACTGTTCCACATTTGCCATCTGATCTCTGTAATATGTTCTATATATGCCATCAGATCTCTGTAGGACTTGTACCAAATTCATTCTTACCAGATTTGTGTCTGACTGTATAACATTCACTGTAATCTGATTGGTATGATACTGTACCACATTTGCTTCTATCAGATTTGTGTAAGACTCTACCATGTTTGCATGTGTCAGATTTGTGTAATACTGTATCACATTCTCTGATATCTGATTTGTGTATGACTTTACGACACATGCAAGTTTCAGATTTGTTTAAGACTGCACTTCATTTTGCTCATGCATAATAACAACTGTGTCTAGCAAAGACCTAAAACATACTTTATTGCATGCTAACTAATCTTATGTGGTTGATATAGCATTTGATATGGGCCTTTATTGCATGCTCATTTAATCTTATGTGGTTGATATAGCATTTGATATGGGTCTTTATTACATGCTCATTTAATCTTATGTGGTTGATATAGCATTTGATATGGGCCTTTATTACATGCTCATTTAATCTTATGTGGTTGATATAGCATTTGATATGGGCCTTTATTACATGCTCATTTAGTCTTATGTGGTTGATATAGCATTTGATATGGGTCTTTATTACATGCTCATTTAATCTTATGTGGTTGATATAGCATTTGATATGGGCCTTTATTACATGCTCATTTAATCTTATGTGGTTGATATATCATTTGATATGGGTCTTTATTACATGCTCATTTAATCTTATGTAGTTGATATAGCATTTGATATGGGTCTTTATTACATGCTCATTTAATCTGATGTGGTTGATGTATCATTTGATATGGGTCTTTATTACATGCTCATTTAATCTTATGTGGTTGATATAGCATTTGATATGGGTCTTTATTACATGCTCATTTAATCTTATGTCACATTGGTTGATGCAGCATTTCAGATGGGTCTAATTACAGAACCTTAAATATAGGATTTGATATGGGATTTTATTACATGCTCATTTCATTTTTTTGTGGTTGATATAACATTTGATATGGGACCTTGGACTTGCTTGAGATTTTAGGAAGGAGTGATTTATTGTATGCCAAGATCAGAGAACTTACAAGCAACAAAGTCATGTTTATTAAAGACCAAAACAAATCTTGAGAAAGAAGACAGCTTTGGAGAAGATGTGAAAAGACTTGATGTACTTTAATCAGTAGTGAGAGGTCAGTCAAAGAACTAAAGCTTAAGAAAGCAGGAGGAGTTCATGGCATTCCAGCAGAGTTCCTCACAAGTCTTTGTAAAAACATGTATACAACAGGGGAGTGGCCTGGAGGACTTTACAGGGAAAATAATAGGCACCTTACCAAAGAAATCAAATGGACTAGAATGCACAAACCATACAACAATGATCCTAAAACAAGTGGAACAACTAGCCTAAAATTGCATGCATCAAAAATCATGCAGAAAGTGTTGATAAAGCATTTGGAATCAAAGACAAACTACTTCATTGGTAAGACTCATTTTGGATTCAGGAAAGGTTGCATTATTTGAGAAGCTATAACTGTGATGAGAACCCTGTGTGAGCATACTCTAGGACACAAAGAGTTTTTCATTTGTTTTGTGGACTTTGTAAAGGCTTGTGATGAGTAAACTGGGTTGAACTGTTCGAGTTACTGAAGAAGATTAGAATTGCCTGAAAGAGACACAAGTGTTATCACCAATCTCTACATGGAGCAAGAAGTAGTAATAAGAGTTGGAGAAGTTAATTCAGAACTAGGACAGATACGATGTGGAGTCAGGCAGGGCTGCTTGTTATCACCCTTTCTATTCTCTGTAATTGCAGAAATGATGATGATTGAGGCAATGGAATAAATGGAAGAAAGAGTAAGAGTTAGAGGATAACTGGTGCAGGATGTAAGATTTGCAGATGACCAAAGTATGGTTGCCAGGTCACAAGTTGGATTACAAAATCTAATGGTCTCCTTAAACAAGAACTGTAAGCGGCATGACATGAAGATCAATGTGAAAGAGGCCAAAGTCATGAGAGTATGTAGAGAAGGAATCTAGTACTCAGTATCACAATTGATGGTGAAGAAGTTTAACAAATGATAAAGTTCAGATATCTAGGATCAGTTATTGAGGAAGATGGAAGGTGTGAAGAAGATGTGAAAACAAGAATTGGAATGGTGACAGATGTATTTAACAAGTAGAAAGAATTACTAACACAGAAAATGAACAAAGATTTGAAAAAGAAGATTATCAAAACCCTGGTAAGGAGATTAGCATTGTATGGATCAGAAACTTCACCTCTTATGAAGGAAGAAAGAAGAAGGCTAGAAGCTTTTGAGATATGGATTTGGAGATGCATGGAGAAAATCAGCTTGTGTGAAGAGGTACTAAGGTTAAAGTATCCTCACACCATCCTGTTTGTTTGTACATCCCCACCAATTTTCAAAACAGAAGACATAAAGAAGCACAAAATATAGTCATTTCATTCATTGATTTATGTGTTCTAACCTGGTTGTCACCCCAAACACTGTCAGCTTGTTGGCATTTCAAATCAAATGAGAGTTTCTTTTGCAAAATGGTCACCATATTTGCTTGGGCCAATCATTTTTTTAAGCAACAGGTTTGATGTAGTTTAACATCTTTGAAAATTGCAATAATTCCTGAAAATTGTGGATTTACATCTCTTTGAACACATGCATAAAAGAGTTCCTCCTATTTCTTTGTTCATTTGTTTTAGAAATATTAAAACTCGACATTGCAGATACTGGACATAGACAAAACAGTTTTTATTGAAATAGACTATTCTAGACACCAGTAATGTTTTTTTGTTTACGCTGAGAGTATCCATTTGCATTGAAATGCCAATAATTTGACAGTGTTAGGGACCAGTTGTCACCAATCAGAAATTATAAGTCAGTGAGTGAAATGAATAAGTTTTGTGTATTTGTATGTCCTTAATGCTTTTCATGCTAAACATTGGTGGGGGGTACAACTGATGGGAGGGTGTGCCAGTACTAAAGTAGATACAAAGAGAAGATTCTTGAAAGTTATTTTGGCAAATAAGAAAAGATGGAAAGGACATATCTTGAGGGGTGAAAACTGATTAAGAAATGTAAAAGAAGAGAGAATTGATGGAAAAGAACCGAAAATCCAAGACTGGATGACATCAAAGATGAAGTAACGAAGTCATATGAAGTAACAAAGTGTAGAGCAATATCTAGAGAAGAATGGAAGAGATGTCTGCTTCAAACCTGAAATATTGCAGAAAATGAATGAACAAATAAATAAATTAATGAATGAATATGTCCTTATTGCATACCCATTTAGTCTTATATGGTTGATACACTATTTATTATGGGTCCTTTAAATATGATATGGTCAGTCTAGCATTCAATATGGCAGTTAAGTACTGTTAAAAAATAATTTCACTGTCATCCACATGTAGATAAAATAAATCAGATTAGTGCAAATCTTAATTTGATTCAAATTTCATTTACAACTTTGTCACTGAAAATATTTGGAAAGTGTAAAAGAAGGGATACATTATGAATGCCAAATCTCATTCGTTTTGTTCTGAATTGGGGCTAAAAATCTCATTTGTGTTTGTTCTAAGTCAGGGCAAAATATCTCATATGAATACATTTTAGTTTGATGGCCTCACTGTATCCATGCACCATATCAAACGTTTTCTTTCGTCGCACTCAAAACAAAATATGCATGTAGTTTTGTACATATGCTGTTCATTCTGTATAAACTAATCTTCCAGTGGATAAAGTGCCACACTTCATGGTCAGTGATGTTTAAAATTAGGTGTGCCTTATAAATAAGTAACATCAGTGCCTATGATGTTTAAAATCAGGTGTGCCTTATAAATAAGTAACATCAGTGCCTATGATGTTTAAAATCAGGTGTGCCTTATAAATAAGTAACATCAGTGCTTATGATGTTTAAAATTAGGTGTACCATTTAAACAAGTAACATCAGTGCATGTGATGTTTAAAATTAGGTATGCCGTATAAATAAGAAACATCAGTGCTATGATGTTTAAAATTAGGTGTGCCTTATAAATAAGTAACATCAGTGCCTGTGATGTTTAAAATTAGGTGTGCCTTATGAATAAGAAACATCAGACCTGTGATGTTAAAAATTAGGTGTGCCTTATAAATAAGTAACTTTAGTGCTATGATGTTTAAATTAGGTGTGCCTTATAAATAAGTAACATCAGTGCTGATGGTGTTTGTGATTAGGTGTGCTTGATAAACAAATAATTAAGTTCAGATGTGCTGGACACTTGATTCCCATAACCTATATACACTTGATTCCCATAACCTATATATATATATATATATATATATATATACCGTATTTTCGCGTATATAAGATGCGTCTTATATTAAATTTTACTTACCCCGCACCCTAAGTGCGTCTTATATTCGTGGGCGTCTTATCTAATTATTTTTTTACACAAATCTATTCATCTTCATCTTCATCGTTATCAGTTTCAGCTTTAAATCCATCGAAACTTTCATCGAATTCACTCTCGTCACCGAATACCTCCATAGCCGCTGATAATCGATCCTCATTGGCGTCAGTGGTATCGGATGCAGCTGATTCGTCGTCCAAAGAACTGATATCGGCGGTTCTGGAATTATCCGACACTTTCTGAAGCCATTGACGATTTTTGTTGTTTTCACTTTCTCCAATGCCCGGAGAACCCAATTACATACCTCTACGTACGTTGCATGACGTTGTCGACCAGCTGGCGTGAAGGTGTGCAGCTCTGTTGCCATGCTCCTTGGCAAACTTGATGATGTCTAATTTAAAATTGGCCGTATATGATTTTTGCTTTGTCATCATGAAAATTTTATAAATTTTATAAATGCTTAAGAGGTTGATCACTCATTTATTTATAACAAGAGACTGATCCCACGTATACCCTATATACCGGAATATACCGGTATATACTAACCCAAGCCGCTGAAGCCTAGGCCTAGCGCCTACAGGAAGATAAGATCAAACGATAACCGTTGCGGCCCTGCCTCAAACAATTCTTTGAACTCCAGCCAAAACGGTCAATAAAGCCTTGTTTACATCAGGTGAGTGATCGAAACATTAGAGATATTTGCGTTTATGACAAAGGAAAGTACCGGTAGCCACTTTGATGCACGTGGTTTGAAAACGGATTTTTACCGGTACATATTTGAACAAAACAACACACACAATTATTCAAAGGATTTGATTAAACTTTATTGGAACAATAATGTAATAGTAGTTAAGAAAATAATATTAGATAAGATCAATATCGTAAGTAACTTATAAGTTATTTTAAAAAATCAATGCTATGTCATCTGGAGTCATAATAGGGTTTGCTCAGTTCGGCAGATCGCGAAACCGAGTGCGTCTTATATTCGTGGGCATCTTATTTAAAATATTTTTTTACACAAATCGCCAAACCCTGCGTCTTATATATGGGTGCGTCTTATAATTGGATGCGTCTAATATATGCGAAAATACGGTATATATAAAAAGCAAGACCTGGTACTAAAATATGCAGCACACATGTACAGATACATTTTGCCAGCATGGTCAAATTGGGTAGTAGTAATGATACCGTGATAATTTACAGTTAAAGTTTACAAAATTGAAAGTATTTTTTGTATCTAATTGTATTTTACTCTGTCAATTTCAATTTCCTATTCCAGTTCTACTGAACCAAGGTTTGTTTCCTTGCATGAGGTTTTTTCGTACTTATGAGTGATTGTTTGCTTGTCTCTCTTTCCGACTGTCTGCTTATAGTATGTAAGGGTCACTGCAGGTCTCTTCTTTACTTTCTGAACTCCTAAGAGGGTAATCAGTCATTAACAAATCTGACCTATGAGTATAGAGTTTGAAACAATTTAATGAGATCCTTGTCTATAGGAAGAATTTTATTTCCAACACGTTCTTTAAATAAGCTGTAGAAAACCTTTTAGTACAAAATTGTAAAGATACTGAAAAGATGATCGAATGTAGGAAGCAGAAAGTTTGTCACATCAGTGCTCCCTCTTTAACACAATTAATAGATCCCAGAGTCATTAAAGTGACTTAACGTTATAAATGAGGCCACTTTATACTGAGGTGTTTTAACTAGATTGTTATAACACAGTACATCAGAGTCATTGCATTGAACTATGTTATAAATCTTTATAACACAGTTTGTGGGAACCATTAAAGTGACCTATGTCATCAGTCTTAATAATGACGTTAGTTTCAGCAAGACTGTTATTTAACACAGTTCATCAGAGCCATCATTGTGACCCATGTTATAAATATCAGTAACAGTTCATCAGAGCTGTTAAAGTGATCAATCTTTTAAATGAGTGTGTGTGTGTGATTTGGATTTTTAACGTAGCTTTGAACAAAGTTTCAGTCATATCGCTACGATGCCTGCAGTAAGGCAGTTTATAGTGATATCTAGCACTGGGGCATCATGCCACAGACATGTGGCACGATGTCCCATCCAGTCACATTAACCTGACACCAGGTTGACCAGTCCTAACACTAGCCTCCTAATGCTGAGCGCCTAGCGAGGCAGCTGTTAGTACCATTTTTGTAAGTCTATGGTATGACTCTGCTGGAGATCAAACCCACGACCTCCTGCATCCAAGGCAGATGCTCTAACCACTAGGCCACCGGAGCGGTGGTTGTTTTAAATGAGGTCATCTTACAATATTGTATGTTATAAAAACAGTATGTTACAACACATTTCATCACACCTAATAATGGGACCAACATTATAAATGAGGCCATCTAACACTAAGGTATGTTAAAACAAGGGTGTGTTGTAACACATTTCATCACATCCAGTCATGTGACCTATGTTATAAATGAGTCTATCTTTACATTGAGGTTCATTAAAGGAAGTGTGTATGTTAAGCATAAAACACAAGTAAATTAAATACGATGTCTCATCATCACAAATCTCCATGCTTTTTACTGCATACTAAAAAATCTCCCCTTTCTCCTGCTCCTCTCACCCCCACCCCCATGACACTGACCCATGAATCAAATGGTTTGCAGAGGGTAGTTACATAACTGCAGTTTTCTTAAATTCTACCCAGCATTGACTGATTGGATATTCTTACAGTTGATGCACAGAGCGCATCACAATTATCACAGATGCTTTCTGCAAATTCTTGGTGATAAAACTAAGGTATTTGTGAATTACAGTACAATTCATTCTTGACAAAGACCAGAAATTCAAATAAATACATAATAAGTGTGGCAACTTTCTGCTAAGGTTGATATAGCTACATTGTTAGTTTGATAGAATTATACCCAGGTTAAATTAGCTATGTTGTAAGTGTGGCAAAAGTGTACTAAGAGGTTTTTAAGTGAGGGAACACTGTAGTTAAAAGTAAACTGAATAAAAAAAATATGTGCTGAATCATCAATCTTTATAGGTCAGTTTTGCCATGGTTTCTCAGAGATCAGTTGTGTCATGTTTTTTTCATCCCTTGTAATAACTCTTCATTTTTGAACCTTTGAGAGGGTTAGTCCATTTTGTGTCTGCAGAATCTGTGACCTTAAAGTTTCCATAACTCTTTGAATCTTACCCAAAGATTCTCAAGTTTAAATGAACTTCAAGTACTGGTATAACATGTTTTGTTGTGTATAATAATGATAATAGCAATATCCTATGTTCCTAGTTTTAAAATACTCGTAGCATGTTCAGTGTTGTATTTCTTTTTATCTGGTCCACTCTTTGTTATGCCTTCTGATTTTACTCTTTGATCACAGTGTTTTCAACCTTTAGATTATTTCTTTTGCTAATAGTCTGGACCTTTTCCAGGTGAGGAAAATTGATACATAAGATTTTTAAACTGCATAGTCAAACCCGTCAATAGCAATCACAATAGGAAAAAGCAAAACTGGCCTTTCTACACAGGTGACTTCTGAACACTGGTTCACCATTCAAATTTGGTTTTAAACAAATGCCATGCAGTGGTGTCACTAGGGTTGGTGTCACCCAATGTGGTAACTCATGGCGTCATCCCCATGGACCTCCTTCTTGCACAAAAATTCCAGTATTTTATTGATGTTCATGTGCAGTAACTCATGGTGTCACCCCCGTGGATCTCCTTCCTGCAAAAAAATTCAAAGATTTTATAGACAGTCATTTTGGTGTCACCTCTTCTGATGGTGTCACCTAGTGCGCTCTGCACCCCCCTACTGATGCCACTGATGCCATGCACCAAATATCATTATTGATATTATTATTATTATCATTATTATTATTATTATTATTATTATTATTATTAAAATTATTATTATATCAAGATTGCCTTATTTGCATTATATAAGAAAATCTCAAATCAGTCTGTTGTTGATTGGATTAAAGCTACATATTTATCTGTAGAAGTCATCATATAAAGGACATCAAATCAAACGAGATTTATAGAGACACAAGCTTATTAGTATCTCTCACCTCGTTAACGATAATATTTACCTGTATAATGTGGCTGATGTTGAAGGCATAATATTTACCTGTATAATGTGGCTGATGTTGAAGGCATAATATTTACCTGTATAATGTGGCTGATGTGATTACTGAAGGCATAATATTTACTTGCTAATGTTGAAGGCATAATATTTACTTGTATAATGTGGCTGATGTGATTACTGAAGGCATACTATTTACTTGTATAATGTGGCTGATGCTGAAGGCATAATATTTACTTGTATAATGTGGCTGATGTGATTACTGAAGGCATAATATTTACTTGTATAATGTGGTTGATGTTGAAGGCATAATATTTACCTGTATAAGGTGGCTGATGTTGAAGGCATAATATTTACCTGTACAAGGTGGTTGATGTGATTAGTGAAGGCATAATATTTACCTGTATAATGTGACTGATGTTGAAGGCATAATATTTACCTGTATAAGGTGGCTGATGTTGAAGGCATAATATTTACTTGTATAAGGTGGCTGATGTGATTACTGAAGGCATAATATTTACCTGTATAATGTGGCTGATGCAGTTATTGAAGGCATAATATTTATATATATAATGTGGCTAATGTGATTATTGAAGGCATAATATTTACCTGTATAAGGTGGATGATGTGATTACTGAAGGCATAATATTTACCTGTATAATGTGGCTGATGCGATTATTCAAGGCATAATATTTACCTGTATAATGTGGCTGATGTTGAATGCATAATATTTACTTGTATAATGTGGCTGATGTAATTATTGAAGGCATAATATTTACTTGTATAATGTGGCTGATGTGATTATTGAAGGCATACTATTTACCTGTATAATGTGGCTGATGTGAATATTGATGGCATGATATTTACCTGTATAATGTGGCTGATGTGATTATTGAAGGCATAATATTTACCTGTATAATGTGGCTGATGTGATTATTGAAGGCATACTATTTACCTGTATAATGTGGCTGAATGTGATTATTGAAGGCATAATATTTACCTGTATAATGTGGCTGATGTGATTATTGAAGGCATAATATTTACCTGTATAATGTGGCTGATGTGATTATTGAAGGCATGCTATTTACCTGTATAATGTGGCTGATGTGATTATTGAAGGCATAATATTTACCTGTATAATGTGGCTGAATGTGATTATTGAAGGCATAATATTTACCTGTATAATGTGGCTGATGTGATTATTGAAGGCATACTATTTGCCTGTATAATGTGGCTGATGTGATTATTGAAGGCATAATATTTACCTGTATAATGTGGCTGATGTGATTATTGAAGGCATACTATTTACCTGTATAATGTGGCTGATGTGATTATTGAAGGCATAATATTTACCTGTATAATGTGGCTAATACAATTATTGAAGGCATAATATTTACTTGTATAATGTGGCTGATGTGATTATTGATGGCATACTATTTACCTGTATAATGTGGCTGGTGTGATTATTGAAGGCATAATATTTACCTGTATAATGTGACTGAATGTGATTATTGAAGGCATAATATTTCAAACATTTAAACATACTAGTGAGGTATAAAAATAAAAAGCATTTACAGCAGATACATGTCACTGCATACTTGCAATCAACTAATGAAGAAAAAGAAAGAAAAAATATAAAAATGGTGGCATTGATGGAATGGGGATTGTAAGATGAAGGACTTTACCTTAAGCTCAGGTGGTATATATATATTTATTTGTGTGTGTGTGTGTGTGTTCTTTGTATGAAGGTGTCCACTAAGGCAGGTTTAAATGGATTTAAATACCACTTTGATTAAGGACAGAATGAATTGATACCAAACATTGCACTTCATTAAAAACATGACTGATGACAAAACTGACTAAAGTATTTCCAAATATACTCAGATTTATAAGGAAATGTTCTGACTTTTGCTTGGTGCTTTTGAATTAGTATTAGATAATGCACACCATAGAATTTTGGCTTGGCTCAAGTATTGACTTTATCTCAGATCTTACTCACTCCATAATGTATTCTTTAGAAATGTGGACTTTATGACTGGGACTGAGCTCTTTCAAGTGTGTTATCTAAATGACAATCCATTCACTTTTTTCATCCCTATTTTGCACTAGTTGGTGGTCACATTTTTTAAATTGTGATATTTTAAGTTACCTAGCAATAGCCAATAGTATTTTGAATAAAAGCATGAATAACATTACAATATTATGAATAACATTAAGAATAACATCATAATATTTTCAATAACATTATGAATAACTTTATGAATAACATTTTTAATACCATTTTATAACATATTGAATAACATTTTGAGTAATATTATGAATAACATCTTGAATAACATTTTGAATGAATTCAATTTTGACTAACATTTATGGTCATATTTAGAATAACAGTTTGAATAACATTATAAATAACATTTTGAATAACATGAATAAGATTACATTTTCAATAACATTATGAATAACATAACTTCTTGACATTAAGAATAACATTATGAATAATATTTACATTAATATTTTGAATAACATTATAGCTAACATTTTGTATAACATTATAAATATATGAATAATATTTAGAATAACATTATAAATAACATTAATTTGAATAAAATTATGAATAACATTTGAATAGCATTTTAAATAGCATTTTAACATCATGAATAACATTTTGAATAACATCATAAAATTTTGAATAACATTTTAAACAACATCATGAATAACATACCATTTTGAATAACATTACGAAAAACATTTTGAATAACACTACGATTTTTTTAAAAATAACATAACATTATGAATAACATATTGAATAACATAACATTTTGAATAACATTATGAATAACATTTTAACATACAAATAACATTTTGAATAACATTATAACATTATGAATAACATAGCATATGAATAATGTTTTGGGTAACATTATAACATTATGGATAATGTAACATTTTGAATAACATTATAACATATGAATAATGTTTTGGGTAACATAACATTTTGAATAACTTTTTGAATAACATTACCAGTAACATGTCTCACCAGCAAAATATGGTCAGGATATTGGAATCACTTTTTCAATGGCATTGTCATTGTTGTCAATGGAAAGCATCTATGTTAAATTTTTGCATGTACCATACCTGCTCACTTAAAAGTCACATCCATCAGCAAACTTCATAGACCCAGTTCTTCCATTACATCATATGTGCAAGCAGATCTGGGTCTATGCAGTTTGTTAGGAGTAATCAATAGAACAAACAACATAAACCCTGATCTTCTGGCACATTTGGCAAAAGTAGATCGGGGTCTATGTTGTTTGTTATTTGACTTGACATAGCAAGTACAGCATATATAATAGCTTGGTTTTCCTGACACTTTTGTATGCATACTATTATATGTATAGTCATAAAATATGATAGGTGTATTACTCTTCATGGGGGGGAATGGGTCAAAGTGACCTACTGTTAAAGCTTGATTGATTACAAAGCCTCATATTTACAAATCTCCTTAACTTGAATGGACACTTAGACTCAAACTTGTATAGCTTATAATAAATAAAGTGATACAAGGGATTTCAGAGTAGCAACACATATTGATACAGGTGTCTGTTTAATATATATTGTTTTGTTTGTGATAAGTTAAGAAATACAAGACATATGACAAAGGTAGTTTTGAGTCTAAGCGTGTACACAAGTTAAGGAGTTCTGTGAATTAAGGGCTAGAACATTCAGTTTCTCTGTATAGCTGAGTTTCACTGTTGCTGCTTAAGTGTTCTTGGAGAGTTCTTCTCAGCATGGGCAGAAGTAGGTTACAGTGACATTCTTTTCATGTGTATGTAAGTAATAATATTAAGTTTTTTTTATTTTGTTTTTTTTTAATTTAGCTCAGTTTTGTGCTGCTATATGTATAGTCAGTCATGAGCTTGATGGATCTAGTGATATCCCAAAATCATACATTTTGTTTTACCTTTACTAAATACATCTAATTTGATCTTTGAACTCTAATACGTTCGGAGTCTAATCTTGTTTGGACAGCTTCATTATCAGAGCTAGGTGTATACAATGTTGCATCATCAGCACAAAAATCTGCATTACTGGAATCATTATTTAATGTAAGATCATTTAATACGTAGAAAGAGAAGAGGAGAGCAAGCTACTAAAACAGTCTTGAGAGACCCCTGAATGAATATTGTGAGTTAATGAGGAATATTGCTAACGTTTACTTGTTAAGGTATTATCTAAACCAGTGTAAAGAAGATTTATCAGACCAATGGAAGTATCTCCTTAGAAAACACCCCATAGATACCTTATCTTTTTTATATCTCCATTGAGAAGAACAACTCATCCTATCTTTTCTGTATCTCCATAGAGAACACTCCATAAATTCTATTTTTCCTATATCTCCATTTAGAAGATCACCCCATAGATACCCTATCTTTTCTATATCCCCATTGAGAAGAACACCTTATCCTATCATTTTTATAGGGGGCACTCACCAGTTATTATGTACTTTTGAGAGAGTGACGTATGTAAGTTGAAGTCGTTTGCATTTAAAACACACAGAGTAGAGAGAACATTGATCTCACAGTATTGAGAATGTTGGCATACCTATATGCTACTTTGATGCAATGTGACTGACATTTCTTGGATATTGTACTTATGGAAATTGTACATGATCTAAACACACTGCTAACTAAAATGAATGCTCCCTTGTGCTAAAAAAATCAGCCTGAATTAGTCCAAAGTACACTATCTTTAGCACCTATTAAAATAGGGAAAATGAATTTTGCCCAACTGGGTAATGCCAGCTTTTAAAAGAGCAGTGGATGAACGTAAAAAATGTTATCAGCTTTTTTTTATACAATTTACCTCTGAAGTCCAGGAAGTGAAAATGACCACGTGGAGCTAGCAGTTTTTCAAAGGTAAACTCTATAACCCATATTACACCCATCAATCATACACCAAATAAAGGGCATTAAAGGTTCCCTGAACAATACCTAAGAAATACAAGTTGTTTTTTTTAAATTGCCAGTATAACCAGTGAGGTAACCAGAGAAATTCTTCTTCTTTAAATTTTAACCCTATGCAAAATACTAAACTGTAGAGTGCCACCTTAATACAAATAGGAAAATACTAGACTGTAGAGTGCCACCTTAATACAAATAGGAAAATTTATGCAATTAGTTTTCTTATTTTCATATCGTGTTCTGAATAAAATGGTACATTAAAATTGATTTTATCCAAGAAAATAAGCTAATTATGCTTATTTTGCCCTTGCTTACCATAATATGCCTTGAGACAGTCTTGTGTGAGTAGTGACCTTAATTATAGGGAAATTAGAAGTCATAGAATACAGGAATGAAGTCAACTTAAATTTAAAACTGTTACACTAAGTAAAAGAAATATATATTGAAAATGTTTTTTTTAATTTATTTGCAATGAAATTAAACAATAAATGATGATCAAGCAAATTCACTTTCTTCCATATTAGACAATAGGCCAATATTTTGACCTTTGACCTTCATGAACTGCATCTGTTCCATCCCTTTTAAAGCTGTAAAATTTATTGGTGACATCTCAAGTTTCATGTTCCTGTCTTTCAGCATAACATTGGTTGCTATGTTGACAAAATGTTTTATGCATTTTTAAAATGGCTCACTTTTCATCATAAGGGGGTGGGGCTGGACTTGTGTGAGACTCTGACACCAATAAATATTCTTCTGTGGGGGGGAAATACAGGAGAGTTATTCAAAATTACTGTTTTGATGCTTGCAACTAAATGTTTCAGCTATACAATCAAAAATTAATCATATAATAATAATATCCATGTATTAAGGGGAAACTCACCAGTTACTATGTACTTTTGAGAGAGTGACATATGTAAGATGAAGTTGTTTGCATTTGAAACATGCACAGCACACTGAACAGTTTGATGTATTCTCTCTACTTATGTGAAATTAATCTAACATTGAACATTTTGATGTATTCCACTCTCCTTATTTGAAATCAGTCATACAATGAACATTCTGATGTATTCCCTCTACTTATGTGAAATCAGTCTTACATCGAACATTTTAATGTATTCCACTCTGCTTATTTGAAATCAGTCTTACATTGAACATTTTGATGTATTCCACTCTAAAGTAAGTGATCAACCTTCAATAGATGATTCTGACAATGTTATGTATGTCATATATTTATGCGTATAATTTTCAGTGTGATGAAAAGCAATCTGTCAAGTCTTATAACAATTACAGTGTCATGCCTGAAAATCAATCTCATAATCAACACTGTCCTGTGTTTGGCTGGTCTGCTTATAAGTAACTGACCTATAAGTCCAATGTATGCACACTAAATTGAACTAGATTAATGCTACAGTAAACTAGTTCAGTCAGTTTTCTGGCTAGATTAATGCTACAGTAAACTAGATCGGTCAGTATTCTGGCTAGATTAACGCTACAGTGAACTAGATTGGTCAGAGTATTCTGGCTAGATTAATGCTACAGTAAACTAGATCGATCAGTATTCTGGCTAGATTAATGCTACAGTAAACTAGATTGGTCAGTATTCTGGCTAGATTAATGCTACAGTAAACTAGATTGGTCAGTATTCTGGCTAGATTAATGCTACAGTAAACTAGATCAGTCAGTATTCTGTCTGGCTCTATATGAAACCTTTCTGAGCCTCTCTGAAGATACTGATAATTTTGTTCTCCAATCAAAAGGGTTCAGCTGTGTAGGAAAAGATTGGGTGCCTATGGGATGATCTTCTCTAAGTAGGTATAGGAAAGAAACGGTATCTGTGGGGTGTTCTTCTCAATGGAGACATTGAAAAGATAGGATGAGGTGTTCTTCTCTGTGGAGATATAGAAAAGATAGGGTATCTGTGGAGTGTTCTTCACTGTGGAGATATGCTGGGTACCTATGGGGTGTTCTTCTTTGTGGAGACATCAAAAAGATAGGGTACTTAAGGGATGTTCTCTAAGGAAATATAGAAAAGATAGGGTACCTATGGGTGTTCTCGACCACTCCAGTGGCCTAGTGGTTAGAGCATCTGTCTCAGATGCAGGAGGTCATGGGTTTGATTCCCGACCAAGTCATACCAAAGACTTACAAAAATGGTACTAACAGCTCCCTCGCTTGGCGCTCAGCATTAAGAGGTTAGTGTTAGAACTGGTCAGCCTGGTGTCAGGATAATGTAACTGGGTAGGACATCATGCTACATGTCTGCGGCATGATGCCCCAGTGCTAGACATCACTATAAACTGCCACATTGCAGACGTCGTAGCGATATGACTGAAAAATTGTTAAAGCTACATTGAAAATCCAAATCACATCAC
Source organism: Sinohyriopsis cumingii (assembly GCA_028554795.2). NCBI lineage: Eukaryota > Metazoa > Mollusca > Bivalvia > Unionida > Unionidae > Sinohyriopsis > Sinohyriopsis cumingii. Next base: position 96,574,251 of record CM068832.1, read on the forward strand.
ACACATCAAAATGTTCAGTGTAAGACTGATTTCAAGTAAAAACAGAGTGGAATACATCAAAATGTTCAAGGTAAGACTGATTTCACATAAGTAGAGTGGAATACATCAAAATGTTCAAGGTAAGACTGATTTCACATAAGTAGAGGGAATACATTAAAATGTTCAGTGTGAGACTGATTTCACATAAGTAGTGGGAATACATCAAAATGTTCAATGTGAGACTGATTTCAAATAAGTAGAGTGGAATACATAAAAATATTCAATGTAAGACTGATTTAACATAAGTAGAGGGACTACATGAAAATGGCCAGTGTACTAGACTGATTTAAATATATAGAAAAAGACACTGATGATATTAGACACTTGAGGAACATCATTGGAAGAAGTAACATCAACAAGATAACACAATTTGCTAGCGTCATACAGAGACCATATGTGTCATGCTGCAAAAGCAAGGCTTTTTATTTCTTTAAGTATTACTTGGATCATCATGGTAATCAAATGATACTACCTGACATACAGATGACAAACATTCAGTCTTAAGTCTAATAAGGGGTTAAATCTATTTCTGTCACTGTTGGTATTAACATGCTAATGAGGTTATAAAATAAAACTGTACATGCAATATTAATACAATGTTAGTAACATAATAATAATAATAATAATAGTATTAAAATGAGCAAGACAGAGGGAGAGGAATAGATTATGCAAGTACATACTTGAAGACGGTCAGTAGAAGAATGAATACACAGACTAATGTGGTATGTTAGGATATGTTAAATGTAAATGTAAATATTATTGTCAGGGGAGAGAGATTAAACTGAGTAAATAAAATGGCATAAGCCCATTAGCAATCTTCAGTCAGTCATTGCATTACACAACAATTTTTTTAACCAAATTTGAAATGGCATGCATAACAAAATTGCCTGACATAATTACTTGGTACTTAGTAAGGGCCGTTATGTCGCTAGTGACCTAGCTAGCACAAGATTCTGCTACCTCTCAGGTGCCCTATGTGGTTAGAGCATCCTCCTCAGATGTAGGAGGTTGAGGGTTCAAACCACAGCTGAGTTATAACAGAGGGTTATAATAATGGTACTAACAGCTACCTCGCTTGGTCTGCAGCATTAACAGGTTAGTGTTAGGACTGGTCAGCCTGGTGTCAGAATAATATGACTGGATGGGATATCATGCCACATGTCTGCGGCATGATGCCCCGGTGCTAGACATCACTATAAACTGCCACATGGCAGACATCTTAGTGAATTGACTAAAATTGTTAAAAATCCAAATCACACAGATGCACAGACATTTCACAGCTGATTGACCTGTGTCATGGAAGTTCACGTCTAGTGTCAGGTTTTGTACATAGTCTAGATCAAGTTAAATAATTTATGCATTGGGCAAACTTTTCTTCATTCATAATGTAAAAGCAGCTGAAGTGACCGATGCATAATCTCTGTTTATTTCTGGGAAATACAATAAAGAGCACATAACTGAAGGCCGATACCTTACTCTACTCTGGTAGAAAAAAGTGGTTTACATGGAAATAGGCATTACCCATATTTTTGGAAATTATTTTTGATGTCTTGTAATTATCATCCAGTAAAATATTATATTTTAGGAGATAAAGATACTGAACTTTTACTGTATACTCAATTTAACCCATTATTTATAAAGGAAGTTATAAAACTACAGGGTTTGAAATGAACTTCACAAATTTATAAAGGATTTTATTGTTTTCATGCTTTTCAATCATCCTATTACTTTTTGGTGTCATATCAGGGTTTTTTTCTTCAGTAATTCAATTCACAATAACAAAAGAATCCAATAATATTCTGTTTTGTTTTTGAAAATGTTAAAAATGTTAAATATATTTAAATTTGCTTGTTGAAGCATGTCAGCACGTAAAGTCTAATATAATGTGTTGTTCATTATCAGCACACAGTCATTTATTGTAATTGATTTGAGAGGGCAGTCCAGTCAGTTGACTACCTGTGAATAGCAAGTACTATAGACTTAAGGGTGAGATGGTGTAATGATGTAATTGAACTCGTTCACATATTTTCCTTTAATTCCTTTTGGACATGTGCCTAATACATAAATACAGCATTTATGCAGACAGTATTGATGTGTTACAGGATATAAAATATAGCTCCATTTCACTTTGCAATTAATAGAGACCTGGCAGTTCATGGATGAGTGAATTTTTGTGCTGATTAATTGCCCTTTTGCAATAAATTGCATGTTGGGTAATCTGTCAGATCATATTTATGCAGTAAAACCTTCCAAAAAGCAGTGAAATTTAAAACTGACATTGCACGCCATACCTAAATCAAAATTTTTATGTCTTTGGTATATACTGTTATATTGAATCCTTGATGCATGTTGGACATGTTAAGAGAAACATAAACCTTTTACATGATACTTTTTTTTTAAATGCCAATAAATATGCCAGAAATGAAAAGAAAATGACTTTCTTATACTAAATGCCTGATTCATCCATGGAGATTTTGCTGTATTTTCTCATGTTCGAAAAAGAACAATGCCTCCCACAGATTGTTGGAAAAATTGGAAGACACCCTTCATATGCCAGATGAATGGCTTCTAGAGCATATATGGTGCCATGCTAGTGCAACAGAACTTGCATGCCATACAATGGTGAGAAGAAAAAAAATTGGAGTGAACTATACACTAGAAATATAAAGGATAAAGGTATTGGGACCCATGTTTTGCTTTGCAATCACCAATCGTGATGGAGCAAGATTGAGCATTTGTGGAATCCTAGACCACACCAAGTCATACATTAGCTTCAAGACTACATTTATATCGTTCAGATTCTAGATCATATTGGGTCGACCAAAAATGTAGCCCACACTGACATAGAGAATTAGGGTACAGTCAATGGCAAAGTGCTGGGGAGAGATAACCAGAAGGACTTAAAGTCTGCAGGAAAGCCATCAGTTGAGAGTCATACAGTGACAACTCATCTAGACATGGAAGATGACAGTGGAACACAGCCTGTTGAAGAAGCAAAAGCCAAATCTACGGTAGCCTTGACACAATCTTGTCAGAAAATTGCAGGGAAACACTCAAATATGCACCAACTACCTGAATCATCATACAAAGCCAACAGTGCTTCCAGATATATAAATATGCACAGCATGCAAACAATGACAGTGTACAAATTAAGCAAAAGTTTGTCCCAGCATCCTATTCTAATTTGAAAGAACTTAGCTAGACCCTAGCAGTGATAGGCTACTCTTTGAGTACGGGTATATCCTTTGCTAGTACTTTGCAGTCAGGTCGGATTAATTAATACAGTAATATCCCTCAAAAATGTTTTGTTATTGTCAAAATAGTGTGTGTGTGTGTGTGTGTGTGTGTGTGTGTATGGTGTGTGTGTGTGTGTGTGTATATATATATATATATTATATTTTTTAAAATAATCTTTAAAGTATCTTCCTGATTCAGTCAGTCTTGTAAGTGTGGAATCATTTATTGTAAGCTTACAGTCTAATTTTGTAGTTGATGAGGACATCAGCTGTACATATTTAGGTGCTTTCAAAAGAACTGTATTCTGCAAAGCATCAAAAGAGTGACATTGTAACATTACTTATAGAAAAGTCTTTTTCCCATATTTTTAACAACAACTGAATATTGTCATATATTATGTTGTAAATATTTTAAATAATTTGTCCACATTTTAAACAGAAGGCATCAAGGCAGGGTAGTATTGTACTGAGTTACCTTCCCTAAATAAAGTTTTGTTATTAGTAGTAGTAATAGAGAAGTAATGTAGCTGAAAATAATTGTTCATTTTAAACACTGTTTATTCATGCAGTCTGCATTAAATTATTTCAAATTCCTTAATTTTTGCATTTAAACCCACTATTGTTGTGTATTATGTATGGCAATGTGTGCATGTAGACATTTGTCAGCTTTTAATATTGCATATTCATTTGTCACAAAAAGTATGGCTGCATAATTTAAATGTAAGTCATAAATATTACATAATTTCTCTTGTTACGAAGAATTGACCAATCAGAACACTTCCCACTCTTTTTGGGATTAGTACTTTCAATTTTTTCCCAGCATTAGTCAGTTCATACCATTGTACAAATCAAATTACTGTTTTTGATTTAATGATCAACTTACTTTGAAAATGGAAATGACATACCATGTCCATTACTTAGGACACATATCATCAATTATATATATATATATATATTTGAGATGGCTATTTCTGAACATACTGCAATATGTATAATGGTTAATACTTCAATTATATTAGGGACCAACCAGCATTGTATTGAATGGTGCAGTAATTGGATTGTGCTCAAAGCTGGCTGTACAAAGTTCATAGTAACGACTGCAGTTACTTTGCTGCATGAGTCGACCTATAAGCTAACTGATATTTGATTTAAATTACCCAGCAACAAAATTAGTTGGCACGATTAGAATTGTACGAGTGCTTATACCATTAGAAAAACAACTTACACCTGACATATTAGTTACTTAAATTCATCACCTATTAAGGGTTTGTAAGTCAACTATCAGTGACTATACACTTTATTTTGTAGGTCATTGTTAATAATAATAATAATGATAATAATAACAATATTATTATTATTATTATTATTATTATTATTATTATTATTATTATTATTATTAAAGACTTGATTTTACATCATCTGCACCATCTAGTTTTAAACTGTTTCAAATCTCTTCTTAATAACTGTTTATGATTATGATTTGCCTAAAGAACAGATATGTTTGTTTACCTTTGGCAGGTTCCATAATCAATCAGTCTCATGTCAAAAGTACACTTCTGTAACTACAGGATCAAATTTTTTAATTACATGTACAAAAAGCGACTCTTTTTCAACATGTATTTAATGAGTGGTGGTATTCTGACCTTTGATATGAATGGTATTGAAAGTATTCTTACATGAAACAAATTTAGTAATTTTAACTATATTTTGATATGTTTACATGAAAATTCACATTGGTACAAACTCAGACACTATTCGCCATACTATGCCAAAAAACGACAGTGGAATGATTCCAATACCTTATCCTTACAATTTTAATAATAATAATAATAATAATAATAATAATAATAATAATAAAGACTTTATTTAGAAAAGGTAACTCAGTTAGTTACAGAACTTAAATCTACCTTGAGGCCTTCTGTCTGTTATATACAATAGATACAGTATATACAACATAATGTGAAATTTGGATCATCTCATTTTAAATAGCTTGTTTAGTATCAATTTTTGCTGAAAGTATTTTAACAGAGAAAAAAACTTTGCACATAATTTATCCCCCAAGTAATAAATGCAGTTTTCCTTGCAAACATTCATCTTGGACAGAATCCATCATCATCAAGTACACTTAAAGCAAACTAGGGAATTTGAAAGCAGGTTTTTCACTCACCCAGTGATAGTGTAGTTTTCTTTACAATGCAATGGCTATCATACTATGGCTGGAAAGTGAATCCTGTCTCAAAAATTGATGGTCATTTTACCTTGGCTGGTAAATTAATGTTGTCTCCCAATCCAGTGGCTATTCTACCTTGGCTGGTAAATGAACATTGTCTCCCAGTCCAATGGCTATTCTACCGTGGCTGGTAAATGAATGTTGTCTCCCAGTCCAATGGTCATCATACCTTGGCTGGTAAATTAATGTTGTCTCCCTATCCAATGGCCATTTCACCTTAGCTGGTAAATGCACATTGTCTCCTAATCCAATGACCATTCAACCTTGGCTAGTAAATGAATGCTGTCTAAGAAAATGGATAATCAGCAGGTGAATCATAGAATATTTGTGCATCTCATATCATGCTGGAAAGAACAAAAGGCGAATGAAACTAAACTACCACAGGTGACATATAAGCTTAGTTCCATCTGCAAATGATGGTGTTTTAAATTCCAGAAACATGAGACAAAGCAAGGCTATATGTCTACATTATGATAGCCTTCTGCCAGAACAGGGTCCATATTTTTGTCAATGAAACATTTTTCTCTATGCCAACTAATTTATCAGCATCTAGTTATAAAATATATTCAATGATTTAATTAAAGTACACATATTTTAGTGCCAATTAATATTGTTTTAAGTGAAATTATGGAAAATATTTTGTTCCTGGATGCTGAAAAAGACCTTTTCAGATGTAGAAAATGAAGTCAAACAGTATATAGCAAGACCTGTAAATTATGGTGGTCCAAGGTCTGGGATTGAATAGTTTTGACTATGGACCTGTAATTATGGTGGTCCAAAGTTTGGGATTGAATAGTTTTTGACTATGAACCTGTAATTATGGTGGTCTGAGGTTTGGGATTGAATATTTTTGACTTACGGACCTGTAAATTATGGTGGTCCAAGGTTTGGGATTGAATAGTTTTGACTATGGACCTGTAAATTATGGTGGTCCAAGGTTTGGGATTGAATAGTTTTGACTTATGGACCTGTAAATTATGGTGGTCCAAGGTTTGGGATTGAATAGTTTTGACCATGGACCTGTAAATTATGGTGGTCCAGGTTTGGGATTGAATAGCATTGACTATGGACCTGTAATTATGGTGGTCTGAGGTTTGGGATTGAATAGTTTTGACCATGGACCTGTAATTATGGTGGTCCAAGGTTTGGGATTGAATAGTTTTGACCATGGACCTGTAAATTATGGTGGTCCAAGGTTTGGGATTGAATAGCATTGACTATGGACCTGTAATTATGGTGGTCCAAAGTTTGGGATTGAATAGTTTTGACCATGGACCTGTAATTATGGTGGTCCAAAGTTTGGGATTGAATAGTTTTAACTATGGACCTGTAATTATGGTGGTCCAAAGTTTGGGATTGAATAGTTTTGACCATGGACCTGTAATTATGGTGGTTCAAGGTTTGTGATTGAATAGTTTTGACTTATGGACCTTTAAATTATGGTGGTCCAAGGTTTGGAATTGAACAGTTTTGACTTATGGACCTGTAAATTATGGTGGTCTGAGGTTTGGGATTGAATAGTTTTGACTATGGACCTGTAAATTATGGTGGTCCAAGGTTTGGGATTGAATAGTTTTGACTTATGGACCTGTAAATTATGGTGGTCCAAGGTTTGGGATTGAATAGTTTTGACTTATGGACCTGTAAATTATGGTGGTCCAAGGTTTGGGATTGAATAGTTTTGACTACAGACCTGTAATTATGGTGGTCCAAGGTTTGGGATTGAACAGTTTTGACTATGGACCTGTAAATAATGGTGGTCCAAGGTTTGGGATTAAATAGTTTGACTACAGACCTGTAAATTATGGTGGTCCAAGGTTTTGGATTGAACAGTTTTGCCTATGGACCTGTAAATTATGATGGAATTTAATAGTTTGACTACAGACCTGTAAATTATGGTGGTCCAGGGTTTAGGATTGAATAGCTTTGACTATGGACCTGTCAATTATGGTGATCCAAGGTTTGGGATTGAATAGTTTGACTACAGACCTGTAATTATGGTGGTCCAAGGTTTGGGATTGAATAGTTTTGACTATCGACCTGTAAATTATCATGGTCCAAGGTTTGGGATTGAATAGTTTTGACTATGGACCTGTAAATTATGGTGGTTCAAGGTTTTGGATTGAACAGTTTTGACTATGGACCTGTAAATTATGGTGGTCCAAGGTTTGGGATTGAATAGTTTGACTACAGACCTGTAAATTATGGTGGTCCAAGGTTTGGGATTGAATAGTTTTAACTACGGACCTGTAAATTATGGTGGTCCAAGGTTTGGGATTGAATAGTTTGACTACGGACCTGTAATTATGGTGGTCCAAGGTTTGGGATTGAATAGTTTTGACTATGGATCTGTAAATTATGGTGGTCTGAGGTTTGTGATTGAACAGTTTTGACAATGGACCTGTAATTATGGTGGTCTGACGTTTGGGCTTGAATAGTTTTGACTATGGACCTGTAATTATGGTGGTCCAAGGTCTGGTATTAAATAGTTTTGACTATGGACCTGTAATTATGGTGGTCTGAGGTTTGTGATTGAATAGTTTTGACTATGAACCTGTAAATTATGGTGGTCTGAGGTTTGGGATTGAATAGTTTTGACTATGAACCTGTAAATTATGGTGGTCTGACGTTTGGGCTTGAATAGTTTTGACTATGGACCTGTAATTATGGTGGTCCAAGGTCTGGTATTAAATAGTTTTGACTATGGACCTGTAATTATGGTGGTCTGAGGTTTGTGATTGAATAGTTTTGACTATGAACCTGCAAATTATGGTGGTCTGAGGTTTGGGATTGAATAGTTTTTGCATGATGGACCTGTTATATATTAGCAGCTATTGTTGTATAAATTGAATAAATTGTGCTTTGTAAATTCATTACAGTTAGTTGTTGGATTTGTACTTAACTTATGTGAACCCGAGTACTGGTCCTGGACTAGCAAGTCAGAAACAAACAGATTTCAGGCCCAGGGTTCAATTTATGTTCTCCACATGTACCGGTACACTGTACATGTATATACATTTTGAAAATGTTATGACTTTTTGTAAGTTTTTTTATACTTGTATCTAATAAATGCTGTAAAATGTAAATGTATAATTAAATGCATTAATACCATTGCAAAAGTTTCTTTTGATAGGTTAATTATTTGTTGTTTTTCTTTATTATGCTATTATTATTATTATTTATTCCACATATGTCTTTGATACTTATATTACCCGGTACCATCATGTGCAAAGGGAGGGGGCATTTATAGGCACATCAAAATAAATCAAGAGATAATGAATATGCTGCAGTTTTTCTGACTCCTTCCTCAGATATGTAGAGATGCCAATGAGACGTCATATTCAGGATGAGATCTTAAGTCCACGGACATTGTCAGGGAGTCAGTCAGATCGCTCAACTATGACCAACAGGATTGGATCACTGAACTCTGCCAAGTCAGATCCTGAGCCCAATGTCAAAAGTTTATCCAGTAAAAAAATAAAGGTAAGATGAAAGATTAATCATCTTGTGATGAAAAATGTTTTTGTATATACCTGACTGATCTCAAAGTATGATGCTAAAAGTTTATGTATATACCTGACTGATCTCAAAGTATGATGTTAAAAGTTTCTGTATATACCTGACTGATCTCAAAGTATGATGTTAAAAGTTTCTGTATATACCTGACTGATCTCAAAGTATGATGTTAAAAGTTTCTGTCTATACCTGACTGATCTCAAAGTATGATGTTAAAAGTTTCTGAATATACCTGACTGATCTCAAAGTATGATGTTAAAAGTTTCTGTCTATACCTGACTGATCTCAAAGTATGATGTTAAAAGTTTCTGTATATACATGACTGATCTCAAATTATGGTGTTAAAAGTTAACCTGACTGATCTCTTAGTTATGATAATTGTTATCTGGTTTTAATTTGAGGTTAACTGTATTTATATGTGTTACAGTAAGATGAATTATTGGTTCTAATACTATTCATTGGGAAAGCTCCGGTGGCTTAAGTGGTTAGAGCATCTGCCTCAGATATGGTAGGTTGTGGGTTTGAACCCTGACCCAGTCATACCAAGGACATAAAAATGGTACTAACAGCTGTCTTGCTTGGCACTTAATATTAAGAGGATACTGTCTGGACTGGTCAGCCTGGTGTCGGGATAATGTGACTAGGTGGGACTTCATGCTGTATGTCTGCGGCCTGATGCCCGAGTGCTAGACATCACTATAAACTGCTACACTGCTGACATTGTTGTGATATGACTAAAAAAAATTTAAAGCTAGGTCAAAAATCTAAATCACACACACATACACACACACTATTCAGTGGCACAATAATTTTATATCTGATTAACAAAACTCTAATGTATTTCAGTCCAGTGTTATATATATAAGTTTTACACTTTTAAAATAAATCATCAAAATAAAACTCACCACAAACATTGGAAAATGTAGCTGCTTCATTCTTAAAAAATGCTCTGCCAGATTTTTTATGGCTAGCAAATACTGCAGTGTGCTGAAAATGTTGAAAAGCAAATGAAGTTGAAATGGTACATGTAGGAAAATCTGAAATCTTTGCACCCAAAAAATTAGAGCCAGGCTTTAAGGTAAATTATTAGTAACTGTATGCTTGTAGATAAGCCATTTAAGAAAGACTATATGTATCAGGTTATTATCTAACTGTTTATAAATGATCCATGATATGTGGGTTTTTTAAAAATTTTATTTAAGACTTGGGTATTATTAACCAGGCACAAGGCTTTGCATTTAATGAATTGCTGATTGAAACCAATTAAACAGTTTAATAATTTTGATGTTGATGTTGAGGAGAATTCTGATAACTGGGAAGGTGAACTTGTTTCATGTTTTCATGAAGGCAATCATGCTGATGACAAAATAGATCAATATGATGCCACCCTATTGATATATCAAATTGTGATCCGTCCATGATGCAATCAAAATATATATATATAATTCTTGCAACTGTGTGCTGTTGATTCTAGATCAGTGATGAATTTCCATTCATTAATAACCATGAAACATATTAATAATCCCAGTTATACTAATTGAATTTCATATGGTACAAATTTCATCGAAATCCTTTCTGTTTTCCGTTCTCCCCTCCCTTCTCATGCATAAGGGACAAAAAATGCAGAAATCTGGAGTGTCAGAAAAGGAATTTGGGCTGGATGGAAATCTTGAAATTGAACTTACACCAAGTAACCTACAAGAATATGGCTCATCATGTCAGTATGTGTACACTTTCCTTGGGATTTATCTACAGTGTTTATATATCCAATGATACAAAGTTGCAATAGCCTATCGACAATATATGGTAAATTTCTCTGTTACAAGGTACACATACTGTAATATATTTAATGCTTTATTGTTGTTGTTGTTTCTTAAACCTATTATAATGTTAAGAAACGTCAATCATTATTGATTAAATATGAAAGTTTGCAAAGGCTGCAGAGGATTTTTGCTTGGATTTTTGCTCTTTTCATATGAAAATGTATCTGGACCTATGAATGATGGTGTAAGTTAACTCAAACTGACCAAAGGAAAAGAGAGAGATAGAGACAGAGAGAGAAAATAAGAATTTTATGGTTGGTAGTTATGTTAATTAAAGCAGAATAATGACTTAGATCTGCTGTAAATATATTAAATGTTTCAATTACCTCTTGCTGGTTCGTCACTTTGTTTCTATGCCATACATTTTTCACTGTGCTTGTACATGAATGGCTGAGCATTCAGTGTTTGTAGTGCTCTACTTTATTCATTAAAACCATCTTTTATGTTTAAATCATAAGTGTGTCTTATATTGATTTAATCAGTGTGAACAAAAAAAGAAATTCAACAAAGAAAACAATCAATTTATCAATAAACAGAGGTGATTGTGAATAGCCACAAAAGTCCCAGAACTACAGTTTTTAGTGGACACACTCAACAGTTCATTCACTAAATACATAGTTGCCTGTAGTCAGTCTTAACTCCATTCGAAGGGTAAATATGTGTACATGTGTCTGATATAAATAAAATATATGTATAGTATTCTTGCTGTATCAATGATATATCACTTGTATAAAAAAAACTATTAAAAGGAAACTCAGCAAGCCTCGGTTTCTTGAAAAATGTATACATTTTGTGGTATATCATTGATATAGTATACATACTATACATGTATTCCAAATACATATATATGGTCTTAAAACTCACCTATTTCAACTGCAAGAACAAACTCAAGACCTAATAATGTTTCCTACCTTAAATATTTTCAGCATGTTTTTATGTTTTCTAATTTCATGGTGTTTATTTTTTGTAATCATATCATTATATGTTTTTTTATGTTGTAGGTGTTGTCTAATGTTGTAAAGCGCTTAGGGCTTCTAAAGATAGGTGCTATACAAAGTCCTCATATATATATATATATATATATATATATATATATATATATATATATATATATATATATATATATATATATATATTAATAAAATAACAGTATCATACAGGTTAGAGAAATTTTAATTTGTACTCTGTGGAGATTCGAACCCAGGACCGTGGTTAAATGGCATACCTCGCCATGCTTGCACACAAGAGCCCATATTCCCTCATGACTAAGCACACATCACCAAAAAATGATGTTACTCAGTCTGTGTTTTATGCATTCATGTGTAGCAGACACACTCACATGATGACCCAGTAATTCATTCTCATGTATGTACACAATCATTTTGGATTCCTATGAAAGAAATCAAGGTATATAGAATTAATTATAGAGAAATATAAATAAATATACACCAGATAGAACAGAAAGTGCTATCCTTGGAATCCTATAGAAGAATGCTTGATAATAGAAGGCTGATTGAGTAACATCATATTTTGGTGATATGTGCTTAGTTGTGAGGGAATATGGGCTCATGTGTGCAGGCAAGGCGATGGGTGACGTTTACCTGCTGACCTTGGTTTGAATCTCCATAGAGCGTGAATTAAAAATTCTCTAACCTGTATGATAGTATTATTTGTATTAAAATATTAATTCTGCCTACTATTATCAAGCATTCTTCCATAGAAATCCAGGGATATCACTTTCCATTCTGTCTGGTGTATATTTATAATTCTCTCTCTCTCTCTCTCTCTCTCTCTCTCTCTATATATATATATATATATAAAAATATATAAATTGTTTAACTTTTGTTCATGATTATAGATTGTAAGTGTCATTTGTAGCCAACATATTTAACATATGACATACCTACTTTTTGTCCATGATTCTAGGGAATACTTTAAGATAATGATCATTTGTAAACAACATATTTACTTGGATTTGAGTTCAGGACATCGGTTTTTTGTCTGGTAAATTATATTGTCTGTGTGATTGTTGTCATGATGTTTTCTTTAATTTGAGTTCTAGGTCTGGTCTTGTTTGCCAGTTTGGTATTTTCTGAAAGCAATGTTATAAGACTAATAGTAATATTAGTCGGTGGAATCACTTTTCGATGTGTTCAGTTACATCTGGAGAACAATTAAATATCTAAATTATTCATTGAATTTACAAAGAGCTTAATAACTTTTAGAATAGACCACTGCTTTGGGATTATTGAGGACTCTTTCTAAGACAGTCTGAATTATATCATTGTAACACATCAAGACTATTAGTATATCAGCACATTTAAGATTCTTTTAATTTGTTGGGAAATTTTTATACTGTTGGACCTGTGGTAGAACATTTATGATATTTGGGGATTTCATTCACAATACTGTATGCTTGTCCACACATAAATACTGTGGTATGCTTATCCACACATGAATACTACATCTGTATGCATTTTTAGTGACATGTTTGTCCACACATGAATATTACATCTGTATGCATTCTTAGTGACATGTTTGTCCACACATGAATATTACATCTGTATGCATTCTTAGTGACATGTTTGTCCACACATGAATACTACATCTTTATGCATTCTCAGTGACATGTTTGGCCACACATGAATACTGCATCTTATGTATTTTTAGTGACATGTTTGTCCACACATGAATATTACATCAGTATGCATTCTTAGTGGCATGTTTGTCCACACATGAATACTACATCTGTATGCATTCTTAGTGACATGTTTGGCCACACATGAATACTGCATCTTATGCATTTTTAGTGACATGTTTGTCCACACATGAATATTACATCAGTATGCATTCTTAGTGGCATGTTTGTCCACACATGAATATTACATCTGTATGCATTCTTAATGGTATACTTGTCCACACATGAATACTACTTCTGTATGCCTTCTTAGTGGTATACTTGTCCACACATGAATACTACATCTGTATTCATTTTAGTGACATGTTTGTCCACACATGAATATTACATCTGTATGCATTCTTAGTGGCATGTTTGTCCACACATGAATACTACATCTGTATGCATTTTTAGTGACATGTTTGTCCACACATGAATGCAACATCTGTATGCATTCTTAGTGGCATGTTTGTCCACACATGAATACTACATCTGTATGCATTTTTAGTGGCATGTTTGTCCACACATGAATACTACATCTTTATGCATTCTCAGTGACATGTTTGGCCACACATGAATACTGCATCTTATGTATTTTTAGTGACATGTTTGTCCACACATGAATATTACATCAGTATGCATTCTTAGTGGCATGTTTGTCCACACATGAATACTACATCTGTATGCATTCTTAGTGACATGTTTGGCCACACATGAATACTGCATCTTATGCATTTTTAGTGACATGTTTGTCCACACATGAATATTACATCAGTATGCATTCTTAGTGGCATGTTTGTCCACACATGAATATTACATCTGTATGCATTCTTAATGGTATACTTGTCCACACATGAATACTACTTCTGTATGCCTTCTTAGTGGTATACTTGTCCACACATGAATACTACATCTGTATTCATTTTAGTGACATGTTTGTCCACACATGAATATTACATCTGTATGCATTCTTAGTGGCATGTTTGTCCACACATGAATACTACATCTGTATGCATTTTTAGTGACATGTTTGTCCACACATGAATGCAACATCTGTATGCATTCTTAGTGGCATGTTTGTCCACACATGAATACTACATCTGTATGCATTTTTAGTGGCATGTTTGTCCACACATGAATGCAACATCTGTATGCATTCTTAGTGGCATGCTTGTCCACACATGAATACTACATCTGTATGCATTCTTAGTGGCATGTTTGTCCACACATGAATACTACATGTGTATGCATTTTTAGTGACATGTTTGTCCACACATGAATGCAACATCTGTATGCATTCTTAGTGGCATGTTTGTCCACACATGAATGCAACATCTGTATGCATTCTTAGTGGCATGTTTGTCCACACATGAATACTACATGTGTATGCATTTTTAGTGACATGTTTGTCCACACATGAATGCAACATCTGTATGCATTCTTAGTGGCATGTTTGTCCACACATGAATACTACATCTGTATGCATTCTTAGTGGCATGCTTGTCCACACATGAATACTACATCTGTATGCATTCTTAGTGGCATGCTTGTCCACACATGAATACTACATCTGTATGCATTCTTAGTGGCATGCTTGTCCACACATGAATACTACATCTGTATGCATTCTTAGTGGCATGCTTGTCCACACATGAATACTACATCTGTATGCATTCTTAGTGGCATGCTTGTCCACACATGAATACTACATCTGTATGCATTCTTAGTGGCATGCTTGTCCACACATGAATACTACATCTGTATGCATTCTTAGTGGCATGCTTGTCCACACATGAATACTACATCTGTATGCATTCTTAGTGGCATGCTTGTCCACACATGAATACTACATCTGTATGCATTCTTAGTGGCATGCTTGTCCACACATGAATACTACATCTGTATGCATTCTTAGTGGCATGCTTGTCCACACATGAATACTACATCTGTATGCATTCTTAGTGGCATGCTTGTCCACACATGAATACTACATCTGTATGCATTCTTAGTGGCATGCTTGTCCACACATGAATACTACATCTGTATGCATTCTTAGTGGCATGCTTGTCCACACATGAATACTACATCTGTATGCATTCTTAGTGGCATGCTTGTCCACACATGAATACTACATCTGTATGCATTCTTAGTGGCATGCTTGTCCACACATGAATACTACATCTGTATGCATTCTTAGTGGCATGCTTGTCCACACATGAATACTACATCTGTATGCATTTTTAGTGGCATGTTCGTCCACACATGAATACTACATCTGTATGCATTCTTAGTGGCATGCTTGTCCACACATGAATACTACATCTGTATGCATTCTTAGTGGCATGCTTGTCCACACATGAATACTACATCTGTATGCATTCTTAGTGGCATGCTTGTCCACACATGAATACTACATCTGTATGCATTCTTAGTGGCATGCTTGTCCACACATGAATACTACATCTGTATGCATTCTTAGTGGCATGCTTGTCCACACATGAATACTACATCTGTATGCATTTTTAGTGGCATGTTCGTCCACACATGAATGCAACATCTGTATGCATTCTTAGTGGCATGCTTGTCCACACATGAATACTACATCTGTATGCATTCTTAGTGGCATGTTTGTCCACACATGAATACTACATCTGTATGCATTCTTAGTGGCATGCTTGTCCACACATGAATACTACATCTGTATGCATTCTTAGTGGCATGCTTGTCCACACATGAATACTACATCTGTATGCATTCTTAGTGGCATGCTTGTCCACACATGAATACTACATCTGTATGCATTCTTAGTGGCATGTTCGTCCACACATGAATACTACATCTGTATGCATTCTTAGTGGCATGCTTGTCCACACATGAATACTACATCTGTATGCATTCTTAGTGGCATGCTTGTCCACACATGAATACTACATCTGTATGCATTCTTAGTGGCATGCTTGTCCACACATGAATACTACATCTGTATGCATTCTTAGTGGCATGCTTGTCCACACATGAATGCAACATCTGTATGCATTTTTAGTGGCATGTTTGTCCACACATGAATACTACATCTGTATGCATTTTTAGTGGCATGTTTGTCCACACATGAATGCAACATCTGTATGCATTCTTAGTGGCATGTTTGTCCACACATGAATACTACATCTGTATGCATTTTTAGTGGCATGTTTGTCCACACATGAATGCAACATCTGTATGCATTCTTAGTGGCATGTTTGTCCACACATGAATATTACATCTGTATGCATTCTTAATGGGATACTTGTCCACACATGAATACTACATCTGTATGCCTTCTTAGTGGCATGCTTGTCCACACATGAATACTACTTCTGTATGCCTTCTTAGTGGTATACTTGTCCACACATGAATACTACATCTGTATGCATTCTTAGTGGCATGTTTGTCCACACATGAATACTACATCTGTATGCCTTCTTAGTGGCATGTTTGTCCACACATGAATATTACATCTGTATGCATTTTTAGTGGCATGTTTGTCCACACATGAATGCAACATCTGTATGCATTCTTAGTGGCATGCTTGTCCACACATGAATACTACTTCTGTATGCCTTCTTAGTGGTATACTTGTCCACACATGAATACTACATCTGTATGCATTCTTAGTGGCATGTTTGTCCACACATGAATACTACATCTGTATGCCTTCTTAGTGGCATGTTTGTCCACACATGAATATTACATCTGTATGCATTTTTAGTGGCATGTTTGTCCACACATGAATGCAACATCTGTATGCATTCTTAGTGGCATGTTTGTCCACACATGAATATTACATCAGTATGCATTCTTAGTGGCATGTTTGTCCACACATGAATATTACATCTGTATGCATTCTTAGTGGCATGTTTGTCCACACATGAATACTTCATCTGTATGCATTCTTAGTGGCATGTTTGTCCACACATGAATACTACATCTGTATTCATTTTAGTGACATGTTTGTCCACACATGAATGCAACATCTGTATGCATTCTTAGTGGCATGTTTGTCCACACATGAATACTACATCTGTATGCATTTTTAGTGACATGTTTGTCCACACATGAATGCAACATCTGTATGCATTTTTAGTGGCATGTTTATCCACACATGAATGCAACATCTGTATGCATTCTTAGTGGCATGTTTGTCCACACATGAATACTACATCTGTATGCATTTTTAGTGGCATGTTTGTCCACACATGAATGCAACATCTGTATGCATTCTTAGTGGCATGCTTGTCCACACATGAATACTACATCTGTATGCATTCTTAGTGGCATGTTTGTCCACACATGAATGCAACATCTGTATGCATTCTTAGTGGCATGTTTGTCCACACATGAATATTACATCAATATGCATTCTTAGTGGCATGTTTGTCCACACATAAATATTACATCTGTATGCATTCTTAATGGTATACTTGTCCACACATGAATACTACATCTGTATGCATTCTTAATGGTATACTTGTCCACACATGAATACTATTTCTGTATGCCTTCTTAGTGGTATACTTGTCCACACATGAATATTACATCTGTATGCATTCTTAGTGGTTTGCTTGTCCACACCAGCAATACTACCTCAATATGCATTCTTAAAGATCTAGGTCAGTTAAAAAATAATATGCATGGAAATCTTCATTGACATATACTGGATCTGCACACTGTGACCTGACAATCTTACCTTGTTCAAAATGGTATGTTCCACCTACTTAGATGTAGAATCTGTTCTAGAGATATCTACCAAGGCAAGTTAATAAATAAGCAGGTGGTTTTTTTGGCATAGGATGCCAACTGAGGCTGATTTGTAAGGCATGCATTCTGTATACAAAGATATTCATCAAGGCACATTTATAAGAAGCTCTTTACATAGATATGCCAATAACTTAGGCTGATTTATAATTATGTGTTCTTTTTATATAGACATGTTGTTAAGGCAGGTTTGCAAGCAGGTGTTCATTATGTAGGGATGCTAGAAACTAAGACTGATTTGTAAGCATATATTCTTCATTTAAAGATGCCCACCAGGAAAGGTTTACAAGCAGGTGTTCCTTATATAAGGATGTCCACTAAGTTGGGTTTACAAGTCCATGTTTTTTATATAGGGTGTCCACTGAGAAAGGTGTACAAGCATATGTTCTTTATATAGACATGTTGCTAAGGCAGGTTCATAAGCAGGTTTTTCTTATACAGAAATGCCACCAAAGCAGGTTTCATTTTACTGCTAAAGCAGAAATAATGGGCATTAAATGGGGCATTATAATTTTTATTAAACTGACAAATTTGATGCCAGTTTTATTAAATATAAATTTTCTTTCCTTCCTCTTTGTAGGAAAAATTCCAAATGAATACTGTCATCCCTGAGATGCCAGGTGAAGCAAGACAACTGTTACATTGGTATTCTGATCAGTGGTCAGGTATGTTGTTCACTTCATTACTGCTTTTTTGCTTCACAATATTTAGGGATTGGTACTTTTCGGGAAGCTATATTTTAGGTGGCAGGGATCAGAAAGGCAAGAGCAGCTTTCATGCAGCTCAAGAATATCAGCAGCGCTAAAGAGATTTCACTTGACTAACAAAGTCAGACTGTTCAGCTCCAAAGTGAAGTCAGTCCTACTGTATGGAGCAGAGACCTGGAGAACCACCAAGTCAACTGTAAAGAGAGTTCAGACCTTCATCAACAGCTGCCTAAGAAGAATTCTCCAGATCCGCTGGCCAGACACTATCAGCAACACCAACCTGTGGCAGAGAACCTCCCAGCTTCTGGTAGAGGATGAGATCAAGAAGAGAAGATAGGGTTGGATAGGACAAATCCTATGTAAGCCACCAACCAACATTACCAGACAAGCATTGAGGTGGAACCTCAAGGCAAGCAGAGAAGGGGCCAACCAAAAAACACCGGGAGACATGACCTTGAGGTGGATGTCTCTAAGCTGGGTCACACCTTGAGTCAGCTCAACGTGATCGCATAGGACAGAAATCTCTGGCAATCTTTTATGGGTGGCCTATACCCTGGCAGGGTGACGGGTAAAACTGAACTGAACTGACAGTTGGACCAAGAGTATAACACTGTATGTACAGCTAGACAAGAGTATAACACTGTATGTACAGCTAGACAACAGTATAACTCTGTATGTACAGCTAGACAAGAGTATAACACTGTATGTACAGCTGGACAAGAGTATAACACTGTATGTACAGATGGACAAGAATATAACACTACATGTCATACACAGATCAGTGAGAGTATAATGTTATATGTCATGTCCAGATAGACAAGAATATGACACTATGTACAGCTGGACAAGAGTATAACACTATGTACAGATGGACAAGAATATAACACTACATGTCATACACAGATCAGTGAGAGTATAATGTTATATGTCATGTACAGATAGACAAGAATATGACACTATGTACAGCTGGACAAGAGTATAACACTGTATGTACAGATGGACAAGAATATAACACTACATGTCATACACAGATCAGTGAGAGTATAATGTTATATATCATGTACAGATGGACAAGAGTATAACACTGTGTTATGTACAAATATAATGCATGTGTGTAAATAAGTATTTTGTGTATTTTTGTTGCATGCTATTATGACTTAATAATATATTTCCAAGATAAAAGTATACATGTAACTAATATTCAGTTGGGATAATAAAGGACCCACACATTCGGATTGACCACCTTTAACAAAAGATCTTACTATCACAGACTAGTCATTTTATACCCAAAGAAATACATTTCAGCAATTGAAGTTTAATCTCATTTTGTATTTGGACCATCAATGAGCTTGTTGGATGTTTGTGTGTGGCCTGTCGTTGAGCTTGTAAAGTGTTTGTATTTGGGCTATCATTGAGTTTGTTGGGTGTTTGTGTGTGGCCTGTCATTGAGCTTGTTGGGTGTTTGTGTGGCCCATCATTGAGCTTGCAGTGTTTATATTTGGCCTATCATTGAGTTTGTTGGGTGTTTGTGTGTGGCCTGTCATTGAGCTTGTAAAGTGTTTGTATTTGGCCTATCATTGAGCTTGTTGGGTATTTGTGTGGCCCATCATTGAGCTTGCAGTGTTTATATTTGGCCTATCATTGAGTTTGTTGGGTGTTTGTGTGTGGCCTGTCATTGAGCTTGTAAATTGTTTATATTTGGCCTATCATTGAGCTTGTTGGGTGTTTGTGTGGCCCATCATTGAGCTTGCAGTGTTTATATTTGGCCTATCATTGAGTTTGTTGGGTGTTTGTGTGTGGCCTGTCATTGAGCTTGTAAAGTGTTTGTATTTGGCCTATCATTGAGCTTGTTGGGTATTTGTGTGGCCCATCATTGAGCTTGCAGTGTTTATATTTGGCCTATCATTGAGTTTGTTGGGTGTTTGTGTGTGGCCTGTCATTGAGCTTGTAAATTGTTTATATTTGGCCTATCATTGAGCTTGTTGGGTGTTTGTGTTTGGCCCATCATTGAGCTTGCACAGTGTTTGTATTTGGCCTATCATTGAACTTGTTGGGTGTTTGTGTGTGGCCTGTCATTGAGTTTGTAAGTGTTTGTATTTGGCCTATCATTGAACTTGTTGGGTGTTTGTGTTTGACCCATTATTCGGTTTGTTCAGTGTTTCTATTTGGTCCATGTTAGAAGTTGCTTATTGTTTTTGTTTGGCCATTCATATAACTTGTTCAGTGTTTCTATTTGGGCTATCATTGAGTTTGTTGGGTGTTTGTGTGTGGCCTGTCATTGAGCTTGTAAAGTGTTTGTATTTGGCCAATCATTCCACTTGCACAGCATTTGTGTTTAGCCCATCATTGAACTTGTACAGTGTTTATATGTAGCTCATCATTTTCAGCTTGTACAGCATTTACATTTGCCCCATATTGATCTGGTACAGGTATTGTATTTGGCCCCTCATTGAACTTATTCATTGTTTATATTTGGCACATTATTCAGCCTGTACAATGTTTGTATTTGGCCAATCATTGAACTAGTACATTTATTGTATTTGGCCCCTCATTGAACTTGTTCAGTGTTTATATTTGGCACATCATTCAGCTTGTACAGTGTTTGTATTTGGTTCCTCATTGCTGGTACAGGTATTGTGTTTGGCCCATCATAGAGCTTGTTTCATTGTTTAATTGTAGTGAGCACAAATGGTTCTTAATGGTTTACAAAGAAAAAGACCCGCTATAACAGTTTGTTTTAAAAAACGCTTTATCAGATTGTCAAAAATCTGCACAAAATGATAATAAAAAGAGTGGAAAGAACAATGAAGCTTATAATATTTATGGAGTTCTTTGACACTTATGTTTTGTGTCTGTTTAACCAGAAATGCTCTCAAACTGCCAACAAATGGTCTCCACATTGAAACATCATACAGGACTTGAAACACTTTGATTAGGAAATGTTATTAAATTATTTAATTTGCAAACCCTACTACTCAGTTAGAAATATAGCTATGTCACTACTGTCTTAGGAACATGGTATCAGCTTTTGAATACTGTCTTCAATAAAAAAAAATACTCCCCAGAATAAAACAAAAGAGGTTAAAAACCAACTTAAAATCTAATGGATTGCCCCAAACATCAGTGAGACAAGGCTAAAGGAATAAAATTTATCAAGATGAAAGGAATTAAAAACTAGTAAACAATACATAAAATCAGGTACTGGATTTATTAGGCAAAATAAAAATATTACAAATACGGTTTTTATGAAAATAAGAGCACCTGGATATTGTGGAAGCATCTAAGAGACCTGAATCCATCCAAAAACTGCCCTTGGCACCCTCAGACTGAATTATGGCATAGCATCATGTCTACAAGATATTATTCAGACATTCATTGATTTTTTTCACAGACCTCTCTTCAGTCACAGTGATCAGCACAAGTTGAATTTTTAAGCATACTGCAGTGTTACTTTTGTCTCAATTAGTGGCGTGAATAGCTTTATCCCAGACTCTTGTCTACTGATAAATCCAGATGCCACTTATTTAATACAACTTGTATAAGCAAATTCTTAATCTTAACTTTCGTATGATGTTTAATGCAACAAATCTACATGTAATTATGTAATCTAGATCTCTAGCGGTAAAGATGACAACAAAACCAGCATTTGGAATAAGCTACTACTGTAAATAATACATTAAATAGGACTAAGAAACAAACTATGCATGAGAATGGGTCTAAAGATAGCAAAATGGATAAAAACAATGTATATGTATGTAGAACCAAATCAAACAATGTATGTATATATATATATATATGTATATATATATATATATATATATATATATATATATATATATATATATATATATATATATAAACAAATAAAACAGTGTAAATGTATGTAGAAACAAATAAAACAATGTAAATGTATGTAGAAACAAATAAAACAATGTATATGTATGTAGAACCAAATCAAACAATCTAAATGTATGTAGAAACAAATGAAACAATGTATATGTATGTAGAACCAAATCAAACAATGTATATATATGTAGAAACAAATAAAACAATCTAAATGTATGTATGTAGAAATAATTATGTCTCCTTGAGCAACCAAAATAGTTATTGCAATCTTGTTAAAGTTACAGTTATGAATTTAGGAATTGCAGGAAAAGGTGTCAATATTGGTCATATAAATATTCAAGGCATCAGAGGTCAAATAGATAAAGTTAAACTCATGTTAACATTTTCAGATGACAATGTAAATTTGCCTTGCATATCAGAAACAAAACTTACTGATAGTCAACTGATAATTTTCTTTGCATTGATGGATATGACATACCTGTTCACAGAGACAGGAAGGCGGGGGGGGTGTGTGGCTCCTAGCATATGTCAAATATGGTAGTTTACAAAAGAAGGATGGATCTTGAATCCAAAATATTTGAATTGGTATAGATTGAGAACACTTCAGAACAAACCCTGTCTAGTTGATTTGCATGTGTAGGTATCCATCTTCAGATGTTGACTGGATTGAAAATTTTGAATTTCAGATAAAGTTATAAATGAAGAGAATTTGTTTTACATATTAGGTGACAAAAAAGGGACCTCTTAAATGAACAGATAAAGAATCGTTTGTTGGATTTTGTTGAACCTTTAGGTATTTCACAATAAGTCAGTGAAATCACTAGGGTAACATCCAATTCAAAAACACCTGTAGACCATATATACACAAATGCTAAAAAGACAAAGTCAAAAGCCCATCACGTTATTTATTTATGTCACATATGCCAGTGCAGTGACCAAATGGAATGTTGTGCAACATAATCTGTCAAAATCCAACATTTCAGTTTAAAAAGAAAATTACATAAAAAAGGGAAAAAAACATGTCATAGCTTTGTTGACATTTTCAGATGAGGTTAACCTAAAGGTGTGATCCAGTATAAACTGGAATGAATGTCATGTACAGTGAGATCACAATAAGAGCAACATGCATTGGAAACAAATTGTTACTACCCTGTTATTGTTATGATAGACTTGACCCAGTTTAGAACCTGGCTACCATTATAAATGTCTGTAGCGATCAACAATTTTCATCTAGAACTTTTTTTTATGGCATTTAAGATGCAGAGAATTCAACATTCAGGGCTGAATAAGCCTTGGTTGAACTATTTTAGTATTATGTTTCAGAAAAACAATTAAAATTTAATTTCAGTAAATTTGCCTACATGACCTGTATGAGTTAAACTTGAGTATTCTTCTAACTATGGCTTATTGTCCAGCTGTGTGGGGTAGCTGCAGTGCCAAATCTCAGCCTTTTTAGTGTTTATATACTCCAGAAAGGGGCAGCATGCCTTATTTACATGCATCTACTGATCATTCCTCAAAACTGTTGTTTACAGAACTAAAATGGCTTGCAGAATATGAAACATTTATTTTTTGTATATGTATAGTTTCGTACAGTCATGGAACTGTACCAGTACCAAGAGGATTTATTCGGCCTTATTCAGCACTACCAGTTATGGTCAGCATTATTTGCAGGGTCCATTCTAGAACTGAAAATTATGGGGCAAAATTCTTCCCTTCATTTGGAAACAAATTTATGAACAAAAGATGGATTTTAGAGAAGAAATAAAAGCTAGGCTTCAAAATAAGATGTACGATTTTTGTGCATTCTTTAAAAAAAAATTGGGGGGGCAACAGTTTTTTTAGAAATTATAATAAATTATGCAGTTATACATTCTAGAGCAGACCATACACATGGAATTCTTCATCTTTCAAACCAAGAACAGAGAGCTACTGAAGAAAAGCCTGCATTAATCTGGTTCATGTGTGTGGAACAAGCTTGCACTATGTATTACAGTACTGTAGAAGAGATATAACAAGTATGTATGTGTGTGTGTGTGTGTTTGTATGTGTGTTTGTGTGATTTGGATTTTTAACATAGCTTTAACACTTTTTCAGTCATATCACTACAATGTCTGCAGTGTGGCAGTTTATAGTGATGTCTAGCAGTGAGACATCATGCTGCAGACATGTAGCATGATGTCTCACCCAGTCACATTATCCTGACGCCAGACCAACAAGACCAAACACTAACCTCTTAATGCTGAGTATCAAGCGAGGCAGCTGTTAGTACCATCTTTTTTATATAAGTCTTTGGTATGACTCGGCCAGGGATAGAACCCACAGCCTCTCGCATCTGAGGTGGATGCTCTTACCGCTAGGCCACTGGAGCAGTAAACAAAAATGTTGATGTTACAAATAGATTTTAATAAAATTGGTCATTATAATGCTTAACAGATTTTAAACAATCAAGTAGTGACTAATAAAGCATTGATTGCTTGATGTACATTGTTATACTTTCAACTCTAGAGGACCTCAAGGGAGAATATACTTTGATTAATGAATCACCCTATGCAAAAAAAATATTATTATTATTATTATTTTTTTTATATATATTTTTTTATTATATATATGTATAATAAGATGGTTTAAGAAATTTTATTATGCTGTGGACATGTATGAAAAAAAAAATAACGGAATATCTTGTTACCTATCCATGATAACTGTGTGACTTAGCTGTAGTAAAATATCTCCAAGCAAACAGGATTATATATCTAGACACATTTCTGTCCAACATTCCATTTTTCCTTTGCTTTGGCAGTATTAAAGTTTCTTGTTAACTAGTTTGCAGTTATTATTGTATATACTCATTTGTAAGGAGAGTCCAACTGCAAACTACACAGACCCAGATCTGCTGTCTCATTATATGCCAGCAGCTCTGGTTTTGTGCAGTTTGTTAGGAATGATCTGTACAGCGAACAACATATTACTCGGATCTGAAAGAGCATTCTGCAATGGCAGATCAGGTTTTCAGCTGTTTGCAGTTAGACCCAACTTATAAATGAGTACATATAGCATGTGAAGAACTTCACACCATTCTGTGTTATAATGGTTGTTCTGTATTGATCTATGGCTCCCATGTTAAACTATCTTAAATACTAGACTCAGTAAATCTGTTCATCCCCGGGATATCTGTGGTATTATTCTAAATTCACTAGGTCTAAATCCCCTAATCCTGCTAACACACTGTTATCCCTTTATAGAGTCACTTGTCTGACCTGGAACCTCACTTCCAGTCATAATTTAGATTTGACTGGTTCTCTAGGTGTTAGCTTTTAGTTATATTTGCGGAGATGAATTCCTTCATCAGCTAGAAACCCCATGCAATACAACTGAGCCACTTGTCAGTCAGACTTGAAGATATGCCAGCCAAGAGTTTTATTGGTAAAATAGATATTTAGTCATTCAAAGTCAAATTTTGGCTGATCCAACTGAAGGCAATACAAGCTCATGGCATGCATCCATCATCAATTGTACATATACCATTGTGCGTCATCTACATTTACCATAGTTTGACAATTTAAATAAAACTTTTATTATTCAGTTGTTTCTGTTCCTTTAGTAACCAAAAGTAAACAGTTTTTCACATGAAGACAACTGGAATTATTTAGATCAAATTTTGTTGGAATCAAAGATGTTTCTTGTGATATATTCATTCAAAGTGATCTTTTGGATAGCTTCCAAAGAGTTTCATTTCCATAGAAACATAAGTAAAAAGTCTATCTATTGTATTCAGCTTAATACATAAACTGATCTCAATAAATACCCCAGGGGAACATAATACATCTGTCCCAGTAAACACCAAGGAGGAATATAACACACCTGTCTCAATAAATGCCTTTAGGGAATAAAACGTCTGTCTTAATAGATACTCCTTGGGAATATAACACATTTGTCTAAATAAATGCCCCTAGAGAATATAACACACTTGTCTTAATAGATACTGCTTGGGAATATAACACATTTGTCTAAATAAATGCCCAGTGGGAATATAACACACCTATCTCAATAAATGCCAGAGAGGTATAACACACCAGGATCAATAAACATGCTGGAAACATAACACATGCTTGAATAGAAGCTGCCAGTGAATATAACACACTGGTCTCGATAAACACCCTGGGGGAATATAACACACCAGTCTCAATTAATACCCTGGGGTAATACAACATACTTCACTCAGTTCATGCACAAGTTATTAATTGAAGAATCTACACTTTTTTGTACTTGTCAGTAATATGACATTGAATGAAAAGACATTTGGATGGTGAACTATGACACAATCTCTTAGGCAAACATTTTCAGATGTCAATTTAACACCTGAAAAATATGTCATCATAATCATCTTCATCAATCCCTTAACCCAAGGGGTCATTGCGGCACTACAGTTGACTTTACAACCAATTCTCTCCATCTTTCCCTGTTCTCTACTGCCCTTTGGGAATCTCCAAATCCTGTGCCTGTCCACTCCTTAATGTTGTCTTCCCACCTCTTTTTCTGCCTGCCTCTCCTTCTGCACCCCCTCACTGTGCCTTCACCCCCTCACTGTGCCTGCATCCCTTCACTGTCCATATGATCTAGAGACATGACCGTACCACTCCAGTTTATGTCTTTTTACAGTGGTCAAGAGGTTTTCATAGGATCTAATGGCTCATTGGATCCTTTTGTGGACTTCTTTGTTGGTTAATGGTCAATGTATGAGATGCCCAACATCTTGCGGTAGCACCTCATTTCAAAGATTTGAATCCTTCTTTGTAGATCTGATGTGAGCGTCCATGTTTCACAAGCATACAGAAAGATGGATATGACAACTGAGCATGTCAGCCTTATTTTGGAACCAAAAGCAATATTGGTATCTTTTGATATTGGTCTCGACCATATTGTTGCTGCTGTTGTCTGGGCAACCCAGCAAAGTAGATTTGGTTTGGAGCCCTCGTCTGTGATAATTGATCCCATGTACTTGAAGCTCATGACTCTTTCCAGCTTCTATCCACTGACCTTTAATTCTGCACTGATTGGTGGTGTTTGTCATCATTTTGGTTTTTTTGGTGCTAATATCCATACTGTATGCTTTGGAGGTTGTGTCGAGGCACTCAACCAAGTCAGCCAGTTCTTTTTCATTTCCTGCTAAGCCATAATATCATCTACAAAGTGAAGGTTGGTGATTGTTCTTCTTCTGATGCTGACAGTGCCCTTGTGGTTGCAAGGCATACTCCATGATCCTTTGCAGAAAATGTTGAAGAATGTAGGTGACTTCTGTCTGACACCAACTGTTGTTCAAAACCAATCTCCTCTACTGCTATTGGTAAGGGCAGCACTGATGGCTTTGTCATAGAGGTGCTCAACAACCTGCACCAAGTTTGAGCTGATGTTGTACTTCCTCATAGTTGCTCATAAGGTCGCATGCCATACCCTATCAAAGGCCTTTTTGAAATCTATAAAGACATGATACAGATTCTGCTGATGCTCTAGATATTTCTTGCAAAGGAGTCTGAGATTGAAGATTTGTTCTGTGGTGCTCCTTCCTGCTCAGAAGCCTGCCTGCTCTTCAGCAATAATTTTCTTTGCTTGATGCTTTAGTCTGTTGAGAATTACCTTCAGCAATGACTTTGCTCAGGTGACTGATCAGACTGATGGTTTTGTAGTTTTGGCATAGCTGTAGGTTTCCTTTCTTGGGGATCATGATGACCAAGGACTGAGTCCATGTGGTGTGCCATTCTTCTCTCTGCCATATCTTGTTGCATATCTCTTCTCGAACTGCAGCTTAAATGAGCTCTGCTGGTATGTTGTCATCACCAGCTGACTTTCCTTTCTTTAAAGACCTAACTGCAATTTTTACTTCTTCACAAAGAATGGGATTGTCATCAATTTCTTCTGCCTGGGGGCAATTTAATACTGCTGGATCTCCTTGGGTCTTATAATTGTACAGTTCTGAGCAGTATTCTGTCCATCGATTGATGATCTCTTGGTCTCCAGTGAGGCATTTTCCAGATTTGTCTTGATGGTGGTAGTTTTCCCTTGTTTATGGGTTGTTAAGATATTTCACCAGCTGATGTCATTTTGCTGTCATTTATACTCAGACTGTGTTCAATTTTGCAGCATATTCTTTCTATCCAGGATTCCATTGCCTTTTTCTCCCAACTATAGGCAAAATAGTGTAATGATAGCACAGCATCACTGGGCAGAAGTCTTCCTTGATGAAGTCAATGGCCAGGGCAGAATGGCTCCAATATGAGCTCAGCAGCAACCATGTGCTCAGGGCCAGGGCATGCCACATTATATCAGTGGATTTTGGCTGTGGTCATCCAGTCTGGAGAGTGATGGGCTCTGCCAAGCTGTATTTTGCCCTTGACACCCCACAAAGACAACTAGCAATATTTCCTTACTGGATCAGTCACAGCCCAGGTCAACAATGACCATGCCTTCCGCTGCACATCAGCATGGAGGTGACAAGTATGCTACTGGTGCCCCCGCTACCAAGATCAATGGCAGAGACAGCATCATCATCAGTACATGGAACATTAGAACACTGAGGGCAGTGGGAAAATTGAAAGAACTTACACATGAGTTGGAGAGGTACAACTGGAACATTATTGGTCTCTCTGCAAAGTGTGCCGGAAAAACTTTGGTGAAATAACAACAGATAAAGAGCATATGCTCTACTCCAGTGGAAGAGGGGACAAACACAATCATGGCATTGGATTTCTTGTCCACAAGGGCATTGTGAACAGCATTATGGGTTGCTGCCAAGTCTCAAGCAGGTCATTATCATCCACCTGAGGGTGACTCCCTTCAGCATCACAATTATTCAGGCCTGTGCACCAAAATTTAACTACGATGACAACAAATTGGAGAATTTCTATCATCAACTGCAAGATGTCATTGATGACTCACCCAAGGAGGACATTCTGTTTGTACAAGGAGACTGGAATGCAGAGGTGAGAGTTGATTCACAGACAAACTGGCAAAGCACTTGTTGACCCTGCTGCAATGCAGAAACAAATGAAAGAGGATTCCAGCTCTAGGAGTTTGCCACTAGAAGATGGACCTGGCACAGTCCAGATGGACAACATCACAACCAGATTGACTACATCTTGGTGAAAAAACAATTCTGTTCAGGACTGAATATCACCAGAACACAGTTTTCCAGTAGCAGATATTGCAAGTGACTATGATTTATTAATGACATTTCACCTCAACCTGAAAATCATCAAAAAGCCTAACCAGCCAAAAATCAGATTTGACCTTGAAAAATTGAATGGTCCAAATGTTGCAGAAACCTTAGAAACAATGATAGGTGGTAAATTTGCACCTTTGATAACCCTGGACAACCAAGACACCGGCCTCAAGTCCTTAACAATGACATTCAACACAGCTGTGACTTGCACAGGTAGCGAGATTATTGGCAAATATCATCGAACAAAGAAACCTTGGGTCACAACAAATGTCCTTGAACTATGTAACAAAGAGGAGAACTGAAAAAGGGAAAAAGAGATCATGAAGGAGCTAGAAAATACAGATTTAAACAGCATGATGAGGGAACTCATGAAACATATGTAAAACAAGGTATAAGCTATTCATTGCTAAGTTGATAATTGTAGAAGAAGCTAGACATGTTTTCTGAGTTTTACTTATTGAACATGTTTTGCAAGGATGATGGTACTGTCATTCTTGCAACACATGTTTTATACCTTACTTAAAAATTGGCATCCAAGAAATAAACGTTATAAGAATGGGTGGATTTACATTTGCATCCCAGCCAGTGTAGCTGCAAGACATCACATTTTATTTAATGAAAAATGAATACTTGTGAAGTAGATGAATCGCTGTAGACATTGTAAATGGGAGTCAATTGCAACCATTGAGCTTTCTAATGGAAAATAGTCTGCACTTGTTTCTGCCAGAGCCAACAAGTCCAAGTAACTTATAACCTTCTGAACTAATCAGCATGTCATGTGTCAAACAGTCCATGCATACAGTCTACCAGAAAACATGAGATTTTATCCAGTCTGTGGTTCTGTAAAGCCTGAATTGCACTGGTTGTAACTTGTCCCATTTGCATATTATTGTAAAATCCATATTTCTATTTATGCATGAGAAATATCAAATATGGCTGCAGCAATAGTTCTTTCACTCCATAATTGCTTTTGTTCAGAAGTTGACAAGCAAAAACTAGAATTATATTTGTGCTAAAAACTCCAAAGCTTCCAATACCTACAAATGTAAAGGTGCAGACTGCTCACCTTGGTCAGGTACTGCAGTAATTCTTTGATTTTATTGGTTTTTTTCAGTTAATTTATACATTAAAATATGAAATACCTAGGGTGAAGAGCTGTAAGTATAAATATATGCACTACTTAAACTTATATGTAGATGATTTCAATCTGGTTATTGATATTATATCAATGTATGTACCTGTAGCATGGATTTGCTGTCAGTGTGTAGGATGTTTTTATGAAGGTATTATGATCTAGATAATGCTGTATGGATTAAGTTATGCTGCCAGATATTAACCTTGTGTTACATAGCTGATACTGGGTCAGATTAGACCTGTAGACCTTACTCCATACTTGACTTACATATGTACACCTGATAAGACAAAACATTAGTTTTACATCACAGACCTGGACTAGAAATTCTGATTGCTTGTACTAGATAATGAATATTGATTTGAGGCCAGAAGGCATTGTCTCAGTGACTAAAATAAGAAGTTATCAGTTATATACCTTCACCATAGTTTATGGATGACATAAATATTGGATTGATTTTAGGGTCGAATGTATAAAGTTTGAGGTTAGTGACAGAAGAAAAAAATAATTTTAGTTGTAGACCAGTGGCTCTCAACCCTTTTTTGCTGTGACCCTATATTGGCAACCAACAGGAACTCCCAATGCTTGGGGCACTTTTCAGCATATAAAAGCAATATACAAATGTGTTGTTATGGCCCTTGTGAGGCCTCTTCCCCACAAACCTGATTTGTGTTGTAATCCGAAGTGGGAACCACTGTTTGAGACCATGTACCTTGACCAAAGATTGTAGAGAACTTGCATTTAAAGTCTGGAAGATGCCTATATATCTTTTGCATGAATGGTTTGAGGTCATTGTGGCTCAAAGGAAAACCAGTTTTGCAGAATAACTTTGTTCTAGGACAAGTTCCATGGCCAAATGTTAATGATGACTTAAACACAGAGTATTAAAGATATCTTTAGATTCTATTGGGCAAAGGGCAGAGGTCATGGTCTTGTTTTGTCTGAACAGAGATTATTTTTTTTCTGGACATACAGTTTAGTTCAAGAATGCATACCTTGACCAAGAGAAAATGAGACTGAAAACAACTGTATTTTTGTATTCATGAATGAGTATGTGCATCATTAATTATACTACTCATCACTAATTACATATTGCATGTATATTGACTATTTCAGTTCAGTATGTGAGGATGAGTATCCATCTTGAGAGAAAACGAAAGAAAGTGAATATATTTTTGCATTTATAGGGAAATCATGGATGAGTTTTTTGGATGATATGCTGCATGACCTTGGGGGTTATAGAGGGGGGGGGGTACAGCCCTAATTCTATCCATGTATTTTCTAATCTTCCTTGATGCATTATTGTAAATGGCTGATGGCAAGTGCTATTTTCATAATTCTATCCATGTATATTGTATTCTTCATTGATGCAAATTGAACGTGGCAGTTTGCAAGTGCTACTTTCCTTCTGCATTATTGTCGATGGCTGCTTGCAAGTGCTTACATTTACTTTCCTTCTGTATCATTGTATCTTGCATTTTGCCAATGAATTGATTCTGTAGTTTGTCATATGGCAAATGCTATATCAGTTATTACAAGTTTCTTTTATATTCTGTTTATAAACTTGCCATATTACAATTACATCATTCCAGTTGCTGTTTTCATACAGATTTGGCCTTAAAACATACATGACCTGCTAAGCTTTATCAGTATTGTCTTTGTTGTCCAACTCATGTTGCCATCTGTTGTCATAATGGCATACTGGCATGGCATTATGATAACAGATGGCACTCTAAATTTCTAAAGGTTTTCCATCACCAGAAATAAGTAATGCCTTATGGCATTCATTTTGTGTCGATAAACATTGTACTTCTTTCAGTTCCTTTTTTTGAAGAGTACATTAGCAACAAATTTGTTATGGTATTCTAAAACCATATGCTTTCTCGAAGATCTAAGTGATTTATAGCACCTTATGAAAACAAAAATGCATACTGTTACAGCAGTGTGGTCCATCTTCTTCAGCTCCAGTTTTGACGCACTTAAGTATTTACTTTTTACCGTTTAAGAAATCTACTTCTTAGTGATATGTCTCATTACATTTGGAAACATTAGTTATTTTAGCAAAGTCAGGATCAGAAATGACAATGATATATTCCCTCCTAACTCTTAACGAGCTTTCATCAGATGACCCCTGGTTTTGTGGATCGTATTATACGTCACCCATTTTAACACACCTCACAGACATCCATACTTTCCTGTGATACTATTGTACATAGGCTCAGGTGAGAATAAATTACTTCATAGCAACATCAATAGACAAAAACAAAATTCATAGGTAAAATGACATTAAAAAGAAATTAAGAATTCGTAATGGTTTTCTTATTCTCATCACAATCTTCATTTTGGAAGATATTTTGTCGCAAAAACTGAAATAATCAACTTGTGGAAAATCATGTTTGTATCATGATAACACTCTTTACTTGTGATTAGAAGTATTAGATTTACTGTATGACTTTTTTCAATACTTAATTTCCATTGTTAATGTACAGAACCTCAGCATTTAAATTTTGAATGTATTTGTTAAAAAAAACTTCCTTATAACTGGTTTGCATCCTTTAAAATGTGTGTCTCTAAAAGTGGAAATAATTAGAGACAAAAGACATTATGTTACAGGAGATTTTACTTTTATTGTAATTCTTACCATTATCAAGCCAATTAAAAATAATAAATTGGTTCAAGAATTTAAAAAATATAATTATTATATGCTCATTTTTTTCTCTGTTAACTTTACATTGTCAGAATCGTTCAGTATTTTTTGATATTGCATACCATATTGCATTCATGTGCATAAAGGAACTACTTTCTATTGCAAACAAACAATGGACACAGACAACAGCACTTTTGATTTGTAAACAAATCATGTACACTCGCGTAGTAGGTGCTTTTGGTTGATTAAATTTGTTTCTGAATGAAATAAAGCAGATGTTTCGTGGACTGCCACATACCAGCTGCTTTGGCACATTTCACATTAACTTTTTGATACATTGTTTCAGATTTAGGCTAGCTTTACAGTAGATGCAAGAAAGGATCCTTACAAATAACATACAAGTGACAAGGCATAAACTGTCTTCTTTAGCTGAAAATAAGAATGGCAAAAAAATATACTTACAGTTTTACATCCTGAATTTCCTCAAAATGTACTTTCTTAGTTCTACAAATCCGAATTACATGAGCCATGTCATAGGTTCTCAATCTTGCTTACGCATTTCAAAATTGTACTGTAATTTCGAATATAAATGCAATAATTTTATTACATCCTCCTTACTGCACTCAAAATGAAATTCCATACCGTCTTTTTGATACTTGCAATTAAAAGACTTCATCTTTTTCCCCCATTATGATTTCAAACATTCAATGACAGAAACAGAAACACATTTTCAGATGTCATGAGGCTTCTCCCTTGCTTCTTCAATCCGATGTATTTCATGTGGAATTGTCACATATAAATCCAGTCCATAATCATGAAGTCACATAGAATTTTAAAAAATACCAAAATCTATTCATTTCAAACGTATTTTGTTAATATAATTAAGCATTAGGTAGAATTAAAAAAATTAGCATATAATAAAAAGGTTGCTGCATTTGTATGGGAAAATATGAAATTGTTTTGTCGGATGGATTTTCTATATTCCATTAGAAAAACTCATTCATATTTTCCCATACAAATGCAGTAACCTATAAATATGGAATGATTCTGACAATGTAAAGTTAATGGAGAAAAAAAATGAGCATATAATAATTACATCTACATGCTATGGTGTATATACGCATTTGTGTGTATATAAGTTCCTTTGTATGAGGGCCACAAGGTAAATTAGCTCTTCAGCTAATTGTGACACACTCTTTAAATAAAGTCATTATTATTATGATTATTATTATTATTATCCTGCTTGGACCAGTTTGGCTCAGCCTCTGTTAAGTCACTTTGGTCAAGGCATTATAGTTCCATTGCCTCTGCACTAAATAATCTGTATGTGCTGTTGTGCCAATAAACAGCCATAAAGCAATCAAGCAAGACTCATTACAATGCACATTTGCATGCTGATCCACATATTATACAATGTCATGCAGAAACACAGCCACTATCAACTTTATAGATTCCCCCCAGTAAAAATGGTACAAATATTGAAATTTTTCATGCTATTTGTCTGATAGATGCTATTTTGTGTTTCAGATGTAAAGAGGAATGAATTTCTCCACAAAATGTTGCTGAAGTTGGACCCTAGACAGCACTTCTTTATATCCAATTTCTTAGCGGTGAGCTCAATATTTCGTAATATACATTAAACACCCGTGATATACATGTACATTAATAAACAGCCATGATATGTATTAATAAACACATATGATGCACATTAATAAACAGCCAGGATATACATTAATAAACAGCCAGGATATATATTAATAAACACCCATGATATACATTAATAAACAGCCAGGACATACATTAATAAACATCCGTGATATACATTAATAAACGGCCAGGATATATATTAATAAACAGCTTTGATATACATTAATAAACAGCCATGATATACATTAATAAACACCCGTGATATATATTAATAAACAGCTTTGATATACATTAATAAACAGCCAGGATATACATTAATAAACACCCGTGATATGCATTAA
This sequence comes from Sinohyriopsis cumingii, assembly GCA_028554795.2. Classification (NCBI taxonomy): domain Eukaryota; kingdom Metazoa; phylum Mollusca; class Bivalvia; order Unionida; family Unionidae; genus Sinohyriopsis; species Sinohyriopsis cumingii. Next base: position 96,610,102 of record CM068832.1, read on the forward strand.
TAAATGGCCAGGATACACATTAATAAACAGCCATGATATACATTAATAAACAGCCAGGATATACATTAATAAACAGCCAGGATATACATTAATAAACAGCTTTGATATACATTAATAAACAGCCATGATATACATTAATAAACACCCGTGATATACATTAATAAACACCCATTATACACATTAATAAACAGCCAGGATATACATTAATAAACAGCCAGGATATATATTAATAAACAGCTTTGATATACATTAATAAACAGCCAGGATATATATTTGGTAGATAAAAGGACTGCAATTCTAGGTTAAAACTAGCAAACTTCTTGAGATCAACCATTCCAAAAAACATTCAGCATGCTGAAAATTTTGATCCCTTTTAAAGACAAGTATATTTTTTTTCTTCTAAAGACTTTGGGCTGATTTATATATGCGATAATGATTGTTCATCACTATTAAAACTTACAGCTAATTGTTTATGATAGGATGTAAAGGGAAATCTTTTATTAGGGGTCCTAAGCTAACAATCTCATAATAAATAGCATAACACCTGTTTTGTTGGGATTAAACATTAACCATTGGTTAAATCAGAGTTTCAATACACAGATAAACAGTTTCAAAGTGCACATGCGTACACTGTAGAGTCACATAAGAGTTGTTGTTCTTGAATTGCGAGTAAAAATTGGAATTAATGTGTGCAGTGAAGCTTTAACTGTAGGAAGTCAAGTCATATTTGATTAGGCAAATAAAAAAATAGAAATTTTTTTTCTCCAGTTGGCGGAATGTCCCTGTTTCTCATTGCTGATCCTCAACTTTTTCCCCAAAGGTATAAAATTTGTTGAAATTGATTTGTGTGTCTATAGTCTGGCTATACATTCCCTTTTGTTTGCACCCCCCTACCGATTTCAATACCAAAATATTTATTGTGATAAAAATTGCACTGAACTAAGTCAATTGAATCATTGATTTATAATTTATAACTTGACTGTGACCAGAATGGCACTAATACTGGCATCTCCTGCACCTTTCATACTTAATGGACTTTCCAGTGGGTTGGAATGGTCAGACTGTAATTGAGCCAGTTTCACCCAGTACTTTGAAGTGCATGAAATATTATTTGATTTATAGATAATGTATAAAAAAAAAGGGAAAAAAGTAATGCTTAACCTAATTTTAAAATCAGTGAAATAGGAAGCACACATCACAGCCTTTTTCAGTCAAAAACAATATTTTATTTCAGAAGCCATTTTTTTAATACTAATTTGTGTCTAAATAGCTTTTCTTACTAGTATTTAGAACCGAATGGCGCTTGTACTTAAATCTACCTTGTGCTAAAAATAGACCATAACATAATTCTGCCCAGCTGCCGCCATTCTGTTTTCCGACAAAACACCGAGAAACGCTTAGTAACACGTAGTAAATCGCGACATATATGCACAAATATTATATTTTTTTTACACTTCCCTCACTATGTAATGTTTTCATATATTCAACTATAATATGTGAGCGTGTACAGTAATAATTTTGTACATTTTATTTTTATGTCATCCGTTTGTATTGTTTTCCAATCTTCGTTTAGTAAACTCTCCTATGTGCATATTATATATGTGTTTGTGTGTATGTATGCATGTATGTATGTATGTATGTATGTATGTATGTATGTATGTATGTATGTATGTGTGTGTGTGTGATTTAGATATTTTAACATAGCTTTAAAAAAAAATCAGTCATATTGCTACGATGTCTGCAGTGTGACAGTTTATAGTGATGCCTAGCACTGGGGCATAATGCCGCAGACATGTAGCATGATGTCCCACCATGTCACATTATGCTGACACTGGGGCCGATCAGTCCTAACACTAACCTCTTAATGCTGAGCGTCTGTTAGTATCATTTTTATAAGTCTTTTGTATGACATGGCCGGGGATGGAACCTACAACCTCCCACATCTGAGGTGGACGCTCTAACCACTAGGCCACCTGAGCGGTATGTATGTATATATATGTGTGTGTGTGTGTGTGCATGCGTGCATGTTTGTGTGTGTGTGGTGTGTGTGCATGTATGTATGTATGTGTCACAAATGAATGTGTTGAAACCATTAATATTTATTTATATCTACTTTGTTTTCTTTTCAGTTAGTGTTTGTGTGTAAAATATGTATTATTTTTAAGGTTGGCTGTTGTCATTAGGGACAGCAGTTTTTGTGTTGTTGTTTCCATGAATACATGCAGAAAATTATACCTCCCGACAAAATTTAATTGTATATATCTTTTAATTAAGGAAATGTATTACCCACATAGTATAAATGTAATCAACCAGTCCTGCTCTTTTCTACACCATAATGCTGACGAACATAATGCATTATTATATGTTCTAAACTGTCATTCAAAATTACGATTTGTTTGTAAAACAGTTAACATAAATTTACTCTCTTTTCTTAACTTTGTTACAGATTAACACATCAGAATCAGAAAAGGTTAATAAAATCACTAATGCATAATAACAACAAAACAAACAAACAAATAATACCCCAAAACACACATTGATGCATTGTTTTTAAATATATGGAATATCTATGCAACATTTCTAGATTATACAAGCATATCAAACAAATAAGCAGAGTGTAATTTTATGCGCTAAACAAAATGTAAGAAATAGTCACTTACTGTATACACCCTCTCTATTTAAAACATGAATCACATATAAGAATACTTCATCAACATTATTTAATGGGTGGGGGGATGTGTTATTGACATTGTATAAATATAATCATGACAACCAGTACTGTTCCCTTCAACAACATAACTCTAATGAACATAATGCATTCTTATATGTTCTAAACTATCATTCAAAATTAAGATTTGTTTGTAAAATGGACATTGAAATAAACATATAAATGTTCTCTCCTCTTTTCTTAGCTTTGTTACCAATTAACACATCAGAATCAGAAAAGGTTAATAAAATCACTAATGCATAATACAACACACACACACACACACCAAAAAAACAAGAAACCCCAAGGAAAACATCGATACATTGTTTTTAAACTTATGGAATACATATTAAACATTTCTAGATTCTACATGCATAATATCACATCAACTAAGCAGAGTGTAATTTTGTGCGCTAAACAAAATATAAGAATACTTCATCGGCTTTATTTAATGGGGTGGGGGTGGCAGTTTCCTTGGAATTTTCATCACAAAATATATCGGGTATATCTATCGGTGATGAAATGTAAGCAATTTGTGTATTATAGTGTTCTAGAAAGATTCATCAAATTTGATCGTATGATTTATACAGTCTGCAGGCTTAAGTACCACTAACAAAATATTGGATTGCACATCTGTATTCAGATGAACAAATTTAACGTCTGGTACATGGTTTTCAGTAAGAACAATAATACGAACAATATCACGGAAAAGAACACTGAATGCCATTACACCAGTTTGCCTTTTCCGAATGGCTATATTTAGAAACTGATATCACTGCGTGTAACTTCTTGTTTACTAGCATTTTATAGAACCTGGAAAGGTTACTCATGCATCCGGGCTCTTCTAAGCAAATGGCAGCAATGATGAAACTGTTTATTGGTGTGTACCTGAGTGCTCAAAACCTGTTTGGTTAAATGAGCAATAACATTTATATATCCAAGAAAAGAATAGCTGGTCTTTATGGAACGCCTGCTTGAACTGGCTTATGTTCCTTTTGACACAAGTTTTTGCCACACACTGAATCAACATTAAATCTTATGTTTAGTCAAAGTTCATCTGCATGACATAAAAGAAAATAATTAAACAAATTCTAAATATCAAGAAATCGTGTAGTGAAAAAGAATTCATAAAGGTTTGTAATATCTTGGTTTCATTATTTCACGTTACCATGAAATACTCAAATCTGCTAAAGGTTTATATGGAAGGAAATTATAAATAGCATTTAACTAATGGTAGTTATGCAAGGAAATTACAGGTATTGTTAAACAAATTATAGTTATGTATGGGGATCTTTACAGCAGAGATAGCACAAGTTCACTTACTTGAAGTTACAAAGATTTTTTAGGTGAATAATGAGCCTTATACAGTTTATGATTTCAACAAGAATTAAACTTTGTACATGACATTGCAAAGTCAGCTCTCAGCCCAACCCACTGTCCTTTTTGGCTTGTAACAAATGAACAATTGGTAGGTGATTCAGCTTGTCTCATGGCTACATATGTGTGTCCATGAACTGGAGCGGTATTTAATGAGGTAATATTACCCCAGTTGACAATAAAAGTGCCCAAGTGGAGCTATAACCCATGAGATACAATTTGTTGGTACTTTCGTATCTAAAGCTGATTGGTACCATGTTTTCCAAAATAATGTTTTATATGGGATTATCACACACTTTAACATTACAATCTCATCAGTGATAAATTTCTTTGAAGCATTTAAAGCAAAAAAGTGTTTGGTTTGTTCCTTGGCAAGTGATGTATTTATTGTTGTGTGTTGGTTCTAATAATACAATATGTTAACAGTCAGAAAAGATATAAAATTGAACAGCAAAATTGAACAATGGCTTAATACACATGTCATAAACAGGTTCGATATTTTAATAGTTAGCTTTTCTTTGTTTATTTTTTCTATTCTTTCATTTCATAAGAGGAAATTTCAGGTCAGTGCAAAAATGTATGCTCATAAAATGATATATGGCTGTCAAAGCTGTATTTAATGCAATTTGCAGCAACAGTTTAATCTGTGTAGGGCCATTAAAATGTCAGACCATCTCAATCTTGTCAGATTAAATCTGGCACATGTCATAAACCTAAATTTTAATGGCAGCATGCATTTATAAGCATTGTGTATTTGTATTTATCTTAATTTTCTATAATGATAACAAGTTTGGACAAAATTCAATGTTTGATGTGATCAATAACTTTCATTTGTCAGGTGTTTGACATAGTGTTCAATTTGGCATTTATGTATGTGTCTGTACTTTGGTTGACACCGTAGATGAACTTTAAGGTTAATGTTTTTTACTTAGCTAAATAAAAGGCATGCTCAACAAAAAGTTTGTTGTAATTAAATTTGAAACAAAGTTTTATGAGGAAAAAAATAGATGCAAGAATAGCTCATATTAGCTGACAGCTGAAATATTTGTTGAGAAACTAGCCATAAAATTTTGCAGTAAAAGTGTACATTTGAGTATTACATTTGTGTTAGAGTCCGATTTTTACATTATTTATATTCGTTGTGTGTTAATTCCTGAGAGGGGTTGGTTATATTGGCTGCTAGGGTTGATTTCAGTGTTCATAGTCTAAGCCAGAGTCATCCAGCTTGGGTCTACAGATCAAATGTGGCCCACAGGTCATTTTTTTGTGTGGCACATGCTTATACATAATTAAAGTAAAATTAACATAATATACCACATGTATAGCCCACAAACTTGACATTTTTTATTCATGTGGCCTTTCGACCACCGTATTTTGAACATGATTATATATCTGTACACAGGTTAGGAGCCACAGAGACTTTCTTGCCTTGTTGCCGGAGAAGCTAGCTCTGAAAATCCTAAGTTATCTGGCAGTCAGAGAGTTGCTAATTGCTGCAAATGTAAGTCACTTTAATGATTTATTCAAGGTCACTTAATTACCAAATATCCTGTCACTTAATTACCAAATATCCTGTCACTTAATTACCAAATAACCTGTTTGTAGTACTGTACTGTGAATACTCATTTTTAAGACAAATCCACCTGCAAAATGCACTGACCTAGATCTGCCATCTCATAATGTGCTGGCAAATCTGGGTCTGTGCAGTTTCTCATGAGTAATCATGAGTAAAACAAAGAACATAGACCCTGATATGGAGGTGCAATACGCTGTGGCAGATTGGGATCTTTGTTGTTTGCAGTTTGACTTGACTTATTAGCAAGCATATTTGTTGTGTGTGATGCTGCCTTGATTTCTTAAATTGAAATGCCTACCATTACACAGAGAGAACTGTTATTAATGTTTTTCTCACCTTAGAGAGATGCATTTTATTTGTAACAAACCAAAAATCAATGATGAGATATTATTTAACAAGTTTTATTGATTTACAAATGCAGTTATGACCTGTAATAGATCCAGTAAATAGGTTCCACTTTTCAAGTGAAATTTAAGGTCTTGTGATATGTTTATGTCTGATTATAAAATCTCAGCATGCTCAACAAGTTTCTTAATAGTTTCAGAACATAAATGAAATGCAGGCAGACTGGTATTTAGATATGACATTAACTAATTTATGTTTATTAACCAGTCTTAGTCAAGGAAAATTGTTGGGTGATTAAAAATGAACTAAAAATGAAAAAGCAGCTCTTTATGAACTACTTCATCAGAAATTTACCAACGTCAATAGCTTGCTGATAATCACTAAAAAGCCTACTTGTTTTACTGTGCCTTAAACACCGGTTACCAAGTGTTCATTGTTATGACCCTCTCTCTCTCTTTCTCACACACACACAGAGTAATTAATGCTGTACATTTAGTACACCAGTATATCTATTGTGACATCAGTTCTTTTAAGCTGATGTTATATAATAATCATGTTTATTTTCTTTTATCAAGACATATTCATTGGTATTTTCTCCTAGCCAATCTGACATTTTGGCTTTAGTTTCCCATTATATTTCCAGTTTGAAGAATTGCTGAATGTCATTCAGAGGTTAATAAACTTGAAGTATTGACCCTCAACTAATGTATATGTATTCGTGTACTGGTATGTTCTTTATTAGTTCTTATTTGATATGAAAAATTATAATCTTTGAGCAGAGGAGAGTCACATAATCAATGCATAATTTGTGTACAAGGTGAGCAAGACATGGCAGAGGCTGTGTAATAGCAATGATCTGTGGAAGGCTAAATGTATGACAGTGAAGTTAGAGGTGGAAATCGTAGACAATCCAATATGGAAGACAGTATTCAAGGACAACATGTATCTCCGGCTAAACTGGAACCAGGGTCGGTGCCAGACGATTGCACTCAAAGGACACACAAACAAGTGAGTAGAGAAAATAGTCACACAGACAGAAGAGTTGCTGTTTATAACCATATCAAGCCAAGAGTGGAGATACATTTTTAGCTCACCTGGACAAAAGGCCAAGTGAGCCTATGGTATCATCCATTGTTGGTTCATAATTGTTTTTCTACAACCTCTTAAAAACACTGAACAAAATTATACCAAAAGTAAGTAAATTTATTTGCAATAAGGGTTAATGGTCTGAACAGTTTCAAAGCCCCCATTTTCTGGGAGAAATCCAGGATCAATGTATAAATAATTTGTCCTTTTTTTGCAGAGAAAGTGATCTGATATATTTTATGGTCTAGGAAAGAAGGTAAATCAGACCAGCATAAATAGGTGTAACAAATGTGTGCTCCATGCTTTTCTTTCACCTCCATTGTTTTTGCATGTGTGCGAATTTGCATTCACATGCAAACATACATCAACTACCCAGATGAGAGATATTAGGCCAACTTTTGCCTCTTGTTTTTTTGCATGTTTGGATAAATGTTTTGATGTTTAGAAATAAATGTATTAAAATAAACCCTTCCAAATAAATATAAACATGAAGTACTGTCTTTACCATTTATATTAGTATACTGTATTTGTTGGGACACCATAAATTAATTTTTAAAGTAATTCTTGTTTGGTACCGTATGTTTTGTGACACTTCAGGGATTTTTTAGTCATAAGTTATGTGATACCTTTTAAATCATTCAAAAATGTCAGAAAATGCTCTCAAAATTAAATTTAAAAAAAATATTAATGTGTGTACTTGAGATAAAACACTTTAATCCACTGCAGCATCTTCTCATCAACACAACCCTTCACCTACTGTACACATACGATCCATACTTTGAGTTCATGAATATTTTTAGCTTCCTCATGCCATGAAAAATTCTCATTGGAGACAACACATCCCCTGAAGTGAAAACTGTAAAGACAAAAGTAAGATTTTTTAATATTTGCACCAGTCATGCAAATTCTCAAACTTGCTATCCTTGTCTTATCAACAGTCCATCCAGGAATGAGAACAAAGTCCACAGAGTTTCATCCATCATCATATTGTTGTCTAAATCTCTTCTGGTCTTCAAAAATTCATTGAATGATTTTATTTTTATTTTCTCCTCCAAATCTTCTGGGAAATGCTGGGTCATCAGTGTCCAGGCATGAAGTACTAGATTGTATCACTTTAAAAACTGTTCCATTGTTTCAATTTATTTTCAAAATTTCCATGAATACAGGTACAAAGGAACCAAAGTTGGCTTCCCTATTTTGGCTGACTTGGTATTAAAAAAAAGTCAGCATACTTAAAAGAAGCCAAAGTTGTCTTCTTAGGTAATGAAAATCCTTTGTATTTGATATCCTATCGGTAAGTTCAAACAATGAGTTTATTGCATCTCTGCCAGTTGTGTTTATTCACCACCCGGGCTTGTATTTGCTTGCCATCTGTAATCGTAATTGATACAAACGAGCATTTATATTTTCAGGGGAAATAGTGTACATAGCAATAACTTTCTTTAATAATACTTTTTGTAACCTATCTTAATGAAAAGATTGTCATCTGTACTCACAGTGAATATATTTTCAAATAATGATTTTTCTTTTCGAGATACTGTTATACAGTTTACCTGCATATAATACAGATTTGGTTATTATTTGCACCTTACACCATCTCATGTGTGAACGGCAGGGGCCTCAAGCAATTGGTTGATATTTCCCTCCCTCTCATTTGCGATTTTGTTGGATTTTTGTTTTCGAGATACTGTTATACAGTTAACCTGCATATAATACAGATTTGGTTATTATTTGCACCTTACACGATCTCATGTGTGAACGGCAGGGGCCTCAAGCCATTGGTTGATATTTCCCTCTCTCTCATTTGCGATTTTGTTGGATCCAGTTTTCAGTCTGATCGCATATACAAACCTTTGAGTACAACCAAGCACGATTCAGTTCTCTATATTCACATCAATGTTATGTTCATTAATAATTTCCCATACTCAGAGTATGGGAAATTACTAATGATTATGAATTATCTAGAGCAAGGAAGCAACCTTTTCAGTTTTAATGTATCATGTGTTATCTGACATAAGCTATACAGACTGCAGTATGTATGTATATGCAACATATACAGAGTGAGTAGATATTTTTGTCTTTAGTAAATTGCTCATGATGAACAAAAAAAGAGGAATATAAGATAACAATATAAAGTTAGTTTCTTTCATTTTATTATCAAATAATCGTTTTTGTTTATCTATGTTATTGCAACATGCAATGGTTTAAGGAGGGGCACAAATTCAGCACAAATTTTTTTTGTTTCTTAAGCCTTGGGACACATGACCTAGGTGAAGAGAAGTTTTACCATAAGTTTTGGGACAGGAAAAAAATAATATATGTGGTAAATACAGCACTATAAAATAAATATAAATGGTAAAGATGTTAAAATCAAATTGGTCAGGAAGCATCCAAAAAGTTTGAATCCCCAAAAGAACATTTTGTTGGAAGCTATATTTTTATGGAAATTAAACACTAAGTTGAAAAATCTTGTTTTTATTTGCAATGTTAGTTGATTCACTTCTAATTGTAAAAATATGTTAAAACTAATTGTGGTAATTTTATTCTGCAGTGTGGTATGTGTTACTTTTGACAAGAAACGACTTGCCAGTGGTTCTGTGGACAGAACTATCAAGATCTGGGACATCAAATCAGGGACTCTTCTATCGAACCTTAAGGGGCATGCCAAAGGGGTCTGGTGCCTTGACTTCTTCACCAAGAATCTTCTCATTAGTGGGGGATATGATGGAACAGTTAGGGTGAGTTAGAAAAATGTGACAAGAACCAAAAAATAAAGGATGTCATGGACTTGTTATGCTATAATAATTGGAAGCTCAAAATATGAGTCATTTTGATGTTGTCAATTTCGCCTGTTTCACATGACTTTATATTTCTTAGCAAACTCGTACATTGGTTAAAAATTGCTTTCCAACATTACAATTAATGTAAACCCAAGAAATATGACCTGTACTTTTTGAAAAGGGGTAATGCTTATTATGTCAGATTTCTTTGCTAAATATTAAAACTATTAAAATGCTTCTGTTATTGAAGAAAGTTAATTTTGCTCTATGCATTAGGTTGGGACTTATGACTGACCGTGGGGTTGTCACTGGTGAATCACAGTAGGACAGGTTTTACTGACCAAGAGATAAAAGTGCTGCTCACAGTAAATTGGCAGAGTGAAAATTTTAATGAAACTCTTAACTATAAATTGACAGTTTCCTTCCACTACAAAATGGTTTGCTCAAAAAATTGCAAATTTCATAAGTTCCAGTGGTGTTTAAAACCGTTCACCTCCATTTATATGCATTATGTGATTGTGGACTAAATGTTAGATTTACTCGACTTTGAAATTGAAAAAAAATTTTCATCATGCAAAAACTACATACCTCTGAAGCTGAAGATTTAACAATAGAAGTGTTACAAAGAGTATAATCAATTTTACATTTTGCAAATATATATGTTAACATATTTTTATGAAGAGTTTTACTTGGTTTAAATTAAATTAGACTGACTTTAGCAAGTTGTCATAACAAAGTAAAGTTGCCAAGAGTTTGAAACTCTTTTGTTAGACTTTACACATGTATACATTTCTCATCCATTCAACAGAGAAATGACTGCTCTGGTGGCCTAGTGGTTAGAGCATCCGCCTCGGATGCAGGAGGTCGTGGGTTCGATCCCCGGCCGAGTCATATCAAAGACTTACAAAAATGGTACTAGCAGCTTCCTCACTTGGCACTCAGCATTACGAGGTTAATGTTAGGACTTGTAGGACTGGTGTCAGGATAATGTGACTGGGTGGGACGTCATGCTGCATGTCTGCAACATGATGCCCCAGTGCTAGACATCACTATAATCAGCCACACTGCAGACATTGTAGTGATGTGACTGAAAGATTATTAGAGCTACATTAAAAATCCAAATCACACACACACACACAACAGAAATTTAGTTGTTTTGCTAACCTTACTTTTCTTATCTCGGTCTGGTGTCCACATGCTAAGAACTACTTTTAAAAAAAAGAAACCCTTGTTATTTCTGCTCTGCTTTTCTAAAATCAAGCAACAACAACAGCAGATATATTATACAGAATATCCCGTATAGCAATTTATGGTCTCTCTAACTTTGAGAACATCATGTAAAACATTTTGAGAGAGACAAACACACACAAAGTCAAGTTATATTGTATCGTGCTTGAAACTGTAGTTCATTCCGCTCAGCTTGGCGAATTTTATCCTATTTTTAAGCTAAACTCGGTAAATTTTCAGGTCATCGTCATTAATTGTAGCTAAAAGTACCTAATTAGTTTTAAATACATTGTGTAAAATGAATTAGGTACTGTTAGCTACATTTAATGATGCTGACCTGAACATTTTCTGAGCTACAAACGGAACTTTGACATAAATCACTGCTCCATGCATGCAGACTATACACATCACTGGCTAAAAGAATGAAAAATTCTAACTCTCTCAAGATCTTTTGTAATGACCACTACAGCTAGAAATGTGCTATATCAGACCTGCATTCTTCAAACTTTGCCAGTTAACATGGCGCCCTTAACAGTGCCAGTTGAATACAAAATTTTAAACAAATGAAAATTCCTACACTTACCAGTCAGAGTGGTTCATTTGTCAGTCCACACGCTATTCCATGAGAAAATGTCCACATGGTATATCATCCATTGATAATAATAGCAACACTTGCCATATTTACATTAATTGAAAATAGTAATTTCCAAGAATATCATGAATTAGACATATCCTCTGGCACTACATTTTAGTTAGAACTGTATGGAAGATGTACCCAATATTGTCATGTATTGTACTGTTCCCTACCATAGAACATTTTCCAAATTAGAACTGATGAAAGTTAAATCTTAACCGTATCCAAGATATTAATTACTTATTGTTATTTTTATATGACACCCATCGATTAAGGGTGATACTACAGTAATAATGGTAAATGGTTTTATGCTTCTATTTTCTCATATGTAGAATTTGTTTACTTAGGGTCAACAGGTGGCCCAATTACCCTCATTAACATATTCGTATAAATGAACAGTACTGTATTTTGAACAACAATAGCCTGTGTCTCTTTATGCTTTTTGTGAAATACTTCCACACCTAATAATTATAACTTTTTTCTTCATTCTTTTCCCTATTCTAAGAACATTATATATACCAATAGCTAGATTCTACTTTGGTAATTATTCAGATTTTCATAAAAGAGTACATAACCTGATGACCTTCATATAGAGTGATTAGCAATAACAGTACCTGATGAAAAATACTGTTTTGAATCTGTTAACTAAATTGCAAAAGTGCAGGGGTATTTTAATTTAATTTGAAAAAACTGACTGAGAAAAACAATCTGTGTCAGTGTTTGTACCAGACAAGGAAATCCCAGTCATGGGGTTACATCATATATCACTTTGCTCCAGTGTATTTGTCATAATGTATACAATAATGTGCTAAAAGTCTGATTAAAATTAAATAATAAAATCAAAACAATTTTTTTTAAACATAAAATTTTATGTTGATTGTAGCTTTTGTTAATAGATTTTTAATCTTCCTGTACTGGTGATTGACATGCACTTTAATCTTCCTGTACTGGTGATTGATGTACACTTTAATCTCCCTGTAATGGTGATTGACATACACTTTAATCTTCCTGTACTGGTGATTGACATAAACTTTAATCTTCCTGTACTGGTGATTGATGTACACTTTAATCTCCCTGTAATGGTGATTGACATACACTTTAATCTTCCTGTACTGGTGATTGACATGCACTTTAATCTTCCTGTACTGGTGATTGATGTACACTTTAATCTCCCTGTAATGGTGATTGACATACACTTTAATCTTCCTGTACTGGTGATTGACGTACACTTTAATCTTCCTGTACTGGTGATTGATGTACACTTTAATCTTCCTGTACTGATGATTGATGTGCACTTTAATCTGCCTGTACTGGGTGATTGATGTACCTTTTAATCTTCCTGTACTGATGATTGTTGTACACTTTAATCTGCCTGTACTGGTGATTGATGTACACTTTAATCTTCCTGTACTGGTGATTGACATGCACTTTGATCTTCCTGTACTGGTGATTGATGTACACTTTAATCTCCCTGTAATGGTGATTGATGTAAACTTTAATCTTCCTGCACTGGTGATTGACATACACTTTGATCTTCCTGTACTGGTGATTGATGTACACTTTAATCTCCCTGTAATGGTGATTGATGTAAACTTTAATCTTCCTGTACTGGTGATTGACATACACTTTGATCTTCCTGTACTGGTGATTGACGTACACTTTAATCTTCCTGTACTGGTGATTGATGTACACTTTAATCTTCCTGTACTGGTGATTGATGTACACTTTAATCTGCCTGTACTGGGTGATTGATATACCCTTTAATCTTCCTGTACTTGTGATTGTTGTACACTTTAATCTGCCTTTACTGGTGATTTACATACACTTTAATCTTCCTGTGCTGGTGATTGACATAAACTTTAATCTTCCTGTGCTGGTGATTGACATACACTTTAATCTTCCTGTAATGGTGTTTGACATACACTTTAATCATCCTGTACTGGTGATTGTTGTACACTTTAATCTGCCTGTACTGGTGATTGACATACACTTTAATCTTCCTGTATTTGTGATTGTTGTACACTTTAATCTGCCTGTACTGGTGATTGATGTACACTTTAATCTTCCTGTACTTGTAACTGTTGTGCACTTTAATCTTCCTGTACTTGTGATTGTTGTACACTTCAATCTTCCTGTGCTGGTGATTGTTGTACACTTTAATCTTCCTGTATTTGTGATTGTTGTACACTTTAATCTGCCTGTACTAGTGATTGACGTACACTTCAATCTTCCTCTACTGGTGATTGACTTGCACTTTTATCTTCCTGTACTGGTGAGTTACTTGCACATATTAAACTGTCAGACTTAAAATTGTACCATAAAATCCTGGCATCTGCATTTGTTTATTCCAGTTGTGGAATCTGAGGACTGGGAATTGTGCCAAGACAATTTTAGCTCATGATGGTCCCATGTGGGCAATGAAACGCCGAGATAATACTTTAGCCACTGTCTCTCAAGACAGGACAGTAAGTTGAGTATGAATTGGCAGTACAGAAAATGGCACTGTAAATTATTATATATCTAATTCTATTACTTTAATATTTTATTTAATAAGTATAGAATAATGAAATTTATGACAGATATATGAACATGTTTTGAAAATAACACTTAAGATTGTAGTGTTTCTAATAATATTGCAATAATAGTAATGTACAGTTATTAAAAATATATTCAGATAGGTAATTAAAATATATTTGTGCTGAAGTCATTGTTTTTCAGTTTTGTTATATTGTTGTCCTGGTTAAATATTTCTCTACAAAAAATTATTAGCAACAAGCATCAAAGGGTGTTGCTATAAATTATATTCACTGCAGGTACTTGTTGGTAATATTCACTAGTTTAGGTTTCTGCATTGTAAGTTTGATTTGGAACCACATACCTTGGAATACATGCATGATAATATTTCATTCATGGCACTCTGATATAATAATGTTACTTAATATTTTGGTGCCATCATCCGCTTGAAGAAAATTTATATTTCATAAGTATATCACACCTTTGCTTTGGGGAGGGCTGATTATTTGGTACATAATTTTAAGTAAAGAAAATACACTCATATAAACCTTTTTTTTACCAGATAAAAGTCTGGGACATTGGTCGATGTCTACTGCAGACCACACTGTTTGGTCACAATTCAGCTGTCTTTGCCATAGACATGGATGAAGAGGGAAAGCTAGTCATTTCAGGATCTGCAGACAAGGTACTGTAGAAAAATCGTATTAACGTTTCTCAAGTCCCTCTTTTCATGGACATGCCTGCAGAGTTTATCTTGATAGATGGAGCATATTTGTGGGGTCTTTAAAATTTGTATTTGAAGCAACCACAAATTCTCAAGAATTGGGTCACCAGGAATACAAAATAAATTGACAGAATGCAAATATTACACATTAAGCAAACCTTAGACTCCAATCTGCCATCACACTGTATTTTTCCCATGAGAAAAACAGGGGAGCAGTCTAATAAATTTATCAAAATGTAAGATTGGTTTTACTATCACACAAGCATATCCATGGTGAATATTTGCCAAAAATGTGTCAAAATGTGAGTGTATTATCATCGGACAAATATGGTAATGTAAGAGCATGTCTGTATTCATACTGTGCAGTTGGTAATGGGTTGTACATTGTATACCAGCATGTACAGTACTTGTACTTAAGACATGTTTCATCTATATATTGTGTACAGGCATGTACAGTACTTAAGTAATGTTTCATCCATACTTTCCTCGTTGTATACAGGCATGTACAGTACTTATGACATGCTTCATTCATATTTTCCTTATTGTATGCAGGCATATAGAGTACTTGCATCACGTTTCATCCATACTTTCCTCATTGTATGCAGGCATGTACAGTACTTATGACATGCTTCATCCATACTTTCCTCATTGTATGTAGGCATGTACAGTACTTATGACATGCTTCATCCATACTTTCCTCATTGAATGCAGGCATGTACAGTACTTATGACATGCTTCATTCATGCTTTCCTTATTGTATGCAGGAATATACAGTATTTTTGACATGCTTCATTCATATTTTCTTTATTGTGTACAGACATGTACAGTACTTATGACATGCTTCATCCATACTTTCCTCATTGTATGTAGGCATGTACAGTACTTATGACATGCTTCATCCATATTTTCCTTACTGTATGCAGGCATATACAGTACTTATGACATGCTTCATCCATATTTTCCTCATTGTATGCAGGCATGTATAGTACTTATGACATGCTTTATTCATACTTTCCTCATTGTATACAGGCATGTACAGTACTTATGACATGCTTCATCCATACTTTCCTCATTGTATGCAGGCATGTACAGTACTTATGACATGCTTCATCCATACTTTCCTCATTGTATGTAGGCATGTACAGTACTTATGACATGCTTCATCCATATTTTCCTTACTGTATGCAGGCATGTACAGTACTTATGACATGCGTCATCCATACTTTCCTCATTGTATGTAGGCATGTACAGTACTTATGACATGCTTCATCCATATTTTCCTCATTGTATGCAGGCATGTACAGTACTTAAGTAATGTTTCATTCATACTTTCCTCATTGTATGTAGGCATGTACAGTACTTATGACATGCTTCATCCATATTTTCCTCATTGTATGTAGGCATGTACAGTACTTATGACATGCTTCATCCATATTTTCCTCATTGTATGTAGGCATGTACAGTACTTATGACATGCTTCATCCATATTTTCCTCATTGTATGTAGGCATGTACAGTACTTATGACATGCTTCATCCATACTTTCCTCATTGTATGTAGGCATGTACAGTACTTATAACATGCTTCATCCATATTTTCCTTACTGTATGCAGGCATGTACAGTACTTATGACATGCTTCATCCATACTTTCCTCATTGTATGTAGGCATGTACAGTACTTATGACATGCTTCATCCATATTTTCCTCATTGTATGCAGGCATGTACAGTAGTTAAGTAATGTTTCATTCATAGTTTCCTCATTGTATACAGGCATGTACAGTACTTATGACATGCTTTATTCATACTTTCCTCATTGTATACAGGCATGTACAGTACTTATGACATGCTTCATCCATATTTTCCTCATTGTATACAGGCATGTACAGTACTTATGACATGCTTCATTCATACTTTCCTTACTGTATGCAGGCATATACAGTACTTGCATCATGTTTCATCCATACTTTACTGGCAAAAAAAAATGAGATGCTGAAATGGAGACTGATGTCTCTTGCAAATTGGTTACAATGACTTTTTAAGAATGTAAGAATTTAGTTAGAATTTTTAAAGTTTATATAAGAAAAAAGACCATTGTAAGGTTGGTGATATTCAATACATAAATTGGTGACTTTTTGAGTGTGTTCTTTTACAATGCCTTCTTATCAAAACATTCAGTCTTGGTTGCATATTCAATCTAAAGAGGAACACATTATAAGTTATGCTTTCTTTCTTTATTTATTGATTTTATTATTATCTATCTATGATGGTCCTGACAGCTCATACACTTGCAAAATATATCAATGCTTAATAATGTTCCATCTTGAGAGACAATGGCTAGAGTATTATCTCTTTCTGAGCCGCAGTTCATCATCTCCAAGGATTAGTACACAAAAGCCATGACTGGTTGCAGCTGTTGTTCCCTATACATGCTTTGAAAAAAGATCAAGAATTAGGATAATGGAACCATACTGAATGTGACAGAGCAGTGTTATGATGTGATGTTAGTAGCATTTTAAAGCTATCCTTAAACTTCATCTGCATTATGATTTGTCACTAAAAATTAAGAATCCATGGGTTTCTTTCTCAATTATGGTGTTCAGATTCAGCACGAAAATCACAGAAGAGAAAAGATCACAGTAAAATCAAACTAAATTAAGTGTCATAAATTTTTCACTTTTCTCCATATAGCATTTTAACACCAAATTATCAAAATTGTATCACTGGCATTATCCTACCAAGGGAGGTAACCCACAGTGAGGAATATGACCTATCTGTAACATTTAGATACACAATTCAAAATACAGTATCTTTAAAGAAATTAATTTGTTAAAAAGTAGGTGGGGTTTATTATTATACAAATATATCCTTGGCAAATATTTGCCAAACGTTTGTACAAAGAGGGATGAGGAGGCTCGTTATCCAATAAATGGGAGTAACTTGTGAATAGAATAGAGCCATTTCCCATGCAATAAATACTTTTGTTTAACAAATATGTATGCACTGGAGATTTTCTATGAAATAAAATAAATTAAAAATACAATTAGAAAGTCTCCAGTGCAAATCACTAGACCGCTCCAGTGCCCTAAATGGTTAGTGTGTCCACCTGGGATGTGGTAGGTCACAGGTTTGAAACCCAGCCAATTCATACCAAAGACTTATAAAAATGGTACTTGCAGCTGCCTTGCTTGGCGCTCAGCATTAAGGGGTTAGTGTTAGGACTGGTCGGCCTGGTCAGGATAATGTGACTGGGTGGGACATGATGCTTCATGTCTGCAGCATGATGCCCCAATGCTCGACATCATTGTAAACTGCCGCACTGCAGACATCGTAGCAATATTACTGATTTTTTTTTAAAGCTACGTTAAATATCTCAATCACACACACACCCAGTGCAAATCACTTAAAGTGGTCACAGATATAATTGCACTGACCAACTTTATCACTGGTTGCTTCCAAAAGATTATAAAAAGTGCAACTTGAGTGTAATAAAATTCTACTGAAAGAATATTTTGATAGTGGTAATATATTGATGCTATTATTGCATTGCTATATATTTGTCCTGGTGCTAGTTCCCAGTGAAAAGTTAGTATTCCCTTTTCAAATTAGTAATTGGAGATCAAGAATTAAAAAAAAACATGATCCCAGTTTGATATCTTTGCCCACCATTTTTCCTTGGGCTTTATGCACTTCTACAAATGTATCTTGAGCACTCAACAGTTTCACCATTTAAATTATCTTATGGCATTTCTTCTGTCAATCATATCCTTTTGTATGTAACTTATTTTTCTCCACAGCTCTTTTATGATTTTCTTGTATCTGTGTCCCATTTAATTGAGTTTCATGGTTTTTAATACCTCTCTACTGAATTGGTTTTTCAACCCTGTATTTGTAACTGATGTTAGGATAATGATTTCCGTCCCAATGACTTTTCTATCTGTGTTATTTCTTTATTTCATTTTCAGCATTATATATCTCAAGTTGTTTGTAAATGCAGCCATAAAAAGGCTGCATGATACACAAACTCCACTTGTTTATTGTGTGCTGTGTGTGTACACAATGACAGTTGTCCCTATTGTTGTCTTAGGCCTGAATAAGTATGGAAATTAGCAGAAAAATTGCCATGCTTATAGGATCATGAAAAAGGGACCTGCTTCTTCCTTTTCATCTGTGGGAGACTCTTCCCATCCCAAGAGGGGTCTGCAACATTTCCCAATTTAGGGAGGTTGCCATGTGTCACATGCAAGTGGTCCATTGCCTTTTCCTGGGTATGGAAGTCGCAAGCTCCTGAAAGGAGTGAGAAACACTGCTGATTGGTGGGACTGCTTCTTCAAGATGGGTATCCTCATTATGTCCTAATGGAGGTAGGTTGCCAGCATCCAGTAGCAGGACCTGCCTTCCCAATGCAAGGGAGGTGCAGTGTTCTCCCTGCTAGAGTAGACCTGTTTAAATTAATGGAATGTCATTCATTGAAGTCAAGTTCCTTGAACAAAGACCACCCAGTATGGTCTACATCATCTGAATGGACATTAATTTGCCTAGTCATCAGGCATCAAGCAGCTGGCACTGGTTACTGGGTGGTGTATCAGCCACCAAGGTTGTGAGTTTCTCTTTTTTTCCTACCATGATACTTTAGATGACTTTGCCATCATTTTATGAATCAGCGGACTGGGCATCCTTACTTCCTCCATCCTTGTTATTAAAGGAGGGGGAGTTGGACTGCCTCTCACCACCTTCTGCATCCCAAGGAAATCATCAATCCCTTTCTTCAGGGAAGAGAGAACAGTGGATTAGTCTTGTTGAACTTCCAATCATAGGTTCCAGTCTCCAAGGAGGGATAGGAGATGGAATAGTCCCACCTTGCTCCAAGAGCAAAGAAAGAACAATGTAGTGTCAATTTTGGTTGACACAGATAAGTTCCCCTCAAAATACAGTTTTGTTTTGTCCTTCCCCTCAGTTGGGGACACCATCTTTGTCCCACCCTATGGATCAGTTGATGAAGAAGGATGAAGTGTGAATCTTTGAGAAGGTGGTAAATGTAGCTTGGTGACTTCTTGGTGGTTGACCTCATTTACTCCCAGTACCTTCTTCCCCCAGATCAGTGTCCAAAATTCTTGAGATCATCAGATGTTTGGATTCGTTCCAGTTTTGAGAGGCTGTCTTGGGCACAACCTTAACTGGATCTGGTGTTGCTCCCTTCATCAGCATTGGGTAAGGAGCCAGCACATATATCTTGAGGCCAAGAAGCAGCCAGACAGTAGAAGAGTGGTCTGTCTCTTCTTGATCACTTCAATCAATCCCAGGTTGCAGCATCATTACCAGGAATTATTATCTGCAGCTCTTTTGCAGAGATTGTTGGAGGCAATTGCCAAGAATTGAGACATGTGCTGTTAATATTTTTGGCATTCTCTTTTGAGCTTCTTCACCTCCATGTGAAGAAGGGTTTGGAGACAACAAAGGTTTTTCTGGAACATAGCAAAAGCCTTTTGTGGTCTGTTTTCTTGATGTATAGACATTCGTTTGTCTTATTTCCAGTACCCTTGTTTCCGTTCTTCCATCCCCTCCTTGTCAGTACTTCAGTACCCTTGTTCCATTCTCTCAGACCGCCTTGTCAGTACTTCCGGTACCCTTGTTTCTGTCTCTGGCCCTGCTCCTTCGCACTACTGCCTATTCTCCTGCCCCTCCATGTCTTCTTCTCTCTCTAATCTTCAGGTGGCATCCTATCCCACCCAGAAAGCTTCCCTAGAAGCCTTTGTTCCAAATCTCATCTGAAGTTCCCAGGACTCCCTTCCTGCCCTTTTAATGAGTGCACACCTTTGGCACTCTGAGCACAGTCTAGCGTCTCCATCTTCCCTATGATCTGCTCTCACTAAGTGTCCAAACATGCACTCATTCTTTCACAGTGAATCACAGTAACAGAATAATGTCTGGCTGCATGAGAAACCCACTCAAAATTTGACTATCTTAGTTCTGATTGGATAGCTTTGGTCTCTTTAAAAACTGTCTTGGGTATCAGCACTGATACATTATTATGTTGGGTTTCCAGCCTCTAAGACTAACCTGACCAGTGACACCACTGCTGATTGCAAAACAAACAGAGTTTCTCACCACCATGGCAAGGTTCCCCTTTTGAAGTAACTGCGAATTTGACCATAACACAATGGCTGAGGTAGTTTCTTTGTTTCAGAATCAGTCTAAAGTCATAATATTATATAACATGTATTGACATTACCCAAAGTACTTCGAAAACATTTGTTAGCAAATTTTCTCACGCAACATGAAATAAATGTTCGCTGAAACGTGTCTCTGTTCCCATATACATGTCAATAAAAGACACTCAGAGACTCACATAATTCTCATATGAAAAGATGTCTTTTATATAGAGGTAAATTTGATTTAAAAATTAACTAAATATTGGTCTTTAGGACCAGTGTCACTTATATAGTACTGTGGTAATAAATTGATCTTGAAAATTTACTAAACATTAACCTTTAGGACTTGTGTCATTTAGGTAAAGTTGATTGCAAATTAACTAAACATTGGCCTTTATGAGCAGTGTCCTTTATATACATGGTGTTGACAAATACAGGTCTTCATAGTAAGTGTCTTCTTGGTGTCCCCAAAAAAAGACATGTCAATACTTTTACAACAACAATAGCACTAATGCTTGAATGATCTTTGTTTCCAGAGTGTTAAAATCTGGAGTTTGGAGACCGGGAAGTGCAAAAGAACATTTTGGGTCAGTCCAACAACATCCGTCATGGCGGTCAGTTACAGTAAGGGATACTTTGCCTGTTCATATGGGGAAACCATCTGCCTGTACAAAGCTGAAGGACCAAAGACACCTCTACGGACCTATCAGGAGCACAATAAAAGGTAAGAAAGGAAGTCATTCACTTACTTAACAATGATTGATGGCATAGTAATGTTTTAAAACTTTTTTTAAACATCATATATTTTCATCAATAGTGTTTCAAACAATCTAGAACCACCGAATTTTTTGTATCAGTTCTTGTTAATTTTCTCACACCACAGTTTTAAATATATGTGTACTAATAGGGATTTTATAGACAAGGTATCAACACACTACACTGATTTAAATACATATTCCCTAGTAGGGACTTTATACAGACAATTATCAGCACATTACACTGATTTAAACACATATTCCCCTAATAAGGACTTTATACAGACAAATCTCAGCCCACTGTACTGATTTAAATACATATTCTGTAATAAGGACTTTATACAGACAAGTATCAGTACATTATACTGATTTAAATACATATTCCCTAGTAGGGACTTCATACAGACAAGCAAGAGCACACCCTACATGGATTTGAATACATATTCCTTAATAGGGACTTTATACAGACAAGTATTAGCACACTACATAGATTTAAATACATATTCCCTAGTATGAACTTTATACAGACAAGCAAGAGTACACTACATGGATTTAAATACATATTCCCTAATAGGGACTTTATACAGACAAGTATTAGCACACTACATGGATTTAAATAAATATTCCCTAATAAGGACTTTATACAGACAAGTATAAGCACACTACAATGATTTAAATACATGTACCTTTTTCATATTAGGGACTTTATATAGAGAACTGCTCCGGTGACCAAGTGGTTAGAGTGTCCGCCTCAGATACAGGAGGTTGTGGGTTTGATTCCCAGCCAAATCATACCAAAAACTTACAAAAATGATACTAACAGCTGCCTCACTTGGCGCTCAGCATTGAGAGGTTAATGTTAGGACTGGTGGTCCTGGTGTTGGGATAATGTGACTGGATGGGACATCATGCTACATGTCTTTGGCATGATGCCCCACTGCTAGACATCACTATAAACTGCCACACTGCAGACAGTGTAGCGATATGACTGAATTTTTAAAAAATCGACATTAAAAATCCAAATCACGCACACACACTTTATATAGATAAGTATCAGGACCCTACACTGACTTAAATAGTTGTAGGGACTTTATATAGATGAGTGTCAAAAAAGTACACTGATTTAAATACATATTCCCTAATAAGGACTTTATATAGGCAATTATCAGCACACTACACTGAATTAAACACATATTCCCTAATAAGGACTTTATACAGACAAGTATTGCACACTACACTGATTTAAACACATATTTCCTAATAAGGACTTTATACAGACAAGTATTGGCACACTACACTGATTTAAATACATATTCTCTAATAAGGACTTTATACAGACAAGTATTGGCACACTACACTGATTTAAATACATATTCTCTAATAAGGACTTTATACAGACAAGTATTGGCACACTACACTGATTTAAACATATTCCCTAATAAGGACTTTATACAGACAAGTATTGGCACACTACACTGATTTAAACACATATTCCCTAATAGGGACTTTATACAGACAAGTATTCGCACACTACACTGATTTAAACACATATTCCATAATAAGGACTTTATACAGACAAGCATTGGCACACTACACCAATTTAAATACAGCAGATTGAAAATGTATTCATGTTTTCTCAGGGTGTCATGTACTTTTCATTGACTTTATCAATTTCTTTCACATGTCCGTTATTGCAATTATCGCAATTGCATAATGATTTTATCCTTCATCATTAAATAAGAGAGACCGCTCCGGTGTCCTAGTGGTTAGAGCATCCACCTCTGATGCTGGAGGTTGCAGGTTTGAACCTCAGTCATACTAAAGACATATAAAATGGTACTAACAGCTGCCTTGCTAGGCGCTCAGCATTAAGAGGTTAGTGTTAGGACTGGTTGGCCTGGTGTCAGGATAATGTGACTGGGTGGGACATCATGCTAAATGTCTATGACATGATGCCCAAGTGCTTGACATCACTATAAACTGCCATACTGCAGACATCATAACGATATGACTGAAAAATGGTTAAACCTACATTAAAAATCCAAATCACACACACACACACACATTAAATTAGAGACAGAATCACAATCATGTCAGCATTGCTCAAATCTCTACCAGAGTTCATAGCTCTTGGACACACTAAAGTAATAAGTGATACGATATTTAAAGCTATGTAATAATCACATCATCTTAGGCTATGTATAAAATGTTCTTGTTACAACAGTTACATTTGTAAATACAGTTGTGCTTTCATTAATGTCATATTAAGGGATTATAGGCTGATGATTGTGGTATGACAGTATTGAATTTAGACTTGCTGAATTGTGCTTGGTGACAGAGTGAAGTTTGGTCTTTCAGTAAGCATACATGCCAACCATTATGCTTTTGGCTTAATCATTACACTTTTTTCCACTAAATTACGCCTTACACGTAAATGTATTCGGATTACACGTTCGATATATCCCCCTCCAAAAAAAGTTATAATTTGTTCTCATTTTTATTAACATCTCATTAATCCCACAGACCGTATTCTAAAAAAGATGGCTTCTGTGTAACTACGACATAAGAGTACGCTTGTCCGTGGACTTACATGCACTTTCTTAACAGTATTATGTTCTATTTAAAGCAGTTGCCCTATTTCCAAGAAGTAGGCTGGTTCTACTTTCAAACTTTTGACCTCGGTTTCTATTTATAGCAGCTGTATGGTTTAGTTAGGATAGAACAGACTGGTTTTCTAACTTGTAATCTTTGCTCGCAGATTCTTTGTTCAAATTGATAACTGGTACAGAACCAGTCTGTAGGTATTTGTCGCTAAAAGTCAAGTTGGACTTATTCTAGTTGATGTGTGTGTTAGAGTAAAAATGTTTTCAAATAATTTCACAGATGGATTAGAAAAGATGAAAAATCGATTCAGAGATGAATACATGAACTACATATTACAGTGTTCCATTCTAGGGCAGCTTCATGCCCCTTGCAGGCTGTATGGAAAGGATTTTAATATTGGTCATGGTGGTAAAACAAAGAAACCTTGAATTAGCTCGTTTTACTAACTCCAGTACTAAGGTAACTTCTTTCTTCACAGCAGAACTAAATTGTGGACACAAATTTTATAAATGCAGAGGCTTTATGTACCGAGTTCTTAAAAGAACACAGACTACCCCTAGCAGTAGAAGACTACATTGGTCCTTTGTTCAAACGAATGTTTCCTGATTCCAAAGTTGCAGAAAATATGCATGTGTAAGAACAAAATCATCCAATATTGTTAGGTGTTTAGTAGAAGATACTTCACTTAAAATCGCAGAAGCCATGAAAATGGGTCATTTAGTATTGCAACAGACAGGAGTAGTGATTATGATGACAAAGAGTTGTACCCAGTCTGTGTAAGAGACTTTGACAACAAAAAGGGCAAAGTCAGAGTGCTCTTCTTTCATTACCAGAATTAACAGTAGATTCCACTGGAGAAAACAATTTTTTATTTGCTTTCTAATGCTTTGAATAAATATAAGTTGGCAGAACTGTATGGGGTTTTCAGCTGATGCTGCATCAGTGATGACAGGAATTCATAATGGAGTTGCATTCTATATTTTGAAAAATGTCTCATCATTGTTCATATCAGGTTGTCTCTGTCATATGATGCACCATACTGCAAGAAAGGCTGCTGATAAATTAGAAGGAGAACTCCTGAAGTATCAAGTTGGCACTCTACTGACAATGTACTTCATGGGGACAGAGTTGATTTTGTCATCTTATTTGCCAGCTAAAAGACCCAGTAACTGGAAGAGATAAATTTCCTCTTCTTTGTCAGGTTATGAAAGGAATATTGGTTCTTTACCATTCTAATGCTGACTGTGAGAGATTGTTCAGCATTGTTGACAAAAGTAAAACTGAATTTAGATCCAGGCTCTGTAATAACCCAGCACTTAGTGTTCTGCTGTTGTGCAAAACATTTATAGTCTCAGCTGGTACAAAGTGTTTTGAAATGCAATATGAGAGTATGTTGCTTTTTAAAGCTCAAAGTGTTATATATGAAAACTTGAAGCAGTAATTGATGTTAAAAGTCCAGAGGGATAAATAAATCATTTTGTAAATGTGCTCATTGAATTTTATCATGTTATATGTGGATTACTCTTTTTCTGCTTGGATTACTCTTTGTCCGCTTGGATTACACATTTTCCTCAAAGGGGTTGGTAGGTATGAGTAAGGTATGTAAAATACCTGTCTCCATGTTCATCAGTCTATCTCTTTGTCTCCATGTCTATCTGTCTATCTCTTTGTCTACATGTCTATCTGTCTATCTCTTTGTCTCCATGCCCATCTGTCTCTTAGTCTCCTTGTCCATCTGTCTATCCCTTTGTCTCCATGCCTATCTCTTTATCTCTTTGTCTCCAATTCCATCTGTCTATCTCTTTGTCTCCATGCCCATCCGTCTCTTAGTCTCCTTGTCCATCTGTCTATTTCTTTGTCTCCATGTCTATCTGTTTATCTCTTTGTCCCCAATTCCATCTGTCTATCTCTTTATCTCCAGTTCCATCTATCTCTTTGTCTCCATGTCCATCAGCCAATCTCATTGTCTGTGTTTCCATCTATTTCTTTGTCTACATGTCCATCAGTCGATTTCTTTGTCTCCAATTCCATCGGTCTATCTCTTTGTCTCCAGTTCCATCTGTCTTCCTCTTTGTCTCCATGTCCATCAGTCAGTTTCATTGTCTCCATTTCCATCTATCTCTTTGTCTCTTTGTACATCGGTCGATCTTTTTGTGTCCATGTCCATCAGTATATCTCCTTGTCTGTGTTCATCTATCTTTGTGTCTCCTTGTCCATCAGTCAATGTCTTTGTCTCCATTTCCATCTTTCTCTTTGTCTCATCATCCATCTGTCTATCTCTTTGTCTCCATGCCCATCTGTCTATCTCTTTGTCTCCATGTACAGCTATCTCTTTGTGTTCATGCCCATCTATCTCTTTGTCTCTATGTCCATCTGTTTGTCTCTTTGTATGTACATCTATCTCAGAGTCTGTCTCCATGTCCACCTATCTTTGTCTCCTTGTCCATTTATCTCTGTCTCCATGTCCATCTGCTGATCTCTTTGACTCCATGTCCATCTTTATATTTCTGTGTCTCCATGTGCATTTGTCTATCTCTTTTTCTCCATGTCTTCTGCCAATCTGTTTGTTTCCATGTCCATCTATCTCTTTATATCCATGTACATTTGTCTGTCTCTTTGTCTCCATGTCTATCTGCTGGTCTCTTTGTCTCCATGTCCATCTGTCTAACTCTTTGCATGTCCATTTGTATATCTCTTTGTCTCCAATTCCATCTATCTCTTTGTCTCCATGCCCATCTGTATATCTCTTTGTCTCCATGTCCATCTGTATATCTCTTTGTCTCCATGTCCACCTGTCTAACTCTTTGTCTCCATGTGCATTTGGCTATCTCTTTGTCTCCATGTCTATCTGCTGGTCTTTTTGTTTCCATGTCCATCTCTCTATCTCTTTATATCCATGTGCATTTGTATGTCTCTTTGTCTCCATGTCTATCTGCTGGTCTCTTTGTCTTCATGTCCACCTGCCTAACTCTTTGTCTTCATGTCCATCTGTCTAACTCTTTGTCTCCATGTCCACCTGTCTAACTGTTTGTCTCCATATCCACCTGTCTATCTCTTTATCTCCATGTACATTTGTTGGTCTCTTTGTCTCCATGTCTATCTGCTGATCTCTTTGTCTCCATGTCCATGTGTCTATCTCTGTTTCCACTTACATCTGTCTATCTTTTTGTCTCCATGTTTATCTGGCTATCTCTGTCTCCATGTACATCTGTCTAACTCTTTGTCTCCATGTCCACCTGTCTATCTCTTTATCTCCATGTACATTTGTTGGTCTCTATGTCTATCTGCTGATCTCTTTGTCTCCATGTCCATGTGTATATCTCTGTTTCCACTTACATCTGTCTATCTCTTTGTCTCCATGTCCATCTGGCTATCTCTGTCTCCTTGTACATCTGTCTATCAATTGTATCCATGTCCATCTATCTCTTCACATCAGTTATCTGTTTGTTTCTATGTCAGTACAAGTTTTCATTTCCAGAATCAGTTTAATAAAGTACTGAAAATATTTACCAAACTTGATACACATATCAGGCAAGTTGCATAGATATGCATTTTGATACTTAGAATTTTCAATATACAGTATTTATTATGCTGCCTTCTTACTGGT
The DNA here is from genome assembly GCA_028554795.2 of Sinohyriopsis cumingii. Taxonomy (NCBI): domain Eukaryota; kingdom Metazoa; phylum Mollusca; class Bivalvia; order Unionida; family Unionidae; genus Sinohyriopsis; species Sinohyriopsis cumingii. The sequence goes on from CM068832.1 coordinate 96,638,188, forward strand.
GCCATAACATGACATGTCATGCCAAAAACGCAACTTTTTCCTCCAAAATCCCTTGACATGGTCGTGTTTTGAAAAGACAGTTTTCAATAATCTTCAAACCATAAAATATTTGGCACAATGAATGGAACATTCTGATTAGGTCTCTTCATTATTTTCTACTATCTTAAAAATTTTGAGATGCTAACTGTTAATTAACTGATACTTTCCAAGATGATTTGAGCCATGAAATTGATTGATTGAAAGAAAGTAATAATTACTTACTCATGTGCACACAGTTGATTTATGTTGATAAAGAGTTAATATACAGACTGGACAGAGGCATTTATTACTGCTTTATTACATGTAAGACTACCATTCAAGTTGAAATTATTATGTCTTTTGCCCCTTCCCACAGTAAAATGGCCTGTCTCAAATGTGATGTATATTCATTTTCTATGGTAATATTATTACTTTTAATACTTTTACTACTACTACTATTAATAATAATAATAATAATAATAATAATAATAATAATAATAATAATTATAATAATAACAACAACAACAACAAAGACTTTATTTTCAGAGGGTGACACAATTACTTTTAAAGAACTAATCTACCTTGAAGCCCTCTATTATAACATACAAGATACAAGCTAATAATAGCACACACACATGCACACAGAAGCAAATACACAGTATATAAATAACTATTCACATAAATGTTACGTTGCTGCAGAAAGGAAAATAAAACACAGGAGGTGGTTGATACTTTGATAAGTACACCATTTTTTATGATTTAATCCATTCAATACATCCATTGTGGAAGGAAAAGATGCTTAGAGCTGATTTAATATGATGTTGAATGTTATTCCAAACAAGTGCACCTAAAAATAGAAAGCTATATTTATATAGCTGATCCTTATTTGGCTTGGGTTACCCATACTTTTAAAGTTTGCCCTTGTATTACAAGGTGATCTTAGATTTGGGGTACTGGTACATTCTCTTTCCCAGAAAATGGTGTTCAGGGAAGTGGGGGGAAAATTTTGTAAACACCTGATACATTTTTGCTTTGCCTTTCTCAGTAATATTCTTTCATGTATTGGTAATACTTTGAAAGTAAGCACTGCAGTTTGAACATTTTCTCTTTGCTGATTAAGAATTATTTTACATGCCCTTTCCTAAAATCTGGAAATTTTTCTCATATTTGTAGGAGTTGTGTTCCCCAAAATTATATATCATTAGTCAAGATGTGGTGGAATGTAACTTTTGTAAAAAGTAACTCCGTAATGTAATGCAATTAATGCCTTGATTTTCTTTAGGAGCCAAAGGTAAGAGTTTATTTTCTTAGAAATATTATTTATATGATGAGACCATTGCAAGTTATTATCTATAAATAATCCAAGAATTCTATCTAAATACATGATTTTTGAGATCTTTGTTATCAAAGAGAACATGGAGCATATTAGTTTTCAGTCTTGCTGTTTTCTTCTGTCTTTGTTTTGTCCTTATTGAGATCATACATATTCCATTGCACCGTATTTGAAGTCTGTTGAGTTTGAAGGTTTTTTCAACGTCATCTTTGTTGCTTTTGAGCATCAAACAATGTAGTGTCATCATCATGCATGTCAGTTGATGAGACTGTATCTCCTATTTTCAGGGGTAGTTCATTTATCAACAGAACAAATAACAAGGGCCCCAATATAGAACCTTGTGGAACTCCACAACTTATAATTTTAGTTCAGATAGGTGTCCATTAATGTTATTTAAACAGAGGCAAGGACATCTCATGGTCAAACTGTGCTTTGGATAGAGTTTTAACAATGCTAACATTATGGTCATCAAGAACAGCTCAGACCTGACCAGGATTCGCTTAGAGAATCCAACAGTACCATCCAGTCTATAATGGTACAAAGATTAACACAAATGAAATTTGCATTACCTTCAAAACCACTGTTGAACTAATGAGAGCAGCAAGGAGTTTGCCATCCAATGGATTTTAAAGATGGAAACTTGGTGTATTTGTTTATTTAATGTCATTATTGTTGTTATTACATGTTTGCACGTGTGTATGTGTGATGGTGATATTTGACAATGCTATTTTTGGGGGGGGGGTGTATTCAAATGCTTCAAAGAAAACAGGCAAGTTATATTCTTTTATTCAGATTTGAATTTCAGCTCACTTTCTATAGGCTTATATGAAAAGATGGTTAATTCTTAATTGGACAATGTTCATTGGGGGGTGGGCACTTACATGCACTGAACCCCCTGGTGACTTCAAAAAAAACACTTTTTGAGACTCCAGAACTCCCCAGCACTGGATGGGAATATGACCATTAGATTTGTCAATTTTGTGATGTTGAATCAAATTCTGGTTCAGCATTTTGATGATAAAACAATCATTACATCAAGATTTCACTTACCAAATTTGATCATGATTTTCTTCACATTCAACAAAAAAGGGACAACTGTTTGTATTTTCTAGTTAAAAAACATGGAATCTACACCTTACCCTACATTATAACTGGGTTTGCAAGATATCCAAGTGTGAGTTATTGAGGAAGTTGTATGTTTTAAACCAAAATTGGTTCATATGTCAAGCAATTACATAGAGGTCCTTTTATACTAAGAATGTTTTGCATTTGATATATTTGTATTACCATGGGAACAAAGTGAGATACAGGTATTGTACAGACTGAGAGTGCAGAGGACTTTAATTTGATTCCAGTCTTGACATTGGTAGAGGACCTGGTGGAATACATCATCATGACACTTGTCTTAATTAAGGATTAAACTTTAATTATGTATATGACTGATATTGGTCCCACTCAGACTCTCAGTTTATATAATATAGCACAAATTCAAAATCTTATGACGTCACTGGTATCCAGTTTTCATTCAATATTTACTATAAAAACAATATATTAGTGTTATTTTTTTTCCCAGGAAAACGTTTTTATATTTTTTTTCTAGCAGATCATTCACTAGTGTGCAGGCAAAGTTGGGAGGCTGTTGTTGACATTGTCTTTATTTTTACAGGGTAGAGACACTGGAACTCCGGATCTCAAACCCTTCTGTTCCTGATGGCCTTATCATAAGTGCTGGAAAGGATGGCAAAATTATTTACTGGGACATTACAAAGTATGTCACTTGCAATCAAATTATGAAATATTGCTCTGTACTTGGAATCATTACTCAACCTTCTTCATTTTTTGCCTTGGAGAGGTTTCATTCCATGTATGCCATATTGCGCAGTGTCCAAAATTACCAAATATAGCTTGTATTACTAACAAAAATAACAAAAACATTATGGTATTTATAAAATTAATAAGAAAGTATTGTTTCACTGGTTTTTAAAATCAGTTTAGGTAAACGATCATACCTCATAGTAGTTATCTCCCTTGGATATCATTCCACTTATGTTAACATTGGAACTGTAGTAGAAAATGCTTTCAGAAGGAAATTATTGCAGTAGTTCCTCCAGTAACAATTTTCTAGTGACATACAAGGAAAAGAAAATTTAGAATAATATAAAGATTATCAGATCAGTTTCAGTATGTACAAAGAACTATGAATATAATCTCTCTGGTGTTGTGTTTTTTCATCTCAGCTTGTAAAAAATAGTATCACTTCAACCCTCCATGCCATTTGTATTCTTAATATTGTGATCAAAAGACAATAAAATCACAATGGCTGTAGACTGGATTTATTTTATCATGTGGTACTAAAATGGGATATTTTTATGAGTGGTAAAGCCATGAGTAAAATATATAATTTCAGGTACCACAAGAAGAAATATATCTGGTATTTATGAAGGAAATTTTTGTCTTTTTCTTTTATACCAGACATGCTCCAGAATTAAAGCTTTGAATGTTATACTCATTCTTCAGCACATCACCCCATCCCCAAACCCTCTTCTTTTATTCACCTCACTTTTCATTGGCTGATATATAAATATCAGTGACTTTAGAGTGATAGGATTAGGATGACCTAATCTGTCACAGTAAATTACATTTTTGATATTTTTAATCATATCTGATCACAAGGCAAGTCCAATTCTGCAATACATCACGGTGGGTTTACTGTTGTCAAGGCAGTAAGGGGAAATAACTTCATAGAGATCTGAACGGTGTTGCTTCAGGCTTCTTCAGAAGAAAAAAAATAATTTCCCTGTCTGCAGTGTAATGCAGTTTCTATTATTTGCTAGTTTTTCTTGCTGCAGATATAACTTTTATAGGCACAAAATATTAAGCATCACATGGGGGAAATCATGTATGTTCACATTAAAAGTATTAGGATATGTTTTTACATATAAAAATATAGAAATGAAAGAATATGAAAAATTTTCCACCAATTAGTTTCTGTGTTTCACTCATTAGTATGTAATAAAATCCTTTGATAAATTTCACAATGAGGGGTATATATAACTTCAAGACTTTACTGAAGCAATTCAAGATGTATTAGTTGTTGTCTGAGAAAAATGTCATTTTCTTTTACAGCCTGACGTAATTTTGTAAAATGTATTGAGGAAGATTACAAACACAGCAAATCTCCACTCAGTCTTGAACATGGAAATGAACAAAATTGTATCAGCCTTTGTTTAATATAATTGTTTTTGTGCAGACTGTGACTGGTCAAAATGAGAGACACAAAACAAGTTGAGGCTGGTCAAAAATGAGATAAGTACAAGTTGAGGCTGGTCAAAAAAAAAGACACAGTACAAGTTGAATCTGGTCAGAAAGAAACTGTCAAAGTTGAGGCTAGTCAAAAGGAGAGTGTACGAGATAAAGGTGGCAAAATTAAAAGAAAAACTCATTGGACAAGTTTATTTTCAAATATGATACTTGTACCTTTCTAGTTGATCATTTATCTTTTATAATTTTATGAATAGAATTTCCAAATATTTTATTTTATTGTGCTCATAACAGTATGTCTGTAACGAGAAAGGTAGATTTTACTCCAGTTCTTTTGTTTCATTGCAGGGACAAGAGCATTCACACTTTTGTGGGTCATCATGGGGAACCTGTCAATGCCATCCATTTTGATGAATTACGTATCGCCAGTGCTTCACATGATCACACTATCAAAGTCTGGGATTTCAGCATCTGAGACTCCACTCTTTAGTAGAATTGACCACTTAATTCATGGAAAATGCTAAGAAAATCTTAATCTGTTTTGGGAACAGTCAACTTGAATAATTACAGTTTTAGTTTGGCTTACATTCTGTAATGTTTTTACAGTACCAAGATATCTCTATCCAAAGTGTTGATGAATCTGCAAATAATGTTTGACTGTAACCTTTTGTTTTAGTTTACTTTACATTGACCAGCACAATTACACTTAAGATGTACAACCCAGCATCTTCAATTTGAGACAGAATGTTGCAATTTCAAACATATAATTGATAAACCAGATCATGCAGTATGAAACCAGATCATATGATATAAACCAGATCATATGGTATAAAACCAGATCATATGATATAAACCAGATCATATGGTATAAAACCAGATCATACAGTATAAAACCAGATCATACAGTATAAGTATAAAACCAGATCATATAATATAAAACCAAATTATATAAAAACAGATAATATGAAATAAAATCAGATCATTTTTAAACTTAGCTTAAATTTTGAATTGGAGTGTCTTGTTATAAATAGTGTAATAATAGAAATCTGATGCCTCAGCCAAGTGTATATGCTGAAACCTTACACAAACGCTCCACCATGCTAGATACTTGCATCTGCATGTATTAAGAAAGAAATATTTGAGAAGATTTGGAACTAATCACCATTCCTATAGAAATTCCAGTTCCTGTGAATTATTTATTTTCATTCATACCAATTTTTATAGTTTTGCAGAAAATTACATTTTAACTCTATTTAAACTAATGGATTTAGGAGATTATCCTATAAATTCCACATATAAATGATGTTTGTTTGGTCTTTTTAATTTGGTGGTTTACAGCAACAATAAAAACCAGAAAATTAGTACCCTATGAAAAATTGTCATTCACAGTATGAAGTCCATTTTTTATAAAATGTGAAAGCTTATCTCCAGGACTTGTAAAATTTTTATTATCATTGCCCACATAGAGTCTATTCATGAAATGAAAATTTAGCAGGGAAACTCACACCCTCCATTTGAAATAAAATCAGGAATGTTCTGAACCTAGGAGAGATTTAGTGAAGAAATAAAGGCAAGGCTTGAAAGAACAATGAACAATTTTTGTGTATTCTGTTGATATTTTGTCACAGTTTCATCAGAAATTAGCATAAACCTCACAGACATGTTCTGGAGTACCCTGCCCCAGTCCCTCGCATGTGTTCTGGAGTACCCTGCCCCAGTCCCTCACATCATGTGTTCTGGAGAACCCTTCCCCAGTCCCTCACATCATGTGTTCTGGAGTACCCTGCCCCAGTCCCTCGCATCATGTTTTCTGGAGTACCCTGCCCCAGTCCCTCACATCAGGTGTTCTGGAGAACCCTGCCCCAGTCCCTAACGTCAGGTGTTCTGGAGTACCTTGCCCCAGTCCCTCACATTAGGTGTTCTGGAGTACCCTGTCCCAGTCCCTCACATCATGCGTTTTGTAGTACCCTGCCCCAGTTCCTCACATCATGTGTTCTGGAGTACCTTGCTCCAGTTCCTCACATCATGTGTTCTGGAGTACCCTGCTCCAGTCCCTCACATCATGTGTTCTGGAGTACCCTGCTCCAGTCCCTCACATCATGTGTTCTGGAGTACCCTGTCCCAGTCCCTCACATCACGTGTTTTGTAGTACCCTGCCCCAGTCCCTCACATCATGTGTTTTATAGTACCCTGCCCCAGTTCCTCACATCATGTGTTCTGGAGTACCCTGCCCCAGTCCCTCACATCAGGTGTTCTGGAGTACCTTGTCCCAGTCCCTCACATCAGGTGTTCTGGAGTACCCTGTCCCAGACTCTCACATCCTGTGTTTTGGAGTACCCTGCCCCAGACTCTCACATCCTGTGTTTTGGAGTACCCTGCCCCAGTTCCTCACATCATGTGCAAACATTTGTGTATGGTGTTGTGTCAGCACATATAAGGCATTTAGAATAAAATATTTGTTGCCTTCGCCTTGATTAAAAAGAAAAAAATATTGGCAATTACAGCTAGCTTTTATTATCAACCTCCAGCACTTTGAGGACCATTTATAAAAAAAAATCTATCAGTTACAACTAGTTTTTATTATCCCCCTCCAACACTTTGAGGACCATGACAAATAAATCTATCAGTTACAACTAGCTTTTATTATCCCTCTCCAGCACTCTGAGGACCATTTATTTAAAAAAATCTATCAGTTGCAACTAGCTTGTATTATCAACCTCCAACACTTTGAGAACCATGTCAAATAAAACTATCAGTTACAACTAGCTTTTATTATCACCCTCCAACACTTTGAGGACCATGACAAATAAAACTAGCGTATATAACTAGCTTTTATTATCAACCTCCAACACTTTGAGGACCATGTCAAATAAAACTGTATCAGTTACAACTAGCTTTTATTATCAACCTCCAGTACGTGTTTCAGGACCATGTCAGATAATAATGTGCTGTCTGCTTGACTAGAATGCCCATTAATTATTATGTATGTTGAGGCAGCAAGGATGCTTGTCGTCATTTACTTTTTAACAACAGTAGGGTGGGAGAAAATGTTGAATGAATGAAATTCTTAAAAATAGTTTCTGAAAGAAAAAAAATCATTTTTAAAAATAAATACTTTGAGAGAAAACTTGTAGATCTTGGAAACATAACAATAAAACTGAAGCAACAACAAATCTAGAAATGAAAATGGCACGTTGCCTGTTATTTTGAATAATTGTGTACAGTCAAACATGGCAAGAGTAGATGGGACAAAAGGCCTCACTGGCCTCTTGTAGACTTTTGTAATTTTATGCATGTTCACCTAGAAAACTTGGTTATTGACAATCACCTTGCACTGAATACTGTTGTTGTTGTTGTTATTATTATTATTATTATTATTATTATTATCAACAGATTTCATTTGGTACACTATTCAGCAAAATCATAAAATGTATAAATTATGTTGTCTCTAAAAGTTGTATTCGACACATGATGACTGTATCCTGCTCACTTTTTTTAGACTTTTAGGTGGAGCAACATTTTTTCTGTGTTGCTTTGATCTCATGAGAAAGCCTTAGCTGATTCTGGTTGTTGTTAAGCATTATTTATTTTATAAAAATAATTTCATGTACTTAATTTGTTCAAAATGTTATTTTTTTCAGATTTTATTTCTATAACTTATAGTCATTGTAGCTTTCATTTTGCACATCTTTTCATTCTACCTCAAAAATTCAGTAACTATGACAACTATGAGTCTCATAATTATTTCATTTACATGAACCTGTATTGTCTAACACTTCAAACAGTTTACTTTTTTAACATTTTTTTTATATTCAGCATGGCTATGTTCAATAAAGTAAATATTTTGAGATGAATTTGTAATGTTGACTAGATCAGAAAGGCTGTTAGTCACAATTGTAACTTTAACTGTCACAAAGGCTGTTTGTCATGAATGTAACAATTGTTGTATCAGAAACATTGTTAGGCACCATTGTAACAATTGCTGGATCAGAAACATTGTTAGTCATCGTTGTAACAATTGCTGTATCAGAAATATTGTTAGTCACTGTTGTAACAATTGCTGTATCAAAAACATTGTTAGTCACCATTGTAAAAATTCCAGTATCAGAAACATTGTTAGTCACTGTTGTAACAATTGCTGTATCAGAAACATTGTTAGTCACCGTTGTAACAATTGCTGTATCAGAAACATTGTTAGTCACCATTGTAACAATTGCTGTATCAGAAACATTGTTAGTCACCATTGTAACAATTGCTGTATCAGAAACATTGTTAGTCATCGTTGTAACAATTGCTGTGTCAGAAACATTGTTAGTCACAGTTGTAACAATTGCTGTATCAGAAACATTGTTAGTCACCCTTGTAACAATTGCTGTATCAGAAACATTGTTAGTCACAGTTGTAACAATTGCTGTATCAGAAATTCTGTTAGTCACAATTGTTACACCTGCTGTCAGAAAAACAGCTAGTCATGATGATAATGTTTGCTCTATCAGAAAGACTGTTAGTTTTAACTGAAATAAAGCCAAAGGTTGCAGTAGGGTTGCTCACTACAATGGAAGTAGGAAAAAATAATTTTACCTATATGAGGGAACATATTTTCATCTAGAAGCTTTGGATATGAGCTTTATTGCTGTCCTATTTCCACTTGTTTAAATATACTGATGTTCCTATTGCTGTCCTATTTCCACTTGTTTAAATATACTGATGTTCCTATTGCTGTCCTATTTCCACTTGTTTAAATATACTGATGTTCCTATTGCTGTCCTATTTCCACATGTCTAAATATACTGATGTTCTTATTGCCGTCCTATTTCCACTTGTTTAAATATACTGATGTTCCTATTGCTGTCCTATTTCCACTTGTTTAAATATACTGATGTTCCTATTGCTGTCCTATTTCCACATGTTTAAATATACTGATGTTCCTATTGCTGTCCTATTTCCACTTGTCTAAATATACTGATGTTCCTATTGCTGCCCTATTTCCACTTGTCTAAATATACTGATGTTCCTATTGCTGTCCTATTTCCACTTGTCTAAATATACTGATGTTCCTAGTGCAAATGAAATTTCACTGAAAGTTTTGACGAAAACATTAGTGAGGTTCATTGTAATTTTTGGCAAGATCTCAATAAAATTTTATTGACATTTTTGTGAGATTTCGCTAAAATTTTCACCAAAACTTTCATTCGAATTTCATTGAAAATACCAGAGAACTGAGACTGAGATAGTGAAATTTTAGAGTTAAGATTTTTCTAAAGATTTCAAATGAAATATTGGATAAGAATTATACAACACTTTATTAAATGGGGTGATAGTGTACTATAAATGAAACAGAATCGTACAGCTGTTATATTACATACATGAGATATGGAAGTTGTGCTGTAGACTGGACTTTTGAATGAACAAACTGTGATGCTGTTATGATCACCTGAACGTGTCCTCATTCAATAAGCAGCTGTGGCAAATGTTTATCATGATGTAACTACATTGATTTTATTTAGAATTCTAATGTCACCAGAAGGTTTTGCTAATATAAACAATAATATCATTCATGACATTGAAGGATGATTCTACTCGTGGGCCATAATTACAACCTGGTAAAGACATGACCGTCTTTGATAGACATGGGTATCTTGCAACAGTATCATGACTTCCCAACCAGTAAGGAATCAGTTTAGAATTATAAAACTTCCAAATCATACTGGTCCTTCTCAATTAACACATTAGACTGTACTATAGTGTTAGTAATAGTAGTTCAGATCTTTGTGTCAAAAATCGCAAAATACTTGTCCTGGTCATTGTTTTGCTACAAACTGACCAACTACATTCCTATCAACTTTACATACAAGACATCCTCATTTCCACACTTTTTTTCTCGAACCATTATTCAAACCTTTTGTGTCCATATCTCTGTTGATAATTTGAGATGCCTTGTTTGTTAAGCATGCTTACTCCAATCAGTTTCCATTACACAGATATTTATTGGACAAGTACAAATGCTTGACCAATCAGAAAGCTCTTTACAGTGTTCATCTGTTAAATAATATAAGGAAAATTACTGTTATAAGGATTGTTGTGGAATGGGACTGGACAGACCATTATTTGAAATCTGAATGGGAGATGATAAAACAAAATGGTCCATATCTAAAAAAAATCAAATCCAGGTAAGGAGTAGAGTTAGCTTCTGCTTTAAAATGGAAAACAATCTTGTCTGAAGGCAGTTTGATCCAGTTAATGTTTAAAAAAAAAGGAAAATGAACAAGAACAAATGTGGAAAGAAGTTACTGTTCCCAAAGTGAACAATAAAATTAGAGCTATCAGAAACAAGAAAGTATAAGTTTTGCTGAAAATTGTTCAAAATCTAAAAGAAACTAAAAATAAATTATATTAAAATGTAATAAAGGTACATTTTTTAAAATATAAATGAAGCACCATTTCTGATTGATATTTTTCAGTGATATTTCAGTCACAAAATCACACTGATATTTTAAGAAGGTTTGGCAAATTCTTGGTGAAATGAAACTAGGACATTTCCGTGACTTGCTGAAATTTTAATCACCTTTTCACTAGACATGTGTACTGTAAATATGCTGAAGTGTGTTGAGAACTGTGTACTCTGAGGTCAGTCGAATATAGCTTTCCTTTAAAGGTCAGTCATTATTATTTGGAAGAAGAGAATTCAGAAACTATACAAATTCTTGGAGATTCTGCTTCTTCAGTAGAAATGTTTAATTTTCTCAAACATAACAGGCCATTCTACATAATAAGAATGCCTTCTGCCCAAACATAGCAAAGTGTCATTTTTATCGAATGCAGCCATGTTACCAACTTGTGATTCATAATCAGCAGAATGCTTCATGTCTGTAATATAAATGCATTCTGAGAAGTACATGATAGATGGGCATTCTAGTGGATCTGTATCTCAACTGCTCACACCACTGATTACACACATGGTATTAATTACTGCTGAGAAGTACATGACAGATGGGCATTCTAGTGGATCTGTATCTCATCTGTTCACACCATTGATTACACACATGGTATTAATTATTGTGTAGTCTGTTAATTTATTTAGCTTTTATTTTCATACAAACATAGTTGATAAAATTCCTCATTATTACTTTTACTGAACATTTGTTACAGCTAATGTTTGTCCTAAGATTTTGAAACTTTAAATGATAAGAATGAACTGAAAACTTCTATTAATATTCTGTCTTATAATTAGTTTTTCATCCTAAAACACAATAAAAAATGTGTACCAACAATTGCAGACATTACAGCAATATGTTCAGTACTGGATTTGTTAAAATCCAGTTATATCATATCTCGTTTCTGTTTATTTTGTTTGTTTTTCATTTACGTACAAACTATGTCTCATTAGGAATCTTTTGCTTGGTATTATCTTGCCTTTAATTCAAATTAAGTGCTTGCCTTCCATGAAAATTGTTAAAAAGATTTTATAAGCCCTCATCTTCCCTCCCCAGGCCCCCCTCCCCCAACCAAACTTATGGGTACCTTGAAACAAATTTTTGGGTGCTTTGCTCCCCAGAATTCCTCATTCCCCCTGTAATTTGTGACATAACTGTACATTTTGAATGAAATGAACACTGGATCACTGTGACCTATTTGTAGTTTGGTAGTTTTCACCAAAAAACAATGGGAAATTTCTTTTTTTTAAACTTGTTTGAAACTGGAACCACCAAGCACATTCTCAAGTCAAACACTGTAACATTTTGAGATGTGCAGGTGATTATGTCAGATGAATTTAAGTTGTAATTGTTTGTTTAGATGTTATTTATTAATTTACATGTTTCTGGACTCTCCAAAGTTGGAGTGTGTATATATGGTTTACTTACAAAAATCTATAATCAAATATTATGTATATTTACTGAAATTTTCAATGATTATGTGTATGCATTCCCTTGAAACAAGTCGATGATTATGCATTGTACCTGAAATTCAGACCACAATTTTAAATGTATCCACTGCATGTTATGGATGCATCTGCTTATTATGATTTCTCTTTTAAATATTTATATCACTGTGTGTAATCATGGTGGTTAAAACTTTGTTACATGATTGTTAATCTTCTTTTGATTATTTGTGTCACTGTGTATAATTATGGTGGTTAAAACTTTGTTATGTGATTGTTAATCTTCTTTTGATTATTTGTGTCTCTGTGTATAATTATGGTGTTAAACCTTTGTTACATGGTTGTTAATTTTTTGATTATTTGTGTTACAGTGTGTAACTATGAAGGATAAACCTTTGTTACATGGTTTTCTGGCTTTTAATCTGCTTTTGATTGTTTGTGTCACTGTAATTATGATGGATAAACCTTTGTTACATGGTTTTCAATTGTGGCTTTGATTATTTGTCACAGTGTGTAATTATGGTAGTTAAACCTCTGTTTCATGGTTCTTAGTCTGCTTTTGATTATTTGTGTCACATTGTGTAATTATAATGGATAAGCCTTCACTACATGGTTGCCAATTGGCTTTTGATTATTTGTGTCACAGGGTGTAATTATGTTAGTTAAACTTTGTTACATCGTTGTTATTCTGCTTTTGATTATTTATATGACAAGGAGTAATTATGATGGATAAACCTTTGTTGAGTTGTATTTGATTAGTCTTGTCACTAGGTTGGATTATAATGGTTGAACTTTTGATATATGATTCTGTTTTTATAGGGAAAAAATAAGGTCATATTTTACCTATCTTACCATTTTCACTCACAAATATAAACATGAATGGCACATTCAAGATAAATGAGACTTTTTCCTCTAGTTTCTTACTTTCTTGTACGACTGACTGAGTCATTGAATATGTTTAAATTGTGGCCTTATTTTCACACACATGCACACACACACACACACACTATATATATATATATATATATATATATATATATATATATATATATATATATATATATATATAACCCCAAGTTAAGCAGATATGACACATAATCACTGAAAATTTCAGTTAATTTATTTATTTATTTATTTATTTATAAAATGATGTTCAGTTTATGTAAATACTGTTTTGTGATATTTATTTCTTTATGGGACAAGGCCATTGTCATTCATTTATGTCAATGTTAAAATACATTTATATTGTCTATAGCATGTCAAACTATATCATAGAATGCTGTCATCATGATATGTATGTTTTAGTGGGTGGGAGGGCCACACTAAGGTAGAAAATTTATTAGTTAAGTGTCAATTATTCAAACTTTTCAAAATTTCTGAATGAGGAAATTACACACACACACAAAACCAACCAATCAACCAACCAACTGTAAAGTTGTTCATTGTGCCATTATCAATTATACACATAAATTATCCTCACAAAGTCTGTATTTTGTAATGATTTTGGTAAATGTTACTCTAATTAACTGCGATTCTATACAGGCCAAGCTTTGTTTACAGCTATATCAGAATAAATTTTGATTAAAAGTTTTCAAATCTATAGTTTGTAATTCATGTAAAATACACTGTAAATAAATGGGATGTCCAGATTTGAACCAGATTCAAGTCACTATGGCATCATTGTTGAACACACCTTAGTAGGAAGCTAGGCATTGCAGTCTCGTTTCTCACACAGGCAATGGTAGTATCAACAGTCTGTTAAGGTTTTGATTCAAGTTTTTCAGTATCATGGGTTTGGCACACAGACCCTGTTTTTGTTTTTCATATTTGCTTCTTCAGTCATGTTGTAGCCTAAATCTGGTCTTTAATCTAATAATGATTCCCTTTTGTAGAAATATTTTTCTAACCAATCAAAGTATTTGAACTATTTGAAATCCAGCTCTGTACTAAAGGAAAAGTTGCTACAGCCTTGCTTCATTTTAAAAATAAATGAATTACAGAAATTTGCAATTAGCAAATTTTGTTTAACATGGTTACTGTTATCATTGATAACATGGTTACTTTTGACATGGTTACTGTTATCATTGATAACATGGTTACTTTTGACATGGTTACTGTTATCATTGATAACATGGTTACTTTTGACATGGTTACTGTTATCATTGATAACATGGTTACTTTTGACATGGTTACTGTTATCATTGCACTACATATACTTCCTTATAAATCAAGAAAAACTGCACAGACCCAGATCTACTATCCTATGATGCACTGACAGTTCTGCTTCCATGCAGTTTGTTAAGAATATTAAGTAGAACAAAACAACAGATCCTGATAAGATGATGCATTTTGCAATGGCAGATTAGGGTCAGTGTTGTTGTTTTTCACTTGACTCATAAGCAAGTATGTACAGTGGTTCTAATTTTCAGTATTAGATATGTAAGAAACTAGTATGTGAAACAAAACCTGAATTGACTTTTAGTATTGGTGTTCTATAGTTAGTGGTTGTTTGAATATAATTTTTCATACCTTTGATATGTCACAGAGTTAGGTAAAGTCTTACAGAATAAGGGGCAGTTTAAGTCCCATCCTGTTATTTCTCACAGAACAACTCAGGTTTTTGGGGATAACATTTTCCCATGTTTGGTTTTGATGTTTTTTTTTGGTATGCTCTTAACAGTACTACAATTGGCATGGATGATGTAAAACTTCCTGATCCTGTCTTGTTTTCAGAACAAATTGCAGCTAGAATTGTGCCTCAGTAACCAACAGATTTCCAAAATAAGGATGGACTGAGTCTTTATTTAGAGTGAGCATCATTCAGTTTGAAACCTACATATCTCCTTTATTATAGTCTTTCATTTTGATGCTGTTCTTGCATGTGATGCAGTCATGCCATTGGTCATATTATAATTTTTGAATATAAGCAAGTTAGTTGTTGTTGTTGTAGGGTTTAATGCCGTTTTTCAGCACTAGATAGGCTATACATGGCGGCCAGTATAATTGGTGGAGGACGAACCCTGGAAAAACACGAAAAGAACCACCGACCCATAAGAAGCTACTGGCAGGCTTTCTCATGTACCATTGTTAGCCGAGCCTGAGACTCGAACTTACACAGAGGTGAGATGTCAGTGATCCGTAACAGTGAGCGCTTTAGACCACTCGGCCACTCGGGGGCCCCCAAGCAAATTAGTATCTCCAGTTCTAATTTGTTTAAAGAGTTATATAACCACTCTATATAAGCCATTGCTGTGTTCTGAGATTGTCAGCTTTTGTATTCCCATCATGTTATAGGATATCCTAAAATTGGAGTAAGTTCATATGTACCTTACCTATTACATCATTATTTCAGAGCATGTAGTGATTAATACTGCCACTAATATGATACAGTGCTTGTGTCAATAAACAATTACCAGTTTGATTTGTCTCTCAAGACAAGTAAATGTAATACTTAAATACAACACACCAGTTCATGATGGGGTGGCCGAGTGGTCTAAAGCGCTGTCCGTTACAGATCACTGCCATCTCACCTCAGTCTGCATGGGTTCGAGTCTCGGATTCAGCCAATGTGGGTATGTGAGAAAGCTTGCCAGTAGCTTCTCGTGGGTCGGTGGTTCTTTCCAGGGATTTTCCTCCACCATTAATACTGGTGGCCATGTATAGCCTATCGTGTGCTGAAAAATGGCATCAAACCCTACACCAACAACAACACCAGTTCATAAAGATTGCTAATAAACATCCTAAACATGTGCTATTTAGTACAGGGCCTTCCTCAAGCATATGTTTATGGTAATATATACAGTATGCCACTAAAGACAAACCAGTGACAACTTGGAAGATAATTGGGTCATTATGTGTGGAATATGTAGGCCCACATTGTGGTATGTTAGTATATACAATATATACAAGAGTGGATTTTTCCATTTTCAAAGTCCCAAGCAGATCTCATCTTCATGTACTCAACTGTGTGTTTTTTTGTGACAAGAAGGAAAATTATGGAAGTGCACATGAACACAACCTGAGATATAGATATAAACCAGGTGCCCCATTTCTGTTTAATAATCAGTCATTAACTATAGACCATCATGCACAGGCATATATTTATTAAAAGTAAAATAACACACCAATTTCCTGAAGGAAATTGTTATTTCCATCAATGTGACTTTTTGATGCTGTTTTTGAATGGTATTTTCTGTACCCCAAGCACATGCAATGCACGCACATATTTATTCTCGAGCTTTTATGTCCTACAGAGGTTAGGTTCATAATGCAGTTAGTAAATATAGACCCCAACTAAGGAGGGATAGTTAAAATATAGTTTAAAAATATTAAAATAATGATGTGCATTTCAGACCCATCCACATGGAAGGAAGCAAAAATTACCAAATCTTACTCAGATCACAATACTTTGCCTAATCGCCCCGAGTGGTCTAAAGTGCTCCCCATTCCAGATCACTGCCATCTCACCTCTGTCTGCATGGGTTTGAGTCCAAGGCTCGGCTAGTGTGGATTTGTGGGAAAGTCTGCCGGTAGCTTCTCGTGGGTCAGTGGTTCTTCCCTGGGTTTTCCAGGGTTCTTCCTCCACCAGTTATACTGGCCGCCATGTATAGCCTATCTTGTGCTGAAAAATGCATTAAACCCTACAACAACAACAACAACAACAACTTTGCCTAATCGCACAGACTGGACAGTCATTCCAGGAAAATGGTTACAATTAAGAATAGAAAATTAACAAAATAGAGTGTGACCCCAATATAACATGGTGGTTGGAGTCAATGGAACCCAACCATGTTATAGACCAAACCATGTTATAACCAGCCAAGTCAGTTAGCTGAAGAAAATGATGCATCTACCATAAAAAAATGGGGGGTGGATAATGAAAAATAGGTGCAAAAATATGTGCTGTTGATTTAATGAAGACAACA
Source organism: Sinohyriopsis cumingii (assembly GCA_028554795.2). Taxonomy (NCBI): domain Eukaryota; kingdom Metazoa; phylum Mollusca; class Bivalvia; order Unionida; family Unionidae; genus Sinohyriopsis; species Sinohyriopsis cumingii. Next base: position 96,655,604 of record CM068832.1, read on the forward strand.
CTAGTCTGAAATACACTTGCATATCGACAACTTATATTTGTTTAGTACAGTCCATAATGCGATAAGTAGTGTAGATGCATATGAAAAATCAATGAATTCAAGTATAGATCACATGTTATAAAATTCATGTATAAGTTACATCCCATTAGAAAACAATTATAACATAAACATATAAAAATTTTGTAGTCCTCATTTGTTCTACATTTCATTGTCAACAGACATGTCACTAAACAATTCACTATAATTTTTTCACCTGAGTAGCATATGGCTATATTTGTTTACCTGTATGTACATGTACTTAAATTGGTCACGATTTTGGTAGGCCTGAGAAAGATATCATCTTGCCAACAAACACATGTCACTAAACAATTTTTACACACAAATTAAATTTGTTATTGAGCTATGCTATGTTTAATATAATATGGATGTGACGTTATGGAGGTTATGTCTTTGGAACTAATTTCATAAACAATTGTTGTGATTGTCAAATGATTTATATAATTTTAATACAAAAGATGTTGATATACTTATAGAATATGTGTATAATTATCTACTGGGAAACAAGTATTAAATTTTTTGCATCATGGGAAACAAGTATGAAATTTTTTGCATCATGGAGGATAGAGCTACAGCAGTTAGAATTGTATGTAAAATAAGTAATACATATAAAAATTAATAAGGATTTGTTTATGAATGATGAAATTATTTTGTCCACATTGTTTTTGATTATATTATATTCCTAAGACATTTGTTCTGATGTTTCTGAAGAGAGCAATGTTAGGTAGGTTAGATTTTAAATGTGACAAGAGGAAAAAATGGAGTTGATGTGTTGGGTTTTGCTTATATTGCGCTATTTACGATATATAAGCATGGCAGTGAAATTAAATTCCTTTTCTTAATTTGATATATGCATTATTATATGCAGGTGTAAATATTAGTTTCATTGGTTAGATGTTATTTGGCAACATTAAGCAAACAACCATAGACCAATTATGTATCGATATATTTAATATTTGCCTTTCTCCTTCAAAATTTCACACATATCCTCTCTTAAAACCACTTTTGTGTGAGATCAGCTTTGGAATAACATTGAATTTCATGATCTTTCAGAATGTCTATATGTGTTAAGTTCAGGACACATTCAGAATTCTGAAATAAACAGAAAAATTTAAATCATGTTTGATAGTTTGTTATTATTGCGATCAAAAAAATGTAACTTTGGAAAACAAGAGTATTTGATGTTATTTTAGGAATTCAACTCTAGCAACCTCAGAAACCTCAGCAACATCCTGTATTTCTAATTGCTTCCATTTTCCTGGAATCACTGGAATTTTAAATATGTCTCAAGAGTTTCATTTTAGTACAACACTTTTTATCGTCAGGAGCACAATTAATGTTTAGATAGCAGTCAAATCATGTCTACAGTATTTGTTTTTCATTGTTATTATTATTATCATTATTATTATTATTAAATATTATTATACAGAAAAATTGAATGAATTTAATACATCTGATACATTTGGAATAATCAAGATGCTGTGATAAGTCCTTTGTGGGCTAACAATCAACATTATTTGTATCCATTGATCAAAGAGTACAAACAGATTATCATAAACACAAATGTACTGTATTGTACATATTAAGAGAAGACAAAAATTTCAAGTTTTTTTATATAAAGATTTTACGATCAACTCTATATTTCTTGTAGTTTTGAGGCAGTTTTTTTTCCTTTCTTTGATTGCTGAAGTTATAATATCTTTGCTATTATCTTAAAAATATTTTTCATTGCAAGTGAAAAATTGGTTTGGTTTTTATAGCACGGCAACATGCCCTATCAGTCTTGAGTCAGGCACATTAACTATTGAGCCACTGCAGCTATTTTACTTGTGAACAAGCCATTAATGTATGATTTCATGAACCAAAAGCATACCTGATGAGACTTGTCTGCAATCAAAATGCTTAGATCTAATTTTTTGTGACCATTGATTGTATAAATTAAAAACAAATTCTTCAACTTAAACTGCATAAAAGAAACACATTCTTCAACCTAAAATTACAATTTTGGTTTTAACTAAAATAAATTAGTCCTATATTTTTAAATTGTGCGGTGTCATAAATTCAATTTGAATTTTTTCTTTCTTCAAGATCTGCAAAGTCTCAAATTGGAAGGGTTGTTTGGTTTGCATTTTTTGTGTGCAAATTTACATTTTATTCATTTTTGATAAATGCATGACTTTTGATATAATACTAGAACTGTGATATCTTTCCAATTAATTGATTTGTACTTTTAAAAAATATATTTTTTATAGATGTGTCTGTTGTATTTATTGTTGACCCTATTTTTATACATTAATAAAATCATGAAAAAATGTTCATGACACTTTGACTCATTTATCGGGGCCCTGAGTGGCCGAGTGGTCTTAAGCGCTCTTCGTTACGGATCACTGCCATCTCACCTCTGTCTGTGGCGGTTCGAGTCTAAGATGCAGCCAATGTGGGTATGTGAGAAAGCTTGCCAGTGGCTTCTCAAGGGTCGGTGGTTCTTTCCGGGGTTTTCCCGGGTTCTTCCTCCACCATTAATACTGGCCGCCATGTATAGCCTATCGTGTGCTGAAAAATGGCGTTAAACCCCACAACAACAACAACAATTGACTCATTTATCTCCCTTATATTCAAAGTACGCTATTAACAGTAAAAACCTAGGTAACTTTAGACGTTAAACACTGTAGGAATTTGCTATTAATCTCAAAGCTCATATTTTCTATTGGACAGTTGCCCACAAAGACTCAAACGGATAGAATAATCGGACACTCTGGATCACATAAACAAATTGCTAGTTCAATCACAACACTCATAAACTGAATTTCACCATTTAAGTCATCCCAGTGAACACACTGGAAGTTAGAAACCAAATTAAATTCATTGACCTTCAAGGGTATCAGTATTTTGTGGTTCTGAAATGAATGACGTTTTAATCAGTCAAATGATGATATAAGTCATGTTGTCATCTTAGATCATTGCTTTTTGGGTCTTTAAATCGGTGGTTTCTTGCAACTACAGATTCCATGCAAATTGTCGTCTTTTTAATTAAAGTGAGTCTGTAATAAAGCATGTAATGCACATTTTATCACAATGGCACTCATTCAAATAATGCATGTGATACACAGAGGTTTTACCAGAATGGCACTCATTCAAACAATGCATGTGACACACAAGAGGTTTTACCAGAATAGCACTCATTCAAAGAATGCATGTGATACACAGAGGTTTTACCAGAATGGTACTCATTCAAATAATGCATGCGATACACAGGTTTTACCAGAATGGCACTCATTCAAATAATGCATGTGATACACAGGTTTTACCAGAATGGCAATCATTCAAATAATGCATGCGATATACAGAGGTTTTACCAGAATGGCACTCATTCAAATAATGCATGTGATACACATAGGTTTCACCAGAATGGCAATCATTCAAACAATGCATGTGATACACAAGAGGTTTTACCAGAATAGTACTCATTCAAATAAATGCATGTGATACACAGGTTTTACCAGGATGGCAATAATGCATGTGATACACAGAGGTTTAAATAACGCATGTGATACTGCGTTGGTCGTTCAGATAATGCTTGTAATAAACAGATTTTACCAAGATGGCATCATTCAAATAATGCACATAATACACAGAGAGTAGTATGATTATGACAGTTTTGCCCCATTGTTTACTCCTTTAGGCCCCGATATACGTCAAAGCCTGTATCCCCCATGATTTTGCAACCTATAGTTGATTCGCATTAAAAAGTGACCAGCCATGGGGGTTTGAGGCTTGTGACAAACTTCAGAGCCAAAAATAGTAAAAAGGGTTTTAAAAAATGCTAATGCTATTTACAACCATGGATGATTAAAACGTATATACAAAGAGAAATCTCTTTTTATATTAAAGAATTACTGTGGTATGTACAATAAATCAGAATGACGCTAATCATATATTGACAGAGTTTACTGAGGTCTCCAGAAACAGTATTAAACTATCAAACGAATGGGTTATAAAGGTGTCAGACCTTGACTATTACAATGTATGATAGGCCTGTTTATGTGCCCGTTTACTAGGGAAGTAAGCAGCATCTGTTCACAAATATATGTGATTAAAAATGACATTTCATCTATAGCAATTAATTACACATTTACATTGTCATCTCTTCGTTCAATAAATATTACATCAATCCATCACATAAATCAATCTAAATTCAAAGAAAGTATGACACGAAAGTCATCACCGGGAATAAAATATGTATATGCCGTAAGGTCTCATAATATTTCTCTACATAGGACAGATTTATGCTCTCACGCAGAACAATAATGGTCCACACAGGACTAAATTATGCAAGCCAATACAGGATGGATATGTGCAAACACACAGGGAACAATTACATGTCTACACAGGACTGGAATATGTATGCCCAAACAGGATAGAAATCTGCATCCATGAAGAAAACAAGTACATCTCCACACTGGACAGAATAATACCTCTTACTAGCTTGTATAGTTCAACATGGTGTAGTACAACAGCGATACTGTCGGGATTTACATGTACGACATCCTGGTACTCTATCAACCAAGATAGCAAGCCAAATTTAGCTCATTGTTTATCTTTACACAATGGAAACATTTATAAATATAGTACGTAGTGTTGTCTCCTCTTGCAATCCCGAAGCAAGAATACTTAGTTGTAAAACTCAGATCTTTTTATGCAAATTCACGCAAACTCTCACCCATGTAACTAATGCATCACAACATACCATGTATTGTGCACCTAGGGCAACTGAAGCTTGCAAAACTAGTTGCAGGATATTTTCTATACTGCATAAATTAAGCAAGGTATACAAATGTGCATTCATCTGTCAGTTACACTGTTGGATGAGCATTAAGGTAAATAAAATCATTAATGAATTATGCACTTCACTGCTAACTATTGAGATCTCTAGGAATGGTATTAAACTACCAAATGACTGGCATATAAAGTCTGTGACAGAGAAAAATCGTTCGCTGTATATTTTGAGTGCATCATATCGATTTATCAAAGAGACACAAAAGATGTTATATGTGCTTTCAGAGACATATTGATAGATTGATTAACTTTGTAGTGACCTTAGAAATGGATCGAAATAAACAAGGGCAGGATTATGAAAAAAAGAAAATTTTAATATGGTGCAAGAAAATGTAGAGTGTCTGACTAAAATGACCACTAAAACTGAAGCGTTTGAAACAATGTTCGATGATTTTAGGGAATATTCAAGCAATATCGAATAAATTAACGATAGCAAAAGTGTGTAACAATTGTATACTTCAAACTAATACAACAATCATTGTCTAGAAAAGTATGTTAATAAATTTAACCTAAAATACCAAAATCTCATGCTGAATAATTTAAAGAATGTTTTATTTTGAAACTAATTATTACTGAGCAGGAAGTTGGTAATAAACTCGTCTTAACAATAGTTAATAGTATGATTACAAATAAATATAAATTCTTAATGCAATGTAACTTTCCAATACATGATAATAAAGAACAGTTAAAGAATATTCAAAGAATACAAAAATGTTCCAAATGCGTCGATCTAAGTTTGAACTGCTACCAAAATACACCAACAAAATGTCTTGACATTAATTTCCATATACCTTTAAAAAAATCTTACAATTACAGACAGTTTCTTACATATAAGAAAGGTGGACTTCAAGCAATCTTGGCGAAAAGAACTGGTCTGGCAAAGCCGCATATCGTTTATATGCGATTCAAGAAGACACCCTCAAAACCAAGTAAGAACATCCATTTGATGCTTGTTCCTCTATTAACTGCTGACAGTACACTTTTTAACTTTCCGTCAGACTACAGGGTTCCCGACCTTTTTACTGTCTCTTTTCTGGGTTTGAATACGTCATTACATAAAAAATTATGCAACAGCTTTTTTCATGAAACAAGTGTGCTTTAACTGTTACAGTCAGCAGGAAGGAATTTCGCTTGCTCAACACACCTTGTATTAATGTAAGAGAGTCTACATTTGCCGACTTAGAATATTAGAAGACATGCGTTTTACAGTTACAACATAAAAAGCACAATCTTTATGTTACCGACGTGAAAAAAATAATCGAAGCATGAACAACTGCGAGATAAAATCACCAAGAGGACCGAGTTGATTGTGAAATACAAACGCGTGTCTTTGGTGGTAGATACTATTTGTGGTCTTGCCGCAGCAGCAGCTGTTGCTATTGGTGTGGCTGGATCGCAACAGCAACAACCATTCTAGGTGCACCAATTGGAATTATTGTCTGGGCTATATCGATAGTAACCGGTCTTTATGGTGGAGCTAGCAAAGTAATTTCGATATGATTACTTTGACGAGTACGTGTCTACTCAGAGTTGATTTCAGCGGCACAGAGCAGTTTCTACACGGTTAGTAGATAAAATAAATAGCATTACCAAATTCGAGATTGTTTTGGAGGAAATGGACAGTCACCGGCAAATCTGAGCACAGATAAGAATTGTGCGGTTGCGGATTTATAAACAATAAAAGTAAAGTAAGATCGACTGTTTTGATAAAAATCTGCCTCGATTGTAATCACACAGCAGCAAGCTTTAATTAGTCTGAGAAAGTATCAGTCGATCTAGTACTGGCGGTCTGCCACTGATATGTGCACATACAAAGTCTCAAAAATGTATATCCAAGGCTGTACATAGTATGAGTCATGTTAATCTGGCCGGTTCTGTCCCCTTTTAACTATTTTGGGCTCTGTTATATGTCATAAGCATCTACGCCACATGACTGATTATTTTCGTGAATTATGCATGATTTAATCATCCATATATTGTACATAATATGCAGCACCCTTGCAAAGTCATAGGGGATACATGTTGTTATGTGTATCAGGGCCCAAAGAGGTAAAAATGGGTAAAACCTGCATAATGTCACTATTCAGAAATCTTACCAGAATGACACTCATTTCAATAATGCGTGTAATACTGTTATGTGTATTTAATTTGTATTTGTTACTTTTTTCTCCATGATGATATGTTATGTATAATTGTATTTTGGACTCGATCTTGTACAAAATCAAGTACATTGTGTACCTGGCCAGTACCTTTTATTTTGTAAACCAATAATACATAGATAATATTTCTTTACGAGTGTGAATTAAATACCCACTCCATGATTAAGCTGGTATACCTGATCTTTCCCGTGTTCCTTATTATAATTTTTGGTAATAGACTTCATCTTGTTGACAATTTAGGATATTCTTTAAATGAGCTTTTAACCCTCATCCTGGTTCTACTTTTGTGTCTTAGCATTTAATATATAAAGTTGTTACCATGAGTAATTACTCATTCTTGTATTTGACAGCTGAGGTAAAATCAATAATATTTTTGTGCTTAGTGTTTCATTTGGATGGAATTATTTTTTTTAAGATTATTATTCAATGGATATACACAATATAACATTCTTGGAACGGAACATTAATTTTGAATTATAGTGAATTCAGACAAGGACATTTTTGGATTATAATAGTGTGATATATCCAAAGACTGTCAGCACATTGACACACTACATGCCACTGGCACATTAACCTATTAAAAACTACAGGCACATAAACACATTTAATTTTGGAATATATTTGGAATAAGATTGGAGTTCAGTAGGAACGTTATAAATTTAGCCTTGTGATAAAACGTTAAAGACTATTTGAAATTAAATTCACAATACTATACATTTTGTTATAAATTTTCACTTTTGTATTCTAGGAAAATGAGACGTTGTTGATTTTTACAAAACGTGTCGATATTCGTTCTTTTCTGTTACTTAGTTTAAGATCATAGAGTCGTAATAATACATATAAAGTGCATATTAACCAAATAGGGACTCAGTCAAACAATATGTGTAAGACACAGATACTTATATTTAAACAATATCATGCATTCAAATAACGCAGGTGATACATGGAGACTTGACCAGGTAATAGTCTTGATAGCCTCATTAACCTTAATGTTACTGGGTATTAGGTGCTTGTTTATAAATCAAAAATAGGTTTTCTTGATGAAACAAAATTGTTCCTGAATGTCATTCCTTACCTAATCCACCCTTGTATAATTCAAACATCTGAAATTACCTTTTGAGATAGAGACGTTGTTCATTCTGACCTACTTAGGTATGAATAGCAGATTTCAAAATAAGAGGATTTAAAATGTTTTCTGGATGTACAAGCAGCAGTATCGTAGAATTAGAGCTAAATGCAAAACCTTTGCATTAGGATAGGAAAATGAAACTCTCGCTGCAAAAACAAATATTTTGCCATCAGTGAATAGAAATCCTTACGATAAAAATACCACTCAGACAAATGTCATAACATAAGCACCACTGTTTCAGGGATGAAAAAAAAAATGTATACTTCTGAAGCCACAATAACATGACAAATATGACACCATATTTCCCAATCAGATCAAGCTGTTCTGATGCAGGCCAAATAACTTCGATTTTGTAAAGGTAACGGAGGTAACCATAGTGATATTTTCCAGTGTTCATCCATGCTGTGCATTTCATTGTCAGGGTGCACATTACAGTATTTGTCCTAAAAGTATGTTCCCCAAGCACCTTAACATTAGGGATATTGTTCTACTAACTCCCAAATCCAGCCAAACTAAAATTATGAAAATTTGTCTTTTCTGTCTATATGGTATGGACAGAGGGCAGTAGCACATGCCCAGTGCCTCCCCTTGCCACCACCAGGTGTTGCCAGTTTTCAAGCTTCACTTCCGTATAACATCGTATTATAAACCTCCCATGAATATAAAGCCAAATTTGTATTAAATCCGGAAGATCCATACAGGATTTGGCATTTATTTGGATTAATGTTCATTCCTAAGCATGTGGTAACGGTAAACACTATTTTGTGAATTTTGTTCACTTTCTTTGACTTAACAATTTTTGGACCACATGGTACAATTTTTGTCGTTGCTTCGTGTTGTTATTCAGTTTCCAGCACATTGCCTACTTCTTTCAATCCCAGTAACGAATGGGTGTTGTTTTAGCGACTTATTAACATACTCATTGTTAATTTATAAAGTTTTGTTGCGTTTTGTTTTATCTTGGCATTTCAGGGAAACCTGTAAATGAAATGTAATAAATGCAACAAATTAAAATTCAAGGAGAACATGCACGACTCGTGCCTTGCGTGTACAAAATGTACTTCATCATTACCATGCTGTGTGCGCCATATGGACCAAGAGTGCATAGAATACGGTTTTCCAAAAGTCATCCAAAGCAAGGAAGAAGGTGAGGATGATGCAAATTTTAAAATTCCTACAAGTAATTATGATACAATGGAGGTCCGAACCACCATTTTGTGGCAGTGCTCGTAGCTTAAATCCCATCGCATGCCTGAGTATGACCTTCCAGCCGCTATGTCCGGGTGCATGGGCTTTGTAATGCATCCAACGGATCTATCCTTTGCCACCATATCTCCGTCTGAAGCTATACACAGTCATCCGACCAGGTGAGCCAGCCTTCCAGGCGGTCCAGCCGACTCCAACATGGGAATATTACTAAAATATCTGCCCATTTCGACAGACCTTCGGCTTTATCCTTCGCCAATGACAGCTATCTTAATGAGGGATCTGTCCGTTCTACCATGCTATGGCAATATACAATTACAATTAAAAGGATCTCAGTGAAACATCAGTCTGACTTTGAGCTGGAGATACTAATGATAAATTAATGCGGCATAAGGCTACCCAACCATATTTTGATGGGATATTAGTGATTGATCCATTGCCCAGCCAAAATTTAACTGTATTAATATTTCATTATATAATTTATGGACTCTATTGGAAGCTAAACATTTTTTGAGTAATACTTGCACAACCTTATTTGGCTTTAATTGGACTTTATTTGAAACATGATTCATCTAGTTGTCACATATTGAATTTATTATGCTTAAATTGACTTGGAATGAATATTACAAATATTTCCAATCCATGGATAAGAAAAGTCATATTTTTTTGGAAATTTTAGTATATTTAGCTTCTTTAAAAACACTTTCGTAATCATATTAATGTTAGGAAGAACCTTGGCTTATTATCGAATCCAGCTATCTCTGAAAGACGCAAACATTCGTCTTTCTCGTCTATTTTAAAAATACACTATGGGAGAAAAATCTTTTCAACGTATCTCCTGATCTTCCTCATCATCGCTAAGTGGCTACTACTGTTGTTTGCGAGGTTTTTCTTGAGCATTTCAGGAAGGAGAGTGAGGGTTTCAAAAGTAATGTGATTGGACAAGTACATCTCCCGCCCCAACCAAGCACTTGTATGTGCTCTGTACATAGTGTTTGAGTAACGCAAACCGGGTTTTGCATAAAAGACTAATCGATGAAGGAGAGGGTTTTGATAACTACACATTTATTGTCCATGGACATCAGACATACATGCTGAAGCAACAGCAATCAAGAAACATTTTTATATGACATCAACTTCAAAGAGGTGATAGTTGAGAGCTTAGGATGAATTGAGAAAAGAATACGAGCTGGCGTTTTATTCTTGACAGATCATAACTTACAACTGGGCTTTTATAGCGGAATTCCTGTCGTGAGCCACTGTTTGTTGCACCATATGCGCAGGGAAGAGGGCACTGGTTTGTTGATCTAATCGACCGGAAAGGAGGGTGACAAAAGGTTAGCATAACAATTTGTAAAGTGCGCAATAGAACGGCGGTCGAGGAGAATCAAATTCTCGGCCTTGTTGAGTAGGTCGAAGAGCTACAAAGCGCTTGCCGAGATCCACTCCCTGTCTGAAATTGACTCTGCAAACTTCATAATCTGTGCCGCGTTGAGGTTTGATAAAAAAAAATATCCATGCCCATGTAGACAAAATGCCTGGATTGAGAAAAGTCTAACTTATCCTGATTGATCCGAATGACTCAAAAGGGGAAGAAGAACGTTTCTGCCACTGACCAAAGGTAAACTTACCGTGTGATTTTGGAGAATTTCAATGAGATACTCTGTTGCCATTGCTGACGATGTAGACCATACGAGAGAGAGAGAGAGAGAGAGAGAGAGAGAGAGAGAGAGAGAGAGAGAGAGAGAGAGAGGATATAGTTGGTAATCTTATTGAAAGTCCATGAACAGATATTGAGGTCGAATAGGAGAACAAAAAATTGGTAAATGATTCCATGGAAACCAAACTGAAGGAATTTGCCCGAGGATGTGTGTATAGGGACGGAAAAGTATGATTCGGTTAAGTCTAAACTAACAGCAAATTCTTCCCCTTTGACAAGAATCTTACTGGTCTTGCCGTCTCCAGTTAGTTCTTTGCTGCGGTTATGTATTTGTTCAGCCGGTTGGAATATATGATTGGTCCGAGATTCACATTGGTCCCAGGTAATGGAAACAGCCTGGAGTCAAATCTCTGAGAATTTGGCTTGTGAATTATCTTCACTGCTCGCTTGTCGAGTTGTGACTAGATCTCCTTCTGTAACATTCCTGCATTCTCCAGATCAGGTGGTAAATATATCATAAAAGAAAATGTCGAAAGGAGTGGGGTTTGGATAAATGAAATCCGAAGCCCCTCCGAAACAACTTGAATCACCCATTCGTTCTCGGGAAATAGGTTGTCTTCGTGCACTTGGGGTGGCAAGTCAACATCGGCTGTTATGATGCTTGAAGTAGGTGAAACCTTAGTTTTGTTTCATGGGACTTAACACCATTTCTCAGCACATTCTACGTAAAAATGGTGGCGAGTATATTTGGTGGATAAAGAACCCAGGAAAACCACCGACTTTTTCACATACACACGTTGGTTGGATTGAGACTCGAACAGATGAGATGTGAGAGATCTGTAAAGGCAAGCGCTTTAGACCACTAGGCTATCCATGACCCTAAGGAGAAACCTTGCTTCTTTTCTCCTTTATTAGACTGCTTTCAGACTGGAGTGGCCTGCTGCCGCCTTCAGTTGGATTGAAGATGAAATTTTTGACATTGAGCTTAATTCTTTCTCTTATCCTATTGTCGGCATTTGTCTTTTCTCTGCGGTTCAGACTGACTCGGCCTGAAAGTATGTGGAGGCGGCAAAGCAAGTTGAAGACTTAGTCATCGATTAAGTATGTCCTTAATTTTTCTACCAAACATCAATAATGTGCCAAAAGGTGACGACCGCCGGGCCAAGGCCTGGTGCGGCTTTATGGAGGCAGACGTCGCATAGAGAGAGATCCAGGTTAGCCGAAGTTGTCAGGGTGTTAGCCATTGTGTGATACGTGACCCTTTTAATCACTTAGGCAATGCGGTCCGTGAATTCCCATGCATGATCGCTACCTACTTATTCGATAAATAGAGCAATTGCTAGTGAAGCCAAAACAAGCATCATCAAGGAAGAAGCGACAATGTTTCACATTAGATGTAGATAGTTTTAAGCTGAGCAACATATTAACGTATGTTTGTATGGCGGGAAGGCTGATCGAATAAGTTTTCTCGAAGAATCATAATTTACTGAAAAATTTGCATTTGTTTTTTCAGATGTATTCCCCAATCATGTTAAAGTTAGGAGATTTGGTCTAAGGAGAAGCATTTGCTGAACACTCTACCTATACCACTGACATATTTTAAGGTAAGCATGGATTACATGTAAGGAAGAAAACCAGATCTTCTAATTTAATTAGAAGTTGCACGGCCGACGATCACGAGATCCCTGACAACTATACCAACTAAGAAGTTTATTGAACCCTTCTTACCGACAAGCTTTTTACGGTCGAAACCAGTGGAGGCACTTAACTGTGTATATGAGGAGGCTGTGCTTACATTAACTGGGTCCGGTGGTTATCTGGCCAGCAGCTACTACCCACCAGGTTCAAGTATTGTCTCTGCGAAGCTAAATCACAGAGATGGTTGACGATGCATACCAACCAACAACTTCTATCATGTCTCGGATCGAAATGTTATGTTCGAACGCGAGGTTCACAGAGATAAATCTAATTTCATATGACTAAATCTTAATGAGCTGAGTTTGATCTTTTGAGACTTAAGAGTGTGCCAAGCGATTAACCCACTTCCACTACTTTAATAGGGCTTGAGGGGTGATATCCTTTTTCCCAACATTCACCAGGAGAATGAATCGTTTTACTGTTCCACGACTTTTCTGTCTGCTTCATGCGTTGCTTGAAGGCGCACACGGGATCTTGCATGGTAGCTTCTCTGAACATATATACGGAAGAGATGGTGGAGCTTATGGCGACTGCCGCTGATATCAGTCTATTCTTGACCACAAAACCTTGTGCCAGTATGACTGGGGAGCCATCTGAACTGGAAATAGCTTGGGTCAACTGAAAGGGCATGCAACTCGCTCAACCTACATGCCTAAGCTAATACTATCAAGAAATGTGTTTTGTAAGATCGTAGCTTCAGCGAGGCTATGGCAAAAGGTTCGAATTTATATGAATTGATCCATGTCAAAATTCATGAAAGATTCCATTTCGGAAACAGGGTGAGGAATTTTGGTCAATTCACGTCAAAATTGGGAAGTAGGTCGGGTAGATCTTTATCATTACCAATATCCTGTCTGACCAGATACTAAAGTGTCAGATATAATTTACCGATGGCTTTTGATGGTAATCTGGGCCAACGTTTCTCCTCGTGCTGCCGGTGGAAAAACCAAGCCAGTTTTGGGGTTGACTTTGCACTAGTCCCTAAATACACGTCTCTTTCCTTCATACAACTTAAAAGCAAAAGGCTTTCATGCTTGCCAGGTTCTCTCTTCAATTGAACATTTAAAATTACTTCCTTCTTTCCTGACAAACGCCAGGCATAAAGGGGTCAATCATGACAGGAATGGAATAGCTGTAACTGTGGTTTCTGAGAAGATTGGCTTGGCCGGCATTTTCCTGGACAGATCCATAACCTACTCGAGTAGACTGTTGACCCAGGACTTATTCCCATTGAGAGCTGCTATCAGAATCAGTTTGCATTTTTGACCCAACTACAGTGTAGTACCCAGCACTAAGACCGTGGGTGGAAAGGCAAGGTCCAGACTCCTCTCAACTTATAATAAATGGGTCCATGGCTAAAGCTTCTGGGTCTATAACTGGAGAGACCAATGTGAGTAGTTTATGACTCCACCTTGTTGCAAAAAAAGATAATCATGGTATGACCCCACAGCGCACAAATTAGACAAAAGACAGATTGATGAGTAAACCATTTGATATGAATCATCTGACCCTTTCTTGACAGAGAATCGGCCAAGATAATGACTCAGTTGGGACTGTGGATTCGTGCATTTAGCAGCAGGGGGGGCGAATCCGACATTTTGTCCAATCGTCATTTGGCTTAATTAATACTTTCTGCACTCAGCGGATCCGGTGTCGTCAGCGCCTGGTAAAAAAAAAACGACGTCGTCGTCGAGGGGATCGTCCAATCGTCATTTGGTTTAATTAATACCTTCTGCGCGCCGATCCCAGCGTCGTCAGCGTCCGGTAAGCACAGCGACGACCGCGTCGATGTCATCGCCCCCCCCCCCTGCTGCTTACAATTTAACCGAATATTTGGTCAAGTCCGATACGATATCGTGTCCGAGGATCATGTAAATTTATCGTTACAAATCCATGTGGGGTTGACTGAGCATGACTAAAAAAGTTTCGAAAAACATTAAAGTCCATGTCACCGCCGCACCATGTCTGCCAAATATTTCGTAGCGTGTGTGTATCAACGCCGTTGAATACAGCAAGAATATTACAGTTGTCTCTGATTACTTTTGGAATCTGAGTATACCGTTGAGTGACATATATCACGTCAGTGTTTTTATGCCTGCCTCTGGAAAATATCCTAGCTGGGTTTTTTTGATTGTCTAACATAACATCATCGTACACGACTAGATTGTTAACGTCGCCATCAATATCATCGATACCTGGTGCATCATTGATATCCGTAATAAACTCAATGCCATTTTTTTTAGCGATCGCTGATGCATTCTCGTTGAAATCTTTTAACACCTCGTAGCATCGTTGATCATCTACGCTAGGAGCAACCAAATACAACTTATCCCACTTCATCCATCTCATTATTAAATTAAGTAACAATTGCGTCTTGCCGGATCCAGATGGTCCGATGATAATCATCCGGATCGAGTTTGGTAACGCTGCAACATGCTTAACTGGTTCTCTTGTTTTAGTCGCTGAAAAGTCAATTATATTCATGTCTCTATACATAAATTATGGATCTATATTGTGTAAAGTGTAGAGTGCGTACTGGCACAAATGATATGACAACCGTTACAACAAGAAATAACAGATCGGCGCTTACTGGCAAGTGTGTACAATGCGGTATAAAGAAATTTAGATTTATTTCTATTAGACCCGGGGGTGTTTTAAAAAAAAGCGAGGAGGTGATATTGCAGCCAAGTTATCAAAACTCCCCGGAACCCCGTGGGCAAAGTATCCAGGAGAAAAACACCTCCCAGGATATAGCTACTGTGGCCCCGGAACGCGATTAGATATCAGACTCGATGATCAAAATCAACCCCGACCCGGTGAGTATCCAATAAACGCTATCGATAAGGCGTGTCATGCTCATGATGTTGCTTACAAAAGTAGCGATTTGCAACAGCGTCATATCGCGGACGTAAAATTAATTCACGCGTTAAATGCTATTCCTGATAAATCCGTCAAAGAAAAATTGGCCTCATGGTTGGTAAAATCGGCTATGAAAGGTAAATTAATGATGGGCGCTGGTAATTAATAACAATATGGAATCCATCTATTATTCTCCGAGAGGATACTGGAAGGGGAAGGCCGCAATTGGTAAGCTTGCAAGCGCTACAAAGGTAACAAAGGCCACTGCGGCTAATTGGTTATCCAAACAGGCTATATGGCAAATCTATCTACCACCGCCTAAACAAATCAACTTCTCGCGCTTTGATGTCAGCGTACCTAATGAAGTTCATCAAGCTGATATACTATTTCTGCCGCATGACAACGGTTACAAATACGCGCTAACTGTAGTTGATGTTGCGAGTCGATACAAACAAGCGGAGCCGTTAAAAACAGAGTCAGCAACTGAAGTAGCCGCTGCGTTTGAAAGAATTTATCGAAGAGGTCCTCTGCGCTGGCCAAATCTATTACAAGTTGATCCCGGTAGTGAATTTCGCGGCGCTGTTTTATCAACGCTGAAACATCATAGCGTCGCGGTACGACGAGGTCATACTGCGCTACATCGTGATCAGGCAATTGTTGAACGATTCAATCGGACTCTTGCTGAACGGTTATTTGGATATCAATACGCGAAGGAATTCATCCAAGAAAAACGATCTCGTGAATGGGTCAAAAGGTTGCCAGGCGTAATTGCAGCGTTAAATAACGAGATTACCCGAGCAATCAACATGAAGCCCAGCGACGCGATTAAATACGAGTATATACCCAGAGGATCAAAAATAGATAGCGTTTCCAAGCCGATTCTCGGCGATGTTACCGTGAGATATCTATATGAACCAGGAGAGCTTGAAGGCGGTAAAAAAAGAGCTACTGATCCTATTTGGAGTGTTACCACACATAACATATCAACGATAACACGATCAACTGGTAGACCACCGATCTATAGACTGGATTCAACTGCCCCACAGCGGGGGTTTACACGCGAGCAACTACAAGTGATACCTGACGATACTCAATTGCCCCCGCGTGGTCTTAACTAGCGCCGTTGCGTCTATTACACTCAAGACAGGTCAACCTCACATTGTTTTTGACATGACCGAGACTGTTATCGATCCTGTCCACGGTAAATTGGCGAGCGTCTTTATCCGAATAGCGCCAGCGCATTACACAATTACAACTCGCGCAGTGATTATTCTGTTGTTGTCGTAACGCAATTATTAATTCGGCATCAATATCAAAACGCCGCTGTTTTTTTTATCCTGTTGGCGGTAACCCGAGAGTTTTCTATCAATGACGCTTGCATCGATGACTTCGTCAGTGACTCCGTCGGTGACTCCGTCAATAACAATTCTTCGAAGCTGATTTATCCTCCGTACTCGGGACACTGCAAGATAGACTAGATTCGACCATTCGATGCGATTATCAACTATCCAAACAATTGTGTCCGTGATGGTTAGTCCCTGCGAGGAATGTATTGTTGTTGCGTATCCTAGCGTCCACGGGGATTTATCAGCACGTAGCGCGTCCTCGACGACGCTGATATCAACGAGCACAATATCATTCAGCACGAGAATTTGTTTTTTTGTCCCTGACGCTGTCAGGCCTGGAATTTCAACTTCAATGTTCTGCCGCCGTGTATCCGCGGGTCTATAACATAACGGCACTGGACGCGTTGGAAACTTTTCCTTATGCAACGTAAACAACTTCCGCTGAAGTGTGTCTCTGACTATCTTTCTACTCGCTACAATCAAATCGTTTGGTCTCCATGTTTCCCAGAATTCATTTAACGGCGTTTCCGGAATCACCTCGCGGATTATTTCACATTGAATTCTATCCGGCTGTAATCTGATTAATTTTTTAACCTCGCGTAGTTGTTCATCAAGTCCTCGGTAATCAGTATCGGTTTCTTCATAATAGTCCACAAAACCCTTTAACCAATCATGTGGACCCTCGCCGACAAATGGTGGTGGTTGGCCATGGTCGCCACACATGATCACCGCTGTATTCGCGAGCAGCAACCAATCAAGAAACATTTGTAAAACATCTAACGAAACAGTACATATCTCATCCCAGATGATAACCTCAGGAATAAATTTTTCACCCATTCGATCAGGAGTCCACTCACCGCCGCTGTATCGAAAAAAGCTGTGATAAGTAACGGCGTCAACATTTCGTTGTTTTATTTCTCGCGCTAGTCTATGGGTCGGTGTAAGCACGATTATACTTGCCCGCGTTCGAAATAATTCAATTGCCCGAGTCGTCTTTCCTGACCCGCCACAGCCGCTTAAATAAACCGTCTTGTGTCTACAAATTGGATCAGAACACGGTGGTGCATTAGACCATTCCGATAATTTATCACCGCGTAAGTAGTTGTTCTCAACGGTGACATCTGCTGACGGGGAATAATCGCGTCGCATTTCATTTTTAATTCTCCATGTACCCCAACTCTCGTCCGGACTAGTAAACCCGGCTACGTTTTCCTTGTACGCTACGTCTATATAAAATGAATCAACGGCTACTCTAACCGCTGTGTCGGGGAATCTATTTATCATCGAGAATAAATTGATAGCGGCGTAACCCAGCATAGATGTCCTCAAATGCGGGTATGCCGGGCTGTCTCCATCGCTGTAGGCAACAACTGTACCCAACTTTGTTCCATTGGACAAGAAAGCTGTTTCGCAGTTCACGTATCTATTTTTCGCCACTGCGTCCTTGATTACGAAATCATATTCTGCGTCATCTATAATCAGCCGTGAGCAATATCGTTTGTAATCGCAGTTTTTTCCACCTTGTGTGAACTTACCGATTATTCTTCTACCGAGATCTTTTGCCTCGTGGTTTCGTTGGTTGAATATCTTTTTGGACCATTCGACGATATATTCCTCGTCGGCATCGATGTGTTTTCTGGATTCGTCAATTATGCTATCTAGACGCTCTGGTTCTGGTAACCAGACTTCAGTCTGCGCCCGATATGATATAATCGCGTCACTGACAATCAACGAAACTAGCATTTTACAATCAATCATATACCGTAGCAGCGCTATTGGCAACCACTTCTTTTCAGACATGTGTCTACCGATCCAAATATAGCAACAGCGATGAAGTCCTGCCGCGAACTCAAATGATACTATGCGAGCGAATCCGGTTAAATCAAAATCAGGCAGTGGTCCATTAATAGCAACACGAGTCATTTCATGTCTGGGGTGTCCAAATCGTTTGAAATACTCAGCGGCGGATCCATACCCGAGAAAACTCGCTGGATAACAGGCAACCATATCAACGGAAATCATAGCGTCGCGGTTGTATTCAGTGTTCCATAGTCCACCGTGATAGTATTCCAAACAACTGGATTGTACATCCGGTAGAAATTCCTTGCGCGTTGGACTCCACGCATTTTTCCTTGCTGCAACATGAGCTACAACCGATGGAATCGTAAAACAATTTGTTAGCAGTTGTTCATCATGCTCCTCAAATTCTATGGCGGTTTTTTTCATCCTGTTGTGAAATGCTTCAGTGCGATATAATTCACCGTTTGGTCTTACAAACTGATCAAAGGTATCAGCGCTGCGAAGTAACCACACTGATACAGGGTCGTTTTTACACAAATAAGCGATAGCATCAAATAGTTTCCTCTCCGCGAGAAAACCATCTTGTATAAATTCCCCCGGGATATACTTTACCGTTCTATCCCGTGGAAACACTGTGATCGCGGGAGTCCATGCGTGTTCGTTATGATCAATAATTTTGATTGGGGCCCCATTTGATTTGTACTTTGATTCGTATAATACTTCACCGGTTATCGTTGTAACGGTTATTGGAAATCTCAACGACGTTTCTAATCTCGCTATGTCGCTGATGGTTGCTCCACGCTCTTTTACGGTTAGTTCCCACTGGTTGATTTTGCTACGTCGTAAATCAGTCAATTTGTTTCCTCGACACGCATTTGTAAAATGCTCTATTACTCGTTCTGCTACACAATTTATCCCCGTTGACTGTTTCATTGGTTTCAGTTTTCCGATATCAGGTTTCTTATTTAACGGGTATATTCCATAAACAACTGCTGTTTCAGGATACGCTCGTTCATAGTATGGTCTGTCAATTCCGGTTAACAGCCCCGGCTTGGAGTCGCGGCTAACAATGACTGTTTTCTTGTCGCTGAGAACTGGTTCAAATTTATCACGTATGATCCAATCACCTGATTCCACCCGGACAATGAATTTTACTCTGAAGAAATACTTTTTACCGTCAAGTTGTGATATTATCGTTGCTGCGCGGTTGTCGTTCATGGTAGCATCAACAACGCCATCAATTCGAAATGTTGACCAACTATGAGATGCACCATCACGCTTGAATTCATCGATACAATCGCGTATTTTACTCAACAGGGTTCTATCGTTTATTAACGCTTTTGGTGCGTCCTTGAGGACTCTATCGAGATTGAACTTAATATTTTTCCAGGGCTTAATTGCTGCTAATCTCTCGAACTCATCCATATAATTAAAACAAGTATTTAAATGAAAGAATATAGTATAATGAATCACTGCAAATGGTTGATGATTGGGTCGACAACCCCGTGCAATAAATCATGTAGAGGTGAATTCTGCGGGTACCATTTACAAAGCGTTCGTAATGGTTCTCTTGGCCCCCTCCCGTGCTTGGTTTGCCACGTCGGTGTAAGAGGAAAATCGCAGTTGTGTATCAATTGTGGCGAAAAGCGATACAGAGAGTTAAAACGCTATTATGACAAGCGAATTAAAAACGCCGTCATTGACCCTACCGCTGACTTCGTCATCAAAACCCCCCAAGACTACGTTGAAAGATTCATAATTAAACCAAATAATAAATTAGACAAGTAGTATTATTATATAAATGGACCAAGAGTTCAGACCTCACCCCTTGCTCGTCAATTACGAGGCATCTCGCGACGGCATTGTTAGAAATTGTAGACTGAAGAAGCCGGTTGGATGGAAAAATAATCAGGGGTATTTGATGTTTGGTGCCGGAAAGAAGAAGTACTATGTTCATAGGGCGGTATTTGAGGTATTCAACGGATTAATCGAGAATGGACTTGTGATTGATCATATTAATAATAATAAGACTGATAATTCTCTTATAAACTTGCAAGCTATCTCGCAAAGTCAGAATGCCAAAAAAGGCCAAACTGGTAAATACCCAAAGAAAGCAAGGGGTGTCAAATCGTTTGATACAACAACGCACGAAGAAAAAACATTTCACTCCATGAATGCGGCAGGAAAATATTTTGATATTTGTATAACCTCAGTACGATTTGTTGCAGAAGGAATACAGAATTCAGCGATCTCAAAAAAGACTGGGCACAGAATTCGATTTTCATATATAACAGAAATTAGCGAGTGACGAAGTCACCGTGACAAGGCCACCGGCGCCTATGGCGCTGACGAAGTCGCCATGACAGTGCGAACGCTACAACAAATCGTCTGTTCCGGAAGAAAACAAAGTATTCAGTATTGTTGAACACCTCGGGATTGATACACGGGGTTTCATTTTTTTTATTTAAAAACAAGATGTTTTATAGGAATAATGAATATCGAAGACATCAATAATATATTAGCCGAGATTTCAAAATTAAAAAATCAAGGAATTGAATTATCTGATGGTCTCGACAGTGAAAAAATATTATCCGATTATGAAATTATTAACGAGCAATCAAAACGGGGACGTTTTACCCTGGCCCGCGAGTACTTTTTTATAAAACGATTACAACATACGATCAATGAAAACTTGTACCACAATGACGCAAATGCATTCATTGGACTATTCACTGCCGTTGAAATAATACGAAAAAAACTCGGACGTGTTTATGAACGACGCCGGGAGATTTCTAGTAAGATCAAAAACATTAGAAGGATTATAGACGAAAACTCCGGCGAGAAATTAGAAATTGCTTCGCAATTGCAATAATGGTAGGCGAATCACTTACTACTCGGCTAGCCAGAGAGCGGCTAGCGGCGCTTAAAAAGTTCATACCGTTACGAGACAGGGTCCGAGAACAACTTCAAACGCGGCAGCAACTACAAACCGATTTTACTGTTGGAAGCGAACAACTCTTTGCCCCGGTAACTAAAGCGACCAAAGATGTTACGGCGGCAACTGTACCCGTCCTCGATGCGCTTGAAAAGATAGCGGCTCAGACCGAACAAACAAAAAGGTCTTTAGAAACACTCCCTGCAAAAATAGCGGCTGCTACAACACGGAGGCCACCACCACTCGCTATAATGGACCCACAAGAACCTTATGTTACAATGGCCGACGAAGAAGAACTAGGTGCTACCGCAAGAGAACCAGAAGAAGAAATACCGGAAGAAACACCGGAAGAAAAAGAGAAAAGGGGGAATATACCCCGTAATGTACTCAAGAAGAGCACAATAGATCAAATTAGAGGCTTCAGCGGCGGGAGGGAAGAATTAATTGATTTTACTGCCTCTAATTTTGCTAAGAGCATACGAGATAAGGAGCATATCAATAGCGGTTACGAGAAAAATATAAAGACGTTAAAGGATTGGACAAGAATAGTGTATTTAGCGAGTAAACACGAGAATGCATTACCACATCGTGGTAGTCCCGATTACGACGCATTCCACAAAGAAGTTGAAAAAAGGGTAAAACTAAAAAAAGGAAAAGGATACTCTGTTGGTAAAGAATCCTACGGCGTTACCTGTCCTAACAGTGTTTTCAGTGATATATCACGGCTAGAGGTACTAATCGGAGGAAAACGAGCCGGAAATAACTCTCCGGAAATAATCAATGAGGCCGCTGATATTTGCAAGCGGTTATTTACGGGCGGTATCATGGACGTTAGTGCGTATCGAACGCTCATAGACGAACTCGTGGATGATTAAAAAAATTATCGTTTTGTTAATTTTGACCGTTTTTGGTCGTTTTTTGACCGTTTTTGGTCGTTTTTTGCCATTTTTTGACTGTTTTTGGTCGTTTTTGGTTGGTTTTTGGCAATTTTTTGAGGGCAAAAACCCCAGGAAATCATTTAGAGAAAATCGATGTTTTTGCTGAAAAATCGAAAAAAAAACGACTACAGGCAACAAAAAATGACCAAAAATGACTAGAAATCAAGAAAAAACCGGAAAAAAACCGGATTTTTATCGAGGGCAAAAACCCAAGGAAATTTTGATAAAATTTATTCCGGTTTTCCACAGGAGGAAATGTCAGAATAATTATTTATAAGAACTATGACAGTTCCCCCATCGATGGAAACTGGTCAGAGTAAAAAATGTTTTACAAAACTAACCCGCCACACATGTCAACCGTTTGCAAAATTATATAATATTGTAAATCCGCGTCAATTTTGACCGTTTTTGGTCATTTTTTGCCATTTTTTGACCGTTTTTCGAGGGCAAAAACCCCAGGAAATCATTTAGAGAAAATCGATGTTTTTGCTGAAAAATCGAAAAAAAAACGACTATAGGCAACAAAAAATGACCAAAAATGACTAAAAATCAAGAAAAAACCGGATTTTTATCGAGGGCAAAAACCCAAGGAAATTTTGATAAAATTTATTCCGGTTTTCCACACGGCGGTGGGGAAGGGGGTGATCAATCACTGGTGATCACAATCACTAATTGAAAAACCGGTGTTTTTATAATAAAGATGATCATACACTACAACCACGATAAACCAGTACTCGTCTACGTGGTAAACTCGCGATTGCCTGTTTACCGCGCGTACTATGGAGATGGTCTCGGTAGCACCATTGCGGGGTTATTTACAAGAATGGCTCCAAAAGTAGCGCCGTTAGCCAAACAATTAGGAATGAAGGCTATTGATGTTATTCGTGATAAGGGTATTAGTGCTATTGGAGACGTTGCCGGAAAGGCGCTTTCTGCAGCAAAGGACAAACTAATGTCGTTGGTGAGGAGAAAAAAACAAATACCACCGGTGATGCCATCAACGACGGTGATGCCTGCAAATGTCAGTAAAGTAATAAATAACGCGTGGAAGAAAAACTAGAGTCGTTGGCGGCTCAGTCGTCCACCAACGCGCCCATAAACGCAATAGCGGG
Organism: Sinohyriopsis cumingii; assembly: GCA_028554795.2. Taxonomy (NCBI): domain Eukaryota; kingdom Metazoa; phylum Mollusca; class Bivalvia; order Unionida; family Unionidae; genus Sinohyriopsis; species Sinohyriopsis cumingii. The sequence goes on from CM068832.1 coordinate 96,679,339, forward strand.
GGAGTGGTCTTAAACAGAATTCAAAGAATTTACGACGAAAAAATCGCAATTGAAAACATCAACATGATAAATAATAAAATGTTTGCGCGAACCGCTGATCCCGCGTTTGATATGGATGCCCCAGTGCGCAGGGATGATTCTGTCCGTGATTATCAATATTATTCTTATTATGCAGCGCAACCCGACCTACGATCGCGAATTGAACTTCAAGTCCAAGATACCAGTAAATATTTTTTGCCGTGTGAAGCGTTTATCAAAATTGAGGGAGAACTCGTGACAAATGCCGCCGATAATGCACCATACGCAGATGACGATCGTGTTCGAGTTGGCTTCGTCAACAACGGTATCATGGCGTTATTTGAGAGCGCCAGATATCTTATTGACGGGCGAGAAATTGAATCAATAGAACGCGAGGTTGATGTTGCAACGACGATAATTGGGTTAGCGAGATATTCGGATGATTATACAAGATCGGCGGGTCCATCTATGATGTTTGCGAAGGACTCCGCCGATAACGCTGACCATTTTCAGTACGTTAACGTGCTGGTAGAAAGAGATACCGCAGTTGACCCACAGGCTGAAGCAAATAACCCAGACCGCAGAGCAAGACCAGGCGCTAATTTCAATATTATAAAGAGTATCAACAATGATTACAATATGGGATTCGCAGCACGAATATTGATGCTAAAAAGACCACGCCGACAGTTTTCATGCGCGATTCCACTCCATCACATATTTGGATTCTGCAGAAATGTCAGGAGGGTTATCTATGGGGCCAAGCATACAATCGCGCTGACGCGAAGGGGCGATGATAACAATGCAATATGGCGTGCTGCTGGCGTCGCTGCCGGTAAAGTCATTTTAACTAAAATGGCATTGTGGATGCCGGTGCTGACTCCATCAGTTACCACGGAAGCACGATTGTTAGCATTTATGGAACAGGGAGGAAAATCGTTGTTGAGTTGGCTAGCGGTAACAACTGATGCTAAAGAGGATAACGTCGCCGATACGTTTACATGGCACTTGGCATCAAAACAGGGTGTTTCAGCCCCGCGTCATATTTTTATAGCGCTACAGAATAGGGAACGATTGGGTAATCAAGAACGCAGCCATATGATATTTGATCAATTAGGAGTCAGGGATGTTTCGCTGAGAATAAACGGACAACAGGAACCATCCGAGGATATACAGCTTAATTACGGCGACAACCATATCGCACGTGTGTATCATCGATTGCTGTCATATATGGGTCGTGATCAAAACGTCGACACCGGTTTGCAAATATCACAACTTGATTTTAAAAAGCTGTATCCGATTTATTATTTTTCGTTGGAACATCTTGATTTAACGAGACAATCCGTCGTTGATATACACTTCCGAGCTCGTATAGCCCCGGCTGGTGTTAATTATAGAGCGGTTGCTGTCATTCCCAGCGATAAATCAATGCTGCTAGAAGGTGTTGGCGGACGAATGAGAATCATTGATGCACCAGTGGAAAACATGTAATTGAAAGCACAAACGCGTTTACAATAAAATGTCGTATAGTGTCGTCAGTGTAGAGTTGACTGATGGTCAAGTCAAGAAATTACGATCAAAGTCGGCTAAACAATGCGGAACCACAATAACGCTGAAGCCGTCACAGATGGCAGGTGGTAATCATAAGATATCGTTGACGGCGCGTCAAATAAAACATTTCAATGATGCGATGAAGAATAAAAAGGGTGTTCAAATAGATTTTTCAGCCGCAGCGATTAAAAACATGGAAAAGACCGGTGGGATATTTCCGCTGTTAGCCGCGATTCCGGCATTGATTTCCGCGGCCGCAACAGCAGTGGCTAAGGCGGCAGCGTTAGGAGCCGTTGGTACCGCGGCGGGAATGGCATTGAAAAAGGCAACCGGGAAAGGCTATAAAAAAAAACGACCCGTAGCCGGAAAGGGTCTAAGACTACCGGGAACCCCGTATTCATGGTACTCGGGAAAGGGTCTAAGACTACCGGGAACCGTTTATTGACTCAGGAGTCAATGACTCCCATGTCTAATTTTGATTTAATAGACGCCGCAAACGCGCTAGCGATAAAAAACTTCAGAGGTGTTTTTATGAGGGATCAATTACCGGCGGCGCCAAGGAATGCTGAAACCGGCATAATTAACCTCGATGGGTCCTCCGGAGCGGGAACTCATTGGGTTGCGTACGCGATTGATCCGCGTGCGATCGTCTATTTTGATTCATACGGGTTAGCCCCGCCGAACGAGTTCATGCGGTATATCCGGGCGTGTTCAGCCCCGGTTTTTTATTCCACGCTGCCAACACAGCGATTAAGCGACCCACCGATATGCGGCCGTGAGGTATTGAACGTACTCGCGGAGATTTCATCATCGCGAAAACCACCTCATGTGGTTGTAAACGAATACACTAGTGGGGTCGTAGAGGCCCGGCGGGTTAATTAGAAACGCCGTTTTTTTTTACAATAACGATGATTGATATTTGGGGACGACCGGTTTCGGCGCTGAAAGAATCCACGGAAACGCTCGCCACCGATGACATAAAAAAACTAATCGAGGATGAAATCGCTGATACGTTGAATTTAACCAGTGTTGACCCAGGCGAAATAGTTGTATTTCAAGACCGCCAGGGTAAATTGAAATCCAGTAATGTGTCGCTGGATGATGTTTTAACACGACAGCGTGATGCCGCCGAGGACCTATCGCGTTGTATACCGGCGACGGACGACTCAAACCGGGTGAACATATATCGGCGGTAACATTAGTCAAAGACGGTTTTATAAGGTTGGATAGATCGGTGACCGAACTTGACGCGCAGGTGAAAAAATCTATCACCGATATACAACTCACTACCGCTAGTTTTTTCGGGACCCCGACGGTAACCGAACCGAATCTTGCAACAATAAAAAATACTATTTCGGAGTTTACAACGCTGTCGGGCCAATTTTACACGTTACGAAAAAATTTTAACAGGGTTGATAGCGCCGTTGATAAATTCCTTGGTAAAAAAAATGTCAAACCGGATGAGATTACAATAACTATAAATGATATCACTGCGTATGGACAGGAAATAAAAACAATCAAACTTGATGTTGCAACGATCATAAATGGTGTAGACGTGCATGAACGGGAAATAGAAATAATCGGCGCTAATGTTGCAACGATCATAAATAATGTAGACTCGCATGGACGGAAAATAGAAACAATTAAAACTGATGTTACAACGATCATAAATAATGTAGACGCGCATACACAGGACATAATGACAATCAGAGCTGATATTGAAGCGAACAAAAGGGGTGTAGACGTGCATACACAGGAAATAGGAACAATCAAAACTGATGTTGAAGCGAACAAAGGGAATATAGACGTGTATTGGCGGGGAATAGGAATAATCAAAACTGATGTTGCAGCGAACAAAACAGGTATAGACGTGCATACATATGAAATAGGAACAATCAAACTTGATATTGCAGCGAACAAAAAAAGTATAACCGAGAATACACGGGAAATAGAAACAATCAAAACTAATGTTGCAGCGAACAAGAATAATATAGACGCGAATTGGCGGAGAATAGAAATAATCGGAACTGATGTTGAAGCGATTAAAGACGGACTACCGAGAGTAGCAGAGCAATTCGAAAAAATAAAAATCCCTCATGAGAACACCATCAACACAGTATACACAATTCGGCATGGATCATTCGATTGGACTCCTACACAGAATACAGTAAATATCACCGCAACTGTTAAGGGCATTTATCGATTCACACTGGTTTCAATGATGCAGTTTAATATATTATCGTCGAGTTCATCCGGGTTTAACAATACAATATCAACAATTATAGACAGGAACGCAACTGAACAGTTTACAATTTATGCCGTTGATGGAAATCTAGCCGGGGCAAACATTACATGGTATGTGGAATTTGTAGCGAATCTAAGTAATTAAAAACACTAGCTCTTTTAAAATAAAAATGACCACCAGGGTAATTGAATCAGAGGTATCACCGACGTCACATCAATATCGATTCGATACCGCAAAAGAGTTCTCCGCGAAATTGAAAACGCTTTCCGAACAATACCGTGCAAAAATAAAAAAATACCGCAGAAAAATAACCACCATCGACGCGGTCGTGTACTCGGTGTCGGGTATAGTAGCCGGTACCGGTGTTATTTTATCCACGGTGACCACGATAGCCCCGATCGCTGTTCCAATCGCTATCTCCGCGATGACAACAATTGCTGGAGTCGCCAATGCAATCACTAAAAAGATATCATCGTGTTTTCAGAAAAAACTCGACTAGTATACAGTAAAACATCAAATAGTATCCGACGCGTACTCGAAATTATCCGGGTTGATCTCGTTATCGATTGATAATTTGTTCATATCCGATGTTGAATTCTCCACGATGGTCCAGTTGTATAGCTCCGCGATGTCAAAAATCGAGGATTTTTAACTGGAAGCCGGAACCACCTGGTTGTTGAAATTAGACACTAAAAACAACGAATAATAATAATGTCGCTGAACCCCGAAGGGTTTCAGTTGCTTCAACGGATCGCGGAGAACACCACTCCGGTACAAACAAATATGATATCGATAACGTCAACGAAACCCGAATTCAGTGTGAACTTCCCATCGCCGGTTCCAGTGAAGGAAATAGCGCTGGCAAAATTGCGAATATATCACAGTTGGCCTAATATTCGAGCGGACGCATTTAACGGACAACAACCTAATAACTCGCTGGTTTTTGCACGGACAAATAAACCCGATGGGACCCCAGACTGGGAGGAGGTTACAATACCAACTGGGTCATACCAAATAGAACAAATCAATAAAGAATTTCAACGCAGGATAAAATCGATCACAGGAAAAGAATCAAAAATCGCTATTACGGTTCATGAACCGACGTTATCGTCGACGATTGAAATAAGCACACCGGGGTATATGGTTGATATTTATAACAGTTCAATAAGAACCATACTAGGATGGCCTAAGAATCCACCTCATGAAATCCCCGCGGACACGCAGTCGTATCATGAGATTACCCCCCGGTATCGAGATAAATTATCTGTTATGAAAAACGCGGTATTACCCAGTATATTTGCATTTCAAGACAGGAATAACATGCAATGGTATTTTCAGCATGGGGAAACTCCTGAATTGCGCACCACATTCGTAATTAGTTTAAGGAATATCACTGATATGTTTGCCGAGATTAATCATTATTACCAATTACAACTAGAACAGCTACGGGAAACAAAAGAACGAAAACACGTTGAGGTGTTAAATCAACTTATATCAGACATGGAATATATTAATAAACGAATCGTTGAGATAATATCTGCTAACAGCAATGATAATAAACAAAAATTCCTAACCGAGTTTAATATCACAGAAGCCGATTTACCCGATTTAAAGGTTCCAGGATACAACGCGCCAGAACTAAGAAAGTCTCTTAATGATTTTCTCGGTCCATCAACTTATATCCTCAAACACGATAACGGAGATGATGGTAGGCATATTGCTCCATACAACGTAAATATCGCATCGGTGATAGCGATTAATCTAGTGTGTGATGTTATCGAAGGGAGTTACCAGGTGGATACCAAGCAATCAAATCAGGCTCAACAGGGGTATATCCTTTATTAGTTTTCACCAACAGCCCCTCCGGGATTTGTTGGTTCCCCCATTTGTAGAGGAATCAGATCACCTGTCAAATTCAGTTCTAAATGCTCTCTTGCTGTAATCCACTTCATACTGGAAATTGACTCTATGAGTCTGATGATCCGTCCCACGAAAACTTGGGAAATCAAATGATTTGGTGATAATCTCCATAACCAGATGGTCAAAACCCTAAGACAGTTGGTGTGTGTGTGTAATTTGGATATTTAACGTAGCTTTAAAAACATCCAGTGTTATCGCTACAATTTCTGCAGTGTAGCAGTTTATAGTGGTATCTAACAATGGGGCATAATGTCGCAGACATGTAGCATCATGGCCTACCAGGTCAGATCATCCCGACACCAAGCCAACCAGTCCTAACACTAACCCCATAATGCTAAGCGCCTAGTGAGGCAGCTGTTAGTACATTCTTTATAAGTCTTTGGTATGACTCGGCCGAGGTTCTGAGACAGTTGCAGTTTGGACAATCCCCAGTTCACTAAAAAATTGAGATGACTCAAAAGGGAAGATCGTCCCTGCCCATCACAAGAATAGTACTTACCATATGTTTCTGGAGAATGTCCTTCAAAACATGTCGCCATCGCCGAGAATGAAATGGACTTGAACAGGGTGACGACATGACTAATAATCATTGTAAACAGCCATTATCTAGTGTTTAGCCCAAATGGAAGAGCTCAAAACTAATAATATTACGTCGGTAAGCAAATCTAAGGATAGGGACGTGAACGTATGCATCTGTCCGAATAAGACTGAGAGTAAACTCGTGCCTTCTGGTGGATAGTCGGATCGATCTTGCCATCTCCATCTTGATTTTCAGCAGAACCATGTATTGGTTGAGGTGGTTTAGGTCAGTGAGCCTGAGCTTGCCGTTGACCTTTTGCACAAGCAACAGTCTGCATAAAAACCACAGTGGTTTTTGAACATTCCGGAACACCTGTTGATAAATTAATGACCAAATCTTGTGCTGTATATCTTCCTTCTCCAAGTATGACGTTACATCCGTCACGAGTGCATAAGATAAATGAAGACAGGCTGCATAAATTAAATCCAAAGCCCCTCCAGAATAACATGGATCACCCACTCATTTGCGTTAAAAGAGTGATCCTATGATAGTTGAAATGCGGATGCCTTGAGCCTACCAGTAAGATATATAAGGTGGTCTCTAAAACTGATTGGGTTGTTGCCTCCTGGGACTTGATTCGTATCGAGGCTGGTTCTGTGATTAGGTAGTAAGTAATCCGTTATCTCTTAGTCTCTGATCATTTCTTGTTTGAGACTGAGATTGATCGGGCTGGTACACCTTTGGAGGTTGAAATTCAATTTGGAGGGGGAGTTACTAGTTTCAAATTTCTTCACTTTCTCGATTTTACCTCCAAGCAGCAATGGCAATCCTCAATATCTAACTGAAGCAAGTCAAAGATAGCAGAGACATCAAAAGCATTTGTTATGGAATGATGTGGTACTCTGTTGATGACTTTCGCTAATTAGGTCGCTGACTCCCAGGCATCATCATCATCTGATTTTTTGGCAAGCTGGAAAATCGCTAACTACTCCTAAGTCCAAAATTGATGATGTTGATTCAATATTATCTACAAGTTTAGATATACCATGAAAACCGTTTTTGTTAACTTCATAAAAAACATAAGCATCATTTTTACAGCTGCAAAGTTCTTGTCTCAGGCCAAAAGACACCAGAATTATTTTTCCACCATGGGGTTTTGAAAACATTGCTGGAAATTTTTTTTTGGGAAGACAAACTTAGAATTTCCCAATCAAATATCTTCTTGGACAGATAGGCTGCAATTTCCTTAAATTGTGATGACTGTGGAAGTAGACAGAAGGAGGAACTCTCCTCCTCCTATTCTAAGTCTATTAAAGAACTAATCTAATAGGCGTGATTATCAGGTTTTAAAAAAACCAATGTGCCCCGACTTACAAGCTCGAATGCAATGCTCAGACATGCAGGCAGAATTATTCTCACTGAACTGCCTAAAAATGAGAAGTACTCCCTTGTACACTTAAAATTATCTATTAATGTGTGAGATTGACTTGTGGTCAGAAACTGTCATGAATTTAGTATCATCATCATCACCTCTTGCACCTCTTTACACATCTGTGGTTCTATAAATAAAACCTGTATAAGATTGATTGGACATCAAAACTGCAGTACTGTAGCTTGTTCCTCCAATTCTGCTAATATAATTGCAGCAGATGGTGTCATATGTCTCATTGGGGGGAGGGGCCAGTGAGCTCGTAACAGATTGTCTCAGGATTGATACTCAAAGAGTTCAAATGATCAGTATGAGGCATGACCCTCTTCATTCTTCTTTAACACTCTTCCACAGGACAGTTCATGTATTCATTGTATAAATTAACAATTCAAACCTGTCGATAATTCAGAAAATCAATGCCCCTTACCGAGTCAGAAAAAAACATGTACAACAACACACATCAGCAATATTCTGTTGCAGAAAAAGATCAGAATAAATGAGGTACATGCATGCAACACATTCATCTACAAAATTCGGCATAATAAAAAATATCATGTAAACCAAAATTTCAGGATGGATGGTAGAAAACCATAAGATAGAAGACGTTTTGGGAGGTCTACATTACAATGTTGCCTGTACTGTATGTCAGGAAACCTTAACACAAGCAACATTTGGCAATGGCAGGGGAAATAATGGGCAAGAGTATTTTGCCCTTTATATGATATAATCGGCCGTTCACCTATATGATATAGAAAGAACAAGACAATTTTTCTTCTTTTGGGGAGAGCTGGATTAGGGAATTAACAAGCTTATTTTCCTTACATTAATGTGATCAAGGAATGTATTTACAGGAGTGGGCATGGAATTGCCTGTGTTTTTAATCCATCGGGCAATCTGAGATGTCTTTAACCTTTGCAGAATGCGGAAGAAGATGGAAAGATGGCTGTTCTTCCTCATCTTCCAAATTCATGATGCCACGACATTATAGATCTGGGTTCCAGCTGACAGGGCTGGGCAATTAGAAATCAGCAGAACTCTGTATATTTCCTCCATGTCAGCTTTAAAACTGTATTGTGTACACTCTGTTGTAGAATTTGCTTGCATTAAGTCCAGGTTATCACTGCAATCAATGTGGGAGTTGTCCTCATTGGGTTTCTGTCAAGATCATCAGAATAAAACTTCCCTGGAGGCATGGACAAGACTCTATTGTTTTATGTCTTCCCAAAAGATAAGCATTAAAGATTTGAGACAGCAGTTGCATTGGTGGCTGAGAAAATGCCACATTTTGTCTTTTCTCTATGAAATGTCAGTAAGTCTGTGGCCATTCAGCTCAGCTCTCACTTTGATAAGTGGCAAAGCTATAGGATGACCGGTCAACTCTATTTTCAGCTGGATGGACATCCACTTTAATAACCACCTTGTTCATCCATATGGCAACACAAACATTACATTATATTGTTTAATCTAAAAAATGACAAGAACGACAACAATATAATTGCAAATAACAACCCAACTGTTCACATATAACAAAATCCACAGGGAACAAATACTATGTGCAAAAGAGACATAAATGATGTGTGTCTTAATAGACTCTGGCATACAGCAATGTCATTTAATATGAAATGACAATAACAAGCAAATATCTTAAATAACATTCCATAAGTGTTTACATGTAGCAATAACAGCAAAAGAACATTTTGTGCAAGGCAACCAAATAGCATGCATCTTCTTGTCAGTTTAAAATCTTGCACTTTGTGTGAGTTGTTGTCATTTTTCATCTGAGATGGAAAAATATTCAAACAGAAAAACAACCAGAAAGTGTTCAATGATAACAGTAACAACACTTGTTATTTAAACAAGTCAAAATACATGCACTGTGTGTAAATAAACAACCATCAATGAGCACATTTGATAGCAGGCTGGAGCACAAGGTCAGAAAATCAATGAAGTCCACAACTGCAAAATATTCCAATAAATATCAACATATTTCACAAAATAATGATTCCAAAAACGTAGTAAATACCTTTAAATTCAATACAATACCAACTTTGTCAATGGATGCTTAATTATTGACAAAAAAAAGCTAAGATCCTGTGAGAGGTTTTATATATGATATATACTGTTTCAGTGAGTGCTAAAACTGGCAAACAACCTTAGCCACTTAAGTGGTGATGGAGGCATGGGGAATGGTTGGGAAGAGTTTTTCCCCTTTGTCTATATGGACTATGGATGGGAAAGATGAATTTGTGTCTTGACACAATTGCTATACCAAGAGGTAAAAGTTCTTCCAGATGTTAATGTGATCAGGGAATGTATTTTAAAGAGAAATGGCTGATCTCTACATATTTCTGTTGTAATATAAATCAATACAAGCAGAATGGCAAATATAAAAACCAATACAAATAGATGCCAAGTATAAAAACCTGGGGCCCTGAGTGGCCAAGTGGTCTAAAGCACTCTCCATTACGGATCACTGCCATCTCACCTCTGTCTGCGTGGGTTCGAGTCTTGTATTCAGCCAATGTGTGTATGTGAAAAAGCTTGCCAGTAGCTTATCGTGTGTCGGTGGTTCTTTCCGGGGATTTTCCAGGTTCTTCCTCCACCATTAATACTGGCCACCATATATATCCTATCATGTGCTGAAAAACTGCGTTAAACCCTACAACAACAACAACATAAAAACGAATAAAAGTAGATGGCAATTATAAAAACCAATACAAGTACATGGCAAGTATAAAAACCAATACAGATAGGTGGCAAGTATAAAAGCCAATACAAGCAGATGACAAGTATAAAACACAATACAAATTGATGGTAAGTATAAAACCAATATAAGTAGATAGCAAGTATAAAAACCAATACAAGTAAATGGCAAGTATAAAAACCAATACAAGTAGATGCCAAGTATAAAAACGAATACAAACAGATAGCAAGTATAAAAGCCAATACAAGCAGATGGCAAGAATAAAAACCAATACAAACTGATTGCAAGCAATAAAATACTTTATTGTACATGAGAAACCAGAGTACAGTTGTAAATCTACAGCGAATGAAGAAAAAGGTAGTTTCAATTTTATACACCATAAAAATGCACTTCTGAAAAATGGAACACATGAACTATATATACTTGACAATTTGGACTGAGTAAAGATTGAATTGATTTCAAGCGAATAAAGAAGATGAATCCTTTTCTCATGTCCTTTAGAGAAATGCGATATAAAGGACTGCTACATAAGGTGATCAAAACAAATACAATGCTCAACTGAATACTGCATAATTGAGATAACACTGGTTTTGATATAAAAATCAACAAATTGTAAATAAGGTTCGAGAGAAAAAAGTACTCCTCAAGTTCATCTCATAACATTTTCCAAATGTAATGAATTACATTATAGTGTTGATGTAATAATAAATTTGTCATCCTGAGTTGTACAGTGAAAGTAAATCTAACACCAGTGAACACAAATTAACGAGAACAAACAGCTGGTGACATCTACATCCCCCCACCCCACCAAAAACGACATCAAGACTGTATCAATGTTAGGGATAAGTAGACGGAAACTTCTACTACATGTACTCACTTGTAAGTCAAGTCCAACTGCAAACTGACAAGACCCAGATCAGCTGACAGACCTGGGTCTATGAACTATGTAAGGAATAATCAGTGGAACAAATAAAAGGATATGTTATTTCTAGTTGTACCCAACTGATAAGCAGGTATATGTGGTATATCCCTCCACTCCACCAAAACCTACATGAAAACTGTAACCAAGTTAAAGAAAATTAGCAGATGTAGAGACCTATATGGTCTGCACAAAAATGTCTACTAGTAACAGAATGATCTGTCAAATACTTCTTATATAGGAAGTTCATTTTTCCAACGTGGAAGTGATCAGCATCACAAGTTCCCCCCCCCCAAAAAAAAAGGCGTGAATAATGGATGAATGGAAGAACAAATGGACAAAAGCACAAAATAATTTTGAAACTCTTGAATTGTGGATGGTAAAAAGGCACTTCTAAATCATTAGTCTAATGTGTGTACCAAATTTCTGAGAGATGTCTTAAAAGGCTTTGATGTTTCGCTACAGGATTGAAAAGTGAGGATGGATTGATGGGCAAATGAATAAAAATATTGAAACTGAAGAATTACGAATAGGAAAAGTCACTTCTACACCACTGGTCAAACATATTAGCTGAGTTTCAAAGAGATTTTTTTAAAAAAATTGAAACTGTGCTCCAGAAATAAAAGTGTTAATGACGGATGGTGAATTGTTAAGGAAAGCCTTTACACCTAGACCACTAGTCTAAAATGTGTACTAAATTTCATGAAAACACCTTAAAAAGTTAGGCCCTTGTAAAGAAAGTATGAATAATGAATGGATAGATAGGACATGAAAAGGACAAAAACAAAACCCAGGAAAAAGTGGCGAGAATTGGTCTCCAACCAGTAGATATCACTAGATGATTACAACAGCAAAAAAACACATTTTAATAAACTGAAACATATTATGTAAAACATACAAATAAAATTTCATGTACAAATATAACAATATGCAGTAATCACACAAAATAAATATATTAATCAAAAGAGACTATCCTAGTTTTATCTCTTACAACTATGATTGATGTCATAATCCTAATAATGATCAATGTGATGTTCACCCATTAGTATAATTCCAATCTGGATACAAATGATCAATGTCATGTACACCCATTAGTATAATTCCAGTCTGGGTACAAATGATCAGTGTGATGTTCACCCATTAGTATAATTCCAATCTGGGTACAAATGATCAATGTGATGTTCACCCATTAGTATAATTCCAATCTGGTTACAAATGATCAATGTGATGTTCACCCATTAGTATAATTCCAATCTGGGTACTAATGATCAGTGTGACGTTCACCCATTAGTATAATTCCAGTCTGGGTACAAATGATCAATGTGATGTTCACCCATTAGTATAATTCCAATCTGGGTACAAATGATCAATGTGATATTCACCCATTAGTATAATTCCAATCTGGGCACAAATGATCAATGTGATGTTCACCCATTAGTATAATTCCAATCTGGGTACAAATGATCAATGTGATATTCACCCATTAGTATAATTCCAGTCTGGGTACAAATGATCAATGTGATGTTCACCCATTAGTATAATTTCAATCTAGGTACAAATGACCAGTGTGATGTTCACCCATTAGTTTAATTCCAGTCTGGGTACAAATGATCAATGTAATGTTCATAAATTGGGTTAATTCTAATCTGGGTATAAATGATCAGTGTGGTGTTCATCCATTAGTATAACTCCACCCTGGGTACACGTTTCTTCCAACTAGTTTTCTCCAGTTCAAGTTTTGTTTTGGCAACCATATGCATGGTCTACAATAATAAATGATGTTTGTAGTGGAAATACTATTAGAGTTCAAGACAAAAGATGTAAATGGGCCAGTTAGGTATTCATTCTGTACAGATTATAAAGTTTAATAAAAATTTACCATCACAAAAACATGGTTTCTTGAAGATGAAGAAAGAACAGATTTATAAAGTTTGGATTTAAGTGTATGCAATATTGTAGAACACAACCAAACAATGATCAGCAGGTTGGTAATATTATGTAACAAATTATCTGTAAATGCATTAAAAAATATACTATGAAATTTGGTCACTAAGAAGTATGGACAAATTTTATCTTTTATCTATACAGAAATACCAGAAAGAAAGTCACAGGTGGCATGTTTTAAAAAATGAAAGAAATAAGTTCTTTGATTGATCATCTTTCTTATTTTTATTAAATAAAAACATTAACTCTGCATATATATGCTATCACATGTAAGTTTTTAAATTCAATAAAGTCTAAAATGAACAAACACCTGAGATGCAAAACAAATTATATGATTTTATCCTATTTTCACTGTACCAGAGGAAAAATATATAAATCACTAAAAGGGACCATGAATCAGACTTCATAATATGTCCTATATTATCTTCGACAAACTCATATATCGACCCAATAATAAATTCTCATTTAAGTACATAATCATTCCAGTTTCCTACAACTGAAATAAAGGTATGTGTGTGTATACATATATATACATTTTATTTTTGTTTTCTTCAGGACAACCATATTCTCTTTAGTATTTCCTTTTTTAATTTGAGAAGATTTAAATTTAAGTGAAGGTGGGAATGTTTTACAGAAACATTTATGCAAGAATAAATTCCCTCTCAGTGATGGTAAGCTGATGAAAAGAGAAGATAACAGCTCTGAGCTACTGGAAAAGTAACTATGTTACAAGTTAACTCCAATCTCTATTACTGACGCCAATTGAGACTGCCTGAAATCACTTACATGGTTCTATAGGCATGTTAAGAATAAAATGACACAAGTCAAAGACTATTACAGAATTATCAAATTAACAGTAGGACATGAGTATCAAACAATTAAAGAATTCTTGAGTACCATGCACCATTCAATATATGAATTCTTCCATTCTAACAATTACATGTCATCTATATTATTTATAACAGTCCAAACAACCAACCATTCAAAGTTTAATACACATGTCACACTATAAAGATAGTATAGTATTTAATCCAAGCATTGATTACTTTGCATACCTGTTTCATACAGCTTTCACATCCTTGATACTATTCATACATGAATCTTTCAACATACAGTCAAGTTTAGTTTAACAGGCATCTGTTTATCTTACAGTCATCTTTATCCAATCTTTTTGAGAGGCAATTATTTTCCATGGCATTGAATATATCCTTTAAAACATCTAACACTACATTTATAGTTGCTGTACCTTTTCTTCCAAGTGTACATGATATTCCAATTACGTACTTGGACATGAAAGGGTTTCTATAAGTTTACTATCAACACTAATAAATGATGTACATGGCCTGTACTTCATCCACGGGAAATGTTGTTTTGAATGAAGCTTTTAGAAATGAGATAATTTAATTCTTTGAATAATGGTTTTGAAGAGTATGTAGGTGTGGAAAAAAAAATTGGACAAGTTCCCATTTCTGACATAATAGCAAACATGGAACAGGTGGACTATCGCATTTATTGGCAAGTAAATCCAACCTGCATTGGCAGACAAGTTTATGATTATTAAACAGTAGTGGGAAATACATAACACACCCCATCTCTAGTACACCTGGTACCAATGACTCAGTGCAGCTTAAAATTAATAATATCTGAGAACATGTGATAAACTAAATAGCTGGTCCTATTCATAAAACATTTTAAGAATGAAAGGCAGACAATCTCAAAACCCCAAATTCAGATCTTACACTTGGATTACAATTGCATCATTGTATTTAGCACTCAAGCAGGGAAACTTAGGTTTGAACAATTCAGAAAGTACTATGAATATATAGGTTCAATCTAGTTCAAGGTACAAAGTGATAACACTTTCAACTTTTGAGATTCATTCTTACAAAGTCTTACAAATATGCAACTTCATCATACATGAGAAAAATTAATCATGACCAAATCATTATCACTATATCTTTTTACAGCATGAATTCTCTTCTGCATTAGTTTATCATTCTCTTTTATGATTTAGATTGGTCCTTTGAAACCAATTGAAAGCATGATTTCTCTCCAGCATTAATCATTCTCTTTTATGATTTAGATTGGTCCTTTGAAGCCAATTGAAAGCATGATTTCTCTCCTGCATTAATCATTCTCTTTTATGATTCAGATTGGTCCTTTGGAACCAATATTTCATACATTACTGACAAACAGCAGACATTACTTAACAATTAGTCAAAGATAGCTTCAGAACATTATTTCCCATACACCGGCCTAGGGCAAGTCGTTTTTGAAACATCACTTGCCCCAAGTGAACATACACTTTTTATGTGCTATCTCAATGAATCAGTAACCCCTAAGGCAAGTAAATCTACGATGGGGAGTCTGTGTAGAATTCAGACATGAACCAGATCTGGACTATCCAGGTTTTGGAGCACTAAAGAATTATGTCATAAACAGCAAATTACAAAATAAATATACTAAAAATCTTTCATCTGGTATATTTGATGATGTATTTAGTACTATTTGCCAAACTCACATTATATTACAGTGGAACCCCGCTATAACGCGCCCCACCATAATGCGAATTCGGATATAACGCGGTCGTAGCATGGCTCCCGAAATTTCGTATATTCATTCACACATGGAGAAAAAAAATTTGGAGAAAAGTAAAAAAAACAAAACAAGAAATTAACTTCATTTTGGGCATGAGATTAGTTGTGACTTTTAAAATAATATGATCGTGGCATGGTTCCTGAAATTTGAAATTCATTTACGTGTATTTTTATCGGACCGTGAAAATATTTGTTTAACGTACGAGAAATAGTGTGTAAAACGTTTATTATAATTTGGTGGAAGAATTCGCGTATGACTTTTAATAATAAACGATCGGAACTTAACAATTTATCCAGGTTCTTTAAGTGATTTTGGAGAAGTGATCGTGTATGAATTCTAAAATAATACGATATATATAACGTACGAGAAATAGTGTGTACAACGCTTGGCTTCTGAAATTTATCAATTTGAACAGGTTGTGGTGAAGCTCCGTATTCTACTCTAGAAGAGAAAACTGGTTTCATTAGGTTTTTGAATTGTTAAGCCGAAGTAAACATTATCGGAAATGTTACTTATTACGGATCCATGAGTAAAGCCAGTAAATCGTCTTTGTGATTGTCTTCCATGAAATCTGTATACAGTCGTTGCTCAAACAATAGCCGACATGGGCTTCTTATTTAACTGCAATCACAGCCAAGCAGCAGACAAAGCTGTGGTTGATACAAGAGTCGCACAATTTAATAAACATCAAAGGACGAAAGCCGCCAACATGTATGCTGTGCTTGGCGGTGTGATCAAACAACAAACAGTTGAAAGTAAATAATATCCACTTTATTATCTGTAAATTAAAAGGGTATGAAATTGTACATCCGTTCAGCTTAATTTTGTTTTATATAAAAAGTGATTCGTAACCATTGCAGGCCTTCATTACTTAGTTATCGAGCTTTATCTGTGTACGTTGTTTGCTTATATAAAAAAATATTTTACTGTTATGGAAAAGCAACTTTAAAAACGCAAGTCGTTTTCTGCTAAAGAGAAACTGTATGCCCTAGATCAACTAAAGAAGGGCAAACAACAAACTCAGCTTGCCAGAGATCTAGGAATCAGCGAGTCCACTTTGCGAGGATGGAAAACTGATGAAGGAAAGCTCCGTAGTCTACCCAACATTCTTGAAGAGGAAACTGGTTTACAGCGTAAAAGGGTTAAGTTAGCTAATAACAATGTCCTAGATTCAGCTTTGTACCAATGGTTTGTACAAGCTCGCTCAGAAGGTGTTCCAATTTCTGGCCCAATTCTGAAAGCCCAAGCAGAGAAATTTGATCGCCATATCAATGGAGATGATTCCAAATTTAAGGCGAGTAATGGCTGGCTAGACAGATTCAAGAAAAG
The DNA here is from genome assembly GCA_028554795.2 of Sinohyriopsis cumingii. Lineage (NCBI taxonomy): Eukaryota > Metazoa > Mollusca > Bivalvia > Unionida > Unionidae > Sinohyriopsis > Sinohyriopsis cumingii. The sequence goes on from CM068832.1 coordinate 96,696,513, forward strand.
GCACGCTATCAGCCAAGTTCTTGTGTCTGGGGAAATCCGCTCCGCTGACAAAGAGGCTGCCAATTCCTACCCAATTGGGCTTAAAAAGTTGCTGGAGGACGGTTGCTACACAGCCGACCAAGTTTACAACTGCGATGAGACTGGTTTATGTTATAAAATGTTACCCGATCGCACCCTTGCAACCAAGACTGACAGTCACAAACGAGAAGGTTTCAAGAAGAGGAAGGACAGAGTGACTCTCTTATTTTGTGTTAACAAGTCTGGCAGCCACAAAGTCAGACTTCTGATGATTGGAAAATCGAAAGCTCCCAGATGTTTTCATCATGTAAATATGAAGGCACTTCCATTTCAGTACACTAACAGCAAGAATGCTTGGATGAATAGCTCCATATTTGACGACTGGTTTCACAAAACAGATGTTCGGGCTCATTTACGAAAACTCAAGCTGGAGGAAAAAGCTCTCCTCCTGCTGGATAATTGCCCTGCCCACCCCCCAGCGGAAAATCTTGTCAGCAGTGATGGCAAGATCAAAGTTTCGTACCTCCCGAAAAACACTACGTCAGAAATCCAGCCACTTGACCAAGGCATAATTTCCGTATTTAAACAAAATTATCGCCGTGAAATGATAAAGGTAATGGTAGCAGATAATAACGCATCCGTCGACACATCATTGGCATTACTCAACTTAAAAGAAGTATGTCACCTTGGAGGTAAAGCCTGGGATGCTATCACTGCACGCTGCATTGAACGATGCTGGATAAAGGGTCTTGGGCCAGCTTTTACGCCCTCGACACAAAATGATAGTGACGATGAGCTTGAATTTACAGGATTCACTGAAGACGACGTACGTTTAGCAGAAGAAGCACTCAAAAAATACGAGCACAGTCATCATGATATCCTTAACTGGTATTCAGTAGATGACATCTGCCCTATATACAAACACATATCAGATGACGAAATTGTTACAGATGTCAGCAGGAAGAATGAAGCTGCACAATCAGAACCTGAAACCAGTGACGATAATGATAACGATGACGATGGCACCCCAACTCCCCCACCAAAAGTGTCTGAAGCAGTAGTACATTTAGAAGCAAGTTTAAGGTGGCTGGAAACACAAGATGTTGACAGCGTCAAAGTCCTTCAATTAAGAAACATTCTTGACTTTGCTAGAACCCAACAGTTCGCGGCAAAGAAGCAAACAACATTGGATATATTTTTCAAGAAATGATGAAATTTAAATTTGGAACCACACTGACTTTGCACTTTGCGCAACGATTAATTTAGCAGTTTTCACATGTTTCTTTTGATGTTCACAAAATCTGAAATAAAAGTTTTTTGCACGCTGAAATCATGCGTTGATTGTTAATTATTCTTGCAGTTGTCGCATATGATAAAATTTTAGCGGTATGAAATTTGTACAGACACCGTATGTAGACCCGGGAATAGCTGCATGCAATGACCGTACGATATCAGACGGCAAGTAAATGGTTTCAATATTTTGTTCATCCTATATTTTACACGACGAATTCAGATTATTACAAAATTATTGAATATTTTAAATCTGTACGATTTTCAATGAAATTACATCCATTATGGATGAACTGCATGCCACGACGGCACGGTAGCATACGGTGTTGATACACTTTTCATGATATAGCGATAGTCTGGTATTATCGGTCAATCTGTATTATCATTCAAACAAATAAAAATTAGTAAATGTTTTTAATGCACAGTAATAACCTATAAATATATTAGCCATCGATTATTTTGAATATATCTTAATTAATGCATTCCAGTTAATATTCATCTGATGATAAACCGACTTTTGATCATTGTACATGTATACACGTATATGTTCTCGGAAAAAAAGTTAAATATTGTAAAACCCCGCATTAACGCGACCCCGCTTTTAATGCGATCCGATTTTATGGACCCCGATCATCGCGTTATAGCGGGGTTCCACTGTATTGATCTAAATAATTAATGATAAAAACCATTACTTTTATCATCAGAAGAATGTGATTTTATTTGGGATCTAGAACTAATTATTTGGTGTTTTTTTACAAAAAGTACATAGCTCGGCAATTTATAAAAAGTCAATGCCTCAGAACAGTCAATCACTGAAAAGCTAAGGGCAGTAGCCCACTGTCTCCCTATTTAACACACATTCAAATATATGTATGCACAATCAAAGAAATCAAATTACATTTCTTGTAAACAGGTTTCCTCCAAAACCAGTATCTCTACATCAATACTTCTCTTCAAACAATACATCGTGCTGATCTGCTCAACAATAGCACACATGCAAAATATGAAACTGTCATTTTTTACACCTTTAAAGATGGTAAGAATGTAGCATGCAGTGACTATAATGTACATAATTTCTACATAACACCAGGGGACAATAAAAAAAGCCATCAAACTTCAAAATGGATCACAACATCTGCTTTCCCTGACTTTGATATTTTCTCCATTTAACTCGACCTCTCTGGTGGTTCTACAGTTGATTATCACCAACTATATCAGAAAGTATGCTCCAGGTTTCCGTGACAACTACATTCAAGATGAAAGGTCGGGCTTTCTCATGACCAGAGCACCAATGATTTCTGCATAATAACTGCCAAACACTGCCCTGTTGTGAGAGATGAGGCGAAGAAATGAACCACAAATCTGGGAAAGTTCTTTCTCAACCACAGACAATCCTGGGGGCACCTTCAGGGGCTCTGTGTGACGGGAGAATAGGGCTAGTGCAATGAACGTCAAAACTCTTTTTGCTATAAAACAGAAAAACAGAATGTACATTCACAGAAATTTGTCCAGAATATAATAAAGACTTAATGTACATGTTCCTTAAATTCATGGTTACAATTAGTATTTGAAACAAACAAAAACATAATGATGATATTGTTTTAGAACACAGTCAACATCTAAGACCTATCTTAATAATGGATGTGCTATACATATTACTGTTATACTTTTAAAGAAAACAAAAACACAAACTATGATTACAGTTTTTCTCTTAAATACATAAGAATATCATGATTTGGGCATTAAAAATTAATTTGTGAATTTGATGGTATATAGTAAATAAATAATTGTCACTGTCAGAGACATATAATGTGGTAATAATATTCAAATGTTGCAAACCAAATTTTTGGGGGGAAGGAATCTGAATAAACTATGTATTGATTTCTTTTCTAAATGCAAGCTGCACGACATTATATTGAAATTAGGGCCATGGCATTTTTCAAAAATGCCAAATAAATTCTGGAAAGTGGGTCAAAAAGACCCCGTTTGAGTGTGAAACTCACATTCATTTCTGGATTCCTTCTATAACACCTCTTTTGGTCCCAATAGGTGTTTAGAACTAAGATTAGCAATCTTCTGGACAGACTAATGGGTATAGTGAATCCTATATAATGCCTGCTACTTAAACAGGTGTGAACAAAACATTTTTTTTCTGAAACAACATCCTAGAGACATTATTTGATGAATTAATATCAAATGGAGGAACTACAAAGAGAAAAATTACTCACACATGACAGATAAGACAGGATTATCAGGTGTGGTCAGACCTTTAACCTGACCCAATAGGGTTCCCTTCTGTCCCTCATCTCTCTGTGTAAACCCATGTTCCTTCAGGTACATATTAACCTCCTTGTGAAGCTGCTCTCCAACATTCTCCAATGCACTACTGAGATCTCTGTCAGCAAATAAAAATGTCATTGCAAACATTCATATAAAAGACACTTGTTGATTGATTCATAAAGTTAACAAGAAAGTCAGTCCCTGCATTTTGAGCCCACATACAAAACTATAATGAAGGACTTTAACCAAAACCTTACTAAAATGCTAACATATGATGGTGGCTCCTGAAAAATGTATTACTATGTCCGACTTCCCATTAACATCTACTCAACAGTAAGTCATATTATAGCCAGTCTATAAAAGGTCTGTGAGTTGCAGAGTAAAAGTACTAGATGTAATGCAGTAGTAATGGAATTAATGTATGTAGTAATGATATAAAGTTCAATGTAGAAATGTCATGAGGTCATGGATACAAGCAATGAAAGTTATAGTATACAGAGTGTATCGACTATCTTTCCTTTCTATTGGTGTAGATCTAACCTAACCAAACCCCACTTCACAGTGTAACATCTAAGTGTTGCAGATGAAGTCAACCTCTGCTCCACTGTGATGTGGGTATTAAGCCCTGATAGATTTATGATAAGCTGGGTTATCTGTGATAGATTTATGATAGGCTGGGTTATATGCAATAGATTTATGATGAGCTGGGTTATCTGTGATAGATTTATGATAGGCTGGGTTATCTGTGATAGATTTATGATAGGCTGGGTTATATGTGATAGATTTATGATAGGCTGGGTCATCTGTGATTGATTTATAAGACAGGGTTATCTTTTATATTTTTTTATGATAAGCTGGATTATCTGTGATAGATTTATGATAAACAGGGTTATCTGTGATAGATTAATGATAGGCTGGGTTATCTGTGATAAATTTATGATAGACTGGGTTATAAACTTCTGTAAGACCTGGAAAGGAGACATAAAATACAAAAGGTAATCCACTAACTGGCCAAGTAAAACCCCTAATTGTGTCTGCAATGTTGAGTGGAATCAGCACCTGTTGCATTAAGTACAAGAACTGCCTGGATTACATTAATATGTCTGTAATGAACTCTGTTTGTAGCAGAATTTTGAATTCATATATACCCAAGAACAAGATGTCCTACCCAGGCATTAAGCAATCTTGAGCCACCAAGACTGCTTCAAAGGAACATAATCCTTTGATTGGTTTTGATTACTGCCATGGGCAAAGTTGGCCTCGTTTGCATATCCACACTACCCCACCCCACCCCCATGTTAAGTCTGAAAAGGTTAGCACTGAGTTAAATTCAAACAATGGGACTGGACCAATCAAATATAGTCAGCTAGAGGGTTCAAACTGAATTGGGGCAGGGTTTAAAATTTAAATGGGAAACATGCACCATTTGAAAGGAAAAACTTCACAAAATTTTCAGACTGCTGAGAATTCTGGAAGAGAGAGATGCATGTGTAGGAGTTAAATTACAGTGTTCTAGGAAAAGGAAACTGTGTAGTTGAAGTGAATTCCAAAGGAAGGCCACTCTGAGATTCACACTGACTTATCTAGCAAGAGGGAATTGCAACTGAAATTTAAAAGCATTGAAAGGTGAGACAATACCTTGGCCGGATTTTGTACTTGATTTGACTTAATTACTTGTAATTATCTTTTGAATTTGTATTTATCAGAATGTTTGAGTTAGGATGGGAATATGCATTTTTTAGAATGTAACAAGCATAGAATGATGGTTATGCAAAGCTCGACCCTGAGCTGGATATACATGTATATTTCTTAATTCTTATGATGCAAGGGGTATGAATGATTACTTCATTAATTATGTTGTAATTTACTGTATACGAAAACATTTAGATGGTGTGTGTGTTTTACCATAATGTTGTAATGTTGTTTGTACATAGTAGCAGAAGGCATGTACAAGTTATGCAAGTGGAGATTTGTCGTACATAAGACCTTGTAAGGTTGGTCACCCATTAATCAGATGGAAGGTCTGTGTGAGTAATGGATTTCCAGAAATACAGTAGGGATGCAAAAAAGTATTCCCCTTGTATTCCTACAGGAAGCTTCCAGGGTGTATGTACAAGGTGGCACAAGAGGAGAAAAGAGGAGGAAGGCAGAAGGAAAGGAAGAAGATGTGGAAGAAAAAGAAAGGAGGAGGAGAAAGATTGGAGCAGAGTAAAAGGAACAATACAAAGAATTGTCACTCTCTCCCAAACAGATCATGAAATGATGTACTAACATGTTAAATGGGAATTTGATTAAAGGGTCAATTACTATGTCAACTGCATTGAGCAGAAATTGAAATCTTTACTTGAATATTTTTATTAATTGGATTAGTTTTTGAAACTTGTATCTATGGAATCTTGAGTTATTACACTTATTTAGGGTGTCAGCTTTGCTGACTGAGGGCTCAAAATTCCTTAATGCACACCTTGTGCAGTACTGTTTTAATGTACCATATATGATCGCATATAAGCTGAATAATTTAGGGAAAAAATAAAGGCCTGGAAGAAGAGGGGTCAGCTTATCCGTGGGCCAATGTCTAAACTTGACAGTTTTTAGGTCTTTTTGTTGACTATTGTAATGGCTGTAAATCTTGGGACACGAAACAGTAACTTTCTCTGTGTCCTAAGACATAGGCATGTAAGAAAAAGTAACTTCTGGTGACCCAACAATTATTAAACTGTTATAAAGTACCATGATTGATTTTGTTATTATTTTGCACATGCATATTTTCTGATTTCTCCAACACAAAGTTAAATAAAGATAAATACAGACAATATAATTTGCGTATCATTTGAGTTTACCAGGGAGACGATGCTGAACTATAATGTACAGTTCTCACAAAGCATGCGTAGCGTCACTAACAGCATTACTAAACTTCTGATACCCATTTATGAAATGAATCACACTGATGTAAATACATCAAACTAAAATAAAAATTACCTGTCTGGAACACCTTCCAAGATGGTACATATCTGTGTCTTCAGCCTCTCTTTAAGACTCTGAACCCCAGATATTGGAGATCCGACTGTACTGTATGTCACCAGCAAGGCTGATGAGATCAGTGTCAGGCGACGAGTCTTGTCCCCGAGATCCATGAATCTTGTCTGGTCAATCAGGAGGGTCTGAAGTTGATACATCCCAGGAAAACTTAAATGTTTTTTTCAGTAACAGTGCTATACAAGTGAATGGGAAAAGTAAGAGATTCTATGCCATGCTGCATGAATGCCAACCAAACTTATACTGGCATTATACATATCTATTCTGGTTACTGCAAGCATTTGATGTTTATTTGGGATATAAGCTATAGATGATATTGTGGAGTTAATGTAGGTGACCGGCATTAGCCAAATTTAACTTTCAAGACCTTTAAAATTAAGTTCAATATAAATTTATCTTGAAGGTTGTTCGTTTGCTTTTGCCATTTAATAGAATGGCTGATATCCAGTTTAAGAGAAGATGTAACCAACTTATACATGTGGCATGTGAATGTAAACAATTCACATATAGTAACACAAGTGTTTTTACTGGAACATTAAAATCATATTCTGTTGACAGTGGCTGCCATTTTATTCATTAGTATCAAGTCACCATCTATTTAGTAGTTTGTTTATGATTCAGGAACAACCTACTTGCCACACATATAACTTGAGGTGACATGGAAAACAAAGGAAACAAGTGATATAGAAAGCCAAGAAAACAGATAATTTATACTGCATGTTAAGACTGCACATACAAGTCTAGGAAATTCATGTGAACGGTATGGAATAGGGAATTGATGTCAACAGTAAGGAATAGGAAATTGTCGTGAACAGTATGGAATAGGGAATAGACGTGAACAACAGGGAACAACTGAGCACATGCAGAGCATGATATCACTGGGAAAACAGTATACTGACTCAGTATTATTCCAAATCACACAATTAAACTTAAAACTGTCTATTGACTCAGTATTATTCCAAATCACACCATTACACTTAAAACAGTCTACTGACTCAGTATTATTCCAAATCACACCATTACACTTAAAACAGTCTACTGACTCAGTATTATTCCAAATCGCACCATTACATTTAAAACAGTCTACTGACTCAGTATTATTCCAAATCACACCATTACACTTAGAACTGTCTATTGACTCAGTATTATTCCAAATCACACCATTACACTTATAACTGTCTACTGACTCAGTATCATTCCAAACCACACTTTTACACTTAAAACAGTCTATTAACTCAGTATTATTCCAAATCACACCATTAAACTTAAAATAGTCTATTGACTCAGTATTCCAAATCACACCATTAAACTTAAAACTGTCTATTGCCTCAGTATTATTCCAAATCACACCATTACACTTAACACAGTCTATTGACTCAGTATTATTCCAAATCACATCATTACACTTAAAACAGTCTACTGACTCAGTATTATTCCAAATCACACCATTACACTTAGAACTGTCTATTGACTCAGTATTATTCCAAATCACACCATTACACTTAAAACTGTCTATTGACTCAGTATCATTCCAAACCACACTTTTACACTTAAAACAGTCTATTAACTCAGTATTATTCCAAATCACACCATTAAACTTAAAATAGTCTATTGACTCAGTATTCCAAATCACACCATTAAACTTAAAACTGTCTATTGACTCAGTATTATTCCAAATCACACCATTACACTTAAAACAGTCTATTGACTCAGTATTATTCCAAATCACACCATTACACTTAAAACAGTCTACTGACTCAGTATTATTCCAAATCGCACCATTACACTTAAAACAGTCTATTGACTCAGTAGTATTCCAAATCACACCATTACACTTAAAACAGTCTATTGACAGTATTATTCCAAATCACACCATTACACTTAAAACTGTCTACTGGGGTAATTATTTCATTTCAGTGAGCAAAACATTCTCACAAAATTTGATTATGTTTTATGCTACTATAATCATGCAATCTGCGGTACTGATTTTAGGTTGGCCGCATGGCAAAATCTGGATCAAAATAATTAGAACTATAGTGTTTAATAACATATACTATCGACACCCTCTAAAAGTCACTGTTTAAAGAATATATTTAAAACTTCAAAGGAGAACCAAAACAAATTTTTGGATAAACATGGGAGCATCTTATTTTCTTCCCAAGCATGACTAAAAACTGCAGGACTGATCAGTTATAGATTCCAAAGAAAAGAACAAATCCATTTTTAAATTTACCTCTGGATAAACATTGCTCTCATCCCAATTCAACAGCTCCATGTATGCCCCATTCATCACAGCTGCTGGGGTAACTGGAGCATTCTGTGTGGCACCCTCTAATGGAGTCTGGGCAGCTTCCTGCTGCAGCCGATCAAAACTCCTCTTCAGCCATTCCTTGGTAAACTCAAGGCCATCCACACCTGCTTCTGTAGAAGAAAAACTTAATTAGGCATCCATGTATTTATTCAACTGTCACACTGTTGTCAATTCAGTAGTATGGTGATACACCTCTTTCCTGTTCCTTGATCTTAGGTGCAGTCTTTTTAGTAATGGTGGCCATATTTGACTGGCATCATTTGCGAAAATTTTAAATCCTTCATGCCAGAATGGTTTTGGTAAAGTCTGGTCAAATTCTGCGTAGCATATTTTCACAATAAGTCATTTGAAGGTTTTTCTACTTTTAGTAATGGCACCCAAATTTAATGGTGGATCAGCATAATTTGTATACACTTCAATGGTTAATCAGCATAATTTGTATACACTTCAATGGTGGATCAGCATAATTTGTATACACTTCAATGGTGGATCAGCATAATTTGTATACACTTTAATGGTGGATCAGCATAATTTGTATACACTTCAAACAGTTCTACAAACTAGAAAGATGTCTATGCCAAGACACTTTCTGTCCTTGGTTTATTTCTGCTATGCAGGCTTTAAGAATTTATATAAAGGTTCAGCTTTTTTTTTATAATGGTGGCCAGATTTGAAGGCAGCTTGGCAACAGTTTCATGGAGATAAATCCTTGCTAAGATATGTTCTGTCAAATGTTGTCAATTTTTGTTTCACATTTTAAAGGCCTTGCAGCTTTAGAAATGACAGCCATAATGATGACAGATTGGAATCATTTGTACAAACTTAAAACCTTTTATCTCAGGATGCTTTCAATCAAGTTTGGCTGAATTCTATTCAGAGGCTTTGGAGTCACTTAATTTTACTTTTTAATAATGGTTGCCATATTTGCTTGTATCATTTGCAAAATGTTAAATGGGCCTTCATGCCAGGATGCTTTCTATCAAGTTTAGTCCAATTAAATTCATCAGCTCTGAAGGAATAATTTCAAGGCATTATTATTTTTAGTAATGTTGGCAGCATATGATGGTATATCAGAATCTGTTGTGTGAAATTAAAACCTTCCATGATATGATGCTATCGATCAAATTTCTGAGTTTTTGTGATAAAAAGTCGTTTTCAAAAATCTTCCTTTTAGTAACAGTGATCATATCTGGTGGTGGATCAGAATCATTTGTATAAAACTAAAAAGGTCTCCATACCAGGGTGCTTTGTCAGGCTTAGTCAAATTCTATTCAACAGTATAGGAAAAGAAGTTATTTAAAGGTTTTTCTATTTTTAGTAACAGTGGCCATATATGCATAATTAGTGTACATTTTAAATATCTCCATGCCAAGATGCTCTCTGTCAAACATGATCAAATTTGGTAAGGTAGAAAAAGTACTTGACTATGTTTTCTGTTTATGTAACCATGGCCATATTGGGCACTGAATCAGTATACTTTGTACAAACTTGAAATTAGTCTAGTGGATTCTGAGAGAGAGAGAGTTGTTGTCGTTGTTGTTGTTGTTGTTGTGGGGTTTAATGCCATTTTTTCAGCACACGATAGGCTATGCATGGTGGCCAGTATTAATGGTGGAGGAAGAACCCGGAAAATCCCCGGAATGAACCACCGACCCTCGAGAAGCTACTGGCAGAGAGAGAGAGTTGAAAATTGCAACTATGAAAAGAGGACAAAAGTGACTTTCTATTTTCTATGTCGGTGCCCATATCTGAGACTGATAACATCATTTTTAGAAATTTAAAAGGAACTCCCGCCCAAATTATTTCAGTCAAATTAAATCATTTTGTACAAATCTTAAATCCCTACATGTTGGGATGCTCTCTTGCCAAATCTGATAAAAGTTGGTCAAGGAGTTTTTGAGAAGTTTAAAATAATAACTGGTCTTACAACCATACACAATATATTTTGATGGAGACTGGTAACCAGACTCTTTTTTTCACTATTTTATTTTAAAAATATCAGACTCGATCAACCTGCAGAATCTGCTCTGCATGCATGGTTACAATACACAATACCAGTTGAGATCAATATCACATGGAAACCTTCTAGCACCAAAACCAAGAACAGAGCAATTTAAAAAGAGCTTCCAATACTCTGGTACAGTTCTGTAGAACAAGCGTCCACGACATGTAAAATCTGCTGAAAACATTAGAATATTTAAGAAGAGATATCACGAGCATGTACGTGTTTCTAATAGATAATGGAATTTAGTATTGTAATACTAAACATATTAAAATAAACAGTAATTATTGCTATCTTCATATAATGTGCATTGTTATACTCTCCTTAAGAGGGCCTCAAGGGAGAATAGTCCTTGATTAATGAGTCACCCTCTATAAATAAAGCATTATTTTTATTATTACTATTATTATATTATTATTACAATGGATTAAATAAAGGTCCTTATTATTTATCCCTGGTTATGTGATACCGTCGTTCATGGTGGTGGTGAAACACATATTCTGCTGCAAAATGATGGCCACTGTTAGCATGTGGTCTCTCACATCAGCGTAGTTATAATTAAAATAACACATGCATAACAATTTTGGTCATAAATGAAATATGACTGCTCATAGTAGAGTTCACTCAAATCAGGTTTGACTGTAGTTTCTATGAGTTATCATATCAGTGACATTTCACTAGGGGATATATTTCATTAATTCAGCTGGTAAATACACATATTCTTTCTTGTTATTGATGTTGTTTTGGGTTTTACACCATTTTTAAGCATCATGCTTTCTTAAAATACAGGATTTTTTGCTGCTGGATTAATTGATCTAAAATGTGTACAATAAAGTCATTTTACATACTTTATTTATTGCTGGTCTGTGTGGGGAAAGCCTCATACAGGCAGAGTTATGTAACTAAAAGAAAAGAGCCACTATTTTCATGCAATGGACATTTTCATGGGAGGACCAGAGCAAAAGCAAGTCAATGAGCCACTCAATATGTCTCTATGCTGGTGCAGATTTAATGACAACACAGAATGAAACTGGATCAAAATGGGCAACAATTTCTTTGTATTTGCCAATGACTTTCATCATAATATTAAATTTACACTGGAGTAATCAAACAAGTCAAATGTCATTTTGGATGCTCAATCTACCCTCATGGAAGGGTACAAAAACTGATGTATACTGCAAACCATGTGACCCTCACCAGTATCTGCCACTGACCTGCTGTCACCCCAAGCAAGCAACAGTGGACTGTGCATTCAGATCAAATGCATATGCTTTAATCTGGCTAACTTCAAAATGAGACTCACACAGCTCAAGAGGTGCCTTCAGAGGAGAGGAAAGAAAAGGAAATATATTCATCAGGTTATAAACAAAACAAGTCTCCTTAACAGAAGAGCCCTTTTGAAGTATAAAACCATTTGTAAGTACTAGCAGTAGATCAAATCTTCTCAATGCATAGACAGCATATTTCATGAAGTTCCTATCATTGTGAACTATAAACATATATATATAGATATATATATATATTGTAAGAAAGGTTAGTAAATAATATTGATTACAGCTATCCTGGGTGCAAACTAGGCTGCCAGGAAAATGCCCATGACAATCATAATAAGTCTTCTACTCCTGCTTAGCTGCAGTAATTATCTCCTAATTTTAGGTCCATTATGTATTTTGTTGTCTACTGTGTGTTTCACTTTTGGATGTACTTCTTTCATAAAACATTCTGAAAAACAACTGTTTCACAACTGACGTGGGATGCTATAAATAATCTCAAATCTGAAATTCAAAAGGCAGTAGTGAATAACACGAGGATAGACACTGCAGCCTGGGTTGCTAATAACCTTTCAAATATTTCTTTGCATCATAACTAAACTAGTTTCAGCCAGGAAACTGACTGCTCAAAAACACAATTTTTCTCAATGAAATACAGTGTGGTAGAGATTCAGGCAGAAAATGCATTTTAGTAATGCAGGTTTTTCCTCTGACCCACACTCCCAAGATCTGATGCACGGATTTCATATTTGACCTGAAACCAATGCTTGTGCATTCTGTCCTACTGCATCAGTTTAACTCTTGAAAATTTGCTTCAAGCATCAAACACTATAATCAGTATCAATTAATAACCTTTGAGCTTCTTGCTGTTTTAAATACCAAGCCTAAGCACCTGCATGACCTGCTAATTAATTAGCATTGTTCATCCGAGAAAATGTAAATCCTGTGTGGAACTGTCCAATAACTGACATAGCTGTTAATTTAATCCATAGTTTTGAGAAGATAACTGGTATTTAACACCTCTTAAATCAGCTGACTAGAAATTAAAAATGGTGGTTAGAATTCAAAGAGATTTGATTGTGATAAGTAACGTGTTTCTTTTGATGATACTATAATACCCATGAAAAATTTGTTGTAATTATTTATTCTCTGTATAATCAGTCTGTTTTCTGGTATTTCAATTCATTATTTCATATTTTATAATTTCTAACATGACTGTTACACCATGTACATTGTTCTATTATTGACTGTGTGACATCAAGTTATGCCAAATTTGATTTTCAAATTTAAGTATAGCATATAAATACATTGGTTCTACAGAATATTTTGATTTCTCCATGAAACATCAGTGTGAAACTGACATGAACTGTGAAAATGAACATGGCAGTTAAGGAACAGAAAAAACTTTTTAATGTACACGAAACTTTGAAGATGCATGTAAGAAAAAGCTTAATTGGACTGAGACATCTGTGAATGATGATGGACAGTAAACAATCATGTTTTACATGTGGTGCAGAAGATATGCACAAATGAAAAATCTGTTTGACATTGTGGGGAGTACAAATCTACAAAACGCTGCATTTGATAGTCCTTTAAATTACAACTCCAAACATTTGTGCATTATGCAAGGTAGAACCATGATGTTGTTGTTAGAGGGTTAAATGCCATTTTACAGCACAAGATAGGCTACTAAACTAATATAGAATATTCATCAAAAATACAAATTCAGTAACAAAAATAATAAAAAATATAATAACCTTTAAAAAATATTTTTCATAATACTGAACAAATGTTGAATTTGAATGAAAGCTGTTTAATCATCTTAACTGGCTAAGAAGTGATTAATCTTTTTATGGTGTTGGTGTTGTGTGGTTTAATGCCATTTTTCAGCACATAAAAGGCTATACATGGCGGCCAGTATTAATGGTGGAGGAAGAACCCAGGAAAACCCCGGAAAGAACCACCGACCCACAAGAAGCTACTGGCAAGCTTTCCCACATACCCACATTGGCCGAATCTGAGACTCGAACCCACGCAGACAGACGTGAGATGGCAATGATTTGGTGTGTTTCATATCGAAGATTCATATCGAAAACATCCTATCATGCATTGGCTTATTAAAGTAGGGGATTTCATTAATGTGGCAAATTTTTGTACAACAAAGTTAAAAATGTGTTATTTTGTGGGACATTTTAAATCTTAAACTGTAGTTTACCAATAAAATTATTTTAACTGAAGATTGGCATGCAGATCTTTATTTTAATTTAGAAAAAGGAAAGAATTCTCTATATTTTCACACAACTCTGACTATTCAACTTCTTCAAACTCCTGGACATACATTTTTACTTATATATACAACAAACATTATATAAAAATTCAACATGATAATTTTAAATTAGTTTGTTAATATGGATGGGAACTATATGCATGAGGTGAGATTACTGCAGTATTTTGATTGAACTGATTTCTATTTAGAATCAAAATACATACTTATTGAATGTCCCCTATTTGATTGTATAATTTCCAGCACTGTGTATATGTGTGTGTCCCCATTCTGATGGTAAAGATTATGATACGATGTTTCTTGGAAATCAACCACAAATCAATTACAAATGACATGTATGTATTGAATGCATATTAAAATAGATCTTTATCGCTCATAATTTGTTAAAATAAAAATGTCCCAGTTTTGATGGTAAAAGTCACATGTCCCCGTTTTGTAGGTTTTACAAAAACGTGTGTGTGAGTGTGTGTGTGTGCACACGCAGCGCGTGCGTGCGTGCGTGTGTGTGCTTTTAATGTAGTTTAAAATTTTTTCAGTCATATCGCTATGATATCTGCAGTGTAGCAGTTTATAGTGATGTCTAGCACTGGGGCATCATGCCATAGATATGTAGCATGATGTCCCACCCAGTCACATTATCCTGATACCAAGCTGACCAGTCCTAACACTAACTTCTTAATACTTATCACCAAGTGAGACAGCTGCTAGTACCATTTTTGTAAGTCTTTGGTATGACTCACACAGGGTTCAAACCCATGACCTCCTGCATCCAAGGCAGACACTCTAACTACTTAGCCCATCTAAGATGAAGGTGTAAAACTTTATGAAAATCATTGAAGTAGGCTAATACAGATCCACTGTGTTGCACACTGCCAAGCAATGCGTACCATAATTCTGCAGTGAGATACAATGAACGCCAAGAGACAAGATGAAAACCATTATATTGGTGAAAATGGTGACACTAGACATGTGACTCTTAAGGAACAAGCTAGCTTCTGTTGGCTATCTGGACAATGCAGTGCATTCAATTTTCAAAAACTGCATCTGGCATTGGTGTCCACAGCAAATGGTAACTTGGACATCCAAAGGTTAATGCATAAAGTCCATCATTTATCTTAAGGACTGTCTTCTTCACTGATGTGCTACCTGTTGCAAACAAACTGTGCAAGGGGTTCCAGAAAGATGAACTTCACACTGACATTGTAAATGCAATGGTCTATAGAAAAGCTAAGACAACTGAAAACTTTAAATCAATAACACTGCAAAGAGTATACAATTCATTTGAGTGAAACCAGTACCTGGGTGTGAAACTGACCACCAGTGAACAAATGTGTACTGTACTTCAAAATGCTTAAAAGGATTACCTTGACAACCTGAAAGAAAACTTGAGATTCAAGAAAGCATCCATGAGAAAACTGGACTATGCCAACAATGCCAGTGTCTTCTAGTGCAATTGATTCTGGTGAACTGAGCTGAAGAACATTTGTGGCTGGTTGGGTCAAAGCAGTGGAGTATCAGGGATTATTAACCCTGAAACCAGGAAGAAAGACTACATGCAGTTTAAGATGATTCTGAAAAACATGAGGTAAACCAGTCTTAAGTTGGTGTGTCAGGAACATATTGAGATCTGTGAAGATATGTTCCCATAATTTGCATTCTAGCAAAATACATGCTCACTGCTAGTTACCAGTGATGCTTCTGAATGGGGCTTAGCTAACCAAAATTGCCTTAAAAAACCCCAAAGCTAGATCACAAACAGATTATGCCAAATTATGCAAATTGATCAGACTGATGAAAGTAGGTCTAGATATCTATATAAAAGAAATTTCAATTTGAAGAAAGTTTTAAAACAATCTTATTTTATAGTTTTAAAACAATTTTATTTGTGTTACAAAGCTATGGTCTTCAATAAAGTTTCAGAAAAAAGCAAAAACCAACAAGTTTTGTAAAATACAACAAATAATTTACTTCCCCAGAATACAAAGTGAAAATTTAAAAAAAGAACTTAAAGTATTGTGAATTAAATCCCAAATAGTCCTAAAACTTCTATCAGAAGTCCAAATGTATGAAGTTCCAATTGAATTCAGGTGGTATTTCAAATAAATTCCAACACTGAATGCATTGATATGCATGTAGTCTCGAATATGCAAACGTGCCAATGGCCTAGAGTGTGGCAATATGCTAACAGTCTTTTGATGTATCACAATAATATAATCCCAAATGTTCTTGTCTGAATTCTCTGTAATTCGAAATTAAGGGTTTAGTCCATGAATATTACTGAGCACTTTGTAATTCAAGTGATTAATAATTTGAATAAATATCAAAATCCAAACAAACAAAAAAATTAACACAACAATAAGACTGATCCTGCTTCAAATGTTAATACAAGAATGACTATTTTTCAAGTAAAATATACAAAACAGACATGAATTTGGTCTTCCATAAAAAAAGCTGAACAAAATTTTATGGGGGGTTTGGTGGTCCTCCTCTAACATGGTCTTGAGGGGCAGTGTCCCCGATCTGGAGTCTAAAGGCCCATGACCAAAAACACATTTTAAACTCATAAAAACTGCTCCTAGTGCAACTTATGATCATAAAATAAACCAAAATAATCATTTGAAAAACTAATAAACTTACCAAAAACTTGACTTCAATAATTTGACAATATTTATAGTCACATGAATTTGTTCTCCAATTCTACTGATGCTGAAGTTATTTGATGTACATGACTTTGTTCACATTGTAATTAACTCACAATAATTTGTCAATTTTTGCAGCAAACATGTTATACTTCTCTCTTTTCATAACAAATCTGTAAAAAAAACATGCAAGTACATCAACTATATACAAATAATCCCATACATTCACTTGTCTTTTTCTCCAATGGACACAACCTGTTGATATGCCAGTCAAGCTCTTTTTGTGGCTTTGGCAAAGATTTCTTTAGCCTTTCTTTTAGTTTCCACCGACTTTTTTTGGCTCAATGTGCAATCGTTTCGTTTCCTTCTCAATAACAGCCTTTTTCCTTTCATGCTGGTATTGGCGACATGCAGTGTGCATATTCTTACAGAGGGCTACATCGGTTCTCTCATGCAAGAAATCTTTCTTCTTATAGTAATTAACTATACTTTTTCCAGATGCCTTCTGATTTTCAATTTTTACATAATTATGCAGCTTCTTTTGTAGGTGCTGTTCCAGACTCTTCCAACCGCAATTACCGTAATTCAGATCTTTCTTGCAGAGGTCACAAAATGCCAGTCCTCTAACGTTCAGTTTTTCTTATAAACTGACCAACTAAATTTCTGTCAACTTTTAGCTCTAGCTATTCCCATTTCCATACATTTTTTAAACCTTTATCTAAACTTTTCGTGTCATGGTCTCTCTCAACAGCTTGGGACACCATGTTTTGCAAGCATGCTTCTTCTTTCCTTTGCCATCAGTTTCCAGTACACAAAGATTCATTGGATGGATTTAAACCTTTGACCAATCAAAATACTCTTTACAAGAGTCATGTGCTAACTAATATATGGAACGAATAATTAATAAGGGTCGTTGTGGAATGGGACCAGAAAGACTGTTTTTAAAAAAACGGATTGGAGATGATATAAAAAACAGACTATATCAAGAAGATCTGATTCAAGTCAGGAGAAAAGCAGAATTCCACTTTGAAATGGAAAAAAATCATGTCTGATAAAAAGCTAATCAGTGTTACCCTTTACGCACATTTGTGCATCAGGGACACACGCTGGAGAAAACTGAATCACATGTTTTGTTGCCGCGTGTTTTTTGACACAAAGGATTACTTCGAGCATAGGCATAGACTGGTTCCCTGCTTTGTATCCTCCCCGTGTTGTACTCCGCTATTCATATAGCAGAATGCAATGCAGCAAGCATACGAAATGTGAACCAGAGTAGCATAGGCAATGTTATGATGGAGTAGCTTCCCCTAATATCGCAAGCTCTAATGCGATTTCCATTGAGCTCAGGAAGATGTCATCCAGATGTTTAACCTGAAAGCTTGTTGCACTAGAAAGTGATCTCCAGATTTAAAATGGTGTCCACAAGGAATCATTAGCAAAGAAAGTGAATGAAACTGAACGCAAAAAGAGTAACTGTGGATCTAACTTTAATGAAAAATGTGAGAAAATAATTTCCTTGACTGGAGTATGGCACATCCATTAGAATTACCATTGTGACTTCTGATTGCATGATTGCAAAGACTGCAAAAGTGAATAATCCTTTCATGACAGGGTTTTCGAAATTTAAAAACTCTACCCTTGTTCGCCACAAGATATCTGGAGAACACATTATCACCCAAGACATTCTTTCACAACAAAAGAAATCAGTAAACTTGCAGAGTCAAAAGCATTACTTGGATTACAAAGTCAGGGGTCATTGCAGATTTTGTTGGTTTATAACTCTGCTGCAAAGTGCAATAAAAGAAAGATCTTAAAGTTTAAGTGTAACTTATCAGAAAGAAGATGAATCATTAGTCTCTTTGATTTTTTAATACATGTATTCTTGGACAAAGTCCGATGAAACCGATGATAGTACACATTTTATGACTGTCAGTAAATTAACTGCCATTTGGTTAAAAAGATTTATTTGGCTTTTTGTTGTTGTTGTTGTTCTAGGGTTTAACACCATTTTTCAGCACAAGATAGGCTAAACATAGCGGCCAGTATAACTGGTGGAGGAAGAACCCTGGAAAACCCAGGGAAGAACCACCGACCCACGAGAAGCTACTGGCAAGCTTTCCCACGTACTCACGCTAGCCGAGCCTTGGACTCAAACCCACGCAGGCAGAGGAGAGATGGCAGTGATCCAGAAGGGTGAGCATTTTAGACCACTCAGCCACTCGGGGCCCCTTGGCTTTTTGTATTGGCTTATATGTGACGTGTTGGTCTATAATATTGCTACAAAAAGATTATAATGAGACTGTTAAAAATGACTTTAAACTAAAAGAAAAACGAACTAATACAATTATTCTGTGAATGAACAATGCATTTGTTTGTTATTTGTGCAGGTTGGTTTATATGTATTTTTAGAGAGAGAGAGAGAGTATGTTGTGCAAGTTGCAATATCCTATTTCAAGCTGAAAAAGTACGGGTCAGATGAAAAAAATTGTAAGTTCATTTTTGATCCCCACATT
The DNA here is from genome assembly GCA_028554795.2 of Sinohyriopsis cumingii. Classification (NCBI taxonomy): domain Eukaryota; kingdom Metazoa; phylum Mollusca; class Bivalvia; order Unionida; family Unionidae; genus Sinohyriopsis; species Sinohyriopsis cumingii. The sequence goes on from CM068832.1 coordinate 96,716,157, forward strand.
TTTTATCTGACCCCCAGTTCTGACACCAAGGGGTTTTTTTAACCCTGAATTTTACTCCCCTGGGGGATACACTGAGCTAATACATAATAATAGAGCCAGGATGTGGTTAGATCTCCTCTAAAACATTCAAATTGTCAACAAGTTTAGGAATTTTCAAGTGGAAACAGATGTCCTAGATTCAGATTGAAATAAACATGTTTACCTCACTAATAATGAACTGAATATTTAATCTACTCTTGTTGAGAAATATTAGCTATATATTATGTTGTTTATAAAATAAATGTCACTGGTCAGGTACACCATTTAACTTGATTCTGGAGGTCAAGTACAAACTATAGATGTACAACATTAAGAACAACCAACAACTAATACAAATTATATACACATAACAACTGCAAAAACAGAAAAGGAAGTGATTTATTTTATAGCTGTAAATATTTTTCAGTAGTGATTTATATTATTCATATTATTCTGCATTTCAATGTAATATGTGATATTCAAATTTCCTTTTGGTCTCCTCTTAATATTTTATGTTATAACTGTGTTGTTTGTGTATTAAAGACTCTCAATATTTATATTATATTTGTGATGTTTTTGTATTAAAGAGGACTCCCCATATTTTATATTATCACTGTATTGTTTGTGTATGAAAGAGAATTCCCCATATTTTATATTATGATTGTATTGTTTGTGTATTAAAGAGGACTCATGATATTTATGTTAAAATTGTGCTGTTTGTGTATTCAAGAATCTTCAGTGTTAGGTTACAACTGCGTTGTCTGTGTATTTGACATAATTCTTTAATGTTTTCTGTGCCTGACAATAAATGTAAATGAGTCTCAGGTTTAAGTTTTTGACTTAATCTTCCAATTTTAACAATTCAACTGAAGAGTAAATGACCCTTCTGTTTCAAGTCTTATGGGAAACCCTGAATAGGGCCCCATTTTCCCAATGTCACTTTTCTTCCAAAAATATATTATGTACCACATAACATTTCACATAATCCCTAAACAGGGCTGACAAGGGGGGGGGGGCAACTGGGGATATATCCCCAGGGCCTGGGCCCATAAGGTGGCCGAGGACAAACAACAATTTTTAATTTTATTAAAGAAAAATTTTTTTTGAAAAAGAACTAGGAGAGGCCCTGGTATTTCTTACTCCAGGGTCCATGATTGCTCTCTATGGTCCTGTCCCTAAATCCAGTTACATAATGTATCGTGTAACATTTCCCACAATCCCTAAATGCACAGTTTGCTTTTTTAAAAACTAGGAAAATAAAACTTGAAGAAAAACCTGCTTTATATGCTATGTGGAACAATTAAAAAGATGACTGTTAAATTAGCTATTTTTTGTCCCTTCAATAATGTAAACCAACATGCAAAATGGAACAGATGAATTCAACTTTCTTCTTCACTAAATTAATATATTCTTTCTGGAACAGAAAATTAACACAGCTACATTTTTCTTAATACAAAGATGAAGGGGGACAGACCTTTCTGTTTTTCCAGAAATTCCTGAAACTTCTTCCTCTCATACTCCACCGACTGCTGCTGGATGTATGGCCTCATCTGCTGTATTGTGAAGTTTGCCATGTCCATTTTCATCAGATCCAACACTTCAAATATTTCCCTGGTAAATAAAAACAATTATACATTAGGTTGACACAATATACAAATATGAAAAATATTAGCCTAAATATGGGAAGAGGTAATTAGGGATGGAGTTTAGAAGGTTCAGTTAAACCCATCTTCAGCTGGTGACAACTGTAAACATTAATGTAAACTTGGAGAACCCCTTTTTAACCTCAAAACTATAATAATTGTAGATAAAAATCCTGTATAATCCCATGTGTACAAAATGTTTATTTGTTTTTGTTGGTCTGAACTGCACTTTTAACATATTGTCAGCTATGTCATGCTACTGAAGTGGAGGTAGGTGCCTTTCCCAAGGACACATTAAGCTATATGACCCTACTGGCAAACTTTGGATTGTAAGTCCAATGCTCTGCCAACTCAGCAACTACACATTCCATGTACATGATGTAATATTGAAATGATTATGACTGCATAACCATGGAGAAGATTCTTATCAACATGACCCTTTGGAGATATAAAATCCACAGTAGTATCTATGGAGTTTATAATATTCCTCAGCACCATCCTTCCATTATAATTGTTTCCACTGGGTTCTGAGAATACACTTTTGGGTAGCATTTATATCACTTACAATATAATAACCTAGAAACAAAAGATTCAATGTTCTACAGAATACATTTGAATAAACTCTTTTGTTCCTTCACATTTCTGATGATTTTATTACTAAATAAATATATCACTTTTGTCGTAATAAGAATACAAATTGTCAAGTATCATTAACAATGGTTTGACAGTGATCTGAACCTCCCAGACACTGACTGGAAGATTCTTGGAATAGATGGCAATCAGAACCTCAGAGACATATAAACTATCACTGACTGTGGCTTATAGCAAACAGTAACATTTCCAACAAGAAATGAGTGGATCTCTTCTTCATCAATCAACCATCATTAATTAATACAATGTACAAGTTTACCCAGAATTGGGGACCATGACATTGTCTACATAGACTCACATATCAACACTTGAGAAATAAACCGGCCAGAAGGAAGATTTATTTAGACCAAAAAAGTATGTGTGGTTCAGGTTTGGATAACCAAAAAAACTAGGGTAGGTCGGTAGGCTTTTTTTTCATCCCACAAATACGGGTACATTGTATGTGTATTATAATTAAGGTTCACCACAAGTAAATGTTTCACCTTAAGTGCATCTTTACGTATTAATGTACCCTCAGCAGCAAGTTTTGTTGATGGAAGAAGACCCCAGGTGTTCTTCAGTCCATTTTCAAGTGTAGAATCAAGAACCTCTTGCAAACAAATGGCAATTTTCTCACAAACAGGACTTGGATTTAGACCTCTGGAGTTTATGGTGACAACTCACAAACACCACCATTATCTGTTTTATATGTTTTAATTTGCTGGCTATTTGTTTTAATGTACAAATTTAACATGGAAAAACAAATCTATATTTGCCATGGAATAACAAGAGAGCCGCCTAATGGGGCAATACATTCTCATCTATACATGTTATAATTAATGTTATAATTAATACAGACAGTGCTGTTGACTTCTGAATAAGAACTAGATTGTAATATATACCACTTTTTGAAGCTGAACTTCATAAAATAGCTAGGTTTGAAGATATTGTTTTACAAAAGGAATCACAAAAGATAATATTTATAAAAAATAGGTGATACAGAACAATCATTGTGGTATACTAAGTTCTATCAAGATAGCATTAGCATCTAGGTGAATAAGACAATTTAAAATTATATCCATATAGTCTATATACAACAAAAATGACTAACTGACTAACTCTTACAAAATTAATCTGACTCAGATCTCCTTGCCAAATGTCTACCAAGTTTGATCAGTATAGCATATATTGTCGTCTAGAAGGAGTAGGAGACACTTAATGATACCTTTATATCCATATTTAGTACAAAACCATACCTCTTGCAAAATTAGTTGTGAGCTAATACCTTTGCCATATGCATGCCTCCACTTTGTGGTTAACATGCAAACCAAGTTTGGCGAAGAAAGCATTTGTTGTCTAGGAGGAGGTGACACAAAAATGTTTATGGACAGACAATGTCAGGGCATAGTGCATACAGTCCTACACGAATGTATAAAATTTACATTATTTGTCTGGTTTTCCAAATGGTCTCTGAGTGATGGGAGCTTTATCAAGGATTTTGCATTCCAAACAGATTGGTAAAACTGTGTTGTATTTATTTCTTAGAGCATAATCCGTTTATGCATTTTCACAACCACAGAATGAACAAAGATCTTTTCAGCCTAGGTCTGCACCATAATAAAGGATTTCAATGGGTGCTGCAAATTGTAAATTTGGCCTTAATATTATGGAATTTCTGACAGATATAGGGACTGACAGGGAAAACAAGGCAGATCCACAAAAGTATTCATATTCACTAAGAGTGGTTGCCAACATAACTTCTCTCCTTTGACCTAACATGGATTTAGCATACACAACCCTGGGCTTCCTGCATTCAACACAGACAGCTGTAGCCCTTGCCATCTGAGCTAACAATGGTACAACATGAAGCAGTTACTTCATTTCCATGAATGCTGCTATCTCTGTATTTTCAACATTTACAGAAGTAATGTTATTGATGTTGGTGCTTGTACTTGTGCTGGGCTCAGGCTCAATTTCAGCAACATGACTAGACTTGCACGCCTTGACTGGCAGGGTGGTTTTGTGCACCTTAGTCGAAGGTCTGTCTGTGGTATCCTTATTCCTAAGGGTTTCATATGTCTGGTAATGCATTCTGCTTTCATCCAGCATTGGTTCAGACAACCAATGTAATTTCTCAGGCTCCTCAATTTGGGGTTTCAAGCAAAGTTTTCATCACTGCACTCCCATATTTGGAAAGCATATTGGGTTTCTTTACAGTGTATCTCCTTCCAATCATTGTACATCTGGCATTTCTTTGTATGTCCCTTCTGGAGACTGTCAAGAGCCAGCTCTGGAGAAAGCTCCCTTGGATGCCTCAACAGCAATTCAGTTTCCTCCTTTGTTACAATATCCATAGTGTTGAAGGGGGTTTCCTTTAATTTTAGCCACTGGAATCTATTTCTTATCATCGACTACACAGGTTTAATTGATTCAGTCCACTTATTTTCCAACCCTGGTTTTTTCTTAAACTTTTCTCATACTGCATTCATACTATTGCACTTTTTCAGGATAGTCTCTGTTACTTCATCAAGCTTATGTCTTTCTGTCGATACATTCTGCAACCCACAGTTCATAATGGACATAATTCTTTCAGCATGATTTACAAAACTCTGTCCTGGGGCACATCACACTATTATTAACATATCCAAGTCAAACTTTTTGAACAGGCATATGTTTGCACACTTTACTGGTTCTAATTTATTACATTGGTCAGTACCACCAGCAGTGTATTTGAGGAGAAGAGTAGGGACTAGATTATGTTGCACATGAATTTTTTTGAAGCTGTACAGCATGTCGGAAGGGAGAAGAGGTCTGAAACACTGAATCAATGACAACTGTAGCAACTTGACTTCTCACAAAGGATGCTTCGACAGAGTCTGGTATTTTGCATTTCAAAACAACACTTGGTGTGAGGAAGCATGCATTCATATCATGGTCCAAAGCAGAGAATTCTGAAGTAACAGGTGTGATGCTAAGACAACCTCGAACTCATGTTGATATTGGTTTATCTGGCTCCCCGACTGGCACCTTGGCTTTGTCGTCACAGACAAAGAGTACAGCATTCTTTTTAAGCTCGATAGCTTTGTATTTAAAGTATTTAAATAAGGCATCACAGTAGTGGTTATCAGGGTGGTCTGCTCTCAACTGCCTTCTCTGAACCTTCTACTGTACAGGCACTCTGGAAGTGAATGACTGAGCAAAGCATCAATAAGGATCACATGGAGCAAATTGTAGTCTCACAAGCTTTTGGATGGTATTGGTGTGCCCTCTATACAAGCCTTTGCTGCTCGCTCAATTGTGTCTCCCACAGAAATCCACTGGGACAAGTGGGCTACTCCATGGCGGCCTTCATCTGCTGTGGATATATCATCTACAAGTTCACAGAGTTTCTGGAAAAAACATTAAATCTGTTATTTGGTCTGCCTGGGTTAAGGCGATGCTGGTCCACTAACAGTCCTTTTTCTCCAAGCAAAATCAGCCTTTAGTAGCTGCTGCATATCAGGATGAGACATAGTTATGCATCAATTCAATAGATAACTCGGTGTAAATTATATTGCCTTTAACACTTTCATTTATGCTCTTATGTGGTATTCCTTTCACTCTGGTCGCATTTTCTGTACTAATCTTGTTCCATATGTAAGCATTTCTACCTCAGATTTATTTTCTTGAATCTTAAGTCATCAAAGAACCTAAACCTTTGAGTGCCTAGCAAGGCAGCTGTTAGTACCATTTTTTTAATGTCTTTGGTATGACTCAGCTGGGATTCAAACCCACAACCTCCCGCATCCAGGACAGACGTTCTAACCACATGACCACTGGAGCGGTCAAAACAAAATACCTTACAATCAACATCCATAAATCCCTAAGCTGGAAAGCACATATCAATAACACTGTCAAGACGGCCGATTCCACCCTTGCTTTTATACAGAGAAACATCTACCAATGTCCAGCCAAGACTAAAGAGCTATACTATAAGACACAGATCTATTCCATTATGGAATACTAAGGAGTAATCTGGGACCCACATGACTACATAAACAAACTGGAGATGGTCCAGCACAGAGTGGAACAGTTCATCACTGGAGATCAAACACAGAACTAACAATGTCACATCTAAGCCACAACAGCGACAGTTGCTCACCCTCCATAACAGAAGAGCGCAAACTAGCATCGTAATGATGTTCCAGATTGTCCATGAAATTGCTGATGTACCATTAGGATGACTAATACCAACACAATCTATGCACGGCTACAGCCAGAAATACTTGGTCCCATTCACTAATAGATACAAGCATTCCTTCTTCCCAGATGATATTCAAGTCTGGAATGCTCAGCCATATACAGCAATTGACTGCGCCTCCCATGATATCTTCAAATCACAGGTGCAGGCCATCCACACTACACTAAGCACTCAAGTACAGTTTTTAACTGCACTGTACATAGGTTCTTTACAGTACAGTACACAATGCTCTTGTTCTGCCCACACAATTTTACTTAGTACATAATACAGCAGAGTGTGGTATTGTACCTTATTGGAAGAAGATGTGATGGATATATTTTAAAATAAGTTTTGAACCACATGTGAGTGGGTGTACACTTATTAAGGCATGAAAGTGTATTATATTAAATGAGATATCTTGACTGCCTCCACTGAACAGTAACTTGTCTCCATGATATTCTGTATAGCTCTGAGTAGGATCATATGCATCAAATGTAGAACTTGGACTATCATATGCATCAAAAATAAAACATGGACTACATCCATTGAACAATGACCTGTCCAGAGATATTTTGTAAAGCATCATGTAAGACCATACGCATCAAATACAAACTCATTTTTGGTCATTTCGAATTGCAAGTTAGAGTAAATACTAAAGTAAGAGTAGATACTAAAAAGGTATCTAACAGTGACTTACTTGAATAACGGAACAACCTCCTTGGTTTCCCTAACGTGAGAGATCCTTTCATCACGAGCTGGGGCACACAGCTTACCCATGATTGTAACAACATAGTCTGAGTAGTAGAAAATGTCAAACGCATCATTGTCCATCTTCTGCTGAATCAAGTCTATGTCCAAAACCTCATCTATTTGGGCACGCAGTCGAGCATGTTGGGGCAGGAGGAGGGAAAACAGGTTCTGAAAATGCAGCTAACTCATGTACTCTATAATCTGTTATAGCTGTATTATTGAGGTTAATAATACAATTTTATCATGTCTTGCATCTCATGACAAAATCAACAGCAGAATTACTGAAAACTTTACCACATTCTTTGCACCTTGTGACATCGTAAAAATCAGCATTATTGAGGGTAATATTTTGTATCTCGTAACATTATGAACAGAAGTGATATTGAGGTTAATAAAACTTTATCATAATTTTTACATAGCAGAGTAAATGTAGATAAGATAACTGTACCATATTGTTTTGTATCTAATAAAATTATAAATAGCAGTTCTGCATCTCATGGCATCATAAATCACAAATAGAAGTATTATTGAGGTTAATACAACTGTATCACATTCGTGGCATCTCATGACATCATGAATAGCAGGGCAATTGAGGTTAATAAAACACCATGAGCTATGGTGGCTCAGTGGTTAGTGTGCCAGACTCTCAACTAAAAGGGTGTGGGTTCAAAACTACCATCAGACCAGTCAGAGTCAGCTACTGTGGTGTGTCCTTGGGCAAGGCAGTTTACTCCAATTGGCTTGACACTAATAATCTGCTTGTGTTGCTGTGCCATAAAGCACCAAACCTGGCAAAGCTGACAACTTTAATAGGTTAATACAACTTTATCACATTCATTGCATTTCTTGACTTCATCAACAGCAGTTATTGAGGTCAATAAAGCATTATATTTGTTGTTTTTTTTGCTTCTCATGACATTGCCACATCATAAAGACAGTCTGAGAGATGTAATATCCATGACATCAAAATGTTCTTCAAAGTAATTTTACAAAGGGATGTTTAAATTTTATTGAATTAAAAATTAGTATTCCTTATCAATAAAATCTTACAATTCTGTTCAATTCAACTAACATCTACCAAACTTAAAAATTTGACCCACAGAATGTTAGCCCTTATTTGAGTTATCTCCCTTTGCAAATGACTGCATAAATTTCAATTTTTCTTCAAACCTGGACTATCCAGACTATAAGCCAACTCGATTTCTAAGTTATTATATGACATACTCCTTAATTATTTTTCCAGATTTATTTTTATGCTCTTGATAAAATTATTGTCCTTTTCTTCAAAAGTTCACTAACAAACAATAGTTCACTAAAAAACACTTTGGGGAGGATCTAACAGCAAAAGGACACTAGTCGCAACATGTGATTGACTGGTATCGAAGGTTAAATCATTGTGTTCTATACAAGATAACAGTACTGGCCCAAGTCATTACTCCAATTCATCCAAATAAAGCACATGGTTACAATTATTAGATAGGTAGTCCTTTTTATTGGCTGTTCTCTCTACAGTTGTACCAGATGAGTAAAATAATGATAGTGTTATGTATAAATATGTTACTTGTTGGCTTTTCTTAATGATTATATGTTATATACATTTGTATTTTGTACCTGACCTTGTCGAAAATAGATGTTAGTCTTTAATTACAACAACTGCCTTGGTACTAAGTAACCTAGTTGTGTTGCTGTACTGTAAAGCACCAAACTACCACCGCCACAAAGTAATAACATACCTACTACTAGATGAACCCAAACCAGGGAATTTAGATTTAATCCCTAAAATATGCTACAAAGGGAACTTGGGGTGGCAAATCATTTCTGAAAACAAACCATCCACCTTTAAAAAAAATGTCTAAATTCATTGATTACCACCTTTGATCTTTCACAAAATAAATGCCTTTATATATCCAAGATAACATAGACTCTCCCAACAAGACACCAAACACTAACCTCCAAATAACAATCTCCTTATAACCATGGATGATCATTCCTTATACACAACATCCCACAAGAGAAGGTATCACAGCCACAAGGAAGTATGGGATACTCAAGCTGACCCTTCCCTTCCAAGGTTCTATTCTGTCAAACTTTAAACTCATGTTCTCCAATATAATAATTTTTGTATTCAACAATCAACACTTCCTATAAAGTAATGGAACTGTAATGGGAACTAAAATTACTACTTCATTTGCCAATTTTTTCATGGCAAGACTCAAGAAAAGCTTCTCAACAGACACCATATAGACCTCTACACTGATGCTGATCCATAGATTAGATCGAATCAAAATGGATCAAAACTGGCCACAATTTTGAAAACATCTTGTGAATTTGTCAATAACTTCTGTTCTATTATAAAATTTACATCAAGTTCATAGAACAGGTACAGTATCATTGTTGGATACTCAATGTACCCCCTGGAAGAAAACACAAAAACTTACCTGTATTCTAAACCTACTGACCTCACCAATAACCTCCTGACCAGTGGCCATGCCCAGCACATAATAAAAAAAATCTTACATGGTATGTCCATTCATACCAAATGCAAATATTTTAATACTGTTACATTTGAAAAGAGACCCTGAGAGCTCAAGGAGAAACCCTAGAATGAGCGATACAAATCAGAAGGAGCTACATTAAGGAGTCTATTAACAAAACTAGACTCCTGAAATATGAAACCAAGAAAAACAACTAAGTGTGTCCCCTTTGAGCTAACTTTCCACCCCAATGCCCCAAACCTACAACAGATCTTATGGAAGCAATGGCACCATACTGAATCATCAAAATCTCTGATGGATACATTCCATAAAGTTACTATGGTTGCATACTAAAAACCTACCGTATATACTCACGTATAAGCCCGTTCGCGTAGAAGCCGACCCCCCTAACAACTGAACTGGTATAAACACTAAAAAATGCATGACCCTTAAACATAATAAATAGATGTGTCTAAAATATAACATAAAAATTTTAAAATTAAATACATGAGTACTAAAACCATATGACCCTGTACTTTTATTGCATGTCACATGGTTCTAACATTTTAATGGACTTTTATTGCCTGTCGAATGGTTAAAATATTTTAATGGATTATTATTGCCAGTCATGTGGTTCAAACATTTTTAATCAACTTTCTTGCCAGTCATATGGTTCAAACTTTTTAATGGAATATTATTGCCTGTCATATGGTTCTAAATTTCTGATGGACCTTTATTGCCAGTCATATGGTTCAAACTTTTAAGTGGACTTTTATTGCCTGCCATATGGTTCAAATTTTCTAATGGACTTTTATTGAAAGTCATATGGTTCGAACTTTTTAATGGACTTTCATTACCTGTCATATGGTTCACACGTCTGAATGCTTTCTCATAAGATACAGGATCTTTTAAAGATATTTTCTGTAAGTTATCTAAATTTGGAATAACAACATTCACATTAAAAAGTTCATTTAAATTTATAGGATTTGCTTTCTTGTATTTATACATATGTTCTAAATATTGCAAAGTTTCTTATAAAATTTCATCTAAGTAAAACGTCTGTGACCCATCATCCTTTTTTAACATAGGCATCATTTTACTAACATAAATTTTCAAGGTTACAAATTCAATTCACTGTAACATTGTCTCCTGTATCAGCACATTTTGCCCTTGAACAGATCATAACTCCTTTCATTCTATTCTCCCATATTCCATCTACTCTTCTTTTTTAAGGTTTAAGAAAAAGGTCCAACAATTTCCAAATCTTTTAACTTCCTTTAATAATTGTGCTTCTTGTAAACAAAAAAAGGTAAAATGGACTATTCCATTTTTTTGGACAGTATATTGTTGTCTCGTAGCTTTTGCGTACCTGATTATCCCTCAATAGAAAATTATCAATGTTTTAGTTTTATCTAAGTTTACATCATTACAGCTCATAATATCATTAATCCAATATTATTAATTCTGTGTTTAAACTGTCAGGGAACTAAAAACTTTTGATGTAGGTTTTATGCTTAGACATAATACCACAAGCCAATATGGGGACCCCGAGTGGCCAAGTGGTCTAAAGTGCTCTCCGTTACGGATCACTGCCATCTCACCTGTGTCTGCGTGGGTTCGAGTCTCGGATTTGGCCAATGTGGGTATGTGAGAAAGCTTGCCAGTAGCTTCTCGTGGGTCGGTGGTTCTTTCCGGGGATTTCCCAGGTTCTTCCTCCACCATTAATACTGGCCGCCATGTATAGCCTATCGTGTGCTAAAAAAATGGTGTTAAAAACTACAACAACAACCACAACAAGCCAACATAGTATGCAACAACAATTGTGATCGGTTTCATGGTTTAAACTTGTCACATTCCTTTAGCTAAAGTTAGCCAAAGAAAACAACTGTCACATGCTCTACAGCAAGTGCCCATTTCTTCAACAGTCCAATCATAAAGCATTAAGCTTGGTCATAGGCATTCAGTGTGTCAAGCAGGAGATGACTGAACCCACTATCATATGTTAGTGTGTAACAAAATAACAACTCCTGTTTCTGAGGTGCTTGTAGTTGTTTGGTTGGTTTGGTGGTTTTCATGTCACATTTTACATGTTACTAGCTATTATCAAAGGACTGACAGTATGGCTTTTCATGACCTAATCAGAAAACATGACTTCTTGATGACAAGAATCACTCAACACTCGGCTACGGAATCATATAGATATAGCACAATGATGTAGGTACCCAATGGAACAAAGTAATGAACTAATGTTTGTCGAAGTAAAAATCCCATTATAATTTTTAACATCATGATTAATTTTTTAATAGCTGGGTTTTCTCAATGGGGTAAATGGTTGTCCAGCATTAATAGTTTTGTTGTCCTGAGCTCCAGATTAATGGATTTTTCTAACCTGTACAAAAAGTTGCAATCACCTTTACTATCAGGAAATCAGATCAGTGTCCAATCTGGATACTCTTTAAATGACCTTTTAAGCACTTCATTTCTACAAATGCAGAGGAAATTCTTTATTACAATCCCTTTTCTAATACAACAACAAGATTCTGAGTGAATTAGCCAGCAATACAAATATCATACTCCTGTTTGACACATGTACACACCTCTTTAACCTCCTGCAAAAATATCACACTACCCATATACCACATGTATACACCTCTTTAACCTCCAATAAAAAATATCACACTCCCCATACACCACATGTACACACCTTGTTAACCTCGAATAAAAATATCACACTCCCCATATACACACCTCTATAACCTCCAATAAAAATATCACACCCCCTGTATACCACATGTACACACCTCTATAACCTCCAATAAATATATCACACTCCTGTATACCACATGTACACACCTCTTTCACCTCTTGTATGAGTACAAGAGCATGCGTGAAGTCTGGAGGATCCTCACAAAGCTTGGTCTCTAATGCATCCCAGAATGCCTTGTGCATGATCTCCTTCACCTGTCTTTGTACACTGCAAATGTATTCAAATTTGCTTTATTTGCCATAACCTGATGCAGTCTGATCAGCAGGCATGGGGCTGATTATGACTGTAATTCTGATCTATTGTAACTGATTATATTGTGACCTGTAATCACAATCATTGATTTCAGGAGCTCAATGAGTTTAATCATAATTGTCCTTCACTGGTAATGTTATTGCATAGTGTAATCATGATTTCAAATGATTACAAACAATTCATTATTCATAATAACTGTAATAATAATAAAAGTTTCTATAAATAAAAGACCATGATGTTGACTATTACAAGAAGGGATGGGTAATTTAACATGGCCAACCTACAAGCTAATTTTTCTAAAATATACTGTGTCTTATAATTTTAGGTGACCATTTGTTAATTCAAAAGTTCATGTTCAATTAGCAACTCTTTCTTCAGCTATAAGTTAGCAATCATAATGCAATCACCCCCCCTGAAAACGTAATCATGGTTTAAAAATAAAGTGTAATGAAAATCACCAGTGCCAGACAACCTGTAATTGTAATTCGAGCACCTGTAATCAACCCCATGCCTGCTGATCAGTAATTATAAAAACTGAAGAGAAAATAAAAGCAGCTTTAATATGTCAACTTTATATCAAAAACAAGTCTGCTGATTCTCATTCAGGGTTGTTCCATTTAAACATACATGGTACCTAGGGAAGGCAGTTTTTTTTGTTTAAAAAATATATGCCAGGGTACTTTGATTTCACAGAGTTCATATTAAAATGATAAGAAAATTTTGAATCGCATCTATGGGTCAGTACCCCACTTTAAAAATGCCTTCCCTGGGTCCCATGTACGTTTTAATGGAACAGCCCTCACAAGTTATCGAAAACATTTTTACAAAATTAATGCATGAGTTGTTTTAAATTTGAAGTGTACATGATTTAGATATCTATATAAACTCATTAGGAGAGAAAAAACACTAATTATGTCTACCAGTTGACATGGAAAAGTCTTGTGTCAATCAGGATTTATTCAAAATCTGACCATGAATGGAAAAAAATACAAAATTTACATGTTAAAATACCTATTTGATCTGAAAGTATTTCTTTACTGACATTAAACTCACTATTACAGGATGCAATTAACACAAATGTGAACAAATTTCTGTTGATATTTTAGAAAAGGCTAGTGAATATGCTTCTGCCCAAAATCAATACAGTCACCAATATCTGATGATGATTATGGTCAAACACCATGGATGATCTGAAGTTTGTGGAAACAATGATAAAAGATCATCACAACGTGACACAGAATTAAACGTAGTTCAACAAAATTAATTCAGTGCCATCTATTTTTTCTCCAATAATGTATTAGATGTTTTTGGTAGCTATACACATAAATCTAGTAGCAAACCTAATGACCTTCAAAGATTCTGTTAACAACTGCTGTAATAAATGTTTTGGTGTGCTCAAGTCACACTGATTTACAACTTAAATTGAGTCAATTCTCTCTCTGGGGAAGCCAGTCCTACCTGTTAGCTGGTATTTCAAGCTTTTCCAGCTTGAAGTTGTTATCAACAGCAATCTCATGTGCCAGAGTCATGTTCTTCAAGCCATTAGCTGCTGTCATTAGATCCTCAAAACTTACGAATTTGGGTGGCGAAGCTACAAATTATATATAACAAAAAGTTTTTTAAAAATTGAACAGCACCATCAGTTCTCCTATACTCTTTTGCACATTATATTTTAACTTTATATACAAGAAAAGATAAAAGGTTCTTATTTTCACACAAATTTGCCATAAATATTATCCCTAAAAACACTGCACCAAATTTATGATTTGTCCCAAACTTTATTATATTTTTCTGAGCAGTATTTCTCCTAAAACATAAATGTAGTACAATATTCCAAAGCACACTTTTATTAGAAGTATCATGTGCCAGGCAGAATTTATCAGAAATTATGCTTACAAGAAAATTGTCTTTTAGCTTTTATTTCATAAAGTCAATATAGTGATATTACCAGTAACCATGAAACTAGGAGGTACTGGGCGGGGACTTGGGGTCCTTGTCCTATGTTTCTTGTGCTGAAGCTCACCCTCACTCTCCGAGGAGGACCCCGAACCATTCTCAGCTCCCTCAGAATGAAGTTCTTCATCCATACACTTTTCTGGGCTGCTCTTATTGTGTTCATCTGACATCGTTTCAGCTGCCAATAAGTGAAATGTACAAGACTCAGGTTAAATAGGATTTTTTTACCACTGGTGCCTAAGCAGTCAGGTTGTAAGGGATCATTTTCAGTGTGTGTGTGACTCAAATTTTTTAACGTAGCTTTTAAAAAAAAATCAGTCATATCACTACGATGTCTGCAATGTGGCAGTTGATAGTCATGTCTAGCACTGGGGCATCATGCTGCAGACATGCAGCATGCTGTCACACCCAGTCACATTATCCTGACACCAGGCTGACCAGTCCTAACACTAACCTCTTAATGCTGAGCGCCAAGTACCATTTTTGTAAGTTTTTGGTATGACTCATTTTCAGTAATTCATAACAGAAATCAATTACAATTTATCAGTATCTTCTTTTCTCCAAGAGCTGCAGCATCTAATAGTAAAACATTCCAGACTTGTAACAGAAAGAGTGTGGGTTCCAATCCTTGGTCTCAGACAAAGAGGTATGCCTTCAGCAAGACACCATAGTGAAACTGCCTCTGAACTAAATAACCTACTTGTGTTAGTGTGCCATATAACACCAAAAGAATTGGCACTATAACTACAATGCAGTTACAGTTCTTGGACTTTTTTCTCTAAAATGCTGGTACACATATCTTTGTCAATGTGTTTATCACTTCTAATTAGTCAATTCTCCGCTTCTCCATCTCTAAATCAAAATCTTTCCTTTTTCCTTTTCTAAATAAACCAAGATAAAAACATTGCCCAAATAAAATTCACAATTAAATTGTCCAGACTATATAAGTTTCTCAAATGTCATCTTCTTTAAACACATTTCCATACAGAATTTTTTAATTCAAAGTTAGGTACATATGTTGTCAATGACTACACTAATATTGAAATATTTTATTGCTATATTGTAATTCTACAGCTATTTGCACAATTATACTTTAAATATCTCAAATTTGTTATACAAAGTAAGCCAAAATAGTATGAGTTTAACTGCAGGATATATTTTGAGGTAATCACGTCAACAACTGTTACTGAGCCATGACAAAGGGTCAACTGAGTATGACGATTAATTTCATGTGAAAACATGCTTTATGACCATCAGCTGAGGTATTTAAATTGGCATTTCTCCAGCATTGTTGTGAAGAATTAAACACACCCAGCCCTACACAAGGAAGTTTCTGAAATGACTGATATCAATATTTCTAATTTTTTTTAAATAATAAAATAAGAACAAAAATCACTTTTTTATATAATGTAAGCTGTGTTTAAGTTAATTCACGTGGCGTGTGTATTGTCGTGATGTTTACTGTCCGTACATAGTAAAGACTGCATTTGCCATAAGTTTTAAAATCAGCACAATGAAATGAGAAAGATATGAGTGAATGCAGTCTATTAAAGGTATGTGACGATGGTTTCACAAAGATGACAAGTCTATAATATTAATCAACAGAAAGAGGTTTAAATCAGCTGATTATTTGTAAACATATACTGACCTAATTCCCATCTTGGTTTTTAAGTTATGTGACCTTGTTTCATAACCTTGGAAACCTAAACAATACCTTATACACATAAAATATACCTGTTTCAAAACAAAGTGAGCAGATTTGTACTAAATTTCACTCTCTAAGTCCTGGAATATTTCTAGCATGGGTAGACGCAACTTATCTGTGCTGGGTACGCTGTCTTTGTTTACGGAAATGATATCACAGAGATTTATGGGTAATATTTATAAATATTCATGACTTGACCAAGTATGGTTATTGTCGTCTGCTGTTAGAATCATTGATTTGAGCAGTAGACACAAAACTAAACCTACCCATAAAAATGTATATTTCTACAATACGGTTCTTGTTTACTTACTCTGATAGCCGATACATTTTATGAGACAGACTATTTTGTCAACTTTTGAAAACAAATTATACTTTGTAAAATATCTTATCAAAGACATCGATATCTTTCATTTATGTCACTGTTCTTATAATTTTAATCTTGTATCATCTATGATGTATCATATTTATGAGATAAGTTATGCAAATTTTAAATATCTTAACTAACTATACATGTTTAAAAGATTTACAACACGCAGACCGGATTAAATCCTGTGGAGGCCCTTAGGCAGTCGAAATCTTACCCCCACCCCACCCCCACCCCCTCGCGCATATTATCTCTTAATACGTTTTATCAATATTATTTTGATCCGTTGTCGCGGGGCCCCTAGACCGGTACCTACTCTGCCTATTTGTTAATCCGGCACTGATATCATGGCCATTGTGTTATTTACGTTAAGATACCCATATAATAAATGTTATATGTATGTAAGACGTGTAATAACTTACGAATTATTGACGTGAAAAGAGACGTCATGCTTTCCTTTGATATTTTATAAAATAAATGAGATATAAAGGGTTTTATATAACTGATCATTTCAAATACAATTTATGAAGCGAGTCGAATAATTTCTGCCAGATTGAAATGATTCGATAGTGTTCATAAATTTCACTTGCAATGCGCACAATGTACGATTCTATTTACTGCAGAACGTGACATAAGAGCTTTATAGTAGGCTACGCCAAAAGAGTCCGTGGGAGACGAGCTCGTAAACACGCCATACCCTGTTTATAATAGTACTGTTAATTTCTTGCGAATATCTTTTACAAGCCTTCTACGCCTAACATTGTGTTTGGTTTGGTTGTTGTTTTTTAACATATTATTGCCTATATTATGCTTGGATATGGGAACTCGGCGCGTTTCCCGAAGACATACCAAGGCACTGGGCACGGGCTGGGCGAATATCGAACCCGCGACCCTTAAATTACTAGTCTTACGCTCTACCAAACAATGTACTGCGGCTAATTTTTAGAGGAAAAAAGTAAATTGTGCTCGGCTATGCTCAGCTTTTTTAATAATTTAATTTATGACGGTGCATGAAAATGTCAGGCGAGATATATGACGTTATAACGTCGCACATTGACGATGTATGTTGCTTGACGACAACGTGAAGGAGAAAATAATGTCAAATACCATCCAAATGTTAAGTCTATGAACGAGATTAAAATATATAATACGTATAAGATTTGTATGCAAAAAGAGATATTGTGTGGACGATTTCCATAAGCAGTCAGCAGTAGTTAAGATCTTGAGAGAATGAATGAATTATATATATATATATATATATATATATATATATATATATATATATATATAGAACACGCCCCGGTCCTCGCTGGTTCTTCTGATCTTTGTAACACATAGGTGGGAAGTCGCTCGATCTAACGCCTGTGCCGATTCAAGATGCCGAGTCGTCTCTCTGGTCACGGTAACCTTGAGTAAGATATCAACTCTAGCCTGCACACACACACACACACACATACACACACACACACATATGTGTGTGTGTGTGTGTGTGTGTGTGTGTGTGTGTGTGTGTGTGTGTGTGTCTGGTTCATCATAATATCTGCTCCAGAAACTTCAAAAGGTTCAAAATACAGCTGCTCTGATCTTACTTAGAGTTCCACGATCAGAGCACACCTCCCCGCTGGTCTTTACCCTACACTGGCTATCCATTCGATCCAGAATGAAAGACAAAATTTGTTCTCTGTGCTACGTTTCACTGTCGGACTCTAGTCCAACATACCTATCCGACATCACCCATGTGTACACACCAGCAAGATACTTACGCTCCTCTTCTGACAATCGTATACTCATTATTCCCACTATGAAAACAAAGTCATATGGACGGCGTTCTTTTGCATACCGGGGCCCAGCAACGTGGAATGAATTGCCCACTAAACTTAGACACAAAGACACAGTGATCCCATTCAAGAGTGCTCTCAAAACTCACTTATTTCGACTGCAAGAACAAACTTAAAGACCTAATAATGTTTCTTACCTTAAATATTCTCAGCATGCTTTTTTATGTTTTCTAATTTCATGGTTTTTGTTTTTTTAATCATATCATTATGCTTTTTTCAATATCTTATAGGTGTTGTCTAATGTTGTAAAGCGTTTAGAGCTTCTAAAGATTAGGCGTTATACAAAGTCTTCATTATTATTATTATTATTATTATTATATAACGTGTTTATTATAAACTCTAATTTGTCATTAGCACCATTTACCATATCTTATAACATTTTTTTTTTCTAAAAGAAATTACAAATATTTAACTAAATTAATGATGTTTGTATCCTTTACACAACTTCACGCCCCATATGAATATATCGGGTAAGTTGAATGATATTACGAGCCAAACGTTTTGGTATGTCATAATTTCTTGTATACTGCTTGGCGACGAAGTATATAAGGAAAGATATTGTTCTGTTATCTACTATTTAAAGCCTTGGGACAGAATCATACTATATAATAAAAATAGAGAAAATAAGATCTCCGTTTTTAATAATAAAGCAAACTTTGATAGTTGATCACAATCATTCGCTTAAGAAAGGTCGCTTGTGAAATGTTGAAATACGAACTTCATGACAAATTTATAAATTTACAGAGCAAAGGATCCAAGCAATTCCCTACCACCCACCCACCCCGACTGAATGTAGAGAATATGAAAAGCTTTTTTATGATAAAAATCTTGTTCTAATGCGTCCCTTTTTCACGTAAAAATAGTTTCATTACGAACTTTTGCTTGTTTGTTCAAACACATTTTTAATGAAGGTTACAAGATTTTCAAGAAAAATCAACTTTTCTTGAAACTTTTGTATCGACTGGCGCTTAGTTTGGTAATAATTATTTGTATTCTCAGTGAATATTATTACATCGTTTCCTAAGAAATTATATATATATATATATATATATATATATATATATATATATATATATATATATATATATATATATATATATATATATATATATATATATATAATAGTGTAATGTAACTTTATTTACTGGATTTGACATTTTCCAGAAATTCAGTTCAGTTCTATTTGACTTGACTGTTTTTCGTAAACAATTAATAATAGAAACTTTGTATCTAATGCTGACCTAGTTCTTGACCTTGGTTTAGAATCAGTAAGAGTTGAAATGAACAACATTTAAAAAAAAATATAAATTCTTTCTCAGAGTGAGATTCGTAAAGTGATATCGAGGCCATACTTGGAGTACATGATAATAACAAGTATCATTTAGGTTTTTCCAGAGGATTGACCCACGTCCGGGCATCTGTTTTGCGCCTCAGCTAGATTTATTATTGATGTTTTGAGAAAGAATAGTCATTATTTGCCTTAATACTGGAGAAGTCTAGGTGTTTCATGTTCTGACCGGGGGGGGGGGGGGGCTAATTATTTTGTTTTCTTCAAATTATTTAGTTTACGAGAGATTATTTTTCCCTGGAAATACTTGTGCTCTAAATTAACTCTTGGACGAGGACAGTTATCGAAATTTATGCAAATTTTAAACACTGGAATATTATTTTCTGTGATTCAACGAAGAACTGTTGACACATCAGTGCGACGCTGACCACATCATGTGTCATCGCTTTCCGTTTTGGATTTCATCAGGATTCGAACTCAGTTTCATTAGGACTTTTTATTACTAGGACTTCTATTTTTTAATTCTTGGATTATTTTTGGATTTGATTTGTAAAAAAACCGTAAGTTCTTTTTCTCATTTTTACCTTTTTTTTCTCGGGAAATAAATTATTTGTTAAATTTTACAAAGCTTGTTGTCATCACTCTTTTCTTGTTACCGTTTGGAAGAGAATAAACACGTAACAATATATATATATAGAGAGAGAGAGAGATGAAAAAGATACGTTTTGGGGAGTGAAAGTGTCCATTTGAGAGTACATGCACTTTTTTCCGTGACAACAGCAATAACAGTCACGATCATTTCAAAAAGTTATATTTCTCTTCAAAAGAATTAAATGCTCATGAAAATGTTTTCATGGATAAAGTGCATGTACACGTAGATGTAATTGTTACAATACAAAGTGTAACTATTCGTGAGACAGGAGGTGCAATCTTGATGAGGAATTACACGTTTTTCACGAATAACGGTCGTTACACGTTATTTCATGAAGTCTTCATAAAAATGTGCATTCTTTTATGAAAAGACAAGAATCGTTATGAACATTAGTTATTTTTTTTATGAAAGATAGCTCATCAAAACAAGTTTCTTTATAACAAATCTTAAATTGTTACAGGTTAGGCCATTGTACAGCCCTTTTAAACGAAAAGGCGATTACAGTATTAGCAAGACAACCTTGATGAAAAAAGATTGTTATATATATAAAATGTCTCATGTATGAAGTACAGAAAATAAATGTCACTTGCAAATGTAAATGAATATTTTCTGGGTCGTATTCGTCATCATTATCGAAATCAACGTCTAGTATAAACACATCCTCGCAACAGTCGCGTTCTACTAGCGGATTATGTAGAAAGGAGAATGAACCCAGTCGAAGGTATAGCAGGAGAATGGTTTCCAAATGTTTTGTACTGCCTGAATGCATTCTGGGAAAATGGTACCAAATTCAAAACAAAAAACATGGCGACGATAGCAGGGACAGACCTGTCGCTAGGAAGTCCCTTTCTTTTTAAACGCTCTGCTCCTCTCAGAGAATCAAAACATAATAACGGTATATTATACTTACATTAATGCATAAGCTTAAGAACTAATTATGCATTTATTCAGGAGATCTGAACCGTTAAAATGACTATTAATAAAGGGGGTAAGGTGTTTGTCTTGCTGCATGTAACGGTCACTCATCCATGTAATAAAAATATACAAAGAAAAATAAATTGTACTCATAAATGTTTGAATGTTAAGTAATTATAGTTCTTCTCCTAGGTATCGGTCCATACTTGGTGTTAAGTTTGTTAACTTGGGACATTTTATTCCATTCATTTCAAGTTTCTTTGGCCCTCTTAAACTTATTGAATTATGCTGAATTCAGATTATACATTGGGAATGTGTCCACAATTTTAAAACGGGGGTAGCCAATATTGATATAATTTTTGTTTTTTTTTAAAAAGGGATCGGGGTAAGATTGCAGAGTAGACTGCAAACAGGGTCAGCGCGTGGCAATATGGCGCCCAGTGCGAAACGGACATTTGCCCCCCACCCGATTTATATTTTTATATTAAAATTTGGGGACATAGAATATTTACTAATATTAAAAAAAAAATGATGCACGTTATGACCAGATAAAAAGATTTTCATATGAAGAAAACAAATGTTTTGTTCATTTAGCTCCCTGTGCAAGCGTACTGCTTACAAATTGCTTGCTCTTAGTTTAAACCATATTTATTTGATAAACTTTGTCAAATACAATTACAAACATATGATTTGGGGGGATTCAGTAGAAAGCATAAGCTTATTAGCACTGTCTCTCAAACTGTAACAAGAAAGAAAATATAATGTCAAGGATCTCAATGCCGGTATGAATACAGAAAATATGAGGGGCTGAGTGGTCTAAAGCGCTCTCCATTACGGATCACTGCAGTCTCACCTCTGTCAGTGTGGGTTTGAGTCTCGGATTCAGCCAACGTGGGTATGTGAGAAAGTTTGCCAGTAGCTTCTCGTGTGTCAGTGGTTCTTTCTGGGAGTTTTCCTGGGTTCTTCCTCCACCATTAATACTGGCCACCATGTATAGCCTATCGTGTGCTGAAAAATGGCGTTAAACCCTACAACAAACAACAGAAAATATGCAGACACTTACATGCAAGGCATAATATTGAAAACTAATTAATTGCGATTCACATGGTTGTGAGTTCAGTCAATTAAATAAATTTCTTAGTCATCATAATATAATGTTGGACAGATTTGTGTTGTTTTCTACAGTTAACAGGGTTTCCAAATAATGTTTCAATCGTACAAGCAAAATATATTGTATATAGGATTTGATCTCTAAGATTTGAATATTTGGAAAAAAGTGTTTTACATCAATTTCACCGCAGGAGCAATACGTATTATTATATACACGAGTTATATATGGCATAATTTAAATTACTACAGTTTGTTCTTACCCTAGCATGCATCATCTGAGACATTCTATCACCAGTGTAGTAGTAACATGGCGTGGTTTCTTTATCGCAATTCAAATAGGCTTTAAAATTATGTATTGAAGGGTTGTTTCTCATTTCAACAGGTAACAAGTTCCATATTTGACTCATAGAAGGTAATAATGAATTGTAGAAAAATAGTTTTCTCTTGCCCTAACTAATTATCTCCAGTGTTAAAAAAACCTACTATATAGTCACTAATGCAATATGTGGTGTTACAGCTGTACAAATGTATTTTTTTCTACCAGTAAAATAATTATTGCAGCACCGGTTACATAGATTTTCTCGTATATGTGCACTTTTAGTAAAATAAGAAAAAGGATAAATACAAAATATGATAGTGTTAAAGGTAAAAAAAAAATAAGTAACTATAACAAAAAAATATTTTCTCAGGGTGTAGAATGAAAAAGCATGAACATCTAATTTAACGGTAACTCATACAAATGGCTATTTTCATGATTCATATCTAGTCTACTGGTTGATATCAATGTAATAATTTTACAGTTGAATTATATTATTAGGTAGGAGTGACATTTTAGCTAATTATTTATTTTGTTTGTTTCATTTTGTAATTAAAATCTGGAATGTATTAGAATTTCTTTATTTTGCCCCTTTGCAAAGAAAAAAAACCCAGCTGATGAGTTGATCATTTTGGATAGACAGGTGTCTTCTTTCTTACTTACTGTTCAGGCGAATTAGTGGTAAGAAAGTAAGTGATCCAGTTCAAGAACATAAGTCAAATGGGCTCTCAGCAAGCAAAACCTGAACCTTGTTCTAAAGTCTATACATTGTTAGAAATGGAAGCAGTAAGCCCCATACTATTGGAAATTTTTTATTGTTTAATTCCTCAATTTCCTCACTGTTGTTCATTTTCTTTTGATATGTTGTAAATTTGTTTGAAAAGGTCTTAAATGACAATTAACTCAGTTTTCTCTTGGTTCACTGATTACAGCAGTGTATACCTCAGGGATGTTAATTAACACCTGTGGTAATTGTCTTCACAGTTGAATGGGCATGCCTGATTGACTTAACAGTTCTCAAAGCTGCCAGTAAGCTTGTTATTGAGTAAGTGTTCCAGACCTAGATTATAATCAAAGTCATCACCATACAAGAGCTCTTACTCTGTCTGCCAAGTTCAAAGGACTGATTGGTTTATTCTTATCAACAGTCAGGAGAGTATTTAAAGTCTGCCTTCATTTCTATGTCACCTGTAGTGCATATGACTTTGGTGATATATGTTTATAGATTCTACTCTGCAAACAGGATTTTCTTAGACCTCACTACTCCTGCTACAATGTTGGGACACAGAAATAACAGTATGCCATTTTTCTATCTTTCTTTCTGACAAAATTTTCTAATTTCTTTTTCCTTCTAAATTTCAAGCTAAATCCATGATCGATTGCCATCCTAATTTTCATTGTCATTTTTCATAAAGATGATGATTACATGTTTGTATTATACTGGTATGTCCCATGCTAGATATAGTGTTATGCAGTGTTAGTCTTTGGTAGGGGCTAATACTGGTATTCATCCACTTGTCCATCCATCCTATTATCTATATATTCATGCTGTTTAATGTTCATGTAGGTTTTCAGACCAGCAAGATATGCTTGTTTCATTTGGAAGTTAAGTTATTTATTACTGATTTTCAATAAGAAGTGTCCAGTGTTTTTTAAAATTAATATGCAAAGACCCCCCCCCCCCCAAGTTGTATAGCACTAAATATTTATGGATACCAGGTTGTTTGGTCTAGGTTACTTTGTGCCTGCTTTGTTTCAAAAACATATGCAGTCCATTCACTGGATGGGTATTCATATTGTAGTTTGTTTGTTAATACTTTATTTTATGGATTAGGGAAAGAATCTTATCGTTTCCGTGAAAGAATTATTTTTATTTATTGGGTCTTTTAGTTCATGGTTTGTAATTATACATGACAATACCTTTTCAAAATGAATATGCTATGAAAATTGTGAATCAACAGTTACACAAATTTCGGAATCAAGTAGACTAATTATGAATGATTTATAAGAAGAAAAAATGGAAGTCTTACAGGAAATAGTTGCATTTTTTTTATGCCTTTATCTGGCTCCCAAAATTGAAAGCAGGGCTATCAAGTTCTTTTGCCAGATGACAAAATTTTGAGTTTGTAATTTGTCAAATCTTACATATTGCTGACAGTTTTTTCATGGTAGACTGCAACAAGTAAGTAAGCTTTTACCTGTTTACTTGAAGGTCCATTTCGTGCTACACAAATCTGGAATGAAGTCATCCAGCACCTGAAGTCCAATGTGGAGATCAAACGAAGACGCCAAAAGATGCGATTGCACAAGAACTGCTTCACAGGGGCTGATGCAGTGGACGTTGTGCTTCATTATTTACTGAAGGACTCGGATATGTTATGTGCTGACCCATCCAGGGACAAGGCAATCAGGGTACCCATCATTTTCAATAAGATGAAAGAATAATCCATTTTATTTTTCAAACTACACCATTCCTCCAATAACTTGTGAATCTGCTTATAATGCTGGGTTAAGTGTAGATCCCATGAAAATACAAAAAAAAATTACATTTACCTTATTTTGTTGAATGTGAAGAAAATTACAATCAAACTTGGTAACTGAAACCTTGAATCCCAATATATCACTTGTTTCATCATCAGAAATAGTAGATAGTACATGGAAATTTGAATCAACATTTTTAAATTTGTAACTTTTAATAAGACAAGTGTTATATTTTGTTAAATTTTTGTTCCAAACAGTATTATTAGTTCACAATAAATAACAATATTCAACAAAAAAAATTATCAATACAAATGTCATTTACACCTACTGGAGGCAGCACTTTGATAAACAGATACCAATTAAATAAGTTTCTTCAGGTCTTTTAGTTCAGCTTAAGTGTAATCATTATTAGTGCAATGTGCCCTGATTCAACATGAAGTATATCAGTCTACCATAACTGTGAGAAACTAATTATGTGCCAACTGTGTTTTGATATCTGACCTGCAGAAGTATTTGTTGTATTTTTGCACTGACTTAAAAGAATATGTCCTTTGTATTATCAGATTAATTCCATTTTTGTATCCAAGGAAATAAAGGGGATTACATAAATGTTCAAATGCATGCAAATCCTACCAGCATAATAGCTAATTGCGCCGATCATGTGTCGGGTCAACTCATTTAAATTGATCGATCGAACACGTAAATATTTTTTTTGTAATATAATCAGACCAACTTAAACTTGCCTGCTTATTCGCAAATGTGATAAAAGATAGCAACGCAAACAAGCGAAATGAGTACTTGGTGGAAAAAAGGCTTTGGTTCAGAAATGCTGTTCATTGTAGAGAAGTGACTTCAGAGTTTGTAGTTAACTTAAAATTCCAGAATTGGCACTCAGAGATTTGCTCAAGGATGAGAAAAAGTTTAACTATTACTTGCATTGAAATCACTGCATCAGTACTAACGGAACAATTAAAAAAATATTCAGTTTTGATTTTGACAATTTTTCTTGGATTAAATGTTCTCAGTTTTTGAAAGAAAGAATCTTTTAACATAATATTCAGTCTTTTCACTTGCACATGACGGTTGCTGAAACCAGTTGTAATAATGTTAACAATCTTTTACAGCAGTGCTTTGATTGTGGGCTTGACCTTTTTCTAATTTTTATGCTTTACCGCTGAAATTTGCAGGATGTTTGCCATCATTGATCTGTTTGGGCAGATGTCAGTTTCAGTTGCATATCTTTAGTTTTAGTAAACAAAACTCAAGGCAACTTGGTACACATGTACCCTTTAGCCCAAGAAAGAACCTTATTGATGTTTGGATCAGTAGCTCCAATGTCAAGGTCACTGGTGCTAACAAAATATAGATTTTGCTAATGTATTTTATTTCCTGGTGTCAAATTAAGTTCTGGTGAACAGATTTCAGTGTAACATGGTTCATACGTTTCCTTCAGATTTTAGATAAAGCCATTCTTGAGCCAATATTTCTAAAAAAATTAGGTAATTGTTGCTAAAGATAGATTTTGCCTTTGGATTTCATCTTCCAGTGATAACTTAATTTTTTAAGAAACAGATGCTTTTAACTTTTAGTATCGATGACTTTGATCATAACTACGTGGTTTATCAGGTTACAGTAACCTTAATCTTCTATCCATCTCACCATTACAAGGAGTTTACAACTACACTTTTAAACATGTTAACTCAGACATTTATTATGCTGGAGTTTCTCAAAATATCATTGACGAGTTTCATTAGTTAGTAGTTTTAAAACATAAAAGCAAACAGACTTTTAGTGAATTCCTGCAAATTGTTATTTTGGCCAGCAGAGTGCCAGTTCCTTTGATGGATTGCTGTTTTGTGGTTAAGTAAGTGTTAGTGGGAAAAGTGAGACATCAAAGTAACTTCCTGATTGTTTCTCGTTGTCCTAATTTTGAATTAATAAGATGCTAGGACAGTTCATTCAGTGACGTACTTGTTAGACCTTTGAGTTAGCGGCCATGCTCGCATTGAGAAACTTTCTGTTAAAGTTGTAGTTGAGATTTTTTCAGTTGCGTATATTTCCTAAATTTCATGCTGAATTTTTTTCATACTTGGGATGAATCGCTTTGAAGCTGGGACAAAACCATTCTGAGATATGCTTATTCTTCCCATAGACCTTGCAGTTGAGGTTAGTCATTTAAAATATGTAGAGGCTTTATTTTTAATTTTGCTGATCTTTCCTTTGATCAATTTTGTTCATATTTAGGGAGACTCATTAAGACAATTTATTCCCTGACATGCTCACTCAACCTTTTGACCTTGAGGTTGGTGTCAGACATTTTACAGCAAAACCTATGGACTTGTCATAGATGTTGTTTTTTCTTTAAATTACAAAATTACAAATGTGGAGAAATAGCTTATTTCTGTTTATTTTTATCCTTTGAATTTTTCAGCTTTGCCAAACCTTGATGGATAAGAACGTGTTTGAGTCTGTTATTGCTAAAGTTGGTGACGGAAAGAAGGTGTTTGACGATAGTCACAGTAAGTTGTACAGATTCATTCAGACTCAACAGGATAACTCTGAGAATGTCACACCAAAGACCTCGGATGAGGAGAATGATACAAGCGGAGGATCGGAGGAAATTTCTGAGGATGAAGAATTGCAGGTCACAAATTCAGAGGAGGTTGATGTTACTAAACAACGCATTGAGGATATGAGGTAAAGCTATCAAAATTGTTGGAAACTTATTCCTGGTACCTGTCAATCCTAATGATTCATTACACAAGTTTTGATCAAAGGGAGATTATATTAATGTGAACAAGAACTGCTTTGTTTTATTTTTATACTTGCCAACCCCCAGAGAGGTATACGTATAATTATTACTAGTATAAGTGGCAAAAAAATGTAATCTGAGCATGAAATAAGTAATATATATTACATGCCATAATTACAGAAAACCACAGGAAAAATTTGCATTTAGTTTTGCTGCTTACCTGGATCTATAGTTAGTTAGAATTCTTGTCACAAATTGGCAAAATCAATGTGGATTAGTACAAGAATACAGTTACAAAACAAAATAATAAATTATTTTCCACAGCATTCACTTTAACCAGTTTAAATGTCTAATGTTTACTGAATGGTCATATAGTCCACCAATTCTAAATGTTGTATCACATCACTGTCGAATACCTCTGTCAAAATTTGTAAAGCGTTATTGAAGTGTCCTTTTCCTGATGCAACATGTTCTTCAGTTCACAGAATCCCTCTCCTCCAACATTTTTCAGTCATATAACATCCAGAAGTCACATAGATTCAGCCTGTTTTTCTTAATACTTGGCACCATGTTTTTTTTCTCTTCAATATTGACTGGTCTGCTTGTCAAAATATAATGAATCTGTGAAACATGGTTTCAGATTCAAGAAACCCATCTGTTTCCTTGGAAACATCATGTACAGTTACTGTAAATATCAAATAAGGAAAATATTCAACTTACTTGGCCATATGGTTGCACTTCAAAATTATAAGATCATTAGACAGATGTACGATGGATAAATGCACAGCAGCCGATAGTCACATGACACAAACCTCAAACTGTACTCATTATTCTGTGTCGCCCCATTAGACTGTCAAATATAATCTTTGATGTGAATTTGGAAACATGGATTTCTTTTTTTTACATGCATTAATGGGTACCTAATGGCTTGTTTTTTTACCTGGGTAAATATGAGTAGGCAAGTACCCTGGTACCCATTGACATCTTTAATATGAAGTTATACCGACATGATTTAGTACATCTTCAAACATCATTTGAATGCGCTGTTCATTGACATTGATTTTGCTTGGTGGAATGTCAGACTTGTAATTTTTTTAATCTATAACTCATTGGATTTAAGTTAAAGACATGTTTTAAGGTTTACTTAACACCCAGTGTTTTATCTACCCACTCGTCATGCGTCAAATATGCAGACTTTTCCAATTTGATGCACAATTGTAAAGGATTACTTGTCTGCTAGAACAAACAATTCAGTAATAAAATTGCACAGCTTTAGATTATTAATGAAAGATGATACATTGAAATCGATAATGATTGGGAAAAAAACAAGGTGTGGATAATGCTGTTCTAAACAGCCTGTATCTGAGAGTGTATTTAACAGGGTGCCTGTTCAGAAGGTGCAAGAATGCAATACATGTTAAATAATTAAGTAAGTTACTGTCCTACTCTACTGATGATTGTAGATGTAAATAATAAGATGCTTTAAAGTTTTACAAATGAGTATATACTGAAAATCAGTATATTTGTCATAAGCAGTCAATATTTTCGTAATAAGGGTTGGCAGTTGTGGTTTAAAATGAAAGCCAAATTCTTAAATGTTCTTCTCCTTTCCGTTTGTGTTGAACAGGATGTGTATGGTGATCATGATCTATCTACTGAAAGTCAATTGATGCCTAAACTTTATTTTGTGATAATTGTTTTATTCAGATACCACAGGTATCTTACTACTTTGACTTTTTATATGACTTTGTGGGTTTTTTAGATGCTATTGTTTTTATAAATAAATATTATAAACAAAATGTTTAAATCAATGGCCATAAGAGGTGATGAGGAAATAAATGAAAATATCCGAGATTTATATTTCAGTCAATTAATTACTTATTCGTCTTTTGGGGGGATTTATGTGCATATGTCAGAATTTGTCTTCTGTATTTACCCGTTGAACAATAAAACATGCTAATGATAAGACTGCTTAATTTTCCATTTTTTGTTTTCAGAATTGACCCTTCTGTAGAACCAGACCTAATTGGAGAGGGAATTATTTGTAACCCTGTTGCCAGCAGGAAATCTTTGTTCCTACAGGAGATAACACAGCTACACAAGTCAATAAAGCGGAAAAACAGCAACATTTCAGAAAGGAATTTCTCCTCCAAGCGACAAAAACTTTCAGATTCCTGGCAAGAGGGGAACAAGGATTTATCTTTTGAAGGTGTGTTTGTAGTGGTCTTAGGATTAGGAATAAAGATTGCATACAAGTTAGTCATATGTGTCATCATACGACACTAAATTCTACGGGTTTACTGTCACGGGTTATACAATTTTGTCTAGATTGCAAGGCACTTCTGGGTTGATAATGTCTGTCCATCTATTTAGATTTCATGTGAAGTAGGTCACTGTGACTAATTTTTCACATTCTCTGGCATTATTTGATGTGAAGTCACGTAACTTGATATATAATTGTATCACGAGTATTATTACAACCATCAGTGGGGCCCCAAGTAGCTGAGCGGTCTAAAGCACTCACCATTACGGATCATTGCCATCTCATCTCTGTCAGAGTGGGTTCGAGTCTCGGGGTTTGGCCAATGTGGGTATGTGAGAAAGCTTGCCAGTAACTTCTTGTGGATTGGTGGTTCTCTCTCGGGTTTTCCAGGGTTCTTCCTCCATCATTTATACTGGCCGCCATGTATAGCCTCTCTTGTGCTGAAATATGGCGTTAAACACTACAACAACAACCATCAGTAAAAGAAATTGGTTGCTGTGTCCTTATTTAATGGTTCATTGATTTTAGCTTTGCATTGCGCTCATTTTATGTAGATTAAGGTTTGTGTTTAGGTCATTTTTCTGATTTTGTTGCTCATAAGTCACATAAGTTGGTATGAAGAAGTTTTATTCCATTGTTCAAAGGAAGAACAAAATCTTCAAAGTTTGACATCCTTTGAATAAAAACGAATCTGGGGGTTGAAATCCAGCCACACAAATATGGCAGTTTTCTTGTATTGATAATGCTTATCTGAAGTCTTAAAATTTCATTTCTTACACTTGTACAGAAGTAAACGAGAATGCTGATATATTTATCCAGCACTCTTGCTCTTGTCTCTGAACTTTTATATAAATAAATCAGTAATAATTGACAATATTGTGCAGCACTTAGGAATGAACAAGCCAATAAATGCACATCATAATTAGTGTGAAATAGTCATTGTAATATCATCTTGAGTTAGTCTTAGATTGAGTGTTTTTTTTGTTCCATCACGATGTGCATGTCATTGTTTGGAATGTATATAAATATATTTGGAGATAGTGTGAATTCCATATTTTTGGGTAATTGTTTTGTTTTAATTCATTGAGATGACTCTTACCAAATCTTTCAGAGATCGAAGACATTTGGAGAGAAGTGGCCTTGCGACAACTCTTGACAATTGTGGATCTTCCATTTCTGGACAGCATTCTAAATGAGGATAAACAAAAGAGACATTCCCGTCAGTTTTCATCTAATGTTATTTCAAATGATTTTGCTAAACACTGTTCATTGCCCTGCATTGGTGCTAAAGATATCTCAGACCCCTATATGAGGACTGCAGTGGACTGTATGGGACATTTTTCCAGATCTTCCGGATTACAGGAGGAGGTTCAAGATTTTTCAAGGTACTCAGATTGTAGATCAAAGCTTGAAGCTTTTTCTGTGATATGTGAATATTACAGCCAGCAGTCAGAACCATTGTTACAAGAACGCTATTTGGACTTGATGATTGCAATATTAAATCTGGTGCTACAGGAGAAGAATGAAGCTGCTGTGAAGGCTTTACAGCTGTCAGTTGTGCTATTGTCCCATAACACTAAAGTGGAACTTCATTGTCTTCTAAAATATATGGCCACAGCAGCTGAGGATAATGAACTACAGCTGGATACTGAGGTAAGGAGGAGAGTGTGAAGGACATAAAATGTATGCATCATTCAGTATTGTTTTTATGTGGGTTTTAATAGCACTTTTAACACATTATTGCTTTCTCTTGTTAAGGAAATGGAGATAAGTGCCTTTTCCAAGGACACATTGAGGCAGCTGACCCTTGGAATATGAGTCGGACACTGGGCCACCATGGCCCCTTGCATAACTCAGAAACTCCTAACAGCTGTATAATTAGTATCTTTAAGATAATCTGATCTGTAATTGACATAATCCATATGATTCATTAATATGCAAGAAACTTTCATACATTGATATCCTGTGTGTGAGAAATGTTCATACATTGATATCCTGTTTGTGATCATACATTGGTAACCTGTGTGTGAGAAACGTTCATACATTGATATCCTGTGTGTGAGAAACGTTCATACATTGATATCCTGTGTGTGAGAAACGTTCATACATTGATATCCTGTGTGTAATCATACATTGATATCCTGTGTGCGATCATACATTGATATCCTGTGTATGAGAAACGTTCATATATTGATATCCTATTTGTGATCATACATTGATATCTCGTGTATGCAAATCTTTTGTCCATTTTAACCTGTGAAATCGTTTTTTTAAAATATTTTTATTGGATTCATGACTGCTTCAAAAATTGTATGAAGAGTGATTCATCTGAAACATCACAGCAAGTGCTCATGAATATTTTAATATCCATAGGGCAGTCTGCTTGGTATCCGTAGGGCATTCTGCTTAAAAACTACAGTATCCATGGGGCAGTCTGCTTGAAAACTTTAATATCCATAGGGCAGTCTGTTTGAAAACTTGTTTGGTCATTAAATTTTGGGGTTCTCAAGCCATTTTAATTGGAGAAATAATTGCAAAAGGTGAAAATTTGAATTAATGCAATTAATGAGTAACTCAAATTTTTCATATTTCTAGATCTTTCTGCTATGACTTTTAACATGTGTCAGTTGCTTTAACCTCAGGACAGCAGTTGAATTTCATGATATGGAGTCCTCTAAACCATATCTCTACTGCCTGGCCTTATACTGTCGTTTTCTTCCAGTAATAGAGCTAAAAGATCAAACTTATTTGGCCCCTCTAATTTCAGATTGGGTCTCTTTTAAGTGAAGTGCCCATTGGGCTTGTTGAGGAAAAATAAATAAATTTGCTTGAGAAAAGTACCGAACACACTGATGAAATTCCGAAATGTTATTTTCGGGATGTTGAAAGACTTGTAAATTATTAATATTTATTACCATATATGTCTCTTATCCTTATAAAGATCGTCTACTTATACTTCTATCGAAAAGTGTACACTTTGCATACAAAATGAAGCATGTGAGCTGGGAACAGATTGCCTGGGTTACTTTAACTAGTTCTCACATAGCTTTAACCTAGATTTGATTCTAGAATACCATTCTGGATACATATGTGCAGTACAGAAACCAGCCAGAAGCAGTCTAGTGGGTATCAGAACTGTTCTACCAATGGTTGCAACTGGTGCAATAATGCATGGGATTATGGCTATTGTGCGTACGTTGTTGTAGTCTGTAGAGTTTAGGCCAAATGCAGAAATGTGTTTTTGGGGTATAGTAAGTAATACAGAAATCAAATGTGGTCATATTGGCTTTTGAGTCTTTGATTAAAAATTGAACATCCATTGGTAAAGTTGAGAGAAAAAGGAAAAATAATTATTTAAAATGATTTCGGCAATTTTTTAAAAGTATTTTGATTTTTTTATTGTCTTGTTTAATTGTTATTGCATTGTTCAAGGTGTTTCAAGTTAAAGTTTAATGGATAGTAATTCAGCTGTCCCTTGCTCATGCTTACACTAATGTAATTAAACACTGGTTAAACATATTCAGCATCACCTATGAACATCAAAAGTGTAAACAGCAACTTATAAATCAAGACACACTTCAGATGCTAATGAGCATAAACACTCTTTATGACAAGAATGTTGTTAGAGCGGTTAAACAATGGATGATCTCGGGGCCTGGAGGAAAACATTGCTTTACCTGACATTGTATGTGCTCTAAATAAACATACAAATCAGTTTAATATGATTCTGCTTTTATCTTTTCATATTTTATGTGTAGCAATTGCAACATTGTGTGATAAATAATGTTAAAATGGGGCAAATTTGGGCATATGAAAATTGAAGTTACAGCTTCTGGGATTTTGTTTTTTTCAAGCCTTGCTGGTTTATGTTAATAATGCCTTAGCTGTATCTGTATTATGGAGAGTAATTTTACTGCTGGCTAATTTTACATTTGTTTCCATGTCTACATTTTACTACATCCATGCAGTCAGCTGCACTTGATTGCTTACATCATATATTAGACTGGTTGCTTGTAGGCTGTGAACTAAGCTTGTAACATATGGCTGTTTAATATGGCAACCAGCAGTCTCGTGCTAAGTTTATGTGGTATGTATTTGTAATTATCAAGTGCAGATGTCATTTTCTCAATGCTGCAGTATGATTGATTCTTGAGGTCAGCAGAAGATTAATATTTCAATAATTTTCACTTGCTAATATTAATTTCCACCAAACAAATCCTCCAAAGTTAAATAAAGTTTTACTCATCCAAATATTTACCTGACAAACAGAAACAGTACAACGTTTTAAAGGACTCGGAATATTAAAAATGCATTTTTGTTTTGCACATGCCAGTCATTTGAATACAGCTTGACTTCTCCTAACCCAATCCATTTTAGACTAGGTTAGTGCCAGTTTTATTTCCTGTGAATAGAGAAAAAAGATGTATAGTGATGGCTATATTTTAATGCAAAATAGATCAGACCAACACTTTTCCTTTCATAACCATATATTGTAAGTGGCATGAACATAAACACCTATATTTACCTGTTAAGTGAGTGATGATCACCTACTTTGTAGTCAGTTATTTCTTTCTAACAAATGTAGTATATGTTTATTCAGTTCAAATGTCTTTCACCTTTTTTAGTGAACACCATAAGTTTATATTTTTTTGGTCTCATTCCACTGTACACTAATTTTGAAGTCTTGCCTATCATACAACACAATACTCAAGTACAATCTGTACTTTCATGTTATCTCAGGTGGGTTACTTTAATAGTTGTATAAGGCAGTTGGTTTATATACACGCATATTTATATATGTTACAGGGGACTCAGTGTGATGGTCACTCAAAGTTATCTTTATTTCCAGAGCTAGCATTTGCATGATAGGGTTTGGCCATTATAATTGAATTTCTTTCAAGTCAATGACCACATTTCATGGAATCCTGACTTAACCATTAAAATTTTTTTTGCAGAGTTTGATTATTGTATGCAGTTGGGTGAACTAGATTCACTAGAATTCATATTAATCATGAGAAAGGAGAACATTTCATCTTTGAGACCTCATCCTCTGCAGACATTAGAGCCTTTTGTTTATGTAGTTGTATATGCATGATTTTTTTATATAAAGATTATTCAATATTTTTTGCCACAGGAAGACAATGAGACAGTTTTGCTCCTGACCTTCACAGACAAGATCCTGAAGCACAAAATAATTGCTCATAGCTTGGCTTCTGTACTAATTGCCTTCCTAATGCATCATGTGGACGAGGTATTCACTGTTCCCCATCAGCTAAGAGAGGCAGTCAATATACATATTCAGCAAGACAAGGAAGGAGATATTTCTCTGGTTCAGGGTTGGTATTTTTCTCCTAACACAATATTGTTTGTTTTAGTGGTCATTATTTCTCGATGTTGTTGTTAAATCATGAACGGGCTTCATTGAGGGTCAGCTTATTTGCTTTGCACCTCTTGGACTCAGTCTTGATTTCCACTATTGTCACAGAAATATTACATTTTGATCCATGATAACTCTTTTCTCATGGCATCCTGATTTATCATGCTTACAGCACCTCTTTATAATAGGAACTGTGCTTACATGGCCTTTGTAAATGGTTAGAAATCAAAAGAAATCAGATATATTTTTTTAAAATTGAAAATAAATTTGTCTTGCAATCCGTAGAATGGATGTGACATGATTGTTATTCATTTCAGGAGCATTGTTGGCATTAACTTTAGTTTAAGTTTTCTTGCGTGGTCAAAGGTCCCAAACCCTGGAAGTGATAGCTAGCAAACATGAACTGTTGAGTCAGTAAGCACTTTCCTTTTGACATTCATGCATCCCAACTCTCCCTTTGGTCAAGGACTGGCATCTTAAAATATTGGTTAAGTTTTCAGCTCCATGGTCACAAGTGCCAAGCTCAAAGATTAATAACTATCATAATGGACTGTAGAGTCATTAAGCATTTTCTTACACAAACACCCCAACTATCTCTCAGTCCATCATGCTGTTTCAGTGCAGGCGTTGGCAGAGATTAAAAAACATTGGTATTTCTGTTATGGTGGTAAGAAATGTATACTAATAACTTGATATGTAATAATTGCACCAACACTAGTTACCAGATGTGTGCACCTTGGGTATTTTTTACACTGTGAATCTCTTTCAATTTGTAGGTGTGAAATTTTGGAGTTTTCATGAAGAAAAGACACATTAAGCACCGTGACACACCTGTTTAAGCAAACTGGCTGTATTTTGGTGCTGCAGTTAAGACAACAAATAAATTTATTATTGTCTTTAAGGATTACTGTCATTGCACAAAGCTCAGTGCTCTAATCATTCTGAATTATCTCACCAGCAGCGTGGTTAAATATTTTTCAATCCTACTAGGCAGACTTATTTCTTATTCACATTACCCCAATCATAAAACCTAATAACAGTGGTTCTTAACCTTTTGGGATGGTGACACAGGTTCCAGATTAATAGTGTTGGCCTCACTACACATCAAATGTTAAAAAACCATTTGGGTAGGAAATTTCAAATTATTTTGGTTCATCTTGGCAACCTGTTAAAAATAACATGGTGACCCAATGTTTGGATGAAGATATGCAGTCAAATACAACGGCTGTTTTCCATCTTTCTTGACCATGAGCATCCTGTAGTCATTAATTCATCATTGTTAAAATTCTACCAGGCATGCATCAGATTACTGATAGAAACTGAAGCCATCACAAATAAATTGCCATCACTCTGTTTATCTCCATTCCTTGGTCTAGAGAGTTACATCAAGGATGTGAAACCAATTGCTGTCCTTTACTCACCCTAATCAAACATCATACCAAACTTAATCATCATCACTCTGTCAATATAGATGAATTAGGCCAAACTTTAAAAAAAAATGTGTCTGGTCAGCCGCCCATCCCTGTTTCCCATTGCCAACCCAAGCACTTTTCCCTCATGATACAAAAAATAAAATAATCACAGAAAAATTCAACCTGCCCTAATTTTAAAACCAGTCAAATAGGAAACATTATATTGACCTTATATCTGGAAAAGTGGGGATATAACAACCTACTCAAAACCAACCAAACTGTTTTGACCAAAAATTTGACAGATTATTTTGGCATAAAGATTTATAAACTTTGTTAAGTAAACTTTGAAATAGTTTTAAATTTAATGGTACAATGTCATATCACCTTGACCATTTACTCCCACCAAATTTATTGATGAGGTTAGTGTTTCCGTTTGTCAGTTGCAATTTACTCTATGCCTCTGGTGTTTTTGTTTTCAAACTCCTTAGACTTACTGAAGATATTTAATTTCAGAAACAACATTCTGCAGTCAGATCTCGCAAACAGAGTATCAGCGTCAGAGCCAGGAGTGTACTCAGAAAGGTCTTGTCTTGATGATGAATTACATACTGGATGCCACAAATATCAGTCTGAAAGAGAAGAAACAAAGGCTGCGACATTTTCAGAAATACCATCCCCACCTCTACTCTAAACACTTCTCAGGAATGGTATGACAGGATGGTGTCAAATCGAATACAACCGATAGTGCAATATGAGGATTTATATATAAATTGTTTGCATGCAAGAAAAGCAAAATCACTGGGAAAATGGTTGCTTTACTATTTATAAAGAAAACTCTAATCTGAAGGAAGGATTTCAGACCAATGTATTAGGATAAAATTACACATCATGAGTCACCATTACCAGTGTCTTGATTCCTTGATATTGTTAGGGTATGCTAATTATTTGCATTGGTAAAGAAACTTGTCTAAAGTGAATAACCCTGCTAAACCTCATAAATTTATTTCCCTTGGTCTTGCAAATTGTCTATCAATGTATTCATAAAGTGTCTTTCAATTTATTCATAAATACAAAATATTCTACAATCCGTTGATTTTTTTGAAGCATATTTGAGAAGTCTATTCCTGTATAGGACCTTCGTTATTGCTATAAATTGATTCATTTTTAAAAAGAGGTTTTATAGAAAGAATAGAAACTAAATCATTGATCCAAGTA
Organism: Sinohyriopsis cumingii; assembly: GCA_028554795.2. Classification (NCBI taxonomy): domain Eukaryota; kingdom Metazoa; phylum Mollusca; class Bivalvia; order Unionida; family Unionidae; genus Sinohyriopsis; species Sinohyriopsis cumingii. The sequence goes on from CM068832.1 coordinate 96,754,554, forward strand.
CAGGTTTTCTACTGAATTTATTGCTATTTTGAAATATTTCATTGTGTTCAATGAAAACCATTATACGTGGATTTGAATACCATATCTGCTTAATTTTCCTATTGATTCAGATGTGATAGTAGAATAATGTTGCGTTTGTTGGTGCTATTAACTAGACAGTAGAAGGAAAGGCAAGAAACTAGCTGGAGTTTCTCTGGGTTGGTTTTTATTACCATGAAATACATGATCTCATGCATTTTGTTACATGTTTAATTACTTGTTATGTCAGTTGCAATAGTATTATATCCATTTTTTGTATTGCTTAATTAGTTTTATGTATTTTCTCAAATATCAACGTCCAATTTGTAAAATGTTTATATCAAACTTAAATGATAATTCTCTCAAAATGACTATTTTCATGAGTCTGTTTAACACTTAACATCTTAAACCTGTATTTTTCTTTTAAAAATCTGTCTCAAACTCAATAATGATCTCATTTACATTGTGAATGCTAGAAGAAAGCATTTTTGCAACATTCTTTAAAGACAAATCTTACATTTTTTTTATTATGTGTTTAAATTTTTTCAGCCAAAATGTTTAGTAGCTACATTAAGTATTTTCATAGAAATATCTGCTTATTTTAAAAATCCTATACAGACATTGATAAATTTATTTTATAATTTAAATTCTGTTTTCGCTGCTAAGTTATCAGTAACAATGTCTGTTCTAATTCCCTGGGAATAGACTCAGCATTTTCATGTGACAGTTGTTAGAAAAAAGAGAAAAGATTTTTGTAACTTGGCAGTTAAGGTGATAATTTGAAAATTTATTTCTATAATAGGGTACAGAAATATTTTCTTACTAAACTCAGAAATTTTGATAAATTGTGATGTATTTTAAGTATGAAAAAAAGTTACATTGGTATGAGTTTGGTGTTGCAATAAAGCGTAAAATTAAATGAACAAATTTGAGTCAGCTTTCATTTTACTAAGCAGACATTAAATCCAATACTCTACAAAGTAATTTTTCTGGATATCATTCATAATTTTATGCATCTTTTCTGTTTGCTTTCTCAGCAAGTTTTTTTTTATTCAAAGTTGGTTTTTCACGTCTCGCACCTTTCCAGCAAGTGTGCAGAAATAATCAAATTATTTAACATTGTTTATTGTGAAGAGTGTAATCTTCCTTCTTGATATTATATAATCCATGTGTTTAACAGTTCCACAAAACATGTAAATAGAGGATGTGTACTTTTCCTATCAGCATTGATGAGAAGCATTTAAATATAAAGAAGACCTGATTACATTACAAATAATATGTAGAGAAATTGGCTTCCTGCATCTTGTAGTTGAATATTGGTATTGGTGGCCATCAAAGTTTTGTTTATAACTAAAGCATATATTTTAGTTTAAAACTTTTACATTGATGCTTAACACTTATAAGAGGCCAGTTTCTACAACTCTTATGAAAAATGCTGCATGCTCAGTCACTACATGTACAGTTCTGTGTAAAATAAATTATTATATACTTAAATAACCTTGATCTCACTCTCTGTCCATCTTTCTTTTCCTTTTCTGTTCTAGCTTTCATTTTTTCCTGAAGAAAAAATTGTATATAGCAGTATACATATTGTACATTGAATGCTGATATCTTTATTAAATACCTTACAAGATATATTGAATTATGATTTTATTGAAAAACAGACTTTTTGACAAATAATAGCAAAAATTCCTCTTGAATTGAATGGAAAATGTTTTAAAAAAAGTAAATATAAGTTAATCTTCAAGTATCAACAGCAAAGAGGATTTAGATCTATTTATAGATGTGTGTGAACAATTTTTATTATTGTTGATCATGTTTAACACAGACTACTAGCCAGCACAACAAAGTTTTTTAAAATCTTTTTTTCTGTATGCAATGCAGCACTGTTTCTAGCTGCATTTGCATGAATTACCTCATCATTTGATCTTACTGGCTGCATTAATAGTTCTTTTAGAAATTTGGGTTAGCAAATCCTTTATGAACACTGCACCATTTCCCACAAAGTTAGTTGTTTCAAATATTGTCATACTTATTAAATTTTAAATTTGTCAAAGAACTTAGTGTTGTCATGATTAAATCTGTACTAGTTATGAAACTTGGTGAAGTAATGCATTAAAAAAAACAAGAAGTCACTCACAATATTATTCTTTCCGATAATGATTAAATTTAATAATTTTCATTTAATTTTAGCTGCTGCTGTATTTATGAACTAAAACACCAGAACTAACTTGTCTATGGCACTGTTTTCTGTGGAAATTTAATCCTTGATGAAGTATGAATACTTCAGAAAGGTAATAATAAAAGCAACACACCGTAAAATACATCGCTTATAAAATCTACAGTTTATGTTTGTAAGGGAGGAAGACAACTCTTATACTGGTAAAATTTTGAATCATGGTAACAATACGTGACTAATTAAAAATATGACTTATTAAAAGTAGGTTAATATGAACTATTAGGTTCGAGAACATTTGTAAACTTTTAATGTTAGAATTTTAAAACTCAAAGTAAGGACTGGAATATTTGTTTTTAAAAAAAAAACAATATTAATCCCGTAGCAAGTCGTTGCAGTATGACCTGAGTTTCATATGGAATTTAATTGAAAGCTCAAATATCTTGAAGATGTGAAACTAAATGCTTTGTAGCAAAAACAGTATACATGTTCAATCTGCTCATGTCATGTAACTTAAATACTTAGTCCTGACATTATTATTCACACATCAGATGACATGCATTTGGATTGGTTAGCATGTCACCAGAATTGGTTGATGGTTGACATGCACAATGAGGATGTTATTTGTCACAAGAATGAACATTTGCATACCATTTTTGTGCGGTATTGGGAATACATCTGAGTCTTTCATCAGATGGAAGGTATGATCCTCAGCCTGAATGGTATAAACCCTTGCATTCTCTGTTACCTTAAAGTTGTTTTTTTTTCTTCTTTATAGTCGATTTCATTGTTAAATTTACTGCTTTGGCCTTGTATTAAAAGTTATTAAAAGAAAAGAAGAAAAAATGAAAACAAAAGCAAAAATTGTTGAGTTTTAAACACATCTGTTGTCGAAAATGAAGGTAAGATTATGTACCCTGGTATCCTCTCCGTCATCACTGGAATTCGCTGCAGCATTTTTAACACATTATACATGTTCATCCTTTTAAAATCAGGAAACTCATGTACATGTAATGCAGTTTTGGGATCCTTGCATCAAAGGTCATAGTGATCTATTTGAAAGCTGAGTGACTTGATTGATTGGCAAGAAGTTTTGCACTCTTCAGCAAAAGGACACGTCTTGTTGGCCTGTGTGGTCATTAGCCTGTAGACAATTTTGATTTGACTTGGTGATTGTCTTCATGCTTTTTACATTACCATGTTTGAGAATACCTCATACTAAACATTTGATTAGTAGCAGAGATAGTGAGGTTTAAAAATTAGAAATACCATATACGCTTACTTGTAAGTCCAACTGCAATGTGTATAGACCCAGATCTGCCATCACATAATGTACCAGCAGATCTAAGTCTATGCAGCTTGTTAGGATTAGTCAGTATAACAAATAACATAGACCCTGATCTTCAGGCATATTATGTGAGACAGATCAGGGTCTGTGTTGTTTTAAGTGGCCCTTAACCTATACGCACATATATTCAGCACTTATTCTTCTCATTCTGGTATGTCACGTCTTGTGTTATAAATTGTGCCATATCTTCATGATTAATTTTGTTTACACGTTTTTTGAGTCTGCACTAATTGTTGCACTGAATCAGTTACTGCACAAATGTGATAACTGATTTATTTGGGATTCAGTAGAGGTTTCTTGTTACTTATAAAAGAGAAAAATCTGTTTTCATTAAAGTGTTATTTTCTTTCTTAGTTCAGAAATACCGCACAGTGAAGAATACATAACAATCATGAGATAACTGGTTCTGTGGAAACCCCTACATGTATTTGATAGCTACTGTATCATTTTGTGTTATAATTTGTATATTATGTATATATTATATCTCACATATTTATTATCAGTGGTGACATTAACAGTGAGCCAGTTATTTTCCCCATTTTATATATATTTTTATATACATGTACATATTTATATTTAATGCACCATATTTTATAGAATTTTTTTTAAATATTTGTCGAAAGATAGTGTATGATGCATCAGAGATGTTGGTAATAAAGATAGAAGTTATTTCATTTTGTTTATATTTATTTTTGCCCATATTAGTGTTTTTGAAATATCTTTGAATGCCCAGTATCAAATGTTGAAGTTGAGCCTTAGGTTGCTGAGTGGTCTAAAGCTCCCACCTTTACCAATCACTGCAATTTCACCTGTCTACATGGGTTTGAGCCTCTGGCTCAGTGTGGGTGTGTGAGAAATTTTGTAATTAACTTCCTGTGGGTCGGTGGTTCTTACTGGGTTTTTTCCTGCACCAGACAGAATGGCCACCATGCAAAGCCTATCTTGCACTGAAAAATGTGTTAAATCCCAAAACAACACAAAAATAGCGTGTTGAAGCAGCATGTATATTGTTACACTATTTTGTCTGTTCTTTCTTCCTTACATCACCATATTAAGTTCTGCATTTGCATCACTTTCTTGTGCAGTGTTGGTTACAGGTTTATAATCTTTGTGAATACCTGTTGGTAAGTACAGCGACTTTTAAGTGATTTTTTTTTGTAGTTTCTTGTGCACAATTTGCAGGATTATACAGTTTTATGCATAGATACTGTGTCACTAGGTACCCACCAGATATAGATCAGTCTAACCCACAATTCATGCTCAAGTAACTTTGCTTAAATCAAGGAAAAAAGAAGCAAATTGGATGCCTGTTCTATAAATGTGTTTCTGACTTTTCATGTCCATATTAATTTGGTCCTGTCTGTCCACTCATCCAAATAACAGTTCATCGATTCTGGGGAAGGTGTATGGACTAAGTGGATAGCATGCCAGGATGGCTACCATGGTGTGTCCTTGAGCAAGACACTTTACTGCCGATACAATTAAGTATGTTCACAGTTATACTGATTTCAATCATACTGTATTAATTGGCATGTTCTATACACTTGGCCAAATATGTGGAAGGAAAGCTCCACAAGCAAACAGAGCATCAAACCCAACATTGGAGAGTTGTTGTTTTAGGGTTTAACGCCATTTTTCAGCACAAGATAGGCTATACATGGCAGCCAGTATTAATGGTGGAGGAAGAACCCAGGGAAGAACCACCGACCCACAAGAAGCTACTGGGAAGATTTCTCACGTACCCACGTTGGCCGAGCCTGAGACTCGAACCCATGCAGACAGAGGTGAGATGGCAGTGATCCTGGAACAGTGAGATCTTTAGACCACTCGGCCACTCGGGGCCCCACACTGGAGAGTGACATCCCTCATAAGGTAAAGAAAAACACCGAGATGAACTGGTTGTGTATAGGACTTGTGCATGCCTCCCAATGAGTAGACTGTGACCAGAGTGAATACCCTGCCATTGTCCACTGACAGTGAAACATTTTTATTGTGTGCATTGCCTTCCACTTGGTGACACACAAAAAATTTAAATGTCAACTTAGATATAATGATGTACTGCCTGCGAAAAGCTGGAACTTTTTGAGGAAATGTGATTTACATTTTTAAAAATTGACCTATATTTGAAGAATTTTATATTTTGTTACCTTTATTTTATGTACATTGTACAGAATTTTAACATCTTTAATCTTTTATCTTTATTTTGGAAGGTTTTATATTAACCTTTTTTGCAATTATGTATATTTATTGTACCTTTTATATTGTAGTACTTTATATTTACATTTATTTGGAAGGATTTTTTTTATAGGGTTTGTGTGCAATTCTTTACCTTTACATTTCTAGAACATTATCTTTAGTCTGCATGATATAACCATTATTGTGATTATGTGCCATTAAACCCTAATATGTTTATGAAAACATGCAGGACCATTCTGGTGGCCTAGTGGTTAGAATGTCTGCCTCAGATGCTTATGATGTGGTCCTTTATTCATCATATCTTGTCCTTCTGGAATCTGAGCATTTCTACTTTTGACTTTCCAAAAGCCACTAAACCATTTTCAACCAAACTTTGCAGAGTGCATTGTGGCATAAAGGCCATTCACTTTGTACAAATCATCATGGCACAAAGGCTATTCACTGTATACAAATCAATGTGACACAAAGACTATTAACTTTGTGCAAATCATCGTGGCACAAAGGCTATTCACTTTGTACAAATCATCATGGCACAAAGGCTATTCACTTTGTACAAACCATTATGGCTCAAAAGGCTATTCACATTGTACAAATCATCGTGGCACAAAGGCCATTCACTTTGTACAAATCATATTTATCTGATAACATGTGTGGCTGTCTAGAAAAACCTCTGAATAGTTTTTCAAAACTGCTGAACAGAACTTATTAAATTTTTAAAAGCACCTTGGTATGAAGACTTTAAATTTGTAGAAATTATTGTCATCCACCATTATATATGACTACAGATGCAAAAATGGAAACCTTTCAATGACTTGTCCAGAACTACTAAATTGTAAAATTGACAAAATTTAATAGAAAGTATACTGGCATGGAGACCTTTCAAGTTTATACAAATCATGGCAGGTGTTGTTAAAAATATAAAATCTATCCATTGTCTATCAACACTTCCTGTGTTTTGCTCATGTCAGTATCCACATTGATAAAAGCATATACATGTACGTACATTATCATTGAATCTCAGCCATTTTTTCCCTAGGTCCTAAGCAAAAGTTTGGAGTGGTTTTCATAGTCTCTGTTGTTACCAGGATCTGTCAGAAGGGACCTGTAGGGAAAAAAAGGGAAAGTCAGAACTGCTAACTTGTGGAGCAGTCACCTTGAGTATGTATTGTCCAAAGTCAACACAGTGCACATGAACATAGGAACACGTTAGCATGAAGTGATATTTAGATGCGTTAGCTGGCAGCACAAAACATGAATAATTAACCATGCTTTCCAATCTGACTCATTATACAAAGACCTTAATCATGGATGTACTTGAAACCTTGGCTTGTTACATGTACACACAAATAAACTGATACAGGCTTTTAAGTCGTAACTAAATTGAATTGCAGCATGATATGGACTAATACATTAGATAAGTGATCAATTCCTGAAAGACCTAAACATGCAATCGAACCACTTGTCTCTAGAGTACATAATAAATTCATACAAAATTTGCAAATGTGCACATTCAGTTTACAAATGAAATGTTCAATAACACCCAAAATCTTAAGAGTCATTATCAGTACATCTGATTCAAAAGAAAAAACACTTAAATCTCACCAGCAAAACATTTCACATATCAATCATCTAGTTCTATCAATAACCTTCTCAACTAAATGGCAAACCAAGTGTAGTATTCTGCTACTAATATATTCTGGTGTGAAACCTTGACACCACTGTGGGTGTTACAATATACCTATCACACATGACCATGATTCCTACTATATTATGAAATTACAATAATACCTACATCTCATTCATCAGGTAATGTGACAAGGAGATCTACACACATTTAAAATCATGACTGATTATAAGTTATATTCTAGAAGACCATACACAGATGGTAGCACACTTGTACATCATGATGATTGCCACTGAAATATTGAGTTCACGCTCAAATTTCATACAAAAGCACTCGACAGAAATATGTTAAAAATATGAATCTTACCAATGCATCAATTTATATTTACACTGAAGAATATGTGTACAGAAACACAGCATTATCCTTACCTACAGCGAAAAAGAGGAAAGTCAGAACTGCCAACTCGTGTAGTGTTATCTTAACCACTATATTGTTCTAAGTACTCATCTAATGATCTCTCTGTCGGACTTTGACTTGAGTGCATCACTGTGACATGAATTTACCTCGGCTAAATAATATAAAGGAAATGCATGATGGATAGAAAGAAAAAAATGAGGGGTCTCACAAAACATGGACAACTCATCACACTATCGCCTAGAGAGGTGGTTGAGTGGGCTAACTTTGTACATTCATGTCGTAAGTTTTATATTATTGGTCAAGCTTTAGCATTAACTCGGTTTTCTTGTAAACCATATAAAATACTGTTATACCTGAAATCAAGAAACTTGATGATAGGGTGTAAACTGGTCAGTGTTATCTTCATTTCACACTTCCCTGACATACATACATACATGCATACATACATACATACATACATACATACATACATACATATATACATACATACATACATACATACATAGTACGTAATACGAACCTTTGCTATGTCATTTTACTTTTAAAAGCTGAGATGAGTGATAAGAACATTTTTTATGTGGCCACCATGTCAGAAATCTAAATGGCACCATTCTACTGAATGTGTGTACCCGAGTACCAATTTTACATACATACATACATGCATGCATGCATACATACATACATACATACATACATACATACATATATAGTCTTGTATGATGAAAGTATTTTATTAATCCATATACATGTAATAGCAAAGATAGTTTTATCTTTACTGTCTCTTGGCACTTGGTTCAATTTAATATTTTTATTGTTCATGCATTAATCGGATAAATGCATGAATCTCTTGGTACTACAACCATACCAAAGTAGGTCATTGTGACCTATTTTAAAATTTTACTTCCTTTCATTCAAGTTTTGCATTTAGCTCATGACTACACAGGTTTGGGGCATGCTATTAATAATACGTAATATCCTATCCCAAAACTGGGGGACGTATCTTGAAGAGTAGTCAGTAATTATGGCTTATATCTATGTTTTGTTGATTACATGTTATGACTGTTATTTACAGTCATTGTTCATGCTAGAATCATTAAATTAATGATGATATACAGCAAAAGTGGCTCATGTTTATATTTCGTATTTTATTGACATTGGTTACATTTTTGTATTTAGTTTAAGGTCAAATGAATTTGTGGTGTGCTTATATGAATATTAGTATTTGTGAGGGTGTGATTTGGATTTGTAACTTAGCTTGAACAATTTTTCAGTCATATCGCTAAGATGTCTGCAGTTTGACAGTTTATAGTGATGTCTAGCACTGGGGAATCATGCTGCAGACATGTAGCATGATGTCCCACCTAGTCACATTATCCTGACAACAGGCCGACCAGTCCTAACACTAACCTCTTAATGCTGAGTGCCAAGCGAGGCAGCTGTTAGTACCATTTTTGTAAGTCTTTGGTATGACTCGGTCGGGGATTGAATATGAATATTATTCTGCTTAAAATCATGAAAGTTTGCTACAGTCATGAAACTTTATAATTGGATATATCTCTGTTACTTCTACATCGTTAAAACTAAAGAAAGTCACTGTGATCTACATTTTATCCATTACTAACATGGATTAAGTATTTGTCTTATGATCAGATAGATATATTCCTGCTAGACCTATCAACATTATACTGACCTAGATTTCATGTCCAACTGCTCTCACATGGGACTGTTAAGCAGATATCAGACAGGTAAGATAGGGAGATTTACAAATCCACTTTCCTGTCCTAGGGGAACTGAAATTCGGTTTGGCAAGCTCATTATTGTAATACATCAGCCCGCGGGCAAGTCCAAACCCTTTAGAGAATTGTACAAGATACAAAAAAAAATTATTTCATGTCCGTGCTTTACTTAACATTACATAATACACCAGCTCCGTGTGAGCTGCTTTATCGACAGTTTCTTTCATCTAATGTACGTGTCATTTCCATCTTGAGACAATGTCAGTGTCGGTCTCACATTTTCTCGTTAAAATGTGAATATTTACTATTTAAAGCGTGTTTTGACAAATAATAAATCTTGATATTTTAATTAATCGGTTGCATTTTAATCGTAATATTTGTACTTATCCGGGATTCGCCGACTTTTTAGGTCCTTTGTTAGCCTCTGCCAGTTTGTCAAATTGCCGACCATTGGTTTTTCAAATACAGTTTAATGTATATCGAGGTCTTCATGGCGAGTATGTGTTTATAATACAACTCATGAGATTTCTCCGGCAGGTGTGTTTGGAAATAAAAGACTCTCCTGACCCTGCTGAGAGGATTTCGTTCAAAGAGTAATCGATGTTACGAAAATGTAGCACCCGTAAGCGGTATTTATGGTCTTTTTACGTGATAATTACAAGACACTGATACATCCTTACTGCTTGACAAACAACAAAATGGACAAAACTAAGTGTTCTCCAACCATTAACAACAGTAGGATTGTCAAATATTTGGATACATGTCGCTGATTTAAAGGCGACTAGATGATAATTATTAAGCAAACGGATAAAATAAGTGTTCACAAGTCATTTAGTTGCGGGTATATATGAATCATTACAAACACATGCTCTCTCTCTCTCTCTCTCTCTCTCTCTCAATTCTATTTCCAAACCTTTTCTAACTATTTATTTACCTATGTATATGTTTATTGTTGCTCTTGAAACCATATAAAACGCATGTAACACACACACATACACGTGTATATATAACGTATAAGAAAACAAACGTTGAAATAATTATAACTCGATTTCCTTAAAAAGCATCACACTTTATTTTGTCATATCCTGTTATATTTCTTTAAAAGCTTCATACAGACTCCGATTTTATGGCTAACTGTTCTTGCGTTTGGCTATTAGGCAGATGTTACCAAGGCCCGAGTTTCATTTTCATCCTTAAATATAGATTTTCCAGTATTTTATTGCTTTGGATGGGAACCATTATTATTGGACAGAACATTCAGTATGTTTACTCTTTAATCGCTTGATTGATTCTGTTAATAATATGAAGCAAAGACTATTCATTAGGGAACATTGGTATACTGTTATGTACATTAAACAATAACAAAGTCTGGGACTCTCATTTTAATCGGGACAAGTTTATCCAATGTAGAAAGAAATTATTTCACCAGTCCATCAATCCATCTATCTATTAGAAAAAGGTCATCATTTGTCACATATTTCATCGAAATGTAAAAAATATACTGCAAAAAAATCATGAATGAGTATTCATACAAAAATTTCGGCAACTGGTTTCAGCGACAATCTCTCTATGTATTTATCGATCTAGCCATCAACTCAAAGGAAGGATAACGAGTAGATACTTTATCTGTATTATGTTCGACATTGATAGTTCAATTATTTTTTTTTTTTAAATTGTGTGGCGGTAAATATTTGGGGCAATATACCTTTTCATGTGCTATTCCATGCATTGTGTTCCATTCTATTTTCATATCAACTGAATTTGATAAAGCTAAAATTCTGGGGCGAACTCTTGCACACACACCCCACCCACAAACAAAAACAACCTTGTTTGTCATGTGTTATACATTTGTCTTGTCATCGGTGTGTATGTATTTTACTGTTTTTAAAAAAATCAAATCACATACAGTGTGTATTGCTGAAGCAAATAGAATGATGTCAACACTCCAAAATAGTAGGAATACTACACATTTATGTTTAACTCCCATAAAGACAAAGTGAAAAACATATTTTACTGTCAGTCATTAAATATTGTACATTTATTCAATAGTATTAATGTATATAACAGAATTGCTAGTCACTAGTACTATTGTAAACAGTTGTTAATCACTAGTACCAGAGGCGTAGCTGGGGGGGGGGGGGGGCAGGGGGGTACATATGTCCCCGGGCGCCAAGGTACAGGGGCGCCAAAATGAGGCTTACAACGTTACATTATAATAAGTAAACAAGGGTAATGTTAAAAAATGTGATTAAACGGGGAAGGGGCTGGGGCGCCAATTTTATAGTTCGTCCCCGGGCGCAAAATATCATAGCTACGCCTCTGACTAGTACTGCTGTATATAACGGAATTGATAATCACTAGTACTTTTGTCAACGGAATTGTTACCAACTAGTACTACTGCATATAACGGAATTATTCACTACTACTACTGTTTATAACAATTATTCACAGTGACAAGTACATGCATAGACGTAAACATGTAGAACACATATAATGTAGCATACAGGGATAAGCCCTTGCCTCTGCTAAATATATTAGTGTAAATTTATAAATATATATATTTTTTTAATAACTTGCATATCTAATTATATATCCACTGAGTTTAAAATATGTGATTGGGATCCAGGGATAAGCGCTTCCCTTTTTTGACATTTTTCAATGTACAATTATATTTTAATATTTATAAAACCTTGTATTCTGACTGTAAATCCAGTAGGTTTGGGCAAATTCCGATTGCCAAGCGAGTTTTCGTGTACATTAAGTCTTTACTTTTGACCATGTTAATCGTTTGGTTTGGGACGATCATGTTGATTACGTAAGAACTAGAAGATAGTTATATAATTTAAATAGCCCCCCCCCCCCCCTCCTCCGCAAAATGATTAGCTTGAAACAACAAGCTTTCTTGACAGATGACTCCAATTATACCTTGGGAACGCAGGCTTCCATTTGACGTTATGTCATGCAAGCCCTTGCCTGCATGTTAACGTCACTCTCCCACACCTCCCCTGGGATATTTTTGGACCCGTCACTGTTGAGGCATGGAATTAATTCCTACTTAGAACGAATGATAACTCTTTAACCTGTTTGATTATATTGGTGTCGTAGATGCTGTATGCAAATGACACAACTGTAGCCAGTCAATCCAGGAAGCAAAGCAAAAGGCTTTCTTTTTATCCAGATTCAATTAACAATTTCAAATAAAATATTTTTTTAACTGGATTTAATTAACACAGTCACACGAGGCAGACCATCAAAATACAGTAGGAGACTATACATGCCCATAATTCCAACAGACTATTATTTAAACTGACAATTTAAATAAATAATACTAAATAAATAAATAAACAAATAAACAAGTGAGTGGAAAATAGAATGAATACGTTCCATTTAGTTCTCCAGCTAAAATGGACATATCTCTTTATATACTCATCAAATTCGAAAAATCCAAGAAAGTTTATTACTTTTTTTTTTTTTTGCCCTGTGGAAAAAAAGAGAGGATAAAAGTGAAGACACTGTGCACATATTTTCATATGACATTGATATATCACGCAACCATAAAAAAGTGTTACGATATAAATAGCGGTGGTACAGAATATCTGCCATCAGGGCCGGCGCTACCATATAGGCAAACTAGGCAGCCGCCTAGGGCGCTGATTTCAGGGGTCTTATTTTAATTATTTTTTATTGTTTATAAATTTTGAAATTGATATTTTCCGGGGGGGGGGGGAGAGGGGGGAAGGCGCCAGAATCTAACCTTGCCTAGGGCGCCAGATAGTCTGTCCAGGTCTGGCGCCGGCCCTGCCTGCCATTGTTCCATTTGGATGTCAACGAGACTTTTTGGGCACTATAACTATTCAAGTAGCGTTTTATATGTTAGAAAAGTTTCTCTATTTGGTATTCGATTAAAGACCGTAAGCTCGAGATACGTGTGTAAAATTGGTACTCAGGTTAGACCAATAAGTTGTTCTTTTTTTTTTTTTTTTGACTTGCCGCCAGGTATGCTCATTCAGTGGAATGGTGCCAGTTAGATTTCTGACGTGGGTCCACATTAAAAATGTTCTTATCACTTATCTCAGCCTTCAAAAGTAAAATGACGTAGTGACAATTCAGGAGCCCCTCCACACACATGGGCACACACGGCTGTTGGGGTTGCTTGGGCGGTTGCTACGCCACAGAAAATTATCAAGGAGGAACTCATGGTCTCGCATTTATAATGAAATTCGAAAACTAAGAAACAAATAGTTAACAAAGAGTGTAGGAAAATCCCATAGAAGTGAAATGTTAGGATCGAACAACAGGACTTGTTCGCTACATTTACAAACTGGGTTATGATTGATCAGTTACAATTTTTACAAGGTGATATTATTATATAGTTTTACAAAACAGCTTGATTTTGAAGGCAACATTAAAACTTTTAAACTCAACAACGTATGATATACAAATTACTACTTTTGAACTGCCTTTTTATAGCTTGTATGTTTAACATGCTGCATTTTTTTTCCCATCCTTTTATTTCATATTTCAACGAAATAAATGTTATTGATGTATCAAGGGCTTATACGCATCATCTCTTGTAAATTTTCGTTATCACTTTAAATAATAAGTAGAATTATGCCTAACATAAAGTATAATTCATAGGTGATGTATTGGCTAGAATACATTATCATAGATTAATATATTCTGCACCACATCTCACCAAGCTTGATGTATGATAATACATTTCCACTACCACGATCACCGCCATTACGATGATATTTTTGTTGCTCTTGGCCTTGCGTTATTATTATTATTATTATTAATATTAATATTACTGACTGTTCGTAATCCGCAAATCAGCCTTTACTGGTATTAGTAAAATTAAGTTTTTAATTCTTGTAATCCAAAGTTTGCATACAATCACATGCGAGTTGTTGTATGCATAAATTGAAATGACCACACGCGTGTTGTTGTAAGCATAATTGAATTGATATTAGGTTTCGAGTAAGTTCCCTTGTAACTAAGGGTTACAATGGCAACGCATGCAACGAACCTCGCCATTGCTATTGGTCAAAACTGTTCACATGATCACACGTCGTGACGTCTCCGTGTTTGTCTGGCAACCTATTTCTTCAGCCACCTTGATAAGAGAGTGCTGGGTTTTAACTTTTCTGCCGACTAGTGAAACCATCTCAGTATATATTATTAGGTAAGTATCTCTTTTACTTAGTACGTCTGTCATTTTCTAAAATATTTAATTTATAAATGTTGAATTTCATCACTTAAAATCTTGAGTTAATAAAAGGAGCTGTCGTCCACGATACTTTTTATTGTACAGCAATGTCACCGATATGGACTTGCCCAAATGCGCTACATTTAGCTAAACAAATATTATTGTTAATTTTCTTTTTGTCGAGTATGGTCATTTAAATTGTTGTCAGTATATTTATCTTATACTTGCTGGACGCTGTTTACAGTTGCCACATTAAGTGCTGTGATCATTTCTACTCCTGGTTGGGAGTAGCAGTTTGCAATATTTATAGCCTGCTAAAAGTCACTTGAGCACTGGAGAAGTGAGACCATAAATCAAGAGGAATAACAAATAGGAGTGTTGGCCGATTCGGACCAGTGTTGTGATTTTAGCCAAATTACGGATATATTTGATAAATATGAACTATTATATAATTAACACCCCCCCCCCAAAAAAAAAAAAACCAACAAAAAAACAACGAAACACACAATACATACCACTTTTTTTATTGTAGTGGATAGTCTTGTTTTTGCAAACATAGTAAGAGAGTTTTAAAAGTTGCTTTTTCTGCTCTTAAATTTACAGGACTTATTTAAGATTTATGTCAATTCGTTCTAATTCACCCACCCCTCCAAGTCCCACATTATGCATACCTTGTCCAAATGAATTTGGATTTGTGAGCATGGTTTGTAAAATGTGTCTGCACTTCTGGGAGTTGTAAGATGGTTTCAGGCAGGCTTTCTCTCAGTGCCAGGGATGGATCCAATGAGGGTGGAGTTGGTGCATACCATTGCTCTTCTATAATGAATGTGAAACAGCTGCAGCAGTTCTTAGAATTAGTGTTCTCTATGGTTAAATATTTAAAATTATGCCCAGAAAATACTTGCAGTGCAGCTTTCAGGGGCTTTGCCCCCTGGCCTCTCACTAGGGATTCCACAAAAAATATCCCATGCCTACTCATTTATGCCCCTCCCTAAACAATATTCCTGGATCTGACCCTGAATGCATACCTGCCAGGACATGAAATGTCATGCAAAATCAATGTATTTGACTCCCAACCCAACCCCTGACAGGATCGTGTTTTAAAAAAACATAATTTTCAGTAAATCTAGGAAATGACACTTACCATATTAAACAGTAACCAGTCATATTTAATACTCATGGAAAACTATGTATTCTTAGCAGTTTATACAGTTGATTATTTGAGAGGTGATTAAGCAGTAAGGCAGTCAGATTTTAAGAACCACCATTGCATAAAATACTTAATTGACCCGATGTTGTGTCAAGCATCCTTTAAACACTTTTATGGGAGAGTCCATTTAAGTAATTTTCTAAGGTAAAGACTGAACAGATAGTTATCAGGAAGGGGTTAGAATTTTCTGAAAAATATTTTGATCCCTGCATAACTTGAACATTTCTTTTGCTCTGATGTGTAGGAAAAAGGACTAATTATATTCGTTGTATTACTTAAATAAATTTTGATGAGACAAAAGGGAAAAAAAGATCTTGGTTTGAAAGAAAATCCAATATCCACCTACCCCATAAAAGGAAATGAGTGGGCCCTAAGTGCATAAAGTAGAACAACCCAATTCATTTGAAGTTATGTAAATAAAAAGAGATGCTGAAGAAACAAAAGCTACACTCTTCATTGCTTTGAATGATAATGCTTAAACCATCTCTATTATATATTAATGAATGATTAATGATCAGCAAATGGGTGTTCCTGCCAGATTTTATTCCATATATAACATGCAAAACATGAAATAGTTTTGAAGTGTGATTCATTTTTTAAGAAAAAATGTCAAAATAGCTGTGATTTAGAGAATTCTGAGCCATCAGTGAAGTGAGCAAAGTCTAGCAAAACTAAATTTTTGAATTTGTGGTTGACAAAATATGACTTTGTAATGTGAACTTGTAAAATGGAGCATTTCTTTCTTCACACAGTGCAAAAATCATATTAACATTTGTTAGAGTGTACAAGGGTACATGGCCACAAAATAGCTTGAAAATGTAAATGTATTCTTGTTATGAATAAAAAGAACCAATTATATTCATTTTATTAGTTGAGACAAATAAATAATCTTGTGCTAAGGAAAAAATATGCCCTAGTTACTAAGAAATCCCAGCCTCGTCCCACCTCCAGTGCCCAGGAGAAATCAAATTGTTGGTCCCTAACAAGCTTATACTTTCTACTGTGGCCATTGCTTGTTTGACACTACCTCACATCAATGCAACCATCTTTTTATATAATAATAATAATAATAATAATAATGAGGACTTTGTATAGTGCCTAATCTTTAGAAGCTCTAAGCGCTTTACAACATTACACAACACATACAAGATAAAAAACATATAATGATATGATTACAAAAACAAACACCATGAAATTAGAAAACACAAAAAACATGCTGAGAATATTTAAGGTAGGAAACATTATTACGTCTTTAAGTTTGTTCTTGTAGTCGAAATAAGCAAGTTTTGAGAGCGCTCTTGAATGGGATCATTGATGCTGAGAAGAATATTACAAGATGTTCAGTGATGTTTGCAGAACAGTACTATCCAGTCCCTGATGATTACAAAAGTGAACCCTAATGACACTTTTATCACCTTTAAATGCCCACCAAACTACTGAGAGTGGCAAACATTCTAACTAGTCTTGACAGCATTCCACTTTTTTTTGTTTATTTTTATTTAATGTTTGTGTAGTTGTGATTATATGAGTGTATGTGTGAGTGTGGTGATGATATTTGAGAATTTTTAGTCAACCGACATTTTTTAGTTAGAAAGTGAATTGCCCCAGTAAATGCTTCAAATGAAATATATTTTATTTATTTTATTTAAATTGGAATTTTCAGTCACATTTTACATTGCCTGATATGAGTTGATAACTTATTTTCAATTGGGTTGTATGCAGTACACCACCCCTCACCCTCCCTACCTTGGGACCTCAAAACACTTTTTGAGTCTCAACACCATAATGTTCTATAACTACTACACCATCATTTTCTATAAATTAATTACAGGATAATATTCCATTATAAGACAGTGTATGAACAAAATAATATATAATACAAAAAGATTAACTGTTTCGCATCACCAATTCATATTTTAGTAACTAGAAGTCTCCCAACTGTATTAAGATTTATTTTGGACTGGGTGTTGTTTATTAATATTATGTATACAAACAGATAATCTCATGAAGTACAAATTTTGGGGGGTCAGTCTGAACAATGAAGCCATAAATCTGCCAGTTTGCACCCAGTCATTGTTTCTAGTGTTTTAGAAATACTGGCAAAAATAAAGGTTATTTGGAGAATCTTTTCCACGATGAAGGTCTTTCTGACATTTACTAATAGGGCTTCAATATCAGCCTAATTTGTGCAAAAATGGCATTTTTGTCATTGCTTAACTTTTGATACATGTATCTACAAAATTCCAGCATAAGAGTTATGAGAGAGTGTATTTATATATAGGCAGGTTGGAGCTCCTTTGTATTTTTTATTTTTAATTTTGTAAAGATTTGAGGCAGTACATAGGTCTTGTTTAATATATCCAACAATGTATTAGATTTATAGGATTTCAAGGCTAGCTTTCCCTGGTAAACAAAACCCGACACATCCCATCATTGATTTTACATGAATTCCACTATGTCCTGAAGAGCAAGATAGACTGTGATATGTTAGAACGATTTCAGGATTTTAAGGCTGGCTTTCTCTGGCAAAAAAACCCCACCAAACAAAAATAACATCCCATCATTGATTTTACATGAATTCCTGAAGAGTGAGATAGAACTTTGTGATATATTGGGTGATTTGTTGATAGGATAACAAATGCATTCAGCGGTAAAGTCTGGGTGCTAAAGCAGTTCAAGTCTTCCTTAACAATTATCATAAAGCAGTCTTGTATTATCCATCCCAGAAAACCTTTGATGGATTGTTAGTATGGATATAACGACTTCTTGAGAAACAGGGTGCAGAACCAATTCTATTCTAATGCACCTGCCTATTACTGCGGTTCTTTAAATTAGTCATGGTGGTATATTTTGATTTAGGTCTGGTTACATGAAATCTTGATCAAGTGATTGAAAAGGTTAATATTTTTTAAGTTGAAAAAATTAGTCCCCCATACTTAAAAAAATTAAAACAAAAACAACAACAATTATATAGGGAGATCTGTTTAGTGACACTGTAACATATTCTGTAATATGGAAGTAGATGAACATATGAAGTACGTAGATACTATTTGATTTTGAACTAGAATGTGAGTACCTTATTATTCAGGCTTGAAAAAGGACCTCAGGGTGCCTTATTGTTCAGGCTTGAATAAGGACCTGAGTGCCACCTTATTCAGGCTTGAAATAGGACATTGAGTGCCTTATTATTCAGGCTTGAAAAAGGCCCTGAGTGCATTATTATTCAGGCTTGAATAAGGACCTGAGTGCCACCTTATTCAGGCTTGAAATAGGACATTGAGTGCCTTATTATTCAGGCTTGAAAAAGGCCCTGAGTGCATTATTATTCAGGCTTGAAAAAGGCCCTGAGTGCATTATTATTCAGGCTTGAATAAGGACTTGAGTGCTTTATTATTCAGCTTGAAATAGGACATTGAGTGCATTATTATTCAGGCTTGAAAAACTACCTGAGTGCCTTATTATTCAGGCTTGAATAAGGACTTGAGTGCCCTGTTATTCAGGCTTGAAAAAGGACCTGAGTGCCTTATTACTCAGGCTTGAATAAGGACCTGAGTGCCTTTTTATTCAGGCTTGAAAAAGGACCAGAGTGCTATATCATTCAGGCTTGAATAAGGACTTGATTGCCTTATTATTCAGGCTTGAAAAAGGACCTGAGTGCCTTATTACTCAGGCTTGAATAAGGACCTGAGTGCCTTATTATTCAGGCTTGAAAAAGGACACTGAGTGCCTTATTACTCAGGCTTGAAAAAGGACCTGAGTGCCTTATTACTCAGGCTTGAATAAGGACCTGAGTGCCTTATTACTCAGGCTTGAATAAGGACCTGAGTGCCCTGTTATTCAGGCTTGAAAAAGGACCTGAGTGCCTTATTATTCAGGCTTGAATAAGGACTTGAGTGCCCTGTTATTCAGGCTTGAAAAAGGACCTGAGTGCCTTATTACTCAGGCTTGAATAAGGACCTGAGTGCCTTTTTATTCAGGCTTGAAAAAGGACATTGAGTGCCTTATTACTCAGGCTTGAAAAAGGACCTGAGTGCCTTATTATTCAGGCTTGAATAAGGACTTGAGTGCCCTGTTATTCAGGCTTGAAAAAGGACCTGAGTGCCTTATTATTCAGGCTTGAATAAAGACCTGAGTGCCTTATTATTCAGGCTTGAATAAGGACATTGAGTGCCTTATTACTCAGGCTTGAAAAAGGACCTGAGTGCCTTATTACTTAGGCTTGAAAAAGGACCTGAGTGCCTTATTTATATGTTTCTATGGTGATGGAAAGTTCTGCCTATGTACATCTGTGAGCATGAGTCAACAATTTCACCTATCTGAGTATTATAGGAGAACACAAAACTGTTTGATTTTCATGGGGGACAAAGAAAACTGACCTTCCCGGAGGGGGGGGGGACAAAGAAAACCGACCTTTTTGGGGCAGTGTGGGGTTGGTTGGGTTAAAGGATTAATATTATGTTTAATGTACATATAAATCTAGTTTCCATTCAATACAAGGTCCATGCAGATTGTTAATGTTCTTCTTAATACTCTCTTTATAACTGGAGAAAAAAAAATTCTACCGTAAATCTTCTGCATATAAGAGATGGGTTATGAGGGTAACATCGAAGATAGGAGAGCAATGCTACTTCATTTGGCGATAGCATCAGACTCATAGTCCTTGTGGTCTCGAGTTTGATACCTGCACTGGTCAGTCCAGGTCAGCTGCTTCATTGTGTCCTTAGAAAAGGCACTTATCTCCCATTTCCTTGATATGACATAGCAATAAATTTTGAAGTGCCATTAAAACCAACAAAAATAAATTATCTCTCTTAGATAGGAGGTACGGTATTTTACATTAATTAGATAAGTCATTTAAGAAATGATTGACAAAACTCTTTAACTAAATGAATGCAGATCAATTGGTATTTATTTTAAACAAAGTGTACTTTCATTGCCTGCACTGAGTCAGTTTTCGATATTTAAAAAATCATTAAAAAGACCTAACAAATGTTTGAAAATCATCAAAAAAATCTAACAAATTTGTCAGATACATACCAAAATATGTAACAAATTTGTGAAAATCATGTTGAAAAATCAAACAAATGTATAAAAATTGTGCTGAAAAATCAAACAAATGTGTGAAAATCAGGCAACAAAATCGAACAAATGTGTGAAAATCATGCAAAAATTCTAACAAAAGTGTGAAAATCATGCTATATAATTGTAAACCCTACTATTATTTCATTTTTTTTTAAATTTTAAGTTTTAGAATTTATCCTGATTATGAGTAGAGCAAAGCTCTAGACACTGAATACCCTAAAATCATTTTACGAAATTTAAATGGTGACACTTTTGTTATATCTGTTTAGTTCTGTTCTACTACTATCAAGTTGTCTATGTATATGTGTATACTTACCAGTAGTGTACTAAAGGGGGGTGGGTGGGTATGGACAGTCATTTATCATCACCCTGGGCACCATTTGCCCTTAGTATGTTACTGATACTTACAGGTATAACAAGTCCGAGGATTGCATAGTCAGGGACGTAACTGATGCAAACATCAAATGTTTAAGTAGCATGATTTCTGATTGATACTTAATTTATTCAAGCTTTTGAAAAGGTAACTTTAATGCCCAAACTCCTTTAAGCTTCATAATTGCTGAGAAAGAAAAGTTGGTGTTCAAACACATTCAAACAAATCTATGTGTTTGAGAGAAAAAAAATTGAGACAGGAAAAATATTTTTTAATAAAATTTTATCAGTTAATCAAGGAATATTTTTATTATAAGCATAAGCATTTAAAAAATATATCAGCATATTTCTTCTTTGCATTAACTAAATTAACATGTATCAAAATTCTTTTACTGGAGGTAAAATCTGACTAAAATTTCAATTAAGTACACTATGAACCCTATAAGTGGGGTGCCTGCCTTTCAGAGGCGGCGTTAGGAGTACGCGGGGCCTAGGGCTGACCATGACTGCGTGGGGCCAGAGTATCAATATCTTGATTGATATGCTACTGCAAACTCATAAGGATGACCTTAGGCCTGAAGTGTGGGGCCCCCTCAAGAGCGGGGCCTGTGGCAGTCGTCCTACTTGCCACCCCCAAGTCACCAGCATAATTATCGGTACACTTGGATTAAGTAAATGATCCCATTTCAAATGGCATGCTTCAATGTAATAGAGATATTCAGTCATTTTATGACAATAGTGCTAATAGTGACAAAGTGATCATCGATGCACAATATACAGATTCTACATAATACATTCCAACTGTACAGAATATTTGCCTTGATACGTCCAGGGAGCCTGTGTGATAAATTTGTCTAAAATTAGGTGTCGCTTTAATACCACACAAACGTATCTCTATGCTAATAATAAATATTGAGCAAAATTTGGGTTTTATCAGCAGTTCAGTAGTTATTTTGTTTTTCGGTGAATTTTTTATATTTTTCTGAGTATCAGTATTGCGTGGTTTTTGTGGGTACATCATTTGTAGATTGTGAAATGGGTCTCAGACTGAACTTCGCAGAAGCCTCATTGTTTACTAATATTCATGGTTTGTACAAAACTTGGAATCCACAATAGTGGTGCCATATGATACTTAGTATGATATGAAAATTGGTACTCACCAAAAAGTAGTGAATTCATGATATAAACAAGAACAAACAAACAGCAATACTCTGAAAGGGCACAGTATGTGTAGGGATGTTTTAAAGTATTTACTATGCTAATGTCTTTGTAACTAACTTATCTAGGTTTTTGTAAGGATTAATACTAATTTGGTTTTAACAGATGTAGTAGGAAACTGGAATCTACAGTGTTTCAACATTATTTTGGAATGTAGAATAATATTGATTAAAATTGTAACAGTTTTATAAAAGTATACATACATACATGTAACTTCAAGAGACAAGACATTCTTTAGCTTCATATTGCTTGAAATGTTTGTATGTCAAGGTTACAAGGTTTGTATGCCAAGGTTACACCCCTCAATTCATTACTTCTTATTTTTAAAATGGTTCTGTCTTTGCCTCCATTTTCTTCAAAACATCATATCAAATATAACATCCCAAGCATTACTGTAAAATCTAAACTGTCTTTTAAATTTGCAAAGTTATTTTTGGAACTTCAGAAAATGTCATACAGACCATTTATTAATTGCACCATAACGGTTATTAGCTGTTTGATAAGATTTCAAATGACAACACACTGAGTTTTAAGACATTAAATTTATAAGCTCAATACATACTGTACATGCCAATGTGGCCTGTAAAGAATTATTTTTATATCCATCCTTGAGGAATGTTCTTTTGCTTTATTCCAATGTATATCAGAAGAGCATTTGATCATGGATTTAAAAAAATCTTTACAAAAAAAAAAAGTTAGGGTTGGGGTATGATGGCATTTTGTGAACTCATCTATGATTAATTAATTGCTGGCAGTAGATACATAATCGTTCCTTATTCATTAGCATAGCACATCATATAAAT
Source organism: Sinohyriopsis cumingii (assembly GCA_028554795.2). Classification (NCBI taxonomy): domain Eukaryota; kingdom Metazoa; phylum Mollusca; class Bivalvia; order Unionida; family Unionidae; genus Sinohyriopsis; species Sinohyriopsis cumingii. Next base: position 96,777,963 of record CM068832.1, read on the forward strand.
TCTAAGTGCCTGCTCACAATTTCATGAAAAATGATTGAACAAATTTAAAAGTATGACAGTTTGAATTTGTATGTAATGCAGTTGGATTGATAATGGATATTAGAATTAAAAGTCCAACAAGCTGCCTTAGTGTCTGTGCATCATGTAATGCTAGTAATGATATTGGTTGGTATTCCATAGGTATTGGCACATGACAAGGTTTGACTGACATATTAATTTCAAAAAAATCCTCTTTATGCTGATGATTCTACTCTATGGGTGGATAGAATGTGTTATAGGGGTATTTTATATCTCTATTAACAAGTACAATTCCCTCCCCTCACAGTGAACCTGATGCTTTTTCTAATTCATTTGTGATTTATAATACCCTAGTGTTCAATGTTAAAATCAGTTTTACAGTCAACAGTTAGTACTTGTGGGTGTGCTGTGTCACATTTCAGTTTGGTAGGAGTTAATACACAGTTGTGTTTTGACCTGTTCAGTAGCACAACAGTTCAACATATTATCATGTATAACAACAGTCCAATTTGGTATCATGTTTAAACATTGGACCAATTCAAACACTGAATAGGGCAAACCAGTTTCACATGACCTTCATGAGGCTACACTTTAATATTGTATAGACCCATTTGTGAGACATTCCCTGTTTTGAATGAGGGGGACATAATCCTTTTTGGGGGAGTTATAGTACTGAAAGGCTTTCTTAGATACAAGAGTAAATTAAAATCTCATAATACCATGGTACCTTTGGTTTATTTTTGTAAAACTTTCAGTGGTTAATTTACACTTAGAATTATGCAAAAAGGTTTCTCTATGTTGGTTTAAAAATCATATTTTTCTAAAATGATAAATCAATATTTTATCCTTTTTCTTAAAACCCCTATTCAATCTAGCTTCCTTTTAGATATGTATGTAATCTTACACAGTGAGCATATCTTCCTTACAAAAGCTGCACTTCAGCACTATACATACAGGTCTATATTGGACCCTACAATCTGTTGACTGTAGATCTAGATTAACTCATACCCGAATGCTATGTCAGGCTTTATATATATATATATATATATATATATATATATATATATATATATATATATATATATATATATATATATATATATATATATATATATATATATATATATAGTTAGTTAGTTAGTTATTTATTTATTTATACAAGGTCTACAGAGTATTGATTGTAGACCCAGACTTACTGGTACACTACATGTATGTTCATTCATTGTCAGTACTAGGTGCATTGTACAATCTAGATAAATGGTCAATAGATTATTCCTTATTTACAACACCTTATCACTTAGGCAGCAATTTCATTTATACAGACATGGTGGTGAATAGTTTTATGTATGGTCGATTGTCAATGGCCGTTGCTTAGAACCAGCACCAAACAAAACCCTGCACAACAGCTTTGTACAGCTAGGTTGCCAACTCAGATCCATATTCAACACACAAGAGCCGGGAATAAGTAAACCTCCTTTACTAGGTGGATCAATTTTTGATAAAGTAAGTTATTTAAAAAAACATTTGTATGTACCTTAATCATCTGTCATTTGTGTTAGTAATATAATAATTTATATTAGAGGCAATGATACTGATGATAAATGGCTGATATAGAGGGAGTTGTTGGTTGTAAAACCTAATGAGCTGTACTGACGTGTTTTTTCTTCATAGTCTTTTATTTCAAATACAGTATTTTAATGGCAGATCCTACGAATCACTGATGAAAACATTTGTTTGATTTATAGCATCTTGACTTGATATATCATTAAGTATGTGTAATTTTGTTTGAATTTTAAATGATAAAATAGTTTTAAGTAACAGAAATTAAATGTTTAAAGTTTGATTGATTTTACTACATAGGTCCATATTTTAAATATTTTTTTTCAGTCCCTTTAGGTCAAGCCTCTTTAATTTCCTATGACAGCCTTTTCTCTTTTATTGTTGATAACAGCAGAAATTGCTATTAGTTGTAAAATAAAAGTATAATCTAGAAAAATGGTGTCAAAGTTTGAAAGCAGTTGTTTTTTTACTACATGATTCTATCATTCATTTTGCTTATTTGATCAGGGTATTTTATCTTTATTAATAATAACACTGATTTCATACAATCTGTAGATTGCTTCATGTATAACAAAATTCAGATTTGTTTGTTCAAATAGATTCTTCAAAAGCCAGACTATGTTAGTCTTTTATGTCTTTTTAAATAATATTTAGCAACTGGGATCATTTTATCTTATGCACATGAAGTAAACACCATGTCAGCATTAAGTACCAACTGTTTAATTCTCTGGCGATTCTTGGAATTTAAAAAAAAAAGTTCTGACTAGCAAGTAGCTTGAATAAAATATTCTTGTTCTGATTTTTAGAATAAAAACTCAACTACACCCTATACTTTAGGCAAAAGAACAAAATATCCTTGTTCTGAAAAAAAAAATTCCATCCCCTTACCCCAACCCCTAAATGGTTGGTTTGCTTAGTCATTATGGTGTGTACATTGTACATCAAAGCAGTAACACCAACCAGCATTGGGATAGTGCACAACTGCATGTAGAACTCAAGCCTTAAAGTAATTAACAAACTTGGTGTATTGGTTTTATTTACTGTATGTGTGGTTGTGATGTCTGAGTGTGTGCACATGTGTGTGTGTCAATGATATTTGACGATTCTAAGTACCAACTATTTTCTGTTTGAAAGTCTATTTCAAAGAAAACATTGTATTTTCTTTTATTCAGTTTTAATTTTAAGTGGTTTTCAACAGTTTTATCTGAGGAGATAATATTAATTATTCTTAGTTATACAATATCATTTTTGGGGTCATGTTCACTGACCACCCTTGGGACCTAAAACCCCACTTTTTGAGTGGCCTAAAAGTCCAAACACTTTCTGGAGGTTGGCAATTATGAAATAGATGCATTTTTGGAAGCACTGTAAAATTCAGTCAAAGTTGACTCATAGTAGATCTAATTATAGCATGACATCACATCATTAAATACCATTTTTGTGTATTCTGTCACGACATATACTTGCTTGTTGGAACATCCTTCTGATTCAAACTCCCTTACTTATAATGCAAATCCCATGACTCCCATGAAAAGTGTTGTACGGAGGGAGACTATGCATAATGGCACTCTTCTGGTGTGGATAGACAGACTGTACGTGTGTAACAGCACACTTCTGGTCTGGTTGGACAGAATGTATATTCATAATGGCACTATTCTGGTCTGGTTGGACAGAATGTATATGCATAATGGCATTCTACTAGTGTGGTTGGCTAGAAATTTATATGCATTATGGCACTCTCCTGGTCTGGTTGAATATAATGTATATGTGTTATGGCACTCTAATGGTCTGGTTGGACAGACATGTTTATAATACCGTCAACAGGCATTTATAAATAACTATAGAATGGTTTATAGTTATTTTCTTTTGAGACCTGAGAACTGTTATCATCGAGATGGTAGCTATAAGGTCATCATATTAGGACAATATTGCCAGTAAAATATTGTGTGATAATGGGTCTTATAGATATGAGCAGTAACTTATTACTACTTGTTGGATGGCGATATGGGGGCTAATTCCTTGGGATTGAAATTTTATTGATTTTCTGTCACCCAAGTATGTCATGTTTACAATTTATGATGTGCATTATCTTTTAAATATCAGTATCATAACTTTACCTCAGTGACAGCTTTATTAGAATTTACTGCATCCATATCAACTGTGGGATAGTTCATCAAGAATTAACTATCTTTTTATTTTTAATTCTGATTTTAAAAAGACAAGAATTTTTTTGTCTCCAGTAAACTCTTCAGGTTTATGATATGTGTGGATCTGTTAACATTATATGTGAGATTTGTAATGGAATTCTTGTATACAATATATGAATAAATAATGTAAAGCGCCAATTTTTATTTTAATAGAAACGGTTAAAGTGACAATTTTGTTTGTATTCCTTTATCCACTGGTAACTTTCTTTTCAAATTACATCTAGTATTTAAGAATAATTGAAGGCAGGATGGTGAATGACTGAAAATGTGAGAAAAAAACAATGGACACATTTATATGTTATTCTGATCTTCCCATTTCTTAACTGATTTCTTTCCACTGTGCAATTATTCCTTTACTATGATCAAAAGTACAAATATTTTCGCAAAATCATTGTGGTCATGTTGTTTTATCATCTGAAATCAAGCATGGAGGGATCATTTATTGGTTACAAGATGATACTGTACCAGGGTGTATTTGAATGAGAAAAAAACTTAAATAATGTAATAAAATGTATTAGAAGTGATTGATTTGTTTTAAAATCTATTTCATACTATTGGCAAATTGTGAAACTCCTGCATGAACTGTAATTTTGTTTTATTTACTGCAATTATATTGTGTAATCAGATGATATTGATAATATGTGATAAGTTATTTGTTATCTTAATTTTGTTAACCTTATTTAATTTCATTATGTTATTTAGTTATACTGCTCAGTTTGAACTAGTAACATTTTGATATGAAACCTTGGAGCAGTTGATATTGATCAAAAAGATGCCTTTCCAGAGAAATTCATTAATTCTCCATAATTTTGGGGCTGCCATTTCTCTTCAGAAGGTGGTTTGGGTAGCGTGACCTTGTTAGAGTTGGTCATGTGGTTTTAGTATTCCCATCAGAAAGTGTTTGGAGAAGCATGACCTTGTTGGAGTTATTCATGTGGTCTTGGTCTTAGATAATTGCAATTTTCAAAATACGACTTGTATATTTTTCAGGGTCCTCCAGGGACATTAAAGATTCAAAATGGTTTACAATTACACTAAACCTCGTGGCCCCATTGCGGCAATGTACAGTAGCCCTGGCCCATGCTATGCCCTTCCTGGTTTAGTGGGTCAGAAAACACACGACCCTCGCAGTGTACATACAAAGCAACCAGCATTTCCATTTGGTATTCGTCATGGAAAATTTGCAGATGACTGCAGCCCAGGGCCCCAATATTTACCTGACTCTAAAATTTATAGGGATGGTAAAGATGGTACCCCCCATTACTCCTTATATTCCCGACCCAAGGATGGTACTCAGTTCAAGACGCCTGGTCCAGGTTCCTACAGCCCTGAGCATTCTGGACCCACTGCACAGTTTAGACATCCACAATACAGCTTTGGCATCCGGCACCGAAACAGGAGAACTGACAACACACCAGGTGGGTTTGTACAGCTATGGTGATGGAAAAAAATTTCATTTCTAAATGCACTCTATTTTTGTGTGTATAACATGCCTACTGTAAAAAGCATAGCTGCTGTCCCATAAGGTATACTGGAGAACATTTTATGCTTTTGGTTCTGCTATAGATTTCAGACAAACAACATGGACCCATATCTATTGGTACAGCATGCAGTGGTAGATATTGGTCAATGCTTTTTACAGTTGGTGTGCCATACATGAGCAATGTATATATATGCAATGTATATATAAAGTTTTTTATTAAGATATTAATCAATGTAGTGCAGTTTGTAAACTCAGATTATCTTATTTTAAAGTAGTTGAAATGTGTATGATCAAAAAAAAAATCCAGATAACCAATGCAGAGTCTGTTACTGTTAAGTAGATTAACAAAAACTCAATTGTTCTTTATGAATTGAATGTACACATTCATCATTAATGATTAAGGAGTGAAATTTGCAACAGAAAACTTGGTTGAACAGTGACAAAATTCACATTGTAAATTATGCACGTGTCTAGTCATGTTTAAGTATTTGGCCATATTTTTTTGGCAGTTATCCAACTAGTGTTCTAAGCATTGAAGGAGTGGCAATAGTTGATGTATGGGTTAATTACAACTGCCAGCAAATGTAAATGTTAAAATTACTATGGAGTTGACAAGATCTTCAAGTCAGTCACTTTAGAATTTGACCTCATGAAACACTTAATTATAATTTTATTATTTTTTTTTTATAGGAAAATGACAAAAGATAGTATATGTTGGCATTGTAGTACAGCACTCCCTCATTATAATACTGTCCTTGATTATACCAGAGTGAGGCTACCTTGAAATAATGTACATGTTATATTTTTGTGGCTTAATGAAGTGGGATCCATAAGCACACCTTATAACTGGAACTGTGTTTTAATGAAGTGTAATTGATAACCATACCTTATAACAGGAACTGTGTTATAATGAAAAGCATCATAGTGAGGGAATGCTGTATCCATTGCCTTATTTCAATGTTATACTTTCAAAATTGTTACAATTCATATTTTGTTATATTTCGCCATTGTTAATGAATATTGAGTGAGAAAATTAGTATTAATACAACTATTACTGCATCATTATTTCAGTTGTATTTTCAGTGTTACTCTATTCTATCATGTTTTGCATTGTACATCACTTCATTTCTCACATATTTCTTGCTAATAAATGTAGCATTAGGGACTGACCATTTCGTATTTGGGGTTGGGTGTGTGGGCAGTTTTTTCTTATAAAAATATTACTGACTTACAGATGGATTGAAAAAACATGGAGCCGATTTACAGAAAAAAATAACCTACTTTATCAACTATATTAGTTGGAAAAAAATTATCCTGAGATTATAAAAAAATATTCTGGCTTGAAAGAAAATATCATCTCCCCGCCCCCTTGAAAAGTAAGTGGTTGGTACCTAATAAAATATTTTAGTATTGGCCTTAGAGAGTATGCATATGTTTGGTTATTTTATCACATTGGTTGCACTCATTTTTCTTGAAATACCTGAAAATTAAAAATAGATATTGAAAAATACCCAAGAAAATGCATGCTTTTTGTAATGACTGTTCATAATTGATGGGTAACAAAGCTTTTGCTGGCTGAATATTTTTGAAAGCTGAGTTTATACTGCACAAATGCCTTTACAGTTTTAAGGATGAGAATATCTTATCCAAAGTGTACATAACACAATGCTTATAAGTTGAGTCCAATTTCAAACAACATCGACCCTGATCTGCTGTTGTATAATACTGTGGCAGATCAGGGTCTGTATTGTTTCTTCTATTGATTACCTGTAACAAATGGCATAAACTCAGATCTGCTGGTGCATTATGTAATAGCAAATCCGGGTCTGTGCAGTTTGAATTAGAACTCAACTTATAAGTAAGTACATATGGTCTGTATTGCATCTGAGACAAATTAACCCATTACATAGAAAACTCCAGCGTTGTTTTAGAAGGAAGACAAGTTTTTAAAAAAAATCTTGCTGTATTGTATTTTGGGCCGGGTTCAAAATATTGCAGACCATTCAGGCCTAATATGTTAATATACAATAGTCATGTCATTAGTTATTAATGCAGAATAAATATGCTGGAATATGTAACTGCTAGTGCTTTCTATTACTAATTCTTCGTTTTCTCTTTAGTTGAATCTGAAACTTCACCTTTAATGCGTGATAAAAGTTATATTCAATGTATCAGATTGAATTTATCCAACTCTGTTAGAACATGAAACAGTTTGTATCCGGATTCAATTCTTTGCATGCATGCATACATGTGGTTTTCTTTATAAAAGCATCAGGCAAGCACTTACGATCAAAGAAAAGTGTATCTTAAGCCAAGTTAAAAAATAACTTTTATTTTAAATTTGCAAACAAGAGAATAAAACATGTCTTAACTTGTAAGAAAAGATATAATCTTGCTGTGGTGAACTTCTAGAAATGAGTTTGCATTTTTCTGAAATGCTGATAATCGTGTGGCTGATAGAGATGGTACCAGTACTCAAGAATGGAATATAAATCATTGATTATAAAATAATGTATGCACAATATTTGCATAATAAATAATGCTCACACAATATTAACATAACAAATTATGTATACACTATATTTTGCATAACAAATTATGTATACAGCATATTTATATGACAAATTATGTATGCACTATATTTGCAAAACAACTTATGTATACCCTATATTTGCATAACAAATTATGTATACTGAAAATAGATAAAGATAATAGGCTGGATTATAAAGCAGTAAAATATGTTTTCAGAATTCAACTGGTGACCTTGCCATCAGATCATATTTGCATTGAATTTTGTCTTGTTATTTTTTTATTCATAGTTTGTGGTTAGTGCTGAAAATGACATGGCTGTATAAGGTGACAAATATTAGAGTCATTGAAAGGTTTGGGATTTTGCCTGAAGTTTTACAGGCCCAATTTGTGCCTTTTATAATATGTCATGGCCTCACCAAAAATGTCATGACATCTAAGAATATGAAACTTGAATGTGTTGGTACATTGGAATCAATACATGATCATCTTGGCCAGCCACTGATTGAGCTACATTTTTAAGACAGTTTCTCAAGTAATCTTACTGGTAGGTTATGTAAAATTTTGTGGATACCTCATGGTATAGATAACACCATCATTCCAGAAATAGGTCACTATGAGCTATATTTTTGGAGATCATTGTTTTTTATACATCATTTTCTTGATCACGGTGAGTAGTAATCAGGTAAATCTCCAGTTAGAGATTGTTTTTTTTAAACGACTTCATTTTCTTGATTCTGCTATTTGACAAAATTTCAATCCAAAATGCTTAGTTAATTGTACCCCCAAAAAGTTAAAAACTAATTGACTTTTAGGCTAGGATTTCCTTGGTCATCATGAAATGCTACTGGCTGGTTTTGTGTACATACAAGTTATGCTGTCTTCTCACAGTTGTCCCCAGCCTGTTTGGAAGAAAGGTGGAAATGAAATATCCATATTTCTTTCCATCAACACACTGGTCAAACTTTTGTTTCCACTCTGAAACTTGAAAACCATCTGAGATTACAGAAGAAACTAATACAGTATGCTTGTGTATCATCATTAGAATATGTGTCACATACCACATTGATGGTCATATCTTTAAGGTCAAGGTCATGACTCAGTATTTTCAGTTTTCTATCATCTTTTCTTTTTCTACTCTATAACTTTAAAGCTGGTCGAAATTAAGTGACAAAACTTGGTATACATATATGTCATCACTAGAAGGTTCGCTGCTTACCACAATAGGTGTGCTTTCTTTAAAGTTAATTGGATGCTTAATATTTTAATTTTCCGTCACAATTTTTCTTCTGCTCAATAACTTTGAAGCCATTTAGATTACAGCATGCAGTGAAATTTGATATACTTGTACACCATCAACAGAAGGTGTGAAGGTCATAACTCAGTATCTTCCATTTTCTATCATGCTTTCCCTTCTGCTAGATAACTTTAAAGTCGTTTGAGTTTTAGGGATGAAACATGGTATGCTTATACATCGACACTAAAAGATATGCTGTTTATCAATTGGGTATCCTATTTTTAAGGGCAAGGTCATTGTGGAGTATTTTATATCTTCCATCTTTGTTTTTCTTATGTTATAAAACTTTAAAACCGTATGAGGCTAATGGATAAAGTTAGGTTTACTTGTACACCATCATGATTAGGTACACCACATACCACATTGGGGTAGCTATCTTGAATGTGAGGGTCATGGTTGAGTATTTTATGTCTTTCACCACAATTTTCCTTTTGGTCTGTTCATTATGTTTAAAGACTTTTGAGAGTAAGGTACAAAATTAAGTTTTCTTGTGCATTATCATAAGTAGGTATGTCACATGCAGCATTGGAGTAACTATCATATAGGTCAAGGTCATGGTCCACTATTTTAAATACTGTCTTAATTCCCTCCCTTTCATTAAGTAAATAGTGATTTGACATCAGGGGATGATGACCTCACCATGGTTGGCAGCAACCAAAAATTTACTGAATTTGCTTGTTAGTTCTGCAATGATTTAAATATTTGATACAACTTAAATCACATTTTTTAAGAACAAAATTGCTAAACTTTACATCTGTGAAAAATACTCAATTTCAAAGAGCCATTGTATGGGGATGTAGCACTACTGAGATAAAAATAACATGCATGTAAAGAAAGATGGATTACATAATTCAACATGATTAGTTTCATGAAAGTGGAATGGGGATAATCAATGGTGTCCAAACATACATTACAAAGTTTTTGTTCATGTTTCAAATAACATTTGTTAATCATTTCTTGGCATCAAATTTCTACTGCTATTGAGAAAAAATATGTGAATTCACTAATGTTTTTGAAATGACTCATGACATCGTGCTTTTTTGTTTTGTTGATTAAGTTTCTCGTTATTTGTAATATTTCAGTACTTTGGAATCTGACATTGTGTGAACAAGAGAAAATGTGATATTCATTTGTACAGCAACATTTTGAACTCGTATCACATGTCAACATTGTCACTGTAATAATGTCATTAATTTAAACAGAATATTTAGACCTCTTTGAATTGGTAAGATAGGCCATGATCATAGAAATTACAAAATAATTCTTAAATTGGTTTCGGTATTTGGTACAAATCATGTTTGGTTTTGAATGCACAGTGTTAAAACTTGTATTACCAAAACTGAATGTTTAAATTGTTTTGTTGTCCAGTCAGAAATTATGAGAGATATAACATTTCCAAATTAAATTTATGTGGGATCACTAGAAAAAGTGAAAAATATAAGATATAAAAATAAAAATATGCTTTTCTTATCTTACATGACAATGTGGACATTATGTGGCACAGTTATAAATATATATTATCCTAGTCACTTGGACACCTTTGGTTTCTATGGTTGTCTATCTTCAGCTGCCAATTCCTACAGTTTGCCATTCATGATCGGCAAAACTGTGCAAAGCAGTAAGTGGCAGGCCCCATGCTACTCACTGATTGGACGATCTAAAGTGGGTAGCTTCCATGAAGATATGGCCAAGGTAAGATTCTTCACTCTACTGGAAACCATCATAAGTGAGTCACCTGGCCTAATCAGACAGTATGGACTTAGATTTTCAAGCTGACTGGTACACCTGAATCTATACTGTTTATAATGCAGTATGGGTCCAGTCTGTTGGAATGATTGATGTTGGTAGATTAAGGTCAGCATTGCGCTTTTCGTCTACAATATCCATCATTAAGTGTGATCATTTGCATACATAATTGATATTATGTAAACAAATGAAACATTTGACTTATTCCACCATCATTCAGAATGTCACAGGTTTGCAAATTTGTTTTGCACCAATCTGTAAATTTGCAAAGAAACTGGATGTAGGGTTCCAAGTGTCAACTTTTCTAGAATGAGTTGCTGATATTTGTGTCACCTGCTTACTGTAGCATACATCAACAAACTGCTTTGTCAGCTGTCTTTTTCTCATGTCCAACTTTTCTTTTCATCACTTTTGACTTCAGTACAAGTCAAAGCTATGATTTGTGTAACTTTATACTTCAAACACTAGCATTCGGATCTTCAAAATACTACACAGTACTCCCTCACTATAAAGTTTTTAGTGGAAACATACAGGTGGGGAGCCTCATAAGTGAGGTTACCTTATACCGAGGTATTGTACACATAGTATTATTATGAAAAAATGAAGTAGCATCCATGACCATAACCACCTTAAATGAATTCCTTTACACTGAAGTGCATTACAGTGACCATGTACCAAATAATAAAACATACTAACATCATAGAATCAGATTTTCTGTTGACTAAGTAACCGTCCGCATTGTTTTGATGAAATACTTTTACATTGTAATAAACACAATACTGTGACCTATTGGTATTCAATACAATGGCAGATCTGGGTAAACACTATACTCAAACCTTTTGGAATTCGATATATTGGCAGATCTGGGTAAACACTATACTCAAAACCTATTGGTATTCAGTACAATGGCAGATCTGGGTAAACACTGTACTTAAACCTATTGGTATTCAATACAATGGCAGGTCTGGATAAACACTATACTCAGACCTTTTGGAATTTGATACAATGGCAGATCTGGGTAAACACTATACTCAAAACCTATTGGTATTCAATACAATGGCAGATCTGGATAAACACTATACTCAGACCTTTTGGAATTCGATACAATGGCAGATCTGGGTAAACACTATGCTCAAAACCTATTGGTATTCAGTACAATGGCAGATCTGGGTAAACACTATACTTAAACCTATTGGTATTCAATACAATGGCAGATCTGGATAAACACTATACTCAGACCTTTTGGAATTCGATACAATGGCAGATCTGGGTAAACACTATGCTCAAAACCTATTGGTATTCAGTACAATGGCAGATCTGGGTAAACACTATACTCAAACCTATTGGTGTTCAATACAATGGCAGATCTGGATAAACACTATACTCAAGCCTATTGGTATTCAGTACAATGGCAGATCTGGGTAAACACTATACGTAAACCTGTTGGTATTCAGTACAATGGCAGATCTGGATAAACACTATACTCAAACCTATTGGTATTCAATACAATGGCAGATCTGGGTAAACACTATACTCAAAACCTATTGGTATTCAGTACAATGGCAGATCTGGGTAAACACTATACTCAGACATATTGGTATTCAATACAATGGCAGGTCTGGGTAAACATTATACTCAAACCTATTGGTATTCAATACAATGGCAGATCTGGGTAAACACTATACTCAAACCTATTGGTATTCAATACAATGGCAGATCTGGGTAAACACTACTTGACATTGTACATATGTTGTACATTTTACCTCTTTTAAACACACATACCTTTACTGCATCGCACTTAGGAGTCCACCTCACTCCATGAGAGGACAAAAAGCTGCAGGTATTCAGGTGACAAGAGATGTTCAAGGAAAATCAATTTTTAAAGATATGGGGTTAAGTTAGCTTCTGTAAGCAATACCCAGTTGGAGACTTACAATTTGCCTTGTTGAAATTGATTGCCTTCTCTTATTTTTGAGATTAGCAAATATATTTCTTTGCAAATTTACAAACGCAAACAGGGTTAATCTCAATTTTAACTCTGCATAAGATTTGCTCATAAAGCATAAAAGTAACAAACCTCTTAATCTCTTCTTTTTGAATTTCTTTCTTCATAGCCCCTAATAGCTATTCACTCCCAAATATGGTCGGCAAAACAACTCAAAGTAATAAGAGACAAGCACCATGCTATTCTCTGACAGGGAGATCAAAAGTTGGTAGTTTCCATGAGGACTTGTCCAAGGTAATTTTAACTTGAAAATGAATTGCTTTTTATGCATTCATATATAAAATATATATCACTTTGTTCACTTAGGCTTCCTGGGAGACTTGAAAAATTAATGATAAATGATTATACGGTTATACAACAGGATATATTCTAGAACTAAAAATAATATAGGACAGATTGAATGATACAAACAAAGGTAGGACTGCATCCAAAATTACTTCAATATATTGCACAATCCATTAAGTATCCAATGTGCTATATATTTAATGTTTCCTTACAAACTTTAGTGTGTACTGATCATTGGAAATTAGCAAATGTAGCTCCTTTGCATAAGAAATTTGCAAAACCCACTGACGGTCAACTTGTTATCCTTTATCTCAGCGTTGCACATTATCAAAATTTTTAAGAAGTGTGAATATAAGTATTTACCTGAATATATTGTGTATATTTGTCATAATTAGTCAGGTTTGTCTCTTGTTGTTTTAACAACACATCAGTTGACAGACAATATAAATATAATTTATTTACACTAGACCAAGTCAGAAGGTTTGGATCATCTTTGATATTTTTTAGTCTTAATTGTTGTGACATATGTAATAAATATTTCTTCCAATTTTAGACCACCTTTTTCCATTTACATTTATGCAAGGTATATTTGTTACAAAAAGTGCAAAACATATGCAAAAAATTCTGAGCAAATAGATTAGCTGTAATTTTAAAAAATGTAAATCTAAATGAAAAAGTTTAGTATATGGTACTATTGGATCTTAGATAATCTTTGTTGTAATCAGTTCATATAATTTTTTTCCTGTGATATTATTATTTTTATTATTCTTATTATTATTCTTATCATTATTCTAATTATTATTATTATTATGCATGTTTTTTTATAGGTCTGCCAAAGATAAAAATCAGTCTCTCTTATGAAAGTTGCAAACTTGGAAGGAAGTTTAAAATGTGTATTAGGTACTCAGACCAGTGGATGTCATGTGACCATTTATGTAGCTTCAACAAGGCATATACATCAACTCAACAAAGTGTTCAGTCCATGAAATATCAGGGTCCGGAGATACGTCATAGTCACGTTTAGAAATTGGTGTAATTATGTTGAGTGCATACAATCCTGGCCATTCTTTTAAAAAAGTAAATTTTGAATTCTTGCCATTCTTTATTTGATGACATTTTGACATCTTTTCCAACTATTTCATTGGCTGTATCTTTCTTTTCTGTACAGACACCAGGTCCTGGAACCTACAACACCACAGATCCTGGTGTATTCAAGGACAAGGCACCACACTACAGTATGACAAGCAGGAATGTCATGCCAGGTGACAACACCAAGAAACCTGGACCTGGCGCTCACTCCCCAGAAAATGTACGATTATATGCCAAGTTTTCAAACCATAATCATCACATACACAAACACACATGGATCTCTTTTGAGTATTGTACTTCAGACAGGTTTTATTTTGACTACTAATTTTTATAGATTCTATAGTTACTGTGACCATTGACTTTAAAGATCCTGACAGAAGTCTGTGCCATATTAATGGCATTCAAAGTAAACAGGCAAAAGTAAATTATAACCAATGTTGGAATTGAGGTATTGACTTCTTTTGAATTGAAAAATATTCAAACTTCAGACATTAGCTTTATTCATGTTTGTTAGTTTTAATGTACTTTTAACATGTTATTGGCTCTATCATGCTGAGTAAATGGCAGCTAAGTGCCTTTGCCAAGAACACGCCAAGGCAGCCGATCAATGCTGGCCTGGCAGACATTGAACTTGCGACCCTTACTGTAATAGCACGATGCTTGACCAGCTGAGTTAGCGTGGCTCCCCACATATGATTTAAACAGATTTTGGAATAATTTAATTTATAATTTTACTTTAAACTCATTCAACTGAAGTCAGCCATCTTTATGGTATAATTAAGTGCTCATCTGTCATCCATTATGTTAATAAATGTAGTATGTATAGTGTGGTATGCATCAGTGTCTGTTAGCAATTGCTTCCCAACCTTAGAAGTTTAGTTCTATATTAATTTGATAATAAGCTTATACATATATTTGGTGATAAGTCACCCCTTCCCCTATTTTTACAGAAGTTTAATTATGAATATATCCTCTACTTTTTGACAAATCATTTCAGCTGGCTTCCTGGTTGTATCATACAGAAATACTGTATTCACTTGGTGTCATTAATTTTTGCCAACATAAGCCTTAAATTTAAGTCTAGACTCAAATTTTTGAATAGTAAGTTTTAAATCAGCCTCAAATTTCAGCCAATCAGATTTCAGAAATAAAGGCTTGCATTTAATCCTTAAGTTCCGCTGGTGAAATTCAGGTCTGACCTGATTTTTGTGGAAGGCAGTATTGAAAAAATTTGTGCAAATCACTCAACATCTAAGATTCATATGGCAACTGTCTAAGCATTTTATCACCTTGATATCATTACTTCTAAAAATATTTTGATGAAACTTGATATGTTAGCTTGCTTTAGCTAAATATCATATTGGATAGTGGACCTTGTATATTAACAAATATGACATGAAATCTGTGACTTGACTGAAATGATCAGAGCTCTATATACCCTCTGATCTCTGATCTTATCAAATGTGTGATTCGATTGAAATTATCAGAGCTCTGTATACGCTCTGATCTTTCCTCTTTATGGTAGATAGATATAAATTATTCTTAGTTTCATACCTGTGAAACTAGAAGATATCCTGGTCACTTCAAAACAATTAGTTAAACTAGCAGAGATCCAGCCACTTCAAAACAATTAGTTAATCTTGATATTGTAAATCAATCATTTGCTTTGTAAAAGCAAACAATAATATTGAGATAATTTATATACTGTATGCACTTATAACTTGAGTGCAACTGCACAGTATGCCAGCAAATCAGGGTATGTGTTGTTTCTTCAACTGATAATTCCTGGCACACTGCATAGACCCAGATCTTTCAGTGCATTATGTGAAGGCAGATCTGGGTCTGTGAAGTATGTAGTTGGGCTCGACTTACAAGTGAGTATGTATGGTATACTTTTGGTTAATTACATTTTCAACTCTGTACGCAAAGATTCTTCAGGTAAGTGATATAAGAGCCATTTGAATCCTGCATTTCAATCTTGTTATAAATTTTATAAATATTATTTTCATTTCCACAGTTATTTTCTTCTGTTAAAGGTATCGTGATGAAGCATTTAATGGATGCAATCGCATTTTTAAATGCTGAATCGTTAATATAATGGATGAAATGGATTTTTAAATTGGTAACAAGTTTTTATAGTCAGGCCCCACACAAGGTTCAGATTATTCTAATGTTTCAAGGCATTTTCAGAAATGTTTTACAGAAAATGTTTGCATTATATTGACCTACCAGTATTTACTTACAGGTTCGGATTAACAAGAGAGCACCTCCGCAATTTAGTTTTGGAATCCGCCATTCTCAGTACACTGCCCCTCTAATTATTGATGTTCAGGATTGATTGCAACAAATTCCCAGTACCATGAGATGTATGTCGACACATATTCTGGTTGTGTCACTAATTTTCCCCTTGCTTCGAGTTACCTGTCAAAAGCACCGCTTGCTGTTTGTTCTGTCCTTCAGTGACTGCATCACCACAAGCCTTGTATACTACTTATGTACACACAGCTTGATTATTTCCACTTTTACACTATTTACAGGTGACGTTTAACAAGCGAAAGGCTCCAGCACATAGTTTTGGAATCCGTCACTCTCAATATACTGCTCCATTAATTATTGATGTAAAGGATTAACAATATAGTGCTACAACTAAAGAATTCAATTGCCACGATATGTATGTTGACACATTGTTTGTGTGTGTGTCACCTGTCTTTTTGGGGTGCTGTTTTCTGGTTTTCCATTGAAAGCTAGTTGTTGGGTTTGCCTCTGAAATAACTTATGTCCTTGGCAAGTAAGCCAAGGGTTTAACACAAAACTGTTTGATTTTCTGTATTTCATTATGTTAAGATTTAAATATTTATGTTAATTTTGTAGTTAGATTCTTTGTATGAAGAAAATGAAACCGTTTTTAGGCTTCTCCTGCAAAGTTTAGAAAAAGTAATTTACATCAGTCTTGTGTTGAACCCTTGATATGGTTATACCTAATTTACCAATGTATAACATGTAGCTGTCTGTGACAGTTTAGACTCATATCTACCATTGTATAATGTGTGGGTAAATCATCTATATTGTTTCCTTTTGCAATTTCACAATGGAACACATTGGATCTTTCTGCCAGTGATCAGAAAAACACTCCAGAAATACTACAGTCATATTCACTACATATGTGCATACTTTCTTTGCCAAATGATAACATGAATGTGTCACATGCCATCATTATGGTAACTTGTCACATGTGGTGACTTATTTTTGTCCAAAATAATTAAATGTTTCTTTTTTAAGACAGGAAAATCCTAGAGAATTTTCTTTCACTGAACTTGTGAAAATAATCCTAATAATTACATAAAAATTACCATATTTTGTTTTGATTTGGTTCTATTTTGCCTAACATATTTTCCATATGTGATTGAGTTATGAGTCATTTTCCACTTTTATGATGTAGGACTCCATCAGTGTATTTCTGATGTGGATTTTGGTAGAAACATCACGTGGTGTTCTAGCTGATGGTTTAAAATTAAATAGCCTTGACCTTGATTTGCCAGCAGATTATAATATTACAGAACTAAATGATCAGGTGTTTTGCATTTGGGTAAGAGTTATACATGGTAAATAGGATATTTATAAATGACTTTCATGTTTAGCACTTGAACATACTGCAAATCACATTTTACAACTGATTATTTTTGTGGAATTTTTTCTCTCAAGTATTTGATATTTGAAATAATGTTGAAATTATATTATTAAAGTTCACGGTTTCTGAATGTTTTTTATTTCATTCCAAAACATAATTGTAAGGGTTGCAGATTTGTGTAAGGTATCCCTTACAGTATTAATCAAAAATAAAAATATTGTGAAATATAAATGATTTGCAGTAGAGACTACTTTTCTTCCAGGTGGTGTTTAACAAGCATGCAGCTCCTTCGATTAGTTTTGGAATCCGCCATTCTCAATATACTGCTCCTCTAATTATTGACGTACAGGATTAATTGCTACAAATTCCAATCAAACATGAGACGTATGTCAGCACATAATTTGCATTTGTCATCAACCAAGTGTGCCTGTTGTGTTTCTAATCATCTGTCGAAAGCAAAGCTAGTTTTTGGTCTCATTTTTAAATTGTTATTATTGATGCAGTGCAAGCGTTTTAATATGCAAAAATAGTATAATTGTTCAAATTTAAGCAGACATTGAACTGTAACTGATGTTTTTAATTTGCCATACTTGATCTAAGGGTTTCAAAATGTCACTTTATTTCAGTAATAAATATTCATTAAATATACCTGAAATAGTATTAATAATCATTTTACAAACTAATATTATTTATATGAAACTTGAAGATCAAGTCCACATTTTCTTAGTGACACATATTTTCTAAAACTCTACGTATATTTAAATAGACGAACAGCAAGTTTTAAATTGACAGATTTAGCTGTAGTAGAATAATGCTTGCATAATAACTCGTGTAGAAACCTCGAAAGTTTTCAAAACCCTAACCCAAAATATGTCATTTTCATTTCAGTCTCTATACATGTAAATTGTCCACTTCTTCCTTCATTGCACATGTAGTGTTGTAGCTTTTTTTCTAATTTATTGTACAATGCTTCCTTACTATGCCACTATTGAGAAGGGTGATGGGCAATACAAGTGTATGTTATTAGCAATGTATATTTAATGTCGTGGCTACATTGATGTCAGAATAGGGATGTAGGACTATTTGTATGTTATTTGAGGTACATGTACTGCCTTATACAGAGATGATTTATACAGTTCTTAATGTCAGTCTACTTCAGGATATATATTTTTATCTTCATCTTCATAGACCTCAGTGGGCATTTATCTGGTTGTATTGTTTAGGATATCTCCATCTTTATATACCTCAAGAGGCACTTACCTAGCACTATATATTTTGGATCTTCATCTATATTGTCATCGTTACAGATTTGAATGGGCACTTACCTGTTAATATACATTCAGGATATACACTTTACATACTTGAATGGGTACTTACTTACTAGTATACATTCAGGATGACATCATCTTTAAAGACTTCATTGGGCACATGCCTGTTATTATACATTCAGGATGTCATCATCTTTATGGACTTCACTGGGTACATGCCTGTTAGTATACATTAAGCATATACACTTCTTTACAGACATGAATGGGACTTACCTGCTAGTATACATTAAGGATGTCATCATCTTTATGGATTTCATTGGGTACATGCCTGTTATTATACATTCAGGATGTCATCATCTTTATGGACTTCATTGGGTACATGCCTGTTAGTATACATTAAGCATATACACTTCTTTACAGACATGAATGGGACTTACCTGCTAGTATACATTAAGGATATCCTCATCTTTTCAGACCTAAATGGGCATTTATCTGGTAGTATATATTCTGGACATACATATCTTTACAGACCATAAGGAACACTTACCTGGTAACATACATTAAAGTTATTCCTCTATGTCCCCATCTTTACAGACCTTAACTGGCACTTACTTGGTAGTATACATTCAGGATATCCTCATCTTTACAGACCTCAATGGGCACATTTCTGGTAGTATACATTCAGGATATCCTCATCTTTACACACCTGAATGGGCACTTATCTGGCAGTATACATTAAGGATATCATCATCTTTAGATGTCAGTGGTCACTTTCCTGCAAGTATACATTCAGGATATCCTCATCTGTACAGACCTCAATGGGCACGTTTCTGGTAGTATACATTCAGGATATCCCCATCTTTACACACCTCAATGGGCAATTATATGGAAGTATACATTTAGGATATCCTCATCTTTACACACGTCAATGGACACTTATCTGGTAGTATACATTCAGGATATCCTCATCTTTAGATGTCGGTGGTCACTTTCCTGCAAGTATACATTCAGGATATCCTCATCTTTTCAGACCTAAATGGGCATTTATCTGGTAGTATATATTCTGGACATACATATCTTTACAGACCATAAGGAACACTTACCTGGTAACATACATTAAAGTTATTCATCTATGTCCCCATCTTTACAGATCTTAACTGGCACTTACTTGGTAGTATACATTCAGGATATCCTCATCTTTACAGACCTCAATGGGCACTTATCTGGTAGCATACATTCAGGATATCCTCATCTTTACAGACCTAAATGAGCATGTTTCTGGTAGTATATATTCAGGATATCCCCATCTTTACATACTTCAGTGGGCACTTATCTGGTAGTATACATTCAGGATATTCTCATCTTTACAGACCTCAATGGGCTCTTATCTGGTAGTATACATTCAGGATATCCTCATCTTTACAGACCTCAATGGGCACATTTCTGGTAGTATACATTCAGGATATCCCCATCTTTACAGACCTCAATGGGCACTTATCTGGTAGTATATATTCAGGATATCCTCATCTTTAGAGACCTCAGTGGGCATGTTTCTGTTAGTATACATTCAGGATATCCTCATCTTTACAGACCTCAATGGGCATGTTTCTTTAGTATACATTCAGGATATCCCCATCTTTACAGACCTCAATGGGTACTTATCTGGTAGTATACATTTAGGATATCCTCATCTTCACACACCTTGATGGGCACTTATCTGGTAGTATACTTTAAGGATATCATCATCTTTAGATGTCAGTGGTCACTTTCCTGCAAGTATACATTCAGGATATCCTCATCTTTTCAGACCTAAATGGGCATTTATCTGGTACATGTAGTATATATTCTGGACAGACACATCTTTACAGACCATAAAGGACACTTACCTGGTAGCATACATTCAAGTTATTCCTCTATATCCCCATCTTTACAGACCTCAATTGGCACTTATCTGGTATTATACATTCAGAATATCATCATCTTTACAGACCTCAATAGGCACTTATCTGGTAGTATACAGTCAGGTTATCCCATCTTTACACACCTCAGTGTGCTATTTTCTGGTAGTATACATTCAGGATATCCTCTATATCCCCATCTTTACAGACCTCAATGGGGACTCATCTGGTAGTATACAGTCAGGTTATCATCATCTTTACAGACCTCAATGGGCACTTGCCTGGTAGCATACAGTCAGGTTATCCTCATGTTTACAGACTTCAATGGGCACTTGCCTGGTAGTATACATTAAGGATATCATCATCTTTACAGATGTCAGTGGGAACTTACCTGCTACTATACATTTAGGATATATACATCTTGACAGACCTCAATGGGCACTTACCTACTTACCTAGTAGTATACATTCATCACACATATCAATTATCATAGATTGACTGGTAAATAAAATAAGATATATGTAATTTAGGAAAGATGTTTTCTTGTGAATTTCAGTCAAAAGATTACATGGAAAGCATTAACAGAGAATAATTGCAAAATAAAATGGTTAAATGCTAATACTGAAATTTTGTACTTTACTGTGTGCAGTAACTGATTTTAAAAAAATATATTTTAAACTCATTTCTTTCATTTTAATGATTATTTAAAGCTAAGGTCAGCATATTTCAATAGTTGACAATAAAAAGTTCTGTTATGAAAAATAACTGAAAGTAATTGAATGCAACAACCTATATTTTTTAGATCTTGGCATAGAAGTTTTACGAGCTTAGTAAATGTATTTTAAAGAATACGTCATTTATAAAAAACTTAAAAGCTTTGTTACGTGAGAGGTTGTCTATTTCCTTTTCTTCATCATAAATAGGTCAATATCATCAAGCTGCCATATCATTGCATGTTACCAAAACTCATGAAAATCTCATTAAATGTAAGAAAAGAATTTTCATTTGATTTCAGCTTGTAGTTCAGGTGTGATTTTGCGAAGCTTTAAGATGTGCAAATCAATTATGGTTTAATGTTTTTAGGACTCTTCTTCTAAGTAAAGATTACTCAAGATATAAAAGGATTTAAAGTCATGTTTGTGAGCCATTTTCATTTCCACATTGCTGTTGCTGTTTTTTTTAAATTATTTTGGATCAGTAAATGTCTTTAAAATTGTCTATAACATACTCCAATCACTTTGCTTTCTTTTTTAGTTTTAGCAATTGGACCACTCACAGTCGGGTTATCAAATTTAAAGAGCTTTTCTTAAATGTTTATTATATATAGTTAATTTTTTCACAAAATGTATTATATAGTCCATTTTTAGGTACAAAAATTAATTTATGGCCCTTTGTCAGGTACAAATTTGAATTTATGGCCCATTTTAGGCATATAACAATTTATGGCCCTTTTTCAGGTATAAAATTGAATTTATGGCCCTTTTTTATGTACAAAATTGAATTTATTGCCCTATTCTAGGCACAGAACTGAATTTATTGTCTTTTTCCAGTTACAAAATTGAATTTATGGGCCTTTTCCAGTTACAAAATTGAATTTATGGCCCTTTTTTATGGTGCAAAATTGAATTTGTGGCCCTTTTTATGTACAAAATTGAATTTATGGCCCTTTTTATGTACAAAATTGAATTTATGGCCCTATTTTATTCACAGAACTGAATTTATTGTCTTTTTCCAGTTACAAAATTGAATTTATGGGCCTTTTTCAATTACAAAATAGAATTATGGCCCTTTTTTATGTACAAAATTGAATTTATGGCCCTATTTTAGGCACAGAACAGAATTTATTGTCTTTTTCCAGTTACAAAATTGAATTTATGGCCCTTTTTTATGGTGCAAAATTGAATTATGGCCCTTTTTTATGGTGCAAAATTGAATTATGGCCCTTTTTCAGGTATACTTAGTGCATGTTAAATATCTAACATTAAGTAGAAACTTATTCACTGACAATTTTGCTTCTAATCCTTTTGCACATCTGGGAACTTTCTGCTTGATATAATATTTGTAGACAAATAGTGCTGGTACATTATAATTGTACAGTGTGCTTCTTCAAATATATAATGCTGCTTACAAACTGAGCTATTTTATATTTGATTTGTACATTTATATCACATTCACTATCATAAATTAGATTATTGAGATTAACAATTATTAATAGACATATTCAATTCAATACACCTGTACTGAATGGCTTTATGCCAGAATCAATCCATGTTGTGTACATTTTTTTAATATATTTGATTTTCTATATGATACAGAATTCTGCATAACAATTAAATGTTCAAATTTCTGATCAAACTAAACATGTCTATGTTTATGTATGACACAGCAATCAAAATGCAGTCTTTTTAACTAAACTTAAGACTTTTTATGTTATTAAAAGAAAGAAAAAGGGATGGTGGAAGTAAATTATTAAGTAAATTTAGTCAATCAACACTGAAACTGGAATCAAGCAGTCACTTATCAGTGATGAAAATATTTTGTTTTTAAAGTGTCTGTGTTTGTCTTTGAATGTACTTGTGATAATTATGTTTTTCTTTGGCAGGTTTATCTTCACAAGTTGAGGGCCCCCTCTTACAGCTTTGGAATTCGGCACAGTGCATACCTGGCTCCCCTCATTGTAGAGGCTCCCGACTGAAATCAAACTTTTCTGATAAAGGCACTAATTTCCCAAAGATCATAAATCATTTACATTTGCTACCTGTACTGTACACTTATTTCTTGAATGCCTGAAAAGGTGTAGAACTAATAAATGGTTGATACTATTTTTGTTATTTGTATAGGTGATTAAAAGTTTGCATTCACAAATCCGTCCATGTCTACTCAGTATTATAAGAGAAATTTCTCTACAGATATGTGTGATATTTTATGCAGTGATTTTTATGGCAATGAGAATGAAGGATTTTCTACATTTAAGTAGATGTTTTGAAGATTTAAGAAAAGCAACACTTTAAGAGTAATGTTTATTTTACAGAGGATTTTTAATTATAGGTCCTTTTTCACAAATGCAATTTTACAGAATTATTTTGTAAAGCAAATTGTAATGTAATTTATAAGGTTTGTATATATATACCTTTTTTGTAGCAAGCATGTAACATTTGTTAAGTTTTGTCCTATACCTTTCACCAGTATTTGGAGTCACAGCATTATGATACAATGAACAGGGTTTAGTTCTCTGTCGTTATAGTAGATTTTTATTGTATTTTACACAGTACTATCTGTCACGATTTAAGCTTTCTTGACCATACCAGCAAAATAAGAACTGTAACACTAACAGGTCAGTAGTTCCCTATAAGGATTGTTATTCATTTTAATTCAATTGAGATTACATATGTTCAGTAACACACCATGAAGTTAGTATGTTACAGTTATTGGGAACTAACTTCGTCCGAACTATAATATTGATGGTGAAGGTTCAAAACTGTGACTGAACAAAATTGTCAAGTCAGAAATAATGATATAAAATCTAAATTGTTACAGTGTGTATTAATAGATAAGTAATTATCATCAATCCACAGGGTGTTCATGGTTTGAAACGTTTTTTCTTTTGGTACGGTTTAAAATGACTTGATGTTACTTGATAGATACTACTGTGCTGATGTGACAGCGTGTTGCTCAGTCTTTGATACCAGACCTCACAAGTATTATGCCTAAAATGTGTTGGCTGTATTATAACTAGAGGAAAATTTCATAATGCTTTGGAAATTCACACTTTTTCATGATTTGTTTCATGCCATTGTTGATCATGACATTATGTGTTACTAGAGTATTGAATATGTTCCCATAGATTTCATATATTGCTGGTACTTAGGTTTTCTTGACAATCTGCTTGTATTTGTCATAATTGCTCAAGCTGTAAATTGCTCTGCTATAATGTAACTGAAAATTGCTTGCTTTTGACCTAAGTTCCATTTTATGTTGATGTGGCCATGTTTCTACCCAGAGTAGAGCACATACCAAATGCATGTAAATGATGACATTCTTGTAATAAAATTGATGATTCCACTCCAGTACACATGTCTGTTATTAACTCTATTTTCAGATCAAGGCAAAATATAATATAAAGTTAAAATGAATTTTCCCTTTGTAGAAATCTTACATTTGGCTGATGGAAATTTAAAAAAAAATTGTGGTGGGATAGATTGACTAGCCATTTGTCATCATTGCAAAATACAAGTTATTTGACCATGCTATATTTTTGCTTATACTGATTGATTTAAACAGACAGATTTTCAGGCCTTCAGACTAAAATTGTGAAATTTTGGTTAGCTTTTAAAATATTATTTAATTCTTTTAGAGCATAATAAGACCCCTAGTGTCAATATTTTGTATTTACCTGTAGACTAACCATACATGATGTAATAAACACTGTGTTGAAATGTACCTTGTTTTCTTTTATATTACTGTCCCTTGCTTTCTGAACAACCAGAATTAAATTTCAGTCTTTATTGCAAAATATAGATATACAGTGGCACTTTTCATGTGATGCTGGTATTGTTGTTATTTTTGGCATTAGTTTCAACTGTTGGAATTTTATGCATCCAGCTCCATTGTTCTATTACTATTTATAAAGTCATGGAACTTTATGGATACATACATTTAGATGAGTACTGTTCATGTACAGTCATGGAAATTTATGGATGCATACATTTGGACGAGTACTATTTATGTACATGAAACTTTATGAATTTATACATTTATATGGGTACTACTCATGTACAGTCATGGAACTTTATGGATGCATACATTAGATGAATACTATTCATGTACAGTCATGGAACTTTATGGATGCATACAGTTAGATGAGTACTATTCATGTACAGTTATGGAACTTTATGGATGCATACAGTCAGATGAGTACTATTCATGTACAGTCATGGAACTTTATGGATGCATACATTTAGACGAGTACTATTCGTATACATGAAACTATGGATTTATACATTTAGATGAGTAATATTCATGTACATGAAACTTTATGGATGCATACATTTAGATGAGTATTATTCATGTACAGTCATGGAACTTTATGGATGCATACATTAGATGAGTACTATTCATGTACAGTCATGGAACTTTATGGATGCATATATAGAGATGAGTACTGTTCACATACAGTCATGGACCTTTATGGATGCATACATTTAGATGAGTACTATTCACGTACAGTCATGGAACTTTATGGATGCATACATTTATATGAGTACTGTTCACGTACAGTCATGGGACTTTATGGATGCATACATTTAGATGAGTACTATTCAGCTCCATTAAAAAAGAAGGCCACAGTGACCTAATTACAAGTCAGTGATTAACTTCTCTGGCACTATTATATGTCCAGTCATAACACTTGATGGTTGTTTTTATCTTATAAATCACTGATCACTTCAAGTAAAAGTAGCCATAGTGACCATTTACATGTTTTTGATTTTCTTAAGTTTTTTATCTGCCCAATGTTTTTTGGAGTGTGTATCTACTGCTGTGTCCATCTGTCTGTCTGTTTGTAAATATTTTCCTTTCCAGAGTATAACTTTGAATCCATTCAAAGGATTTCAACCAAAATTGGTATATATATATATATATATATATATATATATATATATATATATATATATATATATATATATAGTTGTATATAGTTGTGCATAGTTGTATGCACAATAAAGAAATTTTATTACCTTTAGTACCTTATACAAGGAGAGAATATCCCTTCTTTTCTTGGTGTTGTGACTGTGTTAGGATTTTAGAGCTGTCGTGCATTCTGTGCTGTTCTTGCTAATAATAAATATGAAGTCCTTGTAATTTGTATCACTTCAGTATATTTTGAATTCTTGTTAATAACATATGTAAAGTTCTTGTCATTTTTATCACATGACTATATTTGTTCTGTGAAGGAGGTATTGTAGTGATGTCCACCAGTTACCCCTAAATGGAGGGAAGTCTTCAGTTGCTCCTCATGGAGGTGGGGCATGTCATGTTACCTATGTAATTTCTGTCAGTTCACCATGGCGATGGCCTTGTAGTGTTACCTATGTAATTTCTGTCAGTTCACCATGGAGATGACCTTGTAGTGTTAGCCATGTAATTTCTGTCAGTTCACCATGGCGATGGCCTTGTAGTGTTAGCCATGTAATGTCTGTCAGTTCACCATGGAGATGACCTTGTAGTGTTAGCCATGTAATTTCTATCAGTTCACCATGGCGATAGCCTTGTAGTGTTAGCCATGTAATGTCTGTCACTCTCTGGTGAGGGGGTCTTGTATTAACTATGTAATGTCTGTCAGTTGATTTCCAGAGAGAGGGCCATGTAGTGTTATCCATGTAATGTCAGTCAGTCACTTCCTGGTGAGGGGGCTTTTTAATGTTATTCATCTAATGTCAATTGCTTCCTGTCATGTCATGTCACATCTTATCAGACTCATTAGTCATAAATGTCATTTCTATTCAGTAGCTTATGAAGGTCGTTCAGATAATAAAAGCAAATTTGGTACTGAGCTACACTTGTTTGACTTAAACGTTTGACCCTGTGATTGCAAATTCAGTTTCTGTTCAGTAACTTATGAAGGTCATTCAGATAATAAAAGCAAATTTGGTACAGAGCTACACTTGTTTGACTTAAAAGTTTGACCCTGTGATCACAAATTCAGTTCCTGTTCAGCAATGTTTGAAGGACTTCATGGATTGAAAGCAAATTTAGTAAAATATTTTGTCGTCCCCAAGTGGTTTTGTAATGGTGCATTGAAATAGTCAGTGCTCAATGCCCATTCATTGATCAGTTTGTTTGATAATCTGTCAGTGTGCAAGCTTGTGAACACTTTAGTATAAACATTTTTTTTTTTTTAACCCAATATGCTATGAAGCTTCATGTCAAGAAGTGTTTGGGGGAACGTAATGATAAGCACATTTGAAAATAGACATACCAATGGCTTGTGAATACTGTATCATTCTGCGTGGGTTCAAGTCTCAGATTCGGCTGATGTGGGTATGTGAGAAAGCTTGCCGGTAGCTTCTCATGGGTTGGTGGTTCTTTTCAGGGTTTTCCCAGGTTCTTCCTCCACTATTAATACTGGCCGCCATGTATAGTATATCATGTGCTGAAAAATGGCGTTAAACCCTACAACAACAACAACTGTATCATTCACATTTTTGTTTGATTTTAATACAATTTACAATGAAACTTCTGAGGAAGAAGAGCTATGATGAACCAGCTGATGACCTGATTGTAAACGTTTTCCCCA
The DNA here is from genome assembly GCA_028554795.2 of Sinohyriopsis cumingii. Classification (NCBI taxonomy): domain Eukaryota; kingdom Metazoa; phylum Mollusca; class Bivalvia; order Unionida; family Unionidae; genus Sinohyriopsis; species Sinohyriopsis cumingii. The sequence goes on from CM068832.1 coordinate 96,806,270, forward strand.
CAGACAGAGTTATGACCCTTTATTTTCCCCCAGAGACAGAGTTATAACCCTTTATTTAAAGTGGAATAGATATCCTACTGCATTCTCAGCACTCTAGCATTTACATTTTGCACTTGATTTTGACCAGATTTGCTCAGAAACTATCTGAATAATGTCTCAGATGACTTGTAAGATGAGCAGTTACCTACATGTATTTCTTACAGAGTTATGGCCATTGATTGACTTATAAACTTCTGTTTGGCTTGTGAACACTGTAGCATTCATTCATGCTTTTGTTTGATTTCAATCAATTCACTGTAAAACTTACAGCTTAAGTTATGGCTGAAAATCAGTTTAGAATAGGCCTCCATTTGGTTTCTGAGCACCAGCATTCCCATAAGACAGAGGGTATTATGTTGTGATGTCTATCAATGTATATATCTGTCTGTTCCCTTTTTAATTTCCACACATTGTTCATGCTTGCACTTGGGGTTTGAAATAAAAAATAATTTCCAGGTGAAAAGGTTAAAGGTCAAGATAACTGAAATAAGAAAAATGGTTTATACACAAGAACATCAGCTCTACATCACAGATGTGGAGCAAATTATGTGGGTAATTTGCACTTGGTGAAAGAAAGGATCATATCAATTTTGGGGTTAAAAGATCAAGATCAAAATCACTGACTAAAAGAAAAATGGTCAGTTCTGAAATATGTACCATTACTCAGGTTTTTGAATGACATGTTGGGTAAGAAAAAAGTCCATTCATTTGTGGATCAAAATGTCAAAGGTCAAGGTCATTGAAGCCCATAGAAAATGGGTTCTGCAAAATAATGTTTCTTCTCGAGTACATTCCTTGGCCAAAATTTATGAATGACTTGCACTTAGGGCAAGAAAGGTTAATGGTCATGTTAATAGTAAGAATAATGGAAAAAATAATGATTTCTGCAGAGAAAGTTGACTTTAAGAATGCATATCTTGAGTAAACTTTCAGGCCATTGTGACCCATTAGTCAATATGCTTCAGAGTCAACCTTGCCATACTAGCACCTACGTAAAAGACTATTAAACGTGACGGAAGCTTAGAATGTGCCATTAACATTTATTAAAACTCTATGGTCTTAAAGTAAAGAATAAGAAAGAGTGAGAAGCAAAAAGCTTTGTAAAATTCAACAAATAATTTATTTCCATAGAATACAAAGCGAAAAATATACAGTATTGCGAACTAAATCTCAAATAACCATAGAATAACTGACACAAATCTTAATGATTTAAGTTCTGAAAAAATCCAATCCTGCAATCCTGGAAGTGTTGATTTGCCTGTGATGGCCCGTGTTCTGGTGATGTGCGAACAACCTTTTGTTGAATCACAACAATAAAATCCAAGAATATATCATTATTTCAAAGTTCTCTGCAAATCTAAGACTGTTTCCAAGAATTCTATTTTGGATGAGCACTTTGTACTTCCAGTGAATAAATAATTGGAATAAATAAATTCCAGCCCAAATGAAATACTGAATAGAACATTGATTCTGCCTCAAGATATAATAGCACGAATGAATAATTTCTAGATAAACAAGATTATATTGTCCTCTACCTGACCTCGGGTCACAGTTAAGAATTTCTAAAACAAACTATTACGTAATGGAAAATACCCTTCTGCTAGATTTCTAATGTTTACATGAAAAACTCTTAGTTATAATTAGACTATTAAATTTGGTAAACGCAATGTCCTTGACTCAGGCCAAGATAAAAATCCTAATAGTTAACCCATACTCACAGAGAAAATATTATGCATGTATCAGTTGTTGACAGAATTAGAAAATCAATGATTCAGGTCAGGTAGAAAATGATCTTGATTTTGGACAAAGTCAAGTCCAAAGTACAATCATCCATAGCATATAATGAAATAGAACAAAGATTTCTTTTACAAATTAATAAAAAATAGCTAACAAGGCAAATTAAATATAAATAACACAGTACTCTTGTTGTTTGATGTTTACCAAATTTGCCTTGAATCTTTATATCAAAGAGGTCTCAGACGAGTTCATTGATGGGTAGATTTCAACTTAAACATCTTGTTCAAGAGTTATAACCCTCAATTAAGAATAAGCACCTATATGGCTTGTGAGCCAACTAGCAGTCACATTTTTGTTTGCATTCCAGCCTAATCTGCATAGAGGCTTAGCTCAACAATGTCGTTGATGAATTTGGTGATGGTCAGATTTTTTTAGATTTGACAGAGTTAAAGTCCTTGATTGTCTTAAAAGTGGCATCCGCCTAACGTGTGAACGTTTAAGCATTCCAAGTTAGGATTTTATTTCAACCAACTTTCTGTGAAGCTTCGTCTTAATAAGGTCTCAAATGACATTGATGCCGATCAGACTTCGACTCTTTTTACATAAGTATGTCCCTTGAGCAACTTAGAATAACCATCCCAAATATTTCATTTGAATTCTGCCAAAAGTGTTGAAAAATCAGCATTTTCTCAACAAGGTCTGAAACAAGCCTGACGATCAACATACACACATACACACACGCACGCGCGCACACACACGTTGCAACGTGGGTCTTTGAAAGATAGTCTCTGTGTAATTTAGAAATGTTGCGCTTTGATCATGAATTCAATTGTTGCACACAAAGCTTTGATCTTGAATTCCATTGCTGCTCACAGACACACAGCGCTTTGATCTCAAATTTTATCGATGCACACCGACACACAAAGCTTTGATCTTGAATTCCATTGCTGCACACAGACACACAGCGCGTTGATCTCAAATTGTATTGATGCACACCGACACACAAAACTTTGATCTCGAATTCCATTGCTGCACACAGACTCACAGAGCTTTGATATTGAATTACATTGCTGCACACAAAGCTTTGATCTCGAATTCCATTGCTGCACACAAAGCTTTGATCTCGAATTCCATTGCTGCACACAGACTCACAGAGCTTTGATATCGAATTACATTGCTGCACACAGACTCACAGAGCTTTGATATCGAATTACATTGCAGCAGACAAAGTTTTGATCTCGAATTCCATTGCTGCACACAGACTCACAGAGCTTTGATCTCGGATTCCATTGCTGCACACAAAGCTTTTAATAGTTTGATCGATGAAACTAAATTTAATATGAGGCTTTAACGATGGAGGGCGCAGCCGAGTATAATTTCACATCTTTTGTGGAAATTTCAGTTAAGATCCTTGATCTATTCAGAAAATATCCTTGTATCCAAAATTGTATTTCCATTCAGTGAATGGCTGATTAAATTGACTGAGGCCATATTTGCTTTGGGATTTTCTATTACGAAGATATAGGTCAAGGTTGATGTCATTAAGCCCATTTCAAAATTAGTTTATCGCCTTGTTTAACATCGTACGTAGTTACTGCGTCTTCAGTTCTGTTACTGCTGACAAACTTTTGAAGGACTTTGTGGATTGGAACAGACAGAGTATTTAACTTCTTGTTGAAAATAAACAGATGTTCAATTTTCACAATTTCCATCAAAATTCAATTTAGTTTCGACTCTATTATAATTTGGAATTTTGTCATCCATAATACCTTTATTTTATGATCAATAAATTTCAATGCTCTGATTCATTCTTGAGTTGAGACCAACTTTCGTATTTGGCTTTAAATTTAAAATTAACACAAAAAATCAAGTTTGACTTTCATTTATTTCGGACAAACTTTGACAGAGTAATTGCCCTTTTCTGCTTAGAAAGTTGGTACTGCATACCGAGTTTCGGTTTCTTCAGTTACTTCATACTAACCGGAGGATACTTGATATCTGGACACCCTTATAATCATTCCAAGGGAATGTTGGGGATGCTAGAGGCTGGAGAAGGTTTTCTTTGCCATACAATTTTGTTTATCTAATCTGACAGTCAAGATGGACAAGTTGCTCTTCGGACACAACTAGATAAACAATGAGAAGACAAATGTCATCGAAGGATGAAGCAGGAGAATGACATCTTTGGATACAGAGATAAATTTGCTGGAGCTAATATGTATGGTATTCTTATCTTTCTAGCACGAATTGCAAAATCCTCTATTTCTTTGTAAGAAAAGCGGGGTTCTAAATTTGAATGATGCAAGTAATAAACACAGATGATAAATCGTATAGTGTGAAAAGTGAATGACACAGAGCTACGTTTGAATGTGTGTGTATGTGGCAGTTTATAGTGATGTCTAGTACTGGGGCATCATGCCGCCGACATGTAGCATCATGTCCCACCCAGTCACATTATCCTTATACAAGGCCGACCAGTCTTAACACTAGGCTCTTAATGCTGAGTGCCAAGTCAGGCAGCTGTTAGTATCATTTTTGTGTCTTTTTTATGACTCGACCCGGAACCTCCAGGAGCGGTCACCATTTAATGTACATGTAATAGCTTTCTTGAATAATATGTCGACTCTTTGTGACCTACTTTTAAGAAAGAGGACAGCACTCTTGGCAATCAATGCAGATAATAATTCATTATTACTCATGTAATAGTGTTTGAAAAAAATAATACATCAAATAGTCGTAGTAAAGAATGAATAGTTCACATTGACCTTTTTGATATAAAAATAGTCGTGACAATTTATACCCGATCAAGCAGAACCTCTGAATGAATTGTTATTTCGAACTTAACGTGTTTCTACGTCGATGAATAGAATTTAGAAACTTATATTATTTACCGTCAAACAGTCAGATGTGTACGATATGTGCCTGTTGTCGTGGAGAGAATAGTAAAATCCGTGCAGAACCAGTGACCCTTTAGGCGAGTATTGAGCCTGAACCAGCCTAAGTGCAAAGCGAGTCATTTAACAATTTGCCATCGAACCCCAACTCTTAAAGTTAAATATTTTGTGTAATATTTGGTGATTCAAAAAATGCGGGGAATGAAATAATAATAATAATAATAATAATAATAATTATTATTATTATTATTATTATTATTATTAGAGGGGAGCATTCCTCTGTTTAAGCTGGCAAAGTTTTTGTTATAGAATTGATAATGTTATGGAGTATGATGACGTAAGTCACTTTACTGACTTAACATGGTGTGTAAGATTCAGTGATAGGATGTGTTGTGCACAAACTAATAAAGAAGCAAACATCTCGGGTAAAGTTCATACCTCTGCAGTCTAATACGTAGTAGCTGTGCCAGTCCATGGAAGGTTTTAGTTCCATGACAGTGTTTTGCGGAAATATCTATTGCATGTATCATTATCCTGCTATTGTTGAATAATCCTTACAACATGAAGTAGTTATATAAACACTTCAATAGAAAATAAAACATAAAGTTATAGCAAAAGATGCCTTTGATGATTTCCAGAAAAGCGACTAAAGTAAAAGCATCATCTCTCTTTCTCTCTCTCTCTCTCTCGTGTCAGAAATAAAAACTGGTGTGTAGACTACTTTTTAAGTAATAAACCTCACTGTGAAACATGTGTGTACTTGTTATTAAGTATTGTCCTATGAGGAAAATTTACAAATCATTGATTATTGATTTTATAACTATCTGGGATGAGGCAGAATATTCGCGAGATTCCACGCCATTTGTTATGTCATCCTTCGATTTTGAGGAAGAAAAAGAAAGGATTTAAATTCGAATAATTATTTAATCTGCATCAATGGTTATGCTTAATTGTTACAAATTTAAGTGATGTTCTACGAAAGATGATGTCTGACGTGCAAACTTTGTTGCAATAAATCTTCTTTAAGTTAACTTTTCAAATCATTTCCATTTTCCTCATACAAAATCTTAAAGTTTCGCGAGTTGCTAACACCACAAGTGAGACAACGAAATAGACCCTGATGTTTGGGTGGAGCATATACTGTCGGATCTAGTCAGGACTGGGTTATGGTTATTTGGGATCTAATGTTAAAAGCACTTCTGTCGCTCAGCTATAATCTGGACATGGAATGGAAGGCATAACAGGGAAATGGTAAGGGGTGGGGCCGGGGGCGGGGGCGGGGGCGGGTTTTCAAAATAGGAGGGTCTAAGGCTATAACGTTATTAGCTTATGGGTTAATCCTGTCCCAGGGATAGTTTTAACTAGTACAATGTGTTCAGTGCCAGGGTCAAAAGTTAATCGAGTTAATAGGAGAGTCAGTCTGATTAAAATTAGTTATTCTCTGTTCTTCATGTTTAACAGTGGAGATCTGATTTTAATCAGATTGTAGGAGTGCGCGACAGCTCCAGGAGGTTCTATGCAGCGGTTCAGGTTCAAAATTTGGGGTCTTTTGGAACGGGCAACACAAAACAAACCCATACAGATACAATCGTCTTATGGTAATGCACATAACTATACAGATACAATCGTCTGATGGTAGTGCACCTCCACACCACACTGCAAAAATAGGGATTACACATATGAAGATAATGAGGACTACAAAACAGGAAACTCTCTCAAAGCTGGGCGACCACACAAAGTCTCGCGGGGACCCCGGTTGGCCGAGTCGAAAGCGCTCGCTTTTACCGATCACTGTCATCTCACCTCTGTCAGCGTGGGTTCGAGTCTCAGGCTCCGCCAATGTGCGTATGTGAGAAAGCTTGCCAGTAGCTTCACGTGGGTCGGTAGTTCTTCCCGGGGTTTTCCCGGAATCTTCCTCCGATAGTTAACCTGGCCACAATGTATAGCTTATCGTGTACAGAAAAATGGTGTCAAGTCTACAACAACAACCAATTATCTCGCGTGCCAGAGTCGGTGGCTTAAATCCATGGCAGCAGACATGCAGAGCGAGTTCCTACATAAGATAATCCTAGTAGTTCTTTTGGCAGCAGGAATGTAGGAGTGGTCCTGAATGCAAGTTAATCACAATTAGGCTGATAGGGGCTTGATGTACACCGACACACAAAACTTTGATCTCGAATTCCACTGCTACACACAAAGCTTTGATATCGAATTAAATTGCTGCACACAGACTCACAGAGCTTTGATATCGAATTACATTGCTGCAGACAAATCTTTGATATCGAATTCAATTGCTGCACACACAGCTTTGAATAGTTTAATCAACGAAACTAAATTTAATATGATGCTTTAAAGATAGAGGGCGCAGGCCAAGTATAATTTTACATCCTTCGTCAGACCGCTTCGGTGGCCTAGTTTTAGAGCGTCCGCCTCGGAAGCGGAAGGTCTTGGGTTCGATCTCCGGCCGAGTCATACCAAAGACTTACAAAAATAGTACTAATAGCTGCCTCGCTTGGCGCTCAGCATTAAGAGGTTAGTGTTAGGACGGGTCGGTCTGGTGTCAGGATAATGTGACTGGGTGGGACATGATGCTGCATGTCTGCGGCATGATGCCCCAGTGCTAGACATCACTATAAACTGTCACACTGCAGACATGGTAGCAATATGACTGAAAAAATGTTAAAGCTACGTTAAAAATCCTAATCAGACACACACACACACACACACACATCTTTTGTGGAAATTTCAGTTAAGATCCTTGATCTATTCGGAAGATATCCTTGTATGCTAAGTTTTATTTCCATTCAGTGAGTGGCTGATTTAATTGACTGACGCCATATTTGGTTTGGGATTTTCTATCACGAATATATAGGTCATGGGTGGTGTCATGTTTACCCCGACCTAGAGTAGCCCAGTTTGAAACATGTATAATCCAGGCAATTCTGACGGGTGATTGTTTGATGTCAAACATTGCCGAAGGCTAGCACTAATCCGTTACGTAAGATTGTTGTGGCTAGAATCGAAGGACCGGACATTGGAGTTGCACACAGCCAATTATCACCTAGGTGTCGAAATGTTTCCAAGATCAAAAGAAATTGCCTGAAGAAGTGGGAGTGTCCTAACTTCTTTCCCCTGCAAACAGACAGACAGGTTGAACTGGCCGCTAAGACGATTGGACAGGGGCACAGCGCCACCCAATCAGAATCGAGATAGGGGGGAGACCTTGATTTGGGTAGAATGATATCCCTGCGTTTTCCGGCAAAAGTTAGTTCGCTGAGAGAAATTACCCAGAGAAGAGGTTAGCGTAACTCCGAATAGCCATTCGTTATTCGCGGGAAAATCTTAGAGCGGGAAGGTCTAAGTACAGAAAGCTTCAAAAGGAAGCTTTGAGGGACAGACCAGTTAAAGTTTGGTCCCGTTGTCTCGGATAGAGAGACGGAGGAAAGGAGGGAAGAAGAGGGAGAAGTTGAAGTCTGGGAACGGAGTTGGAGGAGGAGATAATATAGAGGGAAAGGAGAAGTTGAAGTCTGGAGCGAAGCTGGAGGAGATAGTAGAGAGGAAACAGAGACAAAGAAGGAGTTAGAGGAACGGAAAGAAGGAAGGAATCAGTGGGAAGAAATAGATGAGTAGATGCAAGGACAGGGGAAAATCGAACTCACACTGTAAATCACGGGATGAATTAGGCTGTCACTTGGTCGAGGGAAAGACGAGTGATTGGAAGTTATCGTTTTTTTTTTTTAAATTATCACATTTATTAAATTGTTATTGATTGAATTTCATCTTCGTGTTCTCTATAATTTAACCGTCGGCATCGCTGACTGGGGGCTCAGAGCTGTAAATCTACATCATCACTAATTTAACTTTCTAACCTAACGAGCCAGGGTGGAACTTTCAATTTAATTTAATTAAATTATATTGGGAGAACCCCACCCCAATACGATAGAACGTCACAGGTGATGTCACTAAGCCCATTTCAAAATTAGTTTATGACCTTGTTTAACATCGTACGTAGCTACTGCGTCTTCAGTTCTGTTACCGCTGACAAACTTTTGAAGGACTTTATGGATTGGAACAGAAAGAGTATTCAACGTCTTGTTGAAAATAAACATGTTCAAAAATTTTCACAATTTCCATCAAAATTTATTTTAGTTTTGACTCTTTTATGATTTAGAATTTTGTCATCCATAATAAATGTATTTTATGATCAATAAATTTCAATGCTCTGATTCATTCTTGAGTTGAAACCAAAGTTTGTAAATACAAATTTAAAATTAACACCAAAAAATCAAGTTTGTTTGACTTTCAATTATTTCGGACAAACTTTGACAGAGTAATGGCCCTTTTCTGCTTAGAGAGTTGGTACTGCACATCGAGTTTTGATTTCTTCAGTTACATCATACTAAGGGTGGATACTTGATATCCGAACACTTGTATTGTCATTTCTAGGGAATGTTGGGGATCCTAGAGGGAGGAGAACGTTTTCCTTTCCAACGATTTTGTTTATCTAATCTGTCAGTCAAGATGGACAAGTTGAATTTCTGACACAACTAGATAAACAAAGAGAAGAAAAATGTCATCAATGGATGAAGCAGGAGAATGTCATTTTTGGATACAGAGATAAATTTGCTGGGATTAATATGTATAGTATTCTTATCTTTCTAGCACGAATTGTACAATTCTCTGTTTCTTTGTAAGAAAAGAGGGGTTCTAAATTTGAATGATGCAAGTAATAAACACAGATGATAAATCGTAAAGTGTGAAACGTGGATGACACAGAGCTACATTTGAAGTGTGTGTGTGTGTGTATGTGGCAGTTTATAGTGATGTCTAGTACTGGGGCATCATGCCGCCGACATGTAGCATCATGTCCCACCCAGTCACACTATCCTGACACCAGGCCGACCAGTCCTAACATTAACTTCTTAATGCTGAGTGCCAAGTCAGGCAGCTGCTAGTTCCATTTTTATGTCTTTCTATGACTCGATCCGGAACCTCCCGGAGCGGTCACCATTTAATGTAATATCTTTCTTGAATAATATGTCGACTCTTTGTGACCTACTTTTAAGAAAGAGGACTGCACTCTTGGCAATCATTGCAGATAATAATTCATTATTACTCATGTAATAGTGTTTGAAAAAAATAATACATCAAATAGTCGCAGTAAAGAATGAATAGTTCACACTGACCTTTTTGATATAAAAAATAGTCGTGACAATTTATACCAGATCAACAGAACATCTGAATGAATTAAGTGTTTACTTCGAACTTAGTGCGATTCTACGTCGATGAATAGAAATTAGAAAATTATGTCACGTACCGTCAAACATTCAGATGTGAACGTGAGGTGCTTGTTGTCGTGGATGGAATAGGAAAATCCGTGCAGAACGAATGTCCCTTTAGGCGGGTATTGAACCTAAATCAGCAAAAGTGCAATGCGAGCCAGTTAACAATCTGCTATCGAACCTCAACTCTTAAAGTTAATTATTTTGTGTGATATTTTGTGATTTAAAAAAATTCGAGGAATGAAATAATAATAATAAAAATACTAATAATGATAATAATTAGAGGGAAGCATTCCTCAGTTTATGCTGGTAAATTTTTTATTTAAAAAAAATAGAATTTATAATATTATGGAGTATGATGACGTAAGTCACTTTACTGACTTAACATGGTGTGTAAGATTCAGTGATAGGATGTGTTGTGCACAAACTAATAAAGAAGCAAACATCTCAGGTAAAGTTCAAACCTCTGGAGTCTAATACGTAGTAGCTGTGCCAGTCCATGGAAGGTTTTAGTTCCATGACAGTGTTTTGGGGAAATATGTATTGCATATATCATTATCCTGCTATTGTTGAATAATCCTTACAACATGAAGTAGTTATATAAACACTTTAATAGAAAATAAAACAAAGTTATAGCAAAATATGCCTTTGATGATTTCCAGAAAAGTGACTAAAATAAAGCATCATCAATCTCTCTCTTTCTCTCCCTCTCTCTCTCTCTCTCTCTCTCTCTCTCTCTCTTGTCAAAAATAAAAACTGGTGTGTAGACTACATGCTAATTTGTAAGTAATAAACCGCACTGTAAAACATGTGTGCATTTGTTATTAAGGATCGTCCTATGCAGACGATGTACAAATCATTGATCATTGATTTTAAAACTGATATCTGGGATGAGTCAGAATATTAGCGAGATTCCACGCCATGCTGATATGTCATCCTTCCATTTTGAGGAAGAAAAAAGGCTTTAAATTCGAATAATTATTTAATCTGCATCAATGGTTATGCTTAATTGTTACTAATTAAAGTGATGTTCTAGGGAAGACGATGTCTGACGTGCAAATTCTATAGTAATAAATCTTTAATTTATCTTTTCAAATCATTTCCATTTTCATCATACAAAATCTTAATGTTTCGCGATGCGCTAATACCACCGGCGAGACAGCGAAATAGACCCTGATGTTTGGGTGGAGTATATACTGTCGGATCTAGTCAGGATTGGATTAGGGCTATTAGAGATCTAATGTTAATAGCATTGCTGACGCTCACCTATAATTTGGACATGGAATGGAAGGCATAAACAGGGAAATGGTGAGAGGGCGGGGCCGGGGGCGGGGGGCGGGCGCGGGTTTTTACAATAGGTGGGCCTAAGGCTATAGCCTTATTAACTTATGGGTTAATCCTGTCTTAGGGATAGTTTTAACCAGTACAATGTGTTCGGTGCCAGGGTCAAAAGTTGATCGAGTTAATAAGAGAGTCAGTCTGAAAAAATCAGATCTCTGCTGTTTTTCATGTATTACAGTGGAGATCTGATTTTAATCAGATTGTAGGAGAGTGCGTGACGGCTCCAGAAAGATCTATAGAGCGGTTCAGGTTGAAAATTTGGGGTCTTTTGGAACGGGCAACACAAAACAAACCCATACAGATATAGTCGTCGTACGGTAGAGCACACTCTCATACAGATAAAGTCGTCTTATGTACTGAACATAACCATACAGATACAGTCGTATGATGGTAGTGCACCTCCACACCACCCGGCTTCGTAGTCTTGGATGTAGTTGCATTAAGTGATCACTTTAGAGGCTTGTGACAAATTATTATTATTATGTGTCCATAAACATACAACAACAACAAAAAATAGGAAGAGTGTCGCGTGAGTAGAGGATCTTTCAATTATATATATTTATACATCTGCAAGAATATGGATTACACATGTGGAGATAATAAAGAATGAAAAACTGGAAACTCTCTCAAAGCTGGGAGACCACAAAGTCTCGGGGGGATCCCAGCTGGCCGTGTCGAAAGCGCTCGCTTTTACCAATCACTGGCATCTCGCCTCTGTCAGCGCGGGTTCGAGTCTCGGGCTCGGCCAATTTGCGTATGTGAGAAAACTTGCCAGTAGCTTCACGTGGGTCGGTAGTTCTTCCCGGGGTTTTCCCGGATTCTTCCTCCGATAGTTGAACTGGCCACCATGTATAGCTTATCGTGTACTGAAAAATGGCGTCAAGCCTACAACAACAAGAGGGGCCCCGAGTGGCTGAGTGGTCTAAAGCGTTCGCCGTTACGGATCACTGCCATCTCACCTCTGTCTGCGCCGGTTCGAGTCTCAGATTCAGCCAATGTAGATATGTGAGAAAGCATGCCAGTAGCTTCTCGTGGGTCGGTGGTTCTTTCCGGGGTTTTCCCGGTTTCTTCCTCCACCATTAATACTGGCCGCCATATATGGCCTATCGTGTGCTGAAAAATGGCGTTAAATCCCACAACAACAACAACAACAAGAAATTCTTTCGCGTGCCGGTGGCTTAAATACAGGGCAGCAGACGTGCAAAGCGAGTTGCTGCATAGGGTAATCCAGATAGTTGTTTTGGCAGCAGGAGTGTGTGATTGGTCCTGACTAAGATATGATTACAATCCGGCTGATGCTGTTAACAATTCAAACTTGAAAATAAGGGTATAAGTGATAATCAAGTTACCCTGTTGTTGTTTTTTTTTTAAAGACGAAAACAAAACCGTTTAAAGGATCAATTTCGGAAGTAAGAAAACTATGACAATGTCACCCCTAATACTGTTCTGAACCTCACGATACATTAAGTACAACAAATCGATAATGTAACGCTTTCTATTATTATTATTATTATTATTATTGTTGTTGTTGTTGTTGTTGTTGTTGTTATTGTTGTATTTGATAGGACACCTGGTGAGAATTCAAGTTGAAGTTTGTCATATCAGAATGCTTACCTAACCTAGGCATCATTAAGTACTACTATAGGTAAACCTGTAAGCATGCAATACACAGAATGGAAGTTTATACCTGTACATGTATTCAAATCATTTCGTTCGGCATACATGCAGATTTTCAAAGTCCGTTTTGTTCAAATTATTGATCTCAGCGGGTCGATAGTGCGAGCAAGTGGAGAGAAACACTACATACCAATATACTAATTGAATTTCAAACTAAGAATTGGAATAACCCGCTCTTTGTTCTGGAGGGTACATACAAAATATATTCTTTACATTAGCGATAAATTTAAGATATTTGACGCTTATACGAATGGGGTTAATGGTTTTAGATACCTGAGCCACACAATTTTGAAACTTAAAACGGGAACAAAGACTTTAGATCCAACCCGAATTGTATTCATTTAAACGTATATAAAAGACACTGACTGTAGCAATCATACAGTAATCTGTGGATGCCAGAGACACTGATGGTTAGCAATCATACAGTAATCTGCGGATGTCAGAGACACTGATGGTTAGCAATTATACAGTAATCTGTGGATGCCAGAGACACTGATGGTTAGCAGTCATACAGTAATCTGTGGATGCCAGAGACACTGATGGTTAGTAATCGTACAGTAATCATCAATCCACAATCAGGTTAAATGTCCAGCCGTTGTGTACACCGCAACATTTCAGGACCCGGAATTTTGGGGCTGCAATGCAGGGTCCCGGGAAAGAGCTGCGGCTGAAGGGTGGAAATGGCGAAGTGGGTTGTTGGACGCCGATAATGGATTAGCAATTAAAGAGACAAAGCCAATAGTTACAACAGCACCCATTAAATTCATCATTAAATACACAAACATACAAGAGGATACAACAAAATGCATTAAATAATACCCACAAAATTCATTTGATATATAGGTATATTGCCATACTCCCTCCCCACAAAAAGTTTAAAAATATATAAATTTTGGTCTTGGTTTTTGTTTTCTTGCCGAACCAAGGTTTATATTGAGATAAATCCTATTCTGAAAGCTGACCACGAGGTAAGTACTGTATACAAAAATTCTGAAGATTAGTATGCTGTACAACAAAAGTTCATACGAAGTGAAAGTACACCAGTTCATCCCCTCAAAGTACTTCACATGCACTTCTAAATACTGTTTAAGTCTGATTATCCAATTATTAAATCCCAATTTTGCATTCACTTTTGGGTATGTTGTTCAAACAATGGAAAATTAAATTACTTACTGTTACCACTTGATGGTCTGAAACAAAGCAACGGAAAGAAGCAAAGCCAACATATTTAAGTACAATCAACAAGTAACTGAAACATTTAAGCTTTACAGTGAAACCTTAAGTGGGACTGACAGCATTTTGATTTAAATTCCAAAATAATTGTAAATGTTCTATAACAAGCCAAAAAGTAAAGAATAATCCGAATGAATTCCTAGTCTTAAATATCCTCATGTACCAATATTGCTGATGTATCACAATGATACAATCCAGAATGCCTTTAAATGAATTCACTATAGCCCCAAAGTAGTGTTTTAGTCCAAAATGTCAATGAACAATTTGCAATACCAATGAATGATTTAAATAAATATTTCCAATCAAATTAGATCCGTACACAGCAAAAAACTCTGATCATAGATTCACAAAGACTGTTATTAAGATAGGAATGAAGACTTTGTTGACAAAACCCTCTTTTCTGTATGTCCCCACTTAACCTATGTCGAAATATCATTTTCTGAAAAACAAAAAATCCCAGAACTTAATCGTCTTAATGGAAAATTACACCAGACAGTAAACAAGTTCGCTTCCAGAACTTTCTAAGATCATAATCAAGGCCATTTTTTGAACTCCGTTTCAAGTAAATGTCCTTTAAAGGTCAATACAAATTAAATATTCATAACACCGCCGCATGACGGCTTTCAAATCGTCTGCCCCTCAGCAAATATTTGATGACAGGTATCAGTCAAAATTCAATTGGAATTAAATAAAAGCTGTATGGAGGACGAGGTAAACTTTGAATATTTTGCTCTTTCAGGAAGACGGTCAAGAAAACATAATTGTGCGCTGGTGCGTTGTCTTGGAGTTGGTGGATACCCCAGCACCAATGCGTAAACGGGCGGCTAAGTAGTGTTTCACTTTTGGCATCACTTTGGAGCCATACAAATGTCTGCGCTCTCTCTCTCTCTCTCTCTCTCTCTCTCTCTCTCTCTCTCTCTCTCTCTGTGTTCCTGTACAACTAAATTGTCAATCATGTCCTTATACGGATTCGGTAAATTGGTTGATGGTCTAACGCTACTGCAGTGGAGGAACTGCGAGTTCTTTTTCTTTGACATCCTCCCAGGCCAGCCCAGGTCGTCTGCATCGGTTTGTCCTTGGACAACGCACTTAGTTCCCTTTTCATTGGCATGATATAGCCAATAATGTGTTGAAATCCCTTTAAACAACCCAAACATTGTTCTAAGAAGAATAAGAATCAGGGATTCAAATAATCCCCGGCATAGTACAAGTTGAATATAAGATAATCTTAACAGACAACTATTGCATGTTGGCATGAACCGAACAACAATACCTCTAGGTCTGGTAGGTTCGACAACTCTCATCGATACTGCATTTTAAAAACAAAATCTTAAATATATGCCTCCCTCTCCACCAACGAGTTGCTATTTATGGAATTGGTGATATTGCGAACCTCCCAAACCAATCCCACTCTCCGCACATGAAACAAGTTAAACAAATTGGGTTTTAGCCGACTTTTCGATTTACAGAGAATCTTGATTTTGTCTACTGAACTAAATGTAGTGAGTTGGACCCCAAAAAGCAGTATGTGTGTTTCTGCTAACGGTGGAAAGAAATAGGGTATAATGGCCGGCACTCACTTTTTCTTGTAATTTTTTATTTTTAATCCAGCGCGTGTTAGTTGGTGTCACAGTTTCTAATCAAAAGTTATCTGTTTGGATATTAAACATTGAGCACATCGGTACCAATGTTTGTTTTCGTATGTAATAAAACGTTATCGGATCTGAGTCATTAAAAAGTACACTAACTAATAATGACTGTATTCATTTCTATTTCACAAAATATATTTATATTAACATGCATACTGTGCATACAGTCTGGTGTTTTACAACACTGAAACACTCATAGATTAGTGATTTGACTTCTTTTGGAAATCAAACGAGTGCTTCATTTTCTGGGAATGTAACTTTTCTTCGTCTTTGATGTAATTTAACTGAGCAAGACAATAACTGAGTAACACAACAATAACTTTTTCAGACTTTGTTGACGAAAATCTAAAAGCCATAGCTATTTCCGAACAATTTTATGTCCGCATACATTGATTACTTTATAGTTGGTAGGTAGATTGTCTCGGCACTTGATGTTTATTACTGGCTTTGTAACGCTGATGAAATGTGAGCAAAGTGTTTTTTCAATAACCCTCCGTATCGAACACGGGAACCTTGGATTACGAGTCCAATGTTGTACCAACTAAGCTACCAATTTTTGTTTTTGTAATTGGTTTAAAGGTGGCCCTATTATATTAATCAACTCAATAAAGTATGACCTTTTGTGAGTGGCAATGGTGATCAAAGCATTTCGTGTACCAAAATTTATTCAATTAAAGACTTAGTAAGCATTTCACTTTCACTGCTTCCAGACAAAGCCAGACAGACCACCCCGGTTTGGATTCTAGTTAAGACACTTTACTCCAAATACCTCAGCATGAACTAACCTGTCATGTTTTGCTGATCATTAAAACCTTTCAAACCAAATTCTCTAAGTAATCCATGTCACAGCCTAAATAAGGTAAAGTACTTAATACTTGGGAAAACTGTTGCATATTTAGTCTCGACTTACCTATGGACTAATTCTCCGATGTATTTAGTTCATGGTTGTTATTCTCGGACTAATTTTCCTTTGCATTTACTCTGGACTTTTAACTCTGAACCATTCCTGCGTATTTAGTCTAACCTCTCGAACCACTCCTGCCTATATAGTCCAACCTCTGAACCACTCTGCATATTTAGTCTAACGTCTCGAACCACTCATGCGTATTTAGTCTAACGTCTCGAACCACTCTTATTTAGTGCACCCTCTGAAGAACTCCTGCGTATTTAGTTTAACCTCTGAACCACTCTCCGTATTTAGTCTAACCTTTTGCAACACTCATGTTTATTTAGTCTAAATTTTTAACTTTTGGCTTAATTCATTTTATCATCAAGTGACCATTCTTGATGGCTTTTATTTTGAACGAGAGATTACGCAGTGAGTTAGTTCCTTATGTTGCCTTTTTAATTTGAATGAAGTAGTTGGGGAAAGGGGGTCATCGTGCATATAAATTATGCCCTTCCTTCAACCCTGTAACACATAATATCGTGCATTTTCCTCCAAGAACTGCACCCTACATTTTTCGGTTTGCGAAAATTACACTCCTACTCATAGGACAAGCCCCAAAAATTTGGATAGTTTCTATCCAAGGTAATATGACATCCCAGCTGAATGGCCCTCTGTTATTAACATCCCAAGCCCATGCCTGTGTGAGCCTGATGAGTTCTTCCAGGCTGGTGTAAACTACTGTATGAACCCGGTTATTAGTTCACAGAACCTCCAAATATTGCAAGTGAAGCAAGTGTTTGGATAATATAATGAGTGTCGTTTTATATGCATTTCATTACTGTACTATAAAGGCTTATTACTTCATGCTTTTTTTCTTCCAGCCACATAGAAACATTCTATATGGTGTTATGAATAGTCCATATAAATGTTGTTACATCCCACATTGTAATTTGTCGGTTTCAAAGAATGATGCAACTGCTTTTTTAATTTCAATGAATGTGCATTTTAAAAACAAAAAGAATCACATAATACTTTTAGAAATTCTAAGATGGTAAACACATGAATTTATGAAAAAAATCATTTGCTACGCCCCATTTTTGCATATGATTCTTCTACTGGAACACTTTTGTACAAAATATGTTCAACATCTATTGCAGAATGAACTGTAAATTTATAAAAACCAATGAACGAACTTGATATTTATTTTCCAAATGATGATATGTAAAGTAAAAGTATTGTCGAAGTTTACATAAACATTTCGTACATCCGAACCAGAACCCATCAGAGGTAACATCTATGGTAAAATATCAACTATGCGTCTATCCATGCTTATTACAAGATCCTAGAATTATTTGAGCATAGTATTTACAACTGTTCCAAATGCTGCCCTATGGGGTACACTGTCCACATTGTGTGTTATTTCCATTTCAAATGAATTCCTTATTAAGGTATGAGTCGTTATCCTATCTGAATTGCATTGGACTTTAATGGCCATTCAATATTTTCATCATTCTGTTCTAAGTCCTGTAGTATATTATTGGTTGTGTTTTACAACGTCTGGTTGCTGATCACTAGGAAAACTTTATCTTTCTGGAAAAGAACACAAATTCATCCAAGTACACTGCTGTATGGTAAACAATGAAACTTAGATTCAAAAATAGATCTTGATGGAATGCGATTTATGGGTTCCTCAAAAATGTATATACAGATGCACCACGGTAAGGTATGTAAATCAGTTTAATACGGATTATCAACACAAAGATGCATGCAAGAAGAATGTATCTTATCAAGGAAATCACCAGTACCGAACTACTGAGGAAAATAAGTACTGATGTTGACAAAATGTAAATTGATCTACAATTAGCCATTCGATATGTGACGTTTGACCAAAACAGTCCAGTACAAATTTTCCCCATATTTAGCTGCTAAGTTAACAGTTTTTCTTTCAAAGATGTTGCCAGGAAAAATGAGAAGCAGAAATCTATGAGAAGTAGCTATACATTTAAAATGGTCTAAAAATAATTTTGTTTATTTTATGAATAGCTATCTGATAAACCTTACTGAAGCATTTTTTGATCAAATAGAATTCTATTTGATCAAAAAATGCTTCAGTAAGGTTTATGAGATGTATCTGGTGGTGGTGGGGTACACACTATACTTGTATTATTATTGCAAATTAGTCAAGCATTTCAGTCAAACCTATACAGTCAGACTGCATTTCAGTCAAACCAGATTTTGTTCAAGTGACTTACAGTTAGATTTACTGGTAAGAACAATCAGACAATTCACTGAGAGGAGTTTACATCTTTAAAAATAAGTTTGACATGGTTAAGTGTGTGTGTGTGTGTGTGTGTGCGTGCGTGCGTGCGTGTGTGTGTGTGTGTGTGTGTGTGTGACTTGGAATTTTAACGTAGCTTGAACAAATTTTCAGTCATATCGCTATGATGTCTGCAGTGTGACAGTATCTAGTGATGTCTAGCAGTGAGGCATCATGCCGCAGACATGTAGCATGATGTCTCACCCAGTCACATTATCCTGACACTAACCTAACACTAACCTCTTAGTGCTGTGCGCCTAGCGAGGCAGCTGTTAGTACCATTTTTATGTCTTTTGTATGAATCGGCCGAGTTTTGAACCCACGAACTCCTGAATCCGAGGCGGACGCTCTAACCACTTGGCCTCAGGATTCGTCAAGAGTATTTTTTTAAAAGTACATTTGCAAGCATCGGCACGAATCGTGTGTATGAGAGAGAGAGAGAGAGAGAGAGAAAAAAAAAGCACGATGTCTTACAAATGCACTTTTATTAGTTCTTCCATGCATACAATTTCCACCCATTACCACAAGCGTCCATGAAATAAACTTGTAATTACTAAAGTGCCAAAATTCACAAGATACCCAATATCAAAACTAACCCGTGTCGACGTAGAACATTCACAAGAAGACCGACATAAAACCCATCCTGCGTCAACGTGGACTGCAACCCATGAACGGCGTTTGGGGGTGGCAAGTGAGGCGACCGCCCCAGGCCCCGCTCTTGAGGAGACCCCGCGCTTCAGGCTTAAGGGCGTCCTTATAAGATTGTCAAGCTATATTCTGCGCCAAATCACGAAAGTTTATCTAGTCTAGACACAATCAGTGTTTGCAGTAGTATACCAATCGAGATACCGATACTCTGGCCCCGCGCGGTCATGGCTGGGGCCCCGACGACTCCGTTTCGGAAGTCCGTGGGCCAACTGGTAGTCAGTGCTCCTGATCTTATTTCGGCACACCCTGCTCCTGGTTTGTCTTTTTTTCCGTTAATTTTGTTTGACTTGTTTGTCGTTTACTTTAGATTATAACTAACACAATAAGAATGATGTTGTTGTTATAGGGTTTAACGCCATTTTCAGCACAAGATAGGCATAGTCCTGCACGTAAGACCTCGACGCTGATATTTATATTTGGAGCGTCTAGGTCTTAATGTATAAGTAACGGCGCTTTGAAGCGTGTTTTGATGTCGACTAACATCGTAACGAAAGTTAAATTTTCAGGAATATCTCACACAACTGGCTGCCAATAACAAAGCTTTTCTACAAAGTTTTTGTTGTTGTTGTTATTGTAGGGTTTAACGCCATTTTTCAGCACACATTGGCCGAATCTGAGACTCGAACCCACGCAGACAGATGTGGTTCTACAAAGTAAAGTAATAATGTTTTAGTCAGACTTTACTTATTCTGATTCTGTCTGCGTGGGTTCGAGTCTCAGATTCGGCTAATGTGGGCACGCGAGAAAGCTTGCCAGGGGCAACTCGTGGGTCGGTGGTTCTTTCCGGGGTTTTCCTGGGTTCTTCCTCCACCATTAATACTGGCCGCCATGTATAGCCTATCGTGTGCTGAAAACAAATGGCGTTAAACCCTACATTTTTATGTCTCTTTTCTAATGAATTCAAATTCTTGCAAAAGAAATAGCCCTGTTTTTAGGTTTAGTTGGCCTACATTTCAGTCGGCTGGAATGTGCTGGAAGCCGGGAAAGCCGAAATCGGGTTATGTTGAAGTATACTCCTTTAAGGAAACGAACAAAAATATATTAATATTAATACTGAAGAAAGTGTTTAGATAGCTTCGTTTCCTCAAGATTATTATCCTTTTAACCGATTTCGGCATTCCCGGCTACCATCGTATTCCAGCTAAGTGACATGTATAACTTTACTTTGTAGAAAAGTGCCGATATGGGCTGCCAAGTATGTGAGATATTCCTGAAAATTCGACTTGGAACACGCTATACGGCTCCGTTATTTGGACAGTAAGACCTAGACGCCTAAAACAATAAATATCAGCGTCGAGGTCTTACACGTAGGACGAAAGAAAGCCTATACATGGTGGCCAGTATAAATGGTGGAGGAAGAACTAGGGAAAAGCCCGGAAAGAACCACTGAACCACGAGAAGCTACTTTCTCACGTACCCACACAGCCGAACCCGAGACTCGAACCCGCGCAGACAGAGGTGAGATGGCAGTGATCCGTAGAAAGTCTTAACAGATCAGATATAAGATAACTGTGGGGAACATGTTCCGATGCTGTCTACTTTGATCACTAGTTTTAACATCATACTGTGTAGGTAGTGTTAAATAAAGAAGTGAGAGAACGCAATAAAGAAGCGAGGGAACTCATGTTACTCAGATGCCGGGGTGGGAGTGGGGGGGGGGGGCGGGTGAGTGGCGAACGCTAACATGGAAGGTAATGCGCAAAAATATATATATAAAAAAAACGTAAGGAGACTCCGTTCCCACTGCATTACACCCTTGTAAACAACCTGTCAAATATCAAACGATGTGCCTCAGCTTCTTCTTCTTTTATGTAAAAAACATTTTTATTCCTGTATTTGGATATCAATTTAAAATGAACACGTTGCACAATATCTGTCAGAAAATTGCAAAATATATTTACTATCTGTTTGTAATTGCACGAGATCGCCGTGGAAGAAGGTGGTGGGGTGCGGGGTGTCGACCCTACTTCGACTCCAAGTAGCAAGAATCATACGCACCCGTTTATAAATTTCACTAATTGAATTTATTCGAAAGAAAATCTTGCTTTTTTATCATACACCCTTAATTGTTCTCATAGGTAAATCGATCCAGATACATTTTAGACAATTACGACTATCGCGATTTCGTGGGGAAATAAATTGCATGAATACTGAAATAATATAAGGGAAGTAACTTTCTTACGATGTCACAGAATAATCAGACTTGTTTTCCTTGACTGTCCACAGCATGACAAAATCAATCACACGCAAAAGGTACATTTAATTACCAAATGTGATACTGTTTTTTTACAAAACGTTGGTAAACTTTACAAGAAGAGTAGTGTGTATACAATACTATCAGATCTTAAATCAATGTTTGGTACTTGCGTTTCCAGTGCAAATTGGCATAAGAACGGATAGTGGGGTTAGTCTATACTTTATTTTTGTTGTTGTTGCTGTTGTTGTGGGGTTTAACGCCATTTTTCAGCACATGATAGGCTATACATGGCGGCCAGTATTAATGGTGGAGGAAGAACCAGGGAAAACGCCGGAAAGAACCACTACTGGCAAGCTTTCTCACATACCCACATTGGCCGAATTCGAGACTAGAACCCACACAGGCAGAGGTGAGATGGCAGTGATCCGTAACGGAGAGCGCTTTAGACCCCTCGGCCACTCGGGGCTCCCATACTTTAATTTAAAAGCACCCCTACCTCCACGACAAATATGCGAGACATTAACAAAAATACATATGTGTTTTATTCTGAGTGGATGGAACGAACGAATTTGATGCTGCGATGGAATTTGTCGAGGCCGTCAGAAGACGAGTTCTTTACCCCGAACAAAATTCTGATGTAGTTTTGTATTTATTACATATCCCCTTTTTATTCACATATTATTTTCAATCTTCTAATGTATAATTTAAAAAAAAATGAATTAGGCATTTCGCGTTTTATGAAAAGTATTGTACAAACCTGTGAGAAATCACCATGTGACGTATGTAACCGGGGCTTGATCTATATACATGCTCGGCCCGTCTGAATTGATGATAAAGTGATTTACTCTTTTGCTTTGAATTGCTTTAAAAAACGTATCGGAGATTTGAATGGGTTTAAACTGCATTCAAATGCTGGTGGATAGTTTCATTACTTCTCAAATGGAACAAAGGTTTTGAACAAGTAAGTGACCATTTTTCTTACACAATACTTACTGAATATACACAGAATAACAGTAATTAAATACATTCAGTTTCAAACTCTCTAAATTGATGTTTTCTTTTAATAAATAAATTATTGATGCATTTAACTTATAAGGGATAATTTTACCATATACTTTTAAGAAAACGAAGATTCTGTCTCTTTCTAACACTAGACTAGATTGTTAATATTCATTTGGATATATTTTCGCAAGAAAACTCTAAACAGTATTGTTCTGTTTTCTTCTCTTTACGTACTACTCTAACAGTCGCAAGAAATACAAATGTAAAGAAAGATACATGTGCTCCATTGATGAATAAGTCTCAGCAACATTATAACAAGAAGCAATTCATTTAAATTGCGTCTTAGCTGCTGCTCTCTGTGACATATTGCAAATGTTTGTCCGTTTTATCCTCATATAAACTATTCAAATTCGACTCCTTAGTAATATTTATAGACAAATTTAAAGTTCCTCCACTTAAATTTGCTCCGTAAAAAATAGATAAAAAAATAACTAAATCCTCAGACCATACTTTTGAAACGATGAAGCTGAAATGAGTGATTTCGGTATTTCACACGATTTACGTTGTGGAATGTCTTTTCTCTTTGTCTTCATTGCTGTTGCTGGGAACGAGATCAAAGGGTGCACGGTGCACAAGTTTTAGTTCTTCGTTTTTTTTTCTTCTTCTCATTTTTGTTGTTGTTGGGTGTGTGTGTGTCTTTCTTAACCATAATTCATGACCTTGTGACACTTTGTAAACTCATTTGAAGATCAAATGATGTAACAGAAGTTACTGCCCCTTAATTATCTGTCTCTAGCTATGTTGTAATTACGAACACTATTTGGTTCATGGTACAAACCTTCCGGTTCCATTAAAGTAATCAGGTAGGCACCATTTTTTAAGTATCTGATTAAACAAGGGTAAATGTTTCTTCGAATGTGTGGGCATTAGTAACCATGACTCCCTTAGTATTTCTTACTTTGTCTGGATCTTGTAAACGTTCAATGCAAGATTTCAGCGGCAAAGTACTTGGTGTCTTTTTCTCCCTCATGCTTGGTGTCTCTCTCCCCCTCATGCTTGTTTTCTCTTCGCACACCAGCATCGTCTGAGAACTCATTATCAAACATTCTGTCCAAAATATTGTTGTCAACTTCATCTAACTCTAATTTCTTGACAGTAGACCGTTAAATGCCCATAAACTGCTCGTTGGTACCCACGGTACACTACTCTATACGCCCAGCCTCAAAAGCAGCCATTTTCACCCAATATTACTGCATTTCTTAAAATCAGAGTGTGTGTTCTTTTTGTAATAGTTTAAATGTCTAGCAATAAATAATTCCCGATATTTTATAAGTGGATTATCCGCCTCGGATGCGGGAGGTCGCGGGTTCGAACCCCGGCCGAGTCATATCAAAGACTTGTAAAAATGGTCCTAACAATTGCCTCGCTTGGCGCTCGGCATTAAGTGGTTAGTGTTAGGACTGGTCGGCCTGGTGTCAGGATAATGTGACTGGATGAGATATGATGACACATGTCTGCGGCATGATACCCTAAAGATAAACATCAGTATAAACTGCGGCACCGCAGACATCGTAACGATTTGACTGAAAAAAATTGTTAAAGCTACTTTAAAAGTCCAAATCACCCCCACCCCATCCCCACACGCGCTTTATAATATTTTTGTAAAATTCATAATTAAGTATCATTTGAAATGTCAGTGCTTTAAATGCATTTACAAGAGCAAATAAAATTATTATTATTATTATTATTATTATTATTATTATTATTATTGACTGAAATAACCATATATGTATGCATGCAAAAGAAAAACTAAAATAGTCATTGAATAAAAATAATATTGAAAATAATGATGGATATTTTTAATCATAATTTAGAAAATATTATATTTAATCAGATTTTGAAATAAATGATTTTAATAATAATGAAATATCACACATTTACATTGATATTTAGGAATTCTATTTGAACTGCAAAAGCAGCAACAAATACAGATACTAATTTCCAAAAAGAAAGCACAAGATTTTCAAACAAAGAACAAACAAAAAATGGCATCATCATCAGGGATATTTTGATACCCTCGGTATGTCCATTACTATATCTCCTCCTAAGACCATTGAGTAGAAATTCCTCAGATTTTGTAGTTGAGTTAGCCTATGTTGACCATCTTGAGTAGGAGTGTCCTTAATGTCTCCAGCATCATCGCGATTTAGGGAGGGGTCGAAGGTCACCTTTACAGAAGCTTATATATATATATATATATATATATATATATATATATATATATATATATATATATATATATATATATATATATATATATATATATGTGTGTGTGTGTGTGTGTGTGTGCGCCATAACTAGATGATGGCTCAATTTAATTATGAACGATATCATATCTTCTTTGTATGCGTCGAAAGATGATAATGCAATCATAAAGAAAACAGCGAATTTAAGTTAACTTAAAATTTAATATACCTTTTTAAAAGTGGATGCGTTTTTATCACCAATCTTGTTCAACTGCCATAATGGCCAAACTGATATTGCCTACTGTTAGATTTCTTATTATTCATCCAAATTAACAAAGGATATGACATGGAGTTTAGAATGCTGGAAAATAATTTAGTTTTTAAAATTTGTATTTTAATTCTAGCATCTTCTATCCTTTGAAAATTTGTTAAAATTCAGTTAGACCATTTATACGTATTTTTGTAATTTGACCGCTGATGAATAATTGTTATAGTTAAGCAGGAATAACCTTGGCCGCTGCAGTTTATAATAAACAACAATGTAAAATTGCTATAACATAAATTACGTGAGCTTTATGAGGGTAAGAGATACAATTATGCAAAACGTGTTCATTAAGGAAAGGTACACGTAGGTGAAATCAGGATAATAAGCATCATTCTTGTCCCAATTTAGGTAGCCAGACTTGTCAATGATAGTTCCAGGTCATCAAATTTGGTTGCCAGGTGTAATTGACCACCCACCGACCCATGCTTTGCATGTCCAGTTCTTGTATGTGAAACTGCAGGATTAGTGTTGTTCTATAAAAATATTGCACAGAAAAATAAAAAAAATCATGCAACATATTTTGAAGCCCTATCTCAATTTCTGCAATAAATCCTTTGCATTCTTTCAAGTGCTGGATAGAATTTCTCCTCCAAATTTTTACAACTATAAAAGACACTTTCCCAGTAATCTGAAAAAAATTATTATTCTCTTTTTGTATTTAGTGATAATGCTACTAATGATATTCATTGCAAAAATATGACATTAATGAGTGATTTTTAATTAATTTTTTTGCAGTATATACATTTTCTCCCCCCCCCCAACCTCCCCCTCCCCCAACATGATATTTCAATCTGTATTGGCCTTGATATATTGGGAAGTGACTCTTAATTGTTCTAAAGATGGACAATTGTTCATTGAGTCATTGAATTCATGGTTTCTATCACAAAGTCCTTGAAATTTGGTATCTCATAAAGATAGTGAGTTCTTTTTGTACATTACTGACATAAATATAATTTCGAAAGGAAATAAAACGTAAAAATATTGATAATTTTGCTCCCCCTAATCTTATAAAAATAGTAGAGTCTAAACTGAGTGTATATGTTCTCCAATTAGGTCATGAGTGTTCATTATGTATTAATGAATTTGTAATGTTGTTTTCCGTTGATAATAGATCTGATACACAATTGGAGTAGTTGATGACAAGATGCTGAATCATTATGTAATAAAACAGTGTAATACTGTACTTCTGAATCTTAAGTCGTATCTTTCACAAGAGACATACATAACTTTCGATCTGTGTATGAATACATAAATCACATTATATCAATTACTGTTTATTCTGCATCAGACTGCTATGTTAATAAGGAATAAGTGTCAGGGCTGGATTAGGTCAAGTGTTGGGGGAGGGCAGAGGTTTCCACAATTTCAAAAGGACCCTGACTTTCCTTGAAAGGGCACTAAAGCAAAAATCAATGTGTCTATTTAAGTTTGCATAATACCCATTACACATGCGCAAATATAAAATGATGGTCAAATTTAAAGTTACAAGAGACTGTACTTTGTGTGAATATACTGTTGGTTTTTTTTAGCCGGGGTGGGGGGCCATCTGGCTCTGAGTGTGTTAAATCAGACACTTATATATGGCTTATTCTATGCTGCTGTATTGATAAGGAAAAATTGTGTCAGAACCAATTTTACACTTGACGGCTATGTTGGTAATGAATAATTGTGTTAGACTGAATTCTACACCAGACTGATATGTTGGTAAAGAATAAGTGTGTGAATTTGGATTCTATAAAAGACTGCTATATTGACAAGGAATACGTGTGCTAGATTGAATTATACACGAAACTGCTATGTTGCTAAGGAATAAATGTGTTAGATTGGACTCTACACCAGACTGATATATTATAAGGAATAGTCTGTTGGATTGGATTCTACACCAGACTACTCTTTTGGTAAGGGATAAATGTGTTAAATTGGATTCTACATCAAACTGGTGTATTGATAAGGAATAAGTGTGTCAAATTGGATTATACACCAGCCTGCCATATAGACAAGGAATAAGTGTGTCAGATTGGATTCTATGCCAGGCTGCTATATTGATAAGGAATAAGTGTGTCAGATTGGATTCTACACCAGACTGCTATATTGATAAGGAATAAGTGTGTCAGATTGGATTCTACACCAGACTGCTATAATGATATGGAATAAGTGTGTTAGATTGGATAATATCCTTAATATAGAGGAATCATGATGTACTGTAGCATTTTCCAGCTCAGCTGATGTATTGCCATTGATGGGTTACAATAAAACTACAACAACAACCATAAATACAAGACAAATATCTCTGAAATGCTAGATAATATTGTTCACCTCTTCTAACACATAACCTTTTTCATTTATATACTCCATCCACGCAATTTGGATGTGCAGACAAGCTTATTCATAGCCAGCCTGCAACTTAAACATTAACGTAATGGCATGACTGCACGCTGAACAAAGGCTGCATTAAAGAAAAAGATATATTGTGTGTTTATAGATTAGGATAGGGTTGTAATAACATCATGGGTTTTGGGGTGTAGTCTGGAGGAGGAATTTAACAACATGTATGCTTTTTTTAAGAATATTTCAAATTCGCAGTCACTATTAATACAGATTTTATTGACGGAATTCCTATCCAGAAGCAAAACAAAAATTTGCTACCCTTTTCTGACATCCATATTATTTTCCTAACTACAGTAATAGAATTTCAAAGGCCTATGATCAGAAATATCTCCTGTGGTGATCTTCACTGGGTTTGGGACTTAGTTCATTATTTGCATCAGAAATAGAGCATGCTTTATACAGAATATGCAGTAATGTTGTATCAATTTACGTGAAGCAGAAAATTCAGTTTATTTTTGCGTGTATTTACCGAAATCGCTTTTATTTTTTGTAGTAACCGTTTACCAATTATTAAGGGACGTAACTCTTAAGTCTCTTCCACTCAGAAATGAGTCAGACTGTTGTTGCTAATCAGCTAGGACACAACAAACAGAACCTTATTCTACACAATAGCCGCTAAATAAGCTGAAAAACACCGGAACTTGTGAAGTTTGAAAGCACCTCTGCATTATTACAAGTTCTATCGTAAGTAAATTTTGGTATCGACCAGAAGGTGTGTGAACTGAACTGTACACGAAACGACTGCTTGTATTCCCAGTTGAATAGGTGTGGATTGTTTACATCCGACTATAGGACTCTATTTTGATCGACAGGTATACAGTTGAAGTATACTGAACAAGAGCTTCAGTGAAGACCCAGTTAAATAACAAAATTTTTTTTTTTTTTTGAGAAACCGTCGCAGTGCTTTTGGCTGGTATTTCATTATATATTCTTGTAAACTAATACCAAAAATAGCATTATTTTAAGAAGTATGAACGCGGAATAGGATATACGAGTATTCTGTGGAATGTATCACAGTAATAAGAGAATATATCCAGCTATCATAAATACCGGTTGTATGTATGTATGTATGTATGTATGTATGTAATATTTGTTAACGGCACATCAACACAAAAGTGGCCACGTAGTGCCAACAAAAGGTTGTATTACAAAATTGCAAAGACTCGATTTAGGCTAAGATTTCTTTTAATCATAATATATACCACATGTACTTCTATAGTTGCTTCACGTTTAGCAGCAGAGAGGGCGAACAGACTCTAATTGACTCACTCGTTATTCGTAAAAAAGAGGCCTTCCTGGAAATCGTAAAAAAATTGTAGCGAAAAGAGATTGCGGTGACTGAGTGCCGAGTAGGAGACGTTCACCCTCTCTGCTGCTATAGTTAAATAAAATTATAACAAATAATTCCAGAGGGAGGGCGAACAGACTCTAATTGACTCACTCGTTATTCGTAAAAAAAGACCTTCCTGGAAATCGGAAAAAACAAGGCTTCGAATGGAAAATCGTAAAGAAAAAAGGGATTGCAGTGACTGAGTGCCAAGTATGAGACTTTACCTTCGTTGGAGCTATTAATTCAAAAAAAGTTATGTCAAATAATGGTTCATCCGGAATCTTATACTGCCCGGTTAGCTCTAGAGCGACTAGAAGCAGTTAAGAAATTTCTTCCCGTAAGAGATTCTTTCAGAAAAAACCTACAAAAAACGGCAAGAAACTCAACTTGAATACGCAGAAGGTACAGAACAGTTATTAAAACCTGTTACTAAAGTTACTGAAAGAGTTTCAACAGCTACTGAAGGTCTTCTTCCATCAGTCAAACAAACCGCTGAACAAATTGCAAAGATAGCTGCAGCTCAACCTCAGCTTGAAGATGAAGGTGACGAAACACTTAAAGGTGCTGTTGGTGAAAAACCAAAAAAAAAGGAAAAGGAAGAATTGATTTTAGGAAAAAATTTACTGAAAAAGGTATACAAGAAATTCGAAAATATAAATTGAAAACTTCACAGGATAAAGCCAAGTTTGGTGAGTTTGCCGCTAAAAATTATTATTCAAGAGATAAATTTTTAAAACCCGAATACGTTAAAAAAAGTAGATAGTGGTACATGGAACGACTGGGTGTTTAAAATAAATCAAAATGTTGATTATGTAAACAGACAAAAAATATTCATTATAAAATGTATTCAGCAGAAGCAGAAAATCGTAAAACACTAAAAGAACAAAGAGAGCGAGAAAAAGAACAACAACAAAAAGAAAGGGGACAAAAACAAAAGGAAAGGGAGCAAAAACGAACACAAAAACAAAAAGGGAACAAAAACGAGTACAACAACAAAAACGACGACAAGAACGACAACAAAAAGTTTCCCAGCAAGAGCCTACCTATCAACTTCCTCCTCCATTGCAACAAATGGAAAAAGAATCGACTGAAGACTTTTATAAACTATGTGGAGAAACTACAGAAGAAGAATCTTACGATGAGCCTGACATTGGTGTTACTAGTAGTGGTTTGGGAAGTAGTCTTGTTACTTGTCCTAACAATATTCTCAATGACGTGCAACGGTTAGAAGTTCTCATAGGTGGAGCGCGTGCTGGTAATAATTCTCCGGAAATAATTAATGAAGCAGCTGATATTTGTCGGCGATTATTTCAAGGCGGTATCAGGGATATTAGCGTTTACCGAGAACTTATCAATGAACTCGTTGATGATTACAGTGATTAGATAAATGGCAAGTAAAATAAGATGATCATACACAATAGTCAGCGTGGACCTGTAATGGTCAGAGCAGTAAACTCACGATTACCAACCTACAGTGTGTATTACGGAGATGGACTTGGTGATGTTGTTCAGGGATTATTCAGAAGGTTAGCTCCAAAAGTAGCACCTGTTGCAAAACAAGTATCAATGAAGGCTATTGACGTTGTTCGTGAAAAAGCTCCTGGTGCAATTGTCAATGCTGCTGGTAAGGCGTTCTCGGCAATCAAAGAAAGACTAGCACGATTAATACGACGAAAATCACAGCCAGTAAAATGACCAAGTATTGAAGTTATGCCTGCAAATGTCAGTAAAATAATAAATCAAGCTTCAAATCAGAAACTGGCAGCGCTAGCAGATCAAGGACTCGGTGAATCGGGGGATAATATTTCAAGTTTAATATCTGCAAGCGGAGTTTCCTGAAGAGGCTATCCACGTGTTAGACGAAAATGATTATAATAAAAATGTTTAAGCGCATATCCGACACAGCATTTTACATGGAAGCACCTGTCCTTAAAGATGAGTCTGTGCGTGATTATCAGTTTTATTCTTATGACGCACGACTACCAAATCAGCGTGGAAGAATTGAACTGCAAGTTCATGATACAAGTAGATACTTTTTATCCGCTGAGGCTTTCACTGAGATAGAAAGTGAAATTATAAAAACAGATGATACTGTATATGCAAATGGAGTAAGAGTTGGCTTTGTCAACAACGGCGTCATGGCATTGTTTGATAGCGCCACCTATATGATCGATGGAAAAAATATCGAGACGATTCAGCAAGATGTTGACGTTGCGACAACAATAATAGGATTGGCAAGATAGTCTGATGATTATACAAAATCAGCAGGCCCCACAGTGATGTTTATGAAAGACAATTCTGATCACGCAGACAGCAGACCGTATAGTATAAGACGACCAAGAAATTTTGCCAATAACGCTGACGCTGATGTGTGGTCGGTGATTCATGATGGTAATCCTGAATTTAACCTAGGATTTACAACACGTCGATCATTGTTGGAGGGAGATCGTAGAATTTTTTCATGAGCAATTCCAATGTCGCATATCTTTGGATTTTGCAGAAATGTTAGAAAAGTTTTCTTTGGAGCTAAACACACAATTGCTCTTGTGAGAAGGGATACCGACAACAACGCTATCTGGAGACCTGCTGGTGATGCTGGTAAATTAATACTAACAAAACTTTCGTTATGGATGCCGGAAATGACACCAACGATCGCAGAAGAAGAGCGACTATTATCTTTTATGGACACAGGTGGTAAATCTCTGTTGTCCTGGTTGACAACAACCACGGATAGTATACAATCTAACATTAACGGGCAATTTACATGGCACATAGCATCACAGCAAAGTGTTTCTGCACCACGACATATATTTATTTTCAGTATGATAATCGATTGAACTCGCAAACTCACTCCCATATGATATTTGACAAACTTTGTGTTACCGAGGTTTCTTTACGGATAAACGGACAACAAGAACCAACAGAAAACATATCATATAGCGCGTGTATACCACCGGTTAATGGCATTTATGGGACGTGATCAAAACGTAGATACTGGTTTAAAAATATCACAGTTAGATTATATAAATCTGTATCCAACCTATTACTTTTCGCTGGAACATCTTGATTTATCAAAACAATCTGTCGTTGATATACACTTTAGAACTCAGGTAACACAACTTCCTGTTGTCGCGGCTGGCCCACCAGTTGTTCATGGTTCTTACAGAGCAATTGCAGTTATACTTAGCGACAAAGCAATATTACTTGAAGGTGGTAGTGGTTGACTGAGAGTCGTTGATGCACCAGTGGAAAATCTTTAATCCACGTTATTTAGAAACACGAGTATTTTATAAAAATGTCAGACCATCATGCTAGTGTCAGTCTGACTCCTGGTCAGATCAAGAAGGTACAATCCACATCAGCAAAAAAAGTGTGGGACCACAATAATGCTAAAGCACAATCAAATTACAGGCGGTGAAAATAAACTGTCGTTAACAGCGCGCAAACTTAAACATCTCAATGATGCTAAACAATCCAAGACTGGAATATGATTTAAACTTTCTGCTGGTGCTATCAACAACATGGTTAAAACCGGAGGAATATTCCCACTTCTCGCGGAAATACCAGCATTGATAGCTGCTGATGCTCCGGCTGTTGCAAAAGCTGCTGCGTTAGGTGGTGTTGAAACCGCTGCTGGAATGGCATTAAAAAAAGCAACGGCAAAGGGAGTAAGACGTCCAGGAACTTATCTAGGAAAATGTCATAGACTTCCGGGAACTTATTTAGGACGATCCGTTCAAGGAAAAGTTTTGAGACTTCCGGGAACTTATCTACGTTGAACTCACAATGGGGTTTTACACCAATGTCAAATTCTGATTTACTTGATGCGGCTTAACAACTCAAAATAAAAACCTTCAGAGGTTTTTTATGCGACATCAATTACCACAACAACCAAACAACGCTGAAACAGGTATTATTATCTCGATTCACGTGTTGGACCCAGTACTTATTGGGTAGCATACGCGATTGACCCTTGTGGAATTGTTTATTTCGATTCATATAGGTTTGCTCCATCGCAGGAATTTTGTCAAGTATGTCAAACAGTCAACGATTCCGGTTTGGTTCTCAACGGATAACATCCCAGTGTTTACTGACGTCGGTAGAATGAGATATTCTTCAAGTATATCGTTTACAACCATCAGACATGCAATCGCTAATCGTTTAACTAATACAGGCGACACAATGACATGTGAACTCAGCATGAGCGGAAATAAAATAATAACGCTTGGAGACCCAACATCCGACGAAGACGCGGCAACAAAAAATATGTGGACGTTAACTACTGTACCGTAGATAATACATTATCCACGTTACGGGCCGAGTATGACGTTCATTTGAATATGTTCACGAATCTTCGTAGAAATTTTAGAAAAATTAATGAAATCGCAGATGTTTTCTTTGGTACTCCATTGACAGCTGACATGAAACTCTCTGATATCAACACGAACGTTGATACAATTAAGAAAACACTCGAAGACATCGTAAGTGGAATTTCTGATATCGTTAACAAAATTAATCTGATTAAAATTCCTCACAAACAGATCACCAACGTAGTATATACACAGTGTCATCCCTGTTCGCAACATGGTCGCAGCAAAATAAAACTCTCAAACATACTGCAACAGTTACTGGTGTGTATAGACTGTCTGTGTTCAGTGCTGCAAAATGTGAGATGTTTACAACGTATCCCTGGCGGCATTCAACCGATCCGTTTTCCGGGCTTGCGTCTGTTGTGTTAAATAGCGGAACCGAAGAAATATTTATACTGTAAGCAGCTGATAAGAAATTAACCGCAACATCTTACTGGTGGTGTCTGAAATTTGTTGCTGAGACGCCTCAATTGGTTACTGCGTAAAATAATAATGGCGTTGACAGAATCAAGTGTTCAGAAATATAGATATGATCAAGTACGTGAATGGCAATCAGCGCTAAAAACAATAATCGACAAATATACCGTGAAAGTAAATAAGTACAAGCGGCGTGCAGTTGCCATTGATGTTGTAGTTTATTCAGTGTCTACGGTAGTTGCGTCCACTGGTATAGTGTTATCAGCGCTGACTCCGATAACAGTAGCTGTAGCAACAATATGTGTTTCATCATCAGCAGCAATTGCAGGTGTTTTTAATATTATCGCGAAAAAGATATCCACGTGCACGAATACAAAATTGCACGATTATGTTACGCGGTTACACACGGCAACAGCAGCATATTCTAAATTATCATCACTGATATCATCCAGCCTCGACAACACAACAATATCAAATTTCGAATTAACCAACAAGATATACAATGAAGTAATTGATTCAGAAAACCGCCATTTGAAAGAAAATGAAAACAATAATGACCGAACTACTTCATCAAATAGCCGCAAACACAGCGCCTTAAAAACAACAATGATATCGACAAGCTCAACGAACGCTGAATTCAGTAAAAGAAATCGCTCTTGCACAGTTGCGAGTATGCCACAGTTGGCCAAATATCAGATCAAAATCAAAATATTATTACAACCAAATAATTCGCTGGTGTTTGCTAAAGAAAAATAAACCAAATGGAACCCCCGACTGGACCATCGTTGGAATACCGACCGGCAGTTATCAAATCGAACAGATCAATGATGAATTTGCACGCAGAATAAAAAATATCACAGGTCGGGAATCCGAAATAAAAATAACAGTTCATGAACCAACATTATCATCTGCAATCGAGATAACCTCTCCCGATTCCGCCGCGGATATCTATCAATCATCGATCAGAACAGTGTTAGGTTGGCCTGATGTTGGCCCCACCACCACCACCACCAGCTGAACCAGTGCGGGATGATTTTACGACGGATAATGCTTCATATCCTAAGGGAGAAAAAGATTTTCTTAGAGACTATTTAAAATGGTTTGGTCCTAGTGGAGCAACCGGATTTATGAGAAAAGATTTAAATATTACAGCATTTAGTCTTTCCAATAATGAGTTTATTTGGGCGGACCCTCAAGGTGCAGAACTTGATGGAAGGAGGATCATGGGTTTCATCGAAGCGACTGTTAGAGATTCATATGAAATAGCATTAAAAAGGTTACGCCGGTATTTCACAGAATACCTCATTGATATAAGATCCCCCAAAATCAACCCTGGAGGATGCAAAATGCGCCTGCCACGTGTTCACATGGCGGGA
Source organism: Sinohyriopsis cumingii (assembly GCA_028554795.2). NCBI lineage: Eukaryota > Metazoa > Mollusca > Bivalvia > Unionida > Unionidae > Sinohyriopsis > Sinohyriopsis cumingii. Next base: position 96,841,687 of record CM068832.1, read on the forward strand.
AGATGTGTTTATCTGTTGAGTTTCGAAAACCCCAATAAAGAAAATGTGTCCTATAGTATATATACTGGACTGATACTTGGAAATTCAAAGACAGGCATGACTTATATTCTTAATTTTTCTTAATTATAATCGCAGAAAAAATGTAGATGAACCAGAAAACCAGACGGATTCAGTAAAACATATATATCGTCTGTGAATTTTTTAAATTTATCCCAATAATCAATTACACCTACCCGTGTTGACAGTCATTGATAAAAATCTACGGGAAGTAATCGGAGATAGACCATAGTTATTTTACTTCCGTGGTAACCGTTCCCACAAAAAAATATTTCTTACAGGTTTCTGAATGGACAGAGAAAAAGACTAAACGAGGAAAGAATGATAATTTACCTTCGAGTCTATTTTACATTGAGAAACTGTAAGCGGCTCATTGATTTTGTGCTTGTGTATACAACTATAGTGATAGTGAAACTAGGATGCGGTTTAATCTGTACAGGAAACGAGGATAACTCTGTCAACCGCGTTACATATCCTCGGTAGATTTGTCTACGTTCATTGCCCGAACATGACGAAATGAGATCCAATTTTCATACTTGTTTGAAAAGGCCGATTTTTGTATTTTATCTTCGACTCTTTGTACGGAAGGCTTGCAGATGTCAAAATACTTGGCAGGTGCGGTCATTGACTTAAATATTAGTTCGTCGCTGGTTTCTATATTGAAAGATTTAGCTCCTTAGGGTGTGGACCAAGACTCCCCCTCCTCACACTTTGCAAATATTGACCGCAGAATTCCTTCACGCATGATTTATTACAAGGAGTTGAAGACCCTATCATCAACCACTTGCACTGATTTCTTATTTGAGCCATCGTATATATAATATTTTTTATTTAAATACTTGCCTGAAATATAATATGGAAGAGTTTGAGAGATTATCTACAATCCAGCCTTGGAAAACATCCAGATTCGATCTTGACAGAAGAACCCCTGACTTGCGGAGGCGAACTCTGGCTGATCCGACTATTAATCTGATTAATATTATCAGGGATGCTAAAAAAGAATTTCGTGATGATGGGGCATCTTACGTATGGCCAACATTCAAAACTGTACGCGTCGCTGACGAAGTCAATGACGACGAAGGCATTGATGCTACAATGAACGATAAGGGAGCGGAAAAGATAATCGATTACCTCTGCGATCAGAAATATTTTTTTCAGAATAAAGTTTATTGTGCTAGCAGAAACAGATTCCGCTGAGTGGATTATCCGTGACAAACGTGACCCTGTCCTTGCAAATGGAAAAACCGCTGTGTTAAGTAAAAATTCCAAGCCAGGGATGTTGACCGGGATTGATAAACCATATTACGCTCAAGCGTATCAGGTAACAGCGATTGTTTATGCAATTTCTCAGCTAAATGATAGACCCATCGTCGATGATCTTGCACCAATGAGATTTTCATTGTTGACAGAGTCAAGGCTGAATTGTGTAGCATAACGAGTAATTGAGCATTTTACAAATGCGATGCGTGGAAATGGGTTAACTGATCTAAAACGTAAAAAAATAATTGAGTGGAATGAATCGGTTAAGGATACCGGAGCTACAATAAATGATGTCGCCGACTTATCAAGTAAATTAAAATTTCTAAGAGTAGTAAAATCATTAACCGGAGAGGTTTATATAAATCAAAGAATAAGTCGAGGGGACCTCCTTTTGAAACTATTGATCATAGCGCACACGCGTGGACCAGCGCATTCACAATATTTCCACGAGATCGAACTGCAAGATTTTACCGAGGAGGTATGTTTGATGTTATTCACGAAATAAGTAAAAACGATCCTGTGTCATTATGGTTATTTTCAAGTTCAGATGATAAAAAATGTAATCAATTTGTACGACCTAACGGCGAAATATATCGTAAAGAATCTCTTCATGAAGAAATGAAAAATCTTGCGCATAAATTTCCAACAGAGAATACTGAGCAATTATTAAAAAATTGTTTTACAGTTCCGTCAGTTGCTTCCCACGCTGCCAGAGAGAGAAATTTGTGGAAGCTAACGCGATTTGAATTTCTTAAAGGATGTTCAGTTAAGTTGTTGCGAATATGGCCATGGTGGTTTGTGGAATACCAAGTCAAACCGCGTTGACGTTATTTCATTTAATATGGCCGCGTATTATCCGACAAGTTTTCTTGGAATGGGTGAGTGCGCCAAGTATTTTAAAAGTTTTGGAGACCCCAGGCATGAGATGACCAGAGTGGCAGTTAATGGACCACTACCTGATTTTGTTCTGACAGGGTTTGCTTGTGTTGTATCGTTCGAAATATCTAAAGGTCTTCATCCGATCTGTTATGTTTTTGTTTAGCAGTCATTTTTCAGAAAAACGCTGGGTACCAATAGTTTTATTAGGATATATGATTTATAGTGCAATACTGATATCGTTGAGGTCAATGAAGCTATTATATCATATCGGAAACAAACCGATGTTTGGTTACAATCACCAAAACCACTCCCTTATCCTACTGACCTTGACGACCTCGATGCGCGATTAGACATTTTCGCGAAAAATACCACCGAAGAAAGCCACGTTGAGGAGTAGTTGAATCTAATCTGTCGATTGCAGGTCTACCCGTGGATCTTACCACACTGGAAATTTTGTATGTTGTAATACTCCAGATAGGATCAGTTACTCTTTTTTTTAGCCACCTTCAAGTTCACCAGGTTCATATAAATATCTTACAGTCACATTACCTAATACTGGCTGCATTGAAAAATCACGTCGTTGTACTGGAATATACGCGCTTGTAATTGCATTATTAGGCTTCATGTTGGTTGTTCGAGTAATTTCATTATTTAACGCAGCTATCACACTTGGTAATGTTGCAACCCACTCGCGAGATCTCATATCTTGAATTATTTCCTTCGCGTATTGATATCCAAATAACCGCTCAGCAGGTGTTCGATTAAATCGTTCAACAATTGCCTGATCGCGGTGAATTGCAGTATGTTCTCGTCGTATTTTGACATTATGTTGCTTCATCAGCGCCCTGAAATTCTTTGCCAGGATCAACCTGTAGCAGCTGTGGCCATCGTAGACCACCTTGTGGTCCGAGTCCTCGTTGATAAATTCGTTTAAACGCAGAAGCTACTTCAGCAGCTGTCTTTGTCGATAACGGCTCTGCTTCTTTATATCTACTTGCAACATCAATAACACTTAGCGCGTATTTGTACGTTACTCGAGGTCTAGTATCATGTGGTAAAATAAAATATCAGCCTGATCTACTTCATTAGGGACGCTGACATCAAAATGCGCATATTGTATTGTTTTAGGTGGTGGTAAATAAATTTGCCATATTGCCTGTCGGGCTAGCCATTTTTCAGCAGTAGAACGTCCGATCCCTGCTGCATCAGCGAGGTTACTAATCACTACTTTACCTTTCCAGTATCCTCTTGGGAATAATAAATCGACTCCATTATTTTAATAATCGGACGATTAGTTACCGTTTCCTAATACAAGCTTACCCTTCATTGCAGATCTCACAAACCATTTAGCTATTGATTCTTTGAAAGATTTATTTTTATGGAATTTAGCGCGTGATTTAATTTCACATCTGCGATGTGCCGCTGATGAAGATCTTTACTTTCATAAGCTACATCATGAGCGTGACACGCTTTATCAATAGCATTTATTGGATACTCACCTGGTTTTGGTTGGTCTTGATTGTCAAGTCTGATATCAAGTCGAGTTCCAGGGCCACAGTAATTATATTTTGGGAGGTGTTTTTCTCCTGGGTACTTAGCCCATGGTGTTTTTGGTAGTCTGGCTAACTGGGCGGCAATAACACCTCCTCGCTTTTTTTTTAAAACTGACTTGTCAGCGGGAATAAATTAAAAAATGTTTGTACCGCATCGTTCACACTTACCTGTAACTGCTGACCTGTTATTTTTTGTTGTAATAGTTGTTAGATCACTTGTGGGGGTACGCGCCCTGCATTTCACACAAAATAAATCCATATTATTTATTATATTTCTATAACATGGAGGTCACTGACTTTTCGGCGGTAAGAAAACGAGAACGAGTTAAACATCATGCTGCGCAACCAAATTCTATCCGAATGATTATCATAGGTCCGTCTGGATCTGGTAAAACGTAATTGTTACTTAATTTAATAATGAAGTGGATGACCTGCGACAAGTTGTATTTGGTAGCTCCGTCAGTTGATGATCACCGATGCTATGATGTACTTAAAGACTTTAATGAAAAGGCAAGAGCGTTAAATGAACGCGGTTATGATGTTATTGAATTTATCAGTGACATCATTGAAGCACTGTCTGTAGATGATATTGATGGGTTTATTAACAATTTAGTTGTGTACGATGATGTGATGTTGGATAAACAGGCAAACCCTGCTCGGTTATTTTCTCGAGGAATACATAAAAACACAGATGTGATTTATGTAACCCAGCGGTATGCACAGATACCAAAAGTGATCTAGGATAACTGTAATATTCTTGCTGTGTTTAACGGAGTTGATACACACACGCTGAAAAATATTCATCAAACCTGGTGTAGCTGTGATATGGATTATAATCTTTTAAAAGATTTATTTAGTTATGCTCAGTTATCGCCGCATGGTTTTATAACGATAAACTTGCATGACCCACGGTCACGATATCGAGTCGGTCTTGATACCATTTTTAATTAATAGCAGCAACGAGGGTGAAGTCTGATCCTTGGCACTCAGTCACCGCAATCCCTATTTTCTTTAAGATTTTCCATTCGAACCCTTTTTTGCGATTTCCAGGAAGGCCCTTTTTTTTTACGAATAACGAGTGAGTCAACTAGAGTCTGTTCGCCCTCCCTCTGGAATTATTTGTTATAATTTTATTTAACTATAGCAGCAGAGAGGGTGAAGGTCTCCTACTCGGCACTCAGTCACCGCAATTCGTTTTCGTTACGAATTTTTTTAACGATTTTCAGGAAGGTCATTTTTTTTACGAATAACGAGTGAGTCAATTAGAGTCTGTTCGCCCTCTCTGCTGCTCGTTTACCTGTAAATAATAATGTACTATACATAGTAACGTTATTCTATGTAATATATGGTACCTACATCATGTCATTTGCCTTTCAAGCTATTCTAAACTACGTTTTCACTGTTATTATGTGTTCATATCCGTTGTTGACCTTTTCGTATGCCTGCACATCAACTGTCCGCGTAAGGACCAGTAGCTAGATCAAGGATATATTTTAGTCTGGCTGCATTAGGGTAGGTATACATGGTGTATTTGTTGGTGCCTTTACTGTTACTGAATACTGAATATGGATAAAGCCTATATTGCAACAGTAATTATTAATTATTGAACTGCCTTACTACTGAGTGTGAGAATCGAAAAAAGCATCTTACTAATACATTTTGTATTTGCATGATACAAAGTGGAGGAAAAAAACCCAGTCATGGTGTATAACTACAAGAAACAACGCAGTCCAATTGTACCTATGTACACCATCCTTTGCTCAACTGACGGTGTTCTTGAGAAAAACGGGGGAGAAACAAGAGCAGCAAAGCAACAAATCAGAAAGATTGAAGATACACCAGGTAAGGCTTAGAACAACGCTTATAGGTATCACGCGATGTAGGTTTAAACATTCTGCTTTGGAACGTAAGCAAATCATAAAAGTGGCAGAAAATAAGTTACATCTGTGGACGTAAAATCCTTTATTAATATGTTTAAAATTGAGAAAAGAAATCGTATAACCTTGCATACGTAATGCTTATAACCATGCGCTAGTCATATGTAGTATTTTGAGCATAAAGATTACCATTGTTACACATCACTTATTAAGTTGCAATACGCCGATAGGTGCAGATACAACGAAGAATTTGAATGACGGTTATTTACCTAATTTCGGTGATTCATTATCCTATATAGCTAAATGTTGCCAAACAATTATAATGTTTAGTCCATCATGGGAGCAGTCATTGTTTACATCCTACCAAGCGATATGCTGTCCGAATGGTTAATTGATATGACATCATCCTGGCGCTGAGTCAAATTATCCTTGCACCATCCTTCAATGTATATTTGTAAACCTTCAAATCTCGATCCAAAACGTACACACATCCAGGCATATAAACAATATAGGATTAAATGATCATGGTTGTGTATTGATTGATGTGTAAATTTTACCTAATCACTCACAAAGTATATAAAGTCCGAAGGACTTTGTTAGCTTTGTGAGTCTGAGTGACTTAGTAACACTTTACACATCGATAAATAGCCAACCATGATCATTCAATCCTTATAATTCCAATTTCCTTCTTTTCTGTCATCATATCAGCAGATTACATCAACAAAGGATTCACTTTTAGGTATATCCAAGTTTTCTTTCATTAGTCTTTTCACGGCGACAGAATACATAGCCCCATCTTTGCCAAGCGTCGTCAATTCTTTCTTTGTAAAATAGGGTAGAGTGTCAGAGCGGGTCATGCCAGTGATCTAGGGAGCTTGTTACGATCATTTCAAAAAAAAAAAAAGAAAAAAGAAATTAGTTGATGATATTTAACCCAGGCTTTTTTTATTTTTAACATTAAGCTTGCGTATGGCTATGTTGTTATAGCATCCGTTATTCTTGCTTTGTACGCATTTAGATTTTTCAAAAGCAAAATCGTGTGTACATATAGTAACATCCCTTGCTCTTCAGATGGCCCTGACCTTTAATAACAGCTGATAGAACATATTGTCGAGGCACAATGTAATACATTCTGAAGATTAGCGTGTATATCCTGCCATATGCCCTCGTTGGCAAAAGGGTGACTGCTGAAGTGCAGGAATGACCGTGCAGTTACATTGTTTTAACTTCTAATTGGTGATTTTAATCAGGTGTTGCAAATTTTGGACATGGGTGGTGCTTGCTATTATGATGGTGTAAGGCGTCATTATAGACGAAGATTCAAATACAATTACCTGGGAATTGGGAATCAAATTTCGTGAAATTGACCCTTCCTAATTTCTTAAGAAGAGATTCTTTGGATAATTTAGGTATACATGTTTAGTCATTTGAGATATGAATAATTCTTTGTATTAGGTGTTTGGGTCGTGTTTTGTGGTACATTGGAATAAAGTACTAATCTTCGGCTTGGAGAGGCTTATTGATGAGTCAATCAAATGTGAAACAAGGAAAACCATGCAAGTGTGAAATTAGCGTTTCATTGTGTGTGCTCATTAGGTGATTAGGAGAATATAATTTGTAGTTTTTAGACGTTTACTAAATAATCAGTTGACAACGAATGTTGCCTTGAAGTCCTTGGAAATAAGGAAACAGTGGACTAAAAGTCAGACTCAAGCAGTTAGTGAGAACATTTGCGTGTAACAGTAATGTAAGCTTGATTTTTATTCCATTGTTTTTATCTACACGTGACGTTGATTTTAAATTCGGATGGTTGACAGTCTTCTTCTTCAAATCAGTTGAAAGCCCAAATGCCGCCGTTACGTGCAGAAAGTCCTATGTGCTAAATCATCTGAATAATACTAAATCTTGAAAGATGTTGGGCCTAAAAATCGTTGGGTTCCATTAAAACAATATAATACCGATGTTTCATCACATATTGAACTATGTAATTTCCCCCTCGATCTGAAACACCTGCCATTTTCCACGTGTACGAATTAATCCGATGTTGATTGGCAACATCCGTGCGTCAACCGATTACAGTCAAATGCTGGCAGACAAAATTTGATGATGTCTCTGGTGTAAACATAACAAGCTAACACCATACCATGTTAGACTGTCTTCAGCCCAAGTTCGTCCTTCAATGTATATTCCAGCGCCCCACCAATATTCATCTGAATCCTATTTTTATCTAATACACGATTTTTTTTCTCAGATCCGCTGAAAGAGCGGGCTTGCCTCTCTTCAGTTGTCTCTCGAATCAATTTGTGCGCCATGCGCGAATGTTGTTATTAGATTAGACACTAACGGAATTTGTCGAACATATCACATCACTACTTTTGGAGCACCTTGGAAAAAGATCGGAATTACGAGCGACTTCGTCGACTGAATTAAGGGGTGGTACCTCTTAATTCTAAACTGAATATTTGAACATCGTTTAAACCTAATATCTTGATTATTTCAAAGAACGGTTTATGTCAGATAAATTTTATTTTAATCAAATCATTTCCTTCCTTCCAAACTTTAGTTAGATTGGAAAAATTATGAAATTTATGATAAATGACGACATTGGGACTTTGAAGGAATTATGTCATCCCCCCCCCTTCCACTCAGTAAGTTTATAGTCAACCATGGTCGGCAGTGGCCAAAAATTTACGGAATTCGCTTGTTAGGTCTGCAAAGAATAAAATATAATTAGCCACAACTAACATCAAATTTTTTAAAAACAAAATTGCACAGTTTTACATCTGCGAAAATTACCCATTTTTACAGAACGGTTATGATTTATTTCTGATCATAACCCTATAATAAGTACCATAGATACGAATGAATATAAATTCTTTTAAACAATTAAACATTCCATAACATTATAATATATAATAGAAGGAACGCACAAAAATATTGCAAAAATATCGAGTCTAGATTGAACTTTATCGTGAAAATCTCAAACATTAACTGGTTCCTATACTTTATAGAAGTCTACGAACACAGACGATGCTTGCCTATAAGGAAAGACAGTCTTCTGATTCTCGATGAATGAACTGATTTTGCGTAAGCTTGCTTTCAATTTTGAACGTGGTAACACGACCAAATATGGACATTCTTCTAGATACTTGTGTTCATTCATTTCGAATCAGAACGAGGCTCTCGTCCTTTCCTACGGAGAATTCTGTTGCATCGGCTTATTCGTTTAAAAAAAAAAAAAACAATGCGCGAAGCTTACACATCCATTAGGAATTTAGGAAGTTGCCTGTTCAGCAGCTTCGCGCCAAGTCTAAAATTTTCTGACATTTCGATACAAGAGAAATTTATTTTATGGATTTTTGCACTTGCTCGTAAATGCGCAATCGTTATTAAAATAATATACAGTTGTCGTACAGAAATAGATCTCAATATATATATTAGTGGAAAATTACTTTCAATATAATTTAATGAAAAATTACTTTTATACAATTTAGAGAAAATTTCAATCTTAATACTGTAACGTCGCCCTCTTAACCTGAGGGGTGGTTAATTGGATTTGGCTGACGTTATCTAGAGGATGACCTCTCTCGATATTATAGCCCGGCGGGAGTGAAAGAAGAAAATAATTTCAATAGAGAACTGAGCGGTAATACTGGGAAGAAATAAAGCAATATGAGACCCTTTGACAAGACAATAACACATTTAATCAGAACAAATTAATAACAACAATTCTAATTCAAGTTAGATTATATCAATATAATTTAACAGGAGTGTCCAATTTGGATTTATTTCATCATCATAACGAGAGGTGAAAAGAGCGCAATGTCCACGATTGATTTGCATCCCTTTCCTCCATTGAACGTATATCAACGTCCTCCTAGTTCATCAACTTCCTAAGCTCTATGCTTTGCCCCTTAATGGACTTCCTGGTCCTTTTATTCTGATCTCGTCCTTCTTTTTTCTCGGACGTCTGTCTTCAGACTGTCCCGTCTCTCTCCCTGAAAGCTGTTCCTTAAAGGACAAAATATCCCTAAATTTCTGTATACCCCACCCTCTAAGACGTATATAAAATTTCCTCACGTTACTCAGAGCATGTTGGCTACCCAAACACTGCGTAAATTCTGACTTAGTACGGTAGGACATTGTCCTTGCTTCAAGCGGCAGGTCTTAAATTACCACGCGAGCGTCTATCGAATATTACCGTATTTCTATTACATATGCTACTACACGTTCGATTACTATTGCATGAAATTCACAAATTGTAACTCACAGCAATCCTTAGCCTACAAGATTATTCAAACATTACAAAATCTGATATAATCAGGTAAGTATCGTTAACTCACGATAATCTGTGTCGTCCTAACAAACAAAGGAAATTATTTCATATAAACCTATTAAATATTACACATATGAACGCATGCAATCAATTCTACCAATGAACTAATAGCTGTAATATTAAAAGGTAAATTGCATAACAATTTTAGCATCAACACGTTCCATGAAACTGAATAAAAATAAATTGCATAACAACTTTAGCATCAACACTTTCCATGAAATTGAATGCAATAAATTGCATAACAACTCTAGCATCAACACATTCCCATGAAATTGAATAAACGATAAATAATTTGGAAACCTAGTCACAGCAAACACAATCGCATAAAACAACTAATCAAATAATAGAATAGTACTTGAAACTAAAATTGCGTACCTTATTATTGTTCTCTTTCAGAACTTGTGCGTGGTAGGACTAAAACCTGTCTTTCTTTTTACAAAACAGCCACCTGGTCCCTTTCTTGTTTAACGTGGAAAGCACTATTCTCTTTAGGCTTCCATGCAGTCAAGACTATTTTCCTCTTTCAGGAAATTTCAGACTAAAGAATTCGACTAAGGTCGTCATTTTAAATTCTGATTGTTTCTAAAGTGTACGCATTAATTTATTCTGCCCAATCATAGGAAACCGTCCCTAATTCTTCCCAAAGAAAAATTCCTTTCATCGGATTTCGACAGCTGGGAATCTGTGGATGACGGTGCGTAACAATTTCCTTTTGAAAAATGATAAGTTGACATAGGTTCCTATAAAGCGGTTTAAGTTGGTAGCTCAAATGTTTACTTTCTAAGGAACAGCTCTGGTGGCCTAGTGGTTAGAGCGTCCGCCTCGTATGCGGGAGGTCGTGAGTTCGATCCGCGGCCAAGTCATACCAAAGACTTACAAAAATGATACTAACAGCTACCTCGCTTGGCGCTCAGCGTTAAGAGGTTAGTGTTAGGACTGGTCGGCCTGGTGTCAGGATGACGTGACTGGGTGGGACATCATGCTACATATCTGCGGCATGATGCCCCGGTGCTAGACATCACTATAAACTGTCACACTTCAGACCTCGTAGCGATATGACTGATTTTTTTTTAAAGCTATGTTAAAAGTCCAAGTCTCTCTCTCTCTCTCACACACATACACACACACACACACACACACACTTTCTAAGGACCGTGTCAAGAGACCCCGGTCAATTTCACCGAGATGGAATGCTGCCCCTTTGAAATTTACACTGACATGGGGGGGGGGGGGATGAACGAAGAAAGATTGAAGTGACCCTTCACAAAGACTCTTCTGGCTTAAATGCGAAAAAAAATGTAATGCTCAATGCATTCAACTTTAAAGTTCACTGCAATTCAGAATTCGACACTTCACAAATACTCTTACTCAAAGTTTCTCTCCTAATAGAGTTATTGTGTAGTCTAACTATCGAATAATAGTGATGCAACATTACTCAGATAACAAAAGGTAACATGTATGTAAATAAAGAAGGATTACATAATTTATCATGATTAGTTTTATGCAAGTAAAATGAGGGATAATCAATGTTGTCCAAACATACGCTACAAAGTTGTGCTCATGTTTCAAATAACATTTGTTAACCATTTCTTTGCATCAAATTTCTACTACTATTGAGAAAAAAGCGTGAATTCACTAATGTTTTTGATATGACTCATAACATTGTGTTTTGTTGTTGATTTTCACGTTATTTGTAACATTTCAGTACATGGAATCTGACATTGTGTAAACAAAAGAAATGTGATACTCATGTATATCAAACTTTTCAATTCATACCACGTCAGCATTGTATCTAATAACTTCATAAAAAATATTAAAACATAAATACGCGAAGTAAAATCAGTGAATGTTATGAATTTAAAAAGATTATTGAGCCACGAAAGACCACTTTGAATAAGTAAGATAGACATTGATCATATTAATTTCAAAATAATTCAAAAGTCGTATCTGTATTTGGTACAAACTATGTTTGGGTATTGACTTCAGTTTTTAAAACTTGTATTACCAAAATTTAGAGAGAAAACATTTCCAAATTAAATTTGTGTTGGGTCAATGTTGAAAAATATGACAAAAATAAAAAAGAAAAGATAGAAAAGTAAAATTATGCCTATCTTCTCTTTCGCGACAATATAGACAATACTCTTTTCATATACAATATCCATATTTAGGTATGATCATTTGCATACATAATTGATATTATATAAGCAATGAAACATTTGACTTATTCCATCAGCATTCAGTATGTCACCAATTTGTAAACTTGCACACAAACAAACTGGATGTAGGGTTCCAAATGTAAATGTTTCTAGAATGAGTTGCTGATATTTTTGTCGCTGTTTACTGCTTACTGTATCACCTGCTTACTGCTTACTGTCACCTGCTTACTGCATCATACATCAACAAATTGCTTTGTCAGAATTCTTGTTCTCGTGTCCAACTTTTCTTTTCATCCTTTTTACTTCAATTCACGTCAAAACTGTGACTTGTCTAACTTTATACTTCAACCAAAATAATTCAGATCTTCAAATGCTACTCTTTCTTCACGTTTTCACTAATTTCTACAGCTCTACTCTACAACACTACACACTACTCCCTCACTATAAAGTTGCTAATGGAAGCCATACAGGTGGACGATCTTACAGGTGAGGTTACGTTATACTACGTTATTGTACATATGGTATTACTATAAAATGGCATCCATGACTATAAACAACGTATTAAATAAAATGCATTTTACTGAGTTGTATTATTCTGAAGTGTCAAATAGTGGAGTACCATTAATTGTAAAATAAACCAACGCTAACAGTATGGAATCATATTTGCTATTGTCTAAAAAGCTGCCTAATTTGTTTTCATGAAACACGGTTATATATATTATGGGTTTGTCTTCCGTTGTCATTGTTGGTCCTGTGAGATAGTTAAATTCTGTTCTGAATATCACGAAACACGGTTATATATATTATGGGTTTGTCTCCTGTTGTCAGTGTTGGTCCTGTGAGATAGAGAGTTAAGTTCTGTTCTGAATATCTTGTCACCAAGTCTCCAAATATAGAGTAATTCCACTGACAATTTACTTGTGTAAGTGCGAATCGCAATTAACCCGCTATCATACTTTTGAGCATTAATAAGCTGTTGTCAAGTGTCATTCGAACTACTCATGTGTTTCAGTCGCTTACTTATGACCGAGGTTGTTCTCCATCAATCTCTGCATAAGACCAATGGATCTCAAGGGTATAAATACAAGTCATGTGCTGTGTTCCGGCAGACACATTCTGACCGGCAGCGATTAAACACGAGAAGTAGGCATAGAAGAGCCAATACAACTGCGGTATGCTTATTATACAGATCACAATATACTGCAACAGAATAAAACAATCCACACTATATAATATTCCAAATTATATTAAATACACGAACAATATATTCTTCATTGTTGAAGATTGACGATCCGGTAGAAGTAACCTTGCTATATGCTGCAGGAGAGCTATTTAACTGTTTGCAATCATCTATATTGACTCGAGTGACAAAACAATAATCTAGTATTTGTAGGTTACTGCATTTGTATGGGAAAATATGAACAAGTTTTTTGGATGGATATACTGCATGACCTTGGAAGTGCAGTATATCCATCCGAGAAAACGAGTTCATATTTTCCCATACAAATGCAGCAACCTTTTTATTATATGCTCATTTTCTTATTCTACCTAAGGCTTAATTATATAAACAAAACTACACCACAAGAAACAAAGTAACTAAATTTATGCCACATTCCAAACTAGATACACAGGCGCAGATTCATCAGAACACAACAACAACATTATTAATGTGCACTTAACTCCGTCCATATAAATTTGAACTTAGTCACGTGCTAGACATTACTTGCGATAGGAAAAATGGCGTTTTGGTCTACTTAAAATTGAAATTAGATTGATATTGTGAATGAATGCGCATTGCAACAACTTTTCCATTTAGTCGTGGAATGAATAGATTTTGATATATTTGGCGATTTCTGCTAAATTTCGTGATAATGACTGGATTTATCTGTGTCAGTTCTACATGAAGTACATCTGATTTCATCAGCAAGGGAGCAGCGTGTTGACATCTGCAAGTGTGTTTCTGTTCTGTCATTGAATGTTTGAAATCATAATGTGGGAAAAATATGAAGTCTTTCAATTACAATTATCAAAACGACGCTATGGAATATAATGTTTATTTCATTATGAGTGCAGTAAGGAGGATGTAATTGCACTTGGAATATAGTCGAAATTACAGTACAATTTCGAAATGTGGTCAAGCTTGAGAATTCATGACATGGCTCATGTAATTCGGATTTGCAGAACCATGAAAGTATATCTTGAGGAAATTCAGAATGTAAAACTGTAAGTATATATTTTGCTATTATTATTACCAGCTAAAGAAGACAGTTTATACCTTGTCAGTTGCATGTTATTTGTAGGGACCCAGCAATTTTATGACCTGTCTGGTGTCTATCGCTAGCTAAATCCGAAACATTGTCTCAAAAAAGGTAACGTGGCATGTGGCAAAGCAGCTGGTATGTGGAAGTCCACGAACTATCTGCTTTAGTTCATTCAGAAACAAATTTAATCAACCACAGCGTAAAGCGTCTACTACGTGAGTTTACATGGTTTGTTTATAAAGTAGTTTCTAATACACTATTGGGTACACGTGTCGTGCACGTGAGTGCAATATGAAGTGCACATGAGTGCAATATTGTAAAACACTGCACGATTCTGACAATGTAAAGTTATCGGAGAACCAAAATGAGCATATAATAAACTGTTATATCTTAATCCATACGGAAATTCCAATAGAAACATATATTAAAATGCCAGTACTGTTACTGTGGTAAATAACTCAACAGGTATAGAAGGGATCACTCATTGTAGTGTTCATACAGGAAGTATTCATTATCTACATGTTACATTGAAGTGACCTTTAGTTAGCTATAAAGAAGAAAAACAAATATAAACTTATTTTTAAGGTATCAACGCATTCTAGGATATAACTATTATACTAACTGGAAAAGCATCTGAATGGTGTCATTTTTCATGTGTTTTATAATTCAATTTGTTTCATAATGTACTCTTTCCTGAGAAATACATTGATCGTATTTTTGTGATTATTTTGTTATGTACGTTCTTTATTTCACATTCAGCCACACACGTCACCTACATTTATGTAAACAAAGAAGAATGTTAGGTGTTTTTATAAAGGGAAAGAACATATACAACATTTCATTGGGATCTATTTCATAATAATTTTGATTGGATTGCTACAACTGTATTCCTTATTTATTCTTGCACAGTTAATTTTTTTAATCATTATTAGCGTTTATTAAATTGCTGAAACTTAAATAGTTCTTCTGTTTTTTGATTACAATCCTAAGTTGATATCAAGTCAAAGCTGGCTTGGTGCTTAAGGAAAGCTCGGGACGTTTCAATGGAATATCTGGGTAAACATTATACTGAGACCTATTGGCATTGAATACAATGACAGAGATGAGGAAACACTATACTCAGAGCTATTGGTATTCAATACAATGACAGAGATGGGTAAACACTACTTAAAATTGTACATTTGTTGTACATTTTACCTCTTTTAAATACACATACCCTTACTACACCGCACTAAAGAGTCCACCTCACTCCACGAGAGGACAAAAGCTGCAGGTATTCAGGTGACAACAGTTGTTAAAGGAAAAACAATTTTTAAAGACATGGGGTTAATTTAGCTTCTTAAAGCAATACCCATTTGGAGAATTACAATTTGCCTTTTTGAAACTGATTGCCTTCTCTTATTATTGAGATTAGCAAATATATTTCTTTGCAAATTTACAACGCAAACAGGGTTAATCTCAATTGATACTCGGCCTACAATTTGCCCATAAAGTATAAAAGTAATAGACTTCTTAATCTCTTCTTATTGAATTTT
Source organism: Sinohyriopsis cumingii (assembly GCA_028554795.2). NCBI lineage: Eukaryota > Metazoa > Mollusca > Bivalvia > Unionida > Unionidae > Sinohyriopsis > Sinohyriopsis cumingii. The sequence goes on from CM068832.1 coordinate 96,857,601, forward strand.
TTTCTTCATAGCCCCTAATAGCTATTCACTCCCATATATGGTTGGCAAAAGAACTCCATATTGGGGATACCGGGGATACTGGGGAAGGCCATACATTGGTAGTATCTATGAGGACTCGCCCAAGGTAACTTTAACGTAAAAATTAATTGCTTTTTATGCCTCTGTATTTTTACTCATGCACACATATGTATGTATGTATGTATGTATGTATGTATGTATGTATGTATGTATACTTTGATAGCAAAAGCTTCCTGAGAGGTTTGAAATTTATTGGAATAAATGATTATAAAGCAGGGTCTATTCTGGAGATAGAAATAATATAGGCGAGATATGATGTAAACAAAGGTAGGACTGCATACAAAATTACGTATATTTGCAGTTAATTAAGTATTGACTGTATTATATATATATATATATATATATATATATATATATATATATATATATATATATATATATATATATATATAATTTCTTTACAAACATTAGTGTTTCCAGATCGTTGGAAATAAGAAAATACAGTAGTAGTTTGTAAAAATGCCTGTCTGAGTTCGAAACACGATGTTTCATCATAATAAGTTTATTTTGACAGTATGGTAACCGTGCTGTTATAACACCCCCGTGTGCTCGGAACGGCCACCCGACCTCACAAAATCCTTGACTACCGCTTTGGACGCCCTAATTTTGTTTAAACGCTGGAGGTGTGTATTAATTCCAAAAGTTGATCTTTTGATGCAGCACGTGCTGTGTTGTATAATGAGATCCTTATCGTATAATGTTCTTGATCATATAATTATTTTTGTTGCTCTGCCGTGAGTCAAGCCCTATCAGGCCCTGCACTATAACCTTAGAGTTAAATCAACAGAAATATCGATGTTTAAGAGGTAAGTGTTAATGATGGTATCCTGGAGATCCTTTCGGTTTTCGATGATGACATGTGTGATATACATAGTCTCGGACATATTATATCGTTATGATTGTGATAATTTTAATAACTTTTTAAAGTAAGCACTAGTCATGCATGATCCACGGTGCCTTCGAATGAGATCTGAATCGTACCTGATTTTAACAATGCCGTGTTTGGATAAATTATTTTTCGTTGTTCTGGTGTCAACAAAATTTGCATGCGCGCTATCCCGATCGCTTTTTGTTAAAGTGAATTCTAAACAAATATCCACGTTATTTCTGAACACGGTGGCGATCGCTTCGTCGAGCGTCGCATGATTTTGCAATATGACGTAGGTGATATAAGTGTCCTCCGACATATTTTTATTTTTATCATTACTATTAAAATAATAATAATGGATTTGCATCAACAGCTGAACGAATTCATGTCGAAGTATCACCTAAAACAAAAAAAACTCCTGAATGGTATGATCTGATGACGACAACGATCCCTGGGTCTGATTTAACATCAGTAATAGAATGGTGTCCTTTTTTATATTTTATATCGACTCGATCCTGGGCAAAAAAAAAATTATCCTCTAAAACTATTTCTGCGTCATTGCCCTTCTTGTGCTAGTCTTTATTTGAACCAGCACTCTGCAAATACATAAAAATATCTATTCGATCGTGGACAAATATTATCCTCTTAAACTATATCTGCGACATTGCCTTGCTTGTGGGGTCTTTATTTGAACAAGCACTCCGAAAATACGCGGTAATTATGTTTTAAAGTAAAATCATAGGATACGAAACTTGCATCTATGATATTCCTGGCTTTAGGTACTCGCCTGATGGTTACATCGTCGTGAAAGATGATTGTTTTTGTTAGAATTTAAATCCTTTTGTCTGACGCGCAGGAACCATGCCCCAACACTGTCCGGTCTCCTGGATCGCCTCCCAGGTACTCCCAAGTATTATTACACAATGCAGTTTTCCGCAAATGCTCTTTTAGCCAACTTGATTTTTCACCGCATTAGGATCAGCGCTTCCACAACCGTGTTTTTGGTTGTTACAAGGATTTTATGTTTTGGAAAGTATGATGATCGAGTGGATAACGGTAAAGCAGACGGAAGAACGTTATTGTTTTCGCTAAACCAAAAATTAGAATCCGATATGATTTTATATACCAAAGAATTTGAAACTCCAAAATATGACGAATTACAAATGATATGCTCCGAGAAAAACATCGCAGCTTACATATGCTTTAAGCTGATTGCGCTGCACAAATATTACTTGGAACGTAACGAAAATTATCGTCGTGTGAATGATTTCGCCGTTTCGAGGGCTCACGAAAAAAATGTGGGCAATTAAACAAGTGGAATGAAAATGCTTATAAATAGCAATGGTAAACTGGCTTGTACGCACCGTCTTTGACCAATATGAAGCGACCGAACATATTGACGTTTGTCATGTGAGAACGAAAAAATTTATTTGCATTAGGGATTACCAATACTGGTTATTCCCTTATTTGCGTGTGCGGTGAGGGAATCCAACGTGCGACTGTTATAATTACCATTTTGTATTCGAGACACATCAAGGAACCATCGCGGCCATTTTATATGGTAGATCATCTTAATGGAAACAAACTGGATAACCGCATTAAAATTTGGATTTAGTGAGGCAACGTGAAAATGTTCATCGTAGACGGGGCCCGGAAACATTTTTGTCCTGATCGCCATGTGATCGTCACTAACACCGAATCTAATGATGAAATTGAATTTTCATTCATAAACACAACGTCTAATGTTCATAATATTAACCCAAAAGAGTTATCAGGTCTGCACTGTCAAAATATCTAAACGTGAGACTTTCTTTCCGTTGAGCTTAATCCACAGAAATTTTTTGTCGTAGGATTTCTCAATGCGCGCCACGGATATCGGCTGTCTTTTTTGCTTCTAATTTAGGTTCTAGCCTTTTTAACATCGTTTGCATGACCAATCCACATTCTAATCAACTTAGCAAGAAAGGATTGGCTGTACCCCCAGTGGATACAGCACCTGCCGTCGTGATGGCAAGCGGAACTGCTGATAGTACCAGTAAACCTGGCGTTAATATCAGTAAGCGCGGTGGTAAGAGCGGTAATAAGACTTCAATTCTTTCCTGTCTTCCTGTGAAAGATTTTCGTCAATATGATTAAAATCTAACACGGTCTTCATATTGTACATTACCAATGACAATGTAGATTTTCGAAAATGATATAGGACAGCATCGGAATTTGATTTAGTTCGGTAATGTAGTTGCTAAGATTTAAATTTCTGTCCTCGATGATTCCTCTTAGGTCTGGGTCTGGTGTAGTGGGTACTACATGATCAAAAATGTTTTCTCGGATTTTATACCCCTCCGAGAGTAGATGCATATATCCGACTGTCCGCATTGGCACGTCAACTATTCTATATAATCCACAGCCGCCGAACTTTTTCTGGATGCACAGGTTTGGTTAACGTTTGTAACACTAGAATGTAATAAGCTTCAGCGATTTTTTATGCCTCCCGCTTATTCGGGTTGAATTTTTGCGCTGCTGCTTCGTCACCCCCCACTAGAACCAGATGTTTTATCACTCGCGTCATCATCTCCATAATCGTGTCCGCATCTCTTATTCTTATTGAAAAACAATTATCAACATTATCACATAATTTTTTATTACTTTGGAAATATTTTCATTTGACGACCTTATCCATGCAATCATGATCTTCGGGCGAATTTGCGTCGTCGCATGTATGCGGTCTTGACGATGGTGTCCCCAACATCCGGATGGATCTCCTGCATGATAATTTGAATAATTAGTTCGATATTTTTAGCGAGCCTAGCCGATTCTCGCTCGTTACAAAATTTAAATAGGGCAAAATATTTATCGATGGTCTCTCGTAATTGTTGATGCCGCATTTTTTCTCACAGAAACTAACGATATGGATTGGGCATCCTCGTGAAATTCGAAGTAAGCTCTGTTCAACGCTATTTTAACAAATTTAGCACGTGGTTAATAGTATCATATACTCCATTGGTTGTTTTTAACATGTGTTTAACGTTCCTGACGATACTTGTCGTCAAATAACAACTGGTAAAATTCGATAGCGATCCTGAATATTTCAGCTATATATATATTATACTAGGTCAAAAATCTACCAAAAACTCAATCCTGGATTTGATGGTTCAGCCGTCAGCACCGCGAGTGTAAAAGCGATGCATTTAATCTCTGAAATCGGCACCCGCTACTCGAGTAAATTTGTTCTGATCGCCTAGGAACATTTATAACGCATGTCGGACCTATTGTCCTAAATAATTCCGTTTAATCTCCACGTGAGAATTCACCATGAGTTGCTACGAGCTCACACCTGAAATTTCCAGATGGAGACGGACAAGGGGACTTGGATCTCTATTAAAAAATTGAAGACATTGGCTGTAACTTATTTGTTTCCGCTAGTCGACCAAATGATACGCAAAGACGAAAAAAGCCCTATTAGACGCTGAGTATTCGGATTATGCAGCTGAAAATCCGAAGCAATTGCCTGTGTTACCGGCCAGTATGGGGCTGTGACTGTTGTTTTTGATGCGGAGCTTGTGAGCGTATTGTTTTGCAGCCACTTCTGTGTCTATCATGGATGGGTATTCGGTGATCATGAATCTTGCTCCTAATGCCATAATCACGTTTCCCGTGATGATATCACCCGTTGTTTGAACAGCGTAATTTTCGATAACTCACCACGCTCGTGTAATAGACGTAGAAGTGGCATTTTGGCTCATGATGATTGACCCGGACATGGTACCGACCATTTTACTGAGTTTGTTGGCTAACGCGACTTCGACATGGCTCCACGAAGCGGCTTCTGAAGAGAAAGTCAGAACAACTATCATCCGATCATATTAATGTTTCCTGTCATTGATCCGCCTCTCCGGGCTAACTTGGTATTTGCTAACGTTTCCACGTGCGATAATCAAGCAGCGTAATCAGCCGAAGGAGGATAATGGTTTTGCAAACCGCTAATCATGTGATCTCCCATGCGTAAATCTCCAGCCATCGTGTTCAAGTGAGATTGATTTTTTTTTGTTGAGTTCTTCCTGGGGTAGGTGTAATTACCTCTTAACCCCACTAAAGTACTAAAGTATTGTAAGACATTATTTATAAAAAATGAACATCATTCATTTTTATCCTCGAGAAAAAGAATCACAAATATCATTTTTTGTTGCCCGATTTTCATGACATGATCACGAGTCCTACAGGCCGCGATAAAAATAATTTTCTGATGAACTCTTTAAATAACACGCTAAACTACGACCGCGTTACGATTTACACACTGACCCCAAACAGAAAAAAATACAAGACGCTATCGAAATTTAACGACACTTTCTGCAGTGATTGTGCACCACACTCCTAGGAAGACGATCCTGTTTGCACGATTACCGAGCGGACTGATGTGGTTCTGATCGAAGAACTTGACCAAACCTACCAGCAAAAATTTTCGTGTTTGACAGCATTAAGATTGACTGCGTTACTGTGACTAAAATTTGCGAGTATCTTTAGCTGTCGCGTAACAAACATTGCAACAGCATTTATTTTGATAGCAATCATATAATGACGTGCCAAAATACATCTGTAGAAACAAAGGCTGTTTTGTACTTTTTTTTTCGAATTAGATAATAATTGTGATATCATTCGAACTGATGTATAATTACCTAGAAAGATTTTAAAGAGTGTTATAACGCGGCCACCTCGGGTTCTAAACATTATTTAAAGACGTTTTGTGGTAATGCTGAAACTATTCCTGAAAATACCGGAAAGGTTTTGATGAAATTAACTTTTCTAGCATTCAGAAATGCAGTGTGTAAAACGCACCAAACATAAAACGCGCCATTCTCCCCATAGGATTTTATAAAACAAGAAATCTATCGCTGTCATTATAAAATCATTTTATTTGAAGAAAAAAAAATCCAAACGTCAGCGTGATGAAGAAAATTTGTAGATCAACGTGCAGCCTTGCGCCAGCATGTGTTCAAATAACAATGTCGTATCGTCGAGGGACATTATATTTTCTGTTGTTTTATGAAATTGTTTGGTCCTTATTGACCGATTGATTGTTTATCAACCGATTAGATCCTGATACAGCACTTGGTATTGCTTACGACTAAAGAAAAACATTTGTGTTTAGTAAATGATTCAAATTTTTCATGATTTCATCATTGATTTCTACTCCCACATTATCGACTTGTTTAGAAGTGATCAGCACTTTTAACCGTGACATGATTCAGCCGGAGTTTGGTAGTAGCGGAAATCGCCGCGGATCAAAGATCCGTCACAGATTTGGTATCCATGGTGGATACCGGATCCGGTTTTGGTGCCACTTGTGACAGGTTCGGGAACAAACCAAACGTCAAGGACACGAACTGGTGTGTATAACATTACGGATATCGCCGCATACATTTCCCCGTTGATGACCGCCAGAGGCCATAACGAGGTATATCAAAATCGAGCATAATTACTTGATGCTGCATACCAGGCTTACCCTTAGTGGATACTCTGTGAGATTTGATTTACCACGCTTGATCGGGTCTATGCTTAGTTTTCATACAAATGGAATACTTCTGACCGGTTTGCACGAAGAGAAACTTCCGAATAACACTACCGATGTTAACAGTTTGCTCATTACCTGTTCGATTGCTAAAGGATCTTTATCTTCAGATGGTGTTGCTTCGAACGTGATTTATTCGACGGCTGTTAATATGCCTCCTGGGTCGTTGATACTAATCTTTCTCAATCCTTTTATATATTATCCTTTCATTAACACGTATGCGGTTTCTGAAATTACGGCATGGTTTACAGACCAATCGGAAATGCTATGGATAACAAAAAAGATAGTATCACGCACTATTTATATCTGAGAAGAAAACATTACTTTCTTTTAAATGTTTAATACATATGGGTATAAAATGAAGCAATGACTCATTACACACCGTAATATCATCTGCAGATTTTTATCTACATTATTTTCCAAGGTCCAGTTGGTGTTGACAGCATTTGCGGATAAAGTCGCACCGATCTCTCTCAAAGTTTCAGAGGTTGGGGCGACATGTTCAGCTAGTGTGGCAGGGACAGTTGTAGGCCAAGACAGCGTGAGTAAGATTATGGGGAAACCCGGTGCACAACTTCCGAGTGTACATAGTACACTAAAGCAAGAAGCCGAATACGCCCGACCAAAAAAACCGAGAATAAACCTTCGGCAGAATCCGAACAGATTTTATCAGATTTTGAGAACAGTGTGAGTGTGCATAGCACACTGACACCGACACTTTCAGTCGACAGTCTCATGTCCGGATACGGTTTAAAAAGAATATGGTGATTTAGCAGAAATCACTGGTGTTTGCCGATGATTTCTGTGAAACCTTGGATGATTCTGCATCGTTATATCCCATTTTTCATTCCAATATCTCTAATCACCCCGAACGTCCCAGATATCATCCAGCCCATATCGAAATCCGATGAAAAGCAGCTCCTTCAGCGGATTAGACGTGTTACACCTTATTAATCTCTGACCGCCTCATGATATAAGACGTGCTTGGCGGAAAAATGAATGTGGTAGTGTGGAAATGCTGTCCAAAACATCTCAGTCGTACTGTATAAAACGATGCCAAGGCGAAAAAAAGTCTTCGCAACGGCGCAAGCGTTAATGTGGTAATGCAAGAGAGGATAACACCGTTACCACAGATGGTGTTACCTGCGGAAATGCAAGCCTTTCTGGCCGATCCAATAGCGGTGTTGCCCATGAGGGGACAGGTATTGCTTCAGCGATAGGTCCTTTCATCAGGACTTTAGGATATAAACCTTAACTGTGCAGCCGTAGCGTCGAGAGCAGACTTTCGTGGTAATGGTATTACCATTACGGCAACGGAGTTTCTCGTAGAAGAAGAATGATCATCACTTTGCCTACAGGTTATCATAACAAACGTAGAAATAAACCCTAAAAAATATCAGCGTTAGATGGAAACAGCGATGGTCTTTCCAATAATGCCGTACGTTTCTGTAGTCTTAATTTTGTCGGTGTCGCAAAAGAATGATATTGCGTGAGCAGCACAGTGTGAAAAAAACGGTTATTGACTAAACTAGATGCGGCTCCGGTAGCCTCTGCCCCTAATGGTCCTAATAAACTCATGCCCACTACGCACCAGATGACCTCGTTAACCAAAACAGATGTGGCTAAAAAAGGAATCATTCTCCTATTATCTTCAGTACAGTTATCCAAACAATGGAGTTTAATCGGATAGTTATTGGCCAGCATTGCTGAGTCGTTACTGTCTGGACTTTTAGTTTTGTTCTCGGTGGAAGATGACTCCAACTTCCTGGAACGGTAAGAGGCTGTGATAGTTGTATTTCCCTGAATCTTCAGACAAAAAACAGAGATGGGGGGTGGGTGGGTGGGGGGTTGACATTACCGTGGTCGCGGTAAAATCCTCTCTGATTTTGACATTGAAAAAATTTAGCTTCTACAATAAAAAATATCCGAGGAGTTTTTTCTTAAGATCTACTCCTGGATAAAATCTATGCCGTCGAAAGTTGCGTCATCAACATTCATCAATATTATGATGGAAATTAGACTTATTGGGTTGCTGTAGCAAACGATCCTGCATTAAAAGACGAAGAATACTTTGATTCGTTTGGTTTACCCCCTCTGAAAGATATGATCCGATATTTGGCAACAGTTGCATCAAAGTGAACTGTGTACAGTTCGCTTCAGATTTAGGACGTTGACGACAGCACGTGCTGTTGGTATTGCATTGGTTATATCCAAGAGAAGAACAGCGGAAAACGTATAGTGGAAGGAGTTTTGCCGCTTCCGAAACGGTATTAAATTTAATATCAAGATCACGGTACATACAAAATGTTGTCAAACAACAGTTCTTGGTGCTTAAGGTGCACGGCGAGGACGTGAAATATCGAGGAGGTGAAAGTAACAAAAAGAACGTAAAATATTTAGGTCTCAGTGTGTTGTTTGTGGTGCGAAGAAAGCTTGGGTGGTGTCTGTGTTTATGTAATTAATATAAGACATGCATGCTCATTGTAATCTAAACGGGAAGGATACCAGCAACTACGATATCAGGATAGAAAGAAACGTGTGTGTAGGAATTTCTGTAAAATGCTGCGGACGTAAAATCGGGGTGGGTGGGGGTGCTTTTGAGATTGACAAAATCATCGGCAAACGTCCTAGACCTAAAGGAAGCTGGACGTTACCCGGGCATAATTACACTGAACCGTGGAATCCTCTCAGTGAACATCTAGATGCAAATGATCAGCTGTTATCAGGTCAAGAGCCTTATCACAGCATAGACGCTATTGCTATGCGACACACTACTGTTAACGGGATCATCCAGACAATAAAGCCGGATGCGATAAAACTATGTTAAACGAATTACTGGATTTAAAACCCAAAAGTTTTAGAGAGCGAGTCGACCGCACGTTTGTACGGGGGAGAATAGCATCTAAACATAACTCAGTGTAGGCGCCAGTGATCCAAAGGAGCACCGAGCGCCCACTGTAAATCCTAGTGTACAGTTTGCGAAGGAGCTGCACAAGCCCGTGCGAAACATTTTCCCAGGCGAAAAGTTATTACTGCTGAGGTAGATAATATTTGGTCGGCGGATTTAGTCGACATGACATATTACAGTGTTTATAACGATAAGATGAAGTACTTGCTTACTATTATCGATGTGTTAAGCAAGTACGTTTAGATAAATCTTCTACAAAATGAAAAAGTGTCTCTATCGTAAAAGAATTAGACTGCATCGTCAGTGACAGAAATAACCGAAACCAGTAAAAATGTGGGTAGATCACATAATCAATGGACAATAAAGTAATTTTGAAAAATTATACACCCTCAAAGATACGGTAGGAGAGCCTGTCGAAGGTTTTTCTTTTTTTAGGAGCAAGAATTGAAAAAAAAACTGACCAGGAAATTTCCGGATAGAATATCTGTCGACTAAGGGAACAACAAAATCTTGTCAAATAGTTAGGTTATCCCGATAAATTTATTTCGTGGATCACGATGTCGGTGTTAAAGGTGTTAGCACCTTCGACGCTTGCATCTTAGGCGATAACGCCGGAGGTGTTTGCACCTTCTACACACTAAACTCATGAGATGCAAGCGCCTTGGAAATGATTTTATCGTAAGGTGCTAACAAGTTTTTGCCCGGTACAGGCCGGAATTTGGCAGTTGAGTCGGGTAACCCAATCATGTCAAAATACGTTTAAACACGTACTCGAATTTAATAAATGTCATGCCCTCGGAAGTTGTATGCATGTAATTTGGTTGAGCGGCAGACAAAACTGCTCTCGTTGTGGCGCGTTCAAAGTGAAACGTTTGAGCTTATTTCTGATATGATGAGCAGTGTAAACCGGGACATGACCTTTATGTTCCCAACAGGCAGCGGGCTCAGGCTCATCAGAAAAACTTATCTCGGGGGTGTAATTTAAACCATTATTTGATAACGCCATGATCTCATCAAAATATTTTAGCATATCTTCATCGACAGACTCTGACACCAATTTCACAAACCGGAAAGCTATGAGGATAAAAATTCTCCGCATTCATTGTTTATATAGTAGTTAGTTTATTTAATTGGTGAACAACTAATAATTAAAGAAAACCAGTACTGTATAAGCAATGTAGTTCAGACAGCGATTCAAGGCTTTTCTGGCTTCGATACGAGTTTATACGTTTTGTTTTAAGATCCTATTCCGATGACTGATATCGCTGTAAGGTCGGAAATAAGCATACGAAGAAGTTTAGCGGCTGAGTTGGAGGAACAACGCAGCATTAAATTTAACGTGATCGTGCAGGTGCTCATTAGGAAATTGAAGATGACGAAGTCTAATTTTGCTACACGGTTACAAGCTCATTTTAAATCGGCAGATGTTGATACGAAATCTCTCGATGAAAATTGGCTGAGGATATCGAGAAATTTCAGCGGAACGGATCCGGTAGATTATGGGGGGGGGGGAGGTGTCACAGGATTCCTCGCTAATACGGCCAAGTATAATCTGCTCAAAGTCGCTCATGGTTGCCATAACCTATCGTAACGGCGAGCCAAAGTTTTATTAACGTCTAAAATAATGACATCAATGTTTCAGGTGGTCGGCATTATCCGCACTTTATCCCACAGTGAGAAATCCGTATCGGTTTAATCATTATAAAACATATCAAAAGAAGCTCGATTTTACAGGAATCAAATTTTCCGTACAAATCAATGACATTTGAAAATTTGAAACAAAAATTCGCATCGGAATTAATTTATTAGGGCATAATGGCAGCATTTACCCTCTCTGGTTGGTTGGCGGGGATTACGATAGTTGTATCGACCTTTAATACGTTCAGTGATGACAAGGACGGTCATTATTGCTGGATTTAAAAAAAATCACAGATTGCTGCAGAAACAAACCAGTAAAAGCGAGCGTAAAAGTTATGATTGCAAAAAGTGTTTGACCTGGTTTAGCAAAAAAGACCTTCAAAATCATGGGTGAGATTTTGTTCATGATATGGTGATGAAACTCCCCAAGGAGAAAAATATTAAAAAATAACGTTTTAAAAATTGCACTGCCAAATGAGGATTCTTGTTGTAGTTTATGCGGATTTCGAAGCACTGATCATGTCAGATTCTCATCACGGCAGGACCTCTGACCATTCGTACACGATCGCATATCAAGTACATGTGCCTTGTAGTTTTGCGTACAAAATCATGAGCTTCAACAAAACTTATAATTCCAAGGTGAAACTATATCGGGGCCTGATTGCGTTGAGAAGTTGGTGAGGAATTTATTGGCGGAAGTAGATAAAATAGACACTATCTTACCGAAACTATCTTATCAAATGATTTTTACCAAGCAGGACAAGATCGACTTTGATAACACTGTGGATTGTTCGATCTGCGGAAATTATTAGACCTGGATCGAGTTCAGGATCGTTGTCGTTACATATGCAGATACCGGGGAGCTTAGCATCATGCGTGTAATTTACATTTTATTTAATAAAAAACCTGTCATGTGTTCCTGTGATGATGCACAATTTGCGCAGATACGATTCGCTCCTGATTGTGAAATCTTTTGGCAAATTTAAAAAAAAATTAAATACATCCCCAACAACATGGAAAAGTACATGTTATTCTCCATAAGCATATTAAGATTTATGGATAGTTTTCAGTTGATGGTGGCGGCGTTGGACGATCTCATCAAAACACAAAACAATTTAGGCATACCAAAGAAATATATGGGGATCATATCGAGCATGTTACGCATAAGGGGGTTTAATGGTAAGAACTTTTGAGATATTGGAGCAAATTCGAGCAAAAATCGTTACCACCTAAAGACGCATTTAATAGTGCTCTTTCAGACTAAAGCATTACCGAGGCGGATTACGCACATGCGTTAAAAATGTGGGATGTGTTTGAGATGACCAATATTGGAGGATATCATGATTTGTATTTGATGGACGTGTTAGTGCTCGCTGATGTCTTCAAAAATTTCCGGGATATGTGTCTAAATTATTATGGTATAGATCCTTGCTGCTATTATTCCTTATCAGGGTTATCGTGGGATGCCGCACTAAAAGTCAGCAGGACCACGTTAGATTTGTTTACAGAAGTCGAAAAGTTCAATTTTGTCGAAAATGGAATTCGAGGAGGGATCAGCGTTATTACCAGAGATATTCGTTAACCAGCAACAAATATTTACCCGATTACGATCCTAACGAGGAATCCAAATATATCATTTACTTTTTTCTCATAACCTTTATGGCTGGTCAATGTCATAGCCGATGCCAGTTAGAAATTTCTTGTTGACGAGTCCGGAAAAATGTACTTATGCTCAATAGCGATAATGACACATGGTATTTCCTCAAAGTCGATTTACTTTATCCTCAAAAAACTCCACAAGCAGCATAATGATTACCCACTAGTGACGGAAAGTTTAGTGGTGGCTGAGGATATGATGAGCCCTCATAAGCTCCAACTAAAACCGCATTAGAATGTGTCGGAAAAGTTCCTTAGTTTAGTACTTAATGTAATGAGAAAAGAATCAGCACGAGATTCATTACTAAAATCTCAGGCAGGGCATCAGATTTGGAGTCGAATTGGTGAGGATTCATCGTGTTCTCAAATTTGATCAGCGAAAATGGTTAGAAACTTATATCAGTTTTAACACTTCAAAAGGGACGTTAGCCACGAGCGATGTTGAGAAAGATTTTTTTTTTTAAAGCTGATGAAAAACCATGGTAAATGTTCAAAAACGAGTGAATGTCGAACTGGTTAATAATGTTATATAGAGAAATAAATTAGTAGCTGATCCCACGTCAGCATGAACATCTGAAACGAAAATTTAGTGACGATCCAAAGGAAGAAAATCATCGAGCTGGTGAAGAGCAAACCCATTTGCTGCGGTTTTGTGGTATTAGATTTATCAGAAATGCTCATGTATGGTTTTCATTACGGGCATATCAAATCGCGATACGACAACAATGCTATATTGTTGTTTACAGACACAGACAGTTTATGTTACAATATTTAAACCGAGAATGTGTACTATGATATGTTTTTGGACAAATATTTATTCATTTTTTCGGATTATCATAAAAAGATTGCAACGCAAAGGTTATTGGAAAATTTAAGGATGAGACTAACTCAGTGCCAATAGATGAATTTGTCCGATTACGGAGTAAAACATATTCAGTCAAATTAGTAGAAGGCGATGTCAAAAACGAGCCAAAGGAATAATAAAAATATTGATCAGTACTTGGAATTAAAATGTTTTCTCAAATGAATACGATCAGATTGAATTGTCCTAAATTATTTATATACTCGCTTATTAAAGTGGGATTGTCATGTTAAGATTACAAACGACAGGATGGCATTATCACTTTGGCGTATGGCCATGCAGATATAAGAGAAGATGATAAAGACAATTTGCTTCATGATCTCGGATTGATGTAAACAAAATTAAGGGACTAAAGCGGTAGTCTGCGATTTGGGGGGCTTCACCGGTCAGAGCACAAGGGGTGTTATGATGGACGCTTACCATACTGTCAAAATAAACCTAGTATGATGAATTATCATGATTTGTGCTCGGACCGGCATTTTTAGAAACTGTTTGTAGTTCCTAAGAAATTTTCCAAAGCCACTGTGCCAACCTATCATCCTTTATTTTTGCTTTGCATGTTAGATAATTTCTTTTTATAGAAATGTGAATAAAGTATTTACCAGAATATTGTGTAGCATTATATAATTTCTCATAATTAGTCAGGTTTTTCTCTTGTTGTTTCAACAACACATCAATTGACAGACACATAAATATAATTTATTTTCAGAAGACCAAGGCAAAAGGTTTGGATCATCTTCTTTGATATTGTGTGTTTTTTTTGTTGTTACATATGTAAAAAATATTTCTTCCGATTTTAGGTCACCTTTTTCCCATTTTATATTTGTGCAAGGTATATTTGTAACATTTTTGAAAAAGTGCAAAACATGTATCTTCTGAAGAAAAAATACCTATATATATATATATATCGAATCAAAACAAATGTTAGACTAAATCAAACAGTTTAATAAATTGTACAATAGGATCGTAGATACGTTTTGTTGAAATCAGTTCCTAAAATGTTTTCCAGTAATATTATTAGTGTAGATTTTTTTTATAGGTCTGCTGAGGATAAAAATAAGTCTCTCTGATGAATGTTGCAACTTGGAAGGAAAAATTTGAAAAATTTATTGCCCACTCCTTGAGGCCAGTGGATGTAATCTGACCATTTACACTCCTTGAGGCCTGTGGATGTAATCTGACCATTTACACTCCTTGAGGCCAGTGGATATAATCTGACCATTTACAGTCCTTGAGGCCAGTGGATGTAATCTGACCAGTTATACTCCTTGAGGCCAGTGGATGTAATCTGACCATTTACGGTCCTTGAGGCCAGTGGATGTAATCTGACCATTTACACTCCTTGAAGCCTGTGGATGTAATCTGACCATTTACAGTCCTTGAGGCCAGTGGATGTAATCTGACCATATACAGTCCTTGAGGCCAGTGGATGTAATCTGACCATTTACACTCCTTGAGGCCTGTGGATGTAATCTGACCATTTACACTCCTTGAGGCCAGTGGATATAATCTGACCATTTACAGTCCTTGAGGCCAGTGGATGTAATCTGACCAGTTATACTCCTTGAGGCCAGTGGATGTAATCTGACCATTTACGGTCCTTGAGGCCAGTGGATGTAATCTGACCATTTACACTCCTTGAAGCCTGTGGATGTAATCTGACCATTTACAGTCCTTGAGGCCAGTGGATGTAATCTGACCATATACAGTCCTTGAGGCCAGTGGATGTAATCTGACCATTTACAGTCCTTGAGGCCAGTGGATGTAATCTGACCATTTACAGTCCTTGAGGCCAGTGGATGTAATCTGACCATTTACACTCATTGAGGCCAGTGGATGTAATCTGATCATTTACAGTCCTTGAGGCCAGTGGATGTAATCTGACCATTTACAGTCCTTGAGGCCAGTGGATGTAATCTGACCATTTACAGTCCTTGAGGCCAGTGGAAGTAATCTGACCATTTACAGTCCTTGAGGCCAGTATATCTAATCTGACCATTTACAGTCCTTGAGGCCAGTGGATGTAATCTGACCATTTACACTCCTTGAGCCAGTGGATGCAATCTAACCATTTACACTCCTTGACGCCAGTGGATGCAATCTGACCATTTACAGTCCTTGAGGCCAGTGGATGCAATCTGACCATTTACAGTCCTTGAGGCCAGTGTATGTAATCTTACCATTTACACTCCTTGAGGCCAGTGGATGTAATCTGACCATTTACAGTCCTTGAGGCCAGTGGATGTAATCTGACCATTTACACTCCTTGAGGCCAGTATATGTAATCTGACCATTGACAGTCCTTGAGGCCAGTATATGTAATCTGACCATTTACAGTCCTTGAGGCCAGTATATGTAATCTGACCATTTACAGTCCTTGAGGCCAGTATATGTAATCTGACCATTTACAGTCCTTGAGGCCAGTATATCTAATCTGACCATTTACAGTCCTTGATGCCAGTATATGTAATCTGACCATTTACAGTCCTTGAGGCCAGTATATGTAATCTGACCATTTACAGTCCTTGAGGCCAGTATATGTAATCTGACCATTTACAGTCCTTGAGGCCAGTGTATGTAATCTGACCATTTACAGTCCTTGAGGCCAGTGTATGTAATCTTACCATTTACAGTCCTTGAGGCCAGTGGATGTAATCTGACCATTTACAGTCCTTGAGGCCAGCGGATGTAATCTGACCATTTACACTCCTTGAGGCAAGCGGATGTAATCTGACCATTTACACTCCTTGAGGCCAGTGGATATAATTTGACCATTTACAGTCCTTGAGGCCAGTGGATGTAATCTGACCATTTACAGAGTTTCAGCATGTGATATGTCATAGTCAAATTTAGAAATGTGTGTACTTATGTAGAGTCCATACATTCCTTGTCATTAAGAAGTAAAATCAAGTTCTCGCCAATTTTTATTTGAAGGCAGTTTGACGTCTTTTCCAATTCTGTATCTCACTGGCCGTGTGTTTCTATTATGTGCAGGCACCAGCTCCTGGAACCTACTACACCACAGAGCCTGACGTATTCAAGAAAAAGGCGCCACACTACAGTATGACAAGCAGGAATTACATGCCGCGTTACGACAACTGGACGCCTGGACCTGGCACTAACTCTCCAGACTATGTACGATTATATGCCAAGTTTTCAAACCATAATCATCACATACATAAACTTACACATGGATCTCTTTTGAGTATTGTACTTCAGACAGGTTTTATTTTGACTACTAATTTTTATCGATTCTATAGTTACTGTGACCATTGACTTTGAAGATCCTGACGGAAGTCTGTGCCATATAAATGGCATTCAGAGTAAACAGGATAAAGTAAATTATAACCAGTGTTGGAATTGAGATATTGACTTCTTTTGAATTTAAAAATATTCAAAATTCAGACATTAGCTTTCTGCATTTTTGTTAGTTTTAATGGGACTTTTAACATGTTATTAGCCATATTATGCCGAGGCAACAGCAGCTCAGTGCTTTTCCCCAGGAAACACCAATTCAGCCGATCAACGCTGGCCTGGCAGATATCGAACTCACAACCCTTACATAATTAGTATGATTCTCTACCAGCAGAGCTACTATGACTCCCCACATACGATTTAAACAGACTTTAATTATTTAGTTAATTTAAAATCTACTTTAAGCTCATCTGGCTGATTGGCAAATGTGTTTATGGTACATAATCAAGTGTTTATCTGTCATGCATAATGTTAATAAATACAGTGTGTATCGTATGGTATGCATCACGTGACTGTCAGCAATTGCTTTCTAACCCCATTGGTTTAGTGCAGTATTCATACGATGCTAAACCTATACATGTATTTGAAGATAAACACACCCACCCTACACCCATATTTACAAACATTTGACAAATATTTAGGAACAATACTTTAGTCTGCTAATAAATACACCCTATACCTTTTGACAAATGAATTCAGCTTGCTCCCTGGTTGTATTATGGTAGAAATACTACTATCAATCTGTGACATTAATGTCACCAACAAAGGTCTTAAAATTAAGTCGGACGCAAGACATTTGTATAGTAAGTTTAAAGTCAGCCTTATGTTTCAGCCCATCAGATCTTAGGGGTCTGACTAACCTGTCATAATGATGAGAGTCTGACTGACCTATCAGAATGATGGGAGTCTGACTGACTTGTCATAATGATGGAGGTCTGACTAACCTGTCAGAATGATGGGGGTCTGACTGACCTGTCAGAATGATGGGAGTCTGACTAACCTGTCATAATGATGGGGATCTTGCTGACCTGTCAGAATGGTGTGAGTCTGATTGACCTGTCAGAATGTCGTAGGTCTGACTAAGCTCTCATGATGACGGGAGTCCTATTGACCTGTCAGAATGATGGGCGTCTTATTGATCTGTCAGAATGATGGGAGTCTGATTGACCTAGCAGATAACTTTGTAATTGTTAATTTTTTTAAATTTAAAATGTCATAAGGGTATTTTCAGACAATAGTAATGCATACATTGCGAATATTCAGTAAGACATTTCAATGACAGGGGAAGCTGGTGTGCTTTGTGCTATTTCAAGTACATTTCCCCAATACATATAATCAGTTTTATAAGCTATCTGCTTCAGATAACACGTGGTCTTCTTCATAAAAGTGACCAGACCCGAATGTAAACCCAGACTGATAAAAGGCATATAGGTCTAGCATGAGGCGCCGTAGCGGACAAAAGGTTGTCCAATGAGAAAGTTGCAGTTGAAATTTCGATGTCGTATGTCGTGAAATCTAGTATCACGTGTTGGATCAAATTGCATGTCCTTAAAGTTCCATTTTCTATATCGAGATGTTAGATTTTATATGTTGAATTATACAGTGGTGGTTTAAAGTTCTATTTCCTCCGTCGACGTTTTACAGTGTAATATTTTGAAACTTCAATATCATATGTCGAGAATCCCTCATTCATAAGTTGTATGCAACTGTTTGTGATGAAAGTTCCATTTCATATGGCGAATATTTAGATTTCCTTTGTTGAATTTCACAGCAACGAGAAGTCTCCTTGTTTAAAAATAACACGGTCCGTAGACGAGAGCGACCTCTAGGGAAGAAATTCATAGTACTTCTCGACCTGTAAATGATAACTTTGAAACTGTAAGTGCATGAAATGTAATGGCGCCTCATTATTGAATACACGAATGATGTATCTTAATACACGACATTGTTGTAATGTTACTTTTAACACCAACACATCATTTCACCATATATAAATAACAATGCTGATAAGCACAATTAAATATCCAATCACTGCTGTGTAATTCAACATATGCGGTCTAAAAACTCAACATACGAAATGAAACTTTAATCACAATAAATGTGATTCAACATGTTAAATTGAAGCTCTTGAACATATGAAATGGAACTTTCAGCATAAACTCTTTGAAACAATACGTACATTAGGAATTCTCGACAGATGACATTGAAATTTCAACCACCGCCTGTAATTCAAACGACACAATCTGAAACCTCGACATAGAAAATATAACTATCAACCACTACTGTTTAATTCAACAGATACAATCTAAAATCTCGACCTAGAAAATTGAACTGTAAGGACAAGAATTTTTTGATGGAACACGTGAAATTGGAATTCTGGACATAGGACATTAAAATTTCAACGGCAGCGTTCTGATTGGACCAGCTTTTGTCCGCTATGGCTCCTAATAGTCTAGGGTCACTTCCCCCATGTTGCTATATTTGTATCGCGGAATCTTTATCAGGCTCTCATTCGACCTAGATCTCTCGGAGTCTCGAGAAAGTCCGGTTGAAATAGATTCGACTTTTACTAGATCATAGTAAGGTCAAGATCTTAAGGATCACACTGTGACTAATTACTCAACAACGGATCTGATCGCATTTTAGTATAAACCACCAGGGATGATAACCCTGTTGACCGCTATTCACTAGGCCTAAAATAATACGTGTTTCCGGTTTCATGCTAAACAAAATGGAGTGATTCTGTCAGAACATGATTTTCTATTTACTTATTTTCCACCCTGTATTTACAGAGAGTTAACCACGGTTGTGTTACTTAGTATTATTCCACTGAGAAACGATAATTTTAGTAATATTCAACGATGGGATCTTATACGATAATTAGAGATATACTCCCTCTAAACTTACGTAAATAATTTGCATTTTTCTGATGTAACTTCCTGTGAATTTGAAGCTGAGTACAATTAGCCTAAGTAACTCATTAGTAGCCATTGCGTCAATTTCTAGCAGACGCTTAAAATAATGGGAAACGTAATTTGCGTCTTAGTGCCTGCTATGATGCACCAAAGATGAACAGTAGTCTAGAACCTTAGACTTTTTTTTCCGGATAAGCGAGTTTTGGAATTTTCCCTTGGACAATTAATCATTCGCCAGACTATTCCTACAATGTAAGACATATCACATGTTTATTTTGTTTTAGTGCTATGTTTTACTACCCAAATAACGGCATTGTATAGCGTGTTCTGATGACGGTTGACATCGGAACAGTAGTCAAAGTTTCAGGAATATCTCACACACTTGGCAGCCCATATCAACACTCTCCCACAAATTGATATGTAATTAATATACTTACTGTACTGTTTTTATCCTGGTGGAATCAAAATCTGAGACTAGCGAATTAACGCATTTTCATGTTCCGTTGACATACATTTGAATTTGTTGAAATGCGACGGTAGTCGAGGTAGGTTCATGTCATGTGCGGATATGTTTCTTGAACGAAACGAAACGTTGTATACAGTTACAATAGGCATAATATATTTTTATTCGTTTCGTTAAAGAATAATATTTCTACTAAACCCGATTTCGGCATTCTCGGCTTTCATCGCTTTCCAGCAAACTGAAATATAGGCCAACGAAACTTAAAAACAGGTTCATTTCTTTTGTGATAATTTGAATTTATTAGAGAAAAGACATCAGGGTAAGTAAAGTCTGACTAAAACAATATGACTTTACTTTGTAGAAAAGCGTCGCTATTTTAGTTGCCAGTTGTGTGAGATATTCCTGAAAATTTGAGTTTCGTTGCGATGTTAGCTGACATCAAAACACGCTACACAGCGCCGTTAGTTAGGCTGTAAGACCCAGACGCCCAAATCATAAATATCAACGTCGAGGTCTTACATGTAGGACTATCGCCTTACAAGTGATAACCATACATACTCATTAGAATAATACATCATACAAAATCACATTTCACAATAATGCCAATATGAACTAGTATTAACGCTATGTAAATCCTGAAAAGTTCATATTAATTCAAAACCAAAAGAATAAAAAAGCGAACAACAAGTTTTAAACGTTATGCCTAATTATATATCTGAATAAGACTAGCTGGTTAATCCGTATTAATCCTGCTTCAATGAATTAATAATGCATGACAAAGGTCAGGTTCAATGCGAAAACCTTATTATCACTCGTGACCTAGATTTGTATATGCAGGACCTTTCCAAATCTGTTTGTCTAAGTGATATTTAATATATATTGAATATCGCATGCTTAATCAGAGAACCTTCATGTTTTAGAATGGTTGCAATGTGTCTTATGTTGATTAAATTCTTACAGATACAAAATATTAGTGTATGACTACACTGAATCTGTCGACAGGATTTTATAATATGATTTTTACTCAGTAAAGAGACTGTGCATTCTGGATTTTCATATGATATTTACTCAGCAAAGAGACCCTGTGCATTCTGGATTCTCATGATATGACTTTTACTCAGCAAAGAGACCCTGTGCATTCTGCAACCAGAATAAAACAATCTTACAGAAATTTCAAAGATTTTGATGGAAATGACTTTGTGAATGATTTAGAAAATACTAAGTTGCTGTATCGTCTACAAAATAAAGAATTGGAAAAAAATCCTGGTAAATGTTATAGACAATCAATCGTCAATAAAACGTACAAATCCAAGAAGGAAATATTTACCCTATATGAAGAGGGAATTAAGAAAAGCTATATACGTTAAGCATAAAATAGTTGCCAAATACACTCGGCACTGATTGCGCAAAGCATAAGAAAATTATAGAAATCAGAGAAATTTGGTGAACAAATTAAAAAACAAATCTCTGAGAACATAATTTTTAGAAAGATGTGGTGGGTGCGTTAAATCTAAGAAATTATTGTCAACTATAAAGCCTTATTTTTCTAATAAATGTTATATCGAGATAAGATCATTCTTGTTGAAAATACAAAATTGTAAACAATATCACGGGAATGTGTGAAATTGTCAATAACTTTGTTTTATATAAATATGGTATTAGACATTGGTAAAGATGTTTAAATCTGAAAAAGATGTAAGAGAACTGACTGAAGAGTAACAGTTGTGAAGTTAGAACACGCGCAACCGTGCTGAGAAAACGCTTGTCGTAAATGGCGGAAATTTTAACGTTATAAGGGGCTTCATCATTCGAGAATAAATCGAATTCATGCTGTTCGCATAGATAGAAAAAATAACGGAATTATATATTCAGGTTCGTGTGGAATATCTTTAAATTTCTTAAAGTAGTTTTCATTAATACAAGCTTAGATACAACAGGGGACATAAAGAAAACAGCTACATGCATCATTGGATGCAAGAAAACAATGTATATTGTAGGTTAGTGGTTTCGTGGTGATTTTCGTGCATCTTCTATAGGAGCAGTAAGCTGTATCTTAAAGTCCACTTCAAATAATTGTCATTACTTTTAGATGGGAAGAAAAAAAATGTTATATTTTGTTCTTGCGTGTACGACGCACATCTGACATATTTACATCATTGTTTCATAAATATAAATAAGAACAATTATGCTTTCACCTTGGAATTGTGTTATAGCGCTCCAATTTAATCAAACGACGAAACCATAAACTCCTATAGTAAAACCATCGCAAAAAGGTGCATTTGTGAAAAAAGAAAAGAAAAGACATCAATGTTGATAAAGCTTTGAAAATTTTGGCGATAAAAATATATTCTATGGTAAGTAACCAATGTACATAGCTGTATGATTCTATGACGATGAAAACATCACTCTGAACAAGATATTGAAAAGAAGTGGGCCAATGAAAGACAACTGTGAGAAACTCTAATGTGATCAATTGCAACATCACTGCTGCTTGAGTGCTTAGATCCAGTATTGCCTTCACTAACTGATGTTATTAATACCTCTCTCTCATCTGGGGAATTCCCATCATTTTTCAAAACTGCCATTGTAAAGCCTCTGCTGAAGAAACCAACACTAGACCATAACGATTTAAAGAACTACCGCCCAGTTTCTAATCTCCCATTGATATAAAAAATCTTAGAAAAGGTTGTTCTATCCCAGCTTGTATCTCATCTAAATTCAAACAGTCTTTTTAGCAATGTACAATCTGCATATCGCCCTTGCCACAGTACTGAAACTACTCTTCTAAAAGTAGTTAATGACATTCTCTCTGCGTTGGATAGCGGAAAGATTACAGTCCTCACCCTCCTTGATTTGTCTGCAGCATTTGACACAATGGACCATGACATATTACTTCACCGTCTCCAGCATGTATTTGGAATTCATAACACAGCCTTACTGTGGTTCAAGTCCTACTTGTTGAACAGGACACAAATTGTAACTGCAAATGGAATTCACTCCAGCCCAGTTGATCTATGTTGTGGTGTTCCACAGGGGTCTGTTTTCGGACCTGTTCTCTTCATTCTGTACACTCAGTTGCTCTCAAGTGTCATAGATCATCATCCAGTGTCTCACCAGTTGTACGCTGATGACACCCAAATATACAAATCTAGCCACCCAATTGAAGTTGATGCTACCATCCAAGGTGTAGAGAGGTGCATTTCTGATGTGAAATCATGGATGACTTGTAACAAGCTGCAGATGAATGATGATAAAACTGAGACCATTCTGATCACAACATAAAGACTTTCTCATTCACATCCTTTACCTCAAACAATAAATATCAGCAACACCAACATCAAATTCAGACAATCAGTACGAAACCTAGGTGTTACTCTGGACAGAACTCTCACATAGCACCAACATGTCATGAACATATGCAAGGCTGCATATCTTGAGCTGAGACGCATCAGCTCAATTCGCAAATATCTTTCAGTTGATGCCACTAAAACACTTGTGTGTTCATTAGTACTTTCAAAGACTGGACTATTGTAACTCAATTCTGTCTGGTTCATCTCAATATCTACTCCAGAAACTTCAAAAAGTTCAAAACACAGCTGCTCGGATCATACTTAGAGTACCACGATCAGAGCACACCTCCCCGCTGCTCTGTACCCTACACTGGCTATCCATTCGATCCAGAATCAAACACAAAATTTGTTCTCTGTGCTACGTTTCACTGTCGGACTCCAGTCCAACATACCTATCCGACCTCACCCATGTGTACACACCAGCAAGATACTTACGCTCCTCTTCTGACAATCGTATACTCATTATTCCCGCTATGAAAACAAAGTCATATGGACAGCGTTCTTTTGCATACCAAAGCTCAGGAATATGGAATGAATTGCCCACTGAACTTAGACACAAAGACACAGTGATCACATTCAAGAGGGCCCTCAAGACTCACTTATTTCGAGTGCAGGAACAAACTTAAAGACTGGATAATGTTTCCTACCTGAAATATTCTCAGCATGTTTTTTAATGTTTCTAATTTCATGGTGTTTGTTTTTGTAATCATATCATTATGTTTTTTTTTTGTCTTATAGGTGTTGTCTAATGTTGTAAAGCGCTTAGAGCTTCTAAAGATTAGGCGCTATACAAAGTCCTCATAATTATTATTATTATTATTATTATTATCAATCCTTAACCACCTGTTGCTTACTTTTTTGTTCTGGTACTAATTAAATCTCATTAGAAGTGGAAAATCCCACATAAAAAAAAACCCGTTTAAGGCCGGCAGTTCATAAAGCAAGTTTCGTGTAATCAATCGTACGTGCTTGTTTAGAGCAGACTGCATCAGTGAATCACAAGTGAATAATAGTTATGCTTAATTAGAAATAAGACTTAAACAGTTTAATACTTTGTCAGTCCTCAACAGGCTTTGTAGATTTTTATCTGCTTCAATGGCAAAATCACGTACATCTTATTTAATAACCAAGGTCTTGAAGATTTTTGGATGCAACAGAAATAAATATGTGACTTTCTAGATAAATATACCATGTCATTTTCATCTGACTCGTATTCCAACGGTTAAGTCATGGATTAATTAGGGCAGTCTGTTCCGGTTATTTGGCATGTCCTTGTTATAGTCACTTTGAATGAATCGACGATTAATGTGTTAAAACCTTTCTCGGCATGATCAAGCAATTCATGTGTTAAATGTATCCCTGGCGTGATACAAATGTGTTATGTATATTTGATTTAATTATACCTGATTTAATATATAATTATTTCAATTTAATTTTGTCAGTTTAAAAAAATGTAATTTTCATTACATGAGTTTGTAATGTAAATGTATTCTCCAGAGATGGTACTTTTTTCAGAAAATAATTTGACCTTGACTGTTAGTTTACAAACACCAGGTGTTGATCTAAATCCTGACCTTGTTTCAAAATTTGTAGCAACCACGTAAACAAGTTTTATCTTTATTTTAAAATGATTCGTTGTTGTCGAGGTCATGATGGGACTTCGTCTTTAAGATGTAAACAATTTTTATTTTATTTCTTAGAGTAAAATGATTGGTTTTTTTCAGGGCACACTGCGTACACGTGATCTTTATCAAGTACGTAGTTTCTATAGCCTTCGAGAAGATGATCACCTGACCCCTTGTTTACGTTTTTGAAGACCATATTGCCTCTATTTTGGAAAGGTATTCTCAGTTGCAGCTAGGCCTTTTCTTATACTAGAAGTTGTATGTTGTGCTGTTTGGAGTTATTTCAAATTACTTGGATTCAAAAGGATTAATTCTGTTATTTTTCTGGAAGATACGTGTGCTCATGTAAAATTGTTCAACAAGACAGTTTTTTTGATAAAAATGTATTCAGCTATCAGAAACTGGAGTGATAATTCTTGTTTCTACAAGGAACCGTAGACTTCAAGACTACAGATTGCAGCATACGTCATCGTCCTCCATCTTGGATTCTTCGTTGGGATTCGAACTTGAAATCAGTAGAACAGTTTTTATTAGGTCTTCAAAAATTGTATTCTTGGAGAATTCTCGGAGTATTTTGGATCTGATTCTATAAAACCATAAGTTCATATTTTAGTTTATTTTTAAAACGCTCCGGTGGCCTAGTGGTTAGAGCGTCCGCCTCGCGGGAGGTCGTGGGTTCCATCCCCGGCAGAGTCATGCCAAAGACTTATAAAAATGGTACTAACAGCTGCCTCGCTTGGCGCTCAGCATTAAGAGGTTAGTGTTGGGACTAGTCGGCCTGGTGTCAGGATAATGTGACTGGGTGGGACATCATGCTACATGTCTGCGGCATGATGCCCCAGTGCTGGACATCACTTTAAACTATCACACTGCAGACATAGCAGGGATATGACTGAAAAATTGTTAATTCTACATTAGAAGTCCAAACCACACACACCACACACATTTTATTTTTACATAAGTTTTCCACAGAAATAAATTATTGTATTTTTTTTTCTTCAAGGCTTGTTGTTTTCACTCTTTCTTGTGTTACTGTTTATTAGAGCCTAAACATGTGACATAAGAATAGTTAAATGCGTCCTCGGTAAGATACGGTCGTTAATGTATTAATGTGTTAGATGCCTAATCGGGATCAAAAGGTCATTACTGTGTATAAAGTAACACCAACCAACCAACCATTACAAAAATTTCAATTTCCTGACCTAGGATACTCACTAGATATGGACATTGTTCGTGTTAGAAGGCTAGATAATTTGATTAGATGCCTCACATGCCAAATTTGGGTTTCTAATATATATATATATATATAACTATCAAGGGAAGACGTGTTTGTAGTTAAAATAAAAGATACATATTATACAAGAACAAATGGTAGAATTTTAAGCCACCTATTTATTTAATGATCTTCTTACAGAGGAAACAATCACCATGAAATATATGTCATAATTTCTTTAATTAAGTTACATTTGTTGTATTTGACAGGTCACCATCTCCAGAAAGGCATCTCCTATGTATAGTTTTGGAATTCGACCCAAGCTACCCCACGCCCCTATCATTGTAGATAAGCCAGAATGATCAGGATGCATCATGGGAAATATACAGTTTCCGCGGTTTGAGTGTGTGTGAATATGTCTGGACCGAACTGCTGTTTAATGGAAGTAAAATCTGCATCGCAGACCAAGAACATACAGTGACCTTAGAAATTCACGACACTTAGGATATTCTTATACACACATAGAGCTTTAATTGCGTCCTTGACTAGTGCACTTGGCCTTTATCAGAGAATATTGTGAATTTTCTACTCAAATATATTTGCTTAAGTACGTGTCTCTTTTTAATAATATGTATCCATTATTCAAATTAATTATATATAGGCATATATATCTTTAGTACATTGGCACAAGATAAATTTATTATAATATATTCAAATTCGTGACATTTTATGGACAAGTTCCTCGTTATAGTTGATACATCTTTGTAAAACTAAGATAATAGTTTCTGAGTAATTTGAGCTCAAAGTTGCGAAATATTTCCTAGTGTAATGCATGTCTTCACGCATATTGTATTTAGGGCAGCGCTTCTTTCGTGCAATTTAGTTAAACGCAACTCACGTCAACCACTTCATTAGGTCCATTCAAATTTGCTTGGTCCATCGTAACAACAACAACAATAGCAACAGCAGCATCAGCAATACTATTACTACTACTACTACTACTACTACCACTATTACTACTACTAATAATAATAATTTAACGACAGTGCATTTGCAGGTTATCTTATAATTAAATCACACACACACACACACACACACACACACACACACGCACACACACACAGAGGGAGAGTTTTTATTATTGACACCACAATTTCAATTGACTCGTCGTCACCATACAGTTGGGATACAGAATTTGAGCGGCAACCATTAGCAGCATTTGAACCTGTCTCTATGGATTTCGTACGTACAATCGTGATGAAGAGTGTACCAAAGTCATGTGAACTTGATCCAATTCCAACATCACTGCTGCTTGAGTGCTTAGATCCAGTATTGCCTTCACTAACTGATGTTATTAATACCTCTCTCTCATCTAGGGAATTCCCATCATTTTTCAAAACTGCCATTGTAAAGCCTCTGCTGAAGAAACCAACACTAGACCATAACGATTTAAAGAACTACCGCCCGGTTTCTAATCTCCCATTCATTTCAACAATCTTAGAAAAGGTTGTTCTATCCCAGCTTGTATCTCATCTAAATTCAAACAGTCTTTTTAACAATGTACAATCTGCATATCGCCCTTGCCACAGTACTGAAACTACTCTTTTAAAAGTAGTTAATGACATTCTCTCTGCATTGGATAGCGGAAAGATTACAGTCCTCACCCTCCTTGATTTGTCTGCAGCATTTGACACAATGGACCATGATATATTACTTCACCGTCTCCAGCATGTATTTGGAATTCATGATACAGCATTAATGTGGTTCAAGTCCTATTTGGTCAACAGGACACAAATTGTAACTGCAAACGGAATACACTCCAGCCCAGTTGATCTATGTTGTGGTGTTCCACAGGGGTCTGTTCTTGGACCTGTTCTCTTCATTCTGTACACTCAGTCGCTCTCAAGTGTCATAGATCATCATCCAGTGTCTCACCAATTGTACGCTGATGACACCCAAATATACAAAACTAGCCATCCAACTGAAGTTGATGCTACCATCCAAGGTGTAGAGAGGTGCATTTCTGATGTGAAATCATGGATGACTTGTAACAAGCTGCAGATGAATGATGATAAAACTGAGGCCATTCTGATCACAACACAAAGACTTTCTCATTCACATCCTTTACCTCAAACAATAAATATCAGCAACGCCAACATTAAATTCAGACAATCAGTACGAAACCTAGGTGTTACTCTGGACAATACTCTCACATTGCACCAACATGTCATGAACATATGCAAGGCTACATATCTTGAGCTGAGATGCATCAGCTCCATTCGCAAATATCTTTCAGTTGATGCCACTAAAACACTTGTGTGTTCATTAGTACTTTCAAAGACTGGACTATTGTAACTCAATTCTGTCTGGTTCATCTCAATATCTACTCCAGAAACTTCAAAAGGTTCAAAACACAGCTGCTCGGACTTGGAGTACCACGATCAGAACACACCTCCCCGCTGCTCTGTACCCTACACTGGTTATCCATTCGATCCAGAATCAAACACAAAATTTGTTCTCTGTGCTACGTTTCACTGTTGGACTCCAGTCCAACATACCTATACTCGTATACTCATTATTCCAAGTATGAAAACAAAGTCATATGGACAGCGTTCTTTTGCATACCAGGGCCCAGGAACATGGAATGAATTGTCCATTGAACTTAGACACAAAGACACAGTGATCACATTCAAGAGGGCCCTCAAATCTCACTTATATCTAAAGTTGTTGTTTGATTCTGTACTTCCATGTCAAATATTTGTGACAGGGACTGATATTTTGTACAGTGCAATAATGTAGAAGGGATTGTTCCATTATCTAGAGACGCCTTTATTGTTGCTATGATTATGGTGAATTCAGGTTTATATTCGTGATTCGACTGACCGAGGGCTAGAGTGGTGATTAGTATTTTATGGTATATAAATACTGACTCTACTTTACGGAAATCTAACAAGGAGAAACCATGCAGTTGTGAGTTTGCCATGCAACTGTAGAGGCGTTATGCAAATGTGAAGTTGTGGTATTTTGTGATCATGCATGGATTAGAGGAAAATTATTTATAGTCCTGGCTCGTTATTAGAACTTCCAGTAGACAACGGTCCTTGTGGAGAACTCCTTGGAAATAAGGGGAAGAAAGTGACTTCTGGCAGAATTCTCGAGAGTTTTGAGACCCCTTTGCATATTACTTTATTGTATCCTTTCTCGAATGGGTGGGTATAAACAAATCCTACTCGCTAGAACTGATTTGTTTTAGTTGTCGTGTCCCCACATAACTGGTTGTTGCAAAAGATTGACAGATTTCTTATTCTTAACTACGTTGATACCTTTCATTGACCTCGTTGGTTAAAGATCATAATTGAAAACAGAACATCACTTGATATTCAAACAGGTACAGTCGTACCTCGTGCTTGTTACGATAATGTTACCTTTATCTAGTGAAGTCGTTCATGAGTAATGCAATGCAACAGAAAAGGGCGGTTGATATTCATTTATTCCGCAAGAGGCAGGCAGTAGACGTTGTTTTTGTACTTGGAAAAATGTCAAGATGTGCAAAATGGTCATCAGATCAGTGATGTAAGTTACTTTTTATTGAGATTGGACATGTTTGACAAGTTGGCGCTTGTCGTTCTGAATAAAGTTTGTAATTGTCGCTTTTCTGTCAGATTACACATGCAACTATTGTAGCCAAAATTATGTGCGAAACTATATTTATACAGAGTTTGTGTGTCAATGTGTGTGTGTGTGTGTGTGTGTGTGAGAGAGAGAGAGAGAGAGAGAGAGAGATGAAACTTTTTAACGTAGCTTTAACAATTTTACAGTCATAACGCAACGATGTCTGCAGTGTGGCAGTTTATAGTGATATATAGTACTTGGGTATCATGCCCCACTCAATCAGATTATACTGACACCAGGGCAACCAGTCCTAAAACTAACCTCTTAATGCTGTGCACCAAGCGAGGTAGCCGCTAGTACCATTTTTATAAGTCTTTCGTATGACTTGGTTGGGGTTCGAACTCGCGACCTCCCGCATCTGAGGCGGATGCTCTAACCACTTAGGACATCAGAGCGGTTAGGCAGATTTTAGAATAACGGGACAACACTATTGACGAAGAATCAATGAAATTTCATGTCCTACAATAATTCTCATTTTGGGAAGAACAAGTATGGTAATACTGTTACATCTTTCCCTTACCTTTAAGTTTGAAATTAGATTTGTTTCCTTACCTTAGTCCATCAGCTGTTTATCTTCGGATTCTTTTCCAAAAGTGATTGAAATATTTTTCTTTGATTCTTTTTATGAACAGTGATGATAACTTTCAAGTCCATTTCCCTAGTCACATTTAGCAGCACTCAGTTATTTATAGTGTACTGCCAGGAATTCGGAGAAGACCAGCTGTTCTAGTTTTTTGGTAAATTGCAGGCATAGCGTTACATAAACAAATTTGTGATTACTTCATTATTTGTTTTAACGTTTAGTCACCGTTTCAGTAGACAATTTATATATCAAAGATTGCCCAGCTGTCCAGCTAACAATTCAACGTTGCAACAACGCTGCAGCAACGTTGCACTAAGGTTGTGGCGAGGTTGTCACATAACGTTGTGGCAACGTGATTTGGTGAACTTGCTGGAATGTTGCTTCAACGTTGTTGTTTAACGTCATAAAGTAACATTCATTCAACATTCAAAACCTTTATTAAAAAGTGAAAAAAATGAGGGCGCAGTTAGAGGCAGTGTTGCGTGATAACCCCAATAAATTAATTCAAAGTCGCACATATAAAGATGTACACTGCACTGTTTAGAATTGTTTCTTAACTGCCACGATAAACTGAATAAGAATCTAAAACGTTAATAGGAAGGATACTCTAGAATAGACAAGTGGATATGAAATATAAAATAATTCAACATATATTTTACCATCACTGTACTGTACCGTTATGTGGATTTTTTGCTTTTTATTAAACTTAACACTCAGAATAGGTATATTACACAGCATAGTCACTGTGTGTTATTCTACTCAAGCTCCAGCAAATTGAAAAATAATTGTATTGCTTGAACAAAGTCCAGTATCATCTCAGCACTACTTATATACCAGAAGTCATGTTAACTAGAGTATCGCATCTTGACTGTACTCGTGTTTCTTTTAATATCGTTAAGCAGGTTTACACTTTGCACACACTTGTCTGGTGAACTCGATTTGTGCAAAAGTAGCTTATCCGTGTTTTTACTTAGCAAATAGACTGCATGGTTTATCCGTGTTATTACTCAGCACATAGACTGCATGGTTTATCCGTGTTATTACTCAGCAAATAGACTGATGGTTGATAAAAGCTATTTGCCATGAATGCCGTGTGTATTACTCACAAAAAACTCATGTACATAATTATAAATGAAAAAATGACAGTACTCAATCGTTTACCATCAACATCATCATAATATTAAAACGAATAATATCAAAATTATGTGGCTGATTCATGTCTGCAACTGTCAAAATTTATTTACTTTTCAATGTGAATTTCTTGTTATACATCTATGCATGCACATGTGAATTATAGGTTGAATAATTACTTTTTTTTACCTTGACGCTCGAAAATAGCACATAATTAATCGTCACTGCAACAAAAGTTGTACTAACGGTACAGGAAGAGTTACAAACTTTGGTTCGTAGATTCATGAAAAGGTAATGATCATACGTCATGTCAATAATCATAAACGCTGTCGAATAACTATTTTCAAAGAAAAATTGCAACATTAATTTAGTTATTTCTTTTGAAAATATAAAAGAAACAAAACTACGAAAAGTGATTGCTCCCCCTCACAGTATAAAGTTAAACACAACATTTTGTACTTAGTTATAAAAACGTTACATATTATCTTTGTAAAAATAACACTGTTTTACATGTTCATACGTGGTATTTGTATTTTTTTTTATATATTTTTTTATATCGGAGACTGTTAAAGTTATGATAATGTATAATATATTAGCAACGTTGTCACAACTTAACCAAATGATAATCTTACAGCAATATCGTTAAACTACATGTTGAATATAATTTTCTTGCATGCTTTTTTCAAGTTACGTTTTGCATACATATTCGTACATTATTTAGTGAAATGACATCCATTTGTTTTAGGATTGCCACTAACAATTGGTTAATCGTATCAGTTGGTTAATCGCTTGTGATTAAAGGTGAGTCAGCATATATTTGACAGTCGTATCAGTATCTGACTGCTTTGAAGGAACAGACGAAAAAGCCCCACGCTATTTCATATGGAATGTGTCCTTGTCAATTGTGGATTTTACAATGTTCATTAAGGGAAATAACCATTTCATCAGGTAGGTATGTAAATTAATGATTCGATGATATTAATGAGTAGCTGGACAGGCAAGCTAAGAGATAATTTTTAAAGGCATACGTAGTGGATATAAAAGGGGGTATCTCAGCCAAAACCTTATTTTGTACTTAGACGACTGCATGATTACTCACAATGTTAGTCTAAAAAAATAAGAAAATGACTTTGTTGAGGTAACAGCGTCGATTTCATTATCAGTTACCTACCTTTAGGACCTATCATTGAATCATCATCGTCGTCATTCAAAATAGGGTTGGCTGAGGTACGCCCCTTTATACAAACGACTGCTCTTTTTACTTAAATCGCTGGCGATTTATATTTATATTTCAAGCAAAACTGAACTGCTAGCAGTTTGTGCCTTGCACTCCACTATACCTAACATTAACATACAATTTACTGTAATAGCCAGTCTAAAATATCCACCTTACAAAAATCAATACTATGAGACATTTTATATCCTAATGCAAATGTATTGATTCCATCAAAGCAGTATATTTCATCATCGAAATTACAAAGACCAAATTTGATAGAAGCATCAATCTCAATTTTATGGCAATCGGATCTCATTGACATCTTCTCTACATAACTAGAAAACCCGTCTAGCGCAGCCTGATAGTTATTGAATCCTATCACCTTACCGACTACATTTCTTTTTATCCCCTTAGCCCGTTTCTTAACTTTGTTATCTGACATTTGTAGACAGTACATTTTACTACACAATCCGATAAACTCGATGATAGGATCAAAATTTGTCTCATTCTTAAATTTTCCCATTACATTTTTATTATTGTTGCAGTGATATCCACTGTTTTTCGGATAATCTGAAAGATGAAACAGTTTTCTGCTATCGTAAAATTCTTAATAAGTATCATTAGATTTTATCTTGTACATTAGCAAGTCCGTGTCTATAACTAACAGCTCTGCACCAGGCCACTTAACCTTAACAAAATCGTAATGAAATTTGTACATTAGCCACATTGATATCTCATGTACGGCCATACCGTCATAAACTAGCTTATTCAACTTCAAGTTTGTCTTTCTTCATTGAATGGCTACCACGGTTTCATTAAATATTTTCATACTAACAAAATCATCAGATGCCACAAGTTTGTTACGACATTATACGTCATTGACGATTTGAATATTGATTCGCTTTTTGATATTTTTCATAGTTTTGCCAAAGACGCTGTTATTCATGAGCTTGAAATTGTTTTTGAATTAAGTATCTGCAACTTCTCTTCGGCTAGTATTAATGTCGATATAACCTTTCAGCCATTAAGTTTCTGCAACTACTCTTCGGCTAGTACTAATGTCGATATAACCTTTCATCCATAATGACTGATTAAATTTTAGCACTCGATGAACTTTTCTTAATACCAGACCATGATCAAGTGCCTGTTTCAGATTTTTGTTCATCAGATAATAAACTGAAGTCGATCAGCATTGATTCTGGACAAAATGGATAATCATGATACCCATCATGCAGCTCAACAGGATAGTCAACATCAATAAAATAACTAATATCATCCGGTGTAGTTTTATCAGTTTCTTAAAAAAACAAACTGTTTTCCACTGATCCAATTAAACCGACCAAATGGCATATACTCCGACATGGAATAGCCATATAAGTTATTTGATTTTAGGCAGACTATTCAACTTGATGGAGCTGTCTTGTCTTAGTCGTGTAAATATTTATTATTAGCGCTGGCATATTTGTTATTATGACACTTATTCCGAATAGGGTTCCACGTTCTATAAAGTTGAACATGTCAGGGTCCGTTAACAACTCCAGTTTTAT
This sequence comes from Sinohyriopsis cumingii, assembly GCA_028554795.2. Lineage (NCBI taxonomy): Eukaryota > Metazoa > Mollusca > Bivalvia > Unionida > Unionidae > Sinohyriopsis > Sinohyriopsis cumingii. The sequence continues at coordinate 96,892,144 of CM068832.1, forward strand.
TTTGCTATGTTTTAGTAATACGTCCCAGCCTAAATCCGGGTGCCGAATAATACCAAGATGGGTCGAGTCCGTAGTTATTAGCCCTGACATCTCTCAACGTTTCAAATGTATCTGCGAGCAACAGTGCGTCTGTGATAAGATACAAATCTAATAATCACCAAAGTTGTTACAGCCGAACGAGTCCCATATCGATCGAGCATAAGCAAAATCATTATTACTAACGCTCTCAAGATTTAACCTAGAATAAAACTTACCTTTGTCAGGTAAACTTGTTTCATCAAATCTGCTCCAATTATCAAGATATTCGTAGGGGAAAAATCATTTTTGTGTCAATAAACTTTATCACCGAAATGTTTAGTCAAATTATCCAACTTATTTCAGCATTTGATTTGTGCCATAAACTGCAGACTATCAATAAATCTCAACTTGCCTAGTGTCACTGAAATGTACTTTTCAGTGTTATTTGGAATACATGTTATTTTATCGTTGTTATTAATTTCAGACGAGTATATCTTTATTACCAAATGATTCAACTATGATATGAGATTCATATCTTCTGAAATTGTGAAAGACAACGGGAACGAAATCCGGTGTGGTATATTTTAAATTACATTTTTTTATGTGCTCGGCCTTCGATACTTTCCAGTTATATGGCAGTGATCTCTAACGTGAGGCAAAAGCGCCCCTTCACAAACATAACATATTCCTGCTTTATTTAAATCAGCTTCTTGTTTTACTGTTAGTGGTTTAATTTCTTTGTCTTAGAAGTAACATCATGATAAAATCAATCTTGTTGATAATGGTTTCTAAGTAACCAGACAGCAGGATTCTCTCCACGATAAACATTTATTGATTTTGATAAACGTTTGTCAGCAGGAAACGACCTTATACGCTGCTCCACATGAAATGTGCGCTTGTTTTTGTCTTGTCGAAGATTTGTCGGGGTTATTTCTGTTCCTAGCACAGGAAGTAGCATAGACTCGAAATCTGAGTATCTGTTAAAAAGCATTTTTATCTTGTGTCTGTAATTTGTTATTATAATATTTTTTCGTCTTCGTCAGGCATATTTATCTTCTGTACATTAGAGCAGTATTTAAAATGTCGATCGAGAACCAGTCCCGATTTATTTTCATGCAAGCACTTGAAACAGAAATATTTATTTATCCTTATGATTGTTTTACTTAACTCCTACCAGCCCGTTAATTTTTTTTTCTCAGCGCGTAATGATTTTTATAAAATAGTAAATTTACTGTCTGCTGATATGCTCGATCGCTGATCTATTTTGGATATATATTTTGTTCATCATCAACACAAAATACATTAATACATTTTGATAACAGGAGTTTTTGCTGGCTCAATGAAAACATAATTTGTCACTGTTCTGATAGTTACACAACATTTCGAGTTTTTAATTTTAGCTAGGAGCTAGACATATGAGCTACCTCGTAATGGCTGATATTTCATAGTGTGAAACAGAATTTCTGTTATTTTATCAAATTCCAGCCCGAAACATATGCAGTGTACTCATGTATTTTTCCATATTTCATGAAATATGTCATCTGACAGCGATATTAAATCTGTCCTTGTTAGAATTATAAGAGATCTAGATGTACTATAAGGATCGGAAAATTCCTCGCGTTGCTGAGCAACAAGCTGCCCTGACGTAGGCATCTGATTGACAAGCATATCCTCAGCTTTCTGTTGGGATCCCTGAGATATATTTAGTTTAGAAAACTGTATATAGAACTGCACTAGAATCTTTAGACCCTTGTGATTGGTAAGCTTGGATTTAATTGTTGGCCGAAGCAGATGATATAAGTTTATGGCAGAGAAATTTACTAGCGAACGTTTATTATGAAATCTCCAGCTGTTATCGAAACCGGAAAATGCGGTTGAATTGTTTTTGGATTGATATATTTTTGTCGAGAACATGCTTTTTGCGATATCGGCAAGTTTCAGTCTCATATACCTATTGCGTTATATTTATCTGATAGTACGATACGAAAATGTAAATTAAAGAAACTAAATTGCTATTATATAATATGAGAAAAATTATGCCTAGTGGACTGATACCGACGGTTAGTGACTAGGAGATATTCCACATTCATCGCCACTACAAATTGCTATGTAGGAAATATGCTTGGAGTGGTGATTAATCTATTAAAAAACTCTTCGTTAATGATTAGAACTCCAGTTGGTTATAAGATAAAAGTGAAATCGGAGAATGATGCTAAATACACAGAGAAGTTGATCAAGGACTTTATTTATTCGTTGTTTTGTGATGACATTCCAACTTGAATGCGAGTCTATCAGCTAAATGGTATTATTACTGACAATTTTCAGAATATTTCTAAGATCTTTCCTTGTCAGACAACAGTGAGCCCATTTGATGCCGGTGTATTTATCACATCGAAAAATAGTTTTTGGTATTTCTCAAGTTTCTCTGCCTCAGAATCAGTCAGCAACACGCTAAACTCTGAAAAGGGATCGTTTTTAACGATGGAATTATGTTTGTTCTGCATTTTCAGTATTTATATACAGCTTAACAGCGTCAAATTACACATTAATATTTACAGTTTTAGCTCTGACTTTGCTTCTTATTTCGTCTGATATTTCATTGCAATAAATTAGATAAAAGTCTTATGTATAAGAAATGTCCCAAACAGATTTTGTTGTTCGCAAAGAAATTGTCCGATCTTTACTATGATATCGATTGTGATGCTGCAAAATGCAAGCACGAATTACATCAGGATTCAAAGAATAAGAAGTCTTTTACACTCGGCGTGCTTGCACTCTAAATTTGCTCTAGAAACGTATCTATTTCCTGTTGTTGAGGATCTATTTGCTGACGAACCAGGTATAGTACCTCAAGAAGAGCAACTTTATATTGCAGAAAAAATCGCGGTATAATGTAAAATATCACTTTGCTAAAAAGAGCAAAATGTTTAATTTTACTGTCTCTGAACATCAGATATTTTGGGAGATGATAAAGCCATTTATGAATTGTTAACAGTTAGAAGTTTATGGTCGTCAAAAAGTAAAATTTGATTGTCTGTCAAGAATTTTTAATCTGATGGGATAGTGTTCAATAACAACAATGCAAAGACGATATTTGATATCATTGTTGCAGGCCTGTGAAATGTAAGTCTGTCCTTTTGAAATACGGAAATATTTATAGTGACTGGATCGAATCGCTAGCGATAATCAAATATTTTTGATTTCACTAGTTGGTATCCAGCTGTTAAAACTGTCCCCGTAACCTCTCCATTTAACCAAACTTCTCTTACGCTTTCGTCCTATTAAGGGCTCGATGAGTAATATATCCTGATTTGTCCGCTGTAACTCCTGCTGGTAGATAATTGCAATAATTTCTTCTCCTTATGAATCTATTAGCTAATACGTCACATGTATTGTTAAGATTTTATCCACAACGAATACTTTCTCGTACCAGTTTGGAGCGAATCCTTTATCGAATGTTTTCTTCACTAAAGAAATTCTAACATGAGCATCGACTGTAAGTTTGTGTCCTCGGCATATATTCTCATTCACTAGTATTGGATTCTTAACAGCCTCTTTTGGCGACATTCCAAGTGTTTTATGTTTAGTGTTATTATAATATGACAAACTCTTCGGCAGATCATTAACATACCTTTTAGTGTTTTTGGCTGTGAATTGTTTGTAGCTCTTTTCTTTTAGCGTACGATTAAATCTCTCGAGGATGACACTTTTACCTTCATTTCCGGTGATGCATTTGATAATGTTAGTTTGTTTTAGAAACTGCTCGAATTGCTTATTAAAAAGCTCCACTCCGTGATCAGTCCATATCTTATTCGGTTCTCTTTCTGTGTTGATTATAATATCTCCCATATCATTAGTTATGGGTTTTCCTGTTTTATCTGCTACAGGTACACTAAACTTGTTTTTACTAAAAGTATCAACTATATTCAATGGGTACATCTTGTTGTCATTGTACGTAGCAATATTTGACATATGAGATAAATATATTGCCCATATGTCATCAACAGAATCTGAGACAACGTTTCGTCGAGAAAACATTTTAGGTCTGTTAAGTTGAGACGCAAGCGTCTCCATTGTGAGACAACCATGCGGTCCACTGCCATTTGATACATTTACCAAGTCCAAGTTTATATTTTGCTCCAATGATACCTAGGACTAGCTTACTGTCAATTCTCTCTCACAGCCTGCAAACCAGGCCGCCTTTTGGTTTCATATCACTTAGCTCATCAAGCATAATACGGTCGCAACTAGATTTATCATTTTCGTTGTCACGGTAACAAATGTTATGACGCATTGCAATTTCATCCACCTGATTGGACGGCTCTTGACCCGGGATTGTAATATCATTTTGATCAAGTTCCTTATCTAGCGGATTCCAAGGTCCAGTGTACTTGTGAAATGGCACGGTCCATCCATGGCTAAGTTTTGGTAATTTTCCAATTAACTTATGGATATCTAAGCCTGATCCGATTACAGCTTGTTGATTACAACACTGGCGGTATGTTAGGCAGACCAAACGAATCAAAATAGTTGTTTTTATAAAGCGCCACCCAATTCGTGACAGATCCATCTTTGAAATTTTGAATATTTATTACACAACTTTGATTTGTTGGCAGAAAGCTTCGCTCTCCAGGTAGAAGTGATAACTCATCTTTAGAAAATAGTCATTGAAATCCGATGACATCTTTCAGTTTATCTAAGATCTAAAAGTGGTTTAGTGGATGGATCGCAGAGCGATCTACCTTCTGATACCGTGTAGCATTAGTCCTCTCACGTCCTATCCTAAGCAGATTGGGAAGTAGACTTCCAGCTATTTCAGAAAGCAATGGCGCAATGAATCCACCTTGGTCCGCTTTCCGGTTTGTCTTTGAGATATTCTTTTTTTTGTTTTAGTTGTTTTATGTTTCGCTGCTGTTTTACGTTTGCCTGGCATTTTGTATTAAAAATCGTTAGACAAAATCACTAGATTACTAACTGTTTGATACCGTCACCGGAAACAGCATTCTTTGTCGCGCCGGATATCACCCCCGAAGCAAGCAGCAATCCCTAATGTTCCTAGAACTGGCAGTAATTTGGGTAGTATAGATTTAGCAGTTATTGCCAGTGCAGGTCACAGAAATCCTCCACCTATTTCTTTACTTCGAGATATTGAAGTAACTTCCACTTCTGATAAATTTAAGATAAATGACTTGCGCAGTTGCATTTTATTGATTTGCCTCTGTGTTAACATAAGTTTTAATGGCAGAACGCCAGCACTCGTGGTTCCGAAATATATCTTCAGCGAAACAGACTGTCGTTTAACAATAGTTTGTGTTAGTTCTTTTAACTTGTCCCGGCGATATGTTCCTTTCATCTATAATATATTTCATCGTATTTTTTCCCCTTTGCTTCATAAAATTGGACCGCTCGTATGTATACCTGGACAGTCATACTTCCTTCTGTAGAATCTATCGTTAAGACTCTATCAGACACAATTAGTGCGTATACATAATACGCAATTGGAATCTGTCAAAGTGTCCATATAACTTCTATATCTGACGTTGACCCGATAGCTCGTTCGCTATGCTAACTAACGTCAAAGTGAGATGTCGGATAAAGTGTCCTTTGATTGAAATTTGACATCCAATGTCAGCATCCTGATACTTTTGCATGGCTTCCGTGTTATGCATATACACACGAGATACATTTCTATTTGCGTCAGCTGCAAAATTACATTCGATTATTCGTTTGACATATGGAACTGAATGGTTTTGAAGCTGATCTCCACGTCTATTCTGTAGTTGAAACACAATAAAAACATGCCTTGGTAACTGTTCGCTCGGTGCTGTCATTATGCTCCATGCGCTATCAGTAGACTTTGGTACTGCTGTCTGATGAATCTTATTTCGCATAAAATACAATATCTTGTTAAACGTGGTCAATATCGTCTCAAGTTCGATTGTTTTATCGATAGATGGAACGGCTAGTGGCATCCATAATGTTAGTGGTGAAATAACAAACCGGTAATTTGGATCACCAGCAGCACCAACTCACATCAGACAATCATTGTGTTAAGCTCGATCAAGTATAAGTGTATGCTTGATACCACAAAATACTTTATTATAGTCTCTGCAAAATCCAAATATTGTGCTAAGAGGAAGCATCATAGTTATTTGATTTGAGCTATTTGTAAATAAGAAGTTTTTAACGCTCCATATTGGTATTATTCGACTACCAACTGCTAACATTGCAGTAGCATCTGCGACAGCACCTTGTGCAGCAATATTAAGAGCATTACAAACTTGTCTAATTGTATCCCTTACAGTGGCATCATCGGCAGCTGGTGCGGCTATTCCTATTTGGGGGCGATACCAACCAAATAATTTCTTACTAAAACTAGATCCACCGCATCATCAACTTCAACGCGAAGTGGAATAAACTCATTTGAAACAACCTCTCCGAGTCATGTATATTTAAACCACAGCTTCTGTTGTTGATATATCTATGGTTGTTTCTTAGGTGAGGTGAAGGTAATTTTTGTTAGAAATTTGTATTTAGTAATTGTTAGATAAAATCGTAAATAGCTCTACGGTTTGAGGTTGCAAAGCAATATGGAGTTGTAGTTACTAATTTGTTAAAAATAATTTCTTAGCCGGATGGAGATAGCATGATTGTGTCGTTTTTATCGACGCTGCAGTCGTTCCTGATGTTGGTAATATTTCAGAAATTGTTTGTCTTATATCCCTATCGGTTGCGATAGGTGCACTCAGTGGTCCGCCCTTAATTTTATCAACAATCTTCTGTCCAACAGCTGCACCTGCTGCAGAAAAGAATTCTATGTCAAAAGCGTCATATGCGCATAACGCAATAGGCGCTACTTTTTGGCAATTCCAGGTACATTTTCAATTATTTTAGAGAATTTATTTCCAAAGAAACCCCGTACGATATTTCTGTGATAAATGTTTCGTTGTTTCATTTTGTTATACAAAACTTTCTGATATAATTGACTTTGGTGAGCTAGCTCACTGTGATTTGTTAACTAATTATAATGATCTAACTCACTGTAGTTAACTAATTGTGGTGAGCTTGCCGACCGACCTCAAGTACAGATAATTTACGATTTCGCTTTTGAAGTCAAGCTGTCGACCTGATTGATCAGTCAGCATCATCGTGATAGACGATATTTGATTTTCGACACTTCCAGGACAGTATTGTATCTGTCTTGGATTTACTTGCATGAGCTATTCTGGACTAAAACTATAAAGAATTTGCCCTTGGCTACCTCGTGCGGAATACGATCCAGTTGCAATAGAGAAGTTTACTAAAATCGTATTTACATCTGTGACAGTGATGACTGATTCACTATCATATGATACTGTTCCAGTTCCATTCTGTTGTTTATTTAATCCGATTACTGATCCGATTGTGTCTTGGTTACTGAGATGGATGAATAAGTTATTTTTAAGTGTTATTTTTGACTGTAATGCGTTTGTTGATAACATTTTTATGTTATCTGATAGATAAAAATGAACTCGTGGTAGTTTGTGCTTTGCGGTTATCGATTCTAATCACTATGTCAAATATAAAATTCGTCAGATATTAAATAACCGTTTGATCTGAGATTATCTAAAAAGTTTAACATTTCGTTGTCGATTTTCCTATTTTCATTTCCGGCTCAACAGAAGACAAATGTACAACCACTACGGCTGGCGCAGATTTAACCAATCAAATTTTTAAAAATCCGGTGATACTATTGGGGGGGGGGAATCTGGACCTGGGTTCGAATAAGATAGCAGCTACGTCAATTTCATCAGCAACATTAAATTTAATAGATAAAAATACGTCGACGGTATGATAGCAGGGACTATTACATCACGGGTAGCAAAATCCGGTGATACGATGACAGGTATGTTAATGATGGGCTCGAATAAAATGACAACAACTAATCCAGTTGCCCCATTTGATCTTACAAATAAACTGTACATGGACGTTGAGATAAGTGCAGCATCAGCTAGTACAATTACTTCTGCATATGCCAATTACCTTAAAAAAAGTCCGGAGGTACAGTTACAGGTGTGATCGATATGGTTGCCAGAAAAATAACTCCTATATATGTACCTGTTTCTTCATCCTATCTTACCAATAAACAGTGCGTAGATAGTTTTACCCAATCGCTTGCGATTGGTGGAGTACAAAACAAGATACAATCAGCGTCGATAATATTCCACACCTCGCTCATTCTGTAAATCATCGTTATGGTTTATTTTGCAACAGTGTCAAGTTATTATTTGGAGAATAATCCAAGTTATGCGTTTGCTATCTAACAGCCCTCGAGTCAGAGTGAATCTCAAACGGAGAAACAAGTGACTTTTGGATCAAAATACAGACGCCATAGAAATATGGAAATTTCAACTACGACATACATTTAATTTTAATTTTGGAAGAATGTATAGCTGGAGATTAGAAGGATCGAATGATGATAAAACATGGGCTATGTTGTATACGGCAGGCATCGAATGTTGATATCGATACTGCTCCTCAGCATTTTAGACTTAATACTACACCAATTGTCAACAAGTACTAGTATTTCCTGATTTATATTTTAGGAGCTACAGGAACGTACTCAGGTCTTATAGTGTTTCAGATATATACACTCGATGGCCTAGTATAGGTCTGGCGTGCGAGCACGCTGTGATTTAATGTAATTTTAATATATAATGTCTGTTGATCTCCATCGATCAGAGTCGCAAAAGAGTTTCATAATTCTATACTAAACCCTAAAAAGAAGATCGAAATAGCTAATGTTGATCAGCTAGACCCAGAGAATGCTGAGGAGGCAAGAACGATAAATATAATGGCTCGAATGAAAAAATTAACTTTACGTTCCCCCAGTTTTACTGAGAACAGTGACAACAACAACAACATGTCACAAAACAATAAACAGACACGTTTACCTTTCTCGTGCTCAACATGACAAAATCAATCTTAAGTAAATGTTACATTTTATTAACAAATTTGACACTAGCTCTTATAAATTGTTGGCAAAATGTACAAGAGGCGTATAATTTATAATCGAATCTTCAATTAATGTTTGGCACTTGCGTTTCAAGTGCAAATGAGCAAAATAAAGGTTGCACATTTGGATGGTTTCCTTATTGTTTTAAATAAAGCATAGGCTTGGCGTCAGTAAGTGACCGTTTTTCTTAAACCCTACTTACTTAATACACACCTAATAACAGCAATTAAATACATTCGGTTTCATACTTATTTCACAGTTCTTTTAAATTCTTTATATTTAGGTTTTCTTTTAATAAAGAAATTATTGAAGCATTGAACTTATAGGTGATATTTGAAGCATATATTTTTAAGAAAACGAAGATTCGATCTCTCTCTATAACATGCGTATTAGACTTTTAATATTTATTTTGATATTTTAACCAGAAAATTCTGAACAATATTGTTCTATTTTCTTCTCTTTATTTTCTACTCGAATAGTCGCAAGAATTGAAAATGTAAACACAGATACATTTCCCTGTGTGTGATCCACTGATGAATATGTCTCAACAACATTATAGCAATAATTCATCTAAATATGCGTCACAGCTGCTGATTTCTGTGACAAATCTACTTTTACGTTGCAAATATTTGTCATAGACACTATAGAAATTTGATTCCTTAGTAATATTAACAGACAAATTAAAAGTTCCTCCACTGAAATGAGTAATTTGGTATTTTGGATGATTTACACTGTGGAAGGTCTCTTGTATTTTTCAACAATGCCGTTGCTGGGAACGAGATCGACGGTTGCGCACTACTAACCTTTTGGTTCGTTCATTTTTGGACCCGAATTTAGCACCTTGTGTCACTTTGCAAACTCATTTGAAGATCAAATGATGTAACAGAAGTTACTGCCCCTTAATTATCTGTCTCTAGCTATGTTGTAACTATGAACAGTATCTGGTTCATGGTACAAACCTTCCGGTTTAATTAAAGAAACCAGGTAGGTACCAGTTTTTAAGTATCTGATTAAACAAGAGTAATTGTTTCTTCGAATGTGGGGGCATTAGTAACAATGACTCCCTTAGTATTTCTTACTTTGTCTAGATCTTGTAAACTTTCAATGCAAGATTTCATCGGCAAAGTACTTGGTGTCTCTTTCTCCCTTATGCTTGGTTTCTCTCTCAAACATGCTTGGTGTCTCGATGGACACCAGCTTAGTCTGAAAACTCATTGTCAAACATTCTGTCCAAGATATTGTTGTCGACTTTAACTCAGATTTCTTGACAGTAGACCGTGAAATACTTATAAACTGCCCATTGGTACTTACGGCACCCCCTCCCCCATTGTGCCCAGCGGCAAAAGCGGCCATTGTCAACTAATGTGACTGTAGTTCCTAAAGTCACAAACGTGTTTGGGCAATTTTTGGTTTTTAATAGTTTAAAATGTGTAGAAATAAATCATACACGACAATTTATACGAGGATTATTTTTCAATATTCAAGTTGTAATAGTAGTTCCATGATTCGTGTACGATATAGAAATGTTAGGCTTACAATACGGAATCGCTGAATGAACATCTGTATCGAACGCAAGATCAGCAATGAAAGATTAAATGTCTCTGTAATAAATGCTAATGTTGGTGTTGTTTTTTCACTTTGAATCTTAAACCCAATCAGTCGAGCTTATTATGAATCTTTGGACTGGCATGATTATGATTTGTCTCAGACCTCATACCCATTTTCAATCGTAACCCACCTTCGGTCTTCGAAAGTGTTTGCCTAGCAAATTAACCGTCTAGCTGAGGATTATTTACTCCCTTTTAAACCAAATCTTGTTATCTTAATGAAATTATATTGTTAGTAGATGTTACAATCTGCGTCTTCAGAAGTGATGAATTCAGGGAAGTTTAAGACGCCATGATCGCTTTTTGCTTCGATTGAAGGTGTGTTTTCCTGGAAATTCTGTGTTATTCAAGCCTTTCAGGCAAATGGTGGTGTGTACCAAAGACAACAGATTATCGGCTATTCATTTATCTTTGTTTGGGTATTGAATGGCGTATACATTCTTCAAACACCTCAACCGGTCATCGGTTGTGATATTTTAAGTTATCAGTTTTAACAGCGATACTAATCTGAGAACCTGTCGACTTTGATGAAAACTCTTCAAAATAAACATGCATTAAATAAATTAAATCGACCGGACAGTTCAGTCAAATATAGCGGTTCAAATTTCCAGCAATATGACACTTCCCGTGACTTTGTTGGCCATGGTAGCCTAAATATACAATGTAAGGTGCATGTTGTGACGCGTATGCTCGCGCCGTTAAAAGTAAACTTCGTTACATTGACACAATATACAATGTGCAAGATACCAACTGTTGTTGTTGTAGTGTTTAATGCCATTTTTCAGCACAAGATAGGCTATACATGGCGGCCAGTATCAATGGTGGAGAAAGCACCCGGGAAAACCCCGGAAAGAACCCCCGACCCCCGAAAAGCTACTGGCAAGCTTTCTCACATACCCACATTTGCCGAATCCGAGACTCGAACCCACGCAGCGGAGAGATGGCAGTGATCCGTATCGGTGAGCGCTTTAGACCACTTGGCCATTCGGGACCAAAGATACCAACTGCTATAAGCTATACAATTTAAAAAAATAAAAAAAGCGAAGACTCTACCATGAAATATGTTCTGAATCAGAAATATAATATAAGTAGAATATAGATTTTACCATTGTTTCATTGCACACCACACATTCCAAAACAATGCCATCTGAATAAAAATTGGGTTTTTCATAAATATTTTTTTGTAAAATTCACAATTAAGTATCGTTTAAAGTAATGACGCTTTAAACTGCTTTGACTGCATTTACAAAATCAAGTAAGAAAATTATTATTATTATTATTATTATTATTATTATAAGAACAAACAAAAAAAGGCATCATCATCAGGGATATTGTGATACCCTCAGTATGTCCATTACTACGTCCATTACTACATGTCCTTCTAAGACCATTGGGTAGAAATCCCTCAGATATTGTAGTTGAGTTAGCCTATGTTGACCATGTTGAAGACGGGTGTCATTAATGACTCCAGCACCACTGCATAGCAGGTTTGGGTCAAAGGTCGAATATAATTGTTTAAAAATTTATAATGATTTTTCAAATATTTTGTGATCAAAGTTTCTTTCTCTCTCTCTCTCTCTCTCTCTGTGTGTGTGTGTGTAGCCATAACTAGATGATGACTGAATTTATTTAAGAACCATGTCTTCATTGTATGTGTCGAAAGACAATAAGATAAGATTTCATTTGATCTGTGTGATCGTTGTAAGTAAAACAATATTTTTCTTTTGCAGCAATGACACATTCCTGCTTTCTAGATCATGGCAAAGATCCCTTCATGTGCCTACAGAAATCAATACCTGACAATAGTGCGGATCCATCTACAATAAAATGTCATGAAAGAAAGTCTTACTTTTCTACTTTATTTCAGATCAATGTATGCATTTTCATTACCAGACTTGTTCAACTGCTGTAACTGCCCAAACTTCTATTGCTTACTATTAGATGTCTTATCATTCATCCATTCATTGGAATGCTGGAAAAGAAGTTTTTTTTTTTAAAATAAAATTTGTAATTTAATTCTTTTTACAATAGCATCTTCTCCTTTGCAAATTTTATAAAATTCAGTTAAACCATTTATAAGTATTTTTGTAACTTGACCGCTGATGAATGATTAGTAAGGTTAAGCGGAAATAATCTGAAGCACTGTAGTGTATTATTAACAACACTGTAGTGTATTTTTAACAACAATGTCTAAGTGCTATAACACAAATTATGCTGGTTTATGAGGGATATACAATTTAATATGATGGTGAGGGGGCAATAAAACACCAACAAAAAAAAAATAATTTTTTAAAAAAAAATAAAACAGAGGTCACTGAGGGTAGGTACAATACAATGGTGGAATAAATAACAATCTTATCAAAATTTAAATTGCCAGTCTTGGCGATGATGGTTATAGGTTTTCAAATTTGGTTGCCAGGTATTATTGATCACCCATCCAAGGCCATTTCTAGTATGTGCTACTGCACGATTTGTGTTAATGTACAAAAGTAATGCACACAAAAAAATTAGACCGCACAAAAATCATACACCATATTTGCAAGTGCTATCTTAATTTTTGCATTAAATTATTTCATTATTTCAAGTGCTGTAGAGAATTTTGCCCCTACATTTTTACTAACCCAGTAATCTGCAACAAAATATTGTTCTCTTTTTGTATTTAGTTATAATACTAATGCTGGTATTCGCTAGAGGAACAAGACATTAATGAGTGTCAATGAATTTATTTACATATATATGAATTTGCTGTGGTTTTGCAAAACATTATTTCCCTATGAATACATAATTCGATTTATTTTATTTTCGGCTTTTTCTGCACCAAACTGATCTATTGATAAGAAATAAGTGTGTTAGATTGGATTCTACACAAGACTGCTATATTGATAAGAAATAAGTGTGTTAGATTGGATTCTACACCAGACTGCTATATTGATAAGAAATAAGTGTGTCAGATTGGATTCTACACCAAACTGATATATTGATAAGAAATAAGTGTGTCAGATTGGATTCTACACCAAAATGATATAGTGATAAGAAATAAGTGTGTTAGATTGGATTCTACACCAGACTGCTATATTGATAAGAAATAAGTGTGTCAAATTGGATTCTACACCAAACTGATATATTGATAACAAATAAGTGTGTTAGATTGGATTCTACACAAGACTGCTATATTGATAAGAAATAAGTGTGTTAGATTGGATTCTACACCAGACTGCTATATTGATAAGAAATAAGTGTGTTAGATTGGATTCTACACAAAACTGCTATAATGATAAGAAATAAGTGTGTTAGATTGGATTCTACACAAGAATGCTATAATGATAAGGAATAAGTGTGTTAGGTTGGATTTTACACAAGACTGCTATAATGATAAGGAATAAGTGTGTTACATTGGATTATACACAAGACTGCTATAATGATAAGGAATACGTGTGTTAGATTGGATTCTACACCAGACTGCTATATTGATAAGGAATAAGTGTGTTAGATTGGATTCTACACCAGACTGCTATATTGATAAGGAATAAGTGTGTCACATTGGACTCTACACCAGACTGCTATATTGATAAGAAATAAGTGTGTTAGATTGGATTCTACACAAAACTGCTATAATGATAAGAAATAAGTGTGTTACATTGGATTCTACACGAGACAGCTATATTATAATGAATAAGTGTGTCAGATTGGATTTTACACCAGACTGCTAATATTGATAAGGAATAAGCGTGTTAGATCGGATTCTACACCAAACTGCTATACTGATAATGAATAAGTGTGTCAAATTGGATTTTACATCCAACTCGTATAATGATAAGGAATAAGTGTGACAGATTGGATTCTACACCAGACTGCTATAATGATAAGAAATAAGTGTGTTAGATTGGATTCTACACAATATTGCTATATTGATAAGGAATGAGTGTGTCAGATTGGATTGTACACCAGACTGCTATGTTGATAAGGAATAAATGTGTCAGATTGGATTTTACCTCCAAACTGGTATAATGATAAGGGATAAGTGTGACAGATTGGATTCTACACCAGACCGCTATAATGATAAGGAATAGGTGTGTTAGATTGGATTTTACACCAGACTGCTATATTGAAAAGGAATAAGTGTGACAGATTGGATTTTACACCAGACTGCTATATTGATAAGGAATAAGTGTGTTCGATTGGACTCTACACCAGACTGCTATATTGAAAAGGAATAAGTGTGACAGATTGGATTTTACACCAGACTGCTATATTGATAAGGAATAAGTGTATTAGATTGGATTCTACACCAGACTGCTATATTGATAAGGAATAAGTGTGTTAGATTGCATTCTACACCAGACTGCTATATTGATAACGAATACGTGTGTTAGATTGGATTCTACACAAGACTGATATATTGGTTATGAATGAGTCTGTTAGACTGGATTCTACGTCAGACTGATATGTTGAAAAGGAATAAATGTGACAGAATGGAATAAGTGTAAGATTGAGATGGTTGTATTGTAACAGATAACCATTTTCCAGCTCAGCTGATGCATTTTCAAAGATGTATTACACCCAGCCCCCCCCCCCCATAACATCCACAAGTACAAGGCTAATATCTCTTTTTGAAACGAGAAATACAATTGTTTGTCTCTTATTGTAACACAACCATTTTCATTAATTGATTCAAACCGCACTCGCTTTAGATTTCCTTGATATTACCTTTCCAAAATCAGATGCAGTAAGTTTGTCTTTTCTCTCATGAAGCCAGCGATCTGATAAGGCCTGATTTCTTGTATGTAACTCAGTGTCAAATGGATTTATGCACTGTGTGATCTCATTGAGTGGTCTGAACTCATTTGGTAAACACAGTGAAGAAGCCCTTGTTCCAGATGTATTACCGCAGTCCTGAGTTATTTGTATAGTTTCTCTCACGTACTTTGTCTGAAATGAAGAAAAGAAATACTTTTCTTATTTTTTCAGGGATATCAGCTGTGGATATGTTAGCAGTTGCAGCTGAGAATCAGGATCTAAGGCTCAAATTGTCAACAAGTTCATGAGAGATACAAGAGCTTCAACTTAAAGTGTCATCAAAAGATAAAGAAATTAACATCTGAAGAAAATAATTGCCAAGAAATAAATATTGAGTGTAGCAATTGTGAAGCATAAAGTAAACACACTGAAAAATTTGTTTAAATACTATACAGGAATCACATACATGAGATTTGTTTAGCTTTATTGGCCTTTCTAGCCCCTATAGAGTGTCAAGTCAATTATGGACCAGGACAAAGGGATACACAAAGCCTTATCCAGGAAGATGGACTGTTTTTAACAATATGTAGGGTTAGGCATGGTTTTGGTTTAAAAGATTTGGCCACACGGTTTGTAGTGTCAGCACAGTCAGCTAGTGTTGTGTTTAACACGTGGCTTGATCTTTAGTATTTAAAACTTGGCCAGCTTTCAATTTGGCCACATAGAGATACTATAATAAAAAACATGCCATCTGAATAAAGGAAAGATTTTCCCTCTACCATTATTATTATTATTATAGATGGAACTGAAGTTAAAACACAAATTCCAAGTGCATTTTGCTTACAAAGCCAGTTATATACACTGTAGTGATTATAAATCTACAACAACTCTAAAGGGGTTGATAGGTTGTGATCCTAATGGTTGTGTAGTGTTTGTTTCAGAATTATTTACAGGATCAATTTAGGATAAATCTATCACAGAACAATCTGGTTTTTATGATATGCCTAAAACATTAAAATCGATTGGTTATAGTAAAGAAGGAGATGCCATAATGGTAGACAAATGTTTTAACACTGCAAAAGAAAGAAATGAACCTGGTTTGAAATTAAACATTCCATCATTCGCATCGGCAATTAGGCAAATGACAGCTTCTGAGACACTTTTGACTAACAAAATTGCATAACACAGGGTACATAAAGAACGTCTCATATGTAAAGTTAAAGCGTACAAACTTTTATTACACTGTATTCCTACATCTTTGTTTTTATAGGCCAACAAAATATGGACAGTGTGTTGTCTATAACACTTTCGCAAGAAGTATTTGTTAAGGATAAACACTGAATATACTTTGATTGGTTAGTACCTGATACGATAATATTGACCCGATCTACACATCCTAGAGGTGTTGATAGTTTAGGAATGTTTGGTGCAATTCTGCACTCTAAGGGTGTTCTCTTCAGACTAGAGAGGTGAGACGTGCCCTTTTCATCCACTTTCGGTACTCTAATTGTAAAAGAAATGTAAAATAATCGTGTTAAACAATGTTGATTCTGTGTTTACTTCATATCAGTGTCTATTTTAGGCATTTATAATTGACGCACATATTCTCAATGCACACTTTATGACCTGTTCTATTTGATGACATTATATTGTACATTTACATGAATATTTTTCTATTACATATCAATTCAAGTATGCTGCATCAGCATGATGAATAAAAACAAAATATTAAAGCTATATTGTTTGTTGTGTTTATTTTAATCTGGAAGTAATTAATAGTTAGCTCTATGTTCCATCTACAATAAGGTTTTAAACAAGTATTTCTGTTGGTAAATAATTTGTATTTTAAATTCATACTTTTTGTTTATATCTGTCTGGCAAATCAATGGCTTCCTTTTCCTACTCTCTGTCGGTCTAGCAACCAAAACATGGTTAAGTGGCACTAGTTTTATTTTCCATCCCCTTGGCACATGCCATTGCTGACGTATGCTTGTGCAGCTCAACTGGTCAGGAACAGTGGTGAAGTTATGTAGTTTGAAACCCTGTACGAACTTAATTAGCCCTACTACATGGGAACAATGACCACTGACCCTGCAACAATACATTTTTCAGTTATCATACACATTAATTAGTTAAAAAAATGTTATCGGTGCATATATCTGAAACATACTGCTAATACCACTCTGTGAAATGCCAGAGGAAGTGTTTATACACTATTTATTAAGTTTCTAAACAACATGTGTCAAAGTTACAATTTTGATAACTGCAATTAGTAAATCCTGCCAGTGACATAAATAAAAATAAAACATGTTTTTGGTTTGTCTTTAGTGCTGCTGCCTGAGATTCCTGACATATGTGAGCTTAGTGTTCTAGTATACTGTATGTCAGCATGGTCATGTAAGTGAATTTACTCATCTGAAAATAAATATTAGTTTTTCTACAAATGAAAAGTAATATTGTTTATGCAAAGGCTATTCAATCCCAACTAATGAAGGCTTTGCACCTTAAATGTCATCAAAGAGATTCCAGAGGCCATCCATATATGACGTCGTACACCGAGGGGTATCGAACAAGTATGATGATGGGGGTTGGAGGTATTTAAAAGAATGTGACGTCACAAAACGAACACCAGCGCCATCTACCAGATAAATAATTTAGAATGCAGTGTTGGATTGTTTTTTCTAATGCAAAGGGATTTCAAACCAATTTTAATTTTGAAAATTTTTATTGGTTGCGGGTTTCAAAGCGTTGTGACGTTATACGTGGGGGCTGTATTTATGTGACGCGGACGGGTGCGGGGTACAAAAAAAAAATCCTCCCAAATTACGTTACGTCATATATGGATGACCCCAGATTAAAATTATTGATTACTGTGGATATTTACTAAGGTGGCCAGGTACCAAATTGGGTCAAGAAAAAGGGACATAGGGTGAAATCAACAGCTAACATGATAATACGATTTTATTTTCAACAGCTGCAGCTTTCATTGTGAGATTACAGCACGTTAACTCCTTTAGGTTGACCTCATCCAAATATATCCATTTACGTACTTTAATATTTGTTCTTGCCGAATGTGTGTGTATATAATGACTTTCTAAAGATGAATGAGGCTCCAAATAAAGTGAATACTCGCCATCTTTAAAGTATGCGCAATCAAATTGTAAAAACATAACACACATTACTTAAATAATCGGTACCGAACGCCTACATGACCTGTATACTTCTTTAACCACAGATGCTCGACGTGAGCTTGATGTTGAGAAGAAAAACAATAACACAATAATTTAATAATCATTATATTATGATAGAGAAGGTCCTGTGTCAGAACGGGTCATAGGGGTAATCTAATGTATTTTTGTCACTCTGTATGATTTTTTCCCTTTATATTATTGTTTTTTTCTTCTCAACATCACGCTCTCGTCGAGCAAATGTGATCTGTACTATAATATTTGCCATTACTTCATCGTAATAAGCAGTTCAAACATTAAAAACAGTTCAGAAAAATACAGAACATTAAATCTTACCCCGCTTTACATGAACAGTATGGACCTTCACACTTTTCCTCCGTTATTTCAATTTACAGACGGTGCGTAGGCTGGTTCTTCTTCATAGATGGCCAGCATCTCGCTTCTACGCGAATCTTATTTTCAAACTCCAAAACTTTGATCTCGTGTATATATCCTTGCGTAAAGTAGTTCAAACCCTTCTACAACACTTTACTGGAAAGTTTCTCTTGATCAGGAAGGTATTTAAGTGAAATGTTATCGGGAATACACGAGACCAAATCTGACATGGCGCTTGTATTCTGTGATGATTCATCCATTTTAATGGGGAAGCTTGGGGTTCGCAGTAACATTGTCTAAGGGGGCGGGGCTTATCTATTCTCACCCATGCGACAGAGAAATCTAGCTGTTTTACTAACCTTACTTTTCTTATCTCAGTCTAGTCATCTCAGACCAGTCGTCTCAGTCAAGGTGTCCACGCGCTCAGAACTACTTTATAAAAAAAGAAACCCTTGTTGTCTTCTGCTGTGACTGATGTAGTTGTTCTAAAATCAAACAACAACACCAAATATATAAGAAAAACATAGTAACTTAATGTCAATCCATCTTTGAGAACACACCATACAAAACATTTCGAGAGGGAGACAAAGACATACACACATATGATGTCGAACCGTTTGGTATTGTGCTAGTTTGTTCCACACACACACATCATGGTCAATTTATCTTATATTCAGGTCTACCTCAGTACATTTTCAGGTCAGCGTCATTAAAGGTAGCTATATCTACCTAATTAATTTTAAATACTTCGTGTGAAACAAATTATATAGTTAGCTACATTTAACGACGCTGACCTGAAAATTGACTGTGCTACAGCAGGGTTCATACAGAATTCTGAATGATAAATTCAAAGACTTTTCCCAAACTTTCATAAGACCACAAACATAGATTTCCAAGACCTATTTTCACTAACATTTTGTATACAAGTTATGTTAAATGAGAAAACAATGAATGCAAAATACTACAATATTGTTTAATGATGAAATGAAACTGAACTGATCATCAAAAGAAAGAAACCAAGAAAACTCGACTACATCCGAATCTAACAACCCTGGACAATTTTATTTGTGATTTTGGAAATTGAAATGTTTGGGTTCATTTAAAATTTCAAAGGCTTTTAACGACATCAGGATAATCTGCTAGATGTTCCCGATCTTTCAAGGCCTTGAAAATGACACCTCATTTTTCCCAAAATGTCAAAGACCTTCAAAGACCGTATAAACCTGTACAGATAGAATAAAATTCTCAATGTTGTGTGAAATGAACTATGACAGAAAACACTGATCCATGCACATAGACTATACACCTATACACTTCATAGCCTCCCAACTCTCTTAACAACTACAGAAAACTTAGAAAAAGCCAGAAATTTGTTATGTCAAACACGCTTTATTCTAATTTTGTTAAGCATCTGAAAATGTGCCCCATTTCAATCAAACATATACCTACAATATTTAATGACAAATAGTGCATTTACCATTTAGAAGGAATCATTTTTCCGTCTACACATTAATGCATAAACAAACTTCACTGTAGCACCTGCCATATCTCTGAGACAGAAAAATAAATTTTCAAAGAATCCGTGAACTTGAAATTTTAGCACATAGTTATCCGCTAGGGTCCGTATTAAGAGGGACTGGTATAGACGGGGCTAATTTTACAATCAATATTAAGGACAACACAGATATGTAACAGTTTCACCTCCTCCAAAGAAAAGGAGAGTTATAAACGGTAGTGACAAAGATCACCAATTACCCGTCAATAACCCAAGCATGGACATTCATGCTACATGTAACTTTTCTTGTAATAAATATTAACTATTTATTGTTAATTTCATATAACATCCACATATTAAATGTGATAATACCTCAATACAATGCAACGTGTTTTTGTTGTTTGTTGTTTTTTTGGCTCACGCATAAAAAATGCACTTCGAATGACACGCTCACGCCACAGTCCTCATTAACATATTTGTATCAATGCACCGCATGCAAACATTTGCGCGCGAACTATATTGCACAAGTGAGAAGTTCTTGTTTACATTAAAGGAAATTATTGGGTGGGAAAAAGAATTTACGTTGGCGTTTGCACGGATACAAGAAAATCCCAGTCTCAGGGTTACATTATATGTCCCCCACCCCCCTTGACAAGCCTCGAGGGGAGACAAATAATGTAACCATTTGACTGGGATTTCCTTGTCTCGCAAACCCCAAAATAGATTATATTATTCATTTCGGATCTATGCATTTAGTTGAGCAAACTAGTTATTTATTGCCGGCTTGCAACTTAAACGTCAAGGTGGCAACATGACTGCATACAGAACAAGGACGCATTGAAGAAAACGATATAGCGTATTATTAAATTAGGATAGGGTTGTGTTAACACCATGGGGATGGGGAGAGGGAGAAATTTAACATATATTCTTTAATAGGGATAAGGGATATCTCACATTCCCATTCAATATTAATACAGATTTTCTTGGCGGAATACTCGTCCAGAAAACCACTTTTTACCCTCCTTAGGTGGATTTGACCGATTTAGCCGGTCCGCGCGCGATAGTAAGTTTTAATAATATATGAATAGAGAAAGTAATTTTAAAGCAATGGAAGAAAATTCTAGATTCACTATCATATAAAACTTGCTTCAAAGCCCCCCCCCCAAAAAAAAATGCCGTACTCACAGGGTTGCCCCGCGCGTAAATGCAGGGGGGTGGGGGGCACGCCAATACGTTCCTGACTAGTTCCTACTCTTTTCTTACTACAATCATAGAATTTCAAAGGGTTGTGGTTTATTGACTCGAGAAACGTCGATATCCATCAGTATAGTAAACTCCACCTGAGACTTAGTTAATTCACTTCCGTCAGAAAAATTAGCAACAGAGCATGCTTTATACAAAATATGCAGTAATGTTGTCCTGTTTTACGGTAAGCAGAAAATTCTGTTTACTTAGCGTGGATTCTTTTTTCTCTCTCGAAGTAACCGCTTACCGTTTACAAAGGGACGTAACTCTCACTCAGAATGCGTGCGACTGTGGTTGCTACGCACCGAGGACACACAACAAAATCACCATTTCATTATTACAGACTATGTTTTAATGTAAGAAAATTGTTTTCTCGTCCGGAAGGTGTGTAGACTATTCCCAAAACGGCTATTAGTTTCCATTAGTTGTATTTGTGTATTTTTTAATATTCGACTGGGACACTATTTTGGCTGATAGGTCTACAATTGAATTTTACCGGAGAAGCGCTTGCATTAAGATCCAGTTGAATAACAGGTAACTTGTCTATCATTTTTAAAGACAAACTACCACAGTGCTACGGACTGTCATTTCATTCTTATTGTAAGCTATACAGAAATAGCACTGGATTAAGAAATCCGAATGCGGAATAGGATATACGAGTATTGAGTGGCAAGAAACACTGTAATATCTTAGAGAATATCTGCAGATACAATAAATATCGGTTGTATGTATGTATGTATGTATGTATGTCTGTCTGACTGACTGACTGACTTTCTTTATTTCCTCTTCAGAAGAGATTTCATTCAGTTAATTTTTCGTTAATACAAAAAAAAATAGGAACATAGCTTGACATTAATGGACTAACAGTACGCTATATATATATATATATATATATATATATATATATATATATATATATATATATATATATATATATATATATATATACACACACATGTATACATGCACACATATACACACATATATACATATATACACACATACAGATATATATATACACACATACATATGTTCATACACATATACATACATACACACATATATACATACACACGGATATACATACACACGGATATACATACACACATACACACATGCATATATACACATATATACACATATGCATACATATACACATACATATACATACATATACACATATACATACATATATATACACACATACACATATAATACATATATAAATATCAAGAAACGTAAAGAAAATGCAGTATCTAAAGACATGAGTGAGAGAACTCATTGCAAACGAGATATATACGCAACATAGATTAAGAGAGGAAAATAAGGGAATTGGAATTATTTACATTCGGCGATAACGATTTAAATGGATTATCATGTTGTCTCTCACTTAGAACACATGTATATAATTTATAAGATCGAAATGAAATGGTTCTATTTTCCTAATTTACTGAACAAGCATAGTATCATATATCGTTTTCAAGTTCATTTATTCTTCTGTACATTGTGTCTATTCCATCAGCCACCACACACATGAATGCCTGCCATGATTTATCATCCTTAGAATCAAAGATGTCCACTCTCTTGCCCAAAAGGATATGAAGTAATGAGTCATTATCCTGACATAAAAGCCAGTACGAGTCTAGAATACCTATTGCATCTATTATTTTTTCAAACATAGTATTACGTTCGTTGTTTAGGGCTTGGCAGTATAGTAACATATGATTTGCTCTATCTGTAGCCAATTTCTTGAAGAGTTTACAGTTATAATCATTCTCTGTTGAAATTGAACACATAGTTAAAAAGGCAATGTTAGCGAAAGTCAAAGTTTTATTAGGAAAACATTTACCAAGCTTCCAGACGGCACGTGGTTGAAGACTAGTATGGATCTCCACAATGATTCTTCGCAGCAGTGAACTGACGTTTCAATATTCCTCCTCCAGACTGGTTTCGAGACAGAATATAGGGTGTTCATGTATAGGTGGAAAAAACCGCCAAGCTGGTATTTCAAAAGAACACAATATATATCTTTAACAAAACCTACGCTCTCGCTCTCGTGCATGAGGAAGTCAAGAATTCTTCTGTTGAATATAATTTTCCATGCTAGTGAACCATTAGCTCTGCAGATTTTATTGAAGAAACCTAACTTGATTTTATCTACATATCCCTCAACTGACCACAGTCCAAGACTGCTAATTGTTGTTTCTGTAGAAGAGCGCTGATCAAGTCCTATAATTCTTCTTGCAGCTTTTCTTTGACATACTTCTAGATCATATACCTCTGACTGGCTCAAGTTGGACCATAATTAGCATCCATATGCCATTGCAGGTAGTGCTATGTTTGGCCATATTTTAGTACTATTAATTGGATTCATTCCATCCTTTCCAACACCAGTCCCAACAAGGGAATACAATATTGATCTTCCTTTATCACAAGCATTTTTCACTGCATCAGTATTAGAAAGATCTGTGGAGAGAGTAACCCCCATCATAGGTTCTAGAAGAGACTATAGGAATCCCTTTATCTCCGAGCATGAACATATATTTTTGTATGATTTTTTTCTTTGAAAATATGACAATATTGCTTTTATCAGCATTATACCGGAGTCTCCACTTCGATGCATAGTCATGGAGGTTGCGAATTAAAACACACATACCATTAAATGCTGAAGATAGCAAGGTCGTGTCATTCGCTAGTAAAACACAGGGGATACTTAAGGTACCAACTTGTATTCCAGATTTTGTTGACTCCAGCAAGGATATTAGGTCATTTATCATGACTAAGAATAACCATGCTGATAGCGTTCTTCCTTGTCCTACCCCTTGATTGACTGAGTATGGTTTCGAATGATGCCCGTTGAGCAAAACAAGGGCCCTAACTTCTCGAAAAGAATTTTTAATCAATCTCCACATTTATCCTTTAACTCCGAGATAGAATAGCTTATAAAAGATGCCATCATGCCATACCGTATTAAAGGCCTTCGCATTGTCCAGGAATGTAGCATAAACTTTTGATTGACCTTCTAATTAATGTGCTATTCCCTCTTTTATTAAAGGCTGGAGTGATGCCACTGCATTCGCTTCGAAATCCCCATTTTAATGGGTGAGGGAAATTGATCTTTTCACTAAAAAGAATTAGCCTGTTCAACAATAATTTTTTAAAATACTTTTTGAAAAACAGGAACGATTGAGATATCTCTATATTTATTCATATCTAGTCTGTCTTTTTTCCCATCTTTAAAGATATGTATAACATTTACAGTTTTGAAGTAGTCAGGATACGTTTCCAAGGAAATTATGCTATTGTACACTTTACACAAAATAGAACTAATCGAGTGACAGGCAAAAATTAAATGCTCTGCATATATTTTATCATGTCCACATGATTTATTTTTCTTCAGCTCTCGTACAACCTCTTCAATGTCTTTCTGTAATATGGTTTCACACATATCCGTATCTGCTCCGTCATCAATATTTGAATCCACAATATTCTTCATTTTGTTTCTAATTTCAGCTGCAAACGATTCGTTAAAATGACTATCTGGTATTTCAGTACCTAAAATTTTAAAATGCTGGCGCCACGCGTCATAAATCAAATCAGGTCCCGTATTATTTCTCGTTCCACTTTTAGTTCAGAAATATCTTGTCTCTGTCCCTTCTTATGAAGTCTTACTATTCTGTTGAATTTCCCTACATCCAGTTCTGCAGCTTTTTACAGCTCATTGAATTGTTCCTGTTCGTACTGGTCTTTTGCCTTGTTTAACTGGTTTCTGAATTTTCTTTTCGCATTTTTATATTCTGCATAAGTTTTAAATTGTGTACCACGTGGCCGTTCTTCTTTTGTCCATAACGCTCGTTTTCTTCTCATCTCTTTATATAGTTCAGCCACATTAGTGAATTTCCAATAAGGTTTTAAGTGTGGCAGGACGGTTTTCTTTGGAAGAATTTTGTCAGCTGTATTGCGTAAAACAGTCGCAACAGTAACTAGAGCGTTTTCTACATCAGAAATGTTGTGTAAAAATAGCTCCATTGAATGTAAGTGCTCACTGGTTTCACTTCTCTACCGCTCCTGCTGTTCTGAAGAAGCTTTTAGACAGTTGATTGTAACTGGATATCTGGAAAATGTTGATTCCAGGAGTTCGTCTGGAACTAACAACTCTGTTCGTGAAGGTAAATGATCAGATAGATTGAGATGATGGTCATCTTCAATATTGGCACTACGGACTAAATCTATTTTGGAGGAGGGAATCAAAATGTAGTCAATCAAGGACGAGTGTTTGCCGTCTGATGACCAATATGTATATCCTGGTATTCCAGAAGGGAAAATATCACATGTTGATATTAGATGCCTATTTTTAAGAAAGGATTGAAGTATGTAACCTTTACCATTTGTACGTTTTCAGTTGCAATTATTGTGTTATTCTCATTTTACACATATTTAACTATTCAGGCAACCTTGAGCCTGTTCGAGTTTTGTTCACTCTGAGCAATGAAACTATCCTGATTACTGTTCATGCTGGATTGTTCTATTGTATGATAAGTATTAAGTAACTTTCAGATTGTTTAGTTTGCTACTTGTCTGTATAAACAACATAGCATGAACATCATATTAGTGGTGGTCATTCCACTGGAGCTTCTGAAGGGTGCTGGTCATGGGATTGGAGTAAGAAAAGTGCCTGATTCTTTTGTTTCAAGCAAAATGTGACTTGACATTTGTCCCATATGATAAGGGTGTAACAAAGCAGGAGAAATGTATTTATCTCCATTTACCAACCTCGTGTACCAACCCAATTTCTTATAACAAATACTGGACTTGTATTGTCTATTCTGCGAGTAGAAGGCAAGTGCTGTAACGTATGTATGTATGTATGTATGTATGTATGTATGTTGAAGCCTATCCAAGCTAGCGACAGAGTTGCTCATTTATCGTTGCGATATTTGATATGCTATTTATATACTGTAAAATAGACAGTACTCGTGGCGTGCATACAGGGCAATAATTGAAGTTTACTAAAACGGCATCTAAAAATGTAAATAATACGGACATTAACATATATGTTAACTGCCATGAATGTGTGTTCGTATTTTACTTGATTATCTGAAGTTGGTAAAACCTCATTAAGCTTTGGTTGTTTTGGTTTATTTTAATATTACATTTTGTTTTCTGGGTGAGTAGATGTATTACGATAAGGCATTCTCAAAGGTCTTATTCTTTAGAGGCATTGCCACATGTCTTATTCTTTAGAGGCATTGTCACATGTCTTATTCTTTAGAGGCATTGTCACATGTCTTATTCTTTAGAGGCATTGCCACATGTCTTATTCTTTAGAGGCATTGTCACATGTCTTATTCTTTAGAGGCATTACCACATGTCTTATTCTTTAGAGGCATTGTCACATGTCTTATTCTTTAGAGGCATTACCACATGTCTTATTCTTTAGAGGCATTGTCACATGTCTTATTCTTTAGAGGCATTACCACATGTCTTATTCTTTAGAGGCATTGTCACATGTCTTATTCTTTAGAGGCATTGTCACATGTCTTATTCTTTAGAGGCATTGTCACATGTCTTATTCTTTAGAGGCATTGCCACATGTCTTATTCTTTAGAGGCATTGTCACATGTCTTATTCTTTAGAGGCATTACCACATGTCTTATTCTTTAGAGGCATTGTCACATGTCTTATTCTTTAGAGGCATTACCACATGTCTTATTCTTTAGAGGCATTGTCACATGTCTTATTCTTTAGAGGCATTACCACATGTCTTATTCTTTAGAGGCATTGTCACATGTCTTATTCTTTAGAGGCATTGTCACATGTCTTATTCTTTAGAGGCATTACCACATGTCTTATTCTTTAGAGGCATTGTCACATGTCTTATTCTTTAGAGGCATTGTCACATGTCTTATTCTTTAGAGGCATTGTCACATGTCTTATTCTTTAGAGGCATTGTCACATGTCTTATTCTTTAGAGGCATTGTCACATGTCTTATTCTTTAGAGGCATTACCACATGTCTTATTCTTTAGAGGCATTGTCACATGTCTTATTCTTTAGAGGCATTACCACATGTCTTATTCTTTAGAGGCATTGTCACATGTCTTATTCTTTAGAGGCATTGCCACATGTCTTATTCTTTAGAGGCATTACCACATGTCTTATTCTTTAGAGGCATTGTCACATGTCTTATTCTTTAGAGGCATTGTCACATGTCTTATTCTTTAGAGGCATTGTCACATGTCTTATTCTTTAGAGGCATTGTCACATGTCTTATTCTTTAGAGGCATTGCCACATGTCTTATTCTTTAGAGGCATTGTCACATGTCTTATTCTTTAGAGGCATTGCCACATGTCTTATTCTTTAGAGGCATTGTCACATGTCTTATTCTTTAGAGGCATTGTCACATGTCTTATTCTTTAGAGGCATTGTCACATGTCTTATTCTTTAGAGGCATTGTCACATGTCTTATTCTTTAGAGGCATTGTCACATGTCTTATTCTTTAGAGGCATTGCCACATGTCTTATTCTTTAGAGGCATTACCACATGTCTTATTCTTTAGAGGCATTACCACATGTCTTATTCTTTAGAGGCATTGTCACATGTCTTATTCTTTAGAGGCATTGCCACATGTCTTATTCTTTAGAGGCATTGCCACATCTTAAAATGTATTGCCACAGTAGCGATCCTTAAAGGCATTGTCACTGGTTCTATTCCTAAAGGCATTGCCACATGTCTCTTTCTTAAAGGCATTGCCACGTGTCTTTTTCTTGAAAGGAATTGTCACAGGTCTTACCATTAAAGGCATTGTCACAGATATTATCCTTGAAGGCATTGCCACAGGTTTAGAGAATACTGATTCTGTTTCAGATCACAAAATTACAGGGAAGAACCAAAGAAAGCGTTTCTGTTTGATGGCATCCAATACATCATGTGAAGGTTTCATCTTTAAGTTTAAATCACTTTAAAAAGAACTCAGTCGCCTTAGAGATAGGGTAATAAAACTGGATTATTTTTCATATATGTCCAGTCTCTTTACAAGTCTGTCTTAAAGCTCATTGTATCCCTTCTCAAAAACGTGTGTATTTCGAAATTCAGACCGTTTCATCAAATGTAAAGTTAGGTGTTTCCATTGTGTCTTTTGCTAGGGAGCAAGGAAGGTTGTCTAAAACATTTGACCTGTTTTTTCCCTTGCTTTCATCATGACTGGAAGTCATGTCTGTTAATGTATTGTAGATGTTTTTTAACCCCTCAATTAGCTTTGGTAACACGTCACATAATTTAGTTTGTTAATTGTAAGAAAAATACTGCAACATTCTAATATAGGTTCTGTTAAGCACTTCCAAGTACAGATGTTCCTCGGCCTGAATAAGCTGAGAGGTATTCAGTGTTTTCCTTTTCCAATAGATCCTTAACTTGTTTTGCAAAATTATTTTCCCCATCATACTGTATCTTCCTATTCTTTCTCTCTAAAGATGTTCCCGAAAGCATTGAGTATGTCATTTGCCTTACAAGCGATTCTAAATTAATTTTTCTCTGTTACAATGTGTTCATATCCGTTGTTAACCTTTTCGTATGCTTGCACATTGCATATAAGGATATATTTTAGTCTGTCTGTGTTAGGGTAGGGTATACATATCGCATTTGTTGATGCCTTTACTGTTACTGAATACTGAATATGGGTAAAGCGTATATTGCAACAGTAATTATTAATTATTGAACTGCCTTACTACTGAGTGAGAATCGAAAAAAAACCCCATCTAATACATTTTATATTTGCATGATACAAAGTGGCGGGGAAAAAACAGTCATGGTGTATAACTACAAGAAACAACGCAGTCCAATTGTACCTATGTACACACTTCTTGGCTCATCTGACGGTGATCTTGAGAAAAACGGGGGATATACAAGTGTAGCAAAACAACAAATCAGAAAGGTTGAAGATACACCAGGTAAGGCTTAGAACGACGCTTATAGGTATCACGCGATGTAGGTTTAAACATTCTGCTTTGGAATGTAAGCAAATCATAAAAGTAGCATAAAATATATTACATCCTTGGACATAAAATCCTTTATTAATGTTTAAAATTGAGAAAATAAATCGTATAACCTTGCATGCGTAATGCTTATAACCATGCGCTAGTCATATGTATTATTTTGCACAGGTGCTCGACGCGAGCTTGATGTTGAGAGAAAAAAAACAATAGTCTAAAGGAAAAAATCGTACAGAGTGACAAAAATACCTTAGATTACCCACACGACCTGTTCTGACACAGGACCCTCTCTATCATAATATATGAGAGAAGGTACGGAACTGCCAAATACTTCGTTCCACCCATGACCCTCGATTTCCTTCTGCTATTTCTGTTTTTAAAGGCACACGACAAACTAGATGGCTTGTTTTACTCTTGAGATATTTTTCTATTCATCAAGCCATTATTGACATTTCTGCGTTGTACCAAACTGAAGTTACGGGCTCCGAAACGTGCGATTTTCGCGAAGTTTTATTCTGAGATAAGGCCGAGCTCATGTGATAATAAGTATAATCTTTTGAGCCAATCATATTTCGGCGTTGACGTGTGCCTATTTTGAAAATAGAGTCGCATGTATACGATGTCTGTGCAGTAAAGAAGACAATGTCTAATTCTTGCATGGAACAGGATTCCTAAAGTTGAATCGAGATAATAGTAAGTAAAAACTTACTTTTGCATCTACCACTGTTCTGTGATTCAACAAGGGATGCATCGTAGAGTCGTAAACATGGTACATGTAGCTCTTTCAACTGTTTTCACGTGTGCACGCACTTGTCTCAGCAGTAAAAATACATAGAAGTCTACGAACACAAACGATGTTTACTTGTAAGGAAAGACAGGGTCTTCTGATTCTCGATGAATGAACTGATTTTGCGTAAGCTTTCTCTTAATTTATACGCAGTTTTGAACGTGGTAACACAACCAAATATGGACATTCTTCTAGATACTTGTGTTCATTCATTTCGAATCAGAACGATGCTCTCGTCCTTTCCCACGGAGAATTCTGCTGCATCGGCTTATTCGTTTAAAAAAAAACGCGCGAAGCTTACTCATCCACTAGGAATTTAAGAAGTTGCTTGTTCAGCAGCTTTCCACCAAGTCTAAAATTTGCTGACCTTTGGATACAAGAGAAATTTATTTTATGGGGTTTTGCACTTGCTCGTAAATGCGCCGTCTTTAATAAAATAGTATAATATGTCTTGCAGAAATGGATAAAATTAATCTCAATATATATTAGTGGAAAATTACTTTCAATATAATCTAATGAAAAATTACTTTTAATATAGTTTAGAGAAAATTTCAATCTTAATACTGTAACTTCGCCCTCTTAGTAAGAGGGGTGGTTAATTGGATTTGACCTCTCTCGATATTATAGCCCGGCGGGAGTGAAAGAAGAAAAGAATTTCAACAGAGACCTGAGCAGGAATACTGGCAAGAAATAAAGCAATCCGAGCCCCCTTTTGACAAGACAATAACAAGTTTAATCAGAACAAATTAATAACGGCAATTCCAATTCAAGTTAGATGATATCAATAAAATTTAATGGGTGTGTCCAATTTTGATTTATTTCATCATCATCATAACGAGAGTTGAAAAGAGGGCAAAGTCCACGATTGATTTGCATCACCTTCCTTTATTGAACGTATATCATCGTCCTCCTCGTTCTTCAACTTCCTAAGCTCCATGCTTTGCTCCTTCATGGACTTCCTGGTCCTTTTATTCTGACTCGTCCTTCTTTTTCCTCGGACTTCTGTCTTGAGACTGACCAGTCTCTCTCCCAGAAAGCTGTTCCCTAAAGGACGAAATTACTCAGATCATGTTGGCTATCCACACACTGCGTAAATTCTGACTTAGTACGATAGGACATTGACCATGCTTCCAGCGGCAGGTCTTAAATTACCATGCGAGCGTCTATCGAATATTAACGTATTCTTTTACTTATGCTACTACATGTTCGATTACTATTGCTTGAAATTCAGATTGTAACTCAAAGCAATCCTTAACCTACAAGATTATTCAAACATTACAAAATCAGATATAATCAGGTATGTATCGTTAACTCACGATAAGCTGTATCGTCCTACCAAAGGAACTTATTTCTTATAACCCTATGAAATCTTACACATATGAGCATTTGGATCGCATGCAATCAATTCTACCAATGAGCTAATAGTTCTAAAAGTAAAAAGTAAATTGCATAACAGTTCTAGCATCAACACCTTCTATGAAATTGAATAATAATAAATTGCTGAACAACTCTAGAATCAACACTTTTCATGAAATTAAATACAATAAATTGCATAACAACTCTAGCATCAACAAATTTCCATGACATTGAATAAACGATGCATAATATGGAAACCCAGGCATAGCAAACACATTTGCATAAAACGATCAAATAATATAATATTACGTAAAACTGAAATTGCGTACCTTATTGTTGTTCTCTTTCAGAACATGTGCTTCCTAGCACTAAAACCTGTCTTTCTTTTTACATGACGCCCACCTGGTCCCTTTCTTGTTTAACGAGGAAAGCACTATTCTCTTTAGGCTTCCACGGAGTCAAGACTACTTTTCTCTTTCAGGAAATTCCAGACTGAAGAATTTCGACTTAGGTCGTCACTTTAAATTCTGCTTGTTTCTAAAGTGTACGCCGTAATTTATTCCACCCAGTCATATGCTAACTGTTCCCAAAGAAAAAATTCATTTCATCAGATATCGACAGCTCGGAATCTGCGGATGACGGTGCGTAACAATTTCCCTTTGAAAAAAATAAGTTGACATAGGTTCCTACCAAGCGGTTAGCGTTGGTAGCTCAAATGTTTACTTTCTAACGAACCGCTCTGGTGGCCTAATGGTTAGAGCGTCTGCCTTGGATGCGGAAGGTTGTGGGTTCTATCCCAGGCCAAGTCATGCCAAAGACTGGTCGGCCTGGTGTCAGGATAATGTGACTGGGTGGGACATCATGCTACATGTCTGCGGCATGATGCCCCAGTGCAAGACATCATTATAAACTGCCACAATGCGGACCTCGTAGCTATACGACTGAAAAATTGTTAAAGCTACGTTAAAAGTCCAAGTCTCACACACACAGACACATGCTTTGTAAGGCCTGTGTTAAGAGATCCCGGTCAATTTCACCGAGTTGGAATGCTGACCTTTTGAAGTTTACACTGACATGGGGGGGGGGGGGATGAACGAAGAAAGGTCGAAGTGACTCTTCGAAAAGACTGTTCTGGCTTAAATGCGAAAAAATTTAAATGCTCAATGCATTCAACTTCAAAGTTCACTGCAATTCAATTCGACACTTCACAAATACTTTTACTCAAAATTTGTCTCCTAATAGAGTTATTGTGTAGTCTAACTACCGAATAATAGTGATCCAGCAGTACTCAGATAACAAAAGGTGACATGTATGTAAAGAAAGGATTACATTATTTATTATGATTAGTTTTATGCAAGTAAAATGAGGGATAATCAATGTTGTCCAAACATACGCTGCAAAGTTGTGCTCACGTTTCAAATAACATTTGTTAACCATTTCTTTGCATCAAATTTCTACTGCTATTGAGAAAAAAGAGTTAATTCCCTTATGTTTTTTAAATGACTCGTCACATTGTGCATTTTTGTTGATTAAGTTTCACATTATTTATAACATTTCAGTACACTGGAATCTGACATTGTGTAAACAAAAGAAAATGTGATATGCATTTGTATAGCAACATTTTGAATTCATAGCACATGTCAGCATTGTCTCTAATAATTTCATAAAAATATTAAAACATAAATACGTGCATTAAAATCAGTGAATGTTATTAATTTAAAAAGATTATTGAGCCATGAAAGACTACTTTGAATAAGATAGACATTGATCATATTAATTTCAGAATAGTTCAAAAGTCGTATCTGTATTTCGTACAAACTGTGTTTGGGTATTGACTCCAGTTTTTAAAACTTGTATTACCAAAATGAATTGTTTAGTAGTCTAGTCAGAAATAATGAGAGAGGAAACATTTCCAAATTAAGTTTATGTTGGGTCACTGCAGAAAAAATGGCAAAAATAAGATGGAAAAGTAAAAATATCCCTATCTTCTCTTTCGTGACATTATAGACATTAATCTTTTCATGTACAATATCCATCATTAAGTGTGATCATTTGCATACATAATTGATATTATATAAGCAAATGAAACATTTGATTTATTCCATCATCATTCAGAATGTCAGTTTGCAAATTTGTTTTGCACCAATTTGTAAATTTGCACACAAACTGGATGTAGGGTTCCAAAAGTAAACTTTTCTAGAATGAGTTGCTGATATTTTTGTCACCTGTTTACTGCTTACTGTATCACCTGCTTACTGTGTCACCTGCTTACTGCTTACTGTGCCTCCTGCTTACTGCAGCATACATCAACAAACTACTTTATCAGAGTTGTTCTCGTGTCCAACTTTTCCTTTCATCCCTTTTGACTTCAATTCACGTCAGAACTGTGACTTGTGTAACTTTATACTTCAACCACTATTATCTTCAAATGCAACTCTTTCTTCACGTTTTCACTCATTTCTACAGCTCTACTCTATAATACTACACATTACTCCCTCAGTATAAAGTTGATAATGGGAGCCATACAGGTGGATCACCTTACAGGTGAGATTACGTTATACTGAGGTTTTGTATCTATGGTATTACTATAAAATGTCATCTATGACTATAAACAACTCATTAAATGAAATGCATTATCCTGAGTTGTATTATTCTGAAGTGTCAAATAGTGGAATTGTAAAGAAAAAGCCTCTACCAGTATGGAATCATATTTGCTATTGACTAAAAAGCTGCCTAATTTGTTTTCATGAAACACTGACCGGCAGCGAGTATACACGACAAGTAGGCATAGAAGAGCCAATACGAATGCGGTATGCTTACTATACAGATCACAATGCAGTGCAAACGAATAAAACAATCCACACTGTATAATATTCGTAATTATACAAAATAAATGTACAATATATTCTTCATTGTTGAAGATTGACGATCCGGTAGAAGTAACCTTGCTATATGCTGCAGGAGAGCTATTTAGCTGTTTGCATACATCTATATTGACTCGAGTGACAAAAAATAATCTTGTATATATAGGTTAGTGCATTTGTATGGGAAAATGTGAACTAGTTTTTCGGATGGATATACTGCATGACCTTGGGAGTGCAGTATATCAATCCAACAAAACGAGTTCATATTTTCCCATACGAATGCAGTAACCTTTTTATTATATGCTCATTTTCTTATTCTACCTAATGCTTAATTATATAAACAAAAATACACTACAAGAAACAAAGTAATTAAATTCATGCATATTCCAAACTAGACACGCAGGCGCAGATTCATAAGTGCACAACAACATTATTAATGCGCACATAACTCCATCCATATACATTTGAACTTAGTCACGCTCTTTCGATAGAAAATGGCATTTTGGTTCATATTGTGAATGAATGCGCATTGCAACAACTTTTCCATTTAGTCTGGAACGAATAGATTTTAGTATTTTTGGCGATTCTGCTAAATTTCTTGTTAATGACTGGATTTATCTGTGTCAGTTCTACGTCTGGTTTCAGCAGCGAGGGAGCAGCGTGTTGACATCAGCAAGTGTGTTTCTGTTCTGTCATTGAATGTTTGAAACCATAATGTGGGGAAAAATATGAAGTCTTTCAGTTGCAATTATCAAAAAGACGGTACGGAATATAATGCTTATTTCATTTTGAGTGCAGTAAGGAGGATGTAATTGCACTTGAAATATAGTCGAAATTACAGTATTATTTCGAAATGTGTAATCAAGCTTGAGACATGGCTCATGTGATTTGGATTTGCAGAACCAAGTACATCTTGAGGAATTCAGGATGCAAAACTGTAAGTATATTTTTTTCTATTCTTATTACCAGCTAAAGGAGACAGTTTATCTCTTGTCATTTGCATGTTATTTGTAGAGACCCAGCAATTTTATGACCTGTCTGGTGTCTGTCGCTTGCATAAATCCGAAACATTGTCTCAAAAATTAACATAGTATGTGGCAAAGCCGTTGGTATGTGTCAGTCCACGAAATATCTGCTTTAGTTTATTCAGAAACAAATTTAATCAACCACAACGTAAAGCGTCTACTGCGCGAGTTTACATGGTTTGTTCACAAAGTAGTTTCTAATATACTATTGGGTGCACGTGTCGTGCACGTGATTGCAATATGAAATGCACGTGAGTGCAATATTGTAAAATATTGCACGATTCTGACAATGTAACGTTAACGGAGAACAAAAATGAGCATATAATAAACTGTTATATATTGCTGCATACGGAAATTCCAATCAAAAATATATTAAAATGTCAGTACTGTTAATATGGTAAATAACTCAACAGGTATAGAAAGAAGCACTTATTGTAGAGTTCATACAGGGAGTATTCATTATCTGCATATTACATTGAAGTGACCTTTAGTTAACTATTAAGGAGAAAAAGAATTATAAATTTATTTTTTTAAGGTATCAACACGTTCTAGGATATAATTACTATACTAACTTGAAAAACATCCGAGTGGTGTCATTTTTCATGTGTTTTATAATTCAGTTTGTTTCATAATATACTCTTTCCTGAGAAATACATTGATCGTATTTTTATGATTATTTTGTTATGTACGTTCTTAATTTCACATTCAGCCACACACGTCACCGACATTTATGTAAACAAAGAAGAATTTTAGGTGCTTTTATAAAGGGAAAGAATGTATACAACATCAATTCATTGGGATCTATTTCATAATAATAGAGTTTGGACTGGATTGTTACAATTTTATTCTTTATTTATTCATTCACGTTGCACAGTTAAATTTTTTTATCAGTATTAGCGTTTATTAAATTGTGAAACTTAAATAGCTCTTCTGTTTTGTGATTAAAATCCTAAGTTGATATCAAGTCAAAGCTTGTTTGGTGCTTAAGGAAAGCTAGGGACGTTATAACATTCAGTTCAATGCCATATCTTGGTAAACTTTATACTGAGACCTATTGGTATTCAGTACAATGACAGAGATGGGGAAACACTATACTCAGAGCTATTGGTATTCGATACAGTGACACTAAAATTGTACATGTGTTGTACATTTGACCTCATTTAAATACATATACCCCTGCTATGTTCATCTCACTCCATGTACATGACAAAATGCTGCAGGTATTCAGGTGACAACAGTTGTTAAAAGAAAATCATTTTTTAAAGATTAGTGGTTAAGTTAGCTTCTTGGAGACTTACAATTTGCCTTGTTGAAATTGATTGCCTTCTCTTATTTTTGAGATTAGCAAATAGATTTCTTTGCAAATTTACAAACGCAAACAGGGTTAATCTCAGTTGATACTCGGCCTACAATTTGCCCCTGAAGCATAAAAGTAATAGACTTCTAAATCTCTTCTTTATGTTTTTCTTTCTTCATAGCCCCTAATAGCTATTCACTCCCAAATATGGTCGGCAAAACAATTCAAAGTAATAAGAGACAAGCACCATGCTATTCTCTGACAGGGAGTTCCTGGCGACACTGGCGATACTGGGTTAATCTGGCAGGAAGGCCATACTTTGGTACTGTCATTGCGGACTATACCCGGGTAACTATAACTGAAAAATTAATTGCTTTTTATGCCTCTGTATTTTTACTCATGTATACATATGTATGCATATAGCAAAAGCTTCTTGTTCGGCTTGAAATTTATTGGAATAAATGATTATAAAGCAGGGTCTATTCTGGAGATAGAAATAATATAGGGGAGATATGATGTAAACAAAGGTAGGACTGCATACTTATATTTGCACTTAATGAAGTATCGACTGTGCTATATATATATATATATATATATATATATATATATATATATATATATATATATATATATATATAGTTCTCTTTATAAACATTAGTGTTTTCAGATCGTTGGAAATTATAAATTATAGTAGTATGTGAAAATGCCGGTCCGAGCACGAAGCACGATGTTTCATCATAATAAGTTCATTTTGACAGCAGTGTAACCGTGCTTTCAAAACATCCCCGTGTGCTCGGAACGGCCACCCGACCCCACAAAATCGTTGATTACCGCTTTGGATGCCCTAATTTTGTTTATACGCTCGAGGTGTGTATTAATTCCAAAAGTTGATCTCGGGTGATGCAGCACGTGCTGTGTTTTATAATGAGATCCTTATCGTAGGTCATGTGCAGTGTTTTTGATCTAATAATTCTTTCTGTTGCTGTGCCGTGAGTCAAGCCCCATCAGGCCCTGCACTATAACCTTGGTATGAGTTAAATCAACATAACTATCGATGTTTAAGAGGTAAGTGTTAATGATGGCATCCTGGAGATCCTTTCGGTTTTCGATGATGACATGGGTGATATACATAGTCTCGGACATATTATATCGTTATGATTGTGATAATTTTTATAACTTTTTAAAGTAAGCACTGGTCATGCATGATACACGGTGCCTTCGAATGAGATCTAAATCGTATCTGATTTTAACAATGCCGTGCTTGGATAAATTATTTTGCTTTGTCTTGGTGTCAACAAAATTTGCTTACGCGCTATCCTGATCGCTTTTTGTTAAAGTGAATTCTAAAGAAATATCCACGTTATTTCTGAACACGATGAATATCGCTTCGTCGAGCGTCGCAGTATTTTGCATTATGACGTAGGTGATATAAGTGTCCTCCGGCATTTTTTATTTTTATCATTACTATTAAAATAATAATAATGGATTTGCATTAACAGCTGAACGAATTCATGTCGAAGTATCACCCAAAACAAATCAAAAAACTCCCGAATGGTATGATCTGATGACGACAACGATCGCAGCGTCTGATTTAGCAACAGTAATAGAATGGTGTCCTTTTTTATATCTTATATCGATTCGGTCCTGTGTAAAAATATTATCCTCTAAAACTATTTCTGCGTCATTGCCCTTCTTGTGCTGGTCTTTATTTGAACCAGCACTCTGCAAATATATAAAAAAATATCGATTCGATCGTGGACAAATATTATCCTCTAAAACAATATCTGCGACATTGCCTTGCTTGTGGGGGTTTGTATTTGAACAAGCACTCCGAAAATACACGGAAATTATGTTTTACAGTAAAAATCATAGGATACGAAACTTGCATCTATGATATTCCTGGCTTTAGGTACTCGCCCGATGGTTACATCGTCGTGAAAGATGATTGTTTTTATTAGAATTTAAATCCTTTTGTCTGACGCGCAGGAACCATGCCCCAACACTATTATCTGCAATTGCTGTCCGGTCTCCTGGATCGCCTCCCAGGTACTCCCAAGTATTATTACTCAATGCAGTTTTCCGCAAATGCTCTTTTAGCCAGCTTGATTTTTCACCGCATTACGATCAGCCCTTCCACAACCGTGTTTTTGGTTGTTACAAGGATTTTATTTTTTGGAAAGTATGATGATCGAGTGGATTACGGTAAAGCAGACGAAAGAAAGTTATTGTTTTCGCTAAACCAAAAATTAGAATCCGATGTGATTTTATATACCAAAGAATTTGAAACTCCAAAATATGACGATTTACAAATGATATGCCCCGAGAAAAACACCACAGCTTACATATGCTTTAAGCTGATGGCGCTGCAAAAATATTACTTGGACCGTAACGAAAATTATCGTCGTATAATTGATTTCGCCGTTTCGAGGGCTCACGAAAAAAAATGGGGGCAATTAAACAACTAGAATGAAAATGCTTATAAATAGCAATGGTAAACTGGCTTATACGCACCGTCTTTGACCAATATGAAGCGACCGAACAAAAAGACGTTTGTCATGTGCGAACGAAAAAATGTATTAGCATTAGGGATTACCAATACTGGTTATTCCCTTATTTGCGTGTCCGGTGAGGGAATCCAACGTGCGACTGTTATAAGGACCATTTTGTATTCGAGGCTCATCAAGGAACCATTGCGGCCTTTTTATGTGGTAGATCATCTTAATGGAAACAAACTGGATAACCGCATTAAAAATTTAGTGAGGCAACGTGAAAATGTTCGTCGTGGACGGGGCCCGGAAGAAATTTTTGTCCTGCTCGCCATGTGATCATCACTAACACCGAATCTAATGATGAAATTGAATTTTCATTCATAAAAACAAGGTCTAATGTTCATAACATTAACCCAAAAGCGTTATCAGGTCTGCACTGTCAAAATATCTAAACGTGAGACTTTCTTTCCGTTGGGCTTAATCCACAGAAAATTTCTTGTAGGATTTCTCAATGCATGCCACGGATATTGGCTATTTTTTGCTTCTAATTTAGGCTCTAGCCTTTTTAACATCATTTGCATGACCAATCCACATCCTAATCAACTTAGCAAGAAAGGATTGGCTGTACCCCCAGTGGATACAGCACCGGCTGTCATGATGGCAAGCGGAACTACTGATAGCACCTGTAATCCTGGCGGTAATATCATTAAGCGCGGTGGTAAGGGCGGTACTAAGACTCCAATTCATTCCTGCCTTCCTGTGAAAGATTTTCGTCGATGTGATTAAAATCTAACACGGTCTTCATATTTTACATTACCATTGTATATTTTCGAAAATGATATAGGACAGCATCGGAATTTGATTTAGTTCGGTAATGTAGTTGCTGAGATTTAAATTTCTGTCCTCGATGATTCTCCTTCGGTCTGGGTCTGGTATAGTTTTCCCGGATTTTATACACCTCCGAGAGTAGGTGCGTATATCCGACCGTCCGCACTTGTACGTCCAACTATTCTAAATAACCCACAGCCGCTGCACTTTTTCTGGATGCACTGGTTTGGCTAACGTTTGTAACACTAGAATGTAATAAGCTTCAGCGATTTTTTGCGCTGCTGCTTCGTCACCCCCACCAGAACCATATGTTTTATCACTAGCGTCATCATCTCCATAATCGTGTCCGCATCTCTTATTCTAATCCGACCTGATGAAAAAATGATCAATCACGTAATTTTTTATTACTGTGGAAATATTTTCATTTGACGACCTTATCCATGCAATTATGATCATTTTTATGCATCTTTGACCTCTCTTCGGGCGAATTTGCGTCCTCGGATGTATGCGGTCTTGACGATGGCGTCCACAACATCCGGATGGATCTCCTGCATGATAATTTGAATAATTAGTTCGATATTTTTAGCAAGCCGATTCTCGCTCGTTAAAAACATTAAATAGGGCAAAATATTTATCGATGGTCTCTCGTAATTGTTGATGCCGCATTTTTCTCACAGAAACTAACGATATGGATTGGGCATCCTCGTGAAATTCGGAATGAGCTCTGTTCAACGATATTTTAACAAATTTCGCACGTGGTTAATAGTACCATATACTCCACTGGTTGTTTTTAACATGTGTTTATCGTTCCTGACGATACATGTCGTCAAATAACAACTGGTAAAATTCGATAGTGATCTTGATGATTTCAGCCATATATATTATACTAGGTCAAAATCTACCAATAACTCAATGGGCTTGAAAGTTCGGCTGTCAGCACAGCGAGTATAAAAGCGATGTATTTAATCTCTGAAATCGGCACAGGAACGTTTATAACGCATGTCGGAGCTACTGTCCAAAATAATTCCGTTTAATCTCCACGTGAGAATTCACCGTGAGTTGCTACGACCTCACACCTGAAATTTCCAGATGGAGACGGACAAGGGGACTTGGATCTCTATACAAAAATTAGAGATATTGGCTGTAACTCATTTATTTCCGCTAGTCGATCCGACCAAATGATGCGCAAAGACGAAATAAGCCCTATTAGAAGCTAAGTATTCGGATTATGCAGCTGAAAATCCGAAGCAATTGCCTGTGTTACCGGCCAGTATGGGGCTGTGACTGTTGTTTTTGACGCGGAGCTTGTGAGCGAATTGTTTTGGACTGATGTGGTTCTGATCGAAGAACTTGACCAAACCTCCCAGCAAAAATTTTCGTGTTTGACAGCACTAAGACTGACTGCGCTAATGTAACTAAAATTTGCGATTAACTTTAGCTGTCACGTAACAAACATTGCAACAGCATTTATTTTGACGCAATCATATCATGACGTGCCAAAATACATCTGTAGAAACAAAGGCTGTTTTGTACTTTTTTTTCGAATTAGATAATAATTGTGATATCAACTCAGACTGATGTGTAATTACCTAGAAAGATTTTAAAGATCGTTATAACGCGGCCACCTAGGGTTCTAAACATTATTTGAGGACGTTTTGTAGTAATGCTGAAACTATCCCTGAAAATACCGGAAAGGTTTTGATGAAATTAACATTTCTAGCATTCAAAAATGCAGTGTGTAAAACGCACCAAACCTAAAACATGCCATTCTCCCCAAAGGATTTTTTAAACAAAAAATCTATCGCTGTCATTAAAAAATCATGTTATTTGAAAAAATTAAATCCAAACGTCAGCGTGATGAAGAAAATTTGTAGATCAACGTGCAGCCTTGCGCCAGCATGTGTTGGAAGATCAAATAACACTGTCGTATCGTCGAGGGACATTATATTTTCTATTGTTTTATGAAATTGTTTGGTCCTTATTTACCGATTGATTGTTTTTCAACCGATTAGATCCTGATACAGCACTTGGTATTGCTCATGCCTAAAGAAAAACATTTGGGTTTAGTAAATGATTCAAAATTTCCATGATTTCGTCATCGATTTCTACGCCTACAGTACCGACTTGTTAAAAGCGATCAGCACGTTTAACCGTGACATGATTCAGCCGAAGTTTGTTAGTAGCGGAAATCTCCGCGGATCAAAGATCCTTCACAGATTTGGTATCCATGATGGATACCGGATCCAAGTTTGGTGCCACTTGTCACACGTGTTCGGTAACAAACCAAACGTCAAGGACATGAACTGGTGTGTATAACATTACGGATATCGCCGCGTAAATTTTCCCGTTGATGACCGCCAGAGGCCATAACGTGGTAGATATCAAACTCGAGCCAAATTACTCGACGCTGCGTACCAGGCTTACCCTGAGTAGATACCTTGTGAGATTTTGATTTACCACGCTTGATCGGGTCTATGCTTGGTTTTCGTACAAATGGAATACTTCTGACCCGTCTGCACGAAGAGAAACTTCCGAATAACATTACCGATGTCAACAGTTTGCTCATTACCTGTTCGATTGCTAAAGGATCTTTATCTTCAGATGGTGCTGCTTCGAACGTGATTTATTCGACGGCTGTTAATATGCCTCCTGGGTCGTTGATGCTAATCTTTCTCAGTCCTTTTATATATTATCCTTTCATTAACACGTATGCGGTTTCTGAACTTACGGCATAGTTTACAGACCAATCGGGAAATGCT
Organism: Sinohyriopsis cumingii; assembly: GCA_028554795.2. Taxonomy (NCBI): domain Eukaryota; kingdom Metazoa; phylum Mollusca; class Bivalvia; order Unionida; family Unionidae; genus Sinohyriopsis; species Sinohyriopsis cumingii. Next base: position 96,935,201 of record CM068832.1, read on the forward strand.
ATGGATAACAACAAAGATAGTATCACCCACTATTTGTCTGAGAAGGAAACATTAATGTCTTTTAAATATGTTAACATGTATGGGTATAAAATGAAGCGAAGACTCATTACACACCGTAATATCATCTGCATAATTTTATCTACATTATTTTCCAAGGTCCAGTTGGTGTTGACAGCATTTGCGGCTAAAGTCGCACCGATCTCTCTCAAAATTTCAGAGGCTGGGGCGACATATTCAGCTAGTGTGGCAGGGACAGTTGTAGGCCAAGGCAACGTGAGTAAGATTATGGGGAAACCCGGTTCACAACTTGCGAGTGTACATAGTACACTAAAGCAAGAAGCCGAATACGCCCGACCAAAAAACTGAGGGGAAACCTTCGGCAGAATCCGAACAGATTTTATCAGATTTTGAGTAGAGTGTGAGGGTGCATCAGTGACACCGACACTTTCAGTCGACAGTCTCATGTCCGGATACGGTTTAAAAAGAATATGGTGATTTAGCAGAAATCACTGGTGATTGCCGCTGATTTCTGTGAAACCTTGGATGATTTTGCATCGTTATATCCCATTTTTTATTCCGATATCTGTAATCACCCCCAGCATCCCAGCTATCATCCAGCCCATATCGAAATCCGATGAAAAGCAGCTCTTTCAGCGGATTAGACGTGTTACACCTTATTAATCTCTGACCGCTTCATGATATAAGACGTGCTTGGCGGAAAAATGAATGTGGTAGTGTGGAAATGCTGTCCAAAAACATCTCAGTCGTACTGTATAAAACGATGCCAAGGCGAAAAAAATCTTCGCAACGGCGCAAGCGTTAATGTGTTAATGCAAGAGAGGATAACACCGTTACCACAGATGGTGTTGCCTGCGGAAATGCAAGCCTTTCTGGCCGATCCAATAGCGGTGTTGCCCGTGAGGGCACTGGTATTGCTTCAGCGATAAGTCCTTTCATTAGGACTTTAGGACATAAACTTTTATCCGTACTTTTGCCCATCAGTGTAGCCGTAGCGTCGAGAGCAGACTCTCGTGGTAATGGCATGACCATTACGGCAACGGAGTTTCTCGCAGAATAAGAATGATCATCACCTCGCCTACAGGTTATCATAACAAACATACAAATAAACCCTAAAAATATTAGTATTAGATGGAAATAGCGATGGTATTTCCAGTAATGCCGTACGTTCCTGTAGTCTTAACTTTGTCAGTGTCGCAAAAGAATGATATTGCGTCAGCAGCACAGTGTGAAAAAGCGGTTATTGACTAAACTAGATGCGGCTCTGGTAGCCTCTGCCCCTAACGGTCCTGATAAACTCATGCCCACTATACGCCAGATGACCTCGTTAACCAAAACAGCTGTGGCTAAAAAAGGAATCATTCTCCGATTATCTTCAGCACAGTTATCTAAACAATGGAGTTTAATCGGACAGTTATTGGCCAGCATTGCTGAGTCGTTACTGTCTGGACTTTTAGGTTTGTTCTCGGTGGAAGATGACTCCAACTTCCTGGAACGGTAAAAGGCCGTGATAGTTGTATTTCCCTGAATCATCAGACAAAAACCAGAAGAAAGGGGTGGGGGTGGGTTTGACGTTACCGTGGTCGCGGTAAAATCCTCTCTAATGCTGATATTGAAAAAAGTTAGCTTCTACAATAAAAAAATTCCGAGGTGTTTTTTCTTAAGATTAACTCCTAGATAAAATCTATGTCGTCGAAAGTTGCGTCATCAACATTCATCAATATTATGATGGAAATTAGACTTATTGGGTTGCTGTAGCAAACGATCCTGCACCAAAAGACGAAGAATACTTTGATTCGTTTGGTTTATCCCCTGTGGACGATATGATCCGATATTTGGCAACAGTTGCATCAAAATGAGCTGTGTACAGTTGGCTTCAGATTTAGGACGTTGACAGCACGTGCTGTTTTTATTGCATTGGTTATATTCAAGAGAAGTACAGCGAAAAACCTATAGTGGAAAGAGTTTTGCCGCTTCCGAAGCGATATTAAATTTAATATCAACATCACGGTACATACAAAATGTTGTCAAACAACAGTTCTTGGTGTTTAAGGTGCACGGCGAGAACGTGAAATATGGAGGAGGTGGAGGTAACAAAAAAAACGTAAAATATTTAGGTCTCAGTGTGTTGTTTGTGGTGCGAAGAAATCTTGGGTTGTGTCTATATTTATGTAATTAATATAAATCATGCATGCTCATTGTAATCTAAACGGGCTGGATACCAGCAACAACGATATCAGGATAGAACGAAACGTGTGTGTAGGAGGTTCTGTAAAATGCAGAGGACTTAAAATCGGGGTAGGTGGGGGTGCTATTGAGATTCACAAAATCATCGGCAAACGTCCTAGACCTAAAGGAAGCTGGACGTTACCCGGGTATAATTACACCGAGCCGTGGAATCCTCTCGATGAACAACTAGATGCAAATGATCAAGACAAGAGCCTTATCACGGCTTGGACGCTATTGCTGTGCGACACACTATTGTTACCGGGATCATCCAGACAATAAGGCCGGATGCGATAAAAGTATGTTAAACGAATTACTGGATTTAAAACCCAAAAGTTTTAGAGAGCGAGTCGACCGCACGTTTGTACGGGGGAGAATAGCCGCTAAACATAACTCAGTGTAGGCGCCAGTGATCCAAAGGAGCACCGAGCGCCCACTGTAAATCCTAGTGCACAGTTTGCTGGGGAGCTGCACAAGCCCGTGCGAAACATTTTCCCAGGCTAAAAGTTATCACTGCTGAGGTAGATAATATTTGGTCGGCGGATTTAGACGACATGACAGATTACAGTGTTTATGACGATAAGATAAAGTACTTTCTTACTATTATCAATGTGTTAATCAAGTACGTTTGGATAAATCTTTTACAAAATAAAAAGTGTCTCTATCGTAAAAGCATTAGACTGCATCATGAGTGACAGAAATAACCGAAACCAGTAAAAATGTGGGTAGATCACAGAGTCAACGGACAATAAAGTATTTTTGAAAAATTATACACCCCCAACTGCACCGAAGAAGTATTTGGGGTAGATAAACTTCAGAAAACATTACCCATAACATATACGCTCAAAGATACGGTAGGAGAGCCTGTCGAAGGTTTTTCTTTTTTTACGAGCAAGAATTGCAAAAAACTGACCAGGAAATTTCCGAATGGAAAATGTGTCGACTAAAGGAACAACAAAATCTTGTCAAATAGTTTGGTTATCCCGACAAATTTATCTCCTGGATCACGATGTCGGTGTTAGCACCTTTCACGCTTGCATCTTAGGCAATAACGCCGGAGGGGTTTGCACCTTCTACACACTAAATTCATGAGATGCAAGCGTCTTGGAAATGATTTTATCGCAAGTACTGAAACGTTTTTCCCCGATACGGCGGAATTTGGCAGTTGAGTCGGGTACCCCAATCATGTCAAAATAGGTTTAAACACGTAATCGAATTTAATAAATGTCATACCCTCGGAAGTTGTATGCATGTAATTTGGTTGAGCGGGAGACAAAACTGCTCTCGTTGTGGCGCATTCAAAGTGAAACGTTTGAGTTTATTTCGGATATGATGAGCAGTGTAAACCGGGACATGACTTCTATGTTCCCAACAGGCAGCGGGCTCAGGCTCATCATAAAAACTCATCTCGGGGGTGTAATTTAAACCCTTATTTGATAACACCATGATCTCATCAAAATATTTTAGCATATCTTCGTCGACAGACTCTGGCACCAATTTCACAACCGGAAAGCTATGAGGATAAAAATTTGCCGCTTTCATTATTTATATAGTAGTTAATTTATTTAATTGATGCACAACTAATTAAGTCAAACCAGTACTGTATAAGCAATGTAGTTCAGACAGCGATTCAAGGTTTTTCTGGCTTCGATACGAGTTTATACGTTTTGTTTTAAGATCATATTCCGATTGAATGATATCGCTGTAATGTCGGAAATAAGTATATGAAGAATTTTAGCTGCTGAGTTGGAGGAACATCGCAGCATTAAATTTAACGTGATCGTGCAGGTGCTCTTTAGGAAATTGAAGATGACGAAGTCTAATTTTGTTACACGGTAACGAGCTCATTTTAAATCGGCAGATGTTGATATGAAATCTCTCGATGAAAATTAGCTGAGGATATCGGGAAAATCCAGCGGAACGGATCCGGGTGTATTATGGGGGTGTCACAGGATTCCTCGCTAATACGGCCAAGTATAATCTGCTCAAAGTCGCTCATGGTTGCCATAACCTATCGTAACGGCGAGCCAAAGTTTTATTAACGTCTAAAATAATGACATCAATGTTTCAGGTGGTCGGCATTATCCGCACTTTATCCCACAGCGAGTAATCCGTATCGGTTTAATCATTATGAAACATATCAAAAGAAGCTCGATTTTACAGGAATCAAGTTTTCCGTACAAATCAATGACATTTTAAAATCTGAAACAAAAATTCGCTTCGGAATTAATTTATTAGGGCATAATGGCAGCATTTACCCTCTCTGGTTGGTTGGCGGGGATTACGATAGTTGTATCGACCTCTAATACGTTCAGTGATGACAAGGACGGTCATTGTTGCTGGATTTAAAAACAAATCACAGATTACTGCACAAACAAACCAGTAAAAGCGAGCGTAAAAGTTATGATTGCAAAAAGTGTTTGACCTGGTTTAGAAAAAAGGACCTTCAAAATCATGGCCGAGATTTTGTTCATGATATGGTGATGAAACTCCCCAAGGAGAAAAATATAAAAAAAATGTTTTAAAAATTGCACTGCCAAATGAGGATTCCTTTTGTAGTTTATGCGGATTTCGAAGCACTGATCATGTCAGATTCTCATCAGGACAGTATCTCTGAACATTCGTACACGATCGCATATCAAGTACACGTGCCTTGTAGTTTTGCATACAAAATCATGAGCTTCAACAAAAATTATAATTCCAAGGTGAAACTATATCGGGGCCTGATTGCGTTGAGAAGTTGGTGCGGGATTTATTGGCGGAAGTAGATAAAATAGACACTATCTTACCGAAACTATCTTATCAAATGATGTTTACCAAGCAGGACAAGATCGATTTTGATAACACCGTGGATTGTTCGATCTGCGGACATTATTAGACCTGGATCGAGTTCAGGATCATTGTCATTACATATGCAGATACCGGGGAGCTTAGTAATGCGTGTAATTTACATTTTCTTTTAATAAAAAAAAACATGTCATGTGTTCCTGTGATGATGCACAATTTGCGCGGATACGATTCGCTCCTGATCGTGAAATCTTTTGGCAAATTTAAAAAAAATTAAATGCATCCCCAACAACATGGAAAAGTACATGTCATTCTCGTTAAGCATATTAAGATTTATGGATAGTTTTCAGTTCATGGTGGCGGCGTTGGACGATGTCATTAAAACACAAAACAGTTTAGGCATACCAAAGAAACATATGGGGATCATATCGAGTATGTTACGCATAAGGGGGTTTAATGGTAGGAATTTACGAGATATTGGAGCAAATTCGTGGAAAATTCGTTACCGCCTAAAGACGCATTTAATAGTGCTCTTACAAATTAAAGCATTACCGAGGCGGATTACGCACATGCGTTAAAAATGTGGGATGTGTTTGAGATGACCAATATTGGAGGATATCATGATTTGTATTTGATGGACGTGCTAGTGCTCGCTGATGTTTTCAAAAATTTCAGGGATATGTGTCTAAATTATTATGGTATAGATCCTTGCTGCTATTATTCCTCATCAGGGTTATCGTGGGATGACGCTCCAAAAGTCAGCGGGACCACGTTAGATTTGTTTACAGAAGTTGAAATGTTCAATTTTGTCGAAAATGGAATTCGAGGAGGGATCAGCGTTATTACCACAGATATTCGGTAGCCAGCAACAAATTTTTACCCGATTACGATCCTAACGAGGAATCCAAATATATCATTTACTTTTTTTCTCATAACCTTTATGACTGGTCAATGTCATAGCCGATGCCAGTTAGAAATTTCTTGTGGACGAGTCCAGAAAAATGTACTTATGCTCAACAGCGATAATGACACAGGATATTTCCTTAAAGTCGATTTATTTTATCCTCAGAAACTCCACAAGCAGCATAATGATTACCCACTAGTGACGGAAAGTTTAGTGGTGGCTAAGGATATGATGAGCCGTCATAAGCTCCAACTAAAACCGCATTAGAATGGGGCTGAAAAGTGCCTTAGTTAGTACTTAATCTAATGAGAAAAGAATCAGTACTAGATTCATTACTAAAATCTCAGGCATGGCATCAGATTTGGGGTCGAATTGGTGAGGATTCATCGTGTTCTCAAATTTGATCAGCGAAAATGGTTAGAAACTTATATCAGTTTTAACACTTCAAAACGGACGTTTGCCACGAACGATTTTGAGAAAGATTTTTTTTAAACTGATGAAAAACCATGGTAATTGTTCACAAAACGAGTGAACTGGTTAATGATGTCGTATAGAGAAATAAATTAGTAGCTGATCCCATGTCAGCACGAAAATCTTTAACAAAAATTTAGTGACGATCCAAAGGAAGAAAATCGAGCTGGTGAAGAGCAAACCCTTTTGCTGCGGTTTTACGGTTTTAGATTTATCCAAAATGCTCATGTATGGTTTTCATTACGGGCACATCAAATCGCGATACGACAACAATGCTAAATTGTTGTTTACGGACACGGACAGTTTATGTTACAAGATTTAAACCGAGGATGTGTACTATATGTTTTTGGACAAACATTTATTCGATTTTTCGGATTATCATAAAACGATTCCAACACAAAGGTTATTGGAAAATTTAAGGATGAGAATAACTCAGTGCCAATAGATGAATTTGTCCGATTACGGAGTAAAACGTATTCAGTCAAATTAGCAGAAGGCGATGTCAAAAACGAGCCAAAGGAACAATAAAAATATCGTCAAGAAATCTCTGACGCACGATCAGTACTTGGGGGTGTAAAGAGGAACAAAAATGTTTTCTCAAATGAATACGATCAGATTGAATTGTCCTAACTTATTTATATACTCGCTCATTAAAGTGGGATTGTCATGTTAAGATGACAAACGACAGGATGGCATTACCACTTTGGCATATGGCCATACAGATATTAGAGAAGATGATAAAAATCATTCGCTTAATGATCTCGGATTGATGTAAACAAATTTAAGGGACTAAAGCGGTAGTCAGCGATTTTGAGGGATTCGCCGGTCCGAGCACAAGGGGTGTTATGACGGGCGGTTACCATACTGTCAAAATAAACCTAGTATGATGAATTATAATGATTTGTGCTCGGACCGGCATTTTTAGAAACTGTATTTCCTAAGAAATTGTCCAAAGCCACTGTGTCAACCTATCATCCTTTATATTTGCTTTGTATGTTACCTAAACATTTTATTTATAGAAATGTGAATATAAGTATTTACCTGAATATATTGTGTATATTTCTCATAATTAGTCAGGTTTTTCTCTTGTTGTTTCAACAGCACATCAGTTGACAGACAATATAAATATAATTTATTTTCACAAGACCAAGACAAAAGGTTTGGATTTTCTTCTTTGATATTGTGTTGTCTTTTTTGTTGTTACATATGTAATAAATATTTTTTTCCAATTTTAGGTCACCTTTTTCCCATTTTATATTTGTGCAAGGTATATTTGTACCATTTTTGCAAAAGTGCAAAACGTGTATCTTCTGAAGAATATATATATATATATATATATATATATATATATATATATATATATATATATATATATATATATATATATCGAATCAAAATAAATGTCAGACTAAATCAAACAGTTTAATAAATTGTACTATAGGATCGTAGATAAGTTTTGTTGGAATCAGTTCCTAAAATGTTTTCCAGTAATATTATTAGTGTAGATTTTTTTTATAGGTCTGCTGAGGATAAAAATAAATCTCTCTGATGAATGTTGCAACTCGGAAGGAAATTTGAAAAATGTATTACCCACTCCTTGAGGCCAGTGGATGTAATCTGACCATTTACAGTCCTTGAGGCCAGTGCATGTAATCTGACCATTTACAGTCCTTGAGGCCAGTGGATGTAATCTGACCATTTACAGTCCTTGTGGCCAGTGGATGTAATCTGACCATTTACAGTCCTTGAGGCCAGTGGATGTAATCTGACCATTTACAGTCCTTGAGGCCAGTGGATGTAATCTGACCATTTACACTCCCTGAGGCCAGTGGATGTAATCTGGCCATTTACAGTCCTTGAGGCCAGTGGATGTAATCTGACCATTTACAGTCCTTGAGGCCAGTGGATGTAATCTGACCATTTACGGAGTATCAGCATGTGATATGTCAGTCAAATTTAGAAATGTGTGTACTTATGTAGAGTGCATACGATCCTTGTCATTAAGAAGTAAAATCAAGTTCTCGCCAATTTTTATTTGAAGGCATTTTGACGTCTTTTCCAATTCTGTATTTCATTGGCTGTGTGTTTCTTTTCTGTACAGACACCAGGTCCTGGAACCTACAACACCACAGAGCCCGATGTATTCAAGGAAAAGGCACCACACTACAATATGACAAGCAGGAATTACATGCGGGGTTACAACTGGACGCCTGGTCCTGGCACTCACTCCCCAGAAAATGTACGATTATATGCCAGGTTTTCAAACCATAATCATCACATACACAAACTTAAACATGGATCTCTTTGAGTATCGTACTTCAGACAGGTTTTATTTTGACTACTAATTTTTTATATATGGATTCTATAATTACTGTGACCATTGACTTTAATGATCCTGACAGAAGTCTGTGCCATATAAATGGCATTCAAAGTAAACAGGCAAAAGTAAATCATAACCAATGTTGGAATTGAGGTATTTACTTCTTTTTAATTTAAAAATATTAAAAATTCAGACATTAGCTTTCTTCATTTTTGTTAGTTTTATTGGAACTTTTCACATGTTGTTAGCCATATCATGTCGAGGCCACAGCAACTAAGTGCTTTTCCCCCAGGAAACACCAACTCAGCCGATCAACGCTGGCCTGGCAGATATCGAACTCGCAACCCTTACATAATTAGTATGATGCTCTACCAGCAGAGCTACCATGGCCCTCCACATACGATTTAAACAAATTTTAATTATTTAATTAATTTAAAATGCTACTTTAAGCTCATCAGGCTAAATGGCAAATGTGTTTATGGTACATAATCAAGTGTTTATCTGTCATACATCATGCTAATAATTAGTGTGTATCGTATGGTATGCATCACGTGACTGTCAGCAATTGCTTTCTAACCCCATGAGTTTAGTGCAGTATTCATACGATGCTAAACCTATACATGTATTTGAAGATAAACACACCCACCCTACACCCATATTTACAAACATTTGACAAATATTTAGGAACAATACTTTAGTCTGCTAATAAATACACTCTATACCTTTTGACAAATGAATTCAGCTTGCTCCCTGGTTGTATTATGGTAGAAATACTACTATCAATCTGTGACGTTAATTTCACCAACAAAGGTCTCAAAATTAAGTCGGACGCAAGATATTTGTATAGCAAGTTTAAAGTCAGCCTTATATTTCAGCCCATCAGATCTTAGGGGTCTGACTGACCTGTCAGAATGACGAGAGTCTGACTGACCTGTCATAATGATGGAGGTCTGACTAACCTGTCAGAATGATGGGGGTCTGACTGACTTGTCAGAATGATGGGAGTCTGACTGACCTGTCATAATGATGGAGGTCTGACTAACCTGTCAGAATGATGGGGGTCTTACTGGCCTGTCAGAATGGTGTGAGTCTGATTGACCTGTCAGAATGACGTAGGTCTGACTAAACTCTTATAATGACGGGAGTCCTATTGACCTGTCAGAATGGCGTAGGTCTAAGTTCTCATAATGACGGGAGTCCTATTGACCTTTCAGAATGACGGGAGTCTGATTGACCTAGCAGATAACTTTGTAATTAATTTTTTTAATTTAAAATTTCATAAGGGTATTTTCAGACCATAGAAATGCATACATTGGGAATATTCAGTAAGACATTTCAATGACAGTGGAAGCTAGTGTGCTTTGTGCTATTTCAAATACATTTCCCCAATACATATAATCAGTTTTATAAGTTATCTGCTTCAGATAACACGTGGTCTTTTTCCTAAAAGTGACCAGACCAGAATGTAAACCCAGGCTGATAAAAGGCATATAGGTCTAGCATGAGGCGCAGTAACGGACAAAAGCTTGTCCAATGAGAAAGTTGAAATTTCGATGTCGTATGTCGTGAAATCTAGTATCACGTGTTGGATCAAATTGCATGTCCTTAAAGTTCCATTTTCTATATCGAAATGTTAGATTTTATATGTTGAATTATACAGTGGTGGCTTAAAGTTCTATTTCCTATGTTAACGTTTTACAGTGTATATTTTGAATTACAAAGCGGTGGTTGAAACTTCAATATCGTACGTCGAGAATCCCTGATTCACACGTTGTATGCAACTGTTTGTGATGAAAGTTCCATTTCATATGGCGAATATTTAGATTTCATTTGTTGAATTTCATAGCAACAAGAAGCATCCTCCGTGTTTAAAAATAACGCGGTCTGTTGACGAGAGCGACATCTAGCGAAGAAATTCGTAGTAATTCTCGACCTGTGAATGGTAACTATCAAATTGTAAATACATGAAATGTAATGGCGCCTCATAATTAAATACACAAATGGGCGCCTCATAATTAAATACACGAATTATGTATCTTAATACTCGATATTATTTTGAATTGTTAAAGTGGACATTGTATAATGTTACTTTTAACACCAACATATCATTTCACCATATAAAAATAACAATGCTGACAAGTACAAATGGAAACAGGCCATAGTAATGCCAATCCCCAAGCTAGGTAAAGATCCCAACAACATAAATTCGTACCGACCAATCTCCCTTACAAACAATATTTGCAAAATAATGGAGACAATAATCGCAAATAGGTTAAAACACCACTTAGAAACCAATAACCTACTCTCCATAAATCAATGAGGCTTTCGGAATAAACGTTCTACCACTGACCAACTTCTCAGATTGGAAACAGACATCAAACTCGCTTTTCACGCACATAGGTAAACCGATCGCAACCGCATAGCGGTTTTTCTAGACCTAGAAAAAGCGTTCGACCTAGTATGTGCCAATGGACTAATGGCCAAATTAAACCAATTTGGAATAACTGGACGCTTGTTCAACTGAATTGGCGATTTCCTCACAGGCCGGAAATTTACCACAAGAATAGGCAACACTCATTCGGAAGAATTTTCACTTGAAAATGGAACACCGCAAGGCAGTGTAATAAGTCCCTATCTATTTAACCTAATTGTAAACGACCTTGACCTCATTGCAGCCTCCGCAAAAATAAACTTGTCACACTTTGCAGATGATAGTGGCATATGGAGGAATGGAAATCCTGCCAATAACACAGTAGTTAAAGAAATCCAGCAGAGCCTAGACAACATAAGGAGATGGGCGGACAAATGGGGTTTCAAAATATCTCATGAAAAAACTGTGGCAATCATATTCACCCCCAAACGAAATAACAACCTAGTCTATCCAAACTTCTATATACAAAATCAATTAATCAAATACATAACAGTAGTAAAATTCCTGGGAATGTTCTTTGACAACCACCTCACATGGAAACAGCACATTGAACAACTCGCCCAGAATTGTAACAAAGATCTCAATTTACTCAGGAACATCACAGGGACTGACTGGGGATCCAACCAAGAAACCCTCTTCACGATTTATAAAACCCTAATTAGATCAAAACTGGATTACGGTTGCCAAGCATATTACTCGGCTAAGCAACTTGTACTACAAAAACTTGACACTATCCAGAGAAAAGCCTTACTATTATGCACAGGAACACTCCCCTCAACATCATTAGAAGAACTGCAAACACTAACAGGAGAACTACCCTTAAAACTACGTAGGCAAGAACTGCTCCTCCGATGCTCCATACGATTACATACCCACCCAGACAATCATCCAACCAAAATAGCTATACATAAGTGTAAAGTTGTCTTCAAACCCCAAAATCATACCCACCACACCAAGTGGCAAAGTAATCCTTGAACTAAGAGAAAAGATACCTCTACTAAAAAAACAGATAACAAGCAATACAGACCAGAACAAATCACCATGGTTTCAAAAACCACCAAGGATTAACATTGAAGCTACCAAATTAGACAATAAAGAAGGACAAGAAAACTTACTAAAACCTGTACTGTAAACGAAATCAACCAAAAATACCCGGACTATTTTTAAATATATACCGATGGATCAAAAACAAACAACCCACCAAGAACGGCAGCAGCAATAGTCATCCCTGAATTCAATATACAAACGGGATCCAGATTATCTGACTATTACTCCATTTACACCACTGAATTCTGGGCTATACTTGAATCACTACAATGGATCAAAGACAACCAAATACCTAAAGCAGTCATTATAAGCGATTCCCTAAGCGTTATCAAATCGATCCAAAATCGCAATACACACTCTAGGGAACAATTCCTCGACAGAGCATGCCAATTAATCGACTATATCACCACAGCACATCAATTATTCGAGCTCATGTGGATACCGTCGCACATTGGAATCTCTGGCAACGAAACAGCAGACAAAGTTGCACAAACGAAACTAGGAGATCAAAACTCTATCTAGCTTAACTATAACTCTACAGGAGCACTAAGCTTCGCACAAACATATATAGACCAAAATTGGCAATATTTTTGGAACTCCTCCACAAAAGGTAAAAAGCACCATGGAACCCGAAAAATCGTAGATAGGAACATACAGCTACCTAAGGGTACCTATTTAGAACAGAAAACCATAAACAGGATAATAACTGGAAAAACTAAACTAGCAAGCAGTTTTGGAAGGTTTAAACCAGCAACCATTAACTGCTTTAACTGCCACACCACCGAAGATCTACACCACGTATTCAATACATGTCCAAAATATCAACCCGCTCGGAAAATATTTATCAAAAACCAAAAAGAGATTGGATCACCACGCACATACACAGAGTTACTTATGGACTCTAAAAAAAATAAACAATCAGCATATAAAAATATAAATAAATTAATAGACTCAGCAGGACTTAAGAACAAAATATAATTACTATCCCCATAAAACCAAAAGACCCAGTAACTAGCTAAATGAATTTAGAAGACACCACATTAAAACCCATAACATATCATTCAATTTTATAAAAGTATTAATAAATAATTCACTTACGAAGCACATATAAAAAACTAAGGAAACCGCAAAATTGGATGTCCTAGATGTCCTTATCGAACCGAGCAATCAGCTAGGACTCCGATCCTAGATGTCCTTAAGGAACCGTGTAATCGGCTAGGACTCTGGTCTCTTGCTAAATAAAGTATAAATAACATTCAGTCTCTAAAAACATTAATAAATAAATAACTTAAAGAGGCAATATCTAAAAACTTATAAATAACATAACGTAGGAAGCACTACCCTAAACACCTCGACTAGTAATACCATAATAACCTTGAAAATCTCTCTTCATACATCATTTCTACTAAGAACCTCTATAAATAGCATAGAACGCCCCCCTTTTTAGAACATTTTGAAGAAGAAGAAGAAAAAAATCGGAAAAATAATCGCAAGAAACACCAGGCAAATGTAACAAGAAACCAGCGATGTAAAGCGAGCAGGACCGTTCCCGACCTCTCCTTCCCACTAATGACAGCCAACCATTCAACTGTAAGGGACCTTTATGGACCCACAGATTGAGGCCAAACTATCAGGGTTCCTTGAATCCATAAAAGCCTGGGGGAGGTGGCACCATTCCCTTCCCCAGGAACAACTAGCAGGCTGCGGTGCAGTCAGAAAAAAGTGGCAAATGCACAATCGTGCGCACGAAACTATAATTATAATTAAACTCAACAACAACAACAACAAAATACCCAATCACCGCTGTGTAATTCAACAGATGCAATCTAAAAACTCAACATACTTCTAAGTGGCATTTATGATGCATTGAATTTTGCATGCTTAATCAGAGAACCTTCAGGTTTTAAGAATGGTTGTAATGTATCTTGTGTTGATTACATTCTTACAAAGAAACAAATATTAGTGTAAGACTACCTTGAATCTGTCGACTGGATTTTCATATGATTTTTACTGAGCAAAGAGACCCTGTGCATTTTGCAACCAGAATAAAACAATCTTACAGAAATTCCAAAGATTTTGATGCAAATGACTTTGTGAATGATTTACAAAATACTAAGCAGCTTGGAGAAAAAAAATCTGGTAAATGTTACAGACAAACAATAGTCAATAAAACGTACAAACCAAGAAGGAAAACATTACCTTATATGAACAGGTAATTAAGAAAAGCTATATATGTTAAGCGTAAAATATTTACCAAATACACTCGCCACTGATTGCGCAAAGCATAATAAAATTATAGAAAGCAAAGACATTTGGTGAACAAATTAAAGAATAAATCTCTGAGAACTTAATTTTTAGAAAGATGTGGTGGGTGCGTTAAATCTAGGAAATTCTTGTCAACTATAAAGTCATATTTTTCTAATAAATGTTATGTTAAGATAAGATCATTCTTGTTGAAAATACAAAATTGTAAACAATATCAGGGGAATGTGTGAAATTGTTAATAACTTTGTTTTATATAAATATGGTATTAGACATTGATAAAGATGTTTAAACCTGAAAAAAGATGTAAGAGAACTAACTGAAGAGTAACCATGGTGAAGTTAGAACACGCGCAACCGTGCTGAGAAAACGCTTTTCGTAAATGGTGGAAATTTTAACGTCGTAAGGGGCTTCAGCATTCAAGAATAAATCGAATTCATGCTGTTCGCATAGACAGAGAAATTAACGGAATTATATTATTCAAGTTAGTGTGGAAGATCTTTTTAAATTTCTGAAAGTAGTTTTCATTAATACAAGCTTAGATACAACAGGTGATATGAGGAAAACAGCTACATGTATCATTGGATGCATCAAAAACAATGTATATTGTAGGTTAGTGGTTTCATTGTGATTTTCGTGCATCTTCTATGGGAGCTGTAAGCTGTACCTTGAAGTCCACTTTACATAAATGTTATTACTTTTAGATGGGAAGAAAAAATGTTTATATTTCATATGTTCTTGGTTGTACGCCGCACATCTAACATATTTACATCATTGTTTCATAAATATAAATAAGAACAATTATGCTTGTACCTTGGAATTGTGTTAGCGCTCCACTTTAATCAAACGATGAAACCGTAAACTCCTGTAGTAAAACCATCGCAAAAAGGTGCATTTGTGAAGAAAGACATCAATGTTGATACATCTTTGAAAAGTATGGCGATACAAATAGATGCCATGGTAAGTAGCCATTGTACATAGCTGTATCAATCTATACCGATGAAAACATCACTCTGAACAAATTATTGAAAAGAAGTGGACCAATGAAAGACAACTGTGAGAAACTCTGATGTGATCAATCCTTAACCAACTGTTGCTTACTTTTTTTTTGTTCTGCAACTAATTAAATCTCATTAGAAGTGGGAAATCCCACATACAAAAACCGCTTAAGGCCTGCACTTCAGAAGGCAAGTTTCGTGTAATCAATCGTATGTGCTTGTTTGGAGCAGACTGCATCAGTGAATCACAAGTGAATAATAGTTATGCTTAATTAGAAATAAGACTTAAAACAGTTGAATATTTTGTCAGTCCTCAACAGGCTTTGTAGATTTTTCTCTGCTTCAATGGCAAAATCACGTACATCTTATTTAATAACCAAGGTCTTGAAGATTTTTGGATGCAACAGAAATAAATGTGACTTTCTAGATAAATATACTATGTCATTTCCATCGGACTCGTATTCCAAAAGTTAAGTCATGGATTAATTAGGACAGCCTGTGCCGGTTACCTTGGCATGTCATTGTTATAGTCACGTTGAATGATTCGGCCATTAATGTGTTAAAACCTTCCTCGTCATGATCAAGCAATTCATGTGTTAAATGTGTCCTTGGCGTGATATGACCATTCAAATGTTAAAAGCGTCCCTGACATGATACGGACATTAATGTATTAATGTGTTAAATGTGTCCTTGGCGTGATATGAATATTCAAATGTTAAACGTGTCCTCGGCATAATACGGCCATTAATGTATTAATGTGTTAAATGTGTCCTTGGCGTGATACGACCATTTAAATGTTAAACGCGTCCTCGGCATGATACGGACATTAATGTATTAATGTGTTAAACGTGTCCTTGGCGTGATATGACCATTCAAATGTTAAACGCGTCCTCCGCATGATACGGCCATTAATGT
The DNA here is from genome assembly GCA_028554795.2 of Sinohyriopsis cumingii. Lineage (NCBI taxonomy): Eukaryota > Metazoa > Mollusca > Bivalvia > Unionida > Unionidae > Sinohyriopsis > Sinohyriopsis cumingii. The sequence goes on from CM068832.1 coordinate 96,951,580, forward strand.
ATTAATGTGTTAAATGTGTCCTTGGCGTGATACGACCATTTAAATGTTAAACGCGTCCTCAGCATGATACGGACATTAATGTATTAATGTGTTAAATGACTAATAGGCATAATAAGGTCATTACTGTGTATAAAGTAACACCAACCAGCCAGCCATTACAAAATGTTCAATTTTCAGACCTAGGATACTCACTAGATATGGACTATGTTCACGTTAGAAGGGTAGATATGTTGATTAGATTCCTCACATGCCAAATTTGGGTTTCCAATATGTATCACTAACAAGGGAAGACGTGTTTGTAGTTAAAATAAAGGATACATATTTTATAAGAACAAATCGTAGAATTTTAAGCCACCTATTTATTTAATGATCTTCTCACGGATGTAACAATCACCATGACATATATGGCCATATTGTCTCTAATTCTGTTACATCTGTTGTATTTTACAGGTCATCAACATCTCCAGAAATGCATCTCCTAAGTATATTTTTGGAATTCGGCACAAGCTACCCCGCGCCCCTATCATTGTAGATAAGCCAGAATGATCAGGATGCATCATGGGAAATATACAGTTTCCGCAGTTAGAGTGTGTGAATATGTCTGGACCGAACTGCTCTCTAATGGAAGTAAAATCTGCATCGCAGACCAAGAACATACAGTGACCTTAGAAATTCACGACACTTAGGATATTGTTATACACAACAGAGCTTTAATTGCGTCCTTGACTAGTGCACTTGGCATTTATCAGAGAATGTTCTGAATTTTCTACTCAAATAAATTTGCTTTAGTACGTGTCTCTTTTTAATAATATGTATCCATTATTCAAATTCATTATATATAGGCATATATATCTCTAGCACATTGGCACAAAATAAATTTATTATATTATATTCAAATTCGTGACATTTTAAGGACAAGTTCCTCGTTATAAAGTTGATACATCTTTGTAAAACTAAGATAATAGTTTCTGAGTAATTTGAGCTTAAAGTTGCGAAATATTTCCTAGTGTAATGCATGTCTTCACGCATATTGTATTTAGGGCAGCGCTTCTTTCGTGCATTTTAGTTAAACGCAGCTCACGTCAACCACTTCATTAGGTCCATTGCAATTTGCTTGGTCCATCGCAACAATAGCAACATCAGCATCAGCACTACTACTACTACTATTACTAATAATAATAATAATAATTTAACGACAGTGCATTTGCAGGTTATCTTATAATTAAATCACACATACACACATACGCACGCACACACACACACAAACACACACACACGTACAGAGGGAGAGTTTTTATTATATACAGTGCATTTACGGTCAAAAATTGATTTCCTTGATAACCTTATTGAAAAACTTAATTCGATGAGCTTTTTCCCCCTCTGTTTCTACAAATAAATATTTTTGAGCTAAAATTTGTCAGAAAACATTGAATTATCCTATCCAGCTTTATATTTCTGCTTTTGATTTCCAAAGCAGGATTATTTTGTGGGTTTGAATTATCGACTGCTTTTCTCATTATTACGGCGTTTCTGTTCTTTTCCAAAAGGTGTTGTTACTTACTACAGCAAACACCGCTGACCGGTAAACGAACAAAATAAGCAAGACACCACTTCAGTTCAGGTGATAGGCATTCATGCATTTGCATTTACTAAACGGAAATATCTTATGGATACATTTGTTTATTTCTTCTATCAGTTTTTGATACCTTTTTAGAAGGTCTTTATTTGGAAGGCATGACAACTAAGCTTTCGCTACGAACAAAATGATTGTCAAGATGGCTACCGTTCCGGTTATGAAATTTTTAGGAATCCATTGCACATTAATTGAATTTTTTGGGGGCAAAAAGATCATTGTTCGCCAGGTAAATATGACTATACATTTAAAAGGGGATGCCAATAAACTGGGTTAATAAAGTTTTATTCCACCTTGGCAAGGAAGGAAAAGAATCAACGCTGTTGGCAGATATATATATATATAGGAAGGTTTGATAATTGCATTCGGCTATGGTTAGATCAGCAAAAGAGTCATGAATTCAAACTTGAAATGGACACTTTTATCCGTCTGAATGTTATTTTGTAGCGCTAATATTTGTGAGCAAACATTGAACCCGTCTAAACTTATAATACAAATAGTTTTGAGCACACTTCTACCCGTCTTAACTTGTAAAACGGCTAGTTTTGAATACACTTCTCCCCGTCTAAACTTGTAACACAACTAGTTCTGACCACACTTCAAGAACGTGTCAACTTGTAACACAACTAGCTTTGAGCACACTTCGAGCCTGTTTAAAACAGTAACACAGCTAGTTTTTAGCACACGTCAAGCCCGTCTAAACTTGTAACAGTAGTTTTGGGCAAATTTCTACCCATCTAAACTTGTAACACAAATCGTTTTCAGCACACATCAAGCCCATCTAAACTTGTAACACAACAAGTTTTGAGCACACTTTAAGCCCATGTAAATTTGTAACACAGCTAGTTTTGAGTACACTTTTTCCCGTCTGAATTTGCAACACAACTAGTTTTGAGCATACATCAAGCCCATATAAACTTGTAATACAACTGCTAGAATTGCTATTAGCTCTAGAATTGCCACAGTTATCCAAGTAGGATTGTACTATCTAAGGAACCATAACTGATTTAATGAGCCATTCGCAGTTTCACCATGTGAAAGTATGTACTTGGACATGCATGGCTTAATCTTTGAGACAAGCATATGACTTTGAGACAAGCATATTACAACCCTTGACTTGTAACACAACTAGCTTTGAGTACAAATCTAGACAGTCTAAACTTTTAAACACATATGCATTATTTCTTGACAAACCTGGCAACTTTCCTGCTAAACTAGTGAAAAATATATCACCTCTTTGTCTCTCACCTATTGGAAAACTGTTGAAATCAGTACTTAGTAGATTTCTTCCCCATGATTTTATGTATTTTTTTTAAACAATAATTCAAACTGTTGTTCGCCGAACAGGTTTAATAGTATTGTAAAAATTTAGGGTATGTGTCATTTGTATTTACGTTTCCATTTTATGGATTCATTAGATTTTAGTGACTAATTGTGTGATTATGGAAAGTTGGTGTTGGGGAATCTTCCTCGGCCCGAGTAATTAGTCAGTTTCTTGGGGGCAAACGTCACTGAGTGCAGTGTTGATGAAATTTCATGATGGCGTGGTTTAGCCGAGTTCAGGTCAGAGCCGGATAAGTGGGCATGAACTAAGTAGTTCCACTGTAGATCTAAAGTTGTTGATTGATTCTGTACATTCACATCAAATATTTGTGACAGGGACTGATTTTTTGTACAGTGCAATAATGTAGAAGGGATTGTTCTATTATTTAGAGACGCCGTTTTTGTTGCTATGATTATTAATATGGTGAAGTCAGGTTGATAATCGTGATTCGACTGACCGAGGTTATAGAGTGGTAATTGGTAAATACTGACGCTACTTTATGGAAATCTAACAGGGAGAATCCACCATGCAGTTGTGAGTTTGCCATGCAATTGTAGAGTCGTTATGCAAATGTGAAGTTGTGGTATTTTGTGATCACGCATGGATTAGAGGAAAATTATTTATAGTCTTGGCTCGTTATTAGAACTTCCAGTAGACAACGGTCCTTGTGGAGAACTCCTTGGAAATAAGGAGAAGAAAGTAACTTCTGGAAGAATTCTCGAGAGTGTTGAGATCCCTTTGCAGATTACATTGTTGCTGTATCCCTTCTCGAATGGGTGCGTATAAACAAATCCTACTCGCTAGAACTGATTTGTTTTAGTTGTCGTGTCCCCACACAACTGGTTGTTGCAAAAGATTGACAGATTTCTTATTCTTATCTACGTTGGTACCTTTCATTGACCTCGGTGGTTAAAGATCATAATTGAAAACAGAACATCACTTGATATTCAAACAGATACAGTCGTACCTCGTGCTTGTTACAATAATGTTACCTTTATCTAGTGAAATCGATCACGATTAATGCAACAGAAAAGAGCGTTTGATATTCATTTATTCCGCAAGAGGCAGGCAGTAGACGTTGTTTATGTACTTGGAAAAGTGTCAAGATGTGCAAAATTGTCATCAGATGAGTGATGTAAGTTACTTTTTTTTATATTGAGATTGGACATTTTTGACAAGTTGGCGCTGATCGTTCTGAATAAAGTTTGTAATTATCGCTTTTCTGTCAGATTACACATGAATTTATTGTAACCAAAGTTATGTGCGAAACTAGTGTGTGTGTGTGTGTGTGTGTGAGAAAGATGAAACTTGTTAATATAGCTTTAACAATTTTACAGTCATAACGCAACGATGTCTGCAGCTTGTCAGTTTATAGTGATATATAGAATTGGGGTATCATGCCCCACCCAATCATATTATACTGACACCAGTCCAACCAGTCCTAAAACTAACCTCTTAATATTGTTCACCAAGCGAGGCAGCCGCTAGTTCCATTTTTATAAGTCTTTTGTATGAATTGGTCGGGGTTCGAACTCGCGACCTCCTGCATATGAGGCGCATGCTCTAACCACTTTGGATATCAGCACAATCAGGCAGATTATAGAATGACGGGACAAGAATATTGAAGAAGAATCAATGAAATTTCATGTCCTACAATAATTCTCATTTTGGGAAGAACAAGTATGGTAATACTGTCACATCTTTCCCTTACCTTTAAGTTTGAAATTAGATTTGTTAGCTTACCTTAGTCCATTAGCTGTTTATCTTCGGATTCTTTTCCAAAAGTGATTGAAATATTTTTCTTTAATTCTTTTTATGAACAGTGATAATAACTTTCAAGTCCATTTCCCTAGTCACATTTAGCAGCACTCAATTATTTATAGTGCACTGCCAGGAATTCAAAGGAGACCAGCTATTCTAGTTTTTTTTGGTAAATTGCAGGCATAGCGTTACATAAACATATTTGTGATTACTTCATTATTTGTTACATCATTATTTGTTTTAACGTGATAATTTCCTTCCAAAATACTTTTTTTCTTCAGTTTAGCCACCGTTTAAGAATCTACAATGTTAATAGGAAGGATACTCTAGAATAGACAAGTGGATATGAAATATAAAATAATTAAACGTATATTTTACCATCACTGTGCTTTTATGTGGATTTTTTGCTTTTTATTAAGCTTAACACTCAGAATAGGTATACTCCACATCATAGTCACTGTGTGTCTTATTCTACTCAGGCTCCAGCAAATTGAAAAATAATTGTATTGCTTGAATGAAGTCCAGTATCATCTCAGCACTACTTGTATATCGGAAGTCATGTTAACTACAGTAATGCAACTTTCTTCAAAGTACTCGTGTTTCTTTTAATATCGTTTAATGATTACCCCGTCAGATCCCCCAATGTTAGTCTAAACAAAATACGAAAACAACTTTGTTGAGGTAACAGTGTCGATTTCATTATCGATTACCTAACTGGAGGACCTTTCATTGAATCATCATCGTTGTCATTCAAAATATGGATGGCTGAGATACGCCCCTTTATACCAACGACTGGTCTTTTTACTTAAAATAGCTGACGATTTTATTTATATTTCAAGCAAAGTTGAACTGCTAGCAGTTTGTACCTTGCACTCCACTATACCTAACATTCACATAAAATGTACTGTAATAACCAACCTAAAAATATCCACCTTACAAAAATCAATACTATCAGACATTTTATATCCTAATGAAATGTACTGATTCCATCAAAGCAGTATCTTTTATCATCAGTTACAAAGACCAACTGTTATAATAACATCAGTCTCAATTTTATGACAATTTGATCTCATTGACATCATCTCTACATAACTAGAAAACCCGTCTAGCTCAGCCTTATAGTTATCGAATCCTATCACCTTACCGACTACATTTCTTTTTATTCCTTTAGCTTGTTTCTTAACTTTGTTATCTGACAGCTGTGACAATATATTTTACTACACAATCCGATAAACTCAACGATAGGAACAAAATTTGTCTTATCCTTAAATTTTCCTATTACTTTTTTATTATTGTCGCAGTGAAATGCGCTGGTTGTCTTTGATAATCTGAAAGATCAAACAGTTGTCTGTTATCGTAAAATTCTTGATGAATATCATCAGATTTTATCTTGTACATTAGCGAGTCAATGTCTGTAAATACCAGCTCAGGATCAGGCCACTTACCCGTAACAAAATCGTAATGAAATTTGTACATTGGCCACTTTGATATCTCAAGTACTGCCATACCGTCATAAACTGGCTTATTCAACTTCAAGTTTGTCTTTCTTCATTGAATGGCTACCAAGTTTTCATTAAATATTTTCTACTAACAAAATCATCAGATGAAACCAAGTTTGTTACGACATTGTACGTCATTGACGATTTCAGTATTGATTCGCTTTCTGATATTTTCCATAGTTTTACCATGTTATTCATGAGCTTGAAATTGTTTTTCGAATTCAGTTTCTGCAACTGCTCTTAGGCTAGTATTAATGTCGATATAACCTTTCGTCCATAATGACTGATTAAACTTTAGCACTCGATGAACTTTTCTTAATACCAGACCATGATCAAGTGCCTGTTTCAGATTTTTGTTCATCAGATAATAAACTGTAGTCGATCAGCATTGATTCAGGACAAAATGGATAATCATTATGCCTATGATGCAGCTCAACAGGATAGTCAAGAAGAACATCAATAAAATAACTAATATCATCCGGTGTAGTTTTATAAGTTTCATAAAAAAAATGTTTTTCAATGATCCATCTAAACCGACCAACTGGCATAAACTCCAACATGGAATGGCCATACAAGTCATTTGAATTAAGACAGACTATACAACTTGATGGAGCTGTCTTGTCTTAGTCGTGTAAATATTTATTATTAGCCATGGCATATTTTTTATTATGACACTTATTCCGAATCGGATTCCACGTTCTATAAACTTGAACATGTCAGGGTCTGTTAACAACTCCAGTTTTATTTTGCTATGTTTTAGTAATATGTCCCAGCTTAATCCGGGTGCCGAATAATACCAAGATGGGTCGAGTCCGTAGTTATTAGCCCTGACATCTCTGAACGTTTCAAATATATCTGCGAGCAACAGTACGTCTGTGATAAGATACAAATCATGATCATCACCGAAGTTGTTACAGCCGAACGAGTCCCATATTGATCGAGCATAAGCAAAATCATTATTACTAACGCTCTCAAGATTTAACCTAGAATAAAACTTATCTTTGTCAGGTAAACTTGTTTCATCAAATCTACTCCAATCATCAAGATATTCATAGGGAAAAAAAATCATTTTTGTATCAATAACTTTATTTATCACCAAAATGTTTAGTTAAATTATCAGACTTATTTCAGCATCTGACTAGCTCATCTAAGGATGCTGCCATAAACTGCAGACTAACAATAAATCTCAACTTGCCTAGTGTCACTGACATGTACTTTTCAGTGTTATTTGGAATACATGTTATTTTATCGTTATTATTAATTTCAGACGATTATATCTTTATTACCAGATGATTCAACTATGATATGAGATTCATATCCTCTGAAATTGTGAAAGACAACAGGAACGAAATCCGGTATGGTATATTTTAAATTACATTTTGTATGTGCTCACCGCGATACTTTCTAGTTATATGGCAGTGATCATTTACTCGATCGTGAGGCAAAAGCCCCCCCCCCCAAAAAAAAAAACATAACATATTCCTGCTTTATTGAATTCAGCTTGTTATTTTACGTTTTACTGTTAGTGGTTTAATTTTGTTGTCTTAGAAATAACATCAGGATAAACTCAATCTTGTTGATAAGGTTTCTAAATAACCAGACAGCAAGATTCTTTCCTCGATAAACATTTATTGATTTTGATAAACGTTTATCAGCAGCACAGACGACCTTATACGCTGCTCCGCATGAAATAACCGCTTGTAATTGTCTTGTCGAAGATTTGTCAGGGCTATTTTCTGTTCCTTGCACTGGAAGTAGAATAGACTCGATATCTGCGTGTCTTATACAAGGCATTTTTATCTTGTGTCAGTCATTTGTAATTAAAATATTTTTCGTCTACGTCAGGCATATTTATCTTCTGTACATTAGATCAGTATTTAAGATGTCGATCGAGAACCAGTCCCGATTTATATCCATGTAAGCACTTGAAACAGAAATATTTGCTTTTGCTTATGATTATTTTACTTACCTCCGACCAGCCCGTTACATTTTTTTTATCCACGCGTAATGATGTTTATAAAATAGTAAATTTACTTTCTACTTACATGCTCGATCGCTGATATATCTTGGATATATATTTTGTTCATCATCAACACCAAATACATTAATACATTCTGACAACAGGAGTTTTTGTTGTTTCTCAAATTTTGGAAATTGATTTTCAGAAAAAGAAAATCAATCCCACTAGAGTTTAGATTGTTAATATGACCAGTATAATTTGATACTCGATAAGGACGATCTAATGCTGGAAATAACGCCGATAGTATGGCTCACTGAACACATAATTTGTCACTGTTCTGGATAGTTACACAACATTTCGAGTTTTTAATTTTAGTTAGGAGCTAGACATAGGAGCTACCTCGCAATGGCTTATATTTCATAGTGTGAAACAGTATTTCTGTTATTTTATGAAATTCCAGCCCGAACCAGATGCAGTGTACTCATGTATTTTTCCATATTTCCTGAAAATATTTCATCTGACAGCGATATTAAATCTGTCCTTGCTAGAATTATACGAGATCTACATGTACTATAAGGACCGGAAAATTCCTCGCGTTGCTGATCAACAAGCTGCCCTGACGTAGGCATCTGATTGACAAGCATATCCTCAGCTTTCTGTTGGGATCCCTGAGATATGTTTAGTTTAGAAAAATATACATAGAACTGTACAATAATCTTTAGACCCTTGTGCTTGGTAAGCTCGGATTTAATTTGGTCGAAGCAGATGATATAAGTTTTTGGCAGAGAAATTTACTAGCGAAAATATATTATCAAATCTCCAGCTGTTATAGAAACAGGGAAATGCGGTTGCATTGTTTTTTGGATTGATATATTTTTGTCGAGAACAAGATTTTTGCGATATCGGCAAGTTTCAGTATCATATATCTACTGCGTTATATTTATCTGATAGTACGATACGAAAATGTCAATTAAAGAAACTAAATTGCTATTATATAATTTGCTATTATATAATATGAGCGAAATTATTCCTAGTGGACTTATACCGACGGTTAGTGAGTAGAAGATATTCCACATTCACCGCAAGTACAACTGTTATGCAGGAAATATGCTTGGAGTGGTGATTAATCTATAAAATAAAAAAAGTCTTCGTTTGGGATTAGAACTGTAGCTGGTTATAGGTTAACATTGAAATCGGAGAATGATGCTAAATACACCGAGAACTTTATCAAGGACTTTATTTATTTGTGATGACATTACAACTGGGATGCAAGTTTATCAGGTAAGTGTTATTATTACTGACAATTTTCAAAATATTTCTATGATCTTTCCTTGTCAGACAACAGTGAGCCCATTTGATGACGGTGTATTTATCACATCGAAAAGTAGGTTTTGGTATTTCTCAAGTTTCTCGGCCTCAGAATCTGTCAGCAACACGCTAAACTCTGAAAAAGGATAGTATTTAACGATAAAATTACGTTTGTCCTGCTTTTTCATTATTTATATACAGCTTAACAGCATCAACTAACAAGTTAATATTTATGATTTTAGCTCTGACATTGCTTCTTATTTCGTCTGATATTTTATTACAATAAATTAGATAAAAGTCTTACGTATAAGAGATGTCCCAAACAAATTTGTTGTTCGCAAAAAGATTGTCAGATCTTTACTATAACATCAATTTTGATGTTGCAAAATGCAAACAAAAAAATCACATCAAGATTCAAAGAATAAGAAGTCTTTTACACTCGGCGTGCTTGCGCTCTAAATTTGCTCTAGAAACGAATCTATTTCCTGTCTTTGAGGATCTATTTGCTGACGAACCAGGTATAGTACCTCAAGACGAACAACTTTATATCGCAGCAAAATTGCGGTATAATGTAAAATATCACCTTGCTAAAAAGATTTAAAAGTTTAATTTTTTCTGTCTCTGAACATCAGATTTTTTTGGAGATATTAAAGCCATTTATGAATCGTGAACAGTTAGAAGTTATGGTCGTCCAAAAATAAAATTTTATCTTCTGTTTGTCAAGAATTTTTAACCTGATGGGATAGTATGCACTAACAACAACGTGAAGACGCTATTTGTTATCATTGTGAAGGCCAGTGAAATGTAAGTCTGTCCTTTTGAAATACGATAATATGTATAGTGACTGGATTGAATCGCTAATGATAATCAAATAGTTTTGATTTCACTAGTTGGTATCTAGCTGTTAAAACTGTCTCCGTAACCTCTCCATTTAACCAAACTTCTCTTACGTTTTCTTGCTATTACAGGCTCGATAAATAATATATCCTGATTTGTCCGCTGTAACTCTTGCTCGTAGATAATTCCAATAATTTCTTCTCCTTATGAATTTATTAGCTAATACATCACATGTATTGTTGATAAAATTGTATCCACAACGAATACTTCCTCGTACCGATTTGGATCGAATCCTTTATCGAATGTTTTCTTCACTAAATAAATTCTAACACGATCACTGACGATAAATTTGTGTCCTCGGCATATATTCTCATTCACCAGTATTGGATTATTAATAGCTTCGTTTGGCGACATTCCAAGTGTTTTGTGTTCAGTGTTATTATAATTTGACAAACTCTTCGGCAGATCATTAACAGACCTTTGTGTTTTGGCTGTGAATTGTTTGTAGATCTTTTATTTTAGCGTACGATTAAATCTGTTGAGGATGACACTTTTACCTTCATTTCCGGTGATGTATTTGATAATGTTATTTTGTTTTAGAAACTGCTCGAATTGCTTATTTAAAAAACTTCACTCCGTGATCAGTCCATATCTTATTTGGTTCTCTTTCTGTGTTGATTATAATATTTCCCATAGCATTAGTTATGGGGTTTCCTGTTTTATCTGCAGCAGGTACACTAAACGTGTATTTACTAAAAGTATCAACTATATTCATCGGGTACATCTTGTTGTCATTGTACGTAGCAATATTTGACATAGATAGATCTATTGCCCATATGTCATCAACATAATTTGCGATGCAAGCGTCTCCAGTGTGAAACAGCTTTGCGGTCCACTGTCATTTGATACATTTAAATGTCGGAACTGAGGTGCATGCGCCGTACCAAGTCCAAGTTTATATTTTGCTCCAATGATACCTTGGACTAGCTTACGGTCAATTCGCTCTCACAGCCTGCGAAAAAGACCGCCTTTTGGTTTCATATCACTTAGCTCATCAAGTATAATACAGTCGCAACTAGATTTATCATTTTCGTTGTCACGGTAACATATGTCATGACGCATTCCAATTTCATCCATCTGATTGGACGGCCCTTAACCCGGGATTGCAATATTATTTTTATCAAGTTCCTTATCGAGCGGATTCCAAGGTCCAGTGTACTTGTGAAATGGCACGGTCCATCCATGGCTAAGTTTTGGTAATTTTCCAATTAACTTATGAATATCTAAGCCTGATCGGATTACAGCTTGTTGATTACAACACTGGCAGTAAGTTAGGCAGACCAAACGAATCAAAATAGTTGTTTTTATAAAGTTTTACCCTATGCGTGCTAGATCCATCTGTGAAATTTTGAATATTTATTACACAAATTTGATTTGTCGGTAGAAAGCTTCGCTCTCCAGGTAGAAGTGATAACTCATCATTAGAAAATACTCCTTGAAATCCGATGACATCTTTCAGTTTATCTATGATCTAGAAGTCTTTTAGTGGATGGATTGCATAGCGATCTACCTCCTGGTACCGTGTAGCATTAGTCATCTAACGCCCTATCCTCAGCAGATTGGGAAGTAGACTTCCAGCTATTTCATCAAGCAATGGGCCTATGAATCCATATTGGACCGTTTTCCGGTGTGTCTTTGAGGTTCTTTTTTGTTTTAGTTGTTTAATGTTTCGCTGTTGTTTTACGTTTGCCTGGCATTTTTTTAAATTTATAATCGTTAGACAAAATCACTAGAGTACTGTTTGATACCGTCACCGGAAACATTATTCTTTGCTGCGCCGGATATGACCCCCGAAGCAGCAGCAATCCCTAACCTTCCTAGAGCTGGCACTAATTTGGGTAGCACAGATTTAGCAATAATTACCAGTGCAGGTCACAGAAAACCTCCGCTTATTTCTTTGCTTCGAGACATTGAAGTAACTTCCACTTCTGATAAATTTAAGATAAATGGCTTGCGCAGATGCATTTTATTGAGTTGCCTCTGTGTTAACATAAGTTTTGCTGGCAGAACGTCAGCACTCGTGGTTCCGAAATATATTTTCAGCGAAACAGACTGTCGTTTAACAATAGCTTGTGTTAGGATTTTTTACTTGTCCCGGCGATAGGTTCCTTTCATATATAATATATTTCATTTTGCTTCATAAAATTGTACCGATCGTATGAAATACCTGGACAGTCATACTTCCTTTTGTAGAATCTATCGTTAAGACTCTATCAGACACAATTAGTGCGTACGCATAATACGCAATTGAAATCTGTCCAAGTGTCCATATAACTTTTATAACTGACGTTGACCCGATAGCTCGTTCGCTATGTTTACTAACGTCAAAGTGAAATATCGGATAATGTGTCCTTCGATTGAAATTTGACGTCAAATGTCAGCATCCTCATACTTTTGCGTAACTTCCATGTTGTACATATACACACGAGATGCATTTCTATTTGCGTCAGCTGCAAAATTACTATTTAATTATTCGTCTGACATATGGACTATAAAAGGACTGAATTGTTTTGAAGCTGATCTCCACGTCTATTCTGTCGTTGAAACACAATAAAAACATGCCTTGGTAACTGTTCGCTCGGTGCTGTCGTTATGCTCCATGTGCTGTCAGTAGAATTCAGTCCTGCTGTCTGATGAATTTTATTTTGCATCAAATACAATATCTTGTTAAACATTGTCAATATCGTCTCAAGTTCGATTGTTTTATCGATAGATGGAACGGCTAGTGGCTTCCATAGTGCTAGTCGTGAAATTACAAACCGGTAATTTGGATCACCAGCGGCACCAACTCATATCAGACAATCATTGTGTTAAGCTCGATTAAGTATAAGTGTATGCTTGATACCACGAAATACGTTATTATAGTCTCTGCAAAATCCAAATATTGTGCTAAGAGGAAGCATCATAGTTATTTGATTTGAGCTATTTGTAAATAAGAAGTTTTTAACGCTCCATATTGGTATTATTCGACTACCATCTGCTAATATTGCAGTAGCATCTGCGACAGAACCTGGTGCAGCAATATTAAGAGCATTACAAACTTGTCTAAGTGTATCCCTTACAGCGGCATCATTGGCAGCTGGAGCTGGTGCGGCTATTCATATTTGTGGGGCGATACCAACCAAACAATTTCTTGCTAAAACTAGATCCACCGCATCATCAACTTCAACGCAAAGTGGAATAAACTCATCGAGCCCTGTATCTTTAAACCACAGCTTCTGTTGCTGATATATCTGTAGTTGTTTCCTAGGTCAGGTCAAGGTAATTTTTGTTAGAAATGTTTAATTAGTAATTGTTAGATAAAATCGTGAATAGCTCTACGGTTTGAGGTTGCAAAGCAACCCACTAAAAGCTACAATATCGAATTTTAGTTACTAATTTGTTAAAAATAATTTCGACGCCGCATTCGTTCCTGATGTTGGTAATATTTCAGAAATTGCTTGTCTTATATCCCTATCGCTTGCGACAGGTGGGCTCGGTGGTCCGCCCTTAATGTTATCAACAATCTTCTGTCCAACAGCTGCACCTGCTGAATAAGAGAATTTTATGTCAAAAACTTCTGATGCGGTAACGCAATATGCGTTCATTTTTGGCAGATCCATTATTTTAGAGATTACATTTCGAAAGAAACCCCCTACGATATTTCTGTGATAAATGTTTCGTTGTTTCATTTTGTTATACAAAACAGTCTGATATAATTAACTTTGGTGAGCTAGCTCATTGTGATTAATTAACTGTGGTGAGCTAGCTCACTGTGATTTGTTAACTAATTATGGTGAGCTAACTCACTATGATTAGTTAACTAATTGTGGTGAGCTAACTCGCTGTGATTAGTTAACTAATTGTGGTGAGCTAACTCAATGTGATTTGTTAACTAGTTGTGGTGAGCTTGCTGACCGACCTCAAGTACAGATAATATGTTATAATTTCGCTGTTGATATCAAGCTGTCGATCTAATTTATCAGTCAGCATCATCGTGCTAGACGATATTTGATTTTCGACACTGCCAGGACAGCATAATATCTGTCTTGGATTGACTTGCATGAGCGATTCTGGACTAAAACTATAAAGAGTTTGTCCTTGGCTACCGCGTGCAGAATACGATCCAATTGCAATAGAGAAGTTTACTAAATCGTATTTACATATGTGACAGTGAAGACTGATTCAGTATCATATGATACTGTTCCAGTTCCATTCTGTTGTTTATTTAATCCAATTGTGTCTTGGCTATTGAGATGGATGAATAAGTTATTTTTAAGTGTTGTTTATGACTGTAATGCGTTATAGTTTGGAATGAGCTCAAAATTATCTGATAAAATTCCGCTGCTGCCATCGGTCAGAAGATATTTTATTGCTTGGTTGTGATCTATAACGTTGTAGTCGCCTTGTGTTATTTTAACTGAGCTCCAATCGATAACATCTCCTGTTTTTACTCCGAAAGTAAAATCATCATTTGCATTAGCTTTCACAATTACTATTGAGTGTCAGTCAGCAGCTGTTACTAGTCCTATTGCGTATGGATTTGGAGACAATTGCGTCCTTGAGGGCAGTTCTTTCGGTGGATTATAAATAACATAGAAGTTTGCACTGTCCGCCGTGGTCTGTGACGAATCAAGCAGGAACTTTGCTGATAACATTTTTATGTTATCTGATAGATAAAACTGAACTCCTAGCAGTTTGTACTTTGCGGTTAGCGAATCAAATCACTATGTAAAATATAATATTAATCAGATATTAAATAGCCGTTTAATCTGAGATTATTTAAAATTTTCAACATTTCATTGTCAATTTCTCTATTTTTTATTTCCGGATTCTTTTGATGAGATTAATAGCATCAACCGGTCAACTATTTTAGCATGGGAGTTAAAGATCTTCAGACCATCACCTGATAATCCCAATCTTTCCTCTGGACGACGTTTATCACCTCTTTTATCAGTGTCCTTAAATAGCTGATAAAATGTGCATTTGTATGTAAATTTTCTAGTTCTGTGTTTGTCAGCAGCACCAAACTCGACACCAGCAATAAAGCTAGCACGCATTTTATTATACAAATTTAAAAATTCTTCGTTGGTTCCTACTTTTTCGATATTTGTTTCAGCTTGTAATCCTTCATTTTCATTTGTTTCACAGTTTCAATAAAATTATTGTATTTATCTGTTGGCCAATCGTTATGTTGTTCTCTAGGAACATAATCTCTCAAAAAACTTTTGTAATCTTCTGTTGATGTTTCTTCTCTTGTAGTTTTTCTATAAAACTGAATTAGATCCTCCTCTGACATCCTTGAAATCAGGATGTCAGTAACAGCTAATGTTTCCCTGATAATACTTCTTGACGTTGTATTTTTTCTGAAATTAATTACATTTTTTACGACTTCTAGTAGCGCATTAGGGTCTTTTATTTTTTCAAAAACGTTCGTCTGTCTTTCCTCATCAAGACCAAGCAGTCCTTTCTCTGAAAACTTTTTAAGACTTTCTGGTGATACCACATACACATCTGGCTGTTTGCCAAATACAGCCTCGGTCACTGGTTAAAAAGTCTAGCTGTTTTTTTCTTAATTTTGCTGCAGACCTCGACGTTCCTGCTGAATCTTCTTTTTAAATGCAACTCTGGTTGCAACAATTTTCTTTAGAACCTCTATTCGTTTCGCATCCATTTATCGTTTTTTTTTTGTTAGACTAATTTTAGAATTTGACTGTTAAACTAAATTTCAGATGTTTACCTTTAGATTGATTTTCACTGTCCAAACACTTGTCTATATCACATCTGAACATAACATTTCGATCTCGTGCTAGCTTATCAAACAAGAAAAAGTTGTGTCTACCATTATCAGTAACGTTATGATAAGACTCAGCGAATTTATCTTTTAGTAGATCCTCGTACTCTTCTCGGGCGATGTTTTGTATGTCAATATTGTCGAGTCCAGTAAATAGTTTAAAACATCCTGTATTTCGCCTGATAAATCGATCCAGGTTATACAATTCCTGTGCCAAATAGAATGCATTACATTTTCTGTTTCGTGACAATGAAAAATAAGATTTTATCCTATCCATCGCGGAGTTGCTAAGAGGAATGTTATTGAAGACAATTATTGTATGCTCGGCAGAATCTAGCTCGGCAACTGGAATTAAATCTTTAGGTTATTTTATGATAAATATATAATTGCCAACACGTAGGTCATTTTTCAGTTTTTCGTTGAAGCCCCTAAGAAGTTCGTATTTATCCTGCTTTGTATTGATCGTGTAGATATAAACTCGATCGTAGTTGAAGAGGTCGTTAAGTAACAGATTCATCAAAAGGTTAGTTTTGCCTGATCCAGTTCGTCCTACTATCAGATAATTACAATCTGGTAGGTCGTGGTTATGTTGATGTTTGATTAATCGCTCCGTGTCAAAGTTAATTATGCTCATTCTATACTAGGTATTCACAAAATTTTATCAGGCAGTCACTGTTAAATTTTATCAGGCGGTCAAAGTTATGTTTTACCTCGCAGTAAGAATAAGAATGAGCTATTTCACAAAATTTGATACGTTAATTGACAGCTCAACAGAAGATAAAACTACAACCACTATGGCTGGCGCAGATTAAACAAATTAAATTTAATAAATCCGGTGATACTATGGTGGGAAATCTGGACATGGGATCGAATAAGATAACAGCTACGGAAATTCCATCAGCAACATCAGATTTAATAAACCAAAGTTACGTCGACGGTATGAAGCAGGGACTATTACATAACGGGCAGCAAAACCCGGTGATGCGATGACAGGTATGCTAATGATGGGCTCAAATAAAATGACAACAACTTATAATCCAGTCACCCCATTTCATCTCACAAATAAACTGTACATGGACGCTGAGATAAGTGCAGTATCAGCGAGTACAGTTACTTCTGCAGATGCCAATTACCTTTAAAAAATCCGGAGGTACAGTTACAGGTGTGACCGATATGGTTGCCAGAAAAATAACTCCTACGTATGTACTACCTGTTTCATAGCTTTGATCATATTCCATATCTCGCTCATTCTGTTAATCATCGTTATGGTTTATTTTGCAACAGTGTCAAGATTTTATTTGGAGAATAATCCAAGTTATGTGTTTGCGTCTAACAGCCCTCTATATTACGAGTCAGAGTGGATCTCAAACGGAGAAACAAGTGACTTTTGGATCAAAATACAGTGTCCAGAAGCCATAGCATTATGGAAATTTCAACTACGACATACATTAATTTTAATTTTGGAAGAATTTGTAACTGGAGATTAGAAGGATCGAATGATGATAAAACATGGACTATGTTGTATACGGCAGGCATCGAATGTTGATATTGATACTGCTCTCAGCATCTTAGACTTAATACTGCACCAATTGTCAACAAGTACTAGTATTTCCTGATTTATATTTTAGGAGCTACAGGTACGTACTCAGGTCTTTTAGTGTTTCAGATAGATACAATCGATGACCTAGTATAGGTCTGGCGTGCTAGCACGCTGTGATTTAATGTAATTTTAATATATAATATCTGTTGATCCTCCATCGATCAGAGTCACAAAAGAGTTTCATAATTCTATACTAAACCCTAAAAAGAAGATCGAAATAGCTAATGTTGATCAGCTAGACCCAGAGAGTGCTGAGGAGGCAAGAACGATAAATATAATTCACGAATGAAACAATTAACTTTACGTTCCCCCGGTTTAACTGATAACAATTACAACTTTACCAGAGTTTTAAAAAAATGAGAGGCCCTCAACTGAGACACGCAATCAGAGACTTTGATATAATTAACAAATACTGTCCTGTAAGTGACTGCGAGGAACGGCGATTTAAAGTTGAAAAATATTTGATAAATACACTACTAGCGCTAAATAAAGAAAATGTTTTGACGATCGACATATCTAACCTTGTAAGATCAAAATTGCATGTTGATAAGATTTGTGTAAAAATAAGGATAGCAAAATTTTGTGTGAAATATATGAACAAATAATGGAAGATACAGAAGATTATGATATAAAGTGGAGGATACTACCTTAAAGAAGAAAATAATTATTTTCTGAGGTAAGCATACGATGATTATGCTTGACGATAAAAAGTACTGCACGTATTACAAAAACATGAATAATATTTAATTGACTCTGGTTCGCATAGAACATTCAGATTATTTTAGTAAGCTAACCTGGGTTACATACTAACTTTCTGATGCCGTCGATAATCTTTACAACCCATTATCTCAGAATAAGTACACAAAGATCACATCTGATGACGAACTGAAAGAGTGTTAAGTCGATAAATCAATAGTCTCACATGGAAATTTTATCAAGCTGCTAGAACCTGGCTCTCTTATTGCTGGTAAGATCAATCTGTACTTGTTCTGTCAAGATAATATATAATAGCAAAAGCTGAAAATGTAAAAAATATCTCTACAATTGGCTGTGCAAAAATATCTACACAACCTCCATTGTGAAATCAGACGCTCTCAAATGATCTAAACTTAAAAGACACCATCCATAGAGCGTGTGTTGTGAAATAGACAATTATCAATTTTTTTGGTGTAGATCGCAGTTATTAATAGCACATTGATAGCAGTCAGACATGTGACATGTTGAAAAACGACGGGTGTTTTCATATTTTGTGTAGACTAACATGGGGGTCTGGGAGGGGGGTAATCATGCTGTCGTCCTAATACAAACTAAGGTTTTGGCTGCGAAACCCCTTTAAATCCACTACTGCTTACGTTGTTTTGGAACCATGAAGGTGCAATCGTGCAAAATGTTGCAGATAATTTCACAGTACATTCTAACGTTGTCAGAGTGACACGTGAACTTTACGACTGAGGTATAGATTCGGCGCGCAATAAAATTGCTGACTGAAACGTATGGGATATGCTCTGTTTAGGGTATGAATACAATTTTAATTAGAGCCAATTTGGTCAGACACATGGAATAGGCCAATGTTCACGTCAGGGTCAAATGGCGGAGAGAGAGAGAGAGAGAGAGAGAGAGAGAGAGAGAGAGAGACTTTTATGAAGCAGAATAATGTTTTATATCAACGTTAAATATGTTATAATATTTTGATTACCTTTCCTTACCTTGTTATGTCGGTTAGTTTCTATTCCACACTAAGTTCCATGCGCCGATACGTGAATGGCAGAGCGTTCATCTGAATGGCGTAGCTAATTATGTGTTTGTAGTGCTCTACTTTCTTCACTAAAATCATCTTTCATGTTTAAATCATAAGCTTGTCTCATATTGATTTAATCAATGTGAATAAAATTAAAAACTCAAAAAAAGAAAACAGTCAACTTATGCAAAGGTGACTGGAAATAGCAACAAAAGGCACAGACCAACAATGTGTAGATGTCACACTGAATTTTTGTGAGTAGTTCATTCACTCGGTCAATACATAATGCCTGTAGTCAATCTTAATCTCCGTTCAAAGGTCAAATATAGGTATTTGTATGTGATATAAATAAAATACATGTACAGTATGTACGCTGTATCAATGATATACCACTTGTATAAATTTTTCATTAAAAGAAAAGTCATAAAGCCTTGTTTCCCTTTAATAAAAAATGTACACATCTCGTGGTATATCAATGATATAGCATACATACTATACATATATTATATCGAAATATGGTTTGCAGTACACTGAAAGGAACTAGATATTAAAAAATGCAATCACATAACATAAAAACATATAATTCGCGAAGCATCATTTAACTTTCCCACTATAAGTAATTTAACACTGAACAGTACTTGACTTAAATATAAAAAGATCATTTCCTTTATTAACTATATGCAGCCATTGTTCACGTCTCAAGCAAGAAAAATAATATGTTCCGAATTGAAGAGTACTTTTGCGTAGTAAACAATAAATTCCGTTAATTCGACTCGGCGTTATAATTTTATATACTTGACAACTCCATGAAGTCAGCACAGTACTAAATGAGTTATCTACCTTATACCATGTCAATAAAATTTCGTAGGCAAGTTGGCATTTGTACTGTCAGCTTCTTGCAACCACACTTTCAAGGTGCTCCATTTGTAGTCTGTCAATAGATCTAAATCGATTTGCAGATTACAGTAAAACAGCTATCCTGAATACTCAGACGTATTTTATATACACGTTTATTTTGTTTACATTTTTTTTAGAACTGTACAGAAAAAGAATGCGCTTTAATAAGCATGAAACATCAATGTCAGGAGACCAGGAAAGGATATTGACGTCAGAAACTTTCGTGGCACATTTATGAGCTAATTTGATTACTGACCTTAGGTATCAATTTATGTTTATCCAACAGCATAAAAGTGACTATCAACAAGATACTGTAATATATATTGCTTTCATATCGCAATATTCTAACAAAATTCTTTCAAAATTTGTTCCAGATATTTTTGACAAGCAAGTAATCTCGTTGTCTGGCTTTGTAAAAAGTCACCCTCCCCCATTCTTAACAAATGCAATAGAAGATCAATGTCTTTGTTACCATATTGTGTTCCGTTTTTTTGTTTGCTTTTTTGTGTTTATTTTTGTTAAAAAAATAATCCAAAACAACAATAACAACAACATCAAGGACATTCAAAGACGACTTGGCCAAATATTTTGTTTTAATTAACTGTAGTGTTATATTTGAAGCTCTTACATTTTCTGAGAACTTCAAGTTTATTAATTCTTGATGAAAACCTGCTAACGATGTGAATGCTTGATTCTTCTGAAAATCTTCTCAATCGATGAGCAATGGAGATATTACTTAGCGACATCCTCGTCTGCAGCCTGTATCTTTGCCAAGTGGTTACTTTCACAACGGATTGAATAACTCTTTTTTTTTCTTATTTGTATCGTCAATTCCTTTATATTGGTTTGCATTGTTCAATATCGCCTAAATATTTTTTTCAAAGCGCTGTGTTTGTTTCTGACTGCTCTGGTGTTTGTATCTGAGTGCTAAGGTGTTTGTATCTGAGTGCTTTGGTGTTTGTATCTGAGTGCCTAATGTACTCTTTATACTTCTCGTTGTTTCGTGTAGCATTTATTTTTTTCAACATCATATTGCTGTTGGTCATTATATGCATGCAAGGGGAACACTTCTCTTTTCAGTTGATTAATTTCCCGACTCGTATGCTCTGGCTCTCTTTTTCACTCTTCTGTAAGAACACGCTGTCCTTTCTCCAACGTCGACTCTAGTACTTTCTATGTGACGATTTCCCCAATTTACCATCTAAATATTCCTGTATTGTAATTTTCATCGATAACTTCCGCAAGTGCATCTAATTTCTCCATAATAGGATTTTTCCTTCCCTCCTCTCCATTGCTTTCCTGGGGAACAAACATACTCTCCTGTGCAACAGTTTCAATAGATTTCGAATATGTTTCTCGGCCCACTTTTAACTGGATCTGATATTCTTTAATCTTACATTGCATTATTGCTATATTGTTCAAGTATATTTTATACGTAGTCCAGAGTACAAGTTATTGGGTTTCCTCATAAAATGTCACGAAGGAGCTATTTGACACACGCAGTTTGCCAACACATTAGCTGTGCAACTACTATCGGGGAGCCTAGGTTAATGTGAGCTCGTCATGCTTATAAAATCAACCTTCTGCATACAAACAATGGACAGATAAAAGGAGTTCAATACAAACATAGAAACCACACTACCTGTAATGTTGTTTGATCTTGATCTGCTCTAAATATCAAGATTTTGAATGAAAGTCATCTCTTCCTCAATGTGCACGTTCACATGCACTGCTTTACCTCTGAACCTCCGAATATGGGGACGCTCACCAGATAATATGTACTTTTGAGAGAGTGACTTATGTAAGATGAAGCAGTTCGCATTTAAAACATGCACAGTGGAGAGAATGTTGGCATACCTCTATGCTACATTAATGTAATGTGCATGATATTTCTTTTGGACATTGTACTTCTGGAAATTTTACATGATTTAAGCACACTGCTAACTAAAATGACTGCTCCCTTGTGTTAAAAAATCAGCCTGAATTAGTCTAAAGTACACTATACATAGCAGCTATTAAAATAGGGAAAATGAATTTTGCCAGACTAGACAATACCAGCTTCTGAAAGTGCAATGAATGAATTACCATATATATAAAATGTAAAAAAAGTTATCGGCTCTTTTTTATACAATTTACCTCTAAGTTTAGGAAGTGAAGAGCTAGCACTTTTTTGAAAGGTGCACATCTGAAGTAAGGCCAAGCTGTATACTCTATAACCCATAGTACACCCATCAATCATACACCCAAATAAAGGGAATTAAAGGTTCTTTGCATTATACCTAAGAAATACAAGGTCTTTTTTAAATAGCCAGTACAACCAGTGAGGAAAGCCGGGGAAATTCTTTTTCTTTAAAATCCTAATCTATGCAAAATACGAAACTGTAGAGCGCCACCTATATATTGCATGACGCCATATTTGTATCTTAGAGATCTTTTGACTCTTTGGGGGTGGAGGTGGGGATATGATTGTTTCCGGATTTGCCTCGTGTAGGTATTAAATGACTGTAATTTGAAAATTTAATTTGTCATTTTAAAATCTTGATTATCGAAGAGAGCAAAAGTGCTCCGTTAAGATGATATTTCATATTTGTCTGGTTACAATACATTTTAAGGTAATATGTTTTGTTGTTGATTATTTCAGACACAAATCCTAAAGGTCTTTATTGACAGTGGCATGTTGTAGTGTATATGACATATGCAATACAAAAGTTATTTCCTAAGGAGGAAATAAATGTTGAGTTCAATTTATTAGTGATTCATACTATGAAAAATGTACATTTCGTCACCATTTATATCTATGGATGGCAAAATATCAATTGGCAAATAAATGACTGTAAAATAAATTGAATTATAATATTTGTAATATGCATACGTAAGTAGTGTATGAAATTATTGGTGATACATTTTTCATATTTGTTTTCATTCTCATCTCTTTAAAAGAAACAGTGCAAGTTGTTCCAACTTAAACATTAGTTGTTTCCCTGTCTTATTACGCACCATTCGTACAAGATGGGGCTTACTGATCCACAACAGACACACGTAACAGTTTAATATATTCATTATGTCATTCCAAATAACAGTTTAATATATTCATTATGTCATTCCAAATAACAGTTTAATATATTCATTATGTCATTCCAAAGTTTACTGACGATACATAGTTCAAGTATTACGAATATTTCATATTCAGCCAGGAGTGTAATATTCAGTCATGCGTGTAGAATTGAGCCAGGAGCGTAATATTCATTCAGGAGTGTAGTATTGAGTCAGGACTGTAATATTGAGTCAGGATTGTAATATTCAGCCATGAGTGTAATTTTCAGTCAGGAGTGTAATATTCAGCCATGAGTGTAATATTCAGTCAGGTTTGCAATATTCAGTCAGGAGTGTAATATTCAGCCAGGAGTGTAATATTCAGCCATGAGTGGACTATTCAGTCAGGAATGTAATACTGAGTCAGGATTGTAATATTCGGCCAGGAGTAATATTCAGACAGGAGTGTAATATTCAGCCAGGAGTGTAATATTCAGCCATGAGTGTAATATTCTGCCATGAGTGTAATACGCAGTCAGGAATGCAATACTGAGTCAGGATTGTAATATTCAGTCAGGAGTGTAATATTCAGTCAGGATTGTAATATTCAGCCATGAGTGTAATATTCAGTGGGGAATGTAATACTGAGTCAGGATTGTAATATTCAACCAGGAGTATAATATTCAGTCAGGAGTATAATATTCAGTTAGGAGTACAATATTCAGTCAGGAGTATAATATTCAGTGAGGAGTATAGTATTCAGTCAGGAGTATAATATTCAGCCAGGAGTATATTATTCAGTCAGGAGTATAATATTCAATCAGGGGTGTAATATTCAGCCATGAGAGGACTACTCAGTCAGGAATGTAATACTGAGTCAGGATTGTAATATTCAGCCAGAAGTAATATTCAGATAGGAGTGTAATATTCGGTCAGTATCGTAGCATTCAGACAGGAGTGTAATATTCAGCCAGGAGTATAATACGCAGTCAGGAATGCAATACTGAGTCAGGATTGTAATATTCAGTCAGGAGTGTAATATTCAGTCAGCAGTGTAATATTCAGCCATGAGTGTAATATTCAGTGGGGAATGTAATACTGAGTCAGGATTGTAATATTCAACCAGGAGTATAATATTTAGTCAGGAGTACAATATTCAGTTAGGAGTATAGTATTCAGTCAGGAGTATTATATTCATCCAGGAGTATAGTATTCAGTCAGGAGTTTAATATTCAGTCAGGAGTATAGTATTCAGCCAGGAGTATAGTATTCAGTCAGGAGTATAATATTCAACCAGGAGTATAATATTCAGTAAGGAGTATAATATTCAGCCAGGAGTATAGTATTCAGCCAGGAGTATTTTATTCAGTCAGAAGTATAGTATTCCGTCAAGATTATAATATTCAGTCAGGAGTATAATATTCAATCAGGAGTAAACTATTCAGTCTGGGGTATAGTATTTAGTCAGGATTATAATATTCAATCAGGAATATAGTATTCAGTCAGAAGTATAATATTCAGTCAGGAGTATAGTATTTAGTCAGGATTATAATATTCAGTGAGGAGTATAGTATTCAGTCATGAGTGAAGTATTCAGTCAGGAGTATAGTATTCAGTCAGGATTATAGTATTCAGTCAGGAGTATAGTATTCAGCCAGGAGTATAATATTCAATCAGGAGTATAGTACTCAATCAGGAGTATAGTATTCCGTCAGGAGTATAGTATTCAGCCAGGAGTATAATATTCAGTCAGGAGTATAGTATTCAGTCATTAATATAGTATTCAATCAGGAGTATAATATTCAGTTAGATGTTTAATATTCAGTTAGAAGTATAATTTTCAGTCAGGAGTATAATATTCAGTCAGGAGTATAGTATTCAGTCAGGAGTATAGTACTCAGTCAGGAGTATAGTATTCCGTCAGGAGTATAGTATTCAGCCAGGAGTATAATATTCAGTCAGGAGTATAGTATTCAGTCAGGAATATAGTATTCAGTCAGGAGTATAATATTCAGTTAGATGTTTAATATTCAGTTAAAAGTATAATTTTCAGTCAGGAGTATAATATTCAGTCAGGAGTATAGTATTCAATCAGGAGTATAGTACTCAGTCAGGAGTATAGTATTCCGTCAGGAGTATAGTATTCAGCCAGGAGTATAATATTCAGTCAGGAGTATAGTATTCAGTCAGGAATATAGTATTCAGTCAGGAGTATAATATTCAGTTAGATGTTTAATATTCAGTTAAAAGTATAATTTTCAGTCAGGAGTATAATATTCAGTCAGGAGTATAGTATTCAATCAGGAGTATAGTACTCAGTCAGGAGTATAGTATTCCGTCAGGAGTATAGTATTCAGCCAGGAGTATAATATTCAGTCAGGAGTATAGTATTCAGTCAGGAATATAGTATTCAGTCAGGAGTATAGTATTCAGCCAGCAGTATGCTATTTAGTCAGGAGTATTATATTCTGTCAGGTGTATAATGCTCAGTCAGGAGTATAATATTCAGTCAGGAGTATATTATTCAGTCCGGAGTATAATATTCAGTCAGGAGTATACTGTCAGGGTTTAAGTACTACTCCTGAGCAATGGTTAATGTTTTATTTTAGTTTCAAGCACGCGTCTACTTTAATATAAACCAGTTTTTTTTTCTTCATTTTATTTATGTACCTTTGCCGTAAATGCGTGCTGCCTGATCTAGAACAAGTAAAATATATTGTCTTGAAATATTTGTGATGTCAATGATTTCCAAGTACAAATTCCTATGATAATTTCGTACTGAGAGAAAAAGTAAGACTTTACAGACGGCGCTGGCAACTTTCCAGCATTGAAAGTACACAGATGATGGTGCAGTTTTTAAAAGAATTGGAAAAGTGCCCATGCGTATATTTTATAATTGTCGTCTTTTCCGATGAACACACCTTGCTGCAAAAAATATGATTTAACATCTTTTCTTCATTATAAGCCGACTAGTTCGGAATAAATAGCTAACGGGACCGTCTAACAATGAAAGTGTTGACTTTTAATTGCTAAAACATTGTGTTTTCAGAGGATTTGAACAATGACGTAAATATAAAAATTCTAAGCTTAATAGTGTGAGGTAATGGCTGGTCTTTCACCCGTCTCCCTGTAGGTCACAAAGTAACAGACAAACGCACGTGTAAGACTATTTTAATGCTATCAAAATAGTAGATATATTATAACTTGAAATCGGAGTTGACCGAATTGAAAAAACCAGCATAAATTTATATTACATTTTCAAAAATTTCAAATAGCAGACTTTTACATTTTCATCTAAAGAGATAATATGTATTTATTATATGTAAAATAAAAAGCGTAGAATTTGGAAAAACCAGAAGAAATTTTTATCAATTGTCTTGCAACGTGGGGTTCAATAATAAAAATTGCAACATGCATTGTCAATATGCATCGAAATATTCGAACGGGGCATGTTTGGAATTGTTTAATAGGTGGCAAAATCCACGGGGGTGGGGTGGGGTGGGGGCTAACTCGTCAATGTATGTATTATTGATGAATACTGTAACCTAAAAGGTGCAGTCTGCAAAGCCGTATACCTCTAAATAATTCCCTGTTTAGAAACCATGCTCAATCCAAGCAGTACACCATGATCAGGAACGGAGAGTCAGAAATTATAGTCATGTACGTCAGTTCCGGCATAATAATTTTGTATAACCATGGAAGCAAACTTTTAATCACGCACAGTCATAGCTCGCCACATGAAAGTAAACAGTATTTCCTTGATATTAGTTCAAGGGTTATGAATAGTAGTAGGAGTCGAAACCATACCAAATCCCGCAATCCAACCACTGTGCCAGCCCGGCTTATGCCGCCATTAGTGACCTCTTACGACGTGCTTTGAGAGCGGATCATCCCTATTCTACATCGCTGATCTGCGGGGGGTGGGGTGGGGTGGGGGGTGAGGGGGGTATCTCCGCTTTGATATAAGCTTTTATTTGTATGAATATTCATAGATTAAAGGCTTGACTCTTGACTACTGTATAACTAAATTATTCCAAACGCTGCAAGTGCACAATGCATTATGCATGAACTTTGAATACATTATTGGCTATATCAAGGCTAGGAAACGGTGATCAAAGTGCCTATGGCTAGGATACACAGCAGCTGTCGGCCCGGGCATGGATCCTTGCATAGTCAGACACTAAGCTAAGCTGCATCCTCACTTAGCATGAAACACTGGAAAGAAATTATCATATTTATGACGCAATGGCTCCTTTATTTCCTCCGAAAATTGATATACTGATATGGTATAATTCTTTATGCGTTTGGAAATAATGGATAGTTTGGATAATTTCGCTAATGATATGTATCGCCTAAGCTGTATTCCGTCACCTAGGTAACCGTTCTTAGGTGAAATCCTTTTTAATATTCACCAGGCAAAATGATTAAAATCAATATTCAGGGCTATGCTAGAAAATATCTGATGGATTTATTTTAAATTAGTACTTTCATTTTCCTTTAAAAAAAATATAACTACTTTCCCCACTGTGAACAGCAAAGAGTGCAACGTGAACCGAAAGAGGAACGTAATATAAAGGACATTTTGGACTAGGTAATGATGATTTATTCAACACTTCTATAAATGTAGCAAGTTAATATATTTTACAATTGTATATGTTCATGTTTTAATAGGCAGAATTAGATCTTTCATTATTTTATATAATCAATATTGTAACATAAATAATAATGAAATGAAATCACCAGTTGCAAATATTGTGGATTTTGTTTCTTCCTTGGCACAAATTAACTTAATTAGGAAACCTTGAACCAGGATTAACTATTTAAGGTTTGTTCAGTATGAGAAATGAAGCTACCAAGATTACTGTTCATGCTAATTTGTTCTAATCATAGGACAAGTGATAAGTAACTTTCCTAGTGGTCACTTGACAACTTGTTCGCATAAACAACATAGTTCGCTCCGGTGGACTAGTGGTAAGAGCGTCCGCCTCGGATGTGGGAGGTCGCGGGTTCGAACCCCGACCGAGTCATACCAAAGACTTTGCTGCCTCGATAGGCGCTCAGCATTAAGAAGTTAGTGTTAGGACTGGTCGGCCTGGTGCCAAGATAATGTGACTGGGTGGGACATCATGCTACATGTCTGCGGCATGATCCCCCCGCCCCAGTGCTAGACATCGTTACAAACTGCAACACTGCAGACATCGTCGCGATATGACTGAAAAATTGTTAAAGCTACGTCTAAAATCCAAATCTCACACACACACACACACACACACACACACACACACACACACACACACACAAACAGCATATTAGTGATAAAGTCAGTCCAGTACAAGTGACTGGTGATCGGATTTCAGTAAGGTTATGCGTTTTACTTATTGCATTTATTATTATGTCCATGTTAATGGTTCTTTTGTACAGTGCACATTTTTCTCATTATGGATTTTTTAAAATATAATTCAGCTATAAGCTGTTCGGGATGAATTGTATGATCTTAAATTACCACTTGTGTTATTGTTTTCATGATACTGATCATTACAAGGTAGCAAATTTTATTGTGGAGATGTTTCACATAAGCAAAAAGATAGAATGCAAATATTTATATTTTACAAATTATTTAATTGCTTGGTGATCGTAATATCCACGTCATGTATTTGCGCTGTAGAAAAATCTGATAGAACAGAAATTTCGTTTAAAAAAAATAAAAATATATATATTTGACCACTCTTTCAATATTAATGCCAGTAAGTTTCAAATGTATTTAGCTCTGTGGTAATTATTAATCTTTTAGTTTCTTTGCATTCCCAGAAGAGGGCAAGATGACTTTGTTTGAAGGGTAATATGTGACCTTGGCCTTTGTAAGGTACCTGGATTTATATGCCATATTTGATGTTTCAGTTTTGTATGTATTCTGTATATTTCTTTATGAAATGAATGTGGTAGCCTGTTGATATATGAATTTCAGTACACTTAATACACTTTCAATCTGCATATTCTTTTCTGGGATATAATTATGTTCATACGCTTGTCTGTCTGTCGGTCTGCCCTCTATTTTGCTCCACACACTGATTGCTTTACACCTGCAAAAAGTACGCACGCGTTTAGATTCATTTGGTTCACTATATCTCTGTATGGATAATCAATCAATATAAAAGGTAGTAAGTCAGGGATATTGAATGTACTGGGAGATGAATTAATATGTACACGCAAAACAAAGTAATATGCTGATGACGGTATTGACATGTATATTTGTATTAAATGTATTTTATTATATCTGCAGTGTACAGAATGCAGAATAAATACAAAATTTGTCTTAGTTACTTTTTAATAAGATAATCTGAACCTCATGCACAATAAACTCAAGTTTTACAACAAAATGTGAACCTGTTTTTCCTGTTCGAGGAACAGAGATCCAGTGCTGTAACAGAAACAATGAAATTTTTCTTTATTTTGTTGATGAAGGTTTGAAATTTGCAAGCTTAATTTTGAACCCCATGATATCTTTTAATATTGGCTATAAGCCACGATATATAAACTAGTTCTCGATTAAAACGCCTGTTAATGAAACCTCTGCATGTTTTCAATGTTGGCAAAATAGCTCACAGTGACCTATTTTTGGGCTAATATTAGCCAAGTGGGCAGAAAATCCATTCCAATAATTTATTGTTTGTGTACAAGGTTGAATTTCCCGCTACAAAATAACGTCAGATTTATTTGTTTGAATGTATATTTCGATAATTATCACCTATTGAATCAACCACGAAAGGCCCTTACATTTCGTCCCCCTCCTGATACATACATGCATTTGTGCTAAATTCTTTTCATTTTATTTCGTTTTGCTTTTTTTTCCTTTCCACTTCCTCTGACAAATCAAGAACATCTTCGTGAAGTGAGCCCGTATCCTTTGTCATTCCCTTCTATTAAATTCCAAAAAAATATCCACCTGAAAATGTCATCTCATGAAATTCGTATCATTTGTCATGAAGCTTAAAGGGGACATCTGACTGATGGAGTTGTCCCTCTCCAATCTACTAACAAAGGGGACATCTGACTGATGGAGTTGTCCTTCACCAGTCTACTAATAAAGGTCACAAGTAAACCTTGACCAAAAAGAGGAAAACAATTTCATGGTTCTCTTACGATTTGGTTTATTTCTGCGTGGATCCGTTTAAATTTTACAAATAACTACTAGCAAATGAGTTACAAGAGATAATAATTATGATTTTTTGTTGTTGTACCGAACAAAATAATTTCAGACTCATGTGACGTTCATAGAAAATTTCCAACACTTTAAGGGCAAATTAACTTTTATAAAAAAATTAGTTGGACATTGGGATACTTTCGCTGATTAATGTATTAATTAGTATGTCAGTAATTAAGAAATATTCCCAAGTAATTTCTTTCCAATGAAACATTGTATCTTTACTGAATGATCTTGCAGAACATCACTGTGCTTTAGCTGATGCACTCATCTTATTAAACCTCAATAGTCATAGATTGACTACGCGTCTCTGAGTAATAACATAGATGTAAATTTGTGTGATGGAATAATTTTATAGACGTCTATGATGACTCACACAACCGTTGCCCGGATCTCATTTCAACAGCAGTACAATATTGTATTTACGCTTTATGGACTATATTGAATTGAAATAATTCAGTTTAAAAACCCATCTCTTTGTCTGCGAATTGGCTTTTTTAAATGACTGATTTCTTTTTTATGGTAAGACTTCCCTTTTTTTTATTACCCTCACCTCATAACATAAGATGTCTCGAGACCAAGTCCAACGTTTTTGAAACTCAGACTACAACTTGCACATATTAATGCCCTGTACCTTAAAAAAACATTCTATTCCCTGTCTAATTTGTATTGATGTACTCGGGAGCTCTAACACAACAGGTCGTTAAGTGCATGGAAATGCGTCTACAGATGTTGGTGATAATGTGATGATTTTTTGCTTATCGTTATCTATGAGATGATGGACCACGGTGTTATTGCCCGGATTGAGGAAACAACAAAATATGAATAACAGATCTGACCAGGCTACTTTTTTGCATAACGGACCCATCATTTTCGTATCGAGACCACTCTTTATTCCAAAATGCCCACCTTATCGTACTTTTTGCGAAAGTTCATCTGTCTGTATGCAGTTTAGACCGGCCTGCCTTATATCTGAGGTCAAAATGTGTAAAATCCGGACACAAAATCGGATTCCGACTACGGGCGAAATT
The DNA here is from genome assembly GCA_028554795.2 of Sinohyriopsis cumingii. NCBI lineage: Eukaryota > Metazoa > Mollusca > Bivalvia > Unionida > Unionidae > Sinohyriopsis > Sinohyriopsis cumingii. Next base: position 96,983,235 of record CM068832.1, read on the forward strand.
TGGGTGGAAAAAAAAAACGGGTCTAAAAATATAGAGCTTTCCTGTGTATTTTATAGTGCAGCTAGAAAGTCCAGATTTTTTGGTATCATTGTAGAGCTACATCTAGCTACATTTCAATAATACCACCCATTTCAGTGCATCATACATGATCTCGACCTTACAGAGCTCGGCAGTAGGCTACTACCTCCTGCCACGTAAACGCGGCGACAGTGGTTAATGAGTTAACAAGGATTTTTGATTTTTTTTTAAATACATATTGTCAAGGAATGTCTAAATATATAATTTATGTGCAATGTCGATGCACAAAAGATTAAACACGCAGGGAAAATTCAAATTTGGTGACGTCATCAAAATGCATCCCATAATGGACAATCCAGCGCTGCATATACGCTTCGCTGTTACCAATGCCAGATTGTTTCGCGTCTTGTTGTTTCAGCATTGATCCATTCTTATCCCAACGTGATACACGAGTACCATCAATATTTTACCATTTGACATAATGTCATTTTATTTTTCCTATTGCTCTACTTTGCAGCAAGCTATTAACAAAGATGGAAAATGTAATGTCGTCGGTCCAGGGAAGATTTGGCTAATAGACTTTTGAAAATGGTTATAAGATTCAGTTTAATTTCTCTGGATATATCAAATAGTTTTATACAAAATTACTTTTGTGAATGTAGTGGTAATTTTGATTCTTTGCCAGTCAGGCTAAACTACATAAATGTGTGTACCACTATTACAAATATTCTCTCTCTCTCTCTCTCTCTCTCTCTCTCTCTCTCTCTATATATATATATATATATATATATATATATATATATATATATATATATATATATATATATATATATATATATAAGCATAATATGAGCCAGACGGAAATACATAAATAGATATATCATGAAATTAGATATATGATTCCTTCTCTAGATAAAGCGAAGATAATCCACGCACGCACGGAAGCGCACACTGATTAAAGAAAATGTTCTTAAACGAACAGACATCTAAGATATATGATCGACCGCATAGTTTCTGCAACGGACCCTATATAATGACCCAACTCCTGAACAGAGAAATAATTAATTTTTAACAACAAATGGGATATTTAACTTTGTGGTTGTGCATAGTAAATATTCTAGATTAGAGTAAATTTATGTACCGTTAATAAATAAAAACACATCGAAAAGTTTGGTAAATTCAAATTTCAGTTTCGTTTGGAACTTCTAAAATATGAAATATGAGTATCAGTATGAATTTAAAACACAAAGCAGCTTTTGGAACTGGCAGCCTTCCCAGATTTTCCGAGGAAGTATATAAGCTCAGGAAAGTAAGCATATGTGATCCAATTGTTTACGAACTTCAGGAGTTGAAGGGAGAGGATACAGAGGGTAGAGGGCAAGTTTTAAAAAGAACAATATAAATCTTATTCGGCAAACGAGATGACATATACAAAGTTGAAATAATTTAACAAGCAAACGGATTAACGGTAAAGAGTGCAGTGTAGTGAAATGGCTAAGCCATTATGAATGGTTGGGTAGTTGGTATCATTACGCCATTACAATAAATGATGTACAAATAGTACACATCTTCTTGGAAGATATTCTTTCAAAGACATACCTCTCCTCAGGAGACAGAAAAGACCATTCACAAATAGCTATTGCAGAACATGCAAACATTGAAAATTTCAAAGTGAAACGCTAGTGTCTTGAATATGATAACTGTGGGAAATTTTAGCTGAAGAAAAGGTTGGATTTAAAACATACAATTCATGCAAATTTGTACTTATTACGAAACCTGGTACGAAAAAGAAAGTACATTTACAACGTCACAGATAATCAAAATAATGGCATAAGTGAAAAAAGTGATAAGACAACTGCAATATAAACAATACTGCAGTAGGGGAATAAATTATATTAACGAAGAACTAAAGAGAGATATCATTATAAGTATGAACTTATTTGCAAAAACATCTAAAACACAAAAACAGATACAGCGCCAAAGACTACAAACTGGTTTAAGAAGTTATGAAGAAGACAAAATCTAATAATAATCATATACATTTTAATGCAATATTGTGAACATTTATAAACCGTTGATGCATAAAGAACTACCACAAATTAATTAAAATCAGTTGATGTGGGAAATGTTTAGAGACCACACAAGTATGAGACAAAATCAGGTACACATTGTGCGGTGTATAGGTATGGAATAAACACAGATACAAATAATATAGCTTGATGAGCAAGATTCGTATCATTCGACTACAGCGTGATTGAAGATACAAGAAGGCATAAAATACTATCTCATAGATGATTATAAGCACTCGTGGAGGCCATAGATAGATTTTAATGATTCTAAAATAACGCATTAATCTAATAGAATAAAGTGTTTTTGTGGAATTGCCTAAAGTTCTTGGACGCTTAATTTACAATACAGCTATTTTAACGAGCCAGTTGATATAGATGATCATCCAGGTTGGAATGTTTTCTGTAAAATAATAATGGATTCACGGGTCTTAGACGGACAATGATTATGTCAAGAACATCTACTTCAGAGTCATTTTCCAATGTCCAAGACAAACCTAAAATGACAATAGAGTTGCACATTTCATGAGACAAGTATTACGATAGCTATGAAGCAATTGTGGAGATTTTGACAAAAGGCACAACAGTTTCAAAAGTCATAGACGACTAACGTGCTGGTGGAAAAGAGGTCGTTCTATTTCAAACTACCACAATTATTAGAACAACAATTTCCAGAAATCTAATCTAACAAATCATTTAAACTTGTATTAAACGTTACCATTAATAACTGATTTAGAAAAGATTAGGATGCCAAAGGCTGATAAACAATCTGTGACAGTACGATATAGTACCGTAGAGGACAAAAAAAAAAAAAAGAAGAGAAAACAATGCGAGTAATAATTACGACCAGAAGCATGGTTATGATGCAGATTTGATCCTACTCTTGGGATGAAGGATCCTGTGCATAACACGCCAGTGCTAATACAGATGGAGATCCGATTCTTGGTAGCTCAAACAATATGTGAAAATCACGAAGTACGGACAAAATAGAATTATGAAAATTCATTAAACAATATTGACATTGATATAAAAGCTAATTTCATTGATATTAATTGTTGCAGAAACAGTTCACAAACTGTGCCTGCGACTTCTGCCACAAGATGTATGGAAGGGAGATTCGCGCACGTGCAAAGCACAATTCATCCAATGATGATATTTAAGAGACCAAATCTTGCCTTCGGCGGCGATCTTTTCTAACTGGGTTTTTTATACGTGTGATTTGCACACGTATTCTAGATGCTTTGCTTTTCACGTTAGCAGCAGGGAAGTTGTACAGACCTTCCGTTCCAGACAAAATAAAGCTTCCTACGAGAACTTTCTCCGTAGAATCCTCAGATTTCACTTTTACGGCCTTCTACGGAAGCTAATTTTCGTGCATTTCAGACCGGATGCATCGGTTGGTCGCGCCGGTGTGTTAGTAAATATAGCGTTAAGGACAGGAAAAATAAATGAAGAAGAATTTAGGAATAGTAATTTTTGTGTTAATTTTTTTGTTGTCTCTGGGGGCTGTTTTTTCATGAATAAATTTGATCGAGACCGATTCGATACCGACTTCGTGGATCGTGAAGATTTATCGTGATGAAACCATGCGGCGTTGCCTGAGCGCGGCTGAAGAAATTTTTAAATTTGTTTATATCCATGTCGCCGTTGCACCAGGTCTGATGAATATTTCTCAGCGTGTGCGTGTCTACGCCATTGAACACCGATAAAATATTGCAATTGTCCCTAATCACCTTTGGAATTTGCGTATATCTCTGTGTTACGTAAATAACATCGGTGTTCTTGTGTCTGCCACGCGAGAATATTCTGGCCGGGTTGGTCTGCTTGTCCAGCATAACGTCATCGAAAACAACAAGATTATTAACATCGCCGTCCAAATTCTCCACGGATGGAGCTTCATTGATGTCTGTGATGAATTCGATTGTGCCTTCATCGGTATTGTCACTGAATTCTTTTAACACCTGGTAACAACGTTGATCATCAACGGATGGTGCAACCAAATACAATTTGTCCCATTTTAGCCATCGCATGATCAAATTTAATAACAATTGTGTCTTACCAGATCCTGACGGGCCGATGATTATCATTCTAATCGAATTCGGTAATACCGCATGATGTTTCACTTGCTCGCGTCGTTTCGTGGCTGAAAAATCAATTACATTCATGTTACTAGAATACATGGATTTATATTGTGTTAAGTGCCGCACTCACACAGCTACGATAAATCCGACTGAAATCGTCACACGTAACAACAGGAATGCGATCTCAGGAGAATGCGAAGTTTGCAAGACACGCAAGTTCAGATTTGTAAAAAAAAAACTAGAACCGGAGGAGACATTGCCGCCTCCTTGACAAATCTACCCGGAACTCCCTGGGTAAAATATCCCGGAGAAAAGCATCTGCCAGGATACAATTATTGTGGACCCGGAACGAGGCTCGATATCAGACTCGACGATAATAACCAACCAAAGCAAGGTGAAGATCCGGTAAACGCTATCGATAAAGCTTGTTACTACCACGATCTTGCATATCGCAGCGGAGATTTACAACAAAGGCATCTCGCTGATATCAAGCTAATTCACGCATTAGACGCGATTCCTAATAAAAGTTTCAAAGAGAAATTAGTAACCTGGCTGGTAAAAGGCGCGATGAAAGGTAAATTAGTACTCGGCGCTGATAAATAAATATGGAGCAGATATATTATTCTCCGCGTGGATTCTGGCGAGGAAAATCAGCGATCGCCAAACTCGCCAAGGCCGCTAAAGTAAAACAATCTGTCGCTGAATCGTGGTTATCAAAACAGGCAATCTGGCAAATATATCTTCCTCCGCCTAAGAAAATACCATACGCGAGTTTCACCGTCAGTGTACCCAATGAGGTTCATCAGGCGGATCTTATGTTTCTTCCTCACGATACCGTTGGCGGCGTCACATACAAATACGTTTTAACAGTCGTTGATATCGCTAGCAGGTATAAAGAAGCAGAGCCATTATCGAATAAAACAGCAACGGAGATCGCTAAGGCGTTTAGCGAAATTTATTCCCGATCCCCGTTAACATGGCCGAATCTTCTCCAGGTTGATCCGGGTCGAGAATTTCTTGGTGCGGTTACTTCACTGATGAAAAAGAATAATGTTAAAATCCGTCGCGGTATTGTAGGTGTTCATCACAATCAAGCTATCGTCGAAAGATTCAATAAAACGCTCGCAGAACGATTATTCGGATACCAATACGCGCGTGAATTTATTCAGGATAATCGATCTCACGATTGGGTATCAAGATTGCCTCATGTAATCAACGCGTTAAATAACGAAGTAACTCGAACGATAGCAATGAAACCCGCAATTGCAATTACAAAATCGAATATACCCCTAAAGCGAGATTCCACAATTCAACCTGTACTAGGTAGCGTCACAGTCAGATATTTGTATAAAGAAGGCGAGGCTGAAGGAGGCAGAAAAAGAGCAACCGACCCAACCTGGAGCGTTACAACTCACAAAATATCCGCCGTAACAAGATCGTCAGGAAGACCAGCTATTTATATCCTAGATTCGTTAGCGCCTCAACGCGGATTTACCAAAGAAGAATTACAAATAGTACCAGAAGATACTCAACTACCGCCAGCGTCACTGATGTAGTTTACTCGAATTCTACCTAGCTGAGATAATTTTCTTACTCTCGACACGGCCAAATATACCAAATTTGACCAAGAAATTCTATCATCGACGATCCAAACTTGTCCATCTACGGTCAATCCCTGCGATGAGTGTATCGTTGTTGCGTAGCCTAATTTCCACGGTGATTTTTCTGCATTTATCGCGTCATTAACGAGACTAATATCAACAAAGATAATATCATTTAGGACCAAAATCTTTTCCTTTCCACACGGCAAAATAATATTAATATTTTGTCGCCTAGTATTAGCTGGCCTATAGCATAACGGTACCTGCAGCGTTGGAAATTTCTCACAATGCAGCTTGAATAACATTTCCTGGATAATATCACGAACAACTTTCCTACTAGCAACGATCAAATGATCGGGACGCCACAAATTTAGAAAATCGCTCATCGGAGTCTCGTCGATTATTTTCCTCATGACATCACACTGAATCTTATTCGGTTGTAATCGAATCAATTTTTTGAATTCGGTCAGTAAAATATCAGTCGATCTATAATCAGCGTCGATTTCTTCATAATAGTCAACGAAGTTTCTGAGCCATTCGTGAGGAGATTCACCATCGATAGGATCAGGTTGGCCGTGATCCCCGCACATTATCACGGCGGTATTTTTCCCTTCCAACCAAGCTAGAAACGATTTTAAAATATCTAAATTCACCGTGCAAATTTCATCAAATATAATGATCTTGTTGATATATTTGTTTCCCATGCGTGCCGAATCCCATGATCCACCGCTGTATTTGAAATAACTGTGATACGTGCAAGAATTAACGCCGCGTTGCTTTATTTCTCGCGCTAATCTGTGAGTCGGAGTCAACACAATCATATCGGAGTTCGCAAATAAATTTATTGCTCGCGTTGTTTTACCGCTGCCACCAGGTCCATTTAGGTAAACGAATTTACTGCGTGAAATTGGGTCAAATGCAGATGCGGCTGCCAATATTTCCAAAATCGAAGATTTTTCAAATCTACCTCGATGAAATTCATCGCGATCTTCAACATCGGCGTCTTCGCAATAATCTAGAATATCTTCGTTTTTTATCCTCCAGGTTCCCCATGAACTTCCATCGGTGATTAAATTTTCCAGCCTACATTGGTATTTTTTATCGATATAAAATGAATCCGTCGCGACTCTTACCGCGATATCAGAAAATTTATTTATCATCGACAGCAAATTTATACTAACATAAGCGAGCATCGACGACCGCAAATGCGTATATTGCGCCGATTCTCCGTCAAGGTAGCTAATCACGGTACCTAACTTTGCTCCGTCAATGATAATATTCTCTCTGTTGCAGAATATTCCTCGTGATACCGTATCGGCGATTATAAAATCCATTTCCGCATCGTTGATAAACAACCTAGCGTGTCGATGTTTGTGATCAACGGAACCACCCTGAGTAAATTTGCCAATTATTTTTCTTCCTATATCTTTCGCGTTGTCACAATCTGTCGGTAGCCACACATCGGTCTGTTTCCTATACGATATAATCGGCTCGCTCACTGTCAACGATACTAACATCGACGAATCCAGCATATATCTCAATAACACCGTAGGGACCCAACGGCGTTGAGAGAAATGCCTGCCAAACCAAATATAGCAGATTTTATGTAAATTTTCAGCAAACTCGAACGACGTTACACAAGCGAATCCGGTCATGGCAAAATCAGGTAACGGTCCGTTAATTGCTACCCTTGTCATCTCGCTGGTAGGATGGCCGAATTTAGCAAAATAATCTGCACAATCGCCATATCCAAGGAAACTTCCAGGATAACAAGCGCTCATGTCAACGGAGATCATATTTTCGAAATAGTACTTGGTATTCCACAATCCACCATGGCCGTATTCGATACAACTAAGTTGAATATCAGTTAGAAATTCGTTCCTCGTAGGTTTCCACGAGTTTCTCTCTCTAGCGGCGTGAGCGGCCACAGACGGAACTGTAAAGCAATTCGTTAGCAACTGATCGGGATTCGACGAATATTTTACCGCAAGTTTTCTCATCGACTCGTGTAATATTTCCCCCCGGTAAATATCACCGCATGGCAAGATAAATTGATCGTATTTTTCTTCACTCGAGAATAACCATGTCGATATTGGATCAGATGCGCTTAATTTTTTGATAAATCTAAACATGGCATCGGAATTGTCCTTCGCAGAAAATTCCGTAGAATTTTCCACGGGATAAAATTTAACAATACGATCTCGTGGAAATATCATCACCGACTGCGACCACGCGTGGGAATTGTGATCGACAATCTCGATTGGCGCTCCTCGGGATTTATACGGCGACGAGTATAATATTTCTCCCGATAACGTTTTCACCGTAATAGGAAATTTAAGTTTCTTGCTCAACGCAGCTACATCGTCCACAGATGCACCATCAGCGACAGTCTTCGCCCACGCGTTAATTTTATTCAACCTCAACTGGGTCAGACCAGATCCACGTCGAGCGTTTTTCATATGTTCGACGACGCGCTCGGCCACGCAATTTATCATTGGCGATTCTTTCATCGCAGGTAGATTTTTCACGTCCGGGTTGTTATTTAGCCGATAAATTCCATAAACGACTGCACTAGATGGATATGCCCTAGCGTAATAAGGACCGTCGATTCCCAGTAATAATCCATGCTTAGAGTTTTTATCGAGAACAACGTTTTTCTTACCGCCACGCACTGGATCTCGTTTATCGCGAATAATCCAAGTATCATCGGGCATTTGTGCGATAAATTTTATCCCGAAGATAAATCGCTCTTCCTTATGTTCGGTTTTTATGTGCTCGATTATTTTCTTGGCTCGTTCCAGATTCATCGTAGCATCAACAGAGTTCGTTTTCCAGGTCGACCAAGTGTGAACGGCTCCGTCATCGAAAAACTCTCTCTTGGCCCGATCAACTTCAGGTATAATATATTCTGCCTCATCAAGATCAAATGCGTCCATGGTTATATTTTAAACATATGTTTAAATAATATGAATCAATGCAAATGGATACTAATCGGTTCAACAAAATTCTGTGACAAATCCTGCAGAGGCGATTATTGCGGCGCTCACATACATGCGATTCGGCGTGGCAGTAAAGGACCACAACGTTGCTTAGTTTGTCAAGTTGGCACGCGAGGAAAAACTCGGTTGTGTTTGGTCTGCGGAGGAAAAAATTATCGAGAGTTGCGGCGATATTACGAAAAAAGATCCTCGTCGGTGATAACTTGCGAAGAAGATTATATTAATCGATTCAAGGCAAATAACGATTTAGACAAATAGATTATCATATATGAATCCAAAATCAGCGATTCCAGAATCAACAATTACATGCGAGTTTAAATCTCATCCAACGATCAAGGGATACGAAGCGTCGTCCGATGGTATTGTCAGAAATACCAAAACGAAGTATCAAGTTGGTAATTTTAATAAATTTGGCTATCTCAGATTTACCGTCAACAAAAACAAAAAACGAAGATACATGAATTATCTCAGTCACAGGTTTGTATTTGAATGTTTTCACGGACCAATAAAAGTCGACCTTGTTATCGACCACATCGACGGAAATAAAGCTAATAATAAATTATTTAATCTTCGAGCGGTAACTCAGAGTGAAAACTCTAAAGGTAACGGCTTCGGATATCGATCAGCTAAGGCGGTAAAATCGATAAATCTAGAAACAAACAAGGAACTTATGTTTAAATCGATAAACGCCGCTGCAAGATACTTCGGTATTCATCCGAATTCCGTGCAATGTGTGGCAGAAAAAATTCAAAACGCAGCATTTTCCTACAAATTCGACGTTTGGATCAAATTTTCTTATATTCAGATAATATCCGAAGAAAATTAATTGAATATTACAAAATTTATATAATGAACGAAGAAAACGTAAATAATATCATCGAAGCTATCGAGGATTTAAAAAAGAAAAATATAAATTTATCCTCAGATTTGGACACAGGTAAAATCCGGTCCGAATTTGAGACGATTGTCCAGGGAAAGCTCGAGTACAGGTACACGCTACCGTCAGAATATAAATTCATAAAGAAAATCCAAATTGCGATGTATCAATCACTTGCGACAGTCAGCGATGATCAAATCGAGAATTTCGTTAAATTATCGACGCTGGTAGAAAAAGTTAGATCGAGTTTGTCCGACGAGTATGAGTCAAGAAAAATTACAAGCTCGCGCGTCAGGCAGTTGAAAAAGCTGGTCGATGAAAGCAGAATCGAAGATTCTTGAATTAGCGTCAAAGATTCTTAAGATTCTCAAAATTAGCGTCAAAGATTCTGAAGATTTTATCACAAAAAAACCAAAAATTTCTGATTTTTATTATTTTTTTAATATTTTACTGAAATTGCACAATTTTCTTATTTCTGACTACCATTTACCCCAGCAGATTTGCTAAATTATATAAATTACTCAATTTGACGGGTATTTACCCCAGCAGATTCACGAAATTATATAAATTACTCGAGTTGACGGGTATTTACCCCATCAAAAACATAAAATTACACAAATTTCTTAATTTCTCTGATTTTTATTAATTTTTTTTATTATTTACCGAAATGATTTATTTATTGAAATTGTGCAATTTTCTTAATTTTGACGGGTATTTACCCCATCAAAAACATAAAATTATATAAATTACTCAATTTGACGGGTATTTACCCCAGCAGATTTACGAAATTATATAAATTGCACAATTTGACGGGTATTTACCCCATCAAAATTAAAAAAATCTACTAATTTTGAAAATTTCCTTGGGTTTTATTATTTTTTTTGGCCATTTTTCTTTGGCGGAAAGATCAAAAATCTTCGATTTTCACGATCTTACCAGCAAATTGATACTCAGTGTTTCTCCGCGTATATCAAGCAAATGTCCATTTTGATCCGTCAGTTTGAAATTTATCTTCGATAATAATCGATTGTGACATCGCAGGTAAAACGGATTTACTGGCTCTTTTATTATCAAAAAACCCGGAGATGCGCTAGGTGAAAACGAATATAAGATAAATCCCTGCTGTGCCTGCTCTGACACAGACGAATCCACGTTGTAGCTACCTTCGACGACATCCGCGTGAAGATAAATCGCGATAACTTCCGTTATGTTAACGATACCTGGCGAGATATGCCGCCCTTGCCCGGCAGGATCATTATTGTGTTTGAGAATCGATTCTGATTGTATTTTTTTAGTCCACGCGGCATGTAATTTCGGAAATAAATCATCGATGGTATCAGTGACGGATTTTCTCATTTCATCAACATCATAATCGGGAAATTTGAAATTTGGTAGAGTTTCCTCGGTTAATCCGAATACTTTCATGAATTTTTGTTTTTCTCCTGAATTTCTGATCAACTCGAATTTGCTAATAGGAAGAACATAATCGGCAATTGATATATCGTCGATTATCGCCCGAATGAACATACCGTGATAATATTCAACATCATTCGCGAGTTGATTTAAAATCTTCACGCGTTCGATAATTTCGCTACATGAACCTGATTTATTTAAGATGCATTCATGAAAGGATTCCCGCAATAAATTTAATTGTAATTTATGTTCTTGAATAAATTCGTCGAGGGTTTTTCTTACCAAGATACCGTCTATGGGAAATATTGTCCTGTTAATATTGGTAGCGTCGAAGATTTTCACGCCGGGGGGAATTTTAGGAAGAGGCAACCACGAGAGAATTCTTTCGTCCCTAAAAGTAAAAGCGAACACCACCAGGTTAAATTTGTGGTTATTCATGAGGTTGATGGCGCTGTGGATCAGAGGCTTGTGTTTGATATCTCCGTACCATCCTTCGTCGGTGGTAAAATCTGATTTTTTTGGCTCCGGTAGTTCTGGAGGAGCTTCTTCGTGCCAACCTGGAATAATAAAATCAGATTTTTCTGGTTTTGCCAGAGGTGCGATTTCGGGCCAACCTAGAACTGTCCTAATCGATGACTGGTAAATATCGACGATATATGGCGATTTTACTTCGATTATCGACGACAACGTTGGATCGTGCGAGGATATTTTTATTCCTGGAGTAGCATCGCCGGTGATATTTGATATCCTACTGGTAAATTCCTTATCTAGTTGCTCAATTTCGTAACTGCCTGTTGGTATGCCAACGACGATCCAATCGGGAGTTTTATCGGGGCGGTTTTTATTGGCAAAAACAAGCGAATTATTCGATGATAATCTACCAAATGATTTCGATCTAACATTGGGCCAGCTATTATAGACGCGTAACTGTGACAGCGCAATTTCCTTGACGCTAATTGGTATTGGAAAATCGATACTAAATTCTGGCCTGGTTGAGCTTGCCGATATCAGCGTTGTTATCGGCGGTGTCGTGTTTGTCACGATTTGAGTTAGTTCCGACATTATTGATATTCATTTGTTCAATCTCAGAGTAGATATTTATCATTGCTGAAAATTCCATATCGGATATAACGCCATCGTTGAGACTCTCAGAAAGCAACGATGATAATTTCGAATACGCCTCGTTGACCTGGGATAGTTTACTCGTGTATAGAGACAATTTCTCATTCGTGCACGAGGATATTTTTTTTGCGATAATATTAAGAACACCAGCGATTGTCGTTGTCGACGAGATTATTATCGTTGCTGCGATCGGCGCGATTGTTGTTACCGCGGATAAGATTATACCTGCGCCGGCGATAATTGCGCTTACCGCGTACACAGCAACATCGATGGCAATTAATCTGCGTTGATATTTTTTTATTTTTGTTTGATATTCGTCGAGAAGTTTTTTTAGCGAATCCTGCCATGACCGCGCCTGATTGTATCGGTAGTCCGATGCAGTCATTTTATTAGTTAGGTTATCTAACCAATTGCGTGTATTCCGGATAAATATTCGAAAATTGCAAGATAACCGGTTGATTCTGTCGTGGTTCTATCTGGTGGTTCTAGCGTAAATGTTTCCGTGTTATTTGCAGTTATCACAATATTTAAAAATTCGTCGTGGGTACCATAATATTGGGTTATTATTTTGAATTTTATTCCGAAGAGAAAATATATTCGATATACGCCAGTAATTGGCGCGGTGAAGTTAAATGTGTTATTCTCGTGTGTCCATGTACCCTTATGTACCTTTACCACAAATGGTACATGGCAGGGAAGATTTTTTGTTTCTACCTCCGCTGGTATATTAATACGCGCTAATCTTCCAAGATTCATTGACGATATTTTTGTGTTAATATCGCTAATTTTTGTAGATGCGTCGAGAAGTTTCGTGTTAAAATCTCGAATTTCTCCGTCGTACAACGATACATCGATCTTTTGACGCGCCAATTCACGTACCACGTTAATTTCCTCGTTGATTTTAGTAATATCCTCGTTGATTTTTTTCGTTTTCTCGCTGATATCATCGTGCGATGTTTTATCGCTTTTCTGACTCATTACGATATTTATTTCGGTAATATCGGCGAGAATATTAGTAATATCCTCGTTGATTTTTCTTACTTTATCGCTAAGATCGCCATGCGATGCTTGATCGGCTTTTTTCTTTGCTAGTTCGTTTGCGGCGGAGGAAGTATCGCTGGATGTTTTTATATCTTCCTCGATTTTTTTACTAAATTTAGTTAAGGTATCGTCGAGTTTTTTAAGATCGTTATTTAGCCTGTTAAGTCTTTTTGTCACTCTGTCCTGAAGATCGTCGTATAATGTTTTATCGGCCTTCAGAAGCAACGTTGCTGATAACTCGTTGTCCTTTTTTTCCACATCCGCGATATTAGCCTTCAGGGGTAACTTCGCTATAATATCGGCGATATCAGCGATGGATTTTGATACCGAATCTGACAGGCTAGTAAATTGATTAATGCGATCGTTATATTCGTCTCGCTTGATTATATCAGTTATTTTGACGTTGCTTGTTTGTAATCTCCCTTCGCGGCTCTGAAAAATAGCAACTTCGCCAGGATCCACTTCTGACAGCGATAGAAGATTGTTAATATCATCCCTGGTTGCGAATTTTGATAGATCGACGTCAGTCACTTCTGCTTCCTTCTTCCTGTAGATAAATCTACCGTAAATATCAACCATGATATTTATCTATGGCATATTCAAATACGATTTTATGATACGGACCGGATGATTTTGAAATTGCATCAAGGACATTAATTGATTCAGGACCGCATATCGGTGGATCCATTAACGTCTGCGTTGGAAGTGTCGAATACCAAATCGGAATATTTAACTTTGACACGTAATCGATAAATTCTTTTGGTGGAGCTAGTCCATACGAGTCAAAATAAACAACTTCACGAGGATTAATCGCGTAGGCGACCCAGTGTGTGCCAGGGCCAGTATTTGAATCGAGATTTATTATTCCTGTCTCGGTGGGGTTTGGTTTTTCTGGTAGTTGATCCCGCATAAATACGCCTCTGAAAAATTTTATTTTTTTATTCTTTGCTTCGTTGAATAAATCTAAATTTGAATAGGCCGTGCTAATCTTAGGCCGGATCCGTACGGGGGGCGTCTTAGATAGAGGCCGCTTCCCTTTTTTTTACCGTATCGCCCTCCCATTACTTTGTGTACTAGTTTGTCGCCTACAGCTCCGGCCGCACCTAATCCTATCGCTTTTGCAATTGCCGGAAGATCCCCGGATAATAATCCAGGAATAGCAGCTAGGAAAGGGAAAATTCCGCCCGTTTTGACCATGTCTCTGATGGCACCTATACTAAGATTCACATGAACGCCGGAATTCGCTGATTTGGCTTTGGTGAAACGTTCACGTTGACCCCTAGTTAGCGATAGTTTGTTAGGACCGCCTTGAATTTGATCATTTTTCAAGGTTAATTTCAAACCGCATCGCTTTGATATCGCTGATTGGAGCTTTTTCATCTGACCGGGGGTCAGAGTCACGCTGACATGTTCGTATGGCATATTAATAATTGTTTGATCTAAATTTAGAAAATCTTCAAAGTTACATTTTCTCAACAGGTGCGTCGATGACTCTCATTCTACCGCTAATTCCTTCCAAGATCATTGTCCTATCGCTGAGAATCACCGCAATTGCTTTGTGATTAAATCCACCTGTGTTAATTCTGGCCTTGAAATGGATATCAACGACGGATTGTTTTACCAAATCGAGATGTTCCAGGGAAAAGTAATAGATAGGATAGCGAGTATTAAAATCTAACTGTGATATTTGCAATCCCGTATCGATATTTTGATCGCGACCCATGAAACTTAGCAAGCGATGATATGCGCGGGCCGTCGAATAGTTGGCAAAATCAATCGATATTTCCTCCGATGGTTCTTGTTGCCCGTTTATTCTCAACGATACGTTTGTTGCTCCAATGTGATCAAATATCATGTGACTGTATAATTGATGATATCTACTGGTACGCAAAAAGCGATAAAGATATGCCTAGGTGCAGAGGTACCCTGCTGCGATGCAATACGCCAGGTAAAATCACCATTAATATTGGTGTTTATGGAATCTGTTGTTGTTGTCAGCCAAGACATGACAGATTTACCGCCTTGGTTCATAAATGACAATAATTTTTCTTCTTCGATCATTGATGGAGTTATCGCTGGCATCCACAAAGTAAATTTAAGTAATCTTACTATGCCGTTATTATTCGCGGCATCATTGGGACCTATCACGCCAGTAGCGTAATCGACAGTACCTTCTCGCCAGATAGCATCGTTGCTATTTTCCTTTCTGACAAACGTAACGGTGTGTTTTGCTCCGTAGATAATTTTCCTGAAATGCCTACAAAATCCGAAGATATGGGATAACGGAATAGCACAAGAGAATCTTCTGCTACCTCCTACTAGCGCGAGTTTTCGCGTGGCAAATCCGAGATTATGATTAGTATTATCACTAATAATCATATTTTCGACATCAGCGAGAGCATTACCAGCGTGATTATTCGGTTGTCTGACAAGGAACGGCTTACTTTCGGGACGATCAGTATTATCCTTGGCAAACATCATACTAGGGCCAGCTGATCTAGTAAAATCATCCGAGTATCTAGCTAGGCCTATTATCGTCGTTGCCAAATCAGCATCGTTGGTAATTGACTCAATTTCTCTTCCATCAATCATATAAGTGGCGCTCTTGAATAATGCCATAATACCGTTGTTAACAAATCCGACTCTAAAATCTGCTCCATAATTGGTACCATCCGTTTTAACAACTTCCCCAACAACTTCGATATACGCCTCAGATGGGAGAAAATATCTTGTTGTATCGTGAACCTGAATTTCCAAGCGATTTCCAGTATTTGGTTCAACTGCGTCATACGAGAAATACTGGAAATCACGCACGGATGTGTCTCTACCTACAGGCTCGTCCATGTCGAACACTTCGTTTGACACTTGTGCGAACATTTATTAATAAGAATTTTATCTAAAACGAAGACCGCTGCCCGAAATAAAACTTGTGTTCGCGACTTCCTGTGCTAGATTTGTGTTAGCAACTTCCTGCGCTAGCTCATTTATTTTTTTATTTGCTGCGTCGTTTATAGCTTTACTGACCTCGGGGGGCATTTCGCTGGTGCTAGGTAATTTGACGGGCTGTTTTTTTTACGCGTTAAATTTGATATTCTACCTCTGACAAAATCGAAGCATTTGCTGGCCAAATTGCCGATACCAGAGATGACAGTCTCGCCGATCTTTCCTATTGCTTTTGACGCGAATTGCTTAACTGTGGGTCCGATTTTAGGGACTACTCGCGTGACGAGGCTTTTAACGATGCCACCGAGTCCATTGCCGTGAATGTATTTGTATACAGGCAATCGAGAGTTAACTATGCGGACCTGTCTAGGTCTGCGCTGATGTTTGTGAACAATCATGTTATTTCAATTGTGTTGTTTTAATCGATGAGTTCATCAATGAGCTCCTTGTAAATGTAGGAGTCGATGACGCCACCGCGGAATAATCGCTGACAAATATCTGAGGCCTCGTTGATTATTTCACGAGAATTATTTCCGGCTCGTTTTCCTCCGATTAATATTTCAAGGCGAGACACATCATTGACAACGCTGTCAGGGCAAACGGTATATCCTTCTCCTGTCTTTGGTTCTGATGGTGTTGATGGCTCACTAAACCACACCGACGCCACATCTTCCTCTTCTTCTTCTTTTTGTTTTATTCTTTCTTCTTCTTCTATTTCTTTCTCTCTTCGTTTTACTTTTTCTAAATATTCTATATATTTAGAATCTGATTCGTGAGGGTAAGGTTTTGTTGCAAAATACACCCAATCGATCCAACTTAATTTGTCGATATCTTTTTTGTGAAGTTTTTTTTATTAAATATTCGTTCTTTTTATCATAATTTGCGGCAATATTGACTAAATTATCCTCGTCTTTGAGTTTTTCAAGAGCATCTTTGGTAAAATAACTACCAATATGAAATTCAGGTTCAACTTTGGATGTTGTTTCCGGTAATTTTTCTTTTACTTTAAGGGAAAATCCTGAAGATGTATCTATCTTTATTTTTCTCCTCCTAGGATCCTTTCTGTTACGCGCAGATATCCGAAATTTAATATACCTCGCCTCATTGGTGTTTATCCTGGATACTCTAAATTTAGCCCGATATATCGCTTTATACCATTTATCTCGCCCATTAATTTTTTTTAGTCCCTCCTTCGTTAAATATTTTATTCCTCTATCGGTGAAAGAATCTTCCGCAAATTCACCAATTTCATTGATATCATCCTTTTTATCAAGTTCAATTTCTAACGCGGCCCAACCTCCAGGGGTAAAATATTTAATTAATTTACCGATAGGATCTTTCTCCTCCTCTTCTTCTTCTTCCTCCTCTTTTTCCAATAATTCTTCTTCTTTTTGTAATAATTGTTCTTGCAACTTTCGTTCTTGTGCTTGTGCTTGCTGCAATTGTTCTTGCCGCGCTTGTGCTTGTACTTGTGCTTGGTGAATTTGATCCAGTCTATCTGGCACTAATCGAGTATGTGTCTCAATATCTCTCGTCATGGGAACAATTCCGAGTTTCCTGAGTTCCTTATCATCTTTTTTCTCACCATATGCGACTCTCTCGACTGTTTCAGTGACTGGCTTTAGCCATTTCGACGATATCTCGGTAATTCCGTATTGCGTATCTTCGTGCTCACGAACTTTTTTCTTAAATAATTGTTTTGCCGGGATAAGTTTCTTTAGTGACGCTAATTGCTCTCGCGCTAATCTGGCAGAATGAGGCTCTCCAACTGTGCTGGTTTTCCGACTCATATTATTTTCAAGTATATTATTTTAATGCGACGTAAAATTGGCCAAAGCAGCCCAACCATGCAACAAAAAAATTAACACAAAAATCTTATCCCGAAGAATTCTTCTTCATTTATTTTTCCTGTCCTTAACGCTATATTTACTAACACACCGGCGCGACCAACCGATGCATCCGGTCTGAAATGCATGAAAATTAGCTTCCGTAGAAGGCTGCAAAAGTGAAATCCGAGGCTTCTACGGAGAAAGTTCGCGTAGGAAGCTTTATTTGGTCTGGAACGGAAGGTCTGTACAACTTCCCTGCTGCTCACGTTTTATCAAACATGCAAACAAATGAGAATAAAATGTTTAACCAGGAAAGTAACAATTAGTACAATTAAGGAACTTATTACATTGTAGAGCATGAAGCTGGTTTAAATTTGTTTATTAGACAAATGCTTATTAATATTAATTCGGTCAATTTTTATTTTGTAAAGGGGCCAATTGTCATCCCATGATGGAGAACTACCACCTTGTATTCTTTTACCGCCTACTAAATGTTTTTAACAACTTTGCTGTAGACAGAGGAACAAGTGATATAGTCATACCTATTGCAGATTTTATAGCAGCTAACAGTGTTTCCTTCTCTTTAGAAAAGATTTCAGTCGTT
This sequence comes from Sinohyriopsis cumingii, assembly GCA_028554795.2. Classification (NCBI taxonomy): domain Eukaryota; kingdom Metazoa; phylum Mollusca; class Bivalvia; order Unionida; family Unionidae; genus Sinohyriopsis; species Sinohyriopsis cumingii. Next base: position 97,001,829 of record CM068832.1, read on the forward strand.
TAAATAACGGAAATTTTTCTCAAATGAATACATATTTTTTCTCAATATTTTCTTTAACAATTGCTTCTTTCTTTCTTTGATGTGCAACTAATTGGGATTCCTATGCTTTCAAGATATTCCAACTTATTTTACAATTGTTTTTTTTTCTCTCTCTCTATTAATCTGGTGGATTAACTGAAACATTTCAATATCAGGTTCATAGTTCATATTTATTCATTTTAAATTTCCTATGATAATCATTTATTGAAGCGTCTCTTACTTCTGTCTGTTGAACAAATTGCTATTTGTTTTTACTGGGTACTTTTTTATTTATTGGTTTGGAAGATGCTTTCCTTGAAAACGATAGTTAGAATTATGTTGAAAAGGATACTTAGAATTATGTATCAACTTTTGTATTGTCCAAATGTACCCATTTCTTGCTTTGACTTTCATCCTAATTTAACCAACAACTCCTTAATCGTTAACCTCGGTAGCTCAGCTGGCAGAGGGTCTTACTTTAAATCCAATGATAACGGGTTGGATACCTGGCGTGGTATTCCCGGGTTGGATGCCTCGATTACAATTGGGAAATGCACTTAGCTCATATTTATCGTTCTGTAGAAAATACTGTGACAAAGGTACGAATTAAGCCAATAATAACAACAACTAAACCAGTCTCGTTCGCTATAGTGCTAGATGTTATCACTGATCCGATGTTGCCTTTTAGCCAGATTTGGATTATTATTGTCATGGCAGAATAATCATGTTGTTTTTTTATGTAAAGTTATTGCACTAAAGCTAGCAATAAATTTCATATGTGTCAAGCCGTTCATTAATCTGCTAGTTAAATTAATTAGTAAATAGAGTTACATGTGCTTTTCTGATCGTCTGGTGTAATTTGATGAACATTTGGTGCTGTTAGCTTAAATTATTTCCGAAATTTGAGTTTCATCAACTTCTTTTCGAACTTGAGTGTCTGTATCACATGGTGATGGTAAGCATGCTTTTCAATTATATAGTCAAATCTTTTGAAACCCTGTCCTATTCATCTATGCTTTAGCGTACTTTATTATAAGCTGTTATAAAAAAAAGTGATATTTGTGTCTTTGGCACATTTGCAAAGTATGTTTTTTGCATTGATAAATGGAAACGCGCAACTGCAAAAATAATTAGTTTCTCTGCGAAATACCATACCTACGGTAACGACCAAAAAGAAGCGCCTACAGTAAATGTACAGTATAAGCAGAACTTTAGGTATTTTAAATTGAATATTCAAAATGATGACTGGTACGAACTGAAAAGACTTGGAAAATATAAATGAGGCACAATCCAAGATGACGAATTAAATCTATAGCAATGCTAGAGCTTGTGAAACTTCCTAATAATTTTCAGATATGTGATAGTATTTATTAGCATATTTCGTCCTACTGATTTATTATATTCAGAATGAAAGTTGAATAAATAGCATGAAAAGGAATTTGATACTTAACTGGATATTTGTCATTCGACTTGGGATTACCACTATCTGCACTGGTTGCAAGTTTATTTACATTTCAACATATACGATCAAAAACGTTGTCGATGTAACGACGAACAGAAAGGAAAATTAAAATAAAAAACGGAAAAATTATTGATAAATAAATATGTACTTGTTAAATATTTACAGACGCATATGTGGTTCTGAGAACAATTATTAAAAATAGATGTTAATAAAGGAGTAGTAATGAGGTGGGTAAAAAAACAAACTAGACATACTGCTCAAGATGTTTAAATGATGCAATTTGCCATTTATAATGATTCAGCATGTTTATGTGTTTTTACATCTCTTTTATAGATGGTATTTGGGCATGCTTAGATCAGTTCTCGCTGGCAATGATATATCTAGCGTTTGATCAATAAAAACATTTTCTTTGATAGTTAGGATGAGATAAATAAGATAATAAACATGGAGTGAAAATATATATGTCTAAAACAGAGTTACTAACACATTTTGGGTTTTGAAAATTTACACACATGCGGTACACACTGATTATTTTCAGTACTTATCATTTTTTAATATTTTGTATCTAAAATCTGTTTCTTTCTAAGAGCTCAATCCTGTGATTTTTTTGTTTTGGTGCCTTACTTTTTGTAGTATTTATTCACTCAATTGCTGTTGTGTTTCTTTATCAACTTGCCAAGTTACGGAATTTAAATTACTAATACGTCGTGGTGATTTTGAAGATTATCAGGCGATTATTGATCTCCAGTACGCTCCAAGCAAAGAAGCTAGAAAACATCGATCCAAATACGTCCGGAAATTGTATGAACGCTACAGCGCTCTGGTCGTTTCGGATTTACGCTCGATATTGTTCTCGTGTACATTTGGTTATATCTTTTATTCATCAGTCATCAGACAAGAATGGATTAAACTCATCACCCGTGGAGTCATAGGGTTTTTCGCACAATTTTAAACGGTAAAGTCACCGAGGCTATCAATGATTAACTCGACACGGGTTTTGAAAAGATTCTCCAGACGATGAAAAATATTCACCAGTGCAGGATCCATATGAACTCTTGAAAGATGTGTGTATGTTCACTTACGTACCTCGCCACATATACTATTCCGCTGGAATGATTATATCAAACCACAGAACATATTTAGCAACTGTCGGTAGAAAACGTAGAAAATGATGATAATAAGTGCTTCGAATGGGCTCTCATGGCCACGTTCCATCCTGTGCGCGAGAACATGGATCAGCAATACTTGGGTGAATTCCAGTTGGAATTTTAAATTTCCTGAACAGGTTACCAAGGTCATAATAATAGTTTGAAGAACGCAATCATGGTATTGCCGCTAACTTATACACTTGTGAAGAAAAAAAAAGTATGCTATTCCCCCACATGCAAATCATAAGTCTGTATGAGCGGACCCAGGTTGATCTGCTGTTGCTGAACGGAATGGATGGTTCAGATTGACGGTATCAGTAAATATGGAAACAAATGTTTCCCAGTTGTTTAATCGAGGCAAGTAAGTATCATGGACAAATATTTCCTAGTAAACATTGCCTGCACTTATTTGTCATTTACCAAGCAACATCAGCCTGACTAATATGACTTTTACTGCTGTATAATTAGCGAAAAGTCGCAGCGCACTAACACATAAGAGCCTGACAAAAGCATTCTAAAATTCACCGAGGTGCAGAGAATAATCAAAGTCTAGTATATCATCTACGTGGACATCGAGTGCTTAATGTTCCAGTGGACGATCTTCAGGTTCTAACAAAATAAGTTTAAGTTGCGGAAGAAATCCCATCTTGGATTTGTTATATTATTGTGAGCAGCCAACATTGTAACAAGCACAGAGCGTTAGTGCCCAAAGACGGTAGCGCTGATACTGGAGTCGTTAACCGCCAAATGCGTAAGGCAACAGCTTGCCTCCCCTGTTGATATGATCATGCTCAATGAAGACGAGTTTTCTACGACCACTCAATGCTGGATTTGAGATGGCGCATTTAGCTCTACTAAAGAAATAGTTCGAGATCAGCTGTCACATCAATGTTGCGTACAGAGGAGCTGCACACAACGTATGTATGCTACAACTGCAAATTTACTCAAACAAGACACGAATTTCCACAGGTCTTCATAACCTGTCCTGGTATAATGGCCACTTAATAATGCAACCAGTTACAACGGCATCGAATGCAAAAAATAGCGTTATATTAAACACGCTGAAAAATTACATGACGTTTCGGCTGGGTCAGCTGTAGTTCATCTATTCGATACAGTGTCTAAACTCCTCCCAGGACAATCTCGTGAGTAACCTTGCAACTAATATTAAATATCGTTTTAAGACTACTTGCAATACGTTGTCGTTTTTAATGAAGCATTTAATCACGAGTCCTATTACCCATGTAGACCATACCACAATTACAAACGTTTTCCTTAATTCTCCGTAAAATTGCATATCCATATGATTATATGGATTCTTTCGAAAATGTAATGAAACGAAGATGGCACCATGGGAACACTTTTATTCAACACTGTCACGTGAAAATTTAGGAGCAAAAGACGAGTTGCATCAAAGAAATATCTGGGTCGCACTGAGTTGCAGAAACATAGGTTACTATTATGACATCTACCTGCGTGCTTCTGTTGTCGGATGTCTTTGAGACGTTTCGTGATACAGCCATGCGTGAATACATGCTCGAGAGTGCTCACGACTATTCGACCGCTGGAATGGATTGGGACACATTCTTGTGTGAAACCAGTTTCAAGCGAAGTTGTTCACCAGTATTGTTCAGCATCTCTTTGTATAACCTGGAACCCGATCCCAACCCGATCGCAACAGCTACATCATGTATCCAAACACAAACACTCTCTAAAAGATGGGCAATTATACAGGTTATGCCTATTGCTGGGTTCCTGAGGATTCATCTTGCAACTGTGGATATACATAAAGATATGTAGGCACGATCGTATCGACAATATCAGTTACCTTTATCAAGATTACACTAATGAGTACCCTAATGAACTTCAACACACACAAAACGCTGTCCCCACAATTGTTAGTGACGCCCGACCGGTGGTTATCCTCTTAATAGTGTGGAATTTTGGACGAATCCAAACGAACGTTTGTAAGTTTACAGAATGTATGAATCTTGTCCCAAAGTTTTGGAATCAGAGCAATTGTGGGATCCACTTATGAAACTTGCAGTTGTAAATATGGCTGTGGATGTATAAATTTAAATTCCAAATTATATTTTAGTATCACCAGAACGCATGAATGTCGCCGTACATACAAACGATTAGAAACCTGCTTACTGCGGCAACACAACAAAGATTTCATTAAACTCATCAAAAACGAGAACTATGGAGAATATGCGATGGCTAATATGTGTGGCTATTGCTCGGGAACGCGAACAAAATGAACTTCGCGGGCTTTGCAGTCTACTTGATTGATGATTCACTACTGTTCACGGTATAAAATCAAAAGTGAAGAAATCGAAGCATATCTACGTTGGTGCGTCATTGCCAGATCTTTCCAATCTCTTGATGTACAAATATGTTGTTGTTCTAGGGTTTAACGCCATTTGTCAGCACAAGATAGGCTATACATGGCGGCCAGTATAACTGGTGGAGGAAGAACCCTGTAAAACCCAGAGAAGAACCACCGACCCACGAGAAGCTACTGGCAGGCTTTCCCACGTACCCACGCTAGCCGAGCCTTGGACTCGAACCCACGCAGACAGAGGTGAGATGGCGGTGATCCGTAACGGTGAGCGCTTTAGACCACTCGGCCACTCGGGGCCCCCTAAAAATATGTTACGATTGGATTAACAGCGGTATTTTAACATCAACATTTTGTACCCGGATACAGACTAGCCGTTGATGCGCATTAATAACACAAAGAAAACGGTCCTTGGTAAGTTGAAGGACGAGTGCGCGGATAAACCTCTTGACGAATACATGTGACTGTATCGGAAATGTACTCGATTGTGGTAAGAACTGGGACCTGTGTCTATACAGATGTAATAATAATATAATGAGGACTTTGTATGGCGCCTAATCTTTAGAAGCTCTAAGCGTTTTACAACATTAGACAACACCTATAGCATAAAAACATACATAATGATATCATTACAAAAAGCAAACACCATGTAATTAGATAACATAAAAACATGCTGAAAAATATTTAAGGTAGGAAACATTATTAGGTCTTTAAGTTTGTTCTTGCAGTAGAGAAACGTGAGTTTTAAGAGCACCATTGAATGAGATCACTGTCTTTGTGTCCAAGTTCAGTAGGCAATTCATTCCACATTGCTGGGCAATGGTATGCAAATGAATGTTGTCCATATGGCTTCGTTTTCATAGCGGGAATAATGAATATACGATTGTCAGAAGAGGAGCGTACGTATCTTGAAGGTGTGTATACATGGGTGAGGTCGGATAGATATGTTGGACTGGAGTCCGTCAGTGAAACGTAGCACAGAGAACAAATTTTGTGTTTGATTTTGGATCGGATGGATAGCCAGTGTAGGGTACAGAGCAGCGGGGAGGTGTGATTTGATCGTGGTACTCTAAGTATGATCCGAGCAGCTGTGGTTTGAACTTTATGAAGTTTCTGAAGTAGATATTGAGATGAACCAGACATAATTAATTTAATAGTCCAGTCTTGCAAGTACTAATGAACACACAAGTGTTTTAGTGGCATTAACTGAAACAATATTTGCGAATGGAGCTGATGCGTCTCAGCTCAAGATATACAGCCTTGCATATGTTCATGACATGTTGGTGCAATGTCAGACTACTGTCCAGAGTAACACCTAGGTTTCGTACCGATGGTGTGAATTTAATGTTGGTGTTGCTGATATTTATTGTTTGAGGTAAAGGATGTGAATGAGAAAGTCTTTGTGCTGTTATCAGATTGGTCTCAGTTTTATCATCATACGACTGCAGCTTGTTACATGTCATCCATGATTTCACATCAGAAATGCACCTCTCTACACCTTGGATGGTAGCATCAACTTCAGTTGGGTGGCTAGAGTTGTATAACTGGGTGTCGTCAGCGTACAATGGGTGGGATGATGATCTATGACACTTGAGAGCGGCTGCGTGTATAGAATGAAGAGAACAGGTCCAAGAACCGACCCCTGTGGAACACCACAGCATAGAGTATCTGCGCTGGAGTGTATTCCATTTGGAGACACAATTTGTGTCCTGTTGACCAAGTAGGACTTGAACCACAGTAAGGCGTTATCTTGAATGCTAAATACATGCTGGAGACGGTGAAGTAATATATCATCGTCTAATTTGTCAAATGCTGCAGACAAATCAAGGAGGGTGAGGATTGAAATCTTTCCACTATCCAAAGCAAAGATAATGTCATTAACTACTTTTAGAAGAGTAGCTTCAGTACTGTGGCAATGGCGATATGCAAATTGTACATTGCTAAAAAGACTGAATTCAGGTGAGATACAAGCTGGGATAGAACAACCTTTTCTAAGATTTTTTATATGAATGGGAGATTAGAAATTGGTCGGTAGTTCTTTAAATCGTTATGGTCGAGTGTTGGTTTCTTCAGCAGAGGCTTTACAATGGCAGTTTTGATGAATGATGGGAATTCCCCGGATGAGAGAGGTATTAATAACATCAGTTAGTGAAGGCAATATTGGATCTAAGCACTCAAGAAGCAGTGATGTTGAAATTGGAACAAGTTCACATGACTTTGGTGCACTCTTCATCACGATTGTACGTGCTAAATCCACAGGGACAGGTCCAAATGCTGCTAATGGTTGCTGCTGAAATTCTGTATCCCAACGTTATGGTGACTACGAGTCAATTTAAATTATGTTGTCAAGCATATCTCTAATGGTTTGTACTTTGTCACGGAAGAAATTTGTAAACAGGTCCGGAAGGTCGACTAGGGCGAAGGTAGTTGGAAGTGGTGTACATTTGTTCCTTGACGTAACCGAAAGGTCCAGATCCGGCAAGAACATTAAGAAGACTACAGTATACATTGTTTGCCCCGGTCCATCCTTACCAGCCGGAGCCTTGCTAAGGGTAAATGTGTGCAAATACGCTTAAGCGCATCTGCGATACTTGCCGAATCTTTTGATTAAAATGGTTCTGCTTTATTGCATTTTCAGTCAACATTTATAATGGTTAACTCGTACTTGTATGTTCTTCCACGTGTGCGATCATGTTGAAGAAATAAAAGATCTGCCTGGTAAACTTAGGTGGGTGTCCTCACATCAAGCCATTTAGGTAAATTAGCCTCAACCTTTGTTTGGTCAATCGTATTCGAACAAATCCATCAGTCACTTTACTGCGCCCGTTAGCTTTTCAACAGCAGATTCACCTTTCCCATATTAACTGTAGTATATTCCAAACAAAGTATCTTTAGAAGTTACGCCTTTCTTATTCATTTTTGTTATATTCCAGAATTTCACACTCGAGATCGCATTTGCATGGTTGCGCATGTATTACAGAAATCCTGTTTTGACCTCGTATCGATGACAAATGCAAACTGGTTTTGGTAAAAGACAGCAACATCATTCGAAGGAAATTCGTGTTCTTGATAATGTCTGTCGCCATTAGTTGTAGGGCTTCTTCCCAAAGGTGGTACCTCGACTGCGTCTAGAAAATGGCCTGGCTCAGAATGCCCTTGATCGGCACCAATGCATGTTGCTAATAAAGGGGTTGTAGCAATGTTCATTATCACAAGAAAGTTGAGCGCTCTGATCGCTAAACTCCTTCATTTGTTTGTACAGACGTATTCAGGTTGATCTATACGTACACTATTTCCTATTCAGTAGCATCCTGCGATAGCGCAGCACTCGTTTGAACAACGTATTGTTGTCCGCTCATGTCTGCGAAGGTTACGTCGTTCATAATGTCGTACTCGAAATGCATATGGCTACATGGCTACGATCACCCCCTTGTTAATGCTCCGAACCACCATACTATTGTCAGTAAACGTCAGCTCGAAGGTGAATTGGTCTGAAAATCCTGATCGGTAGTATGGCATATGATGGTTTCCAATTTGAATCCAAGCCACTTAAATGCGATAGCGATAGACGTATGTTTCTGCGTGTCATCAACACCACTGAGGCGCCGATACGTATAATGCTTCTTGTAAACTCTGAATTACTGACAACGAGCTGCCTTGTTGCATTACAAATTCACAGTTGATCCCTAGTGACAAGTCTGCACTGCTACAATAATTTCATTGTCATATACTAAATATGTACCAAAGTGAAGAACCATGTCGTTTGGAGCCCTATAGTGGCAGTCGCTAAGGATGTATTCTAGATTATTCCTGGCATACCGGTGGACACAAAACCGTTTTTAGTCTCATCGTCTTGAGCAATATTTGCATCGTGTCATGTTTCGCTTGTCAATTCTGTAAACGTATAATGATCCGTGTCAGGGGTAAGATCATTTTAACCAGCAATTCTGGAACCGATACCTATTATGCCCTTGCCATGGCTTCTTTCGCGAGTTTCTTTTCGTTTTATCCTCATCAAACTCAATGCACTCATTTACATCCTTTTTTTGAGGAGATATGAGCACTACATTAAGTTGATGGTCTTTCTTGTCTGGAACTAAATATGGAACAAGTAAAAGCTGTACATCTATGTTTCATACAGCGATGATGTTTTTAGAGTTGTCATAAATAAATGATCAGTAACCCTAACCTCGCAACCGGTGGTCTCGCACCAGAAGAAAGGTTCAGCTGATATTGCCAAAACTTCATCCTCGAACTCATGTGACCTGACAGGAGATAACATTATTTTTGGATTTTCGTCATTAAGTCTGGTTTTAAATGAAACACTATCTGAACAAACACCTTAGCATCTTAAAAGAAAGACAATCGAAAGTTAATAGGTTGGAGTGCACCAAAACCCGGTCTTGGCGTCTTTAGTAACTGGCCTGTTAGGCCTTCCCCAGATGCACGTTCTCAGACGTGATGCAGGCAGTGCTATTAGGCCAGCGCAAGCAAAGGCACTGGTGCCACCGTAAAAAGTCATGTACTTAAAAGTCGACAATATCGCACCATATAGCGGAATTACCGCAATAGATTCATCCGGTTACTATGGCTGAGATTCATTGCGAAACTCTGAATATGTTGGTGATTTTACTCTTATTATCGCCATCCCTGGCACATGACTTTTCTTCATTAACCTCCATGGACATCGTTTTGACGGAACATGGGAAATACTTTCAATTTGTATAAACGGAAATGTACCGTCACGTAATGGCGGCAAAAGCGAAAGGTTTACAGCAAGCTTTGTGTCTATGTTTGCTGCTGTAGACATTGTCCCAAAGTCAACGCACAATGATCGGGATTTTCATAGTCTATAATCATATTTTAATTTCTCGAATTAGAACTCGCTATATATACTTGGCTCAAAGAACAAAAATCTAAAGGTATGAGGTGGGACCAGATATAGGCAAGGAACGCTAAACACCGGTGCCGCCTGTCAATACATAAAATTGACGACGGGATATTGGTACACATTACGCAGAACGTGCATGACATTGACAAGAAATACGAACTACTTGTGCGAGAGTATCTGCACCTCCTTGGGTTTGACATTTACCGGTTCAGATTGAGTAAACGACTTTTTACGGTTCAAACGAACGAGGGTGGAGAGCGAATAGACACGGAGCAATATGGTTACCCAAGGTGTCATAAGCCAAAAGGCGATAAATTCTGGTTAATTTCGATTTCTTTGTCGGAATAACAGGCAAAAGTAATGTCTTGCGGTGTGGGGTAGGGTGGTTTCAAGGTCTCGATTGTTACTACACGGACAATGTCATATTTAGCGAAACGTCTGCGGAAAATAACCTTTCCTTCAAAGTATATAGAGCTGGCTATCACTACACTAGTCTAATCGGCAGAAAACAGAAAAAGTTATATTCGAGAAAAATACGCTATAACAGTAATCGGCCATAGAAACAAAAATTGGTGAACTGGTAAACAGCGGGTATGGTATTTGTGATTCGCTGGAGCGCTTTGGCGGCCGTGTTATTTCCGGATCTGATGTTAAGCAAAATGATGCCTTCTTTAACATCTTAGTCGCTTTAACAGTGCAAGAAGGTGACAGGTTGTAGTTACGTGTCGGCACGGGACCTAACTGCCCCACTTGTCCAGATCTATGAAACATGGTATCAGGCAACTTATAGAGGAATTAAAGCGTTGCAAAATATTTGCCTTAAAGCTCCGTGATGCTGAAATCTCTTCACTGGCAGAGGCTGAGCAGCGTGCACTCTGTTAAAAAAAAAAAAAAAAAACAGAACAAGAGTAAAGAACATGCGGGGTCTAGCTTTGACATCCCACTTAAGGCTGTGTCTCTGGGCACCGGTGTGGCCGAGATTGGGATATTGTCAAACTCATCGGTGTCCTCCACTGCAATTGAGATTACATCTTTAAGCTGAGTTCTGATTTCTTTAGACAGATTTTATCAGCCAGAGACTATCTATGAAAGCCAAAAATCACGAAAAATCATCGTCATGGCCGAAGTAAGACTCAAACAAATCGTAGGCATCATATCTAAGCTTAATGCTAGAGAAAATGCCGTATCCCAGGTTGAGTTCAAGCTTATCCTCGACGAAGTCAACAAATACACGGCTGTGAAAAATAAAAGGCATACAGTTCGGTTGTAATCAATGGTTTAATACATTTTGCATTAGTATGTAGTAGTGTGTAACAAAATGAATTTTGAAAGCTTGTTGCTGCACCATAGCTGTGCGAATCTTGTCGCTGTCAGCAGTGAAACGTACCAATTAACTTTGACGCATGGGCTGGACCCACAATAAAGCGTTTGCCAGCAATAGATGTCATGATCTTGCTGGGAAAATATTTACTTTTAATTAGAATTCGTTGGGATAACGGTTTGACGTATGAATAGGGGCGGTTAATTGGGATTTAAGGAGCAGGAAAAATGTCAAAGTGGAGACACTTTGGGCCATTTTGAAATGTCATAAAATGAGTCTTTGTTTTCAGAAATAGTCATTAATACAGGCGGAATAGAGAATTATTTTAATTTTGGTGGTGCGATGAAGTTAATCATGACTGTTTGGGCTAAATGGGGTGGGGGTTTCCAGACGAAATTTAATGCGTTAAGTAATTTCTCTCGCTAAATTAGCCAAAGTTTCTGTGTGATATGAATTTGTTCAAATGTACTAATTTGTAAGCAACAGGAATCATGTATTCTAGGAATTTCATGCTGAGAATGTCTGAATTTATCTGTCTTAAATTATATGAATAATGTAGGCTAGGAATTTATATTACTATGTTTGGAAATGCAATGCCAATGAATTACTAGTTAGCAAGTAATGTAGTTAAGACGTGAAATCCATTGATTCATTCGTGTAATTGAGGTGTAAATTATTTCCAACCGACAATCGTAAGCCTGCCAACCGACACATAGTCCAGTTAGTGATTTTTAGCCCACAGTAAAGCGTATTACGGTTCATTGTGTTCATTTCATAGTCCCATTAGCAATGCCACTTGCCGTTAGGAAAAGACATTAATGGTATGATAATAGGGTCGTGTGTATTAGCTTTTAGGCTGCGAACTGACTCATATTCGCCTTAGTTTCTGTTGTTGTTGGTGTAGAGTTTAACGTCATTTGTCAGCACAAGATAGGCTTAACATGGCGGCCAGTATAAATGTTGGAGGAAGAACCCGGGAAAACACCGGTAAGAACCATCGACACACGAGAAGCTACTGGCAAGCTTTCTCACATACCCACACTGTCCGAACGCGATACCCATGCAGACAGAGGTGAGATGGCAATGATCCGTAACGGTGAGCGCTTTAGACCACTCGGCCACTCGGGGCCCCCCTTTGTTTCTGAATAACTATAACACGATATCTGACGTAAGAAGAGGAGGGTTATTGTTCAGTCCCAGAAATAAAAGAACCTGAAAAATATTTTGTTTGCGTGTTTGTGCATCTATTTTAAAGGGGACAATAGCTTCATATGTGAACCACGCAGTGGGAAAAGAGAGGAGACAATAAAGGTACGGTTGATGACCCGAAGAAACTGAGAGAGGGAAGGAAAAGGAATAGGGCAACGCCGACCTGTGACCAACATTGAATTCGGAAGGACCGGAAGCAACCAGGTTATGCAGGCATGCTGAGCAAAATGAGTTCGATTGTTCACTCAATCATATAATGACGTTTGCCTTATCGGTATAAACAAAACGGCTAATTGCATTTCTTATGGATTCGGTAATTTTCATTCTAAAAGAAAGCGTGTCATTCAAATTTCACTTTATTTATGCAATTGATTAAATTGTTATGTTGGAGGTATGGGGTCGTGTCGTTCTATACTGTATCTCTGCTCTGATCTCTGTCATTCCATTCATTAATGTCATATTTTATTTTGTTATATACACGATCCGGGTAATAACATAGTGGTCGATCATTTCCTAAATAAAGATAGCCAAACAAATGCGCCACATAACAAGTGCACCCCTGGCAGAGTGCATAGTCTGTCCACTTTCGTAAGTTTTGCTTTGTTTATTCTACGACAAAAGTATCGATAGCACATATAAGTCCTTGCATTCATTAACTAGTTAACCAAGGACGCATGCTTATTGCAAAAAAAAAAAATTCATCACTGCTATTAAAGCGACGTATTTAAGTGTTGTTTTTGAATAGTTTCGCTTCATTTTATTGTGAACCAAAGTTTTGACCTGGCCTTAAGGTTGGCTCGGCCAGATAACGTATATTTTATCCATCCCCAACATCAAACATACAGGCCCGGCCTTAATGCAAGGCTAACGAGGCAACCGCCTTGGGCCCCGCGCTTTCAAAAAATCAACTCCGCAATGCAATTGTTTTGCTTCGGGGCCCCGCTCATCGCTTTGGCTGCCTTGGCCCCAGCACATCCAAGGCCGTGCCTGCAAACACAAAAGGATAGGAAGTCATATTAAAATCGTGGACCCCCATCGTTCAGGGCCTCTTTATATGTCATTAGAAACGTGCGATAACTTGGAGGTAAAGCTCTGTGTAGCTTACGTGCTGTGCCCGTGAAATTGAATCGCAGGCTTTGTGACGACTGTGAAGTAAACACTACGAAGCCTGCGCATGGCACGATAGCTCTGATAAGTCCACGTGACCTAGGAATGATAAACATTGAGTCACAGAAATAAACAGTAACTTCATGAAAGGCGATATAATTAACCGTGACGTATACTTCAATAATGTAACGTATAAAAAAATGTACATGATCCTGGTAAATAACTGATACCATATCATATGGAATATACGATAATTTCAAGCTGAATGACTACAACATTCACGATATTCAAATATTTTTGGCTTCCTGATTCGGAACACATATGATTAAATCACGTAATAGGAATGATAAATTGAGAACGTTGACTTTAGCGGTAGATACTGTACTGAAAATATGCAATTAGCAGCCAAAATTAAAAATAGAATACCGTAGGAGTGGCATATATTAACATACCATCTACTGTATTCTTGTGGCCATGTGCGGTATTTCAGATTTTAATACAACGCGTGAAAAACGCCTCGGATGTAATAGAAGATTTTTTTTTATATATCCAAGACTACACAATATAAACTATTTGTTTATAGTAGGATACACCTACTTCCGAATCAATTGTTCAATCGGTAAATTTAAATGGTTTCTGTTAAGTCTAGATCATAGACATAGAAGCAAAGACAACGTTAACAAATCTGCCACTTGATTCACAGAATGAGTGAAAAGTGTGTTTTGATAATAACCACAAGGAGTGGAGAAAGTGATCTGGGAAAGCTTAATACTCATTGATAGAATACACCTTAGTGAGTGCAGAAGATATGGCAAACATCGATTATTCTCTTGGTTTCCAACTGAGGCAACACTCTAAGGCAAGCATTTTCTGGTGAACAACAAAAGCACACATAAATTATTAACATAAGTGTGAGAAATGTTTACGGTGATATCCATTGTATCCGGCTTGATATCCATTGTATCCGGTTTGAAATCCATTGTATCCGGTTGGTATCCATTGTATCCGGTTTGATATGAGGGACACATGAAAATGAGACTGCATGTTAGTGGTCATAAATTAGCTAACGTCAAGAAAGGCTATCCATAAACAGATATACGAGCAAAGGAAATTGTTGATGCCCAAATAATGCATTCTGTTTGTGTACTAAATGATCATATAAACAATCAAAAGAATTCATCAAAACAATTATCTTTTAAGTGTAAAACACGTTGCACCTTCAGTGTACGGCATGTTTGAAATGCAACATTCCTTTACAATGAATAAGTAGTGTCAGCACAAAAAATAATTTTTTTAAAAATATCAAAGCCCTTATTTATACGAAACTCACATCTTGATAATGTGTGTAAGGTCTAATTATTGAAAGTTTACACTAAATATTTCGAGACTGGATAGTTCTAATACATACGTGTCATATGTGAAAACTTGACCTACTACGGAACTTCCACTCGAGGATGAACAGGCGACCGGTTATGATCATAGGAACCCTCATAGTAAGTGGTTAGAGTGACTTGTTCACATCTGTCAAGGAACCCTTTACAACTGATGACAGTGACAAGGTTTTACTGTTAAAAGAAGCAGGCAAGTAACTTAATCAAACTTAATTAAATAGTAGACGATTTGAATACCTGTATAGGTCGAGAATAGTTTACATTCTTGAGGTATTTTATAGTAATGGCAAACACGTAACGTAAACTGTGTTTGAAGAAACCCATGCTATTCCAGACGAAATGAAATGAAAAATCGTATATAATCTCAAATAGGTCAAAAGAAATACACTTTTAATGAGCATTATGTTACCCTTTGTCTTCGTGCTCTGCACATGGTGAGAGAGAGAGAGAGAGAGAGAGGTTACCCATAAATACTAAACAGAATGGAAAGCAATCTCTGGATTCTACAGGAAAATGCTTGATAATACTAGGCAGAATTAATATTTCAATACAATATTACTAACATACAGGTTAAAGAATTTTTAATTCGTACGAGGTATACATATATATGCATACATATATACATAATCTTTTGTATTCCGATAATTTTATCTAGTATATTGAAAATATTCAAGCATTTTGCAAAACAGAAAATCTTCATATCTTTTCATCGGCGAAGACACCAAATTCGAAAACTCTTTTATTCCTACGTAAAGGTTCCTTTTATCTTGTTGGCTGTCAGGACCACCGAATTGAAATATTATTAGCATGTCTTGATTTGTTATTAGGACCACCTCATTGAAATATGATTAGCAACGTCTTGATTTGTTATTAGGACCGCCCTAATGAAATATGATTAGCACGTCTTGATTTGTTATTAGGATCGCCCTAATGAAATATGATTGGCACGTCTTGATTTGTTATTAGGACCACCCTAATGAAATATGATTAGCACGTCTTGATTTGTTATTAGGACCACCCAAATGAAATATGATTGGCACGTCTTGATTTGTTATTAGGACCGCCCTAATGAAATATGATTAGCACGTCTTGATTTGTTATTAGGACCACCCTAATGAAATATGATTGGCACGTCTTGATTTGTTATTAGGACCACCCTAATGAAATATGATTAACACGTCTTGATTTGTTATTAGGACCGCCCTAATGAAATATGATTAGCACGTCTTGATTTGTTATTAGGACCGCCCCAATGAAATGTGATTAGCACGTCTCGATGTTTGCTAGGACCACAAAATTGAAATTTGATTAGCACGTCTCGATGGTTGCTAGGGCCACAAAATTGAAATTTGATTAGCACGTTAACATGACTTTATATTCTGTTTCATTTATTCTAATCAGATTGATGTTACAAGCTTCGTCTATTTAAAAAATATTCACAGATATACCGGATTCATTCTTAAAACTTCTAATGTTCTCTATCGTTCCAGACATTTATCAAACCAATGACTGCATATATTTGAATTGTCATTTGATGGTGGAAGATGGTTTCTACTGACATTGTCATTTTATGATGTAAGACCTTTTCTAGGACATTGTCATTTAATGGTGTGAGACCTTTTCTGATGCAATGTCATTTAATGGCGTAAGACCTTTTCTGGGACATTGTCATTTGATGGTGTAAGATCTTTTCTGGGGATATTGTCCTTTGATAGGGTTTATGAAAATCTTTTCTGGGACATTGTTATTTGATGATGTATGGAGATCTTTTGTTGGATAATGTCAGTAGATGGAGTGTGAGAAACATTTTTCTTGGGTATTGTCTTCTGATGGTGCAAGGAGTTTCTTTCTGGAGATATTGCTATTTCATGGTGTAAGACAATGTTTCTGGGAGTATTGTCATTTCATGGTGTAAGACGATCTTTCTGGAGGTATTGACATTTGATGTTCTGTGGTAAACATGTCTATACTTAGTTTCCTTTCCGTTCAGGGTAGATCTAACTTTTAAGCCTGACCGTACTTTTACTGAACCGGTTCCTTTTCTGCTACTGATCATTGCTTTCTATTGTTTGGTGTCATTCACAAATTGACTAAAATCTTTATTGTTGCCGTCGTAAAGTCAGTACTCATTTATATAAATGTATCTCTGAATCATTTTATTTTAATTCTATTTAAAATTCTGAATATGATGTATCTGCATTCTTTTCCAGTTCTGAAAAATAATAAAGGAAGATGTAATTTTTATCTGAACATACATTTTGATCTGAGTTCCTTTACTTTAGGCTTAACGTAGCCTGCTTTGCATACTAACACGTGTACGATATACAAGCTTTGACTTAACCGTAGAATTCTTGCAAACGACATTTATCTAGCCGCATTGCAGTCTGATTGCCTTATTGAATATCGATATCTTGTGTTGGAGAATGAGAGAGCTGGTGTATGATGATTGTACTAGAGAGTTATGGCTGTTTTTAGTGTAGTGCAATCGTATCCTACTTGAGTATGCTAGTTTAGTCGTATCCTATCGAGTATTCTACCGAGTTCGTATCCTATATGAGTGTATTAGTGTGGTCGTGTCCTATACGAAATGTTAATGTTGTCGTATCCTATGCTAGTGTTTTAGCGCAAATTAGTATACTTAATTACTAAGGCATGTCTTTGCTAAATATGTATTCCTAACAATTTGGAAAATTGTCTTTATTGGCAAGTCCGTAGCCAATTCATACAGTCATACAAGGTGACAACAATATATATATATAAAGAGAGGGAGAGATTACGAATGATTTATACATATTAGGATAAATATGAGGCATGACTAGATTGATGGATACAAAGCAATAGTTACAATCTTGGTTACCATCTTGTTTAGACCATTTTCCACTGACACTGCTACACAACTAGTTGTGTTGCTTCAGACAGTTAGGGTAAGAGGTTTCTTACCTAAAGCAATGCAAGATCTAACTTTTGAAGGAATTATGTTTAAAAATGTATCAAAATGACTTCGGGATTATTATTTCTTCAAAACAAATATTATTTTTTTCACTGTTTATTCTCTTCTAACCTAAAATCACTAGACAAAAACCTGAGCGATAAATATAAATCCGATTTAAAGAAGATTGATTTTGAATGGCCACATTTATCATAAGATTGATAGGTCTTTGATTATTGTAGATTTATAGGTAATGTTAAAATATCTACTAGAGAACATGATTAAATATGAACAAAGTATGGTCTCTAATTTCAAAATTATGTTTGGCTGTAAGAAAATGTAAATTACAAATCGAATATGGAATATTTATATCAAAGAATCGTTGTCTGATGCAACAGCGTCAGAAATTATTTTATTTAACTTGGATAAAGTGGTACGCAATAGTCACATATAAAAAAAATTAGAGCTTTATGCAGCTGTAACAGTGTGAATTTCGTAAGATTTTATTGTAACACATAAAATATTGAATCTTGCCGCGGTCAGTGCGACACGAAACAAATTAAATTGACTAATGACTATTATTACGAATCTATGCTCTTAAAATAAGTAACAGAAAAGAGTGAAAGACAACAAGCTTTGTAAAAGTTAACAAATAATTTATTTCCCTAGAATACAAAACCAAAATGAGGAAAAAGAACTTTCGGTATTGCGAATTAAATCCCAAAATAATCCAAGAAGTAAGAAACAAAGCCTAATAATTTAAAAGTCCTGAATAAAGTCGATGACGTGTCTGTGGTAGCTATTAAAGTGTTGATGTGTCAACATTCTTTCTTTGAATCACATATATATAATTCCAGGTTTGAATATACTATAAATTCCAGTGAATGGGTCTATCCAAGAATTTTATCAGAGCACTATTGCATTTCCAGAGAAAATAATCACTTGAATTCAATAATTTGAACAAAAAAGATTTCAGCCCAAAACTACTGGTCACAACATATAAAATATAGCTTAAAAGTGCTAGATGTTAAAATACGAATGACCAAGTCCTCACAATCACAAGATTATATAGTTCTCTACTTGATCTCAGGTCACAATTAGCATTTCTATTAAAATATTACCTAATGGAAAATAACTTCCTAGAATGATACTGATGCTTACAAAATCAAAACCATAACGTGTCAAATTTACTTAGGAAAGTCCAAAACCCTGACCCAAGTAAATATGTTTATATTAAGCCCATACAAACAGAGAATAATTTAGCTATGTATTAGTTGTTTACATAAAATGAAATTTAAAAAAAGTCAGTCAGGTCAAGCAGAAATGAACTCAGTTTTGGACAAGATCAAGTCCAGCATACAATGTTACAGTACAATAGGATGTAATGAAATACAACTGTTAAAACCTAACAAACAAACAATTAAATTAAATATACGTAACACTATATAGCGTAATAAATCATTAAAGTGCAATGGTTTAAGACCGATGGTTTGGGCCGTGATTGATTTTAATTGGGGTAGAGGTTAAATAGATGGGTAGGCAAAATCGATGTGGGATTCAGTAAGGGAAAAACGACAAAAAGGAGATAATCCAGAGACAACTTGTGCCGTTTGAAATAATTATCAGAAAGTCAAATTTGCCAGCATTCGGTTTACGTAACATGGGTGTAATTGATAATTATTCTAACCACGATGTGCCCGGTGTTAATTTTCGGCGGTTAGATAAATTTAATTATGAATGGCAAAGCTAAATAAGGGCTGTATGTTTTCAGACGATGTTTTAAGTCAGTCCAAGTTTTTCCGCTGTAGGGAGAGTCCTTGACTCCGGGGAAGTAAAAAAATATTCTCTCGTTATAATTGTCCAAGGACGGGTATCTGGAAGTTTTAGGGACACGGGGCTCAAAGGAACAGAGAGATTCTGCTACATAAAAGAGAGCGAAGCATAAGGTTTGTCTCACTCTCATACAATTATCGTGATAAGAGTTCGTAATTATTTGTTGAATATATTGATTTAAATTCATACATCACTGTTCCTTGATGAGTTTGGAAGTTAAGTGTTTGCATTTATTTGTATTGAATGCTGTAAGACTCGTTTATTCTAAGAATTTCATGCATTACTTTCGATACAAATGAAATAAATTGCGTGAATGTATCTGTCTTAAATGATATGAATCATGTCGGCTAGGAAGTGATCTTCATATGTTCGGAAATGTGATGTCAATAAATTGTTAGTTAGCAAAATATTCTAGTTAAGACGTGAAGTGAATTTCATTATTTCATTTGTACAATTAAGAGGTTATTTCTGTTAACCGAGATTCAAACCTATTAGCATTAAGAACGCCGTCTGGTCGACATTCAGTCCAGATATCGATTTATGGTCCACAGTAAGGCGTATGAATATTTTATTAAGAGATCTATATTGTGTCATAGCCCAGTTAGTAATGCAGAATATCTGCTATGTAGTGACATTAATCTTTTTGTGCAAGGGTTGTATATCAACTGTCAAACTGCGAACTTACCCATATTAGCCTTATTGTCGGTTAACTTACGATATGACAACACATCTGACGTAACAAGAGAGTGGGTACTGTTCGACCCAGAAAAAAAGAAACCCTGACAAATATTTAGACTGTCTGTTATTATTTTTTTTAAAGGGGAAGAAGCTCCATATACGTACCCATAGAGGGGCTTAAGTTAAATTTGAAATATGTAATTTCGGTTTAAACAGAACGGCTAATTGCAATTTTAGTAAATTTGGTAACTGTATTTCTAGGAGAAGGTGTGTTATTCAAATATCAGGTTGAATTTCATTTTGTTTATAAT
Organism: Sinohyriopsis cumingii; assembly: GCA_028554795.2. Lineage (NCBI taxonomy): Eukaryota > Metazoa > Mollusca > Bivalvia > Unionida > Unionidae > Sinohyriopsis > Sinohyriopsis cumingii. Next base: position 97,022,468 of record CM068832.1, read on the forward strand.
CGATTAAATCTAATATTCTGCATACTGTGGCTCGTTTTGTTCTGTTTTATATCCCTGCTCAGATCTCTGTTATTCCATCCATTAAATTCATAGTTATTTCATTATCTACTCGATCCGGGCAATAACACCGTGGTCGATCATGTCTTAGGTAACGATAACCATCCCACCACGTAAAAATATCATACTGTCAGATTCCATACGAAGGGTAACTAAGTTTCAATATACTTCATTACGAAATAAATATGTACGCTTCCGTTTTCTTTAATACGAGAATTGATTCCACGTACAAACAGAATCTCAATGTTTGACCGATGTCCTTGATTTTAAAATTATTTTATTTATTTATTTATATATTGGCCACAGAGAACGATAACTGTTAGGAAGATGTGCAATACTCATTGTAAAAACTTATACAGATCTCTGATGTAGCACATTTGAATCGGACAATTCTTTATTAAAATGTCAAGGTCATTACCTTTTGCACCTTGTAGGGCGATAAACGTACATATGAACTCCCGTTACTGCCAACACCTTATCGGATGTTACGACACATATATGAACTCCCGTTACTTTCAACACCTTACAGATTGATGGAGGCACTAATGATCTCCTGTCACTGTCAACACTTTAGAGCCACATATGAAATCCCGTTACTGTCAATATCTTACGGTATGTTACGGCATATATGAACTTCCGTTATTGTCAACCTGTGGAAAGAACACGTCTTGTCGGATATTTTGCTGGCGTTTTATTGGACCAAACTTCAGCAATCTTTTATATTCATTCATTGTCTGGAACAATTTCATTAATAACATTATTGAGAGAGATCTACCACCCATTTTGTTTTACTTTCACATCATATATAGTGGTAAGAGTATATTACAAATAAAAATTAAAAAGCTAAAACACGATCAATATTGCGGGAGTTTCGAAAATCATTAAAATTCATAAGATCACTCATACATGCGTGTATCACCATACTTGTGTGCATCACCATTACAAATCGAAATTTGACCGATCTGGTTGACAAAGTGGTTATAGCGTTAGCCTCCAATGCGGGAGGTCGCGGGTTCGAACCGCGCTTGACTCTCAATATTAAGAGGTTAGTATTAGGACTACTCTAGTATACTAAATCAAAATCAGGGACTGTCACTGTGCGACCAATGCGCAAGAACCGCGTAATAGTCACTGTGTGTATACAAGCACGTATAATAAAATATTTTTCTTCAAAAGGTGACAAATGTAGATAATGCGACATATATAAAATGGCATACGATTATTCATAATTAGCTGCGCACTAATTCCGATTTAATGTACCAAGATTATTTTCCTTAGTGTTGGTACGTTTTGCAATTGCCATACTCCAGGGGCAATACCAGCTGAAAGTGAGGTCGGTATTTTGTTAAATTTTTTGATAGAAGTTAAATGGTAAGATGTTAAAGATTCGTGAAAAGTTAAAAAAAGTTAAATATACACTGAAATATTTATAGTGAACTAAATGAAAATGGCGACTTTGATATTTTATTCACAAATCCTGAAAGAAGTGAGAAAAAATATTAGACCAGTCGGACTTTATTTCACGAATGAAAAATACTAGACCATTGTGAACTACAGATTGGAGAATTTAGTTTCTTAATGGATTATGATCATGACAGGGATACTCATGCGGTTCTGATCTGAATTCACCAAAAGTAAACCATGGCATCATGGAAACCCATTAAATCTTCCCTCCATGACGTTGGTCCCAAGTGATTGGATAATTATTTCGGTTGGAGAACTATATTTTCAGCAACAACTTCCCATAATCAAACAAGTAATCACAAAAATCTAAGAAATACTTAAAACGGAGCGCTATAAACAAATCCGCATACTCCAAATTTATTACAAAGGGTAACTTCGTCACATACATTTATTTTTTTATTATTATTTTTACATAGGTTCTATCTTGAACTGACTACATTTTGCAGCAAAACGCTTGCTGTTAAAACTGTGTCTTACGAAGCGTGATAAATGGCATTTATAAAAAAAATATTTTTTTAAATACTTTTTATTATTTCGGAAATGTACTTAAAATAACCCAAACATACAACATTAGCGGAAACTAATTGCTGTCACTAAGTTGTAAATTTATTTTGCATTAGAAAGTAATAGCTTTCGCTAGGTGTACATTTCGTCTATTTCTTTCAATGATTGTTGTTACACACACACACACACACACACACACACACCGCGATCAGAGCATAGTTGCCTCGTTCTGTGCATCATGTTATAGACGGGGTGTAATGTCGCCCTCTTAGTAAGAGGGGTGGTTAATTGGATTAGGCTCTCGTTATCTAGAGGATGACCTCCCTCGATATTATAGCTCGGCGGGAGTGAAAGAAGAATGGAATTTCAACAGAGATCTGAGCGAGAATACTGGGAAAAAATAGAGCATAACAAGTCCCCCTTTGACAAGAAAATAACAAATTTAATCAGAACAAATTAATAACGGCAATTCCAATTCAAGTTAGATTATATCAATAGAATTTAACAGGTGTGTCTGATTTGGATTTATTTCATCATCATCATAACCAGAGGTGAAAAGAGCGCAATGTCCACGACCGATTTGCATCACCTTCCTGTCTGGACCGTATATCAACTTCTCCTAGTTCATCCTTCCTAAGCTCTATGCTTTGCCCCTTCATGGACTTCCTGGTCCTTTTATTCTGACCTCGTCCTCCTTTTCCCTCGGACTTCTGCCTCCAGACTGTCCCGTCTTTCTCTCAGAAAGCTGTTCCTTATTGCTCTTCTCTTTCAGAACTTGTGCGTCTTGGCACTAAACCCGTTTTTCTTTTTACACGACGACCAACTGGCCCCTTTCTTGTTTGACGAGGAAAGCACTTATCTCTTTTTGCTTTCCACGGTGTCGAGATTACGTTTCTTCTTCTAGGAACGTTTCAGAAAAATTCGACTTAGGTCTGATTGGTCTAAAGTGTACGCCCTAATTTATTCTGCCCAATCGTAGACAGCGGTCCCTAATTTTTCCCAAAGAAATAATTCCTTTCATCAGGTTTAGACAACTCGGAATCTGTGAATGACAGTGCGTAACAATTTCCCTTTGAAAAAATGATAAATGGACATAGGTTCCAACCAAGCGGTTAGCTCAAATGTTTACTTTCTAAGGACCGGTTTAAGATACCCCAATTTCACTGAGTTGGAATGCTGCCCCTTTCAAGTTTACACTGACATGGGGGGGGGGGGAGATGAATGAAGAAAGGTCGAAGTGGCCCTTCACAAAGACTTTTCTGGCTTAAATGCGATACAATTTATATTCTCAACGCATTCAACTTTAATGTTCGCTGCAGTTCAAAATTCGACACTTCACACGGGGCATGCTCTATCAGGCAGAATCAAAGAAGCAATAAGCCATCTCCACAACTTTTCTAGAAATGATAAGCAATTTCTAAGGGTTTGATAAAGAGGAATGATTTTTAAATCCTGTTTATGCCAGAACTCTCATTCATTGAACATTAAAATAACAGTCATGAGATAAAATGAACACTGTTGATGTAACATAGTTTGGCTTCTGTCACAGTCATCATTAAGGCATGTACTTTATGTATTCTAAAAGCTGGGTTAATTAACCCAGCACTCCGGCTTTTGCATTTAATTAGAAATGGTACTCTCTGTTTCTGTCTGTCTGTCTGCCTGTCTGTCTCTCAGTGACCATCAGAGAAACGGAAAGATGGACATATAAACAGTCTGGACCTATGACGGTAATAATGGGAGACAAACCGATCAACCCAGAGAGAGAGAGAGAGAGAGAGAGAGAGAGAGAGAGAGAGAGAGAGAGAAAGATGGGAGATTGAATAGGCACAGATGGATTTAGTCATGCAATGTTTGCAGTGCTCTACTTACTTCGTTTAATGCAACTTCCACATTTAAAAACTAAGTGTCTCTTTTTGTAATTTAATCAATGTAAATGAAAACAGAAGCTCGACAATATCGCAAATTAACAATTTCCAAAAGGAATATGTAGATCTAAAATAATTGCAAAACTACATTTTGTAACGTTCACATTAGGAATTGATGTGAAGAGTTTATCCTGTATGTCAATACACAGTTTACTGTAGTCAATCTTAAACTCCGTATGAAATAATAAATGCGGATGTGGTTTAAATAAAATAGGTAAGTATGTATTCTGCATCTTTGATATCCCACTTTCCTTTTAATGAAACATTTTCACAACTCGCTATATACTAAAGATGTAACACACACACACACGCACACACACACACACACATATATATATATATATATATATATATATATATATATATATATATATATATATATATATATATATATATATATATATATATATATATATATATATGAACTTTTATAAGGACGTTCTTTTACCAGTGGAAGCTCATCGAAAACATATCCCCCGAAATGCACCGCAATTTTTACAATTTCTGAATGAACACTACCTAGACTGTCTTATTTGGATAAACACATGTGCTACGATCTTCAGAACGTGTAATGTAGCTCAAAGCGCGCGATAGTTTCCAGACTGATACCTTGCCAATAAATGGATCTAGACTGCTCCGACAAGAATGTAGACAGCTGAACCAGTCCAACTTCATACCAGCATCCCATTTCGGTGCCAAAGGATTATATATTTACTGGCGTTATTATCTTGCTTTCCCCTTAATCTACCAACGTGGATTAAATTTAGTTTCAGAAGTCGATACTTCTTTTCTTTTTAACTAGAACTTTTTGTGGTGTGGTCAATATTCATATTTGGAAAATAATTCCCATGGATCTTGTTAACTTGACACATTCAATATTTTCTCAGTCTCATGCCATTTTATATACGCTAATCTGGAGATAGCATTTGGTGACAATATAAAGATTGGGAATTAGCTTTACGTTTGATATAATTGCAGTGTCTGGAAATGCAAAGTGACATGAATAACGTCTATTTAAAGTCACTATTAGGGTCTTGTGGTTTGATAGACACATTAAAAGTCCCAAACTCTTATGATGTCAAATTCACATTATTAACTTTCAATTTGTTTTATGTCGTAACATACAGAAACCTTATTTATTTGATGAAAATGTGTTATTTTCTATCGGTTATGATTAACATTAAAATTTTGTGTTGCGCTTTGGCCACTGTTTCCTAGTGAAAAGTCGTTTTGGCTGCTGTTTCCTATTGGCTACTGTTCCCATGTGAAGAGTCGTTTTGGCCACTGTTTCCTAGGAAAAAGTCGTATTGGCGACCGTTTCCTAGTGAAAAGTTGTTTTGGCCACGGTTTCCTAGCAAAATGTCGTATTGGCTACTGTTAACTAGAGAAAAAGTCGTTTTGGCCACTGTTTCCTTGTCGAAAATCATTTTGGCGGCTGTTTCCTTGTGAAAAGTCGTATTGGTTACTGTTTCCTAGTAAAAAGTTGTTTCGGCTACTGTTTTCTGGTGAGAAAAAAAAACGTTTTGGCCACAGTTTCTTGGTGAAAAAGCACGCCAAAAATTGTTCGTAAGCGACTGCTTTTAATTTTCCTACACGAAGACTACGGTAATTTTTCATTGGCACGAAGCTTACAAGTTTTTGATGCTCAAAGTTACGTTATTTATAAATAGAGTATAATGAATGATTTATTTAGATATTTTGACAAGAGTCGCGATCGAGCTACATGATATACCTATAAAAGCCTCTCCCTTGCACTTGACACAAAGCAAATGGTGAAACTATTTAGACCATGATTGATAACAAATACATTAGTTATATAATAAATAAACTGTTTGGACCATGACTGATAGCAAATACACTAGTTATATATGAAATAAACTATTTAGACAATGATCAAGAGCAAATACACTAGTTATATATGAAATAAACTATTTATATTTATACAGTGATCGATAGCAAATACACTAGTTATATATGAAATAGACTATTTATATTTATACAGTGATCGATAGCAAATACACTAGCTATATATGAAATGACTGTTTAGACCATGATTGATAGCAAATACATTAGTTATATATGAAATAAAAATTAAACAATATTAAGTGTCATACTAAATTTGAGAAGTCACCAGGCACAAGTAAATATACTATGTGATCTATCGTTTGAGGTTGTGAAGGCAGAGGTTAGTATTGTCAAGGCAGAGGTTGGTGTTGTAAAGGCAGTTGTTGATATTGTGAAGGGTGTGGCTGATGTAGTGAAGGGAGTGGTTGATATTGTGAAGGGAGTGGTTGGTATAGTGAAGGTTGAGACTGATATTGTGAGGGGAGTGATTAGAATAGTGAAGGTTAGTATAGTGAAGGAAGAGGCTGATATTGTGAAGGGAGTGGATGGCATTGTGAAAATATACGTTGGTATTGTGAAGGCAGTGGTTGATATTGTGAAGTTGGAGACTGATATTGTGAAGAGAGTGGTTGGTACTGTAAAGATAGAGGCTTATATTGTGAAGAGAGTGGTTAGCATTGTGAAGGTAGAGGTTGGTATTGTGAAGGCAGTGGTTGAATGTTGTGAAAGTAGAGTCTGATATTGTGAAGGAAGTAGCTGGTATAGAGAAGGTAGAGTCTGATGTTGTGATGGGACTAATTGGTATTGTGAAGGTAGAGGTTGGTATTAGTTTGAATTTAAGTACCTTTAATGCTGAGGGCAACTATAACTGATGTTAGCGTTGTTTTATCAAATTCGAAAAAAGGGTCATTAACAAGAACTTGATTCCAGCCCCAAAATAACTGCATTAACAAAATTGGAAGAATGTGTACCTGCTGGAAATGATCATACTTCAACTTCATTCAAGTGTTGTTATCTCGAGTGTTATGCACTTAACAGGATAATTTCGCCCCAATTTTGTTTGTTTCTTTTAACTCTCGTTACATTTTGGAACCATATCTTTCAAAACTTTCGACAGAAGCCATAGATGAAACATAATTCCATCTAAATTATGATTTGTCTCGTATTTTTACAGCTCATTGTTTCATCACTTAGTTGCAATTTTGAAGATATGCTGAAATTTGCATGCCGATTATCGTGTCACGCAAAAAATCTCGTTCAGTTAGATTAATGATTCAGTACAACAGAAAATAGAAAACCATTCAATTTTATTATATGCTCATTTTTTCTTCATTAACATTACATTGCCAATGATATTTAGTAGAAACCTGACCATATTGATTTCGAATACGTCGTAAAACCAGCATGATGACACTATATGAATTTAGAAACAACCATGGAACTTACTGCAATCTAAAAGAACTAATAGACAAATTACCATCCATGTAATACTGTTGAATAGGACTCTTGATTCAAGCGGGAGGTATTGAAAGTGAGTTACCTTCTTCTTACAATCAACGTTATGGGACATATGAATGCAATGCTGCTATTATAACTGATTAAAAACTATAATATCTCTTAACGTGTCGATAAATGTGTTTAGGCCGACGCAGAACGTTCATTTATCTGCCGAAACTCAATCCCCAACATGATTGATTTTGCTAAGTTAAAAATAATTCATTTCTAAAATACTTTTGATGAGATGTTGCAAAATCTGACAATAGACATGTGTTTATATTCTTGCGAGAACTGTGGTTATTATTTATGAGCTGTAAGCTTATTCAACGGCTGGCAACAGAGCGTGCCTTATGGTCTCTATGCTCAGAGAATGGCTGGCACTAAAGCGTAGCTTACACCATGTATGCTCAGAGGACGGCCGACAATACAGCTTTAAATCATGATCTGTATGCCCATATAACGGCTGTCAGTAACGACTCGCTTATGATCTTTAGGTTCATAGAACGGCTATCAGTAACGACTCGCTTATGATCTTTAAGTTCATAGAACGGCTGTCAGTAACGACTCGCTTATGATCTTTAAGTTCATAGAACGGCTGTCAGTAACGACTCGCTTATGATCTTTAAGTTCATAGAACGGCTGTCAGTAACGACTCGCTTATGATCTTTAAGTTCATAGAACGGCTGTCAGTAACGACTCGCTTATGATCTTTAAGTTCATAGAACGGCTGTCAGTAACGACTCGCTTATGATCTTTAAGTTCATAGAACGGCTGTCAGTAACGACTCGCTTATGATCTTTAAGTTCATAGAACGGCTGTCCGTAACGACTCGCTTATGATCTTATGAACGGCTGGCAGCTAAGCGGAGCATATGATCCGTATGCTCTATTACGACTCTATGGACATAAACTAAGAGACATACAGATGTAAATCGAAAACATTTTGTAAAACTAAACAATTAATTTAATTATCAAAGTTATAAAACTGAATACAAATAATCCTAAAACGTTCTATTCAAGTCCAAAAGAATCTCATGTTCTGGATGAATTTCATATCCTTGAATGCACATATCACAATGATATTGCTCAGAACTCCTTTGATTAATTCACAATTATTGTCCAATGAACATCGTGTACTTCCAATGAACACTCCTAACTCATACAGAACTTATTTGCCGAACCACATTCCATCAGAAACGTCAATATTTTCATTAATAAAATCTGTACAATCTATTCGTATTAGATACGTTAATTTACCAATTATATAAAATTAATGTATTTTTGGCTTTCTTCTCTTTTGTATATTCACTTATTATACATTTATCATGAATCAATCCATTTTTATTACATGTTACTTTCTATTTGAACATCCTATATGAAAACCATCAGAGCACAGCCACATTACCATTATCAAAGTTTGAATAAAACGGAACAAGAACATTATAGATTTTAGCTGACTGTTTTGAATATTTACCTCTGCATAACACATGTTTCTGCTCCTGTTGAACATTTGATAATATGTGTCCTGTAAAGTGTAATCTATTAGCATGTGGTCTTGGATACAACCATAAACAATGATGAGGTGTATAAACGTTGAAATTAATATTGCTAATCTCCGTTGGTTTTGTTGCCCATAAACGATGCAAATATTTTCTTGTGTCCTTAAACTCTTGTATTCATTTCCATCTCTGTGAATTAAACATGTTTGCTATTCCTTATAGTGTAATCATTTACTTCTATTGCGGAACTGAAATAGTGTGTATCAGCCTCGCTGTCTCTGTCATGTCCACATATTGTCAAATCTCCTTTCGAACTCATTCTCGATAAATCCAGTATAAATATTTGTTGTATCAGCAGTTACGTCATTAACTATCTCTCTTACAAGGCAATCATTAACGAACGAAATCCATATTAATAGAATTAATCAAAAGTAAGTGTATTGTACTGAAGACAAATGCTGTCTAATTAGCACCATCTATCACTTCTGATGCTTTCTCGAAAGTAATCTTGAATTTCGATTCTGAGAAAGAACTAAGCGATACAGCGGACAATTATTTGACAGTCTCTGGAGATCAAGTGGCATTCCACTGTTCCAGATCAATTCAAATGATAATAGAGTTTTATATTTCAGAAGAGCAAAATTATGATACCGATGCTTAAGCTTTATGAACCTACAAAAAGACATTAAATTAGTGAAGTGAATTTAGACTATGCTGACGGCGCTAATAACAATTTACAGAAACACAAGGATCTGATTAACTTTTATCAAACTTTACCATTAATACATACACACAAAAAACAGCAGTCAAAAGTTCTTAAACAAACTGCGACCTTGTGTGCCAGGTAATGGTAGAGGGCAACAAAAGTAAGAAGTTAGTAAATATTATACGAAGAAAAACTAAAATGATGATGTTCCTACTATAATGGAGGTTGTGCATAGCACAACAGATAACGCGATCTGATGATCACACAGTCATTGAACTATGCAGTCATGCAGCGTATACTAAGTCCTATTTAGAAACGTTTAAAGCAATATGTGTCATTAGCATGAAATATATGAGCATTTATGTTGTTAGTTCTAATGGTTGCAGAAGCGTATATGTCTCACTTTTTGAACGCCTTTTTTGCGAATCATGCCGTCGTCGTCATCTCAGGAGGAACTCTCTGAAGGAAAATTGGAATACGAAAAGAGAAAGATTTTACTATAGCGATGATTTTTAGAAGGACCACCTCGTTGTGCCTTTATCACATATGCACTACCACGCCTACTGCGGTAAGAATTTTTAATTTCTAATGCTTTGTTTCCACGTTTGGACAAAAATGCAAATAATATGATATTACTGCCAAAATGAACAAAGTAGCATGCTCGGCTGTAGGAAAAACCCTTGTCAAACTAGTTTTACAAGCCGGCTTATTATTCTACAATTAATTTGAACCAATGTTGTTGCTGCTTTGTCGGCTAACTTAAACCAATAATTACCAAAAATGATTGAACCACTTTTAGTGCCTTTAGAAAAGAATCATCTAAGTCTTTTGGTGTAGAATTCGTTCCCCAACCCCAAAATCCGTTACCAGATTTTAATATAGTCAGAAGAGTTGATATAGTTATACGTTATGCAATGGCTTTATCAAGTATTGTCATGCCACTTTCTTTAATTAGTTTTGTTATATGTTTTATTTAGCAAACGTTTGAAATATTTTATTTTCAATATTTTCTTTAAAACAGCTCTTCAACAGTACGCTCCTTTATTTTCAGCACTTTCCAACTGTTTATGCGTTACAGTATTTTTGGCAGGATCTCTTAATGTAATAATCTCATTTCGAAACTCTTCAATATGTTTTTGAAAGATTTTGATAGATTTCATAATCAGATATCATAGTTGATATTTGTTAAATTTAAATTTCAGCAGCATGCACATAACACCTCAATTCACATTACTCTTGTAAAGTGAATAATATTTATTTTTAGAGTAGAAGTTCTCCACGTTGAATTCTTCCATCATATTCCACAATTATTTTATAAGCTTCTTTACTTTTGATTAAACTGTTCATTTGTTGTTGTTAGCTGCATCTCTATTTTCATGGCTACATTTGTACAACAGTAGGTTCTAAAGATTATTGATATTGTGTCTTTGGGTTTGGCATAGACTCTGATATTGTAATTTCATTGAGCTTATGTCTTTGCATTTGGCATATGCTTTGATATCGTGTTGTTCATCGAGCTTGTGCCTTTGGGTTTGGCATAGGATCTGATATTGTGTTGTTCATTGAGCTTGTGCCTTTGAGTTTGGCATAGGCTTTGATATTATGTTGTTCATTGTGCTTGTGTCTTTAGGTTTGGCATAGGCTTTGATATTGTGTTGTTCATTGAGCTTGTGTCTTTGAGTTTGGCATAGGCTTTGATATTATGTTGTTCATTGTGCTTGTGTCTTTAGGTTTGGCATATGCTCTGATATTGTGTTGTTCATTGTGCTTGTGTCTTTGGGTTTGGCATAGGCTTTGATATTGTGTTGTTCATTGTGCTTGTGTCTTTAGGTTTGACATAGGCTCTGATATTGTGTTGTTAATTCAGCTTGTGTCTTTAGGTTTGGCATATGCTCTGATATTGTGTTGTTCATTGAGCTTGTGCCTTTTGGGTTTTGCATAGATTGATATTGTGTTGTTCATTGTGCTTGTGCCTTTGGGTTTGGAATAGGCTTTGATATTGTGTTGTTCATTGTGCTTGTGTCTTTCGGTTTGGCATAGGCTCTGATATTGTGTTGTTCATTGAGCTTGTGTCTTTGGGTTCGGCATAGGCTTTGACATTGTGTTGTTCATTGTGCTTGTGTCTTTAGGTTTGGCATAGGCTCTGATATTGTGTTGTTCATTGAACTTGTGTCTTTAGGTTTGGCATAGGCTCTGATATTGTGGTGTTCAGTGTGTTTGTGGCTTTGAGTTTGGCATATGCTCTGATACTGTGTTGTTCATTGAGCGTGTGTCCTTGTTTTTTGCAAACTCGGCAGAGGTGAATAATCGTTTTGTAGATTAAAGGGCTCGAAAATGAAAAATTCACGCAATGATTGGACTATTTTGACAAATGTTTATTATTTCTGCTCACATAATAATGACATATATTGAGATTTATAATTTCATTGTCTGATGGCACTTGTACATGATTTGTGCTCATAAGCCGATGATGTTCACGTACACAATATGATGTATCTGCGAATAATGAACGAAGGCATATGTACTAGTTAAATATATACTGACGAGCCTTTTCAATTAAATAAAACAAAAACGAACCCTTGGATACTCGATGAACCAATACTAAACCAACTGGAACAAAATATGACCAACTTTAGTACGATCTCAAGCTTGATAAATATATAGAAAATAAGAAGGACTTATAGACAGAAGTTTAAAAGAATCATAAAGAAAATACCCAGTCATTCATTTCGCCAGTTTAAATGAGCATTTATTTATTTGGTAGTGTCAACTAAGATGTATATTTAAAACAAAATTGACATTGGACTATATTTCTTGAAGATCATTATGTTAGGGTGCTATGTATATCTACAGTATCTTGAAATTCCTGGTAAATGACTAAATCTTTATTATGTGTAACTTTTGTTCATAAACGTAATTTGTAGAGATTATAAATAAAGAATATATTACATAGCTAATTTTGTACACGGGTATATATACTATTTTAAGGTAATACAATGCGTGCATATTGCATATAATCTATAAATAGACGTTGTCGAGTTTCTAATAATACAACCTGTTGACAAGTGTGGGTAATTTCTCATTGGCTGGTGGAGTCAGGTGGGTTCTTAGAAGAATTAAATTATTTCCCATTAGATGGGTTAGGTGACGTGAATAGTTATTGTGAAATATTTATTGAATAGTAAGATCTGTCACGTGGATAAATTAGGACATATAGTCGCAATAGACAATTGAAGGTGTATATAAATATAGAACTGGTGAATCTAATTCTTTCCTATTTTGGGTTCTTATTTCATATGTTAAAATCAATCTGTATATGTGTTTACCTTTGCGTTTAGATGGAAGGGTCATTTGCCTGGATTATTCACTGGAATTACAAAGTGCTTGTTGGACTAAAATTATTCTGGGATTATTCTAAATTGTTAAAAGGAGTTAAAGACAATGCATTTGCAATACGTACATTCAGGGATCTGAAATTCATTCGGAACATTCAATCTTTTGGACCTGAATATAACCTTTTGAGATTACTTGGAATTCAATACATATACTTGATTGCTATTCTTACATTTTGATTCCAATACTTTGATATTTAAATTATTTAAGAACATATAGGTTTTTCTTCTTTCTGTTACTTAGTTCATGACATAGCATCTTAACAATTATTTTAAAATTAAAGTAACTGGACGCAACATATAGACTATGAAAACGTTCTTTTCAAAACGAAGACACAATTGAGTATACAAAATATTTTTACATAACAAAGCCTCTTTTACACAACAAGAGGTGAAATGTCAACGGTGACAAACAATATCTTTAAAATGCTTCGCACAAACGTTTGACTATAACTGTAGCAAAAGGAAAGGTTTGATGCTGCACATGATGGTATATTTTACATTTTGCAAATTTCGATATGAAATAAACAAAGTACAAGATGAATCTTGTACATGACGGTATGTTTGACATTTTGATATGAAGAAAAAACAAAGTACAGGATTAATCTTGTACATGACGGTATGTTTGACATTACGATATGAAATAAACAAAGTACAAGATGAATTTTGTACATGACGGTATGTTTCATATTGCATGTAGATAAATATCAACCACTCAGAGAAAGATCACAAATAAATCTACATAAACACAATATCTTGATCAATCTTTAAAATAAATGCTAAATCTGTGTTTAACACACCAAGGAATCAAGTGTACAGACCACCATATAAGTGTTTTTGAAACAACTATGCACCCAAACAAAACTGTTTTCCAGTTTAAGACATTTATAAATATCAAACAAGATTTTGGTATTTGAAAAACACTTATGTACAAGATTTCCACGTTCTGACTTCTGCTCTAAAGACTTATCTCTTGGATCAGAACATGTTGCAAAGAAACATGCTGGAAATGACTTTCCAAGAAAAAATTTAATTTGGGTATTTGTATCTCTCGTCATGCTGAGTTATTTATTTATTTATTCGTTTTTTTATAACACGTTGGCTAGCCCACGCGATGCAAAAGACATTTATTTAAGCTTAGGCTCGACTTGTTCAAGAACTCTATTTAGGTATACTTAAATATTGTTGTGATAATATTTCAACATAAAATATACTTCAAAGGCTATAAAACATGCAGTAGACAAATATAGCGTAAAGTAAGTGCCTACACTTAAAACACTGAATATTCTCCAATATTAAGATTGAGAGTAAGTTGTTGTTGTTGTTGTAGGGTTTAACGCCATTTTTCAGCATACGATAGGCTATACATGGCGGCCAGTATTAACGGTGGAGGAAGAACCCTGGAAAACCGCGGAAAGAACCACCAACCCACGAGCAGCAGAGAGACTGAGCCCACCAACTATTCGTTCCAACAGAATCCTCTATCGAGAACACTCTTGATAGAGGGTCTTACTTCACAAAATAAACCCTCTATTCAGAAAACTATGATTAATAAGCCTTCTCTGCTGACTAGAAGAGTTATTTCATGAAAAATAGCTAACTATAAAAATACTTCTTGACGATAGGGGTCTACTAGACGAAACACTTGGTGGCTCACTCTCTCTGCTGCTAAAAATGTAAATATTCTAGGATTTCTGCTGTGAATTAAAAATTTAAGTTAACAATAATGGCCAACATTGGAGAAGCACATTCCGCTAGACTAGCTCGAGAGCGACTAGAAGCAATAAAAAAATTTCTTCCTGTGAGAGATTCTGTAAGACAAAAATTACAAGCACGGCAGCAAGCACAAGTTGAATTTGCAACAGGTGCAGAAGAATTATTTAAACCCGTTACAACAGCTACTGAAAAAGCTGCGGCGGTCACCAAAGAAGCTTTACTGGGGGATCCAGATGATATAACAAAACCGGGTATTCTTCCAGTGCTAAAACAAACCGCTACGCAGGCTGAAAAGATTGCAAAAAGAACCAAACAAACAAAAAAGATTTTACGAGATCTTCCAACTGATATAGCTGCAGCTCAACCTCCGCCCGTCGGCGAAGAAATACTTAAAGAAGTCAGTGAAATTCGTACTGAAGTAGCTGGAGTAAAAGAAAAACTTACACCTAAACCAATAAAAGAAAATGTTGCAATGATTAAAAAATTTAGAGAAGGGTTTGTCGAAAATATTAGAAATACTAAAAGTGAAGAACTACCTGAAAAAACATTAATTAGTATATTTAATAAATCCAGTATCTTAAAGCCTGGCTTTGAAAAAATAAACGATGATAGTCTTATCAAATGGATATATCGTATATATATAAATAAAAAGCAAGCCAGAGATGATGATTTAGAATTCAGAGGGTTTTTTGAAGAAGTAGAGAGACTTTATAATGCGAAAGTGAAACAAGCAAAACAAAAACTATCCACTCAGTCGCCTCCGCCATCAGTAGAAAGACAGCTACCGCCTTCACTTCAACGTATTCCATCCCTGCAGCCTTTATATCAGCTTGATATACCTCTACCGTCTTCATATCAACTTACTACACCTCGGCCACCATTAGAAAAACGACAGCGGGAGTTAGCTAAGGAATTTGAAGAAGAGGGACCTCCCGGTACTACTGGTAGTGGTCTTGGTGGTCACATTACTTGTCCTGATAATATCATCAATGATGTATCACGGCTAGAAATTCTCTTAGGAGGAAGACGTGCCGGAAATAACTCACCAGAAATAATTAATGAAGCAGCTGATATCTGTCAGCGACTATTTCGCGGCGGCATCATGGATACTCACATCTATCGGGAACTTATTGATGAACTCGTCGACAGCGATTAGAGAAATAACAATTAAATAAAATGATTGTACACAATTCTCATCGTAGACCAGTCATGGTCAGGGTTGTAAATTCACGAGTACCTATATACAGGATGACTTATGGAAACGGATTAGGCGATGTTGTTCAGGGTTTATTTGCGAGAATGGCACCTAAAGCAATACCGATCGCAAAACAATTATCGATGAAAGCCATTGATGTTATTAAAGATAAAGCTATTGGCGCTGTTGGTAGCGCTGCCGGTAAAGCATTCACGGCAATCAAGGACAGACTAGCACGACTGATACGCAGAAAACATCCGCCGGTAAAATTACCAGCCACCGCAGACATGCCAGCAAATGTTAGTAAAGTAATAAATGAAGCCGCAAATCAAAAACTAGCGGCGCTGATAAATCCTGAACAAATGAATACAAGTTTGATTGCGGGAAGTGGTCTTCGTTTTAGACGATAACTTTTATAATAAAATGTTTAAACGGGAATCCGATCCGGCATTCGACATAGACGAACCGGTTCTTAAAAATGAATCAGTGCGTGATTATCAGTATTATTCTTATGACGCACGAGATCCGAACAGACCAGGACGAATTGAATTACAGGTCCAGGATACAAGTAGGTATTTCCTGCCCGCTGAAGCGTTTATTGAAGTAGAAGGAGAAATTTTAAGAGCAGATAATAATAATGCGTTTCTACCTGAGGTTAGAATCGGTTTTGTCAATAACGGAATTATGGCCTTGTTTAGTAGCGCCACGTATATGATTGATGGGAAAAATATCGAATCGATTCAGAATGATGTTGATGTTGCTACGACAATAATTGGTCTAGCAAGATATTCTGATGATCATACAAGATCAGCTGGTCCATCAATGATGTTCGCTAAGGATAATTCTGATTATCCGGATAATAGACCTAGCGTTTTGAGACAACCAGTAGACCGTACTAATCCTAATCCTGTTCCTGCTAACGTAGAAGATTTACCATTTCCCAACCCTGATTACAATCTTGGTTTTGCTGCACGTAAACTAATGTTGAAAGATAATCGTAGAAAATTTTCATGTGCAATTCCGCTGTCCCATATTTTTGGATTTTGCAGAGATGTCAGAAAGGTAATTTTTGGAGCAAAACATACAGTCGTACTTGTTAGAAAAGCCAGCGACAACGATGCGCTATGGCGACCTGCAGGTGACGATGGTAAAGTAAACATAACAAAACTATCACTGTGGATGCCGGTAATGACCCCTGCAATTACCGAAGAACAGCGACTGCTTTCTTTTATGGATCAAGGTGGTAAAATCGTTGTTATCGTGGCTTACAACAACCACAGATAGTATTCAAAGTGACGTTAATGGTTTATTCACATGGCATATAGCATCACAGCAGGGGGTTTCTGCACCGAGACATATTTTCATTGCTCTTCAAAATGCTACACGATTAAACGCACAAGTACGTTCGCATATGATATTTGATCAACTTGGTATCACTGACGTTTCTCTGAGAATAAACGGACATCAAAAACCATCCGAGAACATAATGCTAAATTTTGCTAACAACCATGTTGCACGTGCATATCAACGATTCACGAAATATCTAGCGCGTGATCTAAATATCGATACTGGTTTGCAAATATCACAATTGGATTTTACATCTCATTATCCAATCTATTACTTCTCGCTGGAGCATCTTGATTTAACCAGACAGTCTGTCGTTGATATTCACTTTCGGGCTATCGTGAATAGAGACGCAGGAGTTATAGCTAATTACAGAGCCGTCGCGGTCATACTTTCCGATAAAGCAATGTTGCTTGAAGGTGCTGGCGGCCGAATGATACTCGTTGACGCCCCAGTAGAAAACCTATAGGTTTTCCGAAAATATGTAACAATTAGATCAATCTCTGATAAATAAAATGTCATATCATCACGCTAACGTCGCTCTGACTCCGGGTCAGATCAACAAACTAAAATCAAAGCAAGCATCAGCGTCAGGAACGTCAATAACACTTAAACACGGACAACTTAGTGGTGGTCAAAATAAATTATCGGTTACTCAAACACAGCTTAATCAAATCAACAAAGCCAGAACAGCAGGAAAAGGAATCAAACTTGATTTTACTGCCACAGCTGTCCGTGATATGGTTAAGTCCGGTGGAATATTTCCACTCATTCCAATATTAGCTGCTTCGATACCAGCAGCACTTGGAGCAGCAGCAAAAGCCGCAGCACTTGGAGCAGTTGGAACCGCAGCTGGAATGGCACTTAAGAAAGCAGTCGGAAAAGGGTATAACAAACGAGGAGGAATGATTCTTCCTCCGGCGTTAGCGGCAATGACCGGACAAATTCCTATATCAACGCAGCCAAGTGCAAAAATGCGAGCTATCACGGCGTTGGCGCCAGCGCTTGTAAAAACTGTTCTTAGTAGAAAAGATATTTTGGGACCACTTGTGGCTGGTGTAAATAGAGCGTTTTCTGGACGAGGATATAAGAAAACGGGCCGCGGTCTCAGACTTCCAGGAACCCCAGCCTCATGGTATCCAAAACGGTTTTAAAAACGCTTCCAGCGAGCAATTTTGATTTACTCGATGCTGTTAAAAAATTGCGTATAAAGAATTTCAGAGGTGTCTTTATGCGAGATGAATTACCGCAACAACCAAATAATCAAGAAACCGGTATTATTAATCTCGACAACAAAAACGGTCCTGGAACTCACTGGGTTGCTTACGCGATCGATCCACGTGGAATTGTCTATTTTGATTCGTACGGGCTAGCTCAGCCAGTTGAGTTTCTCAGGTACGCAAATAAAATACAAAATACTCCTGGGAGACGAAGTCTTCTGTGGCAGTCAACGTTACCAACACAAACACTAACTGATCCGCCCATTTGTAGTCAAGAGGTTTTAAACGTTCTTGATGCGATAACAAAGCACCCAAAAATTCCTCCGCACAAAGTCGTGCATGAATACACGTTGAAAAATCAATGATTTTTCCAAACACAGATGTGATTTCCAAATTTAAATAACCCCATAACTAATAATGGTTGATATTTACGGAAGATCAAGCAGAACAAAGGAAGAAAAAAAAGATATCGATTTATCAAAGTATGCGACCAAAGATGAAATTGATAATCTTTTAACGTTAACCGGGATAGACCCAGATGAGGTTGTAATTTTTCAAGATCGACATGGCAAGCTAAAAACCAGTAACATTAAGTGGAATGACATAATTCGCAGGGTTATTGGAGCTACCACGGACAACATCGTTGTATTCACTGACAGCGGCAGAATCAGAGATTCGCTGATATCAATCGCGGCGCTTCGAGATGATGCACGAAAAGCCGCAGGGGGACGTGTAGCGAAGACCGGTGATACAATGACAGGTGAACTCAACATGAACGGTAACAAAATAACCGTTTTAAGAGATCCAACATCGTCGGAAGATGCCGCAAACAAACAATATGTAGACGCAAGCACTAGCGCCATTGACAGTAAACTAACCACGTTGCGGGCTGAGTATGATGTTCACGTGAGCGCGTTTACAAGACTTCGAAGAAACTTCGCAAAAGCTGATGAGTCCATTGATAAGTTCTTTGGGGTTCCTCCAGTCATCGACATGAAACTTTCTGAAATCATACCAAATCTTACTAATAACGCCAACGATATCAACAAGATTAATACCCGGTTAGGTGTAGTCAGAACAGAAAAAAGTTTTTCAGATCAAAAAATTCAGATAATAGAAAATAACATTAACACGATCAAACAAACACAGCAGAATATCGTAGCGGAATTCCTGAGATCGTTAACAAAACCAGTCTGATTAAAGTCCCCATTGGAGTTACCCCCGGGCATATCACCAACATCGCATACACGGTATCATCGGGATTCGCAACATGGTCCCGACAAAATAATACTATCAAATATACAGCAACAGCCACTGGCGTGTATAGACTGTCTGTATTCAGTGCCGCTAAATTTGAGATCTTCACAACATATCCCTGGAGACATTCCACTGACAAATATTCCGGGGTTGTGACTATCATATTAAACAAGGAAACCGAAGAAACATTTATACTGGAAGCCGCAGACAGGAAATTAACCGCAACATTTTACTGGTGGTGTCTGGAATTCGTCGCAGAAACACCTCAATTGGTCACCGCGTAAACAAATAATGGACGCAAACGAGTACAGATACAATCAAGTACGTGAATGGCAATCCGAGTTGAAAACCGTCATCGACGAGTATACGTCGAAAGTAAAAAAATACCGTAGACGTGTTACCGTGTTAGACATCATGGTTTATTCGGTATCTGCGGTAGTTGCATCCACCGGAGTAATATTATCAGCGATAACCCCAGTGTATGCAGTAATCGCTGCAACGATATGTGTTTCCGCGGCTACAACTACCGCGGGTGTCTTTGGTATCATCGCGAAAAAGATATCATCATGCGCGAACACAAAATTACACGACTACACGGTAAAATTAAATACAGTCATGGCCGCATATCAGAAATTGTCATCGCTGATATCATCAAGTCTTGACGCACGAAGTAGCTCCGGTGGGGCAATATCGGATTCTGAATTCAAGTTGATGGCGGACACGTACAATGACTTCTCCAAAGTAAATTCGAAGAATTTCAATTCCGATTTGAAAATGCAACAAATAAATAATCATGTCAACGCCAGCCGAATTACTTCAACAAATAGTCGCGAATACAACTCCGGTGAAAACCACAATGATATCAGTCTCCTCGACGAGACCCGAATTCGGTATTAATTTTCCAATTCCGATTCCAGTTACCGAGATCGCGTTGGCACAACTGCGAGTATACCATAGCTGGCCCAATATCAGATCGGCACCGTTCGGCGGACTGCAGCCAAATAATTCGTTTGTGTTTTCGTATCAGGATCGCCCCGATGGGGTTCCAGACTGGAATGTTATTGTGTTACCCACTGGGAGTTATCAGATCGAAGAAATCAACGCTGAGATACAACGCCAGATAAAACGAGTCACCGACAAGGAATCAAAGATATCAATAACCGCACACGAGCCAACGTTGTCCACGGCCATCGAGATTGCTACACTCGGTTACGCCGTAGATATATATAACAGTTCAATCCGAACAGAGTTAGGATGGCCAGAAAAAAAACCCAGCAACGATACCACGACCACCAGAACCTAAAAAATCCGACTACGTGACAGAAGATCTTTCTGATGATTGGGGAAATAAATTCTTGCAAAAAGATCCCATTAAACCCAAATTTAAATTACCTATCAGTATAGAATTACTTGCCTCCGTTGAGGTTTTTCCATCTTTCTATATTTGGAAGGAGGAGGTTTTATGGAATTTTCGTGGACAATATACCGATGAGGATTTTACGTTAGAAGAGCTTATCAATGCATTTTATTATTATAACGAGTTTTATCGACAACAATTATCTAGTCCGCGTGGGGTTTTTCAATCACATATCGTAAAATTTGAACACCACCATGAAATCATCCAGAAAATTGAAGAACTAAATCATCTTTCGGTTACCATTGAAAACGTACACAATAAATCTGTTCAAATATTTGCTGAGTATTCACGTGGCCTAGAAAAAAATTAAAAGATTCTAGAGAGCGTTTAGATGAATACCATAGTCGTTTGGCTAATTCACCCAGACCCCCCCCCCACCCCGAAACAGACCTGATACTATTAGGATATCGAGGACAATTAAGGGACGTTGAAGCCGACTATGCAGCATTTCAAAAATTTTTAACCGATAAGAAAATCACAAAGGCTGAAATACCAGCGTGGAAAATCCCCGGATATGTGTCTGTGGCTGATCGTAAAAATCTTCGTGATGATCTCATCGATGAATCCTTCGAGAATATCCTTGCCGCGCACAAGCAAACACTACCAGAACCCGTTATCCTCAAACATAACAACAGCACAGAATCAGCTGGTAGGCATATCTCTCCGGGAATCGTAAATATCACTGATGTCGTCGCGGTCAATCTTGTGTGTGACGTAATCGATGGCAGTTACAACATAGACACAACAGTATCAAATCAAGCCCAGCAAGGGTTCATCCTGTATTCATTTACACCTAAAGACCCGCCTGGATTTCTGACTGTGCAAGAGCCGATCAATCCGGTCTATCTGCGGTGTCATAACCCGTGGCTGTCAAGAATAAATTTTAAACTCACTGACCAGTCAGGAAATTTGTTGGACATACGTGATGAGACGGTTAGTATAAACTTACTGGTGAAATCGTGAAACGATTTTCAAGTCCTAGAGGATTTTCAAATCGTAGACTTCCAATTAATAATATCATATCATAATAATGTCCAAAAAATCTTCGAATTTCCGGAAGTATGATGATGATGATGAAGATGTCTCTGACAGTGATTTTATTGTTAGAGACAGTGAAACACAAAGTGTTTCCACTGACAGTGATTTTATTGTTAGTGATGAAGATGTCTCTGACAGTGATTTTATTATTAGTGACAGCGACGACGATGATGGCACTGTTGGTAACATCACCATCAATGACAGCACTGTCACAATAAATTATATTAAATGATAAAAAAAAAAATATAGCATGTATCAACACGTGAAATGTTTCATACATGACAAACAAACACTTGAAGAATATTTCAAAAAGTTATTCAGCGGATCGTCGTCGATTTCATCAATGATGAAATCGGGTAAAGTTAAAATAGTTATTGATAAATACGGCAGTGATGATTTTTTACTGACAGAATCGCAGTTGAAACAACTGCAAGAAAATCATATCATAACGATCACATGTTTTCCAGACCAAATCATGAATTATGCTCACTCGTGCATTTCACGGGATCATCTTGATAAGATACTGCAGTGAAAATTCTTTAAAAATATTTTACTTTATATATGATTTTTTCACCACTGACCATTTTCCCGATTTTGATGGGGTATTTGCTAGTAAAAAGCAACAAAATTGTCCAAAGTGCTGATCCTGATAGGGTATTTGCTAGTAAAAATCAATGAAATTGTCCAAGTTGCTGATTCTGATAGGGTATCAGCTAGTAAAAATGATAAAAATCGTGCAGTTTGTATAAATTTCATATAATAATTATTTCACTGCGGGATTTTATTTTTTCTTATAGTATTTTTCTGCAACAGTCCAAAGTACTCAATTTTATAGGGTAATTGCTAGTAAAAATTAACAAAACAGTCCAAAGTCGCAGATTTTATAGGGTAATTGCTAGTAAAAATTAACAAAACAGTCCAAAGTCACAAATTTTATAGGGTAATTGCTAGTAAAAATTAACAAAACAGTCCAAAGTGCTCATTCTGATAGGGTAATTGCTAGTAAAAACCAACAAAACAGTCCAAAGTCGCAGATTTGATAGGGTAATTGCTAGTCAAAATCAATGAAATCGTGCAGTTTGTATAAATTTCATATAATAATTATTTCACTGCGGGATTTTATTTTTTCTTATAGTATTTTTCTGCAACAGTCCAAAGTCGCAGATTTGATAGGGTAATTGCTAGTAAAAACCAACAAAACAGTCCAAAGTCGCAGATTTGATAGGGTATTTGCTAGTAAAAACCAACAAAACAGTCCAAAGTGCTCATTTTGATAGGTATTTGCTAGTAAAAACCAACGAAATTGTCCACGTTGCTAATCCTGATAGGGCATCAGCTAGTAAAAACCAACGAAATCGGACAATTGCATAATTTACGCAGTAAAAATAAGTAATATTTTTTTTTACTTTCGATTTCACTTCCTTGATTTTATCAAGGTATTTGACGAAATCAAGGTGAAGCATTTACTTCCTCGTCAGTGACGAAGTCAGCGGACATACAATGTTTCAATTTTCTAACCCGATTATTTATTATCTTTTTAGTTTCATACTCGGCTGCCAGTGCCAGCCTGATCTTTTCGATTGCACGAGACAGTGGAACAAATTCATTTATTTGTGCCTCCGCTACGCTGGCCAGCGATTTATACAAATTATTTTGAATCATCTTTATGAATCGATATTGAGCAGGAAGAATATAACGCCCTGCACATTTAGCTTCATATAATGACTCAAAATCTGACAGAATTGTTTCAGGATTTAGTAATATATTAAATCCTTGTTTTTCTAATTTTTTAATAGCATCAATCACATTATTGATATTTTCTCGATTCATATTTATATATATTTTTATATATTTAAAATAAAAATACATCACATCTCCTGTGAGCTTCTAGCTTATCATATGATAGGCTACCAAACTCAGGAGCGGAAACACTACCCCCAATGAGCTCCTAAACTGCCCAATAGCAGTCTAGAAAGCCCAGAGGGTGTGTTTGCGAACGACGAGACATTCCCCATTTGTGAACCCCCTAGCTTACCATTTGATATCCTAGCAAGGTTCATATGGGGACAACACATAACATTAACTTATCCTAGTACTTAATTCTAACTTATCCTAGGGACGGTACAAACATATAACTTAATTCTAACTTATCTTAAGACGGCACAAACACATAGTATTTACAGTATTTACAGTAGAAGCATATTTACAGCAGTAGAAGCATATTTACAGCAGTAGAAGCATATTTACAGCAGTAGAAGCTATTTACAGCAGTTGTATTTACAATTATATAACTTATCCTAGGACGGTACAAACATATAACTTAATTCTAACTTATCCTAGGACGGTACAAACATATAGATGCGGGGTTATATTCTACGTCCAACGAAGTTGCACCCCCACCCCGAAATCAATCCCGTTTGGGGTAAAAGACAACCCCTGAACGGGGCGATAACGGGGAAAGTTGTGCAACTTCGGTGGGTTTCGAAACCCCGTATATTATTCGGACGATATTGTATATAAACCGACTGATACCTGGAAGTTCAGAAATAGCTCAACGTGATTTGTTTAAAATATCTTTTCTTAATTATGATCGTGTGAAAAATACAGATGAACCATAAACCCGAACAAGTGTAATAAAATAGTGATATTGTCTGCAAAAAAAAGATAAATACGCGTTTATTCCTGACAGCGTCAAGGACAAAATCATTCTTGACGCTGTCACCTTGATAAAATCAAGGGGAAATAAAGGGAAGTTATTTTCTTCCTTGTGCAGAAAACCGTCTGCTGTTACCTGTAAAGTGTTATAGCGCGCTGTCATCCTTGACGCTGTCAAGGTGACAACGGGGAAATAATTGTATCATTGACTTTCACGCAGTCACTGCAGAGTTATCTACATAAGAAAATATAATCCAGCTATCAAACTTACGTGAAAAAGTTGATTTGATAATATTTTCTGCAACAATTTGAACCGAATGGGAGTTAATACCGAAATACTTCGCAGCTGAGCTCATTGAGCGAAATATATTTTCTTTATTAGTATTTTTGTTGAGAGATCTTACAGCTCTGGGAATTTTTGCAAATTTACCAGTGCCACCTCGTGCAGAATTCTCGCTCGGAGTAATGGCTTGTAAATTTTGAAAAGAGTTATTAAGTTTATTATTATCTTTGTGATCAATTACAAGACTATCTTTGATCTCTCCAAAGAAACACTCGAACACGAACTTGTGATTAAGATAGCTTTTACCTCCAGCATTAAATCGAAGATAACCAGCATTATTAACAACACCAACTGGTTTTTTCAATCTGCTATTTCTGACTATTCCCTCACCTGATGCTTCGTAATTCTTAATGGTTGGATGTCGAACAAATTCTTGGCTCATTTATATAATAATGTATTTGTCTAATTTATAATTTGTCTGAAAACTTAGTTATATAATCACTCTCGGATTTTAGCGCGTCTCCGTTATTTTTTTTATTGTAATATCGCTTGAGTTCCCGGTATCGTTTCCCCCCGCATCCCGCACATAATTGTGTTTTCCCCCTGACACCAATGCCACATCACAGGCATGGTATGGGTCCTGTGCTTCCTCGTGTGATGCTTTGTATATGTTCACCTCAGAATTCCTTCCTGCAGGGCTTACCACAGACTGTTACAGATCCAACTTTTAACCACTTGCAGTTATTCATTGTATATATAATATTTCTTATTTAAATATTTGTCTTAAATATAATATGAAGGGTTTATTTGGCACTGGGAGATTCGATCTTGACAGGCTAAACAGAGACTCACG
Source organism: Sinohyriopsis cumingii (assembly GCA_028554795.2). Taxonomy (NCBI): domain Eukaryota; kingdom Metazoa; phylum Mollusca; class Bivalvia; order Unionida; family Unionidae; genus Sinohyriopsis; species Sinohyriopsis cumingii. The sequence continues at coordinate 97,048,337 of CM068832.1, forward strand.
ACGGCGGAATCTAACTGATCTGTTTAATATTATCAACGAGGGCAAAAAAGAATTCCGCGACGACGGCGCTTCTCATGTATGGTCGTCATTTAAAATTATCCGCGACACTGACGAAGTCATCGATGCTACAATGACTGATGCCCGAGCAAAAACAATTATTGATTATCTATTTGATATTCATCAAAGTGATGAACACAGTAAGAAATATTTTTTCAGAATAAACTTTATTGTGCAAACAGATTCCGATGAATGGATTATCCGTGACAAACTCGACCCTGTTCTTGCTAACGGAAAGACCATTCTGCTAAGTAAAGATTCCAAACCAGGAATGCTGACCGGGATTGATAAACCATATTACGCTCGAGCGTATCCTGTAACCGCAGTCATTTATGGAATATATCCGGTAAAAAAACCAAAAATTGATAAACTCACCCCGATGAGAACGTCATCAATGACTACGTTAAATTGTGTAGCCGAGCGAGTAATGGAACACTTTAAAAACGCAAAACGAGGAAACGGTTTAACCGATCTGCGGCGTGAAAAAATAACAGCATGGGCTGAGCAAGTCAAAGATACTGGGGCAACAATAAATGATGTTGCTGTGCTATCAAGTAAATTAAAATGTTCAATAACAGTAAAAACACTAACCGGGGAAATATTATATAATTCCAAACATTATAAAAAGTCAGGATCACCGATTGAAATTATTGATCATAACTCTCATGCCTGGACTGATGCGGTTACAATATTTCCACGAGATCGTGTTGTCAAACTTTATTCCGGAAATATATTTGATGCTATTTACACGTTGAGTAAAACCGACCCTGTGTCGGTGTGGTTATTTAAGAGTTCCGAAGATTCCGAGTATGATCAATTTGTAAAACCCAACGGGGAATTATACCGGACGGAGTCGTTGCAACAACAAATGAAAAAACTCGCAGAGAAATATGCGAAAGAAATCATTGAGCAGTTATTGGTTAATTGTTTTACAGTTCCAAGTGTTGCCGCTCACGCCGCCAGAGAAAGAAATTCGTGGAGACCAACCCGAAGTCAGTTTCTTTCGGATATACAATTAAGCTGTGTCGAGTACGGGCATGGCGGGCTGTGGAATACCCGGTATGACTTGCGGGATATGATTTCCGTGGATATGATTGCTTGCTACCCAGGAAGCTTTCTCGGGAACGGCGAGTGCAGCGAATACTTTAAGCGATTTGGACATCCCACGAACTCGATGACACGAGTCACCGTAAACGGCGTTTTACCCGACGCTGACCTGACGAGATTTGCTCGTGTGACTTCGTTTGAATTCGCCGCGGGGCTTCATCCGTGCTGTTATGTTTGGTTTGGCAGACATTTCAGTGAAAAGCGCTGGGTACCAATAGTGTTGTTACGATATATGCTTGACAGCCGAATACTGGTATCGTTGACTGTCAGTGAAGCAATCATATCATATCAACCGCAGACCTCAGTTTGGTTGCCAACACCCGAGCGTGTCAGTGTAGATGAAGTTATCGGCGAGTATGCACGAGAGAGTCCAAATACCCCGATGGATGTCATTGTCAGTGAGGCTCCTAAAGTTCTCAAGATCAAAGTCGGTAATAGTGAAAAAGCAGCAAAAGATCTTGGACGAAGAATAATCGGTAAATTTACTCAGGGTGCAGCATTTGATCATAAAATGCATCACTCGCGGTTGATTATCGATGATGCTGAATTGGATTTTATAATTGCTGACGCTGTTGCGAGAAATATATTTTGTAATCGGGAGGATGTGTTCTTGTCCGACGGGAAAAAGTTGGGAACAATTGTAAGTTATATCGACGGAGAATCGCCTCAATACACACATCTAAGATCTTCAATGCTGGCTTATGTTTCTATAAATTTACTATCAATGATAAATCGATTTACTGACACCGCAGTTAGAGTTGCAACGGATTCATTTTATCTAAGTAAAAAATATTCAGAATCACTGGCTGCTATAATGAAATCCGTAGGATTTTCGAATGAATGGAGTTCGTGGAGAATAAAAGCGGAGATGTTACACGAATATTGTAAATCCGCCGATGTTGCAATTAAGGATGATTATTGTAAATCAGAAATGTCAGAAATATCTTCCGCACCATCTGTGTATGATCCAATCACTAGACACAAAACCGTTTATTTAAACGGGCCGGGTGGGTCTGGTAAGACAACTCGAGCGATTGAATTATTTGGAAAATCGGATATGATTGTGCTAACACCTACACACAGGCTTGCCAGGGAGATGAAACAGCGAGGAGTCAATTCTTGTACTTATCACAGCTTTTTCAAATACAGCGGCGGTGTGTGGACGTCAGATCGAATGGGAACAAAATATATTCCCGAGAAAATAATTTGGGATGAGATATGTACGGTACCGCTGGAAACGTTAAAAACATTTCTTGATTGGCTGCTAACGAAAAATACCGCAGTGATAATGTGCGGCGATCACGGTCAACCACCTCCGTTTGTCGGAGCATCTCCGCATGATTGGCTGAGGAATTTTGTTGATTATTACGAAGAAGTGTCTGATGATCATAGAGCACTTGATGCAACGTTGAAAGAATTTAAAACATTAATCAGATTACAACCGAATAAAATTCAATGTGAAATTATGCGCGAGATGATTCCTGAAACTTCGATGAGCGACTTTTTACGCGTGTGGAAACCAGACGATTTGATAGTGGCCAGTAGAAAGATAGTCAGAGACACACTTCAACAACAACTATTTCAATTACAACAAGAAAAGTTTCAAATGCTGCCAACGCCGTTATGTTATAGACCAGCTGATACGCGGTTACAAAATATAGATGTTGATATCCCTGGAAAAACAGAGAAACAGAATTTAGTATTGAATGATATTGTGCTAGTTGATATTAATGCTGTCAAAGATGCACTAAAAATGAATAAATCCCCGTGGACGCTAGGATACGCAATGACAATTCATTCGTTTCAAGGACTGACTATCGGTGATACAACTGTCTGGATTGTTGATGATCGAATCGAATGGTCGAACTTAGTCTACCTAGCGGTGTCCAGAGTCAGAAGAATATCTCAACTGCGAAGGATTGTCTTGGAAGATTCAAACGCTGATAAAATTAATAATGAAAACAACAGCATCACCGATGGTGATGTAATAAGAAAAAAACTCTCTGGTTACAAACAGAGTGACAAAAAAAAATAATCGCGATTTTGATCTTGATGTTGAATTTATCAGAGCGCTGAAACAGCAGCAGAATAATCATTGTGCGAGCTGTAATTGTATAATGCTATGGCAGTATTCGAATAAAAATTCAAGACAATTTACCGTAGACAGAAAATATAACAATCGCGGTCATACACGTGATAATATCATGTTGACCTGTCTTGAGTGTAATCGACGTAGAGGCGCCAGCGCTAGTTAAGTGATCGAAATTACTGAAGTGATTTTGGCGGTAATTGTGTGTCCTCGGGAATTACCTGCAGTTGCTCACGTGTAAATCCACGTTGAGGAGCAGTTGAATCCAACCTGTAGATTGCTGGTCTGCCAGTGGATCTTGTCACGGTGGTTATCTTGTGTGTGGTAACACTCCAGATAGGATCAGTCGCTCTTCGTTTACCACCTTCAAGTTCACCCGGTTCATATAAATATCTAACTGTAACATTACCCAGTATTGGCTGCGCTGAAGAATCACGTCGTACGGGTATATGTTTTTTTTGTGATTGAGATGGCAGGTTTCATGTTGGTTGTTCGTGTGATCTCGTTATTTAGCGCAGCTATCACACTTGGTAATCTTGCAAAATTCGCGCGATCTCGTATCCTGAATAAATTCCTTCGCGTATTGATATCCAAATAGCTGCTCAGCAAGAGTTCGATTGAATCGCTCAACAATTGCCTGATCGCGATGAATTTCAGTATGTCCTCGTCTGATGGTAACGTTATGTTGCTTCATCAACGATGATACTGCACCCTGAAATTCTTTGCCAGGATCAACTTGTAATAGATTTGGCCAACGTAGACCACGTTGATAAATTCTTTCAAACGCAGAAGCAACCTCAGATGCTGTTTTAGTCGTTAACGGTTCAGCATCTTTGTATCTACTTGCAACATGAACTACAGTTAACGCGTGCTTGTATGTACGTCTTCGGATAGTATCATGTGGCAGAAATAATATATCAGCCTGACGAACCTCATTTGGCACACTAACATCAAAATGTGCAAAGTGAATTTGTTTAGGACGCGGTAGATAAATTTGCCATATTGCCTGTCGGGATAACCAATTTTTAGCAGCAACTTTTGTAACTTTTGCTGCACTGGCAAGTTTACTAATTGCTGCGTTACCTCTCCAGTATCCGCTTGGGGAATAATAAATCGACTCCATTATAATTAACTACCAGCGCCTAATACAAGCTTAGATTTCATCGCAGATTTTATTAACCAGGATGCTAACCTCTCCTTGAAAGATTTATCAGGGATGGCATTTAACGCGTGAATTAATTTCACGTCCGCGAGATGGCGCTGTTGCAAATCCTTGCTTCGGTAAGCTACATCATGAGCATGACACGCCTTATCAATAGCATTTATCGGATAATCACCTGGATTGGGCTGATCCTGAGCATCAAGTCTGATATCAAGTCGGGTTCCTGGACCACAGTAATTATATCCTGGAAGATGTTTTTCTCCTGGGTATTTAGCCCACGGTGTTCCTGGTAACTTGGCTAACTTGGCTGCGATATCACCTCCTCGCTTTTTTTTTTAATAAATCTAAACTTCGCTATACCGCATCTTTCACACTTGCCTGTAAGCGCTTGTCGATTATTTTTTGTTGTAATTGTTGTCATATCCGTAGTTGGGGTATGTGCTCGGCATTTCACACAATATAAATTCATATTTATTTTATGATATATCTAATGGAGATCACTGACTTTTCTGCGTCAAAGCGACGAGAGCCAATTAAACATAACTCAGTGCTACCAAACTCAATTCGAATGATTATTATAGGCCCATCTGGGTCGGGTAAGACGCAATTGTTACTTAATTTAATAATGAAGTGGATGAAGTGGGATAAATTATATTTGATAGCCCCGTCTGTGGACGATCAGCGATGTTATCAGGTATTAAAAGATTTTAACGAAAGTGCAAAATCGATAAGTGAAGAAGATGTTATTGATTTTATAACTGATATCAATGAAGCACCGAGTATCGATGATATTGATGGGAGTATTAATAATTTAGTCGTGTACGATGATATCATGCTGGACAAACAATCAAACCCTGCCAGGATATTCTCACGCGGCAGGCATAAAAACACCGATGTGATTTATGTAACTCAACGTTATACACAAATTCCGAAAGTGATCAGAGATAACTGTAACGTTCTTGCGGTATTTAACGGTGTTGACGCACACACGTTACAAAATATTCATCGAACTTGGTGCAGCGGTGACATGGACATAAATAGATTCAGAAATTTCTTTAGTCGTGCTCAGGCAAAACCACACGGATTTGTAACAATAAATTTACATGATCCTCGGACACGGTATCGAGTTGGGTTGGATACAATTTTTAGTTAGAAATCCTTTAGGATTAAAAATATTTACATTTTTAGCAGCAGAGAGACTGAGCCACCAAGTGTTTCGTCTAGTAGACCCCTATCGTCAAGAAGTATTTTTATAGTTAGTTATTTTTCATGAAATAACTCTTCTAGTCAGCAGAGAAGGCTTATTTATCATAGTTTTCTGAATAGAGGGTTTATTTTGTGAAATAAGACCCTCTATCAAGAGTGTTCTCGATAGAGGATTCTGTTGGAACGAATAGTTGGTGGGCTCAGTCTCTCTGCTGCTCCACGATAAGCTACTGGCAAGCTTTCTCACATACCCATATTGGCTGAATCCTAGACTCGAACCCACGAAGACAGAGGTGAGATGGCAGTGATCCGTAACGGAGAGCGCTTTAGACCACTCGGCCACTCGGGGCCCCTTTGAGGGTAAGAAAACAAAGTATTTACATTTAGCTGTTGCTCTTCGTTCTTATAGTTGAAAAGTTGGTCAATAGGAAACTCTATACCAAAATGAAATTAGTTTAAAATGGTTGTGAACACAGATGTGAGAGAAATAAAAATGTTGGAAGTGACTCTCAATGAAAACCATGTATACACAATACAGGAGGAGCAAGCCGTCGCTTAAATATGACAGTTATTCGTACATCAGGGAAAGGTGATATCAAGTTATTCCATATATCAGTCGCACATCAGGCAAACATGCTGTCAAATTATTACATATGTCAGTCGCACATCAGGCAAACCTACTATCACTCTATTCCATATGTCAGTCGCACATCAGGCAAAACCTACTATCACTCTATTCCATATTTCAGTCGCACATCAGGCAAAACCTACTATCACTCTATTCCATATTTCAGTCGCACATTAGGCAAACCTAATATCAAGTTATTCAATATGACAGCTATTCACATATATGGAAACGTACTATTAAGTGATTCAAGTTATTTGCATTGCAGGGAAACTTGATATCAAGTTATTCATTTTCTTCCTTTCAATAGGTTTAAAGTCTTTATGGAGAGAGAAAAAAACACTATGTATGCGTCTGAATCATCTTTTATATTACATCCAGACTGCCCTACATGAGTTAGGATTGATACCAAATAGTTTCCAAAACATTCTGAAAACAGAAATGCGGCACTTTAAGAGATACACAGGTTTACGAAATATCCAGTAACACCATGAAAGGACAAATATTTACGTCTCAATTTTCTTGGTAAATAATTTCTTTGATTTTCAATGCCAGCCAACCAACTCTTGTTTGACATTTAAAAAGAATGGTATCTCTAAGTCTATGAATTTGCTGAGCTATTCAAAAACAAAAATTCCATAGTTTTACTTTTCCATATCTAAATATGTAAATTTATATTTATGATTATATCAGATTGCTTAGTGAAGTTAAGATCTCAATATGAGAATTATTTGACATGTTCAACATATATAGCAGCAGACCATTGCAGGTATTCTGTTCATCCGTTTCAGGACTTTAATATAAACTGGCACAAATGAGGCAGGAAGCTAACATCTAATCTACATGTGCCATGTTAGGCCAGTCTACACATTCCATGTTAGACCAGTCTATACATTCCGTGTTAGGCCAGTCTACACATTCTGTGTTAGACCAGTTTACACATTCTGTGTTAGACCAGTCTACACATTCTGTGTTAGGCCAGTTTACACATTCTGTGTTAGGCCAGTCTAAACATTCCGTGTAGTTAGGTCGGTATATACATTCTGCGAGAGGCCAGTTTGCTCATTCCGTGCTAGGCTAGTCTACTGTTATGTATATTTAATTTAATCGTTTGTCGGTAAGTTTTAATTTTTTCATTCCATTACATGCTATTGTAATGTAACATTGTTTGCTGGATTTAACTTTGTTTAGAGTTGTTTTTGTTTATATAAAAAATTATTTTCGATGTAAATAACTAATAATAGAAACATTGTATCTAATTACTGACCTTGTTCAGAGTCAGAATCATTAGGTTGAGTCAGAGTCATACCTGGACATCAAGCATGTATCAATTGGTAAACAAACTTCTATTTGTTTTTCCAGAAGTATGAATTTTTGCCCTTCATCCGGGAATCTGTTTTGCGTCTTAGTTAGTTCTATAACAGATGTATTGATAAAGGCTTGTCAGTCGGGCTTAAAACATTTGACCCGTTAAGTTGTATTATGTTGTGACCAGTTTGGGTTGAATTGTTTTTTCTTCAAAGTATTTAATTCAAATGGTGCTCTGATATAATTTTTGGACAAAGACATTCACTACTGGAATTTATACTGAATTCAAAACTGGAATAATGTTTTCTGTGATTCAGCAAAGAACTGTTGACACATCAGTACAACGCTGACTATTACAGACGTCATCGCCTTCCATCTTGAATTTTAATTTAGATTCTCGTAGAATTTGTCATAGATAGACTTGTGTTTTTTAATTCTTTGATTACAATTTGGATTTAATTCGTAAAACCGTAAGGTTTTTCTTATTGTTTCACTTTTTATTCTAGGTAAATAAATTATTTGTTAAATTTTACAAAGCTTGTTGTCTTCGCTCTTTTTGTTACTTATTTTAAGAGCATAGGCTCATAACGCTACACATTCCGTGTTACGGGGGCACTCACCAGTTAATATGTACTTTTGAGAGAGTGACGTATGTAAGGTGAAGTAGTTCGCATTTAAAACATGCACAATAGAGAGAATGTTGGCATACCTCTATGCTACATTAATGTAATGTGGATGATATTTCTTTGGATATTGTACTTTTGAAAATTTTACATGATTTAAGCACACTGCTAACTAAAATAACTGCTCCCTTGAGTTAAAAAATCAGCCTGAATTAGTCTAAAGTACACTACACATAGCAGCTATTAAAATAGGGAAAATGAATTTTGCCAGACTAGTCAATACCAGCTTCTGAAAGTGCAATGAATGAATTACCAAATACATAAAATGTAAAAAAAGTTATCGGCTCTTTTTATACAATTTACCTCTGAAGTTCAGGAAGTGAAAATGACCAAGTAGAACTAGCACTTTTTTAAAAGGTGCACATCTGAAGTAAGGCAAAGCTGTATACTCTATAACCCATAGTACACCTATCAATCATACACCAAACTAAAGGGAATTAAAGGTTCTTTGAATTATACCTAAGATACACAAGGTCTTTTTTAAATAGCCAGTATAACCAGTGAGGAAAGCCGGGGAAATTCTTTTTCTTTATAATCCTAACCATGCAAAATACGAAACTGTAGAGCGCCCTCAAATCAGTCGACACATTCGTGTTAGGTCAGTCTACACATTCCGCGAGGAGAAGATAGAGGTGTCATTTTGCAATAGGTCAGAGTTCATCAGAGAAAAAGAAGTTACCTTCGTTCAAAAGTGGTATAGTTTTTGTAAACGTGCGTTCTTGATAAAGTATGGCCATATATTTGTATATGGTATGTATGTGTAATTTCTGTGGCATTTGACCAAACATGTAATGTGGCTAATACAGTAAACTTGTCAGAAAAGATGTGAATTATTAAATCATACCTCCTAAAAGTCGTAAATGATGTCCTTCAGTTTTATACTCCGAAATCAACATCATTTTAATCTTATATTGAGCACGGGAGATTAACAGATCGTGTCAAAATAAAAGAATGGCATGTACAATCTACAAAAGATTATGTTTCATGGATGAGACAACAACAGACGAGTTAGTATTGGACCATGCAATATCCAGATAGTAGTTCCAATTACATTTTGAATATATATTGCATATTTTAGATTTGCTTTTTTGTTAAAATAAAAACATTACTGACACTGGTGGGGGAACTTAAGTGAAGGTCCAGTCATGTTCGGCGTGTCAAAAGCCTTAGACATTCGCACAATCTCATCTATACAAAGATGAAAGTTTACACAATTGATCAGATCTTGGTTACTCTAAACGAAAAACAGCTTGTCAAACCAAAAACAATGTGCCCAACTGTTGTCTTCACACGGTAGCTGGTTTTGAATCTCTAACGGAATATTGACAAACTCAATGACATTTTTCTCTGAACATACAAAACTATTTGCTGTAGTTGATGACTGTTCCAAATCTTACACCCATAAATCCAAATAATCTTAAATCTGTGCTTTTCTTCTTCAGAATGAGAGCCAGTTAATACTTACTGATTTGCAATCAACGGTACACAATCTAATCCTCATTATTTGCAAGCCATTGTTCTTGGTACAATTGCTGAAAATTTGTCTAAGTTCACCATTGACACGCCATGAAATATTCAGCGCATGAAGCTCTTTGAACGAGATATTGATCTCAAATAAGTTATAACAGCCACGTATCTTACATCTGTCAGAAAGAAGCAAGACCCTTAACGTCTATTTATGTCTTACATCTGTCAGAAAGAAGCAAGACCATTAACGTCTAAATATGTCTTACATCTGTCAGAAAGAAGCAAGACCATTAACGTCTAGATATGTCTCAACATTTATTTGTTCACGAATATGACGTTAATGATCCACAGATTTTAATTATTGATTGATGTTTTGGTATTTCTAAAGCAAACAACATTATGCCAGAATGGAATCTATTCAGCACAAGACATTAATGTAAACTATGGCGCATAGTGCATTGATGAAAAATATGCAGTGTAAGACATTAATGGAAACCATTTAACGTACGGCATTAATGGAAACTATTTGGCATAAGGCATTAATGGAAACTATTCAGCATAAGTCATTCATGGAAAATGTACAGCAAAGGGTATTTAAATTGACATATCTAAGCAGCTATGATATTTTAATTTATTTAGTCTATATTCCTTAATTGTAAACACACTCCAGTATCTTTATATATACGGTTAGTGTTTTACATATATTGCAATTTATATATTTATGGGCTGAATAAAGAAGCAGCCAAAGCATATGTCTGGGAGTTACAAAAGGTTAAACACCATTGAATAAATCACAGTAAAAGTATTATATCCACCAAGTTCCAAAAGAGGTCAATATCATATGCACCAGCAAGGTCAACGATACCCGGACTGGACATGTATTCATGCGCCAGGAAACTGTTCTCAGTTATATCACATTATTTCTCGCAATAGTATTTACACATTTATTACGAGATACCAACAGATGCATGTGGAGTTTACAAATGAGTTAGGGATCTAATTCAAGCATTCAGTCGTAGGTAAAAGAAAGATTAAGGGAACTAAATCCAACAGCATAAAAACAATTCATATCATTGACTATGATTTTACAGTTTATAGTCATATGGTATAAAAGCCACATAAATATCAGATCCTATCGGAGATCGAGGCAGACAGATGCAAACAAATACATAAGAGACGGCATGGGAAAAACGGCTTTTATGCACCGAGAATAATGCAAACTTAATAACCCAGCCTGCATCTATCGCCTTTTCCAATCTTAAATTTAACTTTCGCTATCGGTACAAAACGATTCACTTCAAACTAAAATTTCGTCAGAGATAGCTTCGTACCAGTTTACTACATATGAGATACACAAATAGGAACACGAGCAGGAGCAATAATTTTTGTAGAATAAAAGTTCTGAATATGTTCTTACCACTTCTTTTGCTTCATAAAACTTGTTAATAACTTTAATGCTGATCGATAGACAAAATGACGTCTTATAAAATGTATCTGCAGCTTCACGTGCAGCACACCGGATACGTGCAAATATATGCGCTCGACGCAGCATAGGCAAATGTGATAGTGACCGAAAAATGTCTTAGAAGGAGAACAATGATTCTTCTGAGCGAACAACATACTGTAAAATGCAGACAATCTTAGAGTACTCTATGACAGATTTCCAGGCCGATTTTGAAAAGGTTTACTAATGTAATTCTCTGTCATCTCCTACATTGTAAAGATGGTCTCAAATCTATACAAGATCACCGATTTGCTGGAAAAACGTTGTCTGCGATTTGTACTAAAGAGGTGGATATTGTGAAGGTGACACTTCAAAATACTAGATACACAGTTAAATGTATTTCTTTGATCACGGAAATCATTTCTGTTTCTTCTATACTGATGGTTGATTTGAAGGTAAGACATGTTTATGCAAGATGGTCCGTGTATTTGCTGACGGCTGCACAAAACCACTCGTAATGAAATGGCCCAAATGTTAATCGCCAAATATGAAAGGGTGACCAGATGTGTTTGAATGAGATAGTCACAGGTGATGAAATAATGCTTTATTTGTATGCACTCCACTTGAGACAAATCAACAGAGCATGAATCGGAGAAAACGAGCAGAGACCAAAAATCGCTTCACGTAGTCAGTGAATGAAGTGGATTTTTTATTTATTGGCTTTCGATGCAAAATGCAGAGCCTGTCAGGCAGCTGTGCCTGACTCTACCAGTCGGCCAGGTAGCTAGTTGTACGAGGTAGCTCTGCTAGTGTCAATGGATATTCTCATTTCTCCAAAATGTTGCCAATTGTGTTCGAACACAACTGAGCACTACGCGTTCTGTTACCCGAGATGTCCATTTACTCTATGACAACGTACCGAATTATAAATCCACCTTTGTAATAGACTTCCTGAAGGAACACATAATCCATATTTTGTCACATCCTCCATGTAATTTTGATTTAGCATTAATTGATTTTTCTCTTAATCCTGTTATAAAATATTCGCTGATTGGAAGACGACTTGAAAGCCGTCATGGTAGGAAGGGTACATTTTGCAGTGTATAAACAACATATAAAAAGTGAAAACAAACAATGACATTTAATAATTGGATAATCAGACAGAGAAAGGTGTGTACAGTGCATGGAGAGTACCTTGAGCCGATTGCATGCCACAGAACCCCACCCCCACCCACCCCCACACACCCTCTGATACTTTCTAACAAGGATAATAAAGGTCTCACAGATAAGAATTAGATATGTGTGACGAGTGATTTGAATATTGGCTGGCTGCCATTCCTGTACAAAAGAACTATATTGAGGCTACAATTTTATTATTAGCTCCCAGTTCGAAAATTCACTGCAAATCCGTTACCAGAAAAAGAAGCAAACTTTTGCTGAACTGAAACATCTTTAGCCAACGTATCCCGTATAATCCAAAAATAATGTGTTAGACCTGTCAATGAATACTTAAGTAATTGCAGTGAATGATTTAAAGAATTCCGCTCGACTTATTTCTGAACACCACTGCAAACTCTGACCAGAGATTCCCAAGTCAGATATGAAACAGGAATGAATAAAAAGTTTATAAATCCCCTCTCTCTCTCTCTCTCTCTCCTAGAAACAACATTTGGCACATTTATGCTAGCAGTATTTTAATCTGTCTTTACTACAACATTATGAATATTTCATGCTCCTGGTTACTCAAAACTTGTAATCAATCAGACCAATGCCTCCAACCTTCGTACCTTGATGTGTTTTCAATAAGAAAAAACATAGTTGGTTACTAACTAGTTTCTATGTCAAATAGTGAGACAAAACTTTTAACTAAAGACTTCTTGTATATGTGTGTGCCAGCTTTGGAAAATCTGGTTGACGAAATAGGCAAAAACAGACTCATGCTCATTCCTGTGTAAAACGATCCATAATTTTTAGTGTTAATTAAGATGACTCGTGACAATCTTGAATTATGAAATCAATTAAATTTGCTCTTTATCTCTTGAGATTCCTTAAAGAAAACAACGGAGAAACGAGGCCAGTGACAACCAAAACTTTGACACCTCCCCTCCCCCGTAAAAAAGGTAGCGGAACAGTAATATGACATTTTGCCGACGGACGGTCTTTGAAGACCGAGTTGTTCTATTCCTCGAGAAATTTCAATAGAGTTTTGATTTTGAATTTAACAATGCGCTGACACAACCTAAATATGACTAGTTGCGGGACAAACACCTTTTTTTGAACAAATAAATTAACTTTACACGCAAGAAGAAAGGCAGGAAAAAAGTGAAAGTCTACGATATCATGACTGTACACTGATAAAACCTACTGCAAATTAGCTATACTGTCAAAAGAATAGACCAGTTTTCTCAAACGTTTTTCGCGAACCACTTAAAATTGCAGAGGGTTTCCGTGGACCAATTAATGATCGCAAAGGTCTCGGCTGACCACTTAATGATCTTTCCTACAATGGTGAACAGTGTTTATCATTGATCGTATTACAGAGAAGACAGACAAATACAGTAAGGATGAATACCAAATATTTAATATCAGCAAACTGAAATCAAGACAGTCTCTTTGACAACCAACATAAATGGCAGAGTAAGAACCATGGAAAACCCAGGTAAGCGCTACCTACCCACGGGAATCCGCTGAAAAACTTTCCTCACATACCGACATTGGCAGCCCAAGACTCGCGGGCACATGTGAGATGGCAGAGACCGGCAAACGCATGTACCTTAGACCACTCGGTCAACTGTGGTCCCTTATTGCATGACAGAATTATTATGCTCACTCCAATGTTTGCTACATATGTACAAATTATTTATTCAAACGAAAGTATTGAATAGTACTAATTACAATACCTAGTCAACTAATATGATGCCAAGATTTATCTTTCATACATGCATCTTGCCCAAGATATTCATTATTTCGGGACAAAATTTGTCTCTGTAAATAGTATCACAAATATTCACCAATCTAGACTTGAAAGTGGGATGATGATGATGAACTGGAACGATGGTATATTTGAAAGTAGAACGCTGATGACATGGTGCCATGATAAACTTGAAAGCGGGATGCTAATGATTTGGCCCATTTGTAGACATGAAATTGGGATGCTGATTACCAGGCACCACGGCAGACTCGAAAGAGGGATGATGATGACTTGGCACCATGGTAGACTTGAAATGTGGTATGATAATGACCTGGCACAATGGTAAACTTGATAGATGGATGCAGATGACCTAGTTTCATGGTTAACTTGAATAAATGGTACTGATGACCTGGTAAAATAGTAGACTAGTAAGTAGGGTGCGATCACCTGGCAACAAGGTCGCACGGATGCGGGATGATGATGAATTGGAAGCATGATACACCTGGAAAATTAATGCTGATGACCTGACACTATGGTAAACTTGAAGGTGGGATGTTGACGACATGGTACCATGACAGATTTGAAAGCGGGATGCTGAATACTTGGCACCATGGTAGACTTGAAAGAGGGACGCTGATGAAATGGCACCATAGTGGACTATAAAGAGGGAAGATGATTAAATGACACCATCATAGGCTTGAAAGAGAGATACTAAATGTTGATGACATGACATCACACTAGACGTGAAAGATGAATGTTGATGAAATGGCACCATAGTAGACTTGAAAGATGGATGCTGATGACCTGGCTTCATGGTAGATTTGACTCAGGTATAATGATGGCCTGGCATCATAGTAGATTAGTAAACAGGGTGCTGATGATCTGTCACTATGATCGCCTTGGATGCGGGATACTAATGAACTGGAACCAATACAGACTTGGAAGCGGGATGCTGTTGAACTGGAACCATGATTTACTTGGTAGCGAGTTGTTGATAAACTTGAGCTGTGGAAAGCTTGAAAAAATGGCATGCTGATGACCTGGCATCATGGTTAACTTAAAAGCTGGATTCTGATGACCTGGAACCATGACTGATTTGAAAGCCGGATGCTGATGACTGGTACCATGGTAGATTTGCAAGAGGGACGTTGATGATCTGGAACAATGTTAGACTTGAAACAGGGATGTTGATAACCTGATATCATGATAGATTTGAAAGAATGATGGTGATGACTTTGCATCATGGTAGGTTTGAAGGTGGGATGCTAAATGCAGATGACCTGATATCATAGTGGACTTGAAAGAGGGATGTTGATGGCAAGGCACCATGGTAGACTTGAAAACGGAATGTATGTGACCTAGCGCCATAGTTCACTTAAATTTGGGATGTTGATGAACTAGAAAAATGGTAGATTTGGAAGTAGACTACTGATGCTCTGACATGGCTTTCAATTAGTTATCAGAAATGAAAGAAAATCAATTCGACAACTGTCAACAGGAAGAGACGAATACAACTCTTCCACGTTATCTCCATTAAAATGTATGCCCGCACCTTTCGTGAGAGTCTGTCATTAAGTGTCATAAACGTTTTGCAGTTTGCTTTTTTCATTCCAGAAAATAATTTCGTAATCATAAAAGTAAAGAAATGCAATGTGCCGTTGGCAGTTGAAATTGTTTTTATATTTTTTAAAGTATTATTTTCTTGCATGAAGAAAGTATTGTACGCATGTGATACAAGTAAATACACGGCAAGGTGACAATAAAGGAAAGGCAAACCAACACCAGGTTAATGCTTCCATGATCTAGTATTGCATTATTAATTTTGCAATTGATAACAATTTTTAATGCCTGCTTGACTAGATTGTAACACTTCATGTTTATGTATCTATTTTTATAGCTTTGTTTGTTCTGCGATTGAAATAATGCACACAATGGACGTATCTTTGGAATCAGACTCAGTTTTTTTGAGTACCCAAGATCGTTTTTGTAAAGAAACAATCAGAATTATGGAATGTGCAAGCGCAGTATCTACGTGCACTAAAACATTAATGTTTGTTAACTAGACGTTTTATAGCATAGGTTTAACATCGAATACAAAAATAGGCTATAAAATGTGCCCATTGACACCAGAAGACTGATAAAGAGCGGTGGGAATATTGCAAATTTGTGCGTCTGCTAAAAAAAGATAACATTAATGTTGAGTCTTGTAACAACTCATCTCAATGTTAGAACTTGCCACTAGTTGCCGTCATTGCTGATAACGGATGTTCATTTTTCTTAGTAAAAACTCTCAGCCTTCACCGCTTCAAGATGCAGTGAGAAAAAGTGAAAATGCACCAGGAATGTGGTGAACTTTCCAAGTCCAGCGAAAGTTACGAATAGATGCAGAGATTACCTTGAGTTTCATCCCTGGTCTTTTCACTTAAAAACATATACGTGCAGCAGACGTTTATCGTGGATATTTGTCACCAGTTGTCATTGCTTGTGAATTGAATCCTAGATATATAATCATGTCGTCATAATTTACATCTCAGAAGATTTTGACATTTATATTTTTAATGTAGACAGAATAAACTTATTTTGTACCTTACGTTCTTTTAGCTTTGCCACCTTGTCTACATATTTTATTGTTGGAGCACAATTTACATCTGTCATAAAAAATACAATTCAAATATGTCATACCCAACCAATTCAAATCTGTCTTACCAAAACAATTCAAATCATTTTCTAAATAAGTCTAAACATGCTTTTGATGTGTAATTTTATGTTTGTCCACACGGAAAGCTAGTTCTATATGTACAGAGACCTTTCAACACACAAAGCTAATTTTATATGCACGGAGACATGGAAGGGATACAAAACAGCATTGGAAACTAAACATATTTCTGGTCTGATATATGGTTTGAAGACGGAGGCTGGTTTACCCACATTATACTATTTTCCAGGTATAATCAATTACTGGATCAAAGCAGTCTTAGGTAATAAGTAAGCAATTATTGACAAAAATCACTTCCTGATATTATCAAATCCTGAATGAACATCAGCAATATATATATATATATATATATATATATATATATATATATATATATATATATATATATATATATATATATATATATATATATATATATATATATATATATATATATATATATATATATATATATATTATGTAGAGCTTATATACCTTTATCTCCTAATATTGTTAGAGCGTTGTATATTTACCATTACTTTAAGACGTCAACCCAAATACACGTAATTCATTTTTATACCGTCTCAATCCTATGACCATCATAACACCGTACATATTCGTTTAAGTGACTCCTTTATGAAAACGATGGGTATAATTGTTTGCGACACTTACCTTCACGTCCGCTTATAACGGTTATTTTGCAACATCTTTAATACATCAATAGTTTCTGAGCAAATAAGACTATTATTTAAAACGAAAGCATAGAACAATAATCATATTATAAGAATGATCAGCAAACTGTTAACTTATCTACTATGATGCCAGGTCATCATCATCCCATTTTCAAGCTGACCGTGGTGCCAGGTATCAGCATCCATCTTTCATGTCTACTATGAAGTCATGTCATCAGCATTCAGCATCCCTCTTCCAAGCCGAAGATGGTGCCATTTCATCAGTATCCCTCTTTGTAGTCTACCATGGTTCCTTTCATCAGTATCCCTCTTTGTAGTCTACCATGGTACCTTTCATCAGTATCCCTCTTTGTAGTCTACCATGGTGCCTTTCATCAGTATCCCTCTTTGTAGTCTACCATGGTGCCTTTCATCAGTATCCCTCTTTGTAGTCAACCATGGTGCCTTTCATCAGTATCCCTCTTTGTAGTCTATCATGATGCCATTTCCACTACATGTGTTGTACATAGGAGTCCATTCTAATGCATGTGTAGTAAATATGACTACATTCTGTTACATATGGGAGCTATAACATTAAATGCATTTTGAAGGTAACACATTTTTAAAAAGCCTACGCTACAGCGCATCCTTATATACACTATCAAACGCTTTCTTGAAATCAACATAAGCAAGTTAAAATATATTCCATCCATTGATACACATATTAGCAGTATTACTGCATGTAAATGATGTAACAATGGTAGCCACTTCCTTTTAAAAGATAAACAGTATATCCGAACTTTGTTCTTTTATCCAGACTAAACTCATCTACAGCCATATCAATTATTGCATTCGCATAATCGTATAATATGTTTTATAAGCAATTTAAAATTTCCAATCAGAAGAACTTGGACTCTTTTCTTGAGAACAAGTTCCAAAATTCCATCAATTCTTTCTCGTTAAAATCACGCAGGATTGTAGGTAACTGTTTTTGTTGTAACGCTTTGTCTTCATAAATAGTTTTTTTTAGTCTGAAAAATTAATTAAATTTTGTAGTTCCTTATTTATGAACATTTGAAATTACATATGTTAAAATTGCCATATACTTACACACATAAGAGTGTTTAGCCCAACCAATCCAGAAATCGTGATTTAAGTCTCTGATGCACACTAATAAATTTGAAATATTTACGTCATGGATAAGGCGTACTTGATACTAATGTCTGCGTTGATTTATTATGCATCTCGTAATGAGATATATAAAGTATCAGTGTGTGAAAATGTATAGCACCATAGTGGCATTACCATTTTTGTCGCCATAGTGACATTACCACTTTTATCGCCACAGTGTCGATAATACCTTTTCTACTACTTTTTCCAGATCCCACTCTGTCATGATTAACAATGGAAAGATCTTAAAGTACATGAAAACTGTAGTATACGGTTGCGTAATCAATTAGGCTATGTCATTAAAAATTGGCTACAAAGAACTATAAACAAAAAAACAAGAAGAAGACAAATATTCATGCCCCGCGACGGTTTTGCATAATAAAATACGATCTACATTCATTCTGGGGCCCCGAGTGGCCGTGTGGTCTAAAGCGCTCTCCGTTACGGATCACTGCCATCTCACCTCTGTCTGTGTAGGTTCGAGCCTCGGATTCAGCCAATATGGGTATGTGAGAAAGCTTGCCAGTAGCTTCTCGAGGGTCGGTGGTTCTTTCCGAGCATTTCCCGGGCTCTTCCTCCACCATTAATACTGGCCGCCATGTATAGCCTATCTTGTGCTGAAAAATGGCGTTAAACCCTACAACAACAACAACAACAACAACATTCTTTCCAGTAGATATATGAAAATAGTTTACTCATGTAGTGGAAACATCTAACATTTTGCGTTAAATGTGGCTTCGTCACTCGTGACGATTCAAATGTGTCCAGTTCTCTCTCTCTCTCTCTCTCTCTCTCTCTCACACACACACACACACACACACAAATACATACACACACACATACACATGTGGAAAATAAAGTGCAATTCGTGGACATGAACTTAAAAGGTAATTTATCATATTCTTGCTTGAAAAGAAAAAAAAAGCAAACTCATCTATCTCGCAGCAACTTGCATACCTGATGAAGTTAAGCTATGATCTCTTGTATCAATGGGCAGTGTTCCAAATCTTTCCAAAACTGCTCTGTCACTTATGTTTATTCAACGTTGGAAACCTACCAATTCCGGGTTCTAAAATCATTTACTCTCAATCTGTCTGAACGATTGCTTTCTAAATTTATTCTTGATTAGCTCATTGTTTGAAACGCTGAAGATAACATGCTCTTAAGATATATATATATATATATCAGAATATTGGTTTTGTGAATACTGCATCGATATTTTGTTCTTCTAGCAAACGACTTCACTTGAAGCTCTCTCTCTCTCTCTCTCTCTCTCTCTCGCACGCTCGCTCGCGCGCGCACATGAATTTCAAGACAAGGGCGTGATTCTAAGTTAAATTCATCCAATTTCATACAAAATGAACAGTGCACATATTGCCGAATGCTTAAGTTGAATAGTGTTTTTTTGAACAATCAAGGTAGATAGGCCTTCACCCTACATATTATCTGTAACCAAAGTTTGAAAAATTTGATTATCCGAATTTGTTCCTGCTTTAAAGGTATACTCGATGCATCTATCATTTCATAAATAGGCAAAATATATGTCATTTTAGATATAACCCATGTCTGTGTCATTTTAGATTTGGATTATGAATGTGTATCGTTTTAGATATAGCTCATGTATGTGTCATTTTAGATTTGGGTTATGAATGTGTGTCATTTTAGATACAAACCATGTATGTGTCATTTTAGATATAGCTGATGTCTGTGTCATTTTAGATATAACCCATGTATGTGTCATTTTAGATTTGGGTTATGTATGTGGCATTTTTGATATAGCTCATGTCTGTGTCTTTTTGGATTTGGGTTATGGATGTGTATCGTTTTAGATATAACCCATGTATGTGTCATTTTAGATATAGCCCTTGTCTGTGTCATTTTAGATTTGGGTTATGAATGTGTGTCATTTTAGATATAGCCCTTGTCTGTGTCATTTTAGATATAACCCATGTATGTGTCATTTTAGATTTGGGTTATGTATGTGGCATTTTTGATATAGCTCATGTCTGTGTCTTTTTGGATTTGGGTTATGGATGTGTATCGTTTTAGATACAACCCATGTATGTGTCATTTTAGATATAGCTCATGTCTGTGTCATTTTAGATTTGGGTTATGTATGTGGCATTTTTGATATAGCTCATGTCTGTGTCATTTTAGATTTGGGTTA
The DNA here is from genome assembly GCA_028554795.2 of Sinohyriopsis cumingii. Classification (NCBI taxonomy): domain Eukaryota; kingdom Metazoa; phylum Mollusca; class Bivalvia; order Unionida; family Unionidae; genus Sinohyriopsis; species Sinohyriopsis cumingii. Next base: position 97,069,099 of record CM068832.1, read on the forward strand.
TGAATGTGTGTCATTTTAGATACAACCCATGTATGTGTCAATTTAGGTATAGCTCATGTCTGTGTCATTTTAGATATAGCTCATGTCTGTGTCATTTTAGATATAGCTCATGTCTGTGTCATTTTAGATTTGGGTTATGAATGTGTGTCATTTTAGATACAACCCATGTATGTGTCAATTTAGGTATAGCTCATGTCTGTGTCATTTTAGATTTGGGTTATGAATGTGGCATATTAGATATAGCACATGTCTGTGTCATTTTAGATATAGCTCATGTCTGTGTCATTTTAGATTTGGGTTATGAATGTGTGTCATTTTAGATACAACCCATGTCTGTGTCATTTTAGATTTGGGTTATGAATGTGGCATATTAGATATAGCACATGTCTGTGTCATTTTAGATTTGGGTTATGAATGTGTCATTTTAGATATAGCCCATGTATGTGTCATTTTTTATATAACCCATATAACCCATGTATGTGGCATTTTAGATTTGGTTAGAACGTCCTCCTCGGATGCGGGAGGTCGTGGGTTCGATCCCCGGTCGAGTCATAAGACTTACAAAAATGGTACTAACAGTTGCCTCGCTTGGCGCTCAGCATTAAGAGTGTCAGGATAATGTGAATGGGTGGGACATCATGCTACATGTCTGCTAGACATCACTATAAACTGCCACACTGCAGACATCGTAGCGATATGACTAAACAATTGTTAAAGTTACGTTAAAATATCCAAATCACACACACATTCAAATCCAAATAAAGAAGATGAATAATAACAGTTCTGACATAAAAAACCCACAAAATGACCAAATCTTATATTCAAATCCATTGACTCCCATTATTTATGTACTCTAACCCACCCAGTTTATGTTACTGTAACCTTGGTACTGAACACAATTATCGTTTAGTACACACATATATTAAGGGAAATACGAGCTTCTCAGAGTCTTTTATGATCTGGTACTTTACCTTTGTCTGTGAAGACTTCTAATGAAAGTGTCTTGTTCAGGGCATAGAGTGCCGTTTTTATTCAAATTCCACTCAAAAATGTCAATCTGTCATCATATTGTTTTTTGCAGGACTATTGACTAATACAGCTGTGAATTTTTCGCCCGTTGAGGGCTGTTCATTTATTGCTAGGCAATGACCTAGTTGGAGATAAGGTTGTGGGTAATCCATTTATAACTGACAAGCTTTGTTTGGATCAAAACGTGTATCCTATTGAAATTGAAATGCCTGATTTATACCCTGCTTGTGCAATTTGCAGATCTATGGCAAAAAGAGCACTTGAGAATGATTTGATCAGGAAATTATCCATTTGGCTGACAAATTTATTGGTTAGTCTTTTGATGAGGTCACTTTTGCTCCTGGTATGGATCAATCAAAAGGTATTGATCACTGTCATCATCTTTTTATTACTCATTTTCTCATTCCTGATCAGAGTGACAAACGCCAATCACTTGTCTTGAACACGAAGAAGATCCCGAGATCTCATGTTTGGTTCAGAGGGCTATTAGCAAATCTGAAGCAGCAGAGGTACCAACTTGTTATTTTGTAAATAATGGGGTCTATTATCAGAAAATGTAGACCAGCTGTGGTTCTTGCTGATGACAAGTGGTCAATAAGCTATCACATTGTTGATCATAAGTGGTACAGACACATGTTTGTTTAGTTTAGCCCATGAAACTCACTTAGCTGGTTACTTAGGAGTCAGTAAGAGTTATCACAAGATCGTCACTCATTTCTTTTGGCCGGAAATTAAAAGTGATGTTTTCAAATACTGTAGATCTTGTTTTACTTATCAAAATGGCAGGTGTTAGTCCTTTTTAACTAGCATTTGGACATATTGTCTATAGACCACTGAAATTGTTGAGGGAAACTTCTTTTTACAGATGATTCAGAGATTCGTCTTTATGACTATGTCTATGGTTGTGAAGTAGCAAAAAATAATTTTCAGTCTACTCAGTCAAAACTGAAATATATGCAGCACAAAAATACAAAGGAAAGGACTTCACAGCCTGGTGGATAATTTCTGTCTCTCATGACCATACTTCAAAATCCTCTTCAGGTTAGATATCATGGTCCTTATAAAGTTAAAAAAGAGTGATTTTAATTACATCATTCATTCTACTTGGCGGAGAAAACAGAAACAACTCTGCCATGTGACAAGGGTGTGTTGATAAGATAGCCCAGTTAATCATTCAGTCAGTTTAGTTATTTATATTCCACGCAGTGAAGATAACAATACTGGTGTACAACTGGAATGCAGTGATTTTGGTTTAAACAGTCTTCAAAAAATTCGGAAATAATAAAGAATCTGAACCAAACACTTTAGCATCTACAGTCACAGGAAATAATGAATCAAAGCAGCTATTATATGAATATGAACACTTGTTTCCAGATGATGAAATTATTGATTCTACACCTGTGAAACAACATCGATGCAGAAAGAATACTCTCAAACAGGAATATTTGAAAAAGGAAATTGATATTTGCTGGAGAATGATTTCATCGAACTAAGGAAAGATGATACTTTCCGAATGTGCACTGACTACAGAAAGTGGTCAGTGTCTCCAAAACAGATTCATTTCTAATACCAAGAATTGATGACTGTATTGACAGGATAGAAAATGCGAAAAATTTCATTTCACAAATTTGGACCTGTCTAAAGGCTTCTGGTATATTCCACTTATGGATAGTGCAAACAAAATTTCTCCTCTTGCAACTCCAGATGGACGATATCAGTATACAATAATGCCATTTGGTATGAAAAGTTCTCCCTCGTTTAATGAACATGGTAAGATCTAGTATAGATAGCTGTGGCGCGTACATCGATAGCATCATTATATACAGCGAGACATGGAAATATCACCTGGAAACTATCAGGAAATTCTTTTTATCGATTTAACGAGACAAGCTTGTCAATTAGTTTAATTAAAAGTGAGTTTTGCCGTTGTTGTTACATTTCTAGGACATATGGTGGGTGTCACAACCTCCCTACATTATTAGGGCTGGTACGGCAGAAAGGTGAGCATTTAAATTTTGAATGAATCACATGCCTAAATGCATTAACTACTCAAGGCACAATATATAAACATTTCATCAATATTAATAACAAATGAATTATTCAAGTAATTGCTAGATATAAATCTTCCAATTACACTTCAACCATCAATTAACACGTTAACTGATCTGTTAAGAAATGCCTTTCTTTATTCCATCATATGAGAGTTAACCTCCTAATATAAGAGAGTCTCATTTAATTTAGTAGTTATTTGCATTCGTCAACATCAGTTTCTTGTGCTTTTTCAAATCTGTATAACTTTGTTTTGCCATTATATGTGTCGTATAGAGATAGCTCTTGTTTATGCAACATGCCGTCCATATATTCCCTCTTTAACTCACCCAGTTTGCATGCTGCCAGCTGACCTAAAGTTACTGCCTAATTTGGACTGCTTCCGCCCTCAAGACAGGAACATACGTCTGTGAAAACAATGTTTTTCATTTCGAAATTCTGACTGTTTCACCAATCTTTAATTTATGAGTTCCAAATGTAACAGCTATCAGTTAAATGAATATACTTATCCATACATTTGATTTGCTTTCTTGCGAGAATCAGATGGAGTCATGCCTATTAATGTGTTATGAGTGTTCTCGTATATATAATATAGCTTTGACAAAGTTTCAATCCATTTGTTGGACTCACCATGAGCAAGATACTTTCATATTCAAGTCTTCATAGTTCTGTTAAACCATTACGCTCCAGGTGCAATTGTGTCTGGTTAAATTTAAAAGTATGCAGATTGTACTTTATTCTTTCAAATCCTTAACTTTCTTGTTGTAAAATTAATATCCCCATCAGACCGTATTGTTTCGTGCTTGTTAACAATATATGCCTACTACCGGTTATTCACGAGAATATCTTAGATTTTCTGTGCGAAATCATTTTCTTGCTTGTTTGTTTAATGTTTTATGTTATAGAGTTCTCCATTTCGCGTTTTTTGTTTTCTTTCCGTTACGTTTGATTTGCTTCGACCATTGATATTTTTGAAAAAATATACAGCTTTCAGAATCTTAGTAAAGATGTTTTCATTACTATTTTTCATCAGCCATTTAAAATTGTATATTTACATCCACACAACTTTTATGCTTGAAAAATTCTTTTCCGACGTTAACAACAAGCCAATGGGTCATCCATCTAATACGGAAACTTTTATGTTTAGCAATAGGCATCGTGATTTCAGTCATTGTATAGGTATAAATGGCTTCAGATTTTGTTAAATTTTGTAAATCCTATGACTGACATAACAGTCACCAATTCATACTCAGTTACCATGTGCTATAATATATTCAAGCTTGCTTCCACAGACTTTGCCTCTGTTTTTGTTGAAGTGTCCAAAAACAACCTTTTAAAGTTACAGTCTTCTGATTGCAGTGTAATTTATCAAAATAAAAATGTACGCATTTACATCAAATTCAAATACCTAATGTATTATTTCTTCATATTATACTATCAGGATTTATAATGCCTATTTAGATGGCATCATGACTGAATGCAACTAGTGAATCTTCATCTTTTTCTGATGCATTGCAGGACATCTATTATGATGTTTGAGATCAACAACTCAAAATGGGTTTCTCGTATTTGTTGCTTTGTAACTCGACTTGTTTTGGCCAACTGTAGCACTATCAGAACTTTTAAATCAGTACAACTTGTCTATTGACAATAAGATTTGTTTGTTTGTCATATTCATGGAATATCTCCTCTTAGTAAATAATAATAATAATAATAATAATAATAATAAACAATTTTCTTTAACTATGGTAACGCATTTGGTCATGAGTGACACATCTGCCATGCGGTCTTCAATTTTTGTAATTAGTTATGTTAAAAATAAATTTAAGAAAAAAGATATTTACAAAATCGTATCCGGTATCATGGCACAATCATTCCTGCGTATTTAAAATGAATGAATATATGTTACAATACTGTGAACAGATACATTTATGAACAATATTCTACACACATATACATACATTTCCGCATAACCTAATTAGTACGTATATAAGTACATCAAATAAGACCTGGACATATTAGTTATACAAATACTGATAAAGTTTTCTATTCTGAGGTTTTAATATGTCGTTACAGCTGGTCAAGAAAGGATGTCTTTAATGCTATTTTGAACGAAGCAAGGGAATTGGAATTACGTATCCTCAGGGGTAAGGAAGTTTTATATACAGTAGGTGCTGATACAGTGAATGATCTTTTGTAGTGCTTGGTTTTCGACCTCGGAATCTAGAGATCGTGGTTAGTTGTCAAACTGAGATCACACACAGTACTTGATGCTCGTAATTCAATTGGTCATGATTTGTTTAAAATAAATAATACGTTTTGTATGGGTAGCCATTGCAGACGTGAAAACAAAACATTCAAGTGAGTCATAATAGGTAGTTTTAGTATTATTCGGGCTGCCATTTTTTATGGAGTTTATGAGTTCTGGACAGATTAAAATTAGATGCGTTTTCCCATATGGTACAGCCGTAGTCTATCAGTGGTAGTTTGCATCCCGAATAATAAAGTTCAGGCGACTGAGGAGGTAGAAATCTTTTGACTAATATTGCACTTAGGTGATCGATATGTGCATTCTAGCTGAGGTGTTGATCAATGTAGATACCAAGAAATTTTGTTTTGTGACAATATACATGTGTAAGACATTTGGAAGGAAATCCATGCTAGTAGGTATGCGCTGCCTTGTTCTGATTGTTATACATTTCGTTTTAGAGATACTAATATGCATTTTGTTTCGTTAATGCCAAACAGAGATATTATTCAGGTCGATTTAAAGTGTATTTTAAATGGAGTCAATAGCTTTACCAGATGACTGAAATGCATAGTCGTCATCAAAAAGATCTGTGTTAGAGTGCGCTGGATACAAAATTAAGTCATTGATAAACAGTAGAAAATAAAGAGGTCCTATGATAGATCCTTGAGGAACACCAATTCAGATATGTTTACCTGTGCAAACAACCTGGTGTCTTTTAGTGGGAAACAACGTGAACCAGGGAACTGAGTTTGAAGAAACATTGTGGGCTGAAAGTTTTTGAATTAACACTGAATAGTCAACGAAATGGACTGCTAAAAGATTTATTTTAAACCAGTGAAGATTGCGACAGTACGTTCGCCTGATTAGCTTGCTAGTAGCCACTGGTCTATATGTTTTGTCAATGCAGTTTTGACATGAATGATTCTGTGGAAAACCTGATTGTGATTTATGCATGAGTTTTTACTTGTTAAGATATCTGAAAACATGCTTGCTGACACGCTTTACAATATGTTTTAAAGCTCAGATAGAACAGATATGGGTCGATAGTACGATGATCATTCTTTTCATTTCCCTTATAAATTGCGAATAACTGTGCTAATTTCAATAATAATGGGAATTACAGAAACTGATACTAAAGTTAATTATTTCCCGTCACTACCGTGAGATTGGTAAAGCCGACATTTTCAGAGTTTTGTGGTAAATTCCATCTATACCCTCTGATTTGTTTTGTGTCAATTTTATTGAAAATATAAAAAGTATAATGTATTGTGATTACGGGAATAGTGACACTAACACCTTTTCATTCACGAATTTAGTAAGTTTGTCTACATTAGGCTTTGTAAAATTAGACCTGTCAAGGGTTTGGGATATTAGTATAAAAGAGGTTCAGTTGGTTTGTGATATCGAGCTCATCAGTATAACTAGTGCCATCAACTATACTTACACATGGAACTAGGGGTGCAGGTTTCGTTAAGTTAGATCTCGCAAGTGATTCCAGATGGATCTGTTATCGGAGTTTGAAGCGATGATTTCTTTAAACAGGAACCCTTATGTGTTTGAATGAGTGATTTCGGTTTGTTCCACTACAAACGATAATTTGTAAAATCGTCTCATTTATGGTCGCAGTTTCGTCGACGTTTCGCATCGGCGATTTCATTAAGATGCAATTCTGATTATTTCGATCGCTTAATTCTTTTGATGTGTATGGGGGCGTGTCTATTTAGAATAGTAAGTAAACTGGTTTCAGATAGACCAATCATAATCTGGGTCTGTATTAAAGAAAGTTGATGAGTTAATGTTTTGTGATAGTTCAGTTAGAAATTCATTTTCCACAAAGTTTTTAAAGCATCTGTATTGCATACAGGGGTGTAAATTCTGTTTTGTTGCGCTCTTTTGCCTACGAGTTGCACATATGGGATAGTGATCACTAATAGGGAAAAAGGGTGCGTTTATCTCATAGAGATTGTCAGGATGGGTAGCGTCGATGTGGTCGATCAGAGTAGAAGTACAGGCTATTATTCTTGTTGGAGTATTTATTACCTGTGTACGGTCGTGTTATTGTATCATATGTAGCCATTTAGTGTTAGTATCAGAGAGGAAGTCAATATTAAAGTCTCCCATGATAATTACTTCATTATTGGAAGATAAAGCAGCCTCTAGCTCATATTTCAAATTGGTCAGTCCATGATGAGACGGACTTTGGAGGTCGGTAAGCTGAATAGATATAAATAGATTGACCAGTGAGGAAACCTAACTCGATTCATATTGATTTTAATATAGAAATTTCAAAATTTGTTCTTCTCTTGTATGTTAGGTTATTTAAAACGTAAATGATTGTCCCTCCTCCTATGCCTTTGGGTCGATCTTGTCTTTCCAACGAAACGTTGCTAATAAAAATAGAACAGTCAGGTACATTACAATCAAGAAGCGTTACACATAGACCCATAGACCAACTAATGCAAGGTTGGATTGATTTTATATCGTAAGTCTTAGTTCGTCGATTTTTGGTAACATATGTCATATATTGAGGTTGATAAGTTACACGACTTTCTTTTTCAGACTAATAGATGTACAGTTTACATGTTTCCCAGTCGTTGTAGGAATGAAGACATATTGATTAGCTATTTCCGAGTTAGAGGAAGAGACATTATACCCTTGGCATGTATAATAAGAATTAGTACTTTGGACAAAGAGACAATCGAAATTAATATCTGAAGAACATGATTTTTATTTTTGACTGAGGTACATGTGTTATCATCATTGTACCCAGATGGACGTACCTAATAGTTATAATCATAGTTAGGAACGTCACGTCTGTCATGTACGTACTGTAGTTTGATCGAAATATCCATTTCTCAGGCCTTGTTTTGCGATAACCATGCCATGTACTCTGTGTATTTTGTTTCATTACCCACCCGTTAATTGCACGCATTGCTCTCTGGGGCTTTTCTATTTATTGCCTATGTTGGTATTGCATAGTTGAGGAGTGCTTACTCACGTTGGTAGGTGTTGATTTGAGTACAGGAGTAACACTATGCATATTTTTCAATATGTTTGATGTTCCCGTGTCTTTCATGCTGATCACGTGAAAGAAAGTAGATGGTAGCTGACCCGACACTAGTAAAATCTGTCCTTGTTCGATATGTATGGTAGGTTGATGGCTCTGACAATATTTATCAGTATGTCATCAAATTGCGTCATATCCACGTCGTGTCTTTGAATAAGACCAGATATAACGACCTTGTCTACCTGGACTAGCAACTGGTTAATGATGAACTTGTATTTGATCTCAAACTGGTTTAATTCCAGATCCCTATCACGTCATTTTCTTCTGCTTGGGCAATAATTGTATGGTATTTATTCAGGTCAAGTTTGTTCAGTTATTTTGATCCTGTCAGTGGTGGCACCAAGGTATGATCTTACGCGTACCTCGCGTGAAAGTCTTCTGGTATTGGTTCTTTCAAGGAGAGATGATCCTGGAATCAGTGTCTTTCTTTGTTTTGGAGGTGAATGACTAAGTCGATTTTGATCTGTCTGAGAATGTTCATATATTTCTTTAGTGCTTGCTGGTTTAGCAGTTCTTGTTTGACTCTTGTCAGTCTGAATAGTAGCGTTTCATTATCCGACTATGAGTATTTTCTATTAGGTTTTGTCATTTCGATTACAATACCGCTGTTTTCTTATTTGTTTCAAGTTTGGCGTCTAATGTTTTCTGTTTGATTTCTTCAAGCTGTATTGAGGTTGATTTGTCATACACAAGCATGCTTTTTGTTGGATATTTGGTCGTTCATGTTTACAATTTTTGATTCTTTATTGTTTGACAGAATTTGTATTTGGTTTAAAATGACCGTTGTATAAGCATGTAATTCATTTATGGAAACCTAAACCGTTCTAAGGTCTTTATGTATTTTTCTACATGGAATACAGAGCCAAAATTCTGCTGGGTCTGTTCTGCTAATACCAGCACAAGTATCATGGTACCAAGACATGCACAATGTTAGACCTTGGCATATTTTTTCACGTTGTTTTTATCGTGCCTATTGCTTTAGAGCAGAGGTGCACAACCTTTTTCCCAAGGGCCAGTTTGGATTTTCTAAGACCACTCGAGGGCCGCAAACACGTCACTACATGTTCTATACAACAGCGACTTGGTAAACGAAATTAACGTTAATACATGTTGTAATAAACTACTGCTTGACGTGAAGGTTTTATATAACTTTATTTTTAGTAGCCCAATGGATTTCTAATTTCTTTAATATAATTACTGTTTACGGGCCTGATTTCTGTGTTGTTTTAATTTGCCCCGAGGGCCGGACAAAACACGTTCGCGGGCCGGGGGTTGTACAACCCTGCTTTAGAGCAAGAGCTGCACTTAACATTCATTATCAAACAAGCTGAATATATCACAATACAGCCTTGTGTCAACATTCATCTTTGTTTTCAGATTACGTTTACTCTGCTCCGTGTGTAATCAAGACTTTAGAATAAGGTGCAGGATTAGAGTATAGGTGTTGTTTTAAAAACTATGAGCAGTCCCTATATGTTTTGTTTTAATTGTTTTAATTTGTTTCTCTCTACTTGTTGGGGATATAGTGAGTAGTTATAACAATGACGTTACGGTAATTTGAATTTCTGTGTATTTGTCGATGCATTTTAAATTTACATGTGGGCAATAGCCAAGGTAAATAGACATAATATCTAAAATTTTGAAATCTTTCCTAAGTCTCATTTTGAAAACTAGTTCAAATTTTCTAAAGGTGAAAAAAGCAAACATCATGCGTTTATGTTAGGCTGGGAAAGCATGTGGCATACTGTTCTAACATACGAGCCAATGTAAAATGTGTTATGATTGCTCAATGTTATAAATAGTAAGAGTCACCTATATGGCATACTGTTCTAATATACGAGCCAATGTCAAATGTTTTATGATTGCTCAATGTTATAAATAGCACGAGTCAAATATATGGCATACTGTTCTAACATACGAGTCAATGTAAAATGCTTTATGATTGCTCAATGTTATAAATAGCAAGAGTCAAATATATGGCACACTATTCTAAACGGCTGTGGTATTGTGACGTCATAACTCTTTGTAACGAAAGTTGTAGGTAAATACATTTAACACCATTTTCCGACAATTTCAGAGTGTGTAGGTATGCGAATGACAGTACTGTGCCAGAAAATTTGAAAGAAAATGTTACTTTACAATTGTAAATATCTACTTTGCCGGCTTCTATGACGCTTGCTTTTAAAAGTCTTTTCTCGACAGAAAAAACAAAAGTAAAAAAAAGACACACACACACACACACACACACTAGAAGTTCTCAGCTTCTACTTTTAGTATAAAGAGAGTGAAACTGTTCATTCAGAAATTTAAATGAATATAAAATAATCAAACATATTCTACATATGAGAAAAGAAAACAAAAATTTAATAACGTATAGCAGCTGATGAAAATCAGGTAAAATGGAACGTGAAATAGTTTAAGGTCGGCTTACCTCGAAGCATAGCACAGTTAGTTCGAGTGATCTGTATTGGAACGTGCTTTTCTAGTCAATGGTGTTTATGACAAAAACGTCAGTTATCATTAAGAGGGTATTTGTATGCTGCAATCAGTTGGGAGGTCTGAAATATAAGGAACTGTCTGTCTTTTGCATCAGACTGATTGAAATCGCTTCTTATTTGTAGGAAAGTCATGTCGATGAGAGATTCCCCTTTGATTCTGCCCGAAAATGCATGTTCTGTATCACCTGCATTGTATACTTGTTTTGTCTGCGAGAGCAGAACAGACATAATATGACGACTGATGCTAGGTGGGTGTGCGATGTGGTGAGATTCGTGTTGACTGTCTTCAAGAGGGTATCATGTTCCAAACGAGAGAGTGACAAGGAGAAATACGAGAGAGAGAGAGAGAGAGAGAGAGAGAGAGAGAGAGAGAGAATATCTTTTCTAAAGTAAGGGAATTAACTGTGGCTGTATCTGGGACCTTTGTTATTCCCCTGAGAACTGCTTAATATTGAAGTATGCGCGGATATTGGTGTTGAACATGACCAATTATCCACAAGTAGCTGCTATAGCAACACGTATACAAACTTGAATTCAAATCATGAAACATACATTTTCTATAGTTAAAAAAGTTTAGGACCAGCAGAAGATGCATACTATTTGTTTATTAGTTTTTATACTTTAGAACATTTCCATTGCATTATATCTTCCATGAACATATCCTTTGCTATTGTATTTGCCATGTACAATATTATAAGCGAGTAAATACGGTACTTTCAAATTCACTACAACGTTAGGACAATATTTCACCATTTTGATTGATTTGCTTGAGAATATTATTTTATCGTTGATTTATAGTAAATTTAGAAGTGTCATGCATTAAAACAACCACTGGCGTATTCACAGAACGGATCTCAATCAGGCACTGGCGGGTTACAAAGTTATCTTATTTAGACATTTTACCTTATTTGGAGTTTGGGCATGCCAACATGACGCCAGTTTGTGAGTATCTACTCCGACAAATCATGCCCATCAATTTCAAATAAAATCTCTCTCTTTCATACATACATACATACATACATACATACATAAATGGGGGCCCCGAGTGGCCGAGTGGTCTAAAGCGCTCTCCGTTACGGATCACTGCCATCTCACCTCTGTCTGCGTGGGTTCGAGTCTCGGATTCGGCTAATGTGGATATGTGAGAAAGCTTGCCAGTAGCTTCTCGTGGGTCGGTGGTTCTTTCTGGGGATTTCCAACAACAACAACAACATGCATACATACATACATACGCGCCAACACTGAGACATATTTCTGGTAATTATTGTTTTGCTATCAGAAACGGGATTAATTATTGGACTTAATCTGAATACAACGGCCCTCTGAACGCCGGTTCAGTATCCGTGACCTCTGATCGCCACTTCAGCTGTCGCCATCTTTGATCGTAATTTCAAGTACCGTGCCCTTTTGTTGCTATATCAAGTGCCGTGGTTGATATACATTTTTAAAAACTCTTTAAATGACCTTTATTCATAGTTTGCAAATTCGCTTGTCCTTTTGTTTACAAGGGTTGGTCCTCAGTCCTAGTAAATGCTTGTATTCAATCCATGTAAAAGCTTGCTTTCAGTCCCTGTAAGAGCTTTTCCTCAGTCCTTATAAAGGCTTGTCTTCAGTCCTAGTAAAAGCTTATTTTCAGTCCTCGGGAAAGCGTGTTTTCAGTTTTTGTAAAGGCTTGTATTCAGGTCTAGTAAATGCTTGATTTTAGTCCTTGTAAAGGCTTGTATTTAGTCCTAGTAAAGGCTTGTCTTAAGTACTAGTAAAGGCTTGTCTTCAGTCCTTGTAAAGACTTGTCTTAAGTCCTAATAAAGACTTGTCTTCAGTTCTGGTAAATGCTTGTCTTCAGTCCCTGCACAATCTTGTCTTCAGTACTAGTAAAATCCTGTCTTCAGTACTAGTAAAAGATTGTCTTCAGTACTAGTAAAAGTGGATGTCGCTATTGGACAATATTAGCAGGACAGTTCTCTCCGTACATCTTGGAGTAAACAAAATTGGCGTCATTTTGTCTTCCAAATAAATGAACACACCATGATGCTTTGCGAACTTCCAAAATGGTCCATTAAGAGTCCGTTTATCAGCAATGTAAACTTTAGATTATAACAGAAGGACGAACTATTGTTATCGCTATGTTTGGCCTTTTACCTTGAGTGGTATTGGAGTTTAGGCCTACTATATTTTTGTCATGTTCTTGGGGTTGTTTACTAAGTTTTGAGGTCAATACCTAGGTTTTCATTTTAGAACATCTATTGTGTCTTATGTCAAGTGATATAAGTATATTTAGGATTTGTGTAAACAAAGTTTTGATTTCTGTTTCATATCAGTCTTTGAGAATATATGATCAGAGTTTGCAGTAGTGTTCAGATATAATTCGAGCGGAATTCTTTAAATCATTCATCGGAATTACTATAATGCTCATTGACTGGATTAACACATTATTTGGGTTTACTGAGAATCCGTTCAAAGACTTCCTGGATTCCAGCATTATGGTACATCAGCACAGTCAAGAAGATTTGGATTTATTCGGAACATTCTATTTCTTGGGTTTGTGATAGAACACTTAGGTATTTGGGGCTTCATTCACAATATTTTTGGCGTCTTTTGAATTTTAGCTTTGTATTATAGGTAACTGATTTTGTTTGTCGAATTTTGCTAAAGTTGCTGGTTTCGCTTCTTTCTGTAACATATTTTAAGACATAGAATCGTAACATTATAGCCACAAGGCTTGTAATTATACATTTAAACTAAGCCCCCCACATTTTTACCACTGTAACTACTCGGTATTTTCCAATATTAAAATTGTATACGGTTATATTCTAGCCGAACATTAGTACGTAATGTTGTCAGCCATGTGATGTAAAACACCTTTTGTTTAAAAAAAATGGCGTCCGGGGACATTGATGTCTTGGCAACCAAAATAGCGATATTTGTGAGAATTTTTAAGAAATTTTTAATCATTTCGGCTTTAGTGTCACTGACAAGAAAATGAGATCGAGAAAAATCAGTAGAACTGCCGATGTTGAGGCCAGATACATATATGTTGGGCAAGCAAAAATTATTTTTGTGCCAAAAAAAACATAGATCTGCTGATGGCAAGGAACAGAACGTGCTTAAATAACGAAAACGCATGATTACTCAAAGAACTGGGGTGGGGTGGGGGTTGGTTCATCCAAAAAACGATAAAGAACACCTGAAATCTTGTCTATATATTTATTGTTTGTAGGAATATTTTTCAATACAGATTCTAAAATCCATTCATGTTTTACTAATACATGCCATAAAAACCTCGCGTATACTGCACTGGTTAGATTTTTTGAATCGTTGATTCATTATAGGACGCTTTAACAATGATAGCTTCTTGCAACAGCGTACGATGTGTATTTACAAGTAAATCAGTACGAGAATCGGATTGAGAGTTGGATTTTGATGTACGAGTGAGATGAATTTTAAAGTACAGTATCAGTGAGAGCAGTGTTTCATGTACAATATCAGATATATCAATACTTCATGTACAGTATCAAAGACAGCAGTGCTTCATGTACAGTATCAACGACAGCAGCGCTTAGTGTACAGTATCAAAGAGAGCAGTGATTCGTGTACAATATCAAAGAGAGCAGTGATTCATGTACAACGCCAAAGAGAGCAGTGATTCGTGTACAGTATCAAAGGGAGCCGTGATTCGTGTAAAGTATTAAAGTATGTGTGTGTTTGTGTGTGTGTGTGTGTGTGTGTGTGTGTGTGTGTGTGTGTGTGTGTGTGTGTGTGTGTGTGTGTGTGTTTTGGATTTTGTTTAACTTTTAACGTAGCTTTAACAATTTTTCAGTCATATCGCTACGATATTTGCAGTGTGACAGTTTATAGTGACATATAGCATGATGTCCCACCCAGTCGCATTATTCTGACACCAGGCCGACGAGTCCTAACACTAGCCTGTTAATGCTGAGCGCCAATCGAGGCAACTGTTAGTACCATTTTTGTAAGTCTTTAGTATGACTCGGCCGGGAATCGAACCCACGACCTCCCGCATCCACCGGCGCGATCCAGTATCAAAGAGAGCAGCGATTCATGTATAGCGCCAAAGAGAGCAGTACTTCGTGTACAGTATAAATGAGAGCAGTGATTTGTGTACAGTATCCAATACTGCAGTAATTCGCGTACAGCGTCAAGGACATTCGACAGTAAAATAATCATACTCGAAATAAGTACTTACTTTTAGGTCAGGTATGTCATTAATGGTCAGTGACATAAAGATAGAAGTAAGTGTAATTAAAGACAAAGGCATTATTTAGGGACAATGAATCTATGACTAACAGCAATTTAAGACAAGCGCAGACGGTAACTGAATTAATGGCGGGAATCTATCATGGCTTGATGACTACAAGTATATCTCCTCGGAAAAATTCGATTTTATCGAAATAAAGATGGAGTAAATGGATTCACAAAGCGTTGTTCAATTTATGCCAAATAATTTAAACATTGCCAGCAGGCAGGCAAGCGAGTACGGCAGACATATTTATGCATCTGTATTGAATTAGACATCAGAAGAATAATAACTGAAGTTTTAAATATGCAGCAGTGAAGAATGGCACAAAACTATTAGGAATATAAAATACTTTTAAATAAATTTATAACAAGAAAAAAAAGAAGTAATGATTTTACAATTTTGTAAAATGCTTTTGTTTCAACCTTTTTTCCAGTTGCCATAAAAGCCGTGCTTTAGAATCAACTGTATAGAAACGATTACTCTTTCAAAATAAAGATCAGCTTCCAAATAAAAATAACGATTTCGGCACGGAAATGGTTTTTGATAATGTTAAATGCACTGCTTCTAACTTCAACACCTGATAACATAACATCTTAACAACATCTTCACAAAACCGTTGCCATAAAGTAATGTGGTATTCTGAATGAACTTGCTATTTTCACATTCATATTGGCGTGCTGATGTCGGGTTTTAAAATTAATTAATTTTTAGTCATCAATGCAATTTTCATCAACATTTTATTCTTTCAAGGACATATCAGTGACCATCATCACCGCCCTACTCTACCTCCTACCCCCCAAGAAAGAAAAACCTGATGATCCACAACTGTTCATTTGAATTTGAGAGACAATCGGTTTGAGAATATGGATTTAATCTGACTACATGCAAGCAAATTGCTCATTCGTACATAATGGCTGCAATTCTTTGAAGCAATGGACCCAAATTCAGTTTGAACCTTTTGGCATTAGTATAGTCACATAGCTCATGTACGCGCTGCAAGTAAATTTTTGTATCTACAGGTGTCATTTTTAAGAATTTGATTACACACACCTTTAAGTGGCGTTTATTCACTTTATTTCGCGCCTTGTCCATCAAAATTCCATTGAAGATTATTGGATTATTGTATAAATTCATAGAAAAATTATTAACGCAAATTCAAAGATAACGTACTTCAACATTTTTAGGCACAGTCAAGCATGCCGGGTGGTCTCGTTGTCGCGCGCTAAGATTAAGAGGGAACGCGCCTGATATTGGGAAAAAGTTGTACTACAAACATAAACAGAGACTCGACAATACCGTCATTTATAAACAAAGCTTTGCAAAACACCGACAAGAAGTGATAAAATGGCACACCTGTCCAATAAATAGGAGGCAATTATTTAACTTCCTATACATCTTCTGTATGGCATGTCATGTCTTGTATCTCACTCAATTCGTACATAACCTAATTTTCCCATACAAATATGTGCTTTCATACACGTAAATGACTAGAAACACGGCCGTCAATTCAGATTTATTTCAGTTAAATTTTACATCATCCTAAAGTATTACTTTGAAGAAATTTCACATGTAGAAGATAAGAATAAAACTTATTCTATGTTACTCCTCTATCCCATTCATATCTGAACATCCATACAAGAGATAAAATGAAGATGCGCGCGACTTCTTGTTCACGTGATCGTATATTGATTCCTCTAGTAATAATTCAATCCAATATCGACTTTCCTGACCCAGTGTAATGCCAGAAGAAAATTATCGATAAACCTTGTTGCATCTATATTACGATTATATTTAAAAAAATAAAATTATTTTTTAAATTTATATAATTTAATGCGTTTACATTACCGGTGTGACTTTTACTATTTAGTACATGTCTATCACCTAATCTTTCAATTATTGTTGCGTGCACTTTAAAAAGTATTAGAAAAGAGGAGTAATTGGATAAGATCCCTCCAGTAACGGCCTTAGCAAACGCGGAACCCCTGGATTTACACGCGGCCCCCCCCCCCCCCCCCCCCGTGAGAGCACGACATTTGGAAATACAATTTTAAACAAGTTCTTTTATGATAAAGAACTTCAGATTTTCTTCCATCGCTTTAAAATTACTTTCTCTCTGTGGGTATATTTGTAAACACTACTAACGCGCGGAGCCCCTGTGAGCGCGGGGCCCGATTGGGCCAAATCGGTCCAATCGGCCTAAGGTCGGCCCTAGATCGCTCATATTGGAATAAAGGCTAAACGTGAAAAGAAAACCGGGTTTTTAAAATCCGGCCTATATCAGTGACTTTAAATATGTGAATTGGTCGAGCGGGTGAGGCGATAGGTGTCATAAGCGAGTATATGGGTTCGAATCTCAGTAGAGTACGAACGACAAAATTCTCTAACCTATATGACTTTGATTAGACTCACTCGTTCGTAACTTCTCTAGCGCAAGTCGTAAAATCAGTTTTTTTTTTCCTTCTTCAAACAGACTAAAACTTTTCGCATATCAATGATCTCTTTAAAAAAAAATTAAAACTAAGGTACGGACTGATTCGGGTGCAGAAGAAGGGATTTTTAGTACCCTAAGTGTAAATTGAAAACAAAAATTCAAATTAAATAAGACACCCTCTACTCCAAGAAAAGGAAAATCTGAAACCTTGCAAATTACAAAGCAAGAGTCTTTCTGCGGCTCTATGTCACATAATATTTAAAGATTTTCTTCGTAATAGGGCGTAACTGTCCTAAGACATCTTGCATTATCTGTTTATCGTATTCGTTTTTTAAATTTGTTTTCTGTCTCAGCATCATTCAAAATATTTGTTAAAAACAGATGATTTAAGGAGAGTTTTCGCAAAACAAACAACACATCAATGCAGAGGCATTCGCACGTAGGTTGATCTCGATTCTAGCAGGATCAGAACGCGATATTCGCGTTATGTGGTATCCAGAAATAGGCAGGTTTTAATAACATTCGTATGCTGAAAGATGCAGACTTCGAGTCCAAACGGAATAAACTCCGATGAGATACGTTTCTCAAGTTATAGCATCATATCACAGTCTAAGGTGAACTTGTTTGATAACTTCATTCAACGATGGCGATGGGAAATGAAAGAGCGTCATGCCAAGTAGTACGATTTTTATAGCTTTTCTGGATGATACATATCTTAAACCTGGCTGAATAATGCATAATAATGTGTAACAAAAGATAATTCCACAATTTTATTACCCCAGTATGTACGCTGTGATTTTCAAGTACAGGATGAGTGCAAATGAATCACGTGGCACTTAATTTCGTGCTTCTGATTGGTCAATACCTTTAATTGTTGTCTCTGCGACATATGCCAGAATCTGGGATCGTAATGGTTTTAAATCTAACATGACATTTCTTTTCGATACATTCTGTAAATAAAATGAAGAAAGGGCAAACAATGATGGCAGGCAATTTGATTAATACGGTTAATACTCCTCAATGTACAAGATATCACGAAATATTTTGTATCAATGGTTGCAGACGCGTTAGGTCCATATGAGATTAAAGACGATTTGAAACTGTACAAATGAAGAAGTTTAACAAAATGAGGACATCTCAAGCACAGGGAAGGCAAGGTCCCCTTTTTGTGAAAGGTCGTTTTCCTTATTTTGCTTGCTGAACCAAAGGTAACTCGTTTTCCTTGTGAAGATAAAACATCAAGATAAAGAATGAAATAGCTAGATACGACTAACAAATATTGTTTTTTTATCAGCAGTTTGTTTATATTTACACCCTTACAAATAAGTACACAATAATTCGCACAGCACAGAAGCTTACCTCGTGCAACTTCTAAAGCCAGTCAATAGATACGAAATGTCAAATGCATCCATGAAGTATATTTGAAATTATATGCTCCTTGTCAAATTTTATAATTTGAATTTTAGTAACTAAACAGATAAATAGAAAAAATAGCGAGAACATTCAAAAAGACATATGACAAAATTGGCTGAACATTTTGATCCATACACAAGAGATTGATTAAATATTCATCGATAAATAATTTATGGAGTAAACATTGATCCATACAATATATATATATATATATATATATATATATATATATATATATATATATATATATATATATATATATATATATATATATATATATATATATATATATATATATATATATATATATATATATATATATATATATATATATAGACAGAGAGAGAGAGAGAGAGAGAGTTTATACGGCAAATATACGAATATACGGCAAAATTAAGGATTCATATCAAAATTGGATACAACCTATTAGATCCCCCACACCTATGAGTTATTTGTATCAGTGGGATGTAAAGAAACAATTTAGCTGTTCTTAAGATTGCTTCTTTAATTGAATTGTGGGTTGAAATGGTCTAACACGTGTTTGTAAAAGAAACAAAGGAGGAAGATCAAGCCGCAAAATGGGATGCTGGGTAAAAATTCCAATCAATAGAATACTTATTGTGAATTGTGAGACGATATTTTATTATTGTCTGTGTCAAATTCGGGACATCCTTGCAATTGCTGCATGAGTCATATTACTTCTCCTGGAGATTTGATGTAGGTCAAGGAAATCCATAGCTTACAGATATCGTCTTGATATGTAGCAGAGACACGAAATAGTTCTGGAACTGAGTCACAGCCAGATGTAAGGGTGATCTGAAAGGTGACTAGTAAAGATAATATGTTGGAGTGATGACAGGTTATTGAACAATTTTTTATTTCTCTTGACATATCTCAAATAAAGTCATTACTCATTAAAGCGAACTCGATCTCCTGTCAATTCGTCTATGATAACACATTTGCCTATCCAATGTTGATTCCATTTCTTCGGGTAACCTTCAGGCTTAAGTTTAGGTTTTTAAAGAATTTGATCGAAATATATTCTGCTTTTATAAATTATTCAAAATCCTGACATAGATAACCATCTTATATAAACGGAATAATTTGGGAAGATTGAAAGTGTAAATCTAAAATTCCGACTTCCCCCGAACGAATTCTCGTCTAGTTTTATCCCGTTCACAAAATATTTCGTCAGATTATATTTAGGTACATAATGACTCGTCGCAATCGCCGCTAAGTGCGCCTCGGTTACAGACTTCACGGAACTAACTCATCCCTTTAGTAAACCTATAGAAACACCATGCTATTCAAAATTCATGAACTTTAAATTTCCGAATACTCATGATTAGACCTATATTTCTCAGTATAGACCCGTTCTTGATGCAAGCTTCTGTGTAGATAACAGCATAGAAGCAGCGGAATTGTTTAGATCTAAATGTATTTTAACCTTGTGCTTTTAGCACCGAAAGAATCAGGAGCTAGATTCAGTAATGGTTTTCTAAGGTCAAGTCTGTAGAATGAATAAAATGTTGTCAATACAATTTTTCTCAGTTACAAGCATGATAAGATCTGAAAATATTCTTTTTATTAAAATATTGCTTTTCGTTAACAACCAATCATGGCCAGCCAAACCCGTGAATACTCTTTTGCAACACACACACACACACACACACACACACACGCACTGTTGTTGTTGGCTTGACTTCGCTTGCGAAGATTAGGAAGGGGTATGTCCATATATATTGCACGCGCGCTGGTGGCTGACGAGCCCTATACGTGACAGGCACGTTCGTCCACAGAGGCTGCAGGGGAATGTCTGGGTTGTGGTGGGTGCTGCCGATGGTTCCCGGTTTTTTCTTCGCCATAGTTTTTCCTCCAAGATGGCCCGTCTGTTTTGTTCAAAAGTGACAGCGGCCTGGTGAACTGTGCGTCGCCAGCTTTTACGGTCAGCAGCTTGTAATGCCCATTGGCGATGATCGATGCCACAGGTGGTGAGGGTCTTTTTCAAGGAGTCTTTATATCTCTTTCGAAGTGTCCCTCTATCACAGTGGCCAGTTGAAAACATCCTCGTTGATTTAGAAGTATCTCTGCTCTGCTAATAGGTGCTTATTTAATAGGATAGATTACTGTAACGCTTTTCCGAGGAGTGTTCAGACGAAGAAAAAAGACAGGCATTTATGTTCCCTTGGATCTTATAGAAGGACCAAAAATTAACTTTAGTTCCTTACAGAAGATGGATGGAACTCCATCGTAGGTACTAACAGGAAGATCTCACATAGTAATCTTAATCACACAGAAATGTCACAAATACGACAAGAGTTAAACCGTTCATGGATCAGACAGACTTGTCAGAAATGGAAAATTCCCATCAGAAAGGACAATGATTGCAAAGTATTCGACATGTTCACAGGAAAGCTTCTGACAAAACGGCTAAATCTAAGCTAAACCTTCTTACCCACAATTTGTACACTACTTCTTGAAATCATGTGGCGTGTGCTGAAGTTGACCTGTCTGAGTGTTGGTCACTCTAATGGCGTATTTGACTAATAAGTGTAGTTATAACATTACATGTTTCCCCTGTCCGCAGAAGGTAATATTGTGTTAACCGTTTCTAGAGACAGCAGGAAGTCTCATGTTAATTTTAACATTACATTTCACCTTTGACCCAGAGTTCATATTTGTCTCTTTTCAGAATGGAGCCGTAATATTAAATTCCCGTTGTATTAAAAGGGTCATTTCCGTGACGTTAATTTCTAATTGTCTACAGATCGTCATACTTCACTACTTCGTTATTTTGTGCGAAGTTTACATGAAATGCGTTATGGTTATTTTCCTTGAGTTAAATTGTTATCATGCAAATTTCAACAATTAAAAAAAAAATTGTCTTTGAAATAGTTCCACTTCTTCCCCTGATGGATGGCTTGCCTTGCTCGAAACTTAGGGAAATGCTAGATGTTCCTGTTTCATTACCAATATATGCGCCTATACATGTAATTCAAAGCATGACATCGCGGGTCCTAACATTAATAAGACATAATTCCATCGGGGAGATATATATTATATGGTAAATTATCAAACATTCTTGGACCATAAATGTATCCATCTAAAGTAATATAGTAGTTTAAGTATATTAGAAAATACACTTTGCTCTTAAATATGTCTAATCCCTCAACTAAAGGAGTAGTCGAATTGCACGGACCTCAACATCCATTAGTCGAGTTGCACATACTCCAATATCCATTAGTCGAGTAGCACGGATTCAACACTCATTTGTCGAGTGGCATGGATTCCAGCACACATTAGTCGAATAGCACAGATTCCAACACCCATTAGTCGAGTAGCACGGATTCAACACTCATTAGTCGAGTGGCACGGATTCCATCACACATTAGTCGAGTAGCACAGATTCCAACACCCATTAGTCGAATAGCACAGATTCTAACACCCATTAGTGGAGTTGCATGGACTCGACACCCATTAGTCGAGTAGCACAGACTCCAACACCTATTAGTCGAAAAGAACGGACTTCAAAACCCATTAGTCGAGTAGCACAGACTCCAACACCCATAAGCACGGATTTCAACACCCATTATTCGAGTACCACAGATTCCAACACGCATTGACGAATGAACCTACAAATCACTGTCTGATTCGTTGTTTTTGAGGGGATTGTGTACACCACAATTGTCATTTCCACAATCTGCTGACAATTCGAGGTCGTAAGTCGAATTATTTGGTTCATTGTCCTTTTCCAGTGTTCCCAGATTATCCAAATGGACATAAACTGTAGAGTTGACACAGTCCCGTTACATTATCACTTGACCTGGAATACGAGGTCTTCAAATAAGTGTAAGACTGCGAGGACACTCCTTACCTCTATACTCAAAGCATACTTGAAATAATGAGTGCTCCCTATCTTTGACAGACAATGATATATTGTCTACAGACGCCACCAGGTTGAAAAAATAGCTTGCAATGAAACAGACATAAGCTGGAGCATCGCCAATTGCAGAAGTTTACTGAGGATTTTTCGTAATGTTTTGTCTGAATCCAGTCATTGGAATTTTGGATTTTTCCACTCCCAATAAACTGCAATTATGTTCCTTCCAGAATGCGACTCGCGCATTTTACATATACATGCCTTGCACTAACAAGTGATTACAGCGTGTGCAAAGGATATCGAATTGTATCGTGGTCAGTGATCATGGAGTTTAATTGTTATTGGTTCAAAAAAGCAAATATTTATAACAAATAATTAAATGAAAATCAATTTCAAGCATGTCGCATATATATATATATATATATATATATATATATATATATATATATATATATATATATATATATATATATATATATATATATATATATATATATACATACATACATACATACATACATACATACATACATACATACATACATATTTTATGTCATTTCGTTTATATCTAGTAGCCTACGAATGATTCGTCTAGACAATTAAAAGGACTAATTTTTCTCCTCGTGGAAGTAATGGCTGTCTGTCTTACAGACAGGAAACTATTAATCAGGCCCATCAAGTACACTGTACCTATCATCTGTATACTTTGGAGTTAAACCATTGTGCAATGTCGATGGCCCGGATAGACCTCAGACATTAAGATAGGTCATGCTCTATTGTCGGCTGTTTTCCGATGGAGATGATTCGACACTGTTCTCACAAGTAAACGGTATTCCTATCAGTGTGATTCGTTTAATCTCTCTCTCTCTCTCTCTCTCTCTCTCTCTCTCTCTATATATATATATATATATATATATATATATATATATATATATATATATATATATATATATATATATATAGATAGATAGATAGATAGATAGATAGATAGATAGATAGATAGATACATGCATGCATGCATGCATACATACATACATACATACATACATACATACATACATACATACATACATACATACATACATACATATGGTGGCTTCTAAAACATGAAGACCTTTCGATTTTTGCAACCACTCATTACATTGCATATCTTCTTTGACGGGGACTTTTAGTTAAAAAATTTACCAAAAAGTATTAAAAACATTCCCATACCAAATTACATTTCCAATGCACTAGTCTTCTGTTAAGTATATTTCGTTTAATTGTTTGTTTTGTTAGTTTAGAAAGAAATATATTTTTTCATGCTATTGTAGTGTATGTAGCATTGTATGTTGGACATGACCTTGTCCAAAATTGAGTTTATTTCTGCTTGACTTGATTCATTTTATGTCAACAACTAATAATAATTTCATTATTCTCTTTGTGTAAGAACTTAATATTAGGATGTTTATTCAGGTAAACCAGAAGGAGTAAATATGTTGATTTGGGTCATGGTTTTGGAGTTGCCTATGTGAATTTTACAGGTTATTGTGTTGTAAGTAAACAAGGCTCATTAGATCATTCTAGGAGGTTTTTTTCCATTAGGTAATTTGTTTTTTTCTATATATAGTAAATGCTAATTGTGACGTGAGGTCAAGTAGAGTGCTATATATATTGTAATTGTGAGGGGTTTACCATTCGTACTTTAACATCTAGCACCCTCAAGTTGTATTATGTTGTGACCAGTATTGGCTGAAGTTTATTTTCTTCAAATTTGTTAATTCAAGTGATTATTTTCACTGGAAATACAAAAGTGCTCTGACAAAATTCTAGGATAATGAGATTCACTGGAATTTATAATGCATTCGAACATTGAATTATACTTCTGTGATTCAACACCATACTGTTGAAACATCAGAACTCCGTATGCTAAAACAGACATGCCATCGCCTTCAGTATTGGATCACTTCCGGACTTGAACTGCGTTTTATTGAGGACTTTTATTATTAGGACTTGTGTCTATAATTCTTGGATTATTATGGGATTTAATTCGCAATACAGTAAACAAAATTCTTCTTACTATTTTCACTTTGTATTTTAGGAAAATAAATTATTTGTTAAATTTTACAAATCTTGATGTCTTTCACTCTTTTCTGTTATTGGTTACTTATTTAAGAACATAGACTCGTAACACTCTACATTTGTGTTTAAATGCATTATAATATCATGGAGTGAGTACATGCATTATTATATCATGGAGTGAGTACAAACATTATAATGTCATGGGGTGAGTACAAACATTATAATATCATCGAGTGAGTATAATCATTATACTATCATGGAGTGAGCATAAGCATCATAATATCATGGAGAGTGCAAGCATTATAATATCATGGAGTGAGTATAATCATTATAATATCATAGAGTGAGTACATGTATTATTATATCATGGAGTGAGTACAAGCATTATAATATCATGGGGTGAGTATAAGCAGCATACTGTCATGAAGAGTGCAAGCATTATAATATCATGGAGTGAGTACACGCATTGTAATATCATGGAGAGTGCAAGCGTTATAATATTGTAGAGTAAGTACAAGCATTATACTATCATGGAGTGGGTATAATCATTATAATATCATCGAGTGAGTACAAACATTATAATATCATGGGGTGAGTACAAACATTATAATATCATGGAGTGAGTACACGCATTGTAATATCATGGAGAGTGCAAGCATTATAATATTGCAGAATAAGTACAAGCATTATACTGTCATGGAGTGAGTACAAACATTATGATATCATGGAGTGAGTACAAACACTATAATATCATGGAGTGAGTACAAACATTATAATATCATGGAGTGAGTACAAGCATTATAGTATCATGGAGTGAGTACAAACATTATAATGTCATGGGGTGAGCACAAACATTATAATATCATCGAGTGAGTATAATCATTATACTATCATGGAGTGAGCATAAACATCATAATATCATGGAGAGTGCAAGCATTATACTATCATGGAGTGAGTATAATCATTATAATATCATAGAGTGAGTACATGCATTATTATATCATGGAGTGAGTACAAGCATTATAATATCATGGGGTGTGTACACGCATTGTAATATCATGGAGAGTGCAAGCATTATAATATTGCAGAGTAAGTACAAGCATTATACTATCATGGAGTGAGTACAAACATTATGATATCATGGAGTGAGTACAAACATTATGATATTATGGGGTGAGTACAAACACTATAATATCATGGAGTGAGTACAAGCATTATAATATCATGGAGTGAGTACAAACATTCTAATATCATGGAGTGAGTACAAACATTATGATATCATGGGGTGAGTACAAACATAATAATATCATGGAGTAAGTACAAGCATTATAATATCATGGAGTGAGTACAAACATTATAATATCATGGAGTGAGTACAAACATTATGATATCATGGAGTGAGTGCAAACATTAAAATATCATGGGGTGAATACAAACATTATAATATCATGGAGTGAGTACAAGCATTATAATATCATGGAGTGAATAGAAGCATTATAAGATCATGGAGAGTGCAAGCATGTGTGTGTGTGTGTGTGTGTGTGTGTGTGTGTGTGTGTGTGTGATTGAGACTTTTAACGTAGCCTAAACAATTTTTCAGTCATATCGCTACGATGTTTGCAGTGTGGCAGTTTATAGTGATGTCTAGCACTGGGGCATCATGCCGCAGACATGTAGCATCATGTCCCACCCAGTCACATCATCCTGACAGTTTATAGTGATGTCTAGCACCAGGACATCATGCTGCAGACACGTAGCATGATGTCCCACCCAGTCACATTATCCTGACACCAGGCCGACCAGTCCTAACACTAATCTCTTAATGCTGAATGCAAAGCGAGGTAGCTGTTAGTACCATTTTTATAATCTTTGGTATAACTCGGCCGGAGATTGAACCCACGACCTCCCGCATCCGAGGCGGACGCTATAACCACATTATAATATCATTGATTGAGTACCAACATTATTATATCATTGAAGTAAGTACACACATTATAACATGGAGAGAGTATCGGTCGATAAGAATAAATCATGTTCGATAAGGGTAAATATTACTGGAAATGACTTTGCCACCACCCTGAAGTTGTGACCATGGGTTGTACATCACTATTTCCCTCAGTCTGGGACCATAGATAAATAGTCCATGAGTCAAATGGATCACTTCATGGCTGAATATTGCCTAAACCTAAATGCCATACGAGGGTTACCCTTGTCATACCAGAATCGACTCGTTAGTTCTGTTCTATTACATATGTATTATTGCATTATGTTTAACTCTCAGGACCTATCACCATAACACGTGCACAATAACAATACACAGGCAAAAGATTGTTGACATCAGAGTTGTAGGAATAATGAGCGCTTTGAATGGACAACCTGTCCTTATGTTACCATCCGACAATTTGCCCAGTTCTACAAGTAAAGCCCGAACCTGCTGTAGCTGTTGTTGTTGTTGTTGTAGGGTTTAACGCCAAAAATTCAGCACACGATAGGCTATACATGGCGGCCAGTATTAATGGTGGAGGAAGAACCAGGGAAAATCCCGGAAAGAACCACAGACCCACGAGAAGCTACTGGCAATCTTTCTCACATACCCACATTAGCCGAATCCGAGACTCGAACCCACGCACACAGAGGTGAGATGGCAGTGATCCATAACGGAGAGCGCTTTAGACCACTCGGCCACTCGGGGCCCCAGCTGTAGCTACTTAGGCGTAATAGACTTGAGTAAAAAACCAAGAAAAATACATAAAACACAATGCATGGATGTCATGCATGCACTTTTCATCTATCTGCCAAAACATTCAAGCGCATGACAATATGAGGTGGAACATTGTGACAATTTCCTTTATTATCCTTAACTTTGTGGATGATTCCTGTCTCAAGCTGTCGAAAGTAAGCTGTTAATGCTTCATGGTCTTCAATATATATCAGAGAACGCAAAACCAACAAGTGAGGAAGCTTGCCAGTAGCTTCTCGTGGGTCGGTGGTTCTTCCCGGGGGTTTTCCGGGTTCTTCCTCCACCATTAATACTGGCCGCCATACATAGCCTATCATGTGCTGAAAAATGGCGTTAAACCCTACAACAACAACAACAACAACAAAACCAACAAGATTGTTAAAATTCAACAAGTGAGTTAGTTACTTATATAAAAAGTGAAAATTGAAACGGAACTTCCAGTATTGCGAACTAAATCCCAAATAATCATAAAAGTTATATCCCATGTCCAACATTATAACGTTCGAATCAATTCTAGCCGTGCTCCGAATGAATTTCAATTTTTAATGTGCTGATGTGCCAACATTCTTGAATATGCCCATGTACCGTTAGTCTTGATTATCACAATGACATAGTCCACAATGTCTTTGAATGAGTCCTCAATAATCCTAAAGCAGTGTTTTAGTCTAAAGGTTAATGACCAATTTGTAATTCCAATAATTTTTGTAAGTAAACGATTCCCCTGATATTATATATGTAAGGATGCAAATTTATGTCGATCTATAACGAACACATTGATTTGGGCCAGAGAACAATTAATTAGATTTATGGGGACAGTTGCTTGTTAAGTCGGTATACTGCCATGATTTATAATGTCTGTGTCGGGAGAGGAAATGATTCTTAATTAAGCCTTAATTTATTTAGCCCCGTAAGACACACTAGAAAGGGAAGGTTAACTTCGATTTTACATCGAAACTGTCAAAAGCCGAGCTTTTCCAGAATCAGTTGTTTGGAAATCCAGAAGTCAGGCTGACCGCAATTTTGGCACTTAGTTATAAAAGGCGGTAAATGTATTTAATCTTGATTGGTTACGCTATATAGGGTGCGTGGTTCCCACACGAAATTTCTTGGGGTTATATTGCCCTCATCGCAAAATCTAGTCAGTCTGCAATCTTTTTTCTTGCAAGAGTAAAAATGTATAAGACTCCGAGATTGAATTTGGAAGAACTTTTCTTGTAAAACATTGGTCAAAGGGAACGGGTGTCTGGAAAGTCAACGGACACATTTCTGGCGGTAGAAGCGAACGAAGCTTGAAAGCTCAAGGTATTTGCGTCAATTTCATGTAATTCGTAGATACCAATATAATGATTTGCTTGAATGTATTTGCTTATTTTTGCATTAATTTATTTGTTTAAATCCGTAGATCAGTGTTCTTGAAATGAGTGTAACTGTGTTTGAGTTCATCTAACTGATTTGCACAATGATTATTTAATATATAAGTTTGACGAATTATTTGAATTTGTCGTCTTGATTGTAACAGGAATATAAGAATTTCATGCATCACTTTTTTATATGAGTAACGAGAATCCGTTCGAATTCACCAATCTTATATGATGTCCTGTATGCTAAAGACTCGAATGTGTGTATTCGCTGAAAATAACGGAATTGTTATGTCTCGTTTGATGTCAATGTGAGTCAGGAGGAATAGCCATTAGGAAGCACATTAATCTTGTGAAACTAGGTTTGTTTATGGTCTGCTGTGTTTAGCTTGACCAGAGAGCCTTTGGTATCTGTTTGAATTCCGATAGAACGATATCTGACATAACGAAAGGGGAGTAATGATCTGTTCCCAGTAGGAAAACTGACAGAAGATTTGGGTTCCTTCTCTGTTTATTTTGAAAGGGGAAATAGCTCCACGGACGTATCCACTGAAGTATCCATGAACCTAGTTATCCAAGTATATACGTGTCTACGTACTTACATATCCAGCTACCCGCACAAAGTTTGAGGGCCGAAAAGAGGCGAGACATTAGGCAGGTTGGAAAAGGGAAAAAGCAAAAGGTCCTAGAGGAACCACCATAGTGAAGTTGGAGTTGACCAGAATAAGCATGTTATGAAGTTGTACAAGGCAATGACTTCGATCGTTCACTCGATTAAATGATGAACTTATTCTCTCATTTAAAACAAATCGGCTATTTATATAAATAGATTTGTGTTTGAAATTCGGTAAAAGATTTATTTAAAAAAGAAGCGTATCTTCCTAATGTAATGTATTATCCCAGTTGTTTATGTAATTGATAAAATTTTTGTTTTTCCATGTACGTGGGCTCGTGTCAGTCTGTTATATAAATCTGCTCAGATCTCTATTTAATCCATCTATAAGTTTCATACTTTATTTTAATATTTACTCGATCTGGGCAACAATACCGATGGCGATCACCCTCTAGATAACGATAGCCAAATAAAGCGGACACCTTGTAAGAAGGTACAATAAGGTAATCTACCACACCACCCACCAGCACGGCAACATTATCGAAACACAGAGACCAGACATAAAGGAGGAGTGAAATAGTTCAGAACTATATATACCAATCTAAGATGACCAAAAAGTGGGTCAATAGTTCGCTTCCAGAACCAACTAAATTCAAACATAAGAAGAAGAAGACAAATAAACATATACCTTGAACTCGAACATCAGTAAGCAAAGTATTTACGGACCAAAACTCTAACTTCAGTCATGAACAAATGTCAAGCACACAAAATAAGTAAATATATGTAACAAATGTGAAAACTGCAATACAATATTAAGCGGGAAAGAATTACGTTGCAAAGGTATCACTGAAGAATAAGAAAGACAATCACATCATTCTAGTGATATTTATAACATTATTTAACATTTCAATACGCCTATTTTCTTGTGAAGGAAAACATTAACAAATTTATTGTGTACCAGTAACAAAAATACTGTTCGAATATGTTATCCAGTGAGAGGTGGGTGATATCAAAAGAACAGAGAAAGAAGAACGAATTCAATTATTTCACTGGCAAGAAAAGATTAAACAACACAATTAAACGATTCGGATTTCTTTCTGTGACAATATCAGACCAGTTAAACAGATCACACGTTGCTGTTTCTAATTTGACATCTCTTTCATCTGAATTAATAAAGCTGACTCATAGATTCTATAGTTCAGAAAGAATTTTTGTAATTCGCAATTTGCATGTTGAAGTACGTTAATAAATGTAGTCAGAGTCTTTTGCAGCATAATTACGAAACTGTTAAACCAAGTTCAACGATCTGCTCCGTAACAGCAGTTCTTACAGAACAAACTAAATACGTCAAAGATGAACTGAACTTTTAAGTGACTGTCAAAGGAATAAAACAACCTCGTGTTACATTTCAATCTCACAATAAATTAAAAGGATTAATTTACTTTAGACGGGAAGCAAGAGAACAAATATCGTGCTATATCGATAGACTTGGAAGAAAGCATTATACGTTTTCCAGAAGAAAAAAATAATCTTTTGGCAGTGAATACGAACTCTGATAGCACAGAAAAAATGACTATATTTACGTGTCTGCATTCCTGTTGCAGCCTTCTGGATGCAAAGTGCTGGCGTGGTCCCTTATGGCGGGTACTAGAACGTTTTGTGCAGAATGGATACGTTCCATATATAATGTACCTCTTTAATCCAATATAATATACACTCTTAGAAAAACATTGCTTCTCATTTTATCAACACAAAAGTTGGTATTATTAGTCGTTCGGTTGTTATAATAATAATAATAATAATAATAATAATAATAATAATAATAATAATAATAATAATAATAATAATGATAATAATAATAATAATAATAATAATAATAATAATAATAATAATAATAGGTAGAAGTATGAAAGGCTTTGGCCAGATCTTGGAAATGTGCTATTCTAATGTTATTTCAGACTTTTCATTACAGTGTTCTCTGGTCTATAAGCAAAATAGTAGATACGTTTTTTATTATATGTAAATATAATCCCAAACTGGGCATATTTTGCTTCTACATTTCACATTTACACTCAAGGTTAAAGGGAATCTTTCAGATCTACAAAACCACTTATTTTTGTACGCTCTGCGTATCTAACACGCAAAATGAATCTTAAAAGTTTGAATTTATAACAAGAGATAATCACATGAGAACGTGGAGTGAAGTTCCTGTTGATTGATTTAATTTTTTTTTTTAAATTAAAACTGAAAATAAATGAGTTTGTATCTGCAACGACTTTCATAATTCATTTAATGCGTATCATTCGAATGATTTACGAAATCCTGTATATCCGTATAACAAAATGTACTACATATTTGGACATTTTCACAGGTATAAAATTTTCTCTAAATAACAGAATAGGTAATGTAGTAAATTAAGATTAGATACGTTTTGATTCAAATGGTAGGTATAGGGATATCTTTCCAATGTTGCAATGGCAATCATGAATGTTTGGGGGTGGTGGTTGTTTTTTTAATCGTATGTCTATTGCAATTGCTCAATACGAGAAAATTGATTCGCGCCAAAATGCCACCATAAACTGTATGGCCTGTATACGAGATGACTTCCTTTCACATACGTATTCGATATGAATTCCAGTCACACGTGTATTCGATGGGATTTCCTTTTGCACATAAATGCAAGTTGATTTCCTTCCACAAATGTATGCGAAATGACCCTGTTTCACACATTTCTAATATCGAGGTCTATTTTTATTCTATAATTGACTGTTGAATT
This sequence comes from Sinohyriopsis cumingii, assembly GCA_028554795.2. NCBI lineage: Eukaryota > Metazoa > Mollusca > Bivalvia > Unionida > Unionidae > Sinohyriopsis > Sinohyriopsis cumingii. Next base: position 97,101,523 of record CM068832.1, read on the forward strand.
GGGGCCATCCATGTACTATACTCTGCAATAATTGACTGTTGAATTGGGGCCATCAGTGTACTCTGCAATAATTGACTGCTAGCACCAGCAGAATTAACAACTTAGTGAAAATTTGCCTGTGCAGTCATAAGGTCGTCTACATTTTGGCCGAGACGAGTTTCATTCATTTCATGTCATATTGTATTACTCGACCAGTTTCATTAATTTCATGTCAAATGAACATGAGTTTATTATCATTCGAAAAATTTCATACATTTCATATGAAAATAAACACGAATTTCTGTTTGTCGCATCACATTGCACTGCATTACTTAGTGAAATTACTATGTGACATAACAAAGTGTCAAAGTTTTGGGGGAAAAAAACCCAAAACAAGCAAGTTCTTTAATATGACGCTAATATAAGTGAGACTCACTATGTATTATAATAACGTTAAGGCGCATATATAGGTGAGATTCAGGTGATAAAAATAAATATGGTAACGTTTGAACTTTTTGATGGACACTCGGGTTCTTGTTCTGTAGGGGATAATGCCACCCAAAGTTGGAATAATAGGCAAGGAAAACTGAGAAATTGCGAAATTTAAGGACTCCAGATAAATAGCATATACGCGAAAAATATCGCAGTGATGGTGTACACAAGAACATCAGTGTTGGTGTAAACGAAAAACAGTTATATACGGGACACCAAGAGGTGTTATCGAAAAGTCAGGTACATATGGGATAACCAGATATTAATTCAATACTTTATTAATATATGTTATTCAAATAACTCAGAACCAGTATACAAATCGCGCACAATTATACAACCTTGTACAATTGGACTGCTGTTGGTGATGTGTCAATAAGATCGACGCATTGGTGGATCGTGATATGTTCTGTCACGATAGTGTATCAGTTATTATACACAACTATCGATACTTGACGATAGTTTAGTCTGCTGTTAAGAAACAATTTATTTGGAATGAAAGAAGAAGAAAAAAACGAGAGAAAATACCTATAAAACTAAGAACCCGTATTGTCAGCTTTTCTTGATTTCATGGAATTCACTCTAGTTTGAGCAGCTTAACTCCATGATAAATCCTTCAGCCTTTGTATAGGGCCTGTCACATTGTACTAAAAGAAAACGCTTAAATCCTTTTAAGTGTTGATCAATACGGAAAGACAAACGACGACAACGATCTTTATAAACTGTATTCTTTATTGGGCATAAGATTCATTATTGTCAGCGGCCCAACACGAACTGGCGTCAAGTGCCGAAATAGAAATAACGTCTCCCGCCCATTATTTAAGTTTGCAGTTTGGAGGGAGTTTTTGTTTCTTGAAAGAAGACCGGACGAAATGTGTGTATAGAAAGTGGGGTGCTGTATTGAAATGCGGCTGTAACACAAAAAGATATTTCTCCCTAAATGGTATCATCCGGTAAATACTATTTCGATCTATCTTGTTCAAGTACCGATTTCGATGATGTGAAACCTAAACAGCAATATCTTCATGATTTGACCCCGATAAAGCTTCAGGATCCATCCCCACATCATCTGGCTGTATCACTGATAGTGTTCCAAATGTCATGTTCAAAACCATGATAGCTTTCAATATGGTTTTAAATTAAGTTTTTTGAGACCTTATTAAAACTTTTGAGTCTGTTTATATTGTTTTTAAACGACAATACTTTAGTCAGAAATCCTAGAGAAATACCTTCATAAGAAATCAATTCTGTTTCATGATATAAAACACGCACACTGTTTAGCTACTGCAACTGATGGTTGGACATCTGCAAGTTAACTTAGAATACAGTTTGTTAAGATGTTGTTGTTGTTGTTGTTGTTGTTGTGTGGGGTTTAACGCCATTTTTCAGAACACAATAGGCTTCACATGGCGGCCAGTATTAATGGTGGAGGAAGAACCCGAAAAAAAACCCGGAAAAACCCACGAGAAGCTACTGGTAAGCTTTCTCACATACCCACATTGGCCGGATCGGAGACTCGAACCAACGCAGACAGAGGTGAGATGGCAATGATCCGTAACGGAGAGCGCTTTAGACCACTTGGCCACTCTGGGCCCCTTGTTAAGATGTTAATGATCGTTTAATTTGCATTATTAATAACGTGCTGAAACATATTATTACATAATCGCTCATTTTATTAGCCACTCTGATGAAATCTTATACATTGGGAGACTGAGCAGTATGGCTGATGAGTATCAACGTGTGCCAATCATTTTGATTTACTTTTAGATTTCTGAAAGCAGCATTTCCATTGGCTAATGCAAAGGTCACCAGGACATGACCCCTAAGCGGTCACTTTCAGATCTTCATGTAGGACAGTGTAGATCTGGCTTTGATCAGATTGTCCCATCCAACTGCATCGATTTTTATGGCTTCAAAGCAAGCAATATTGCATGATAAGATATTGTACCCATAACAACAGCTTAAAATCTGGCATGGAAATAACATGATAATATAATGATATATAATATGATAATAGGCGATATGTATCAAGATACTAATCTACCGGCGATACCAACATTTGCCGCAGTATGTAAGACAGTGTTCAAGACGAACCTGTTTGATATGGTATTACAACTCTATGGTATAATCAAAGTCACAGATAGAAGCGAAAACAACAAGTTTTGTAAATCTTAACAAACAAATTGATTATCATTGTTATAAAATGAAAATGTCAGAGAATTGTACAGTATTGTGAAGTTAATTTTTTTATAGTGGAATAAATTGGCACTTTCTATTTCCACTGAATAGTCCAAATAAATGTGTTTTTTTTCTCTCTCAAATAATATCTAAGTACAACATACAACACGTCCGCAGACATGCTCTTACAACAGGAACACAATAAATAAGAATGGCTCCAAAATAGGAATGCATATAAATTGCTCAGTTCTCTCCGTATATAAACCTTTTATTAAGACTATATTTCACAATATACCCCCACGTGACAGATCATACTACTCATCGTAATGTCTCAAAATAGATATTCGTGTGACCTAATTCATCCAATAAGAATCAACCTAATTATTCTAAGATACCACCTGACCGATCTGGGAAAAAGGCCAAATCTCGCAACCACGTTTACTAATAATTCTATTATTAGTAACTGTCAAGATGTACGTAATCATCTATTTATTGATCCGAAGCAGCTTTGCGTTTTTTTAATATATCGGAACAGACCCATATGTATCGCATATATATTGATCAGATGGCTCACCTTTGGATCAGCTAGGTTCCCGATTTGACACAAAGTCGACAGCTCTTGAATCGCATGAATATCGATCGGGTGATACATCTTTGCGTGTACTAGGTTCAGGGCTAGACACAAAGTCGACAGCTCTACTAAGTATCGCATAGATATCGATCGGATGACCCACAATTAGGCCATTGAGGTTCCTAAATAGACAAAATGTCAATGGCTCTTGTATGAAACAAATATCGGTCGGGTGAGCCATCATTTGGGCCAACTGGATTCCTGATGAGACACAATGTCAAAGGCCCTTGTCCCACATAAATATTGAAAAGTGAGACATCATTGGGCCAACTGGATTCCTGATAAGACGCAGTGTCGAAGGCCATTGTCCCACATAAATATTGAAATTGTGAGCCATCATTGGGTCGACAATGTACTTGATTAGACTCAGGATCGACGATCTTTACATTGCATACATATCAGTCGGGTGACCTACCACTGGGGCAACTAAATTACCTATCCCTGTCACTGTCTCTTGTATGACATAATATCAATCAGTTGACCCATCAATGCGCCAGAAAAGTTCCTGATTAAATAAAACATTGACGGCTCTTGTACCACATAAATGTCGACAAGATGAGCCGCCAAGTGACCACCAAGGTTCCTCATTAGACACAAAGTCGACGGCTCTAGTATCACATAACTATCGATCAGATGACTCACTGTTGGTCTAACAAGTTTCCTGATTAGACACAATGTTGACCGATCTTGTGTAACATAAATATTGATCGGATGACGCACCATTGACACACCTATGTTCTCGATTAGACACAAAGCCGAGGCTGTTGTGTCACATAATTATCAACCAGGTGACCCATCACTGGGCCAGCTAGGATCCTGATTAGACATAAAGTCGAAGGTTCTTGTGTCACACACGTACCGATCAGATAACCAACTGTTGGGCCAAAAAGGTTCTGATTAGACACAATGTGGACGGCTTTTGCGTAAAATAACCGTTGTGCCAGGTGGGTTCCTGATTTAACACAAGGTCGACAGCCATTTAGGACACAAAATCTCATTGCATTAATACAGCATGAATATAGATATGCTTCATTCTAAAAAGAATGTTCTCAGAATTGATTTATTTAAATGAGATGTAATGTGGTTGTTTAAAGTCATCTCAAACAATAATTGATATGCATGGATTGGCCGTGCACAGATGTCAAGCAGTCTCTGACGGAACGCGTACACAGTGTTTCATTTTTATTGCATTTTCTGACTCATAACAATTAAGGATTGAAACACGATTGCAGCTGAGAATTTACCAAACTGTAATTAGCTTTACCTTAGAAGATCTGAACTTGACACTGTCTTGCCGGTATTAATATGGAGCCAGATAGCAGCATTGAGATTACATTACACGATTTCATTGAAAATTACCAATAATGACTCATTGCGTGACAATACACTATTTCATTGAAAAATTACCAATAATGACTCATTGCGTGACATTACACGATTTCATTGAAATATTACCAATAATGACTCATTGCGTGACAATACACTATTTCACTGAAAAATTACCAAAAAATGACTCATTGAGTGACATTACACGATTTCATTTAAACATTACCAAAAATGACTCATTGCGTGACATTACACGATTTCATTGAAAAATTGCCAATAATGACTCATTGCGTGACATTATACGATTTCATTGAAAAATTGCCAATAATGACTCATTGCGTGACATTACACGATTTCACTGAAAGATTTCCAATAATGACTCATTGGATGGCATTACGTGATTACATTTAAAAACTACCAAAAATGACTCACTGCGTGAAATTACAAGATTTCATTTAAAGATTACCAATAATCACAAAATCGTATAACAAAACAATGTTGCCATATATTCTATAGTATATTTTATTTATTGGGCTCTATACGTTAGTAATTTACCTATTCATCCCATAAAAGCATCCACCCTCGGTCCGCTTCATCTCCCCGCTGGGAGACTTTACCGTTCCTTGACAATAAAGCAAACATAAAAACTATTACTGGATGACCAGACGATTTGCATGGAATGAGTTTATTTCAGATCAAACTAGATCACTCCCCCTGAAATAAACAATAAACGTATTTGAGTTCCTGTGTAATCGATCGATCGATGGAGAGAGAGAGAGAGAGAGAGAGAGAGAGAGAGAGAGAGAGAGAGAGAGAGAGCGGGGGAAATGATGTAATTATAATTTCCACAGACCGGAATACAATTTAAATATTTAAATTCACGCCCTTGTCATTATTTTCAAGTTGCACATCGAGTTCCAAACTTTGTATTACCTTGAGAATTATAACCCCATTCTTCCATTTTTGTTTCTACAACTTTGAGCTTGTGGGTTGCAACTAAGTCTTTTGGTAAAAATTAATTAAAGTAAAACTAGGGACTATTATCCATACGATTGGTTTCAAGTTCTACATATTCCAATAACTTAGTAGAGACCATTGTCCATACCGTACACACGATTGGTTTCAAGTATAACATATTCCAATAATTTCGTAGAGACTATTAAAGTCTATTATCGCATGAGGTGGTTCGCGAACGGAAGAAGGGAAAGCGAGTTTGTCATTTCTATCTATAAAGATTGGTTCTTAAATAGGAAGAAAAGACAAATAAGTAAGACTGCGTAATGTTTCAAAGATTTATTATGTATATATTTTACTGGTCGAATGCATCCACACAAATATGTATTTATGCTTGTGTTTGTGTTAGAGATTGGGAGGAGGGGTGGAATTGCAAGGCTGCAAAATCGATAACTTATCATGGCTAGAATTTGTTAAATTTATACAATTAGAGCTCTTCACATTTCTTGGTCTGCGTTGAATTCTTTCGAAAAATAAGCTATGTATACATTAAGGGGGTACCGAGAGGCCGAGTGGTCTAACGCGCTCTCCGTTACGGATCACTGCCATCTCACCTCTGTCTGCGTGGGTTCGAGTCTCGGATTCAGCCAATGTGGGTATATGAGAAAGCTTGCCAGTAGCTTCTCGTGGGTCTGTGGTTCTTTCACGGGTTTTCCCTGGTTCTTCCTCCACCATTAATACTGGCCGCCATGTATAGCCTATCGTGTGCTGAAAAATGGCGTTAAACCCTACAACAACAACAACAACAACAACAATATATATATTCCCATCGCAATCACGAGGCCAATCATACGGATGATACATTGGAGATATGCCAATATATGTAATTCGGACAATTTCGGCTGTTACTAAACAGGTATCAACTGAGAAATTAAAAATGATATATTTATTCGTTCATATGTATCGTCTTTATCAATCTTATTGTGAATCCCTTCGTAGCAAGAGACGAGGTGGTACGAAAAGATTGCGTTTTCTTTTTATAACTGTGTCTGTAAATTACTGCGCTGATATATATCCGAGACATATTTTAGTTACAGTAGAAATTGCTGAGATAGTTTTGAATGACGTTGTGAGTGTCAAAATGACATTGTGTCAAAATGACATTGTGAGTGTCAAAATGACATTGTGAGCGTCAAGATGTATGTTGTTGTAGAAGAATGCGGAATATCAGGGCTCTTTTCTTTAGTTTGCAAGTTTTGCTATACATTCAATTGCATGTATATACATATAAATATCCATATTTACATCTTAGACTTTATGAAGTATATTTGCTATTTTTTTTTTGTTTGTTTTTTTTTTTGCTTTGTTTACAACCGTACACAAAAGTAGGTATATTTTTTCCTTTATACACAGACTGAACTTCTTTGATGCGGCTGTTACATCCGATTGCGGTTATCTCCCTTTTAAATGCTGTTACTTCACTTCCAGATAAACACCCGTTGATCTGTACTTAAATTTTAATTACATTATAATTTCTGAGTTTAAAACGGCACAACTCTATGAGATCTCTTACGAATAATATAAGTTTTATCGTGAATGAAATTGTGAGGAACGATTCAAATTACATCCAGTATGATAAAAAATCTATTTTCTCTGTCTCATTTATATGGTTAGATACTATCACGGCACTTGTTTCTCGCAGTTCGGAAAGAACACAATGGGAGGCTCCTGTATCGGCATTGTCAAGTGGCCTTATCAAGGAAATATTGATATATTTAACTAAGCCAGTGCGATCTCCACGGGTTATTATAATCATCATGCCATATTGCTTTTACTACTTCCTTTCTGCTAATTGACTGGCCAGCTCACGGGGGGAGTTATCCCCTTCCAGAAATAGTTTTCCTTTTATCATTTGCGAGCCATATTTGTGAAGCCGTTGATACATGAAAATTTGTGCTTCAGTAATCATTTATATTGTGATCTTCCTGTGTGGTTCTTAGAATGAAGAGATGGGAATACATCCTTAAGAATTCTCAATATTGCAAGGAACTTTCAATCAGAACAATGTCATGGAGTCCACAATAACATTACATTCAAATCTGACGATATGCAGTCTCTGCACGCAGATGTTTTTTCGTGGTGTCAGATACGCTTTGATTATCAAAGTCATTCGGCAATGTACAATGCATATTAATTAAAATATTTTAACAAAATACATAAAAAGAAGTCTACCTGACTTTAAAAGTATAAATGTAAAACATACTGCAACCAGTTCATCTGGGAAAAGTGTATGGCCGATGCTCTTTTTCCTAAATGATAATGAGCTAAGTTGCTTTGAACCCTTGAAGGTAGGTTATACCAGATTGTCTCCCCTGAAGAAGGGTATACTATGTTGTCTCCCGTGAAGTAAGTGTATCCTAGATAGTCTACGTCATCTCTTGACTTGAAAGCCCATTATTTCGTAATTGAATAATCGATGTTCAGCCTATTCATATCGTTTTTTTTTTAAATTATTTTTTTTTTGCTTCTAAATAATAGCTTTCAAACTGTCTATTCTTCTTTAGGTTTGCATGATCTTTTACTGAATTCTTTTGAGATTGAATTTCTTTTAATGGAGATTGGTTGACATTCTGGATAAACTCACAAAACTACGCCATCATACATCTTCTCTCTGACCCATATGCCACTATACGCTACAGTGACGTAAGATTTGGAAAGCACAGGACTTAAAGTTACGATTCAACTTGTAAAACAAATTATATAAACGTTGACATGAATCAACTCCACATCTTTATCCATGTAATACCAAACTGCGTGTTTTAAAACGGTGATCGTTGAAGTCCATTATTGATGTCTCGCTGAAATAATGTGTACAACCATGGGAGTTAAAACCCTTAGTAATAAGTAAATAAAGTGGACAGAGAAAGAAAGTGAGAAGGAAATGGGTTATAAACAAACGTAAAATAAACTACTAACATTGTTGTGCTATTATTTTTTAATCTGTACAAAAGTATTTTAAACTTGGGCGAGTTTGGGGCAGGGATATCTGTACCAATTATCTAATTACTAAACTTAATTTAAGAACGAACCAGAATACATACATACATACATACATACATACATACATACATACATACATACATACATACATACATGCATACATACATACATACATGCATGCATGCATGCATGCGTGCGTGCGTGCGTGCGTGCGTATGTATGTATGTATGTATGTATGTATGTATGTTGGTTCGTTCTTACATTAAGTTTATCCTTTAATGAATTTCATTATTAATCCAAGTCTCTATTTCCAAGAATATTTTATTAGACGTACGTACGTACATAGTACTTACGTAGGTACATACATATGTATGTATGTATGTATGTACGTATGTATGTATGTATGTATCTATGTATGTACGTACGTACGCATGTATGTATGTATGTAGGTAGGTAGGTAGGCTGGCAGGCACGCTTGTATATATGTATGTTGTTATGTATATTTAATGTGCATTCTTTGTTTGCTAGTTTTGTATTTGTATTGGATTTGCTGTGCGTTATGTAGAACTGTACTTTTGTAGCTCACATATTCCAAAATCAGTAACAATTTTGTAAGCAATACTGTTGACATTTTTCTGACAAAAGGATACATATAAGGATCATTATATTGGTGTGAGTCAAGAACTTTGTGGTTAACATGTTCTTTTTTTATAGTTTTAGTAGCAGACCTAAATTATAGCCAAGACTTTATCTTTTAGACATTTGGAATTTTCTTTAATAAAATTTTTCATTAGGTAATATTTTCTGTTATAAAATGCTAATTCTGACCTAGGTCATGACGAGAAACATAAAATCTTGTTTACTGGAAAAATTATTTATTTCTGCAATAACATCTGAAGCTGAATTCAGTCTTATTGTTGTGTCCAGTAATTCATTAGGGCTGGAATTTATTTAGTCAAATTATTTAGTCCCTGAAAATACAAAGTGTTCGTCTAATACCATCTTCTTGGAAATGGAGACTTGGATTAATAATGAAAGTCATTAAAGGATATATTCTTCTATATTATTATTGTGATTCAACAAAAGACTGTTGGAAGAGCATTACTATTTAGGCCATCACAGGCACATCAATACATTATTCAATATGTATTGAAAAATATTCATGTCGACGAATCGTTATGGCAGTTGCCAATACAGTTCAAGATGCAAAGTAAATGCAAAATGCAAATGCAAAACAAATCTTAAAACGAAATATAAAAATAAATGAGAGTGTACCCAAAGTATATGCAAAGTTGATTTATTTCTTAAAATGATATCTAGTAGACTTTTAAGTTCTTGTTTTCCTTACATCTTTACATCATTGCAAACTAAAACAAGTGACTAAATAATATCACTGTTGATTAAATAAGTCATTGATTAATATCCCTAATGATTAAAACAAGTCACTAAATATTATCACTGTTGATTAAATAAGTCATTGATTAATATCCCTAATGATTAAAACAAGTCACTAAATATTATCACTGTTGATTAAATAAGTCATTGATTAATATCCCTAATGATTAAAAAAAAGTCACTAAATATTATCACTGTTGATTAAATAAGTCATTGATTAATATCCCTAATGATTAAAACAAGTCACTAAATAATATCACTGTTGATTAAATAAGTCATTGATTAATATCCCTAATGATTAAAAAAAGTCACTAAATAATATCACTGTTGATTAAATAAGTCATTGATTAATATCACTAATGATTAAAACAAGTTACTAAATAATATCACTGTTGATTAAATAAGTCATTGATTAATATCCCTGATGATTAAAACAAGTCACTAAATAATATCACTGTTGATTAAATAAGTCATTGATTAATATCCCTAATGATTAAAAAAAGTCACTAAATATTATCACTGTTGATTAAATAAGTCATTGATTAATATCCCTAATGATTAAAACAAGTCACTAAATAATATCACTGTTGATTAAATAAGTCATTGATTAATATCACTAATGATTAAAACAAGTCACTAAATATTATCACTGTTGATTAAATAAGTCATTGAATAATATCCCTAATGATTAAAACAAGTCACTAAATAATATCACTAATGATTCTCTTCCAACATCAAGAATGTAAAGGGTCTGAAAGATAACTAAAGTCTGGAAATAAGCTGGATTCAAAGTTTATTTCTGAAAAGGTATAAAATGTATGTATGATATCAGCTAAGATTTTATTATTATTTTATAAGGTAATTACCTAGTGCTCAGTCTTAAAAATTGGAACTGGTTGACTTTCAAAGTAATCTGTAGCAATCGCCATGTAGATAAAACTCATTGGATTGGAATGAATAAAACGGATATAGCGGAACTAAATACTAAGGTGCATAGTCCTAACTTGGTTATCTAACCGGAAGGTTCCAAAGGAACTATACATTATCTTACACTTCAAGTGAAAAATAACTCCCAAGAAATTAAATATTATAACATCGAGTACATGAAATCCAAATGGGACTAGAATCAAGACACTATTAATCAAAGTACAATATGTTAACCAGTTTTCATACAATAACAGAGGTTGCCAATACTTCTCCTACAACAAACACATGGTTTTAACTTAAGGTGGCACTTAGTACGAATTCTCTGTAACCTTCAAAGATTAGCTGACCACGGTATATCTGTAAATTGTTTTTTGACTGTATTAAAATTAGTTTTCTTTACACACGAGTAGCACAAAGAAAAAGTGCAGACAGAATGCACCGTCGCCAAGGTTGGTATTACTGTTTCAAAGAAAGGTCAAATCTTACTACATCAAAATAGTTTTTAATAATTATAATTTATAAATCAAATAATTTAAATCAAAAGCCACCCAAAAAAACTATAACTATATCTTTATTTGAGATTCATGGATTTTCCGTATTTGTTGACGAGTTATTTTTTAGATTGCATGGGGTTATGGATCAATGTGGTTACATTTTCATATAATCTCTAGCTATCGCCCGTCCCAGGACTGGAGTGATTCCTTTTGAAGATATAAAAAAGAGAAAAAATAAATAAATAAAAAAATTGGGATGAGCGAGATTAAAGAATGAAGATAAAAATGCAAAAACGTATAACTAAACATTGAGACGAGTTTCGAAATCCGACCTCATGTTTGGCAGTCGGGATTCACACAGACAAATGTGAGTGTTTATATATAAGACGTAGGCCATTCTGGATGTTCGGCATATTTTGATGCATCCTATTTTCATCTTTCTTTTTATTTATTAAAGATAGTTTGAGCGTCTGAAAAACTTTAAGTTAGAAATAATGGATATTTGGTCTGGCTCACTTATCTAGGTTATTGACTCTTCTGACTGGAAAACACTAGCTTACCTTTGTTTTCTTTCTTTAATGTTTTTGTTTTTTTGTGTGTGTGTTATTTTCGCTATTTTATCTTTTTCGATTAACAGACCGGGAAATACTAGCTTAATATTGCAGTCATTGCTGCCGTGTCAGACATTTCATCTATTGTTTTTTACAGACCAAGGATTATATAATATAGTCTCGAACATATTATATCCAAATAACATATAACATCCTGCAGACAATATCCAACATATAACACCTTGCAAACAAAATTCAACAGATAACATCTTGCAAACAATATCAAACAGACAATACTTTGGTAGACAAAATGCAGCTGGTATAGTCTTGCAGACAAAATCAAGACGATAACATCCTTCAGACAAATCCAAAAAATAACATCGTACAAAGTAAAGAAGATCAAATCCAACTAATACTGTCCAGAAGATAACAACTTATTAGATTATATCAATTCAGTTTGTTTGTTTAATTTGGCTAAACATTGTTATAGAGTGAATTTTTAATAAAAATAAAATTTCAACACACACACACACGAGTAAATCTTGTGTCGTAACAATTAACTTTAACGTATAGGCTATGCCTGCCATAAATAGCTAGCCTGCGATATTTTAACCTTCCTGGTTGGGGTAATGATTGATTTTTAATTAGAATCCGTTTGGATAACTGTCAGACAGATATGTAACTTGTGGTTAAGTTGCGGGTAACGACAAAAGAAAAGACAATCCAGAGACAATTTGTGTTAATTGGCAGTAATTGACTTAAAATGAGTTTTTCCATAAATAGTTATTAATAAAGGAGGAAAAGGGAGACTTATTATAACTTCGACAGGGGTGCTAAATTATTGGCAGCAAGATAAAGTTAATTCTGACTGGCTAAGCTAAATGTAGGGAAGTCTTCCCAGGCGAACTTCAAAGTTTTCAGTAATTTCCATTCGCGAAATTAACAGTCCAAGCGTTTCTGCGAAAGGGGAAGTGATTGACACCGAGGGTGTAGAAAGTGTTCTTCTGTTATAAATTGTCCAGAGGAGAGACGTTTGGAAGCTGAGGGACACGGGACTTAAAGGAAAGAGAGATTTCGCTTCATAAACCGAGTCTCGGAAAGCACACGATATGTTCCAGTCACATAAAAGATGTTCGTTGTACAAGTTTGTAACTATTTGTTGCATTTATTCATTTTAAATTCATACATCAATTTTCCTCGTGTATTCTGAGAAAGTTTTACAGTGTTACCTTGATGTGAAGTTTTAGAGAATTGCTGGAATTTACTCTTTTTTATATGTAATTGGAATTTCGTACTGAGAATGCGTGAATTTATAGGTCTTAAAAAGGAAAGACTAATGTAGACTAGGAAATTATTGAACTATGTCAAGAAACGTTATGCCAATGAAATGCTAGTTAGCAAGTAATTTAATTAGGAAAAGAGCTTTAGTCCATTAATTCATTCGTGTAATTTAAGTTGTGAATTCTTTTCAATCGAGAAATCGGCGCATGTGACCGGCACATAATCCAGTTACTGTTTTATATATCACTGGGCGTAGTACGGTTCATTGTGTCTAGGTTATGTCAAAGTCCATTTTGGAGTGCATTTGGCGCTGGGGAAAGACATTATTTTCATGATAATAGGACTGCGTGTCAGAGTCATATTGACCCATATTAGCCTTAGTTATGTTGAATTACGATAAGACGAAATCTGGAGTAACAAAAGTGTGGATTATTGCTCGATCCCAGAAGTTAAAAAGCCTGACAAATATTTACGTTGCGCTGTTATTTATTTAAAAGGGGTTGGGTCTTATGTAACGTGTTTAGGCTCCAATAAACATTAACACAAGAAAGAGTGAAAACAACCAGCTTTGAAAAAATATAATAATTTATTTCCCTGGAAAAATTCAATAAAAACAACAAAAAATATGAATTTACGGTTTTATAGAATCCAGTCAGGATCTATATCAACACCTCGTTTTTATAAAACGAACAGTCAAGGTCGAACTATTTTCTGAAATATGTATTATCGTTAGTGAATAAATTTACATTACAATAGCAAGAAATGAAAAATGAAAATAACTTAAAAATGACAAACAAACAATTAAATTGAAATAAATATATATTAGATCAGATATAATTAAATCGAATATACATAACACTGGGGGAATCCATTTATGCACCAGGAAGTGGGAAAAGTTAGCAAACAAAAAAGCTATGGTATCTCTGTTCCGATTTTGTTATTCCATTCATTATTTTCATGTTTTATTTTATTATTTACCCGAGCTGGGCAATAAAACGTTGGACAATCATCTCCTAAAAATTTATAACCAAACAAAAGCGCCACATATATAACAGAGAGTATCCCTAAGATAATTACAGCTTATATCTAGTAGTTGGTATCAAATATATACTATTAATATCTATCATAAAAGATACAAAATAATATGCAGCAAATAATATACAGGAAATAATATTAAACAAATAATATCTTTCCTTTTTTTTAAAGGTTAAATAACATTTTTCATCACGTGATAGGCTGTACTCAACGGCCAGTATATTTGATGGAAGAAGAAGAAAGCATCCCATAATGTCCCATAGATAGCAAATTGAAGATTGTATTCAACATAAAATTCCTAGCATCAGATAACGACGAGAAGAGTATTCCAACATATAATAATCAGCATATAATATTCAAAGGATAACATATAACAGATTCTATCCAGAACATAACAGACATACGTCAATACCCATCATATATTAAGCAGCATATATTGTCCTCAAAATCATATCTAACAAATAGTAACTATATATGTAAATATCAAAGATATACTATTCCACGATGATATCTAACAATTAATATCCAGCACATAAATGAATTCAGACGATAATATCTAACTCATAATATCAAGCATATCAATGCATTCAGACGGTAAGATCTAACAGAAAATATCCAGTTTATAAATACATGTACAGGTATAAGATAATACCTAACATTTAATATCCAGCATATAAATACATGTATAAGATAATACCTAACATTTAATATCTAGCATATAAATACATGTATAAGATAATACCTAACATTTAATATCCAGCTTATAAATACATGTATAAGATAATATCTAACATTCAATATCCAGCTTATAAATACATGTATAAGATAATATCTAACATTTAATATCCAGCTTATAAATACATGTATAAGATAATATCTAACATTTAATATCCAGCATATAAATGCATGTATAAATTAATATCTAACAGCTAATATCCAGACAACTATGATATAACGGATAATATCCAAAGCTGAATTTTCAAAAATAATGTAGAGAAGATATTTATTAGTCTTTGTGGCAAATCATCGATTTCTTCGTGTCTTTACTGAGTGTTCATTCTTTAAGTTCATTGTTTCAATTTTATATCCACTTGTAAGCAACGAATCAAGTGGATAATTGTCGGTATTTTATTGCTCCAACTTGTTCCTTAAAAATGCTATCTTTTTTTATTTCTTGGATATATGTATCCTCTTTAATGACTAGAAACTCTTGTACATCTTTGTTTATAATTTGTTTTTATTTCTTCTGTCTTTTACGTCTTTTTATGCCCTCTGTGTTTTATGTCTTTTTATGCCTGACGTCTATTACCTATTTGTGCGATTCTGTCAGATTTGTCTTTTTATACCTTTGTCGATTTTGTCTTGTTATGCCTTCTGTCTGTTACGTTTTAAATGCCTTTTCTGTCTATGTCTTTTTATGCCTTCTGTCTATTATGTCTTTTTTCCATCTATTATGTATTTTTATGTTTTCTGTCTATTATCTTTTTATGCATTCTGTCTATTATGTCTTTTTATGTCTTCTGTGTATCATGTCTTTTATGCCTTCTGTCTATTATGTCTTTTATGCCTTCTGTCTATTATGTCTTTTTATGCCTTCTGTCTATTCTCTTTATATGCTTTATGTCTATTATGACTTTTTATGCCTTCTGTCTATCATGTCTTTTTATAACTTCTGTCTATTATGCATTTTTTAGGGTTCCAAGCAGCCACATGTTTTCATATATCCTAATTAAATTTAAATTACTCAGATTTAACTTGCAATAAAATATTAAAGCTCGAGACTCCAGCAAGTTTTAATTATGCGATCGCTGGCCCAATAGTCCAAATGATATCTTCCGGATATTATCTGTTGGATATTATAGTAACAAAGCTAAGGTATATTCTATCTGTCTTTATATATCCATTTATAACTTTGTTAGATTTTACTGATTATTTATTGATTAAGGAAAATCGGTGTAGTGGAAGATAGTTTTCGATCCGAGTAATTAGTCAGTTTATACGAGCTAACGTACATTATTAACAAGAATACAGCAGAGATAATCTTGTGAAATGGACCCCACAATTTCTTAACATAGGAAATTCTCTGGACAATTTTCGGCATATATGTTTAGTAATTTTAAATAGGAATACTTCTTGGTATTGGGTGTTTAGGTATTGTACTGCATGACGTGAAATACTAATATTCGGCTTGGAAAGGTTTACTAATGTGTCGTACAAGGAAAACAAGAAAAACTAGTCAAATTTTTTATTAGAGATAGGTGACGAGAGGTCATTGGGCGATTTAAGAAATTTATTTGCAGTATTTACGTTTAACAACAATTCTTTTTTAACCGAGTGTTGCCTTGAGGACAAGATTGGGCTCAAGCCATACTCACGCAGGTGATTGATTATATCGTTAGTAAAATCCTTTCCTTGTAACATTATCGGCTGGACATCATCTGTTATGAATTTATACTGGATACTTGATCTCAAGATATTATCTATTGAATATTATATTCTGGTTTGTATCTGCATAATATTATCCAGCAGACATTATCTTAGTATTTGCATGATATTATCCGGCAGACATTATCTTCTGGTTAGTATTTGCATGATATTATCCGGCAGACATTGTCTTCTGGTTAGTATTTGCACGATATTATCAGGCAGACATTATCTTCTGGTTAGTATTTGCACGATATTATCCGGCAGACATTATCTTCTGGTTAGTATTTGCATGATATTATCCGGCAGACATTATCTTCTGGTTAGTATTTTCATGATATTATCCGGCAGACATTGTCTTCTGATTAGTATTTGCATGATATTATCCGGCAAACATTTTCTTCTGGATATCATATTATATATTCGTGCTATTATCTATTGGATATTAATTAATGCATAGTATATGCTAGATTTTACCTTCTGGATGTTACCGGCAAGACATAATATTATGTTTATATCCAAGGAATATTATCCTCCGTGTTTCATCTGTTGGATTTTATCTTCCAAGTCTTATCTGCTACATATTGGCTTTTGGATGTTATATTTCGGATCTATTTCTGCTTGGTATTATTTTCTGGATTTTATCTGTTGGAAAATATCTTCTGGATGTTCTCTATTTAATATTGTCTTCCTGATAGTATGTGTTTGATATTATCTTCTTGATTTTATTTGCCATGCATTGTCAGTAGGATATTATCGTTCTAATATTATATTGTAAATACAAGCTGCTAAATAGTATCGGTCGTACATTATTGGCTGGATATTTTCTGTTGGATATTTGTTATTAGATAGTATATGTTGGAAGGTTTATTCTTGATAACATCTATTCTATATTATCTTCTGTATTTATCTGTCTGCAAAAGGATTCGTAACCGAAATAATGAAATACCTGCAATTGGTTAAAAAGGTGTAATGTTTGAGGGTGGGTGGGTGGGTGGTGGAGTTGTAAAAAGCAGTTGATGACAATATACAAAATGTACTCCTCCCCCCCCCCCTCCAAGTTTGTGGCTCTTAAAATAAAACAAAATATTGATGTAGGTTCACGGTGGCTAAGAATTTGAAAGCATATTTATTGTGGTGGAGTTACGGTAACTCGATGAAAAGTAGCAGTGCTACCCGTTTATCATCATGTTCCTATGTGTGCATTCAAGAGAAAAAGCCATGTTGGGGAAAGCAGGAACTACATACACTGTGCTATTATTTTGTATCAACTATTTTAGTTGAAATGTGTCAATCAGTCATGGTGGGATAAGGAATTGCGAATTGCAACATGAAATTTACGTTGCTTGTCTAAAACTTAACTACATGGGATGGACATACCGTATCTACTCCCGTATAAGGTGAGGCAAACTGTAAAAAACAAATATTATGATGTGCCGTAGCTTAATATGCCTGCAGTTAAGGGTCTATGTTGTTTGTTCAGCTGGGTACTATTAATAAACTGCATTATGCGACGGCATATTTGGGTGTGTGCAGTTTCCATTTGGACTCAATTTATAAACGGGTACAGACGGTGAAAGGGTTGTTGGGCCTTCCAATAAAAACTTAAGTTCAAGGAATTCAAGGAATGTAGCGATATTTTACATCAAAGTTTCAGGCATATACACAAAAGTTGTAAATTGATGGATTAAAAGATTATAACTATAATCTTTCTACTCCTTACTTGCTATTTAAGTACAAGAATAAATAGGAAGCTCTAGAAAGTTTGCATTACTAAATTAGGGACTGTGGTGGCTCAGTACATAGTGTGTTGAACTCGTGCGGGTTCGAATCCTGCCAAGATCAAGCATTGTGAGCCGCTTCGTGTGCCCTGGGCAAAATTTTGTTCTCTAACTCCTTTGGGAAGGTATATTCTTTAATGTGTTGATGTGCCATGAGAGGCCTAACTAAACGAAATTACATAGCAGCCATTCAGCCATCTGGGCTATACAATGTTACGGGCACTAGTGTACCTAGACATGCAGGAAAACAAAAATTTGGTCATCTGGGAGTTCCAATGACCACATGCAGGAAAACAAAACTTGGTCCAATGACCAGAATAGTGTTATAAGGTAGTCCAATACCTGAATAGTATTATAAGGTAGTCCAATGACCAGAATAGTGTTATAAGGTAGTCCAATGACCAGAATAGTGTTATAAGGTAGTCCAATGACCAGAATAGCGTTATAAGGTAGTCCAATGACCAGAATAGCGTTATAAGGTAGTCCAATGACCAGAATAGCGTTATAAGGTAGTCCAATGACCAGAATAGTGTTATAAGGTAGTCCAATGACCAGAATAGTGTTATAAGGTAGTCCAATGACCAGAATAGTGTTATAAGGTAGTCCAATACCTGAATAGTGTTATAAGGTAGTCCAATGACCAGAATAGTGTTATAAAGTAGTCCAATACCTGAATAGTGTTATAAGGTAGTCCAATACCTGAATAGTGTTATAAGGTAGTCCAATGACCAGAATAGTGTTATAAAGTAGTCCAATACCTGAAAAGTGTTATAAGGCAGTCCAATGACCAGAATAGTGTTATAAGGTTGTCCAATACCTGAAGTAATATTTTGAACAATTATAATTGGAATGATTCAACTTGCACGTGACATGAGAAAAAGACTTGTCTAGTAATGTGGTTCCACATAAACTTGTCCAGTTAAGGGTTACAAAATATTAAATACCCAACAGTTAAAGAACAGATTGTTGGAATTTTGCAAATAATTTGACTTTCACCGAATTCGATTACTTGTTTTTCATACCGCATGAAATATTTGATTCCAAATCTTAGATTAGTCTGACAAATTTGAAAGTGACAATTGAATTGGCTGAATATATATATATATATATATATATATATATATATATATATATATATATATATATATATATATATATATATATATATATATATATATATATATATATATGCGTAATGCTGTCCATAGACGTATGATTATTTCACGCACATCAAAAATAGTCTGACACGCGCCGCCTGCATGAGGCAATTCTCTTAATGGAGCAAAGAACCGTCTGGTGCATTGCACTAAGAGATTTTATCGGACCCAAAACAGCACGCAGACTGAAATGTTCATTTCTCGAGTGTGACCTTTTCATTTGTTTCGCACTAAGTCGGAATCTCCTGACCTGGGAGAGAAACGGCGAACCTAGTACACTACTTTGCCCCTCTACATCGCAGTGTTGATATGTTTAGCTGTCACCTCATGTCTGTTTCATGTTTCATTCTCGTGCAGTCGACTTGAGGTATGCAAAGCATATGATATGTAGCATGTTCTCTAGGCCAGAATCAAAGGAAAATCTGTCATCTCTACGACTTAGCTACAAATCAGACGCGATTTCTATGCGTTTCTTAGTGACGATAGCTATTTCTAAATTTATGTCAGACCTCCCATCTGATTCCAGCTAAAAATAACCGCCTACTGATAAACCGACGTTTTTGTCATAAATGCTGTTGATTAGAAACACAAATGTGGCAACATGGAAAGTTCAAGGTGGCGAATCTTTGCACCATGGTGAGAGGGCCCTCAAGAAATTCTTATCATGGTGTTGTCTGATTCATCGGCCGCAAACATTGAATAGACGGATCTCCCACTCCACACGCATATAAGTCGAAATAAAACCCTTTAAATTCTCCAGTTAATTGGTGACCAACACTATCATTTGGTAGGTGTAAGTTATCATAAAATCACTGCTACTAATAAGAGTTTTCATGTCTAAAACGTCCACACGTAGGTGTTTTTCTTTATACGGGATTTTGAGACTGGGCGGTTGCGCACAAGTGAAGCCAGCCCTTGTGTCATAACAATTAAGCGCATACTTGACGAAGATGTGCCTGTCTTTCACATCCACAGAAAATTAGTGAGTTAATCTAAGTTTTGTTTAAACCAGTCTTCTTTATAATTGATGTGATATTAATCTTCCGAACAGCAGGAAGACAATCATTTTTATATTGTGGGATGATGTACGCCAAGGTTATGCAGTTTCATATTTGGTTAGGTTGGAATATTCTTTCTTTTCATATCATTATGTTCACATTTTGGTAGTTGCATTATATTGAAAGCAACTTGCATACACAAAGCTTTTACGTTCTTTCAATATATACAGCCGTGATAATATTTTGCAGATTTAAACAAAACAAAAATACGCGTTTGATGAACTGAGAGACTCGCCATTATATGCACTGCTGTTGTCAAATAAATAGGCGAACTGGAGTATATTTATTACAATTTAAAAGCAAATAAATTTGAATTAGTAAAGACATTACAAAGTGGTTCTTTCGAAACAATAAAACATTGGACAATCATAAATGCTATACGCTTGAAAGTAAAATCCTACTAGAGACAAGCAGTACTGACATGGTTTGCATGTGTACTGGTTAAACGAAATAGAAACACATGTTGACGCTCTTTCATGCACACTAGTTGAGCGTGCAGTTCCATTTGCAGACTGATACCTTGCCAGCAATCTGTATCTAGAGTGCTGCAACAGGAATGCAGACACATTGAGCCAGTCCAACTTCCCGTCTTACTAAAACCCCGTTCCGTGCCAAAAGATTGCTCATTTTATCGAAATAATATGAACCAGGCAAAACCTAGACGGGAAAGAAGCCTTGTTAGACTTGCATGTACTTCTGATATATATCATGGGGAATTGACAAATTTTGAATTTGTTTCCAGAAACGTTCCCGAAATGCAAAACATATGTATCAATATTGCCATTGAATTACAAATAAGAGTTACAGTCTTGGAGGTTTAAAATAATGAAAACGTCAGAAGCCAAAGAAAGCAATCGACGAAGAACATTATATTACTTGTTCGTTTTCCTCCGATTTTTCTCCTTAATCAGATAATGCACAGACCCAATGGTAATGGCTGCGCCTATATGCACTTGGATGCAATTAATTTGTATTCTTTGTTTTAGTGATACGAGCTTTTCAAAGAAATCGCTACTCGAGCATGACCCTATCTCTCACATATACAGTGACATGCCATTATTGACGGAACAAACATAAACAACGCTTTCATTATTATATTGCGTTTAGCGAAGCAGAATGAAACCTAATTCAAAGATGAAAGTGAAGTCCGCTTGTTATGTAATTGATTTTCAGTTATGTCTTATCTTTAACAACTGTCGTCTGCTTACGAAAACATTGTCACCAAATGATTACAAAAAATGCCTCAGACTAGGAAAGAAGTGTTGATAGATCAGCAAGTATTGGTGATATTGATAAATCCCAAAATTGAAATCAGTCAGAAAAAGTCAGGAAACTGCATGTAAACAGATCTTTATTATCCAGATTAATGAAGCGTTTTGATTGTCGAGGAAATATGGATAATTTTAGAACCCGTATAGGCAGAGCGGACTGTACATTTAGGCTGCTTGTGAAAGAAAACCATCAAAAATTGCCGCAAAATAAATGCAAAGAAAGCTCCGTTGATGTTGCTTCAAGAAACAGCCAGCTCAGAAAACGCTGTGTTAGAATAAAATCGAACGACCTTTGTAGTTTTGTGTTGGGGGAAAATTACATTTGAGCTACATTGATCTCAGAAACGTGATTTGTTTTCAGATGAAACTCAGGTGGTCATTTGAAATTACAGCAGAGTATATATACTATGAAGATAGTTTAAAACCGAACTCGGATAAAACAGTGCTCTCTTGCATAATCACTCTTGGATATTTCCTGCTCTGAATTTATAAGAATGAGAGCCGTGGTTATTCCTTATGATCAGCGGAATTGCTGCTATAGAGCAGATAGCGACAGTTCCTCTAATCATATGGGATAAGCACGTCTCTCATTTGAATGTATGTATGTATGTATGTATGTATGTATGTATGTATCCTGAAGCCTATCGAAGCTATTTGATGCACCAGAGAAATGAACTCAACCTCTTGTTACTGCGGCTGTGTTATATTTTAGAGCCAAGAAGCTGTGTGTAAAATTGCTTTTCTGAATGATTGAAAGTTTCCCCTGTCTACAGTTATGGAAAACCGCTATCGTTTACACTTGGAGCAAGGTTATTCTTTTAATTGCCCTAACATATTTGGCTAGAGAAAGACGTTGAGTTGAACGATCCTGACTTCAGAAGATCACTTCGGAAAAAACATATTCTTCTCCATCTAATTAACACTGTCTGGTCGTCTTTTTTAAACACTGATTACCCTTCGTGTTTTAATCACATAACTAGCATATGACACCAATGTGACGGCCGTCTTTTTTAAAAAACTGAATCCCCTTCGTGTCTTGATCACATGACTAGCATATGACACCAATGTGACGGCCGCCTTTTTTTTAACACTGATTACCCTTCGTGTCTTGATCACATGACTAGCATATGACACCAATGTGACGGCCGCCTTTTTTTTAACACTGATTACCCTTCGTGTCTTGATCACATAACTAGCATGTGACACCAATGTGACGGCCGTCATTATCCTATGGAGAGATGTATATTTGGATTCTTACTCTAGGATGATTTCATTGCAAGATTCTGCGGGCTAAGTTGAAATATCCATATGCACGCAGTGCTTTCACCAAATGCACCCTGCAAAGGACTTTTCATTATCAATGTATTGATGTTACACGCCAGTCTTTACAACACCACCTGCTCGTCATAGAGGATTGTTGACCGCAGCGTATTTATAATAAAGTTATTCCGAATTCCAATGACTAGTATCAGACAAAACACTGAGCAGGCAAACCCACCTGCCATGTACGATAGTCTGGTAATGTCTGCCTCACATTTTAATTGTTTAGTTAGGTAACGTGTGTAAAAGTAATGGAGGTACCTCTCAAACACAGAGATGCACTAATTATTGCATTAATTAATAGAAAAATAAAGAAAAGCAGTCTGCACAGGTATACAGCATCTATCCCTAATTAAGTAGCTGTGTGATTCGAGATTTACGCACTCGCACACTGGAATTATTCCCATGGGACGGGCACATGCAATTGCATAATATGATATACTATTAAATGTGCGGAAATATCTACTTTAAATTTCCTCTTGATATAGGATCGCAGTAGCTGTCTGTGCTTTATCTTCTCCCACTACCAATGAGGCGATTACTAAACTTACTGAGTATCTCAACATAAGAAATATTTACTTGCTAAATTTACAATGTGGTTTGTTGCTTTTGTAAAACTTTTGACCATCATTAATTTCAATCGCATAAAGATTTTCTCAAAGAATTCACATCTCAGTTGCCTTCGTTGACCCGCAAAATATAAGCTAATACCAAAAACAACTGGCTGCATTTTGCGCAAATGCAAATTGCAACTGTTTCGATGGAAAACTTAGCAGCCTTCTGACATTATACTAAAATACAAGATTAAACTTTTTATATTTGTCATTGAAACAAACGGTAGCGAAAAATGTAATCATTCCAGTATGCATTAACGTTAATTATACTCACCGATGATAATTAATACATTTGCTGCAAAGAGCAATCTTAACATTAAGCGTGTAGTGACATATGTTTTCAATCTTTTTAATAATGTAGGACTGGCTACAATTTTTCTTATTTTTGCTTGCTGTTATGTTACGCACCCACCGTATGCTCTACAGCGCTATGTCGATGAACTCTTTGGAATGCAATGACTATCTTTCGTTGACTTTTTATATATAGTCTTTGTTTATTTCATATACTTGGTCGATATTCCACAATACATGGTACATATTTCATTATACGTGCTTCTTATTACATTATATGCGGTGCATATGCCATTATCCGTGGTGCACAATCCATTATACGTTGTGCATATTCTATTATATGATATGCTTATTTCATTACACATGACACGTCTGACATTCTACGTTGTGTATATACCATTTATACGTGGATGCTTATTTAATTATACATGGTGCATATGTCATTATCTGTGGTGTATATTCCATTATATGTGGTGCAGAGTCCATTGTATGTGGTGTTTATTACATTATACCTGGTGCATATGCCATTATACATTGTGTACATGCCATTATACGTGGTGTATATTCCATTATATCTATGTATATTACGTTATCACTCATACGCAGTGTATTTTCCCTTATAAGTGGTGCTTATTTCCTTATACATGGAATATATTTCATAATGCATGGTCGATATTCCATTATACTTTGTGGACATGGCAGTATGAGTGGGACATATTCCATTATCCGTCGGGTATATTCATTATACATGGTACTGATTTCATTATACTTGGTGCATATCCCATTTACGTGGTGCATAGTACGCTATAAGTAGTGCATATTACGTTATACGTGGTACATAATCCAATATACGTGGATCATTCAACTTTATATGCAGTTCTTGTAACATTATACTAATTCAGTAATGTAATATTTTCCGCTACGCTTGAGAACGATATCTATTACGCCCGAAGACAGATTGTTTTCATGCATCAAATGTTTACCTTCACACTGTGTGAAAATACTGTCTCAAAAGTTGACATGTGCGCTCAATTCGATTGGTCTAGGAAAACACTTATTCAGCGGTTAGTGCACCAAAAAAGTAGATAATATAATATTCGAGTCGCCGTTTCATACAGACTTGATAAGGATTGGAGTTGACACGTTTGGAGACAGGGTCCGATTGAAGGAGAAAATGAAACATCTGAAGACCGCCAACAAACAAACTACCATCTACCGTATATATTTGGCTTATAAGTCGAGTCTAACTGCAAACTGCACAGGCACAGAGATGTCGTCGCATGTTGCGCCGGCAGATCTTTGTCTGTGCAGTTCGTTAGAAGTAATCAGTTGAACAAATGGCATATACCCTGGTATGCAGGCGCATTATACTATGGAAGATCGGGATCTTTGTTATTTGTTGTTTGACCTCGACTTATAAGCGAATAAAACGGTTCTTAAGGTAAACTTCTCAACATATTTGATTCGCGATATTCACCTTAAATGAAGGTAGTCTCCTAGGGTATATCAGTATTTACCTTAGCAAAGCAAATAAAAGGTATCAGTGTTAAAAAAAATGGCATCCATTGCAGCAATGCTTATCTCCAGAAAAGCTAGCCAGAGTTTCCTCTGACCGTTCCCACCCCATTGTGCAATATTGACATTTATGCTTGCCCCAAAATAAAATGTCCAAATATCCAAATATGGGATGGGACGGGTCAGAGGAAACTCGGACTACAGTAAAGCACTGTCCCAGTCCGATCACGTGAATTTTATAGGACAGGTTCCCGTTTATAATTTTAATAGATATGACACTGCATTCATTCATTCATTCATTCATTCATTCAACAAAAATGAATAAGTTCCTGTAACCTGACAGAGATTAACGTTTAT
This sequence comes from Sinohyriopsis cumingii, assembly GCA_028554795.2. Lineage (NCBI taxonomy): Eukaryota > Metazoa > Mollusca > Bivalvia > Unionida > Unionidae > Sinohyriopsis > Sinohyriopsis cumingii. Next base: position 97,127,551 of record CM068832.1, read on the forward strand.
CCCATCAACAACAATAACTTTTTACTCCACTCACAACTTTATTTCAGTTCGTTAGGTAGGTAGGTATAATTTTATTTTTATTTTTAGATGGAAGGTTGTGTATTCAAAGCGGAGCAACCGCGTAATTGACAGCATGTTATTGATTTCAAATAAGTACAGAATAAATATCTATATAAAAAAGATATGTACATATTTTTATATGCCTTCCTTAATACCACTTTTTGGAGTATGTTACAGGAGACGCGCTATTTTTATATTTTGTCCTTCGTTGAATATCAGACAGGCAGTATTTATAAGTTACTGCATTTATATGGGAAAATATGAAAACACGAGTTCATATTCTCCTATACAAACGCAGTAACATTTTTATTATATACTCATTTTGTTATTCTACCTAGGGGTTAGTTATAAAAAAAAAAACACCACAAGAAACAAAGTAATTACATTTATGCTGTATTAAAAAATAAATACGCTGCCGTATATTCATCAATACACAATAACAATATAAATGCGCACATAGCACCGTCCAGCGACCTTTGATCTTCATCGCGCGCTTGACAGTAGTTTGAAAAAGAATTGTACTTTATGCCTACTTAGCATTGCAATTTAGATTCATATTGTGAGTGAATGAGCATTACAACAACTTTTCCTTTGGTCTGAAAAGGATGAATTTTGTTTCTATGTTTATCCAACTAAGTTCTGCTTTTCTGATTATGATGGACCGGATTATTGTGTCAGCTCTTTGATAAATTGCTCGAAATTTCAGTACAGCTTCGGCGTGTATCTGGTTTTGCAGGACATGTCATTCGGATTTACAGAAGTAGCCAAAGAAAGTACATTTTGAAGAAATTCAAGATAGATAAAAGTAAGTATATTTATTACAATTCTTATTACCAGCTATAGAAAACATGTTTATGATCTGTCGCTTGCATCTCGCTGTTGCGGGGACACCAGCTATGGTCTATATCATACAGTGCGTGCCTTCTATAGCTAGCCTAACATTGTATCAAAATAGTCATACGTGGAATATTGCAAAGCAGCTATTGTGTGACAGTCCATTTAGCCAGCGAAAAATACTTTATCGTCGTCTTGCCTTATTGGATCGGAGGCTTTTAGTTTCCTACCAAATCTTCAGTTGCGTTTTGTCTCGAATCTAGTATTTCGATAACATGTAAAATGGTACGTCTCTGATAGATATTCGATAGTCTTTGGCCTCTATATGCTATATTTTTTTATAGAACATAGAGAGCTCTTGTCATAGTCTGAACCATTCTATTTGCGAAAAGATTCTAATATTTCTCCTAAGAACTGTTTCAATGATCAGAACGGTATTTTCAAATTACTGCATCTCTCACGTTTGTTGTCGACATTGCGAACATCACGTTCATTCGTGTGCTTCTTTGAAAGTTTTGTTTCTGACTCAGTGAACTCGTCCACATCGTTAACATGATCATATCATCTATACTTTCAAATGGACGAAACAGCTCGTTTAATTCATTCACAAACAAATTTAATCAACCAAAACCTAATGCGTCTACTACATTAGTGTACAAGGATTGTTTACAAAGTGGTTCCTAACACACTATATCATTTTAGGTACGCGTGTTGTGCACGTGCGTGCAATATTAAGGTGTTCAGTATCGTAAAATACTGCACCATTCCGACAATGTAAAGTTAACTGAGATTAAAAAAATAAGCAAATAATAAAGCACATTCCATTTGCGATATAACAAATGTTCCGTCTAATGCACATTTTTAGCTTAAAGTTAGTGTAACAGGGTTGTCTTCTAAAAGTATAAATCTGTGTGTTTATCTTGAAGCTCTGATTTATTATGGCAATATAGACCAGTGCCACTTATTTTGAAATTACAATTTTTTATATTGAAGTCCATGTCCGCAGTAGTTTACAATAAGCAGATTATTGAGATATGCAAATGATGTTAGAAATCAAGTCTTGAATGTGTGGCCTTGAAGAAATTTCTTTGAAAACTGTTCATGTGTATTTGTTACCTCCCTTTAATTGACTTTTTGAATGCGCATACATGAATAACACATGAAAAAATTAGTTCAAAACTATTGCAAAATATCATTAGAAATGTAGTCTTACTTTTCTAAACGAAGAAATGTTTCTATGGACAGGGACTTAACACATAAACCGTCCATTTCTTGAAAATCAAAATATTTTCATCACATTGAAATCTATTCATCACATAGTATTTGTATTGATTTTCCTGTTGATATCTTTGCTACATTTTACTGATTATAATTTTCATTGTATGGAGTCGGCGTGGAAAGATATTTCTCAACGTAGTAATTAGCCAGATTCAAAGAGCAGACGTCATAATGTACAGTATTTACGAGAATTTGCAACAGCGTGGAGTAGTTTTTCGTAAAACGGACCCTCGTTAATTTCTTACTATGAATTATCGGAAATTGTTAGGCATGTGTGTTTAGTAATTGAAATGAGAATAATTCTTTGTATTAAATGTTTTGGTCGTGCTTTTTATTGCATTGGGTCAAGTATTATTATTTGGTTTGGAAAGGTTGTCATGGCTGCGTGAGTTACTATATGTGAGCAGAAGTGTAACGTACGGGCATGTCCGATAAGGGGGAGGGGGTACCGAGGATATATCCTCTGGGCCCGGGCCCATAAGGGGGTATATGTGTTTTGGTATATGTGTTTAGTAATTTGAAATGAGAATAATTCTTTGTATTGTTGTAAGGGGGCCCGGGTCGAACAACACTTTTTAATTTTATACAAGAAAAATTTTGTTTGAACAAGAACAAGGAGAGGCCTGTGTGTTAATTACTCCAGGGCCCGTTTTCGCTCTCTACGGATCTGCGTGAGAGGTTGCTTTGTCGTCGTGTTGGGGTGACTTGTAGTTCGTAGGGAGATTGTGATGTAGGTTTGTCCACTGTATGAAGTTGACATTGTGTAAACGGTTTATGTAGAAAACTGTTGGCAACCAATTAGAATCGGCATCGCTCTACCTGTTGCATCTTCGTTGTGATAGCAGGGGATGCCTGTGTGTCTGACCATTTTGTTGGTGGCCGGCTGGCTGTAGGGAAAATAGCCGAGGTAAAGTTCTTATAGCAGGGGTGCACAACCAGCGGCCCGCGAACATGTTCTGTCCTGCCCTCAGGGCAAATTAAAACAACACAGAAAACTGTCTCTTGAACAGTAATTATATTAAACAAATTAGAAATCCATTGGGCTACTAAAAATAAAATTATATAAAACCTTCACGTCAAGCAGTAGTTTATTACAACATGTATTAACGTTAATTTCGTTTACCAAGTCGCTGTTGCATAGAACATGTAGTGTCGTGTTTGCGGCCCTCGAGTGGTCTTAGAAAATGCAAGTTGGCCCTTGGCCGAAAACGGTTGTGCACCCCTGCCTTATAACATCAAGAAACCGTCATTCTGCTTCAGTTTATGTAGGCCGAGTTTTTGATCAGCTGATAAAGAGACATAAATTATTCTGATGTTCTCAGCGACTTTATTTGTTCTTTTTGATGAGCTCTACCAGGAATAGTTTTGTCGTTGCAGCGGTGTGTGTGTGTGTGTGTGTGTGTGTGTGTGCGCGCGCGCTCTCATTTGACCATTTATTGGTGGCTGGCTGGTGGTATGGAATATATTCAAGATATTGTTTTTGAAGCAGCAGTTTACAGACTTGTCGATCGTCGGGTAAGAGATCGGAGGTATTCTGGGGAGGGTATCGTCCTTTTTTTTAATGAGCTCGCTTGCGAGGATCCGAAATTATTTAAATGGGCTTGAAACCTGCTATTAATGTACGAGCGTTTGGAACCTTGATATAACCGGTGAAAGCAGTGTCAGGCTTGGTTGAACTTTTTATCTTGCTTTTATTCATTCTTTGTGTGTATTTCATTTTTAGGCGATGATGACAATGCTTTTTTGCTAGGTCGATTGAGAGTGGTGCTTCTATGGCAGAGGTGCACAACTTTTTTTCAGCCAAAGGACAGATTGCCTCTTACTACGATTACTCGACTGCCGCAAACACTAATTTCTTTAATATACTTACTGTTCACGGGCCAGATTTCTGTGTTGTTGTACATCCCTGATATTTAGGGTATCAGATCCATTGATTCTGAATCGGATAGGTATTCATGTTTGGAGATCAGGAATCGGATTGATGGTCGATTGCTGGGGAGTAATCAACTGATTTATGCCTACACGTATGGCGTTCAAATCGCTCTGGGACGAATGTAAATTTAAAATGTTAGTCAAAGGCGACGACGATGCTAGATCGAAATAATTAAAAGATGGTGGGAATAACACAAGCAAACTACAGTGGTCTGGATTATTGGATGAGGAAAGGTATGATGCTATCTATTCGAATTATTATAATACTCATTACAGTGTTGCCATAATTATCTGTGTCATGGGGGAAGTACCAGCAGCAGCATTGGTAGTAGTTATAGTAACAGTAGCAAAACTATACGGAAACTGGATTCTTATACGAATGGAAATTAGGTGCTTATACGAATGGAAATTAGATGCTTATACGAATGGAACTTGGAAGTTTATACGAATGGAAATTGGATGTTTATACGAATGGAAATTTAATGCTTATACGAATGGAAAGTGGATGCTTATACGAATGGAAATTGGATGTTTATACGAATGGAAATGTAATGCTTATACGAATGGAAAGTGGATGCTTATACGAATATGAAGGTCAGTGGATGTGAGTAAACATCTTACTTTCTCTGTTCATTCATGACAACTAAAATCACACTGTAATGTATTGCATACGTATATATACGACGAGCAAAGATATGAAAAATGTATTTCACTCTACATGTCACTGGTGTGCACGTCTAAATGAGTAGAGACAATTGTAACGGTTGCTACTGGTAGTATGGTATTATGATTTTGTACCTCCTTACAAGGTGTCCGCTTTATTGTACTATCGTTATCTACAGGGCGATCGTCCTAGGTGTTCTTGTTGCCCAGATCGAGTAATTATTAAAATAAAGTGTGAAATTATAGATGGAATAAATAGAGATCTGAACAGATATATGGAACAGAATGACACGAGCCCCCGTACATGTAAAAACAATGAAAAATAATCAGTTACATAAACAACTGTAATAATACATTAAATTAGGAAGATACACTTCTTTTTGGAATAAATCTTTCACCGAATTTGAAACATAAATATATTTATATAAATAGCCGATCTGTTTAAAATGACAGAATTAGTTCATCATATAATCGAGTGAATGACCGAAGTCATTGCCTTGTACAACTTCATAATATGCTTAGTCCGGTCCAATCCAGCTTCACTATATCGGTTACTCTAGGTCCTTCCGCTTTTTCCCTTTTCCAACATGCCTACTGTCTCGCCACTTTTCGGTCCTGAAACTTTGTGTGGGTAGGTGGATACGTAAGTACGTAGATACTTGGAGAAGTAGGTAAGTTGATACGTCAGTAGATATTTCAGTTGATATGTCTTTGATACGTCCGTGGATCTATTTCCCCTTTCAAAATAAACAGAGATGCAACCTACATCTTCTGTCGGTTGTCCTACTGGGAACAGATCATTACACCCCTCTCGTTATATCAGATATCGTTCTATAGTTCTATCAGAATTCAAACAGACCAAAGGCTTTCTGGTCAAGCTAAACATGGCAGACCATAAACAAACCTAGTTTCACAAGATTAATGTACTTCCTAATGGCTATCTCATCACTGATTCCCATTAACATTACACGAGACAGAACAGTTACGTTCTCGTCTCAATTAAACAAATGAATGAATGAAATTCATAAAATAATTAACTACGTTATTTTCAGCGAATACACACATTCAAGTCTGTATCATATGTGAAATCGTCTAAGATCGGTGAATTCAAATTAATTCTCGTAATTCATATCAACTAAAGTAATACATGAAATTCTTAGATTCCTATTACAATCAAGACGACAAAAATAAGAACAATTCGTCAAACTTATATAAAAAAGATCTTTGTACAAATCAGATAGGTATTACTCAAACACAGTTACACTCATTTCAAGAGAAATGATATACGGAATTAAACAAATAAATTCATGCAAAAATAATAAAAAAGATTCAAGAAAATCATTATATTGGTACCAACGAATTGCATGAAATTGACGCAAACACCCTGTGCTTTCAAGCTTTGTTCGCTTCTACCGCCAAAATTATGTCCGTTGACTTTTCATACATCCGATCCCTTTGACCAATGTTTGACGAGAATTTCTTCCAAATTCACTCTCGGAGTCCCTTATATTTTCACCCTTGCAGGAAAATTGCAGACTGACTAGATTTTTTTCGATGAAGGCAATTTAACCTCAATAATTTTCGTGTGGAAACCACGCCCCTTATTTAGCGTAACCAATCAGGATTAAATATATTTACCACCTTTTTTGACTAGGCACCAAAATTGACGTCAGCATGATTTATATAATTCCAAACAACAGATCTGGAAAAACTCAGCTTCTGACAGCTCCGATATAAAATCGAAGTTAACCTTCCCTATTCTAGTCTAAGAAGGCTTAAGTAAGAATCACTTCCTCTCCCGACACAGACATTATCAATCATTGCAGTATAGCGATTTAACAAGCACCTGTCCCCATAAATCTGATTAATTTGTTCTCTGGCCTAAATTAATGTGCCCTTCATAGATCGATCGAAATTTGCGTCCTTACAGCATTGAACCATACCACTACATTAGCTAAAATGAGAACTCAAAAATATTAGTACTTTTGTAATACAAGTGATAGATTTCAGTGAAAAAGGCGAGCAAATATTAGTGTTAGTGCTTCGTATACACGCAATAAGTAGTGTGGTAATGTGAGTTTGCGACCAGTATCAGACCCAAAATTCCCCATGACATTCCTCACGACATTTCCCACTGAATCTTCGCTACACACTCGTGTATCGTTGATTGCATCCCACGTGAATAGACATATAATCTTTCCTAGTCATGGGCTGGAAGATGCAGTGACGTGATCATGTAGACAGATCGATATACAGTCAATTATCAAGTGATTAATTACACTGGACAACAAATTTTTACAAAAGTCATGTTACTGAAATAAAATTAGTCAATTCTTATCAATTTTTATGTGCTGAACACGAATATGACAGTCAAATTGCAAAATTGGCTCTAGTTTTTTTGTAATCTGCAAGAAATTAATGTTTACATAACAAAATGCATTCCAATAGTAAAAGGTCAACTGTAATAGCCTACCTATAAAAAATCAAGTCATTGACTACATCTTAGATTTCTTCGCCTGTCTCTTGTACAGCTGTTCGGGAGCATCTCTGAGGAGTGTCCAGCAGTAGTCAGCCAGCATTGTAGTGGACCATTTTCCCTGGTATCTTTGTTCCATTGTTGCGATATCTTGATGAAAACGTTCGCCGTGTTCATCACTAACAATACCACAGTTGCTAGGAAAGAAATCCAAATGGGAATGAAGGAAGTGAATCTTTAGAGACATATTGCAGCCAAGTTTCTTATACTTCATCAACATGTCTTCTACTAGTTCCTTATAGTTTTCTGCCCTAACATTTCCGAGGAAGTTTGTAGAAACTAGGCGAAAAGCATTCCATGCTTGTTTCGCGTCACCTTCCAGCAAGTTGTTGAACCGGTCATCTTTGAAAAGCTCTTGAATCTGAGGACCCACAAAAACTCCCTCTTTAATCTTTGCTTCGCTGAGTCGAGGGAATTTTTCATGCAGGTATCGGAATGCTGGCAAAGTCCGGTCAATGGCTTTCACGAAGTTCTTCATCAAACCTAGTTTGATGTGAAGGGGTGGTAGCAAGATTTTCTGAGCCTCAACCAGAGCTGGGTGTTGGATATTCTTCTCTCCAATGGCTACATTCTGCCTGTGAGTCCATTCCTTCCTCATGTAGTGCATTTCCCTTGCTCGGCTATCCCACTCGCATAAGAAACACATGTATTTTGTATATCCTTGCTGCAGTCCCATTAAAAGGGCAACTACCTTCAAATCACCACAGAGGTGCCAGCTGTACTTGTTATACTCAATGGAATTCAGTAGCTGCCTTAAGTTATCGTATGTCTCTTTCATGTGGACAGCATACGCTACTGGAATAGATGGAAGAATGTTTCCATTGTGCAAAAGCACAGCCTTGAGACTCAGTTTCGAAGAGTCCACAAATAGTCTCCATTCTTGTGGGTCATGAGTGATTTTTAAAGCATTCATGAGGCCCTCCAATATCAGATTACTTTCCTTTCTGAAGAAAGGCTCCAATTGCTGGTGGCGCTTTCGATATGCAGTAATTGTGACATCTTCTTCTAGAAGATTCCGTTGTTGGAGTCTTGATCCTAGCAATTCTGCCTTGTTCTTTGATAAGTCCAAATCACGAATCAGGTCATTTAGTTCTTCCTGTGTTATTCTGTGTGGGGTTGATGATGCACCACAGTGAAAATATGGATCACTGCATGCTGATGGACCAGGAGAAGAACAGGTCGACTCACCTTTGTCTTCGTCAGATGAATCAAGAGAATATTCTGCTGGAGGTTCTGGAATAGGAAGTCCCTCACCATGTGGAACTGGTCTCAATGCAGACGGAATGTTTGGGTAGACTATTCTCGACTTCTTTCGCTTCGTTATTCCGCCGGAAAGAGGAGGAACCAAGCAGAAGTAACAGTCATTTAGGTGGTTGCTTGGCTCTCTCCACACCATTGGGACTGCAAACGGCATTGATGACCTTTTGCAATTCAACCACTGTGAAAGCTGTGTTGTACATGTAGCACAGCATATATGCGGAGCCCAAGGCTTGTCTTGGTCACCAACCTTGCATCCGAAGTAAAGATGATATGCCTTCTTCACTTGAGAATTGATACTTTTCTTCTGGTTGGCAAATGTCACTTCCCCACAAATATAGCAAAAATTGTCCGCGGTATTAACACACTTTCGAGGCATTACTGTTCTTTATTGTACGTAAATGGATAAAATAATAAGTTTTATGTAACAGTAGCTTGAACTGTCTCGCACAACGTCTAAAATATTTTAAATGCTGAACCTATCTGATTGGGCTTTATATAGTACACTGCTTACGTCAGCTTCAGCAGCCGCCTGGCATTAGTATAATAGGCCTACACATGTATAGTACACTGCTGACGTCAACTTACTTCAGCAGCCGCATGGCATTAGTATTGCATTGCATCAGAAAATGATGCAATCAACTGTGGATGATGTGAGCATGATGGTATTATGCAATGTTACATCATTATTCCGGATGTTGCTGCAGTCCTACTGGAGAAATTTACACAGTGAAACATAGAAAATGAGGTATATGAATATCTTCAAAACGAGAGCCAATACAAATTTTTCACGGTTATATTCGTGTTCGGCACACCAAAATACTACAGATTAGGGCCTTTTCAAGTCAGTAATGATTTCACTGTTGACCAGTGTTATTAGAGAACTGTTGTTGGCTATTATATTATGCCATTAGAAAGCAAACAGTTTGATTAAAACATATTGTATTATGAACGATATCACGTCTGCGTCTAATATAACAATTAAATTACCCGACCCATTGTGTATTTGTTACGTCACCACAACGATTAAATCGCTATTTAGCTTGAATGCGTCATATCGATTTATTACAAAGGTTCAAAAGATGCTAAAAATTTCTAAAGACGTATCCGGAGAATTTCAATAAATTACCGGGTTAGGGATTTAGATAAGCGAGCATGAAGAAAAGTAAGTGAAGATAATAATAAAATTGCAATTAAAGTCATTATATAATATTCTGCAAGAAAACTTCAAGTCGCTGTCGTTAACCGAGTCACCGGTTAAAGACTACCGCGAAATATCCATCTTATACGGAGAAAAGTCCAGCGAAGAAGATACTGAAACGATCAGCTTAGATTGCTAGGAGAACAGCCATTAGAGAAATGCCTTCAGTATTAATATACATCCACACTCACCGACCTTGAGAAGAATGGTACGACGACGCGGAAGCAAGACTAGTTGACGTGACATTTAGTGACGGAACGTTAGAGATAATTTGGGATAATAACATTTGCTGAGAAACGTTTTTCTCACCCATGCGACAGAGAAATCTACTTGCTTTGCTAACCTTACTTTTCTTGTCTCAGTCTAGTCATCTCAGACCAGTCGTCTCAGTCAAGGTGTCTACGCGCTCAGAACTACTTTAAAAAAAGAAACCCTTGTTGTCTTCTGCTGTGCCTAACGTAGTTGTACTAAAATCAAACAACAACAGCAATAAATATATATAAAAAACATAATAACTAAAGATAAATACATCTTTGAGAACACACCATACAAAAACATTTCGAGAGAGACAAAGACAAAGGTTGGTTTTTTTTTTTTAAATATCTTATAGGTGTTGTCTAATGTTGTAAAGCGCTTAGAGCTTCTAAAGATTAGGTGATATACAAAGTCCTCATTATTATTATTATTGTTATTATTATTATTATTATTATTATTATTATTATTATATGATGTCGAGCTTTTTGGTTATTATGCTTGTTCGTTCCACACAGCACGGTTAATTTTATCGTATATTCAGGCCTATATCAGTACATTTTCAGTTCAGCGTCATTAATGTAGCTAAAGCTACCTAACTAGTTTTAAATACTTCGTGTGAAACAAATTATATACTGTTAGCTACGTTTAATGACGCTGACCTGAAAAATGACTGCTACAGATAGGATAAAATTATCAATGCTAGTGAAAAGAACCATAACGGAAACACCGATCCTTGCACATAGACTATAGGCCTATACACTTCATATCCTCCCAACTCTCTTAACAACTTCTTAGCAACAGCCAGAAAAGTGTTATATAAAAGTGTTATCTAATTTTGTTAAGCATCTCCATTGTGCCCCGGTTGAATCAAAAATATACCTACAATATTTAATGGCAAATAATGCACTTACCAGGCAGAAGGAATAATTTAGTTGTTGTTGTTGGCTATTATTAGTATCAAAGCAATTGTTGTTTATAAAAATATATACTGGCAAGCCTCGTGGGGAGACAAATAATATAAACCCTTGACTGAGATTTCCTTGTCTCGGCCCAAATCCCAACATAGATTCTATATTTCTCACCCATGCGACAGAGAAATCTACTTATTTTGCTAACCTTACTTTTCCTGTCTCAGTCTAGTCATCTCAGACCAGTCGTCTCAGTCAAGGTGTCCACGCGCTCAGAACTACTTTTAAAAAAGGAACCCTTGTTGTCTTCTGCTGTGCCTGACGTATTGAGCTAAAATCAAACAACAACAACAAAAACAGCAACAAAAATGTATAACGCAAACATAGTAACTTAAGTTAAATCCATGTTTGAGAACACACCATTAAAACATTTCGAGAGAGAAAAAGACAAACGCATATATGTCGAGCTTTTTGGTATTATGCTTGTTCATTCCACACAGGATGGTCAATTTTATCCTATATGCAGTCCTAGCTCAGTACAATTTTAAATCAGCGTCATTAGATGCAGCTAAAGCTACCTAACTAGTTTTAAATACTTCGTGTGAAACAAATTATATACTGTTAGCTACATTTAATGACGCTGACCTGAACATGACTATGCTACGGATAGGATACAATTCTCAATGCTGTGTGAAATTAAACTATAATAGAAAACACTGCTCCATGCATATAGACTATAGACCTATACACTTCATAGCCTCCCAACTCTCTTAACAACTACGGAAAACTTGGTAACAACCACAGAAGTGTTATGTAAAACATGCTTTTTCTAATTTTGCTAAGCATTTCCATTGTGCCCCGGTTGAATCAAAAATATGCTTACAATATTTAATGACAAATAATACAATTACCAGCCAGAAGGAATAATTTATCCGTCAGCACATTAATCCATAAGCAAATTTCACTGTAGCACTTGCCATATTTCCAAGACAGAAAAATAAATCTTCTGAGAATCCGTGAACTTGAAAGTTTTGCACATGGTTATCCGCTAGAGTCCGTTTTTGGAGGGTCTATTATACAGAGGTAATTTTACAATCAATTAAGGACAACACAAGTGTGTCACACACAGTTTCACCTCCTCCAAAGAAAAGAACAGTTGCATACGATAGTGACACATCTCTAATTACCCATGATTAATCTAAAGAAAGATGTTACTCTTCGTTACAGATTGTACTAAGTATAACTACAGTAGAGCTGAGTAGCCAATATCGTTTTATTATTTACAATATAACTTTTCAAAATTGGAACTGATGAAAATAAAACAGTTTCTTGTAATAAATATTAATTATTTATTGTCAATTTCATATAACATCCATATATTAAATATGGTAAATACCTCATTATTATGCGACGTTTTATGTTGTCATTTTTCTTTGCTCACGCGTACAAACTGTGTACTTCAGACGCAACGGTCACACCACAGCCCTCATTAACATATTTATATTAATGCGCCACATGTAAACATTGGACGTGAACACTAGTGCAGAATTCTTTTTACTTTAAAGGAAACTATTGGGTGAGAAAAATAAACTACGTTGGGGTTTGGGCCGAGACATGGAAATCCCAATCGCGGGTTTATATTATGTCTCCACACTCGGGCAAGCCTCGTGGGGAGACAAATAATATAAACCCTTGACTGTGATTTCCTTGTCTCGGCGCAAACCTCAACATAGATTCTATATATCGAAGTAGGGACCTAACATAGTTTACTTGCCCTGCGAAGGTGATTCTTTTTAATAGCAGAGCTCGATGTGAGAGTAAACTTCTCCATCTGTAAAAAGCATCGTACTATCTGAGGCGGTAAAAATGCGTCCTGTCCTCTAGATTTTGCTGAATTTTCTCCGATACCACATAAGATAAAACAGGAAATAAAAGAATTGCGATACACTGAAGCAAGCAAAAATCCATTCAGATATTAACGTTTACGCGTATATAGAAACTTCAATGGCATTAGGACTTAATTGATAGAAAAGTGTAGGTCTTCGAAAACCGTAAATCTGCAACAGAATATATCACTACGAACACTGTAAATCCCCCTTAATCTCCGTATGTGTTGGCCGGATGTTAGCCATACCTTAAATGTGATATCGTAGTCAAGTCGAGTAATCAGCTTTGCTGACCATCTGGATCTGTTGCGGAGTATTTATCATGAGCGGCGGAGAAGATCTTTTAGCGCGTCCGTCTCGAGAAAAGCCGGTCACCAAAGAGAAAGCCGACTATGTTGTCAAGTATCAAAGCAATTGTTGTTTACAAAAATAAATACTGGCAAAGAAGCAATAATACAAATGTTTATCCCTTATATTCAGGCATGCCGACTATGAAGTAACTTAGGCAATCAGCCCGAACCCGCGCGTTAAGGAATCCAAGCGGTTTGAGCAAGGCAGACACGCTGACAGTATTAGAACTCACGGATGAGTCACGACTGGTTGTTAGACAATATCATCCCAGATAAACCATACCTGGCTTCAACAACAACTGCAAATCAAACGAAACAATTTGCTCGAACACGTGAAATAAAGATACCGAGAGGCACAAGAAAAACCGACACAGGTGCGCTATTGGGAATAGCGGACGAGCCGTGTCAGATTGTGCGACAGTTTCATCACATTGTCATATTAAAATTCCTTCATGGCTGCACTGGATGAAATTGCGCATGCGATATCAGATGAACACAAGCATAGTCGTATCGCACGTGTTATTGCCTAAGAGGCTGTTGTACATGGTCCTCAAAAGCTCAGAATTCCAAACTTCATGTTCCACAGCGCTCTCGAGATCTTCAAGATTACCGGGCAATCATCTGAAGTGTATTCAAACCAAGTCGAAATGCTTTTCTTGAGTATGCGTTTGGTTTAAATATCTTGATTGAAGCATGTGTGTGTGAAACATCGCAGCCGTCCGGATTCAAGGTGGACATTGTTCTCAAGATGGAGATTACCATGCCTTTGGATTTAAGCAAAGATGTCAATGCGCCATCTATAACAACACAGCCGTGATTTTATAGTGGTGCACGTGTAATCTTAGACTACAAAGACTTGGAGAATATCAATGATAAAATTAATAATAGTTAAGCAAACATCCTAGATAAGTTGAAAAATACTACAGAGGCGGGTACAGGATGGATGCCTTCAGAAATTTGGATGTTCATCTTCATAGTTTCTCATAAAAGCCTTTTTCACGGGTCCAGTTAAATTTCAGCTCCTAAGTACGTTCCAACGCGAGAAATGATAAACGTGATAAATGATAACAACCGGTGTTTTGTATCGGCGATCTTATCCGCGATGCATCCTACGGACGATCATACAGATCAGCTTCAAAAATACCATCAGCATCTGGGTACTCTCTGATTTGGTAACATATAGTTTTCTGAGACCATGATCAAAAGGTTTGAAGAACTCAGCAATAGTGTATCCGTTAATGTGTTCTTTTTTAACAAAGGCTTCTCTGCTAAGCGACTATCCACATATGCACAACGCAAAGATTAATGCGGGTGCCCGAGCTTGTTCTTCTGTTGTTGGGCAACATCGAAAACATGGATGGTTATGATGTCTCATCTTCACAGAATCATTAGGGATTTTCCACCAATGGCGTACCGGCACAATATACACAATGGTAAAAAGTCTCCACGTTGACCCTGCATACATGAATTCGGGATAAAACATCTGATTGATGGTCATAAATGCCAGAGTCTGACAATAATGTTTTGAAATTTACCGTGGTGCAGAGGAAAATATAGCGTCCGCATGTTATTTACACTGATTTCAAATGTTCGCGACTCCAACCTACAAATTAAGTTACGATACAAGCTGTCGAACAAGTCAAATGTGAATTTTGTTAATGTGATTGAGCAACTGTGCTATCAATATTGTATGTGGCATGATTCCAGTTGAGGTATTTATATAATCTGTGAAGTTACATGGGAATGGGTCCGACAACAACTCTCCTCGCCCGCAGACATGATTACTATCGTGATGACATTTATGAGATTTCCGAATCCACTCATCGCTGTATCTGTGAAGGAGTACTTAGTGTGCCATCCGCTGAAGATAAAGTATGAGAATATTATCACATCACCGGCATGTCTAGCTGAGCCGAAGCTCAGCAAATACTATCTAAAGTTTTGAATGTACCCGGGCAAAATAAGAATGATGTTTCAAACTATGGCTCAGGCAAACGGCGCACAGAGCAGTAGTGCGATTTGTTACGAGACTCCATGGTCATGAACTAAGTAATGGAAAGTAGTAAAATCAGCATGTTTTGTCAATCTTAACCAATGATTTACTTATCTTGGTTATAAATGAAAGTATGAGAGGAACTAACAGTAATGAAGTGAATCCAAAATAATCCTGAAAGAGTCATATCAAGGACCAAAGGGATGAAAAGGTCCGTATACATTTCAGAACCGGAAATGTACTGGTCCCCCAAGGATCGTGACCTTGTCAAAATGGCCCTGTCCACAACTCCTTTCAGTAATTACGTAATATTATATTCCAAAATATGAACACTTCTATTTTCACTGAAAAGTCCAAACAAATGTTTTTCCCTCTCAAATGATGTATAAAAACAAAATAAAACATGTCTGCAGACTTTGATGTTATAATAGGAACACAAGAAATTAGACTGACTCCAAAATAGGGATGAATCAGAATGCCCAGTTTTCTCAGTTTATAAACCTCTTATCACGACTATATTTCACAACATACCTCATGTGACAGACACTCAATAAATATTTCGAAATGCCTATTCATGTGACCTAGCCCATCCAATGGGAAATTACCTAACTTGTCTAGAACTGTCCAAACCCCACCAAGCCAATGTACCAGGAGTTAGAGAAACTACATATATGCATAAGAGACGATATTCGACCGGTTATAACTGGCTGAAGTTCCTTTGCGGTTATGCTATCATCAAGAATAGTCTGAATCAATTTTGTCTGACTTCACAAACAAGCTTGTTGCACGTATGTAACACAAGTTGTGGTCGTACATGGGATGAGACCAAAAGTCTGCAGAATGCCAAAGCTATTTCACCACGTTGTACCTGATTCATAACTTTTCAATGGAAAACCTGGGTGATGCTAAGAAGTCTGGTTGACATACGCTTTCGTACGTGTTAATCGAGGAGCCCCTTTCCCGTTACAAATGTAGTGCTGAGATTCTGTCTGATAAGTTAATGTTGATGGAGAGCACAGGAGGCCGAATGAAAGATATTGACGTCAATGTAGAACCTTGGTTATTTTTTTTCAATCTGGTAGATCTTGTAATTAAATAGCTCGATTGTAAATGAAGTCATATCACGAATTTATAGTTGGTATTAATGAAAATCAGTTTGCGAAAATAAAGAGTTCGTTGCGAAATGATTGTGACAAAGTTAACTGGAAATGTCTCCGTGTGACGTACACAAGCTGACTTTAATCAGATCAATGCCGCCAAACAAATGAACACCTCAGTGACAATACAGTTGTGAAATACAGAGGTGACGCAAATTCAAAAAGCCGGTGGAATATTTCAATTTCTCGCGGCGACTCAAGCATTATTGGCTGCAAAAGCGTTTATAAATATAAGAAAAGAAAAAGGTCTTCGACCACCCAGGACAATACCAAACTGTCATCAGGCAAAAGGTGCGTGATGCACCCGGCAGCGATGCAAATTAACAAGGTCTGCCTTTCAAGCAATTGTACTACAATGTGACAATATTAACAGAAGATTTTGGTCCCTCAAAGCTATCGACGGGAGAAAATAATCGAACCAGAACAATGGCTGCTAGATGAAATCACGAATAAAATCGGTTTGCTTGAAAACATAACGCGTGTGTGTGTCGTACATCCTATTTGTAGATTCTCCGTTGGCCTTGATATGGCGAAATTGCAGCTAGGGTAACTAACATAGGCATGCTAATCCGAAGTGTTGTCGGAGCCATATCAACAGCAACTGGTGTAGGTGGTGGCACCAGATAATAGTATCATTATGGTTACATTCGCGAATGCGCGTCTATTCAGAAATTATCGCGGCCGCCCAAAGTGGTCTTATCACAATTACCAAGATATAATTCATAGTTACTAAAGATAAAACGATTAGCATGGCGAAGTTTCAGTTGGCGATGGTTGACTAAAAAATCTACCGACGTCTCCGCTCACAGATACGGAACCGGGGCGCGAACGATTCAAAATAGATAATTGATTTAGAGGCAGTAAAAGTAAAGTTAACCCTTGTCAGCGTAAATCGCACATAGTACTGCAGCTTCAATCCCCTGACAAGCAAAGTTTTCACGTTGAAATATAATCACATATGCACACATATGCAATAAATACTAAATGGGAAAAGTTATGGGGAAATCCGAAAGGGTTTCGGGCCTGGGAACAGGAACGTTTTAGCCGGTCTCAATTCACATTATCAAACTACTCCATATTCCCGGCTATTTTCGAATTGACTAAAGGAACGACGGAAAGCAAATACTTAAATGCAGCTCTACAATTCTTTCTTATTCCAGTCTTCCTAATTAAAATATGTTGAAACAAAATCATATTCGAGGACAATAGGTTTGAGAATCGCAAAGATAAAATTGTTATCGTCAATGAGTTATTGTTCATTAGTTGCTCTTCTTGCTAACTTTTGCATTTACCGTTAATATGTCGATGAAAATGAGAACCTTTTGTAGAGCCTGTCACCAATCAGATATATTATCATTTCCTAAGGGATTTTTGCAGAACGTCATTGTTCTAGGCTTTAAGGCAGACACACACAGTGCGAAAAATACGCTATTTTTCTTTCAAAATAATATAACGAAACGGACAGCTGTCTTTTAGACATTAGTGTCCCTGATCTTAAGTAATTTTCCAAGATTCTTACGATGAGTCAGGCATAAAGTAATAAACCAAAACGAATGAATGTCTAGAAGTTATAAAACATTAACGACTGTCTTGTGAATATCGATTTTCTAGAGTAATTTTCCAAGTCTTTCACTATGACTCACACAACAAGTGCCACGATGTCTCGAAGTCGCTATAGAAAGTAACCTTATACATCTATACAATTTATCTTTTCTATTGATTAGGAATAATTTACTATCAACCAAATATTTCTGTCTGCAGCTTGACATTTTTCTTCTCTTCCGATATTTGTTATTAGCTTTGGTGTGGCCTTTTATGAATATTACGAGGCCTTCAGACGAAAGCTCTAGATATTTGTAATTTAGATAGAATTGATTCAATCATATTGTCTTATACACCGGGGCAAATTTAATTTACCTTTTATTTGAGTAGACGCCCTTGGAAACCCTTGTAAATATACCATTTTCTCAGATTATCATATTAATCACACGTGAAATAGCCCCGCAATACAGACGAGATGTTAAAATCCATGCCTAACTAGCTTGATCATAATTTTTGGTGATATCTGAAGTCGGGACACATTGGTAAGATTCTACCGTTTGTGGAGAAAAACACCTAAAGGTGAGTGTGATTTGGATTTTTAATGTAGCTTTAACAATGTTCCTGTCATATCGCCTCGATATCTGCAGTGTGGCAGTTTATAATGATGTCTAGTACTGGGGCATCATGCCGCAGACATGTAGCATGATGTCCCACCCAGTCACATTATCCTGACACCAGGCAGACCAGTCCTAACACTAGCCTGTTAATGCTGAGGGCCAAGCGATGCAGCTGTAAGTACCCTTTTTATGAATCTTTGATATGACTCGGCAAGAGTTCGAACCCGCGACCTACAGCACCCAAGGCGGACGCTCTAACCGCTAGGTCACCTGAGCGATCTGGTTCATAGAAGATGAAAAGTACATATCCGCATATTATGTCGGATCCAACATAGACCCAAATCTGCCCTCGCATAATTCACTTGCTGATTTGGGTCTATGCAGTTTGTCAGGAGTAATCAGTAGAAAAAACACCATAGACCCTCATATGCTGGAGCATTATGCGAAGACAGGTAAGGGTGTAAGTTGTTTGTAGTTGGACCAGACTTATAACTGAATATATACTGTTTTTCAGGATAGGGTGTAGCAATGCCATTTTTGGACATAAATAGAAAATATTAAACAAGATAAAGGTATTAGATCCTTTACATGAATGATTTTCGATAATTCACCATGACAAATACAATTCTCCTGAAATACTGTGTGATGTACATTTCAGCTGAATGGCATGTTGGAATGATTCCGGTAAATCAAGATATCAGAAAAATGGGTCTTAGAATATATTAAGTGGTCCAGGATTTATTTCATGACTGACAGCAAATTTTCGATAATAATACTGCAAAGTGTACGACAAACGTATTGCATAGTGAGTGGCTGGGAGGGGGCTGGGGTTAATGCGAGCCCTGGCTTATTCTCTTATCCACATGAGTACCCCTAACATTAGCCACACCACAGCCTTGAACAAAAATGAAAATGGCAGGTTAACATGTGCTATTGCATTTTTAAAAATAATAATAATAATAATAATCTTTTTTTCAACGAGGATATCACAGTTGGCCACAAAAGACCCATCTACCATGTGGTCCTCTTTTTTTAAATAGATTAAAATGAATTAACATGTATAACTAAGGTGATCAGTATATACTGTTACGACTTTATGATCAAAAACTAAATAACAGAAAGAAGGAAAATCAACAATTTAATTATTAAAGTTATAATCGTAAATGTGATGGGAACTTGACGTAGTATAAACGGAAACCAAAGTAATCCTGAAAGAGTTTATTAAAGTCCAAAAGAATGAAAAGTTCCTTAGAAACTTCAGAAACGGAAATGTACTTGTTTGCCAAGAATCGAGAAGCTATGAAAACGGCGTTGTCCAGAACTTCTTTGAATAATTCATAATATTTCCAGAATAATATTATAGCCCAACAAATTGAGCACTTTCTATTTCCAATGAACAGTAGAAATAAATGTTTTTCCTCTCAAATACTATATGCAGACCTGGTGTTGCAAAACAAAAACAAGAAAAAAGAAGGACTCCAAAATAGGAATAAATCAGATTGCTCAGTTGTCTCCTTATAAACACATTCAAAAGTCTATTACGACCATAGGTCGCAATATACCCACGTATATTAATATAAAAAAATACCTATTCATGTGACCTAACTCAACCAATGGGAATTAACTAAATTCTTCTAAGATACAACCTGATCGATTTGTCCAATGGATAAAGACCAAACCTCGTAAACATATTTACTAATAGTTTTATTATTAGTAATTGTGAACATGTACGCAAGCATCTATTTATAGATTCTATGCAGTGTTACGCTCTTTAACATCCTAAAACAGACCCTGTGCACGTAAACGATTTCAACTATAGATAATCACTACAATTTACAGCCATGAATAAAAATTAAAAAAATTAGACAAAATCATGTAGTAGGAGTTACAACAATTTATAACTGTACATATATGAATAATATACTCTGCACAAACATACACATTACACCATGTCAGAAGTGGTAAATACATACATCGAATTATATCTGGACACAGTTATAAAATTCTTTGTTGGGAAGCTTTAATATATCATTCCAGTTCGTCACGAAAGAATTCTTTAACGGCGTTCTAAACGAAGCAAGGGAAATGAAGTTTCGTTTTCCCATTGTATTGTATTGTATAGTACTGTACTGTACTGTATTGTATTTCATGGCGTTGCATTACATTGTATTGTATTGTATAATATTGCATTGCATTGGATTATATTGTATTGTACTGTATTGTTATATTGTATTGTATTGTATTGTATTGTATTGTATTGTATTGTATTTGTCAGGTGTGAATGAGACAGGAGAGACTTGCAAAACTAACGGTATATCACAAGAGTGTTAGACCTCCTAGAGCGTCGTCATTGTCTAGGCTGCATAAGCAAATATGGAGATCAATAAAATGTACATCATTGCTGGCAATTGGACAAGGAAATCCCAGTCAGGAGTTTTCATTATTTGTCTTCTGCGGCGCTTTGCCGAAACTGGAATTTCCTTGTCTCGATGCCAACTACCTACATCAATTATTTTTACCACCCATTTGTTCTTCAAATAGAGAAGAAAAAGTAATTATTCTTTCTGTAATCCATCACATCAATTGCTAGCTTCATAGAAACAAGGAGGTCGTGTGCACATTATGACGCCACCAAAGTGTGTTTTACTATATTATGTTGTCATTAAGTCATCAAGTGACGACTAACCCGAGACAACCGATCCAGACAATAATAATATAGTATCTCATTCCTATTATGTGCATGATCGTGTTTTCTAGTGCGATACACCAGTGCAGAATCGTTCTGTTCTGCCTCACAAGTGGCCTTCAACCTGATTGTTTCACTATTCTGTACACAAAATAGCAAATTCTTCCCGATTTCAATCCTCACTTCAACATTCTTTCACAATACTTATGATAAACAATAATTGTAATTCATGTACATTCTGAAACATCCAGTGGTTGAAGTTATTTGGCCCACTAACAGGCCGTTTCACACTGATCGACCTAGTTCCACGACTTGTAGAAACTAGGTTTGGTAGGACTACTGCACGTTTTTAACAGTGAACGATAACATCAATGACAGATTGCATCCTTGTTGGACTGTAAGGTGTATTCCAGTTGCATTGCTCAAGCTACGATGTTCTTGGTTTCTGCTTCTACTCGGTAACACCAGAAATTACACTCTGAATTGGCTGCGTTTTTATGAGAGCATCCATGGAAAATCTTTATACAGCTTAATTATTTCCAGGAATGGATTTATTTTATTTTATTTATTTTAATTCATTTAGGGAAACGATCTCTTAAATACGATTGTTATAATGTAACGTACGCAGATTTAAGATATGTACAGCGTGTTTTCAAACTAGAACAACAACGTTCGATGAAATAAAAATAATAATTTATAAAAAAAATATAAAACACCGGTATCAGCCTATCCTGTGAAAAGTACATTATTCCTGAAAAATAATTTGTCGATATCGAATTACAATTTACAATTTAATCCACCGGAATAAATAAATAGGAACTCTGTATGTTGTTGACTAGTTACTGTTGATGCTGTGACGAGTTTTTAAATATTTAAAGCATGCATATCTCCTATTTGTGAAATCGAATTCGGAGGAATGAACTGACTCCATAACTGCAGTTTAACATTGTTATCCGAAACAATGCAGCTGAGATTGTTTACTTTAGTAAGAGTCATTAGTTAATGATATGTGTTAATGCTAATATCCTATAAATGTGTTGCACTGTAAAAATGAGTCGTGTATAGTACATAGTACGATTTCATTAATAAAATTCCAAGGTCGATGTAGTGTAACCTTTCAAGTAAACAGTAAATAATCCAGCGAGGACATTGATGCTAGTAAAACAGAGCACTGACCTAATTCCTGATTAGCTAGAAATCACCACGTAACCCTTGTTGACTGCAGTCAGTATTTCGAAATTACATAATGAATCACTTCAATCCCCAATACTGCATTCTCTCTACTGCGAATTACCTTAGTATGTAATATGATTTTTACGCAGAATTAATTATTGTTGATATTACTGCTGGTATTGAAAGGGATATATTGCGTGGATATATTCATTTATTAAATATAATCGTTCGTTGAAATTGCAGTGATGTAACATTCGTTTTAAAGCCGTTTGGATTTATTGTTCTACTGGAATTACTGTGAATTAATTTAAAGGACATTTGAATGTAAACACATTGATTTTACTGTGGTGCAAGTATATCAGGACATTATAGTTACCATTCGGAATACCTTTGGAACGTATTCGGATTACTTGGAACTATTGTAATTGATAGAACATTTAGGATTATTACGAATTCATTGCCCACTATTTTTTAAATTCGTTCACGTTGTAATTCAGGAAAATACATTAATATTTTAAAATGTACAAAACATATTGGTTGTTCTCTTTCTTGTCGCCTAATTTAATCTTCTTGAGATCGTAACACAGTCAGTACAACTTCATTTTTATTTAGCTGGAAACTCTTTCCACTGCCTTGGCGGAGTTACATTTAAATATGGGGGATTTTGCACCAGCCCATGCGATAGCGCAATCACCCAGCACTAGGTTAGGTCTTGTTTGGGTGCTAGAGTCTGTCTCATTTGTAAATTTGAGAGACATTGGTGATTATTTGCTTGATTTGTGGTATTTGGTGTTGAGAGACTATTTCTCAAAACCAAAAAATGAATGTCAATAAATATAATAATCCAACTACGTCATTCGTATAATTCGTTACATAAAATATATCATTGTACGTTATGTCTCAGAGCAGGTCAGGCAACGCCAGATACCGTAAGTACCAGTAAACTGTTCTTCTTGTGACTGTTGACTCAGAGTGGACAGTTACACCTGACTCCCTCTGGAAAATCTTCGTTGGTGGATTACGCAGCTGAGCATCTTAGGGCATCGGTTTATGTGCATTAAGACTTGAATGACATTCTCTGCATCCGAATCGTCTCCAAATATACTGACATTGTCGTGCCACTGTATTCAGACAAGCCTGGACGAAGGAGTCAGGGTGACTCACTTATACCCAAATGATGGTCAATTCATTATATTGTGCCCCTTCGTCACCAGATACTGGGCGACTAAGCAACTTCGATCACGCGACTCACTCTCTGTATCCCTGGTCTGCATGTAGCGACTGACGTGGATCAAACCTTAGCGGCCATAACTCTGACTAGAAGACAACGGCGAAGCAAGTGACAGTTCGCTACTTTGAATGTTGAATGTACACACACAAATTAACAGTACATCGTAAGATAGACGAGAGAAGAACGTTATGAAACTCGCCTACCAGAGGAATGACAAATCACTAAAGTAGGAGATGAAATAAAGATGAGCAGACAATATACAATCAAATCACAGATAGTCAGCAAGCTCACAAATCTACCAAATGGTGTGAATGGCAGACTAATGCAAATGAGACTCGCACCGTCTGGAAAATGTCATGCAACTATCATCAGCGCCTATGCACCCACCATGACCAACCCAAATGAGATTAAGGACACATTTTATAAAGATATGGAGTTTCGTATCGCGTAAGTACTGACATTGTCGTGCCACAAGTTTATCATCCTTGGTGACTTCAGCGCTTGATGTGTCATGGGCCGAAATGGCTATGGAAACGTGTTGCCTTTTGTCTTCATTATGTTACGATTTTATGCTCTTAAAATAAGTAACAGAAAAGAGTGAAAGACGACAAGCTTTGTAATTTTTTTTACAAATAATTTATTTCCATAGAATACAATGTGAAAATGAGAAAAAAGAACTTACAGTATTGCGAATTAAATCACAAAATAATCCAAGAATTACAGACACAAGTTCGAAAAATATAAAGTCTTGAATAAAATTCATTAATAGTCCAGAAAAAGTCCCAAAACTGAAGGTGATGACGTGTCTGTTATAGCTGTTCGAGTGAAGATGAGTCAACGGTCTTCTGTTGAATCGCAGTAATATAATTCTAGGTTTGAATTCAGTATAAATTCCAGTGAATGTCCTAATCCAAAAATTTTATCAGAGCATCTTTGCATTTCCAGAGAAAATAATCATTTGAATACAGTAATTTTAAGAAAATAAAATTCAGCCCAAACTGGTAACAACATAATACAGCTTGAAAGTGCTAGTTATTAAAGCACGAATGGTAAAATCCTTACAGTTACAATATATATATATATATATATATATATATATATATATATATATATATATATATATATATATATATATATATATATATATAAAGTTCTCTACTTGACCACAGCTCACAATTAGCATTTTCTATATATAAAAAAATCATTACCTAGTGGAAAATAACCTACAATGATCTAATGAGCCTTGTTTACTCGCAACACAATAACCTGTAAAATTAACTTAGGGAATTCGCAAAACCCCATCAAAATAAACATTTTTACTCCTTCGTGTTTACCTGAATAATAATCCTGCTATTATGCTCATAAGCATCGAGAATAATTTAGCTATGTATTGGTTGCTGACATAAATGAAATAAAGAAAATACAAAAGTCAATCACGTCAAGCAGAAATGAACTCAGTTTTGGACAAGGTGAAGTCCAGCATACAATGTTACACTACAATAGCATGTAATGTAATAAAACAATTTGTTAAAGCTAAGAAATAAATAATCAAATTTAATATAGATAAAAATTTGCAAAGATTATCCCATCCTTCACAAAATCGTGTTCATAGCACTAAACTGTATTAAAAATGATAGCGACCTCTATGGACGCCTCATTATTTAACGGCGACCAGAAAGATATTGACGTACGATTCGCATAATTTATTCGCTCTGTTCAAGGGCGAATCAAATTTCGTTTTTCCCAGTTATTGGCTGTCTTCATATTCTGATAGACCCCTTGTCTGTTGACAATATTTGTAATGAAAACCGCAGTAAGTCCCTTGCCTGCTGACACTCTCTTCATGAAAGTCACAGAAAGACCCTAGTCTGTTGACACTCTATCAAAGCCGTAGTAATACAGTTTCCTGTCGACAGTATTTCAAAGTCACAGTAGGCCCTTGCATGTTGACAATATCTCCATGAAAGTCGTATTAAGACCTTTGGCTGTGACACTCTCTCCTTGAAATTCGTAATAAGCCATTGCGTGTTGGCAATATTTCCATTAAGGTCGAGGTACGACCCATGCCTGGTTACAGTATCTCCATTAAAGTCGTAGTAAACAGGTATGTTTTAACGTCATTGCCTGATGACGATATCTTTATTAAAGTCGTTGTAAACAAGTATGTTTCACACTGTTATCTAATGACAATAGCTCTGTTAAGGTAGTAGGAAACTGGTATTTTTAAATTGACAGACAAAATATTATATCCCCGGTTCGAAATAGATTCAAGTTTTAAAAGTCCTAACATAAAACTTGATTTGTATTCTTTCCTCTGATGAACAGATAACTCAGTTTATTCCATCAGTTTAATCATAGCATTCCTTATTTTGGAAGGTAACATATTTGTATCATACAATACTTTATTTTCTCTGAAATAAAGAAAATGATACTGTCCTACCAATTCTTTAAAACCTTTACTTGCCCCCACTCTCGTTGCCTCTTGTAAACTGGCAAGGTGGACCTGTTATTAAGTTAAATCCAAATGTGACCCAGTTATTAAGCTAAATCCAATGTGGCCCTGTTATTAAGTTAAATCCAATGTGGCCCTGTTATTAAATTAAAGCCAATGTGGCCCTGTTTTTAAGTTAAAGCCAGTGTGGCCCTGTTTTTAAGTTAAAGCCAAAGTGGCCCTGTTATTAAGTTATTTCAATGTGGTCATTTTCTTACGTTACCGCCAGTGTGATTCTTTTATTAAGTTACCGGTAATGCGGCCCTTTAATTAAGTTACCGGCAATATGGCCCTTTTTTAAGTTAAAGCCAATGTGACCATTTTATTAAGGTACCGTCAATGTGGCCATTTTATTACGCTTCCGACAATGTGGCCCATTTATTAAGTTACAGACAATGTGGCCCTTTTATTAAGTTAAAGCCAATGTGGCCCTTTTATTAAGTTAACGCCAATGTAGCGATTTTATTACATAACCGACAATGTGGCCCTTCTGTTACGTTACTGGCAATGTGGCCCTTTTATTAAGTTACCGGCAATGTGGCCCTTTTATTAAGTTACTGCCAGTCCTTTCTTATGTAGGTAGTGAATAGAATTCACTGATAACTATAGTATGTTGATTGACTGCGTTAGGGTATCATCAGATTTATGAGTGACTCTCCTTTAAAAGCTTCGATCATGATGAAACTTTATGAAACATGATACAAACATAGTGTTGGTACCGCATGCTCTGGAGGTATTATGTGCACTTATTTTGTTAGTTTCATTGGCATAATCGCGAAAAAAAACAATTTTGGCAGTGTTTATTATTTTTTCGTTTGGCAAAAATTATATCCATATACTCAGTCAAGGCACTAAAGTTATATAGTTTCGACATCTCAGCTATTCGATTCCATTTGTACGACATTTTCTTTCGAAAATACTAGGTATGCTTTGTAATGTGACTTAGAAAATAATACTCTTTAACTCTTATAATATGTGTGTGCAAACACGTAGCGCATGTGCAATCCCATTGAGTGTGGGCAAAAATCTGTAAAATGTGGTCTCACCAAGGGGGATGTAAATGATGAACTTCAGATATAACTATCCCTTGGGACAGAATCTGCATACAATGAGGTTGGCATTGAAAACGTCAAAGGTTAAATACCATAGATCACGCACATGCAATTTAAGTATGCACACACCCACACACACACACACACACCTGATAAACATTAACCTCTGCAATACACCACATCTTTGCAGATACAAATTGTTATGAGCAATCTTTATATACGATGCAGACAATTACGTGTACGGTGTAAAACTGCTTAATCCAATTCACCTAATGACGTTGTTATGGCCTTACATATGCATTTATTTGACTGTATGGTAAAACAAAAAAAAGGCTTCATCAGTGTAGATGAGGTTCGTCAGATGTTTTATTCTGTGGAATCTGTGCGAAATAGACCAAGTGATCATTCAGACAGATCATCAAAATACAATTTAGATACAAACAATCATTTGGTATGATGTATTTCTCGTAAAAGAGAGAATATTTATGAAATTAAAAAATAAATTTTCTCATTCGTCAATGTATGAAACTATCAACGACAAACAACAATTACAAATTCAGTATGTTTTTTCTAGCGAATTTAAAATTTTAGGTTTACAACATGTACACATTGTTAACCAAATAAGTGACATATCCTGAAATTCACAACACCCAAACCCTTCCCATGAGGCTCTGTTTGTATCTGAAATCATCCTACAAGAGACACAACAAGGAATTTAAAGAGAAATAAGAGACAAATTTAGCTGATATTATGTCTGTGACATAGTTCATTCGTAGTTGATTGCTTGAATGAAAAAATGAAAAGAAATAGTGAAAAGGACACGTAGGTTTGTACATAACTTAAGATTAACGGGACTCTATATATAACACCTGGCTAAATGTTTGAGTGATGACGTATTTGCTGTAATAGTATAAGAGTTAATAAATAGTATATCCCAATCGAGAATCATTAGCGCTGCTAATCTGCTGTCGGCATACATGAGGAAAAATGTTTATTCACATAATACAGCAATTTTCAAGGGTTCAGTTAACATATATATGATCGATATAAATAGTTAACCCATCACTTGACTATTTAAACATCAAATAACGAAATGAAAATGACACAGGTGTAAAGTAATATAGAGCAATACTAATTAAAAGCTGTCAAAATCAATTACACGTTCAGTATTTTGCTTATTTTGAAAATACTACAAGGATGGAACCAAGAGTCAACAAATATCCTGAACAATCAAAACAGTCAACCAAATACCACCAGGGTTCTATTTGTATATTAAATCAATCCACAAGAGACGCTATCCGATAATTTGCAAAGAAATGTTCAGAACGTTGTTGGGCATTTTAGCCCGAAGGTCTACTTGATTCTGACATAAGGAACGATGCATTGATGCTATGTGACATTTGCCTTAAGTATTTTGCAATGTCAGTGTAACAAACAGGATGCAATAGACCCTGCTCTTGATTATGTATCTTCTGATAGAGCTTCAAAGATATTTTGTGTAGATTTATAACTTGTTAAGTTAATTCCATAAGAAAATGAGTTATCTACTTTACAAAACAAACAGAGCATTACTGGGAACAACACCAACAAAAGGTTTTATGCATTTTGAAAAGGAAAGAAAACATGCCTTTCACTACTGAAACATAAACGTTTTACATACACTTAGCTTTAAAGCTCAAACAATACATACGGGAGTCATCATTGAACAAGAACCATACGACCCATCTTACAATGAACTGAGTACAAGTCAGAAAGCAACAAACACTTTTGGGGAAGATGCTTGAAGCTGAATAATAAGCATGTATTTGGTAAGGAGAATGAATATGAGAGGCAAACAAAGCAACATCAGTTAAAAAATATGCAGATCAAAATATGTAATGGGACCAACTATTTTAATATCATTTAGTATAAGTTTGTCTAAAATAATTATTTCATTATAGATTTACGGTTTCAGAGTAAAGTTGTTTTGGTATTTGCGAATTTTGCTACACACCGAAAATGAAATATGGTGATAATATGAGATTCCTTATGATTGATATCGAGTTTTACGCTTTCATATCGCGAGATAAATTTTCACTTGTTTTACTTGGATGATAAAATAAAGTTTTAGGACTGTAGTAACTACCCAAAGGACTGTAGTAACTACCCAAAAAATATCATATCTGGCATACCACAAATGAATAAACTGATACCAAAAGTTGTTACAGATGAAATGACATATTCTTTGTCAAGAGAGTGTGGGACTTTTTCATTCACAAAAAGGAGATAACAAAACAAGGTAAAATATGCTTGGTTAAAGAGAATACGAAATTACGAATGTTTATAAATTCTAAAGGAAAATTAGAGAGATCCTGATATGTATACCGTCCAAATAAAGAAATAATGACACGACACGGTTTCTACTGACAACAACCATAATATATTGACGACATAAACACATAATCCATGTAAACATTAAAAATACGCTTTTGTTCTGTTCAGGTTCTCACTGCAAAAGGCAAAGAACGAAATATGTATTCTGTATTTGAAATCTTCGAAATTTAACTGTTTTGCAACAAGGTATCAACCTGAATTGATGTGCAGAAAGAAAAGTGTATCGGCTCATAAAATGTAATTAGTCCATCTCCTATGCTCAAGTAATCATTCAAAACATGAATAATATAAATTAGGTTTAAGCTAAAGACGTTAGCAAGGATATACCTAAAGGACCCTTTAGCACGATAATCTCTGGAGTCACTAATTATGAAAAGACAACGTTTGCCCAAAATCAATAAGAAAAGGAATGCATACACAAGTTTGATTATATCGTTGTAATTTTTTTCAAGTCTTCAAGTATTACCAAGATTTTAACCAAACCAAACAAACTTTGAATGATCGAGATTTTGAAATATAATATGGGCAATTATACAAAAGTACACCTCATTTCGAAGCTGTCAAATATAGAAAACACGTTTCGTTCTGCTCCTTAAATCATGCCGTAGACAGTCATTGTCAGTATACTATTGTTAAGACTTGTATAACTGACATTTTTCTGTATAATCTTGCTCACCAAATATATAACTTGAGTCTTCTTTAAGCTGTCGCCCGTTCTAAACTGTTCTGTACTCACTGACATATATATATATATATATATATATATATATATATATATATATATATATATATATATATATATATATATACTAATGACACTAGTATATCTAAGTGAGTTTCTCAACTTCTCAGGGATGATTCAAGGGGCTGAGCCATACGTACCGTCTCAATGGTGGATGGTGGAGAGAACCTTTACCGATGCTCCGGCAGACGTAGGCCTCTCCTTGTTTTTAGACCATTACCGCTCTTGGGGACATCGACAGAACAACCATCTATGCTGATCGCGCCGATCACTGCTGCCTTACCAGCAGCACAGTTGATGGAAAAGCAAGGGCAAGCAAAGACAGGATGCCGCCATACATTTTCATGGCTTTCAAGGCTGAGGTCGATACCTCGCATTGCCTTGCGAGCTGCTTTGAGGTGTTTAACCAGGGCATGATATTATGTTGTCGTTTTGACCGTGCTGGCATAAAACACTGCAAGGATATGGACGGTCTATCTGTGTCGTTTAAATGGCATATTTCATTGGGGTTTAAATGACCTTAATTCGGCTGTCGGCTATCTCGAGTATTGTTGTCTTTTCTGAGAGGATGACGTCGATGACTCTGTAGTTGGCAACTGAGCATTCAGTGATGCGGGCTTTAAATTATATATCCACAACAGACTTCACCAACCTGAGGTTTTCCGGGTTTGGCCAGATCCATTTCCTCTGGCTATTCCTCATGGTCGATAGGGCGCAGATTTACCTCAGTAACACCAGTCTGATAAAAAAAAACATTGGAATCTGCTCTTGGTTATGTATGCATGTCAAGTCCTGGTTGGCATTGAATATGTGCCAAAGTCCAGCGATACCCTGGGTGCTAATATGCCTGGAAAACCACTAAACATCTTTGGCCATGGTCGCCCTGCATGAAGTTAAGAAGGTTGATCTTCGTCAATAAAGACGGAAGCCACATCAGGCAAAGATGACGTCAACTTCTCTGCATTTTTACGGTCCAACTCGATGGTGTGCTTTCCGCCGAAAGTGGCCTTGCGAACACTTCGACAAAAGTCGAAGGTGTGGGTTAGTGGTACTAGTGTACAAGAAAAGTTAGCATGCGCGACAGCCTAGGCTTAGGTCGAGGTTCTTACCTATCAATGCTTGGCCATCTCTGAGGTTTTTGTGACCTTTCTAACTGGAAACTGGGTATAGTCAGCTTGGTTTGTTGTGACATTTTTTAACAGCATCGACGGGCTGGAGCTGCAGGTGTAGTCGTTGCTATAGTGAACAAGGCCGAGATTGGTCGTGGCGACAGCGACTTTATCCAAGGCAGGACTCAGTTTCGTTGTTATCGATTAGATTGCAGGCACTGTCGAACAGCGTCCTTACACCATTATTGGTTTTGGTCAAATTGTGGCGTAATCTTTCCTGTCTTTCTTTGTGAGTTAAATATGAGTCTTTTTAAAGGCTTTGCGCTCTATTTCAGGTCCCAGATGTTAAAGTCCATTAGGGCAGAGGCCCCATGTGTAGGGTGGAATTTTACGCGTCTTAGAAGAATGGCATTGACAAAAAGATATTTTACCTTTGCATTCTGCAAAGATCTTCTAATGTTTTGAGAGAAGAGAGACCTGAGCCCGTGGCTAAGTTGGTGGCGATAGCATCACACGTTTCTGACAGCATTGTTTTGTCCGCAGTCAAGGTTTCAGCGGCAGGTCAAACCAGGGCAGTGACACATTGACGGTCCATCTTGTTTACAGCAGCATAGACTTCGCCACGGGTAGTGCTAATTACAAAATCATATAGAGCGTCTACAGATTTATTGTCTCGGTAGCAGCGAGGCATTCCAACGGTTTCGTGCCTGCCTCACGACGGCAGTCTGGATAGCATAGACGTCTCGCGAGGCCAAGAACCGGATGGCTTAGATTAAGTCAGAAAGTCCTTTACCATTGGTGCTTGTGTCTACCTATGAGAGTTCCAAGATAAGCCATAGACGATATAAAGATCGTAGTGGCGAAGGTTATGAAACACGTATAGCACCTTGATTGTTTTCTGGATAGATGTTAAGCAGCTGTACTTGCTGGCAACATGGCAGTGGTCTTGCATCATTATCTAGTTCCTTGCCACAGATCTGACGGTCTGTGGCTTCCTGGAAAGCCGTGCAGTCATCTACAGCGATTAAAATCGTAGCTTGATGACGAACTCTTTCTGGATCTTTTCGATCTTACTCTCAAGGGTGTGGATGAAAGTGGCAATACCATTTCTTGTGTTGATTTCTCTTGTATTGTCGACGGGCCTTCCACTCACATGTTTATTGCCTCGAGATCTGCATAACTAATGTACAGATGCGTATGTGCTTCTGGATGGCTTGCTTTACTCCAATAATGATACACGCTC
The DNA here is from genome assembly GCA_028554795.2 of Sinohyriopsis cumingii. Lineage (NCBI taxonomy): Eukaryota > Metazoa > Mollusca > Bivalvia > Unionida > Unionidae > Sinohyriopsis > Sinohyriopsis cumingii. The sequence continues at coordinate 97,160,120 of CM068832.1, forward strand.
GGGTATTTTGTCTATTGTTATGTATATTTGATTTATTTTGTATTTGATTTATTTTAATTGCTTGTAAGTTTTAAAATCTTTACATGTCAATGTAATTTTGTTTGCTAGGAATTTGATATTCTTCATGAAAATTCAGTTTGACCTGAATCTTTTCATAAATACATACACAGTTGACAGTTACATAAATGATTTAAATTACATCATAAATGCTACTGGGAGGCGTAAACAAACACAGCTGTGTCAAATAAATATGCTAAGAGAGTATATTGAAAGAGATAACCAGGTTAAACATGCAATTAATTTAGTTGTACCCGTCCCACTCTGTGAAGATTTAAGTGAAGGAGTATCATCGGATTCGACTGATATTGGAGTGACAAATCTTCGGAATTCAGAAATTATGAAAGATCTGGATCGGAAACTTTCACGTTTGCAAAAGCAAGAAAGAAATGAACTTAAGCAGTTTTTTATTTAAATATGAGCACTTATTTCCAGATGTTCCTACAAAAACCAACAAAATTTTCCAAGACGTTCAAATTGTAAATTCAAAACATGTGAAACAACACCCGTACAGGATGAACCCTCTCAAACAGAAATACTTGAAAAAAGAAATTGAGTATTGCTGGAGAATGATGTTATAGAGCCCAGTTAAAATGACATGAGTTGACCACGCATACTTGTTCCATAACCAGATAAACCTTTCCATATGTGCACCGGTTATAGGAAGATGAATAGTGTGACAAAAACAGATGCATTTCCATTATGAAGAATCGATGACTGTATTAATAAGATCAGAAATGCCAAGTATGTCACCAAATTTGACCTTCTGAAAGAATTTGGCCAGATTCCTCTAACGGAAAGAGCAAAGGAAATTTCAGCATTCGTGACTCCAGATGGACTTTACCACTATAAAGTAACGCCGTTTGGGATGAAAGGGTCGCCAAGTACTTTTCAACGTCTCATAAATATGATTACCTCTGGTCTAGACAATTGTGATGCTTACATCGATGTTGTTATCCTCTGCAACGATAGATGGAAAGACAATTTAGTAACAATTCGGAAATTCTTTGACAGACTCACAGATGCAAGCTTGACAATTAATTTTTTCAAAAGTGAGTTCTACCGTGCTATGTAACATTTCTAGGACATATCGTGGGACATGGACAAGTTAAACCCATAGGTGCTGAGGTCAAGGCTATCTCTGAATTCCCTGTGTATGTTAATAAAAAGGAACCGATGCGATTTTTAGGTATGGCTGGATAATATCGGAAATATTGTTCCAATTTTTCGATAATTTCTTAACCCGTGAAAAATGTATTGAGTAAGAAAAACAAGTTCTATGGACTGAAAAATGTCAGGAGGCTTTTGATAAGTTAAAAGCCATACTTAAAAGCGCGCCAGTTCTTACAGCTCCTAATTTCAGCCAATCATTTAAACTGTTTGATGATGCAAGTGATGTTGCGGTTGGAGCAGTTTTGATTCAAGAAGAGAAAATGGTGTTGATCATCCAGTGTGCTGTTTTTCTAAGAAATTAAATAAGTACAAAAGAAATTATTCAACAATCGAGAAGGAATGTTTGGCTTTGATACTGGCATTACAACATTTTGAAATTTGCATTAGTTCAGCTCCTTCGTTTAGTGCGTTAGTGGCGACATCCCCCTTACTCTCATCGGCAAGATGAAAAATAAAATTCAAAGACAACTACAAAGGTAGAGTTTGTTGTTACAGGAATATGATATTGACATCAGGCCCATCAAGGGGAAAGATACTTTAATAGTAGATACACATTCCCGTGTATAACAATGTATTATTTCATGTACACAGTGTGTAATTATATGAGTTCTTATTAACCTCATGTATAAGTATTCTGTGCTAAAAAGAAAGCTTTATCATATATATCTTTCTTTTTCTTATGAGTGATGGTGTTATATTGGATTTAATTTATATTTGATTTAATTTAATTGTTTGTAAGATGTAAATGTTTTAATTTTTTAATTTCATTACATGTCATTGTAATGTAATTTTGTTTACTAGGAATTTTATATTTTCCAGAAAATTCAGTTTGTTCTGAATCTTTTTATAAAGACATAATAATAGAAACACTGTTTCTATTTTCGACTTAGTTCCTGGCTTTGATCTGGGGTCAAGTAAACAACTTGTTGATTTTTTTTTTTAAATTAATTTTTGGTGTGTGAGTGGTGGTGGTGAAATCGAGGCTGTACTCTGCTACGTGCCCTTAGACTTGTAGATATTTTGTAAATCTTTCAGAACGTGATCACGTGATCCTCATCTGGGAATCTATTTTACGTTTCAAGTTACTGTATAATCTTTGTTTATATAGATATTTGGTCAATCGGGGCTTATTCTTTATACTGGAACGTGTCTGTTGTGTCAGTTGGAGTTACAATTTCATTTTTATTTAAATTATTTGTATTCTAAAGTAAAATTCTTTTTTCCTGGAAATATTTGTGTGCTCATAAAAAATTATTGGACAAATACATTTATTTAAATTTTATTCTGAAATTCAAACTCCGGAATATTACTGACTGTGGAATAAAATAGAACAGCAGACGATACAACACCATACTGACTACAGTATACGTCATCGCCTTCCATTTTGGACTCTTCATCGGGACTCGAACTTAAATTCATTAGAACTTTTCATTATTAGGACTTCTAAAATTGAATTCGTGGGATATTCTTGGATTAATTTTGGATTCGATTCTTAAAACCGTAAGTTCTTATTTGTTTATTTGTTGCACATTTTTTTTTTCTTCAGGGGATTTAATTTATAGGTTAAATTTGTTAAAGCTTATTTTTTCACTCTTTCTTTTGTTACTGTTTATTAGAGCCTAAACACGTAACATAAGACTATACCGCGACAGTCTTTCGTGTGGGTTTAAAGTTTGTCGGTCTGGATGAATACGTGAAGGTAACAGGCGGATTAAACTTTTATCCAGACTTAGTGGCTTTTTTCGCCTGCGACGATCACCAAGACTTCCATTGTATGCATCGTGGCTTGCAACGCAAATTGCAACATGGACCTTTTCCTATCTGGAATAGTCTTGTTATGGCACTCAAACTTGTCTGTTTCACTAAATTTCACAGATACTTTACAGATAACTCGATATCTATAAAGTCAAGCTCGCCAAAATGATGGCTATACTTTCCTGACCGATCGAAATGGTGATCGTTTGCTGTGTAAAGAGCAGACATGACTGTCCACGCAAAGCAATGGTTGTCAGTGTCCATTATATTAATAACTGACTGTATTGGTGTGCGCTATGGTGTTTGAATAGACAATTCTTAATGAGATCCTCATGAATATTAATGTATCGCGAAAACGAGGCTAAGCTATGCAGATCGAGAAAAAATATGGCGTCCTACTGTGCATCGAGTAACGATTTGAGCTGTTTGCCAGATATTTCTTTTGCATTCGTTGAGAATTTCGTCACGGTTGTCTCCAAAATAAAAATATAAACCATGAGTTAGTTGCATAATTAGTGGTCCAAAAAAAAATCAAAAAATTATTTCAGCACGGGCCACTGAAATTATATCACTGTAGTAAAACAAAATGTCAGAATATGCAAGAAGAAAGGGGGAATTCTCTGACATTAGCTTACTACAATGGTAGAATTTCAATGGCTGTGATTTAAATGTGCATTTTTCCTTACGTTTATACACATCAATAGGTTTTATTAACACTTTCATTAACTATTATCCAGTCATGTTCTCTCTCTCTCTCTCTCTCTCTCTCTCTCTCTCTCAATTCATTCAATTAAACCTCTCATCGTTTTCATTTTACTGGTGATATCTCTTCTCTATCGTGGTCATTTTCATTCTGCTGTTTATTTTTATTTTTTCAACGAGGTCTTAAAGTTCAGTTTTTCTGCAATTACGATTTCGATGACCCCGTTTTGTGGAATGGGAATAGGGGTAACATTTTTAGAAACCTACCATTATAAAACATATATACATACACTCATTTGCTTCATCGACATTACCATTTTACGTTTAGATTTCTCTTTATTCGTCATTCAGTTGCAAGAAAATATAAACACACCAACAATCATCAAGTCTCTTATCTTAAAATTCGGCCCCTCATCACGACTTATTGATTGCAACAATCCATTTTCTACGAAGCTTCATCTTCTTCACTAATGGAATGGTGGAAGCTTAAATCTATGTGAATTCTAGCATTGCCATTGCACAACGGAACACAACAATATTCCTCACGATCTTTTCCTTTGCCAGTATCATTTGTAACAGCCATGGTTGCGATGTAAAATGAAGCTGGTGCCTAGCTTAGCCTCGTTTTGGATTCGTTGACCCAGGATCACATGAATACATGAAGACATTCTGAGAATGATCTATAATGCTATACATCCACGAATCGGGCGGCACTCTGACACTTGTTTTCAAACCCTTCGAACTCATCCTAATTTCTCGTCAATCCCTTCTTCAATGAAGCCTAGTATGGTGATATTATTTTCATCAATATACCTCTTTATCTCATTATGTATGATAATGGCATCATGTTTGGATATATGATGATATAATTCAAAATACCTCGGAAAGATTAAAAACTTCTGATATGAGAAATAGTTAAAACATTGAAATTAAAATATTTGCCAGACAAACCATACCATGCTGCCTAAGTGAGCACCGCACTAGCGGGTTATATTACTTTGATGTCCATACTGGCAACCACCCCAATTGCTACTTATTGTTTTGTTTTGTCATTGCTGTCACCTATGCCTCGAAGTTTGGTGGCTAAAAATAAATAGTGAACTAAAAGGTTAGTGGTACAGGGCAGTTAATAATAATAATAATAATAATAATAATAAAAATTATGAGGACTTTGTATAGCTCCTAATCTTTAGAAGCTCTAAGCGCTTTATAACATTAGACAACACCTTTAACATAAAATACATATATAATGATATTATTACAGAAAACAAACACCATGAAATTAGAAAACATAAAAAACATGCTGAAAAAATTAAGGTAGAGAACATTATTAGGTCCTTAAGTTTGTTCTTGCAGTCGAAAAAGTGAGTTTTAAGAGCACTCTTGAATGGGATCACTGTGTCTTTGTGTCTAAGTTCAGTGGGTAATTCATTCCATGTTCCTGAGTCCTGGTATGCAAAAGAACATTGTCCATATGACTTCGTTTTCGTAGTGGGAATAATGAGTATACGATTGTCAGCAGACGAGCATAAGTATCTTGCTGGTGTGTACACATGGAAGAGGTCTGATAGGTATGTTGGACTGAAGTCCGTCAGTGAAACGTAACACAGAGAACAAATTTTGTGTTTGATTCTGGATCGAACGGATAGCCAGTATAGGGTACAGAGCAGCGGGGAGGTGTGCTCTGATCGTGGTACTCTAAGTATGATCCGAGCAGCTATGTTTTGAACTTTTTGAAGTTTCCGAAGTAGATATTGAGATGAACCAGACAGAATTGAGTTACAATAGTCCATTCTTGAAAGTACTAATGAACATACAAATGTTTTAGTGGCATCAACTGAAAGATATTTGCGAATGGAGTTGATGCGTCTCAGCTCAAGATATGCAGCCTTGCATATGTTCATGACATGTTGTTGCAACGTGAGAGTACTGTCCAGAGAAACACCTAGGTTTCGTACTGACTGTTTGAATGTAATGTTGGTGTTACTGCTATCTATTGTTTGAGTTAATAAAGGATGTGACTGAGAAAGTCTTTGTGTTGTGATCAGAATGGCATCAGTTTTATCATCATTCATCTGTAGCTTGTTACATGTCATCCATACTTTCACATCAGAAATGCACCTCTCTAAATATTGGATGGTAGCATCAACTTCAGTTGGGTGGCTAGATTTGTATATTTGAGTGTCGTCAGCGTACAATTGGTGAGACACTGGATGTTGATCTATGACACTTGAGAGCGGCTGAGTGTATATAATGAAGAGAACAGGTCCAAGAACAGGCCCCTCTGGAACTCAACAACATAGATTAACTGGGTTGGAGTGTCTTCCATTTGCAGACACAATTTATGTCCTGTTGACCAAGTAGGACTTGAACCACAGTAAAGCTGTATCGTGAATGCCAAATACATGCTGGAGACGGTGAAGTAATATATCATGGTATATTGTGTCAAATGCTGCAGACAAATCAAGGAGGGTGAGGACTGTAAACGTTCCGTTATCCAAAGTAGAGAGAATGTCATTAACTACTTTAAGAAGAGTAGTTTAAGTACTGTGGCAAGGGCGATATGCAGACTGTGTATTGATAAAAAGACTGTTTGAATTCAGATGAGATACAAGTTGGGATAGAACAACCTTTTCTAAGATTTTTTTATATGAATGGGAGATTAGAAACTGGGCTGTAGTTCGTTAGGTCATTATAATAGTTCCGTTACTTTGTGAATATTATGACAAATGAGGTAAAAATGTGTGTTTCTGTCAAATACTCCAGATATAAACCAGTGGGGGCCATGACATTTCAAGAGAAGCGAAGTCGCCACTTGGGGAACAGTTTTGGGTTTTATTCTCACCTTATCTATGTGTGAATATTTTTAGAAACTAATAACTTGCGTAGTCTTCTGTCTCAATATTCACCCGATATGGTGAACAACATACCGTAAGTACGTATCATAGCATATCGGAGTATGTCAATATTGAGCTATAGTTTCATGTGATAGTTCTATTAACAGCGTAATAAAACATACAAATAACAGTATGTGCATCGCTAGAAGAGTAAATTCAACCGATGGAATGAAAGGTGCTGATAGGCAGCAGCTCAGGTGGAATACTTTCAGTGCATGCTTCAAGATAAAACTGCTGCACCCACATTCATCTTTCTTAATGTACAAAAATAGCACCAATACGGGAAAGTGACTAAGAAAACAAAATACAAAAGCCTTTTAATATTTCTCATAATGGGGGAATTAAGCTATTAGAAACTTCTGAGTGAGAGGGACATAGGATTGTGAAGTGGGGGGGGGGGGGAGAGAGATTAAAATTAAGATAATTCGCTAATAGCAAAATCCAAGCCACAAATGTGAACGTTTTTAAGACTGAACAAAATTTATGAAGACAACATACAATCCTGATACCCTGTGTTTTAACTTTTTGCGACAGGTGAGTGTCTACTCATATACAACAACAAAACATTTTCTTTGTGATGTTACATCTGCTATTGTATGTAAAAGAAATCGTTCCCCTCTTGGCTCGGTGTACAAGAATTCCAAGGGAGAAAAAAATATATACTTACTATATTCGCTTTAAGTTTAACCTATATATCTTAATTAGAAATTCCTGACACGGTACATGTAGCTCGAGTGCACGATTCTGTAATCCAAGTTTTTAATGATAGTTACCGGAAATGTTAAAAATCGTCGCAATACAGCAAAGCAGATTGCTCCAGAAGCCTGATTTCATCGTTAAGTTCCTTATCATTCTCTTTGAGCGTCTTGAAAATGCGGCTAGATTAATTGGAATTTGATTTGTTTATAAAGGTTCTATTTCTTTTTCGTTTTGTCATTCATTTCATTCTTACGTTTCTATGTACCATCGTGTAAGTATTTTTGCCTCCCATAACTTGTGTTTAGTGTTTGTTTTCTACCTTTGTATATGGTCGTTCCACTGACGAAGAGCTTGCTTAGCTAGACACTTTGGGGAAGTTATACTAATGCGTAAGCTGTAACACTTATTAGAGAATTATTTTAAATAAACATTTTTTTCTTCATACCAATTAGTCTACCTGAAAAATATGTCGTTTTAATCATTTGCAGACAAGTTTTCCCTTTGATGTTTGAATACTGATATGTCTTGATAACTGAATGTTTTGTAGATAATTGCACTTTTATTGGATAATTGTACTTTTGTTGGATAATATTATTCTTTCTGGCATCACCAGGCATGTCAGCGATTTTCTTTCCAGACATTCTACGTAACTGATTAATCTCGGTCAATTACAGCCATTACTCTTTGAGCTCATCTCAGTGGAGAGGGAGGTAAAATGAATTCTGTAACATTTTCTTGAACTTCACTGTCCTGTGTCCAACATGCTTGATCATGTGATTTCATCAACCAATGAACACGGAGCAGAGGTGTCAAGGCTGATGAGGCTGTACATCAAAGTTAGGCCGGCCCATTGTCCTTCAGAAAAGTAAGGAATTATATGCAATTCAAATTGTTATTATTATTCATCCATCATCGCAAATAATGCATTTTTTAACATTTACTTAAATAAAGTGTGCAGATGGTTAAATCAGACGTATGAATATTTTACAAGCCCTATGGAGAAATAATTGAACTCTTAATTTATTCTTTATACAACTAGAAAAAGTTAGGATATATCCACTATATATTTCATTTGTGAATGCAATATTAATAAATGGAAACTGCATTACAATTCAGATATGTAAATTGTTGTTTGCATATTCGTCTCGACACCGTTCGTTTGTCTACGAAGTTATGTCCCCTTTACTACATTGTCAGCAAGGAAGAGTTTTAATGCCAAGTATACAAAAAAAAAAAAAAAAAATCATAAAAATTAAAATACACAAGTGAGGTAAAAAGGTCAATATATTCGGATATTTATATTAAAACACAGCATAACAATATTATCCAACTGACCAGAGATGTCAATGGCAGTTCATAGCAAAATAAGTTAATGTACCACCACCCCAAATTTATACCTGCCTTTATCACGTCCAAAGGTAATTTTTGACACCATGTGATGCTCACAGTGCAAACACAAGCCCTTTTCCTAGGTGATAATTTTGCAAAACATTGTATACTAAACAGGCCGATGCAATTGAAAATAGTTGCCTTTAAAGCCGTATTTGATATGTTATCCTTGCACAGAACCAGCTTGTTTATTGCGGGGGTGGGGGGTGGGGTGGGGTGGGGGGTGGGGTGGGGTGGGGGGTGGGGGCTAGGACTAGCTTCTTTTTCTACACGACTATTGGTATTTCACTATCTACATACTGCATAGTAACTATTGGAGGTGTACATGTCTCACATCAGAGTCAAGAATAACAGAAGCCCTAAACACCTAGTTCACAAGTATATCCATATTTTTCATTAATAAACAATAGTAGCTGAAAATGTCACACCATAGCCTGAAATTAAGAAATTTGCCAGGGGCCAATTTACGAAACCATCCCCTGCCACCTAACAATCTGGTATTCTGGATCGTTCAACCGGGTTTGTTTTGTGGTCACATAATTTCAGTTAGTTTATAATGTATCCACAAACTGACTTATAGCAACAGATCAGGTCATTCCAAACCTACTGTTCTCTTATAGTGTTGATACTTGTACAATTAGCAATGAATACGATTGAAACTGAGGTAAACATATAAAGAAAACGTGTGTGAGTGTGTGTGTGTGTGTGTGTTTGATGGAGAGAGAGAGAGAGAGAGAGAGAGAGAGACTTTACCCGCGTCGATATCGAATATATTTATTTTGTCTTGGAGTGCACACAATGATATCGTGACCGTGCTAGCAAGTGCATTCAGTTCTTAGAGTCATAAGAAGCATTACCTTCCCGCCATTGGAAGAAGATCTTTGTTCTTTTTGGTGTGGAAGCAATATTAATGAGAATGAAGACGTAGTTTCCTTCAGCAGGGTCGGAGACGGATGAAAGTCTGTTGGCGCGTTTGGTACCAAAGCGCCGGATTTTTGCTTATGGTGAAAAGCAACTGGTGATTTTGCTAAAGATTCGACGTCTAAGGTGTGTGAGCGAAAGGATGCGATTGCAGTATTTGGCTTCCTTAATCAGTTGGACAGTCAATACTTGCATCGTTTGGGTAGCGAGCTTGCATTTTGGACCTGTTGGAGGCTCTACGGTAGATCACGTTTCAATCGACGAGCTAGCTTATGAAGCTATAGGATCTGGTGGCAGTAAGACTTAATCCGCCTGAAATCTGTCTGATAGCAGTAAGACCTAATCAGCCTGAAATCTGTCTGGTAGCAGTAAGACTTAATCTGCCTGAAATCTGTCTGATAGCAGTGAAACTTAATCCACTCGAAATCTATCTGATAGCAGTAAGACTTAATTCACCTGAAATCTGTCTGATAGCAGTAAGACTTAATACGCCTGAAATCTGACTGATAGCAGTAAGACCTAATCCGCCTGAAATCTGTCTGGTAGCAGTATGACCTAATCCGCCTGAAATCTGTCTGGTAGCAGTATGACCTAATCCGCCTGAAATCTGTCTGGTAGCAGTAAGACTTAATCCGCCTGAAATCTGTCTGGTAGCAGTAAGACTTAATCCACCTGAAATCTGTCTGATAGCAGTAAGACTTAATACGCCTGAAATATGTCTGATAGCAGTAAGACTTAATACGCCTGAAATATGTCTGATAGCAGTAAGACTTAATCTGCTTGACATCTCTCTAGTAGCAGTGAGACTTAATCTGCTTGACATCTCTCTGGTAGCAGTGAGACTTAATTCACCTGAAATCTGTCTGATAGCAGTAAGACTTAATATTCCTGAAATCTGTCTGGTAGCAGTGAGACTTAATCTGCCTGAAATCTGTCTGATGGTAGTGAGACTTAATCCGCCTGAAATCTGTCTGATAGCAGTAAGATTTAATCCTCCTGAAATCTGTCTGATAGCAGTAAGACTTAATCTGCCGGAAATCTGTCTGATAGCAGAAAGACTTAATCTACATGAAATCTATCTGGTAGTAGTATGACCTAATCCGCCTGAAATCTGTCTGATAGCAGTAAGACTTAATTCACCTGAAATCTGATAGCAGTAAGACTTAATACGCTTGAAATATGTCTGATAGCAGTATGACATAATCCGCCTGAAATCTGTCTGGTAGCAGTATGACCTAATCCGCCTGAAATCTGTCTGGTAGCAGTATGACCTAATCCGCCTGAAATCTGTCTGGTAGCAGTAAGACTTAATCCACCTGAAATCTGTCTGATAGCAGTAAGACTTAATTCACCTGAAATCTGTCTGATAGCAGTAAGACTTAATACGCCTGAAATCTGTCTGGTAGCAGTAAGACTTAATCTGCTTGACATCTCTCTGGTAGCAATGAGGCTTAATCTGCCTGAAATATGTCTGATAGTAGTGAGACTTAATCCGTCTGAAATCTGTCTAATGGCAGTAAGACTTAATCTGCTTGACATCTCTCTGGTAACAGTGAGACTTAATCAGCCTGAATATGTCTGATAGCAGTGAGACTTAATCCGCCTGAAATCTGTCTGATAGCAGTAAGACCTAATCCGCCTGAAATCTGTCTGGTAGCAGTATGACCTAATCCGCCTGAAATCTGTCTGGTAGCAGTAAGACTTAATCTGCTTGACATCTCTCTGGTAGCAGTGAGACTTAATCTGCCTGAAATATGTCTGATAGCAATGAGACTTAATCTGCTTGACATCTCTCTGGTAGCAGTGAGACTTAATCCGCCTGAAATCTGTCTGATAGCAGTAAGATTTAATCCTCCTGAAATCTGTCTGATAGCAGTAAGACTTAATCTGCCGGAAATCTGTCTGATAACAGAAAGACTTAATCTGCATGAAATCTATCTGGTAGTAGTATGACCTAATCTGCCTGAAATCTGTCTGATAGCAGTAAGACTTAATTCACCTGAAATATGATAGCAGTAAGACTTAATACGCTTGAAATCTGTCTGATAGCAGTGAGACTTAATCTGCCTGAAATATGTCTGATAGCAGTGAGACTTAATCCGCCTGAAATCTGTCTGATAGCAGTAAGACTTAATCCGCCTGACATCTGTTTGATATCAGTAAGACTTAATTCACCTGAAATCTGTCTGATGGCAGTGAGACTTAATCCGCCTAAAATCTATCTGACTGCAGTAAGACTAAATCTGCCTGAAATATGTCTGGTAGCAGTGAGACTTAATCTGCCTGAAATATGTCTGATAGCAGTAAGATTTAATCTTCCTGAAATCTGTCTGATAGCAGTAAGACTTAATCTGCCGGAAATCTGTCTGATAACAGAAAGACTTAATCTGCCTGAAATCTATCTGGTATTAGTATGACCTAATCCGCCTGAAATCTGTCTGGAAGCAGTAAGATCTAATCCGCCTTAAATCCGTCCGGTATCAGTAAGACTTAATCTGCCTGAAAGCTGTCAGTACAGATGAGTGCCCGAACACTGTAATACTGAAATGTCTGGCGTGGATAATGCGGGTCGATATCTGACACTGTATTGTTTATGTTTTTCTAAAAGCGTTATTCCGGCTCGACGTTTCAAGCTGTTGGCTTGTGTAATGAATAGGTTTTAGTTATATACAGGTCTCTTTTATAGTTACAGGAAGCGAAAAATGATCACGAGGAGCTAGTAGTTTTTTGATAGGTGAGTATGGTAAGTAAGGCCAAGCTGTATACATTATTATTCAAATTACACCCATCTCATCTAGGATTCGGCCAATGTGGGCATGTGAGAAAGCTTGCCAGTGGCTTCTCGTGGGTCGGTGGTTCTTCCCGGGGTTTTCCCGGGTTCTTCCTCCAGCATTAATACTGGCCGACATGCATAGCCTATCGTGTGCTGAAAAATGGCGTTAAACCCCACAACAACAACAACAACACCCATCAATCAGGCACCAAAATAAAGGGAATTAACAAGATTGCTTTTAACAATACCTAAGATATATACCAACGAGGAAAACAAGAGAAATCAATTCTCTTAATAACTTAAACCTACACAAATGACGAAACTGCAGAGCGCATGCCTGAGCTACGTATTCCTTCCAGTAGTTCAATATCGCTTTGATAAACGCCCGTCTTCCCTCATTGCGCTTAAAGTGTTCTGATTCAATTCAATCCAGCGATCCTTACCAACGAAGCTCGTTTTCTGCATGAAACACGTCGTATAGCCGCTGGCCGATTGTTTCGACCCGAGGAACTCGTTGACATATCCTGATCAAATGCATGGTCGTGATTCATTAGGTTCATACTGTTCCATGGTGGGGAAGTGCCAGATTTGGTAAACTTTTAACAACCGGTTTAAATGTTCGAGAGCGTGGAACTATGCCACACTGACGTACGTTCCTGGCAATGTGTTGTTCGTCGTCTTGAAGACAGGCTTCGTGATAACTACTGGTTTTGGGATCAGTTCGAAACAATCGGAAGATCAGCTTTTCATTTTAATGAGGTAACCTGGGATGGCACAAGTGCAAAAGTGAAAGAACTTCCTATTTCATAAGTCCTTCGTGCTTGCACGTGTGTTTCAGATGTGTTCTGTAGGAGTTCTGAGGTAGCCTGTGGGGAACCGAGTATATTTATATGGTCAAAGGCACAGCGAAAATACATTGAGTAGTGTGCGTTGTTTCCCTTTAGACTAGTCTGTATCGTACAATAGGAGCGCGGCATTGATATGTCGTGCGAACAAATGTTGCGAGATTCCAAAGGTTTGAGAGCTACTACGTCGTAATCTTGAACAACCACAGACATTTTGGGTCTTAAGATGGTCATACTTTTGCTCCCACCTTTCCATTACACGGTACCCTTGAGAATCCAAGAAGAATTTGCGTCTCTCTCTTTTTTTTTTTTTTTTTTTTTTTTTGTTTGTTGGTGTTCTCTATGTAGTTGTTCAGCCATACGTCTTGTTCGTTGGCGCTATGCTGAACGAACGTGAGACCGATTACCAAAATCGACAATGTGATCACAAATATGACATCGCTTCTGTCCCCGACAAACATGTGGCTCGAGAATCGGAACGAATACTCTGTCCACATTACTGTCACTTACTGGATGTACAATGAATATGGACAGCGTATTGATTGTAAACTTCAAAGAACATATCCGCTATATGTTTTATTCATATGTAACCAGAGGGATCAAAGTCATAAAACATGTCAACATTTAATGTATTTGATAAAATGCAGAATTGTGTAAATGAAATAGTCTGAATGCAAAGATAATGCACGTACAGACAATTTGAATGCAATAACTGCTTCAGACCCCTGATTTTATTTTAAATGCTGGCCTTTTTCTTGTAAAAACCCATAATGATTTTAGATATTAAAAAAAGATAATACGAGGTTTTCTATTAATAAAGATGTGCATGCTTTTTATGAATTATTTGCCTAATTTGAATAAAGCAGATATACTGAGAATATGTAATTGCAGTAATTTGTCATCGTTCTTGAACAGCAATATTTTTATTCCGATAGATGTGATTCTGCAATACTACTTAAGATAATTACACAGCTTATAACGTGCCTCATGTTTAGACTATATTTTACATACTGGTAATACTATATTTTACTTATTATTAGTACTATATTTGTACTATATTTTACTTATTGGTAGTGCTATATTTTACTTATTGGTAGTACTATATTTTACTTATTGGTAGTACAATATTTTACTTATTGGTAGTACAATATTTTACTTATTGGTAGTGCTATATTTTACTTATTGGTAGTACTATATTTTACTTATTGGTAGTACTATATTTGTACTATATTTTACTTATTGGTAGTGCTATATTTTACTTATTGGTAGTACTATATTTTACTTATTATTAGTACTATATTTGTACCATATTTTACTTATTGGTAGTACTATATTTTACTTATTGGTAGTACAATATTTTACTTATTGGTAGTACAATATTTTACTTATTGGTAGTACAATATTTTACTTATTGGTAGTGCTATATTTTACTTATTGGTAGTACTATATTTTACTTATTGGTAGTACTATATTTGTACTATATTTTACTTATTGGTAGTGCTATATTTTACTTATTGGTAGTACTATATTTTACTTATTATTAGTACTATATTTGTACTATATTTTACTTATTGGTAGTGCTATATTTTACTTATTGGTAGTACTATATTTTACTTATTGGTAGTACAATATTTTACTTATTGGTAGTACAATATTTTACTTATTGGTAGTGCTATATTTTACTTATTGGTAGTACTATATTTTACTTATTGGTAGTACTATATTTTACTTATTGGTAGTACAATATTTTACTTATTGGTAGTACTATTTTTTACTTATTAGTAGTACTATATTTTACTTATTGGTAGTACTATATTTTACTTATTGGTAGTACCATATTTTACTTATTGGTAGTACCATATTTTACTTATTGGTAGTACTATATTTTACTTATTAGTAGTACTATATTTTACTTATTGGTAGTACCATATTTTACTTATTGGTAGTACTATATTTTACTTATTGGTAGTACTATATTTTACTTATTGGTAGTACTATATTTTACTTATTGGTAGTACCATATTTTACTTATTGGTAGTACTATATTTTACTTATTAGTAGTACTATATTTTACTTATTGGTAGTACCATATTTTACTTATTGGTAGTACTATATTTTACTTATTGGTAGTACTATTTTTTACTTATTAGTAGTACTATATTTTACTTATTGGTAGTACCATATTTTACTTATTGGTAGTACTATATTTTACTTATTGGTAGTACAATATTTTACTTATTGGTAGTACTATATTTTACTTATTGGTAGTACAATATTTTACTTATTGGTAGTACTATATTTTACTTATTGGTAGTACCATATTTTACTTATTGGTAGTACTATATTTTACTTATGGTAGTACTATATTTTACTTATTAGTAGTACTATATTTTACTTATTGGTAGTACAATATTTTACTTATTGGTAGTACTATATTTTACTTATTGGTAGTACCATATTTTACTTATTGGTAGTACTATATTTTACTTATGGTAGTACTATATTTTACTTATTGGTAGTACTATATTTTACTTATTGGTAGTACTATATTTTACTTATTGGTAGTACTATATTTTACTTATTGGTATTAAAATATTTTACTTATTGGTAGTACTATATTTTACTTATTGGTAGTACTATATTTTACTTATTGGTAGTACCATATTTTACTTATTGGTAGTACTATATTTTACTTATTGGTAGTACTATATTTTACTTATTGGTAGTACTATATTTTACTTATTGGTAGTACTATATTTTACTTATTGGTATTAAAATATTTTACTTATTGGTAGTACCATATTTTACTTATTGGTAGTACTATATTTTACTTATTGGTAGTACTATATTTTACTTATTGGTAGTGCTATATTTTACTTATTGGTAGTACTATATTTTACTTATTGGTAGTACTATATTTTACTTATTGGTATTAAAATATTTTACTTATTGGTAGTACCATATTTTACTTATTGGTAGTACCATATTTTACTTATTGGTAGTACTATTTTTTACTTATTGGTAGTACAATATTTTACTTATTAGTAGTACTATATTTTACTTATTGGTAGTACTATATTTTACTTATTGGTAGTACCATATTTTACTTATTGGTAGTACTATATTTTACTTATTAGTAGTACTATATTTTACTTATTGGTAGTACCATATTTTACTTATTGGTAGTACTATTTTTTACTTATTGGTAGTACTATATTTTACTTATTGGTAGTACCATATTTTACTTATTGGTAGTACCATATTTTACTTATTGGTAGTACTATATTTTACTTATTAGTAGTACTATATTTTACTTATTGGTAGTACTATATTTTACTTATTAGTAGTACCATATTTTACTTATTGGTAGTACTATATTTTACTTATTAGTAGTACTATATTTTACTTATTGGTAGTACCATATTTTACTTATTGGTAGTACTATATTTTACTTATTGGTAGTACTATATTTTACTTATTGGTAGTACTATATTTTACTTATTAGTAGTACTATATTTTACTTATTGGTAGTACTATATTTTACTTATTGGTAGTACAATATTTTACTTATTGGTAGTACTATATTTTACTTATTGGTAGTACTATATTTTACTTATTAGTAGTACTATATTTTACTTATTGGTAGTACCATATTTTACTTATTGGTAGTACCATATTTTACTTATTGGTAGTACTATATTTCTTTTAATAGTTATGTCACTTAATACAACTAATTCTGATCATTCATCATTAGAATTTGCTTTAAAATTTAATGGTTCTGATTCTGATCACGTGAATGCTGCATATATTAAAATTAGGTACAAATGAGAGCCATGTTGATATATAAAATTATGTGTAATTGTGATCCACATCTTTCTATTAAAATTGGGTACAAATGGGATCCACTACTATATATTAAAATTAGGTACAAATGAGAGACATGTCCATATATAAAATCATGTGTAAATGTGATCCACTTCTATCTATTAAAATTAGGTACAAATGGGATCCACTACTATATATTAAAATTAGGTATAAATGGGATCCACTATATATTAAAATTAGGTACAAATAGGATCCACTTCTGTATATTAAAATGAGGTACAAATGGGATCCACTACTATATGTTAAAATTAGGTACAAATGGGATCGACTTATGTATATTAAAATGAGGTACAAATGGGATCCACTTCTGTATATAAAAATGAGGTACAAATGGGATCCACTTATGTATATTAAAATGAGGTACAAATTGGATCAAAGTTTATATATTAAAATTTGGTACAAACGGAATCCACTTACCTTTCTGATTTAGAAAATTAGAAAATGATCAGGCCCTTTTTGACAACTGTATAGCAATTCAGGCTTTTCCGACAACTGTATAGCAATTCAGGCTTTTCGGACAACTGTATAGCAAATAATCAACTTTGATAGCTGTATAGCAAATAATCAACATTGATAGCTGTATAGCAAATCAGGCTTTTCCGACAACTGTATAGCAATTCAGGCTTTTCGGACAACTGTATAGCAAATAATCAACTTTGATAGCTGTATAGCAAATAATCAACATTGATAGCTGTATAGCAAATCAGGCTTTTCCGACAACTGTATAGCAATTCAGGCTTTTCCGACAACTGTATAGCAATTCAGGCTTTTCCGACAACTGTATAGCAATTCAGGCTTTTCCAACAACTGTATAGCAAATAATAAAGATCCGACAACTGTATAGCAATTCAGGCTTTTCCGACAACTGTATAGCAATTCAGCCTTTTCCGACAACTGTATAGCAATTCAGGCTTTTCCGACAACTGTATAGCAATTCAGGCTTTTCCAACAACTGTATAGCAAATAATAAAGATCCTTTTGACAAATGTGTATCAAATAATCATGCCCTTTATGATCACTGTATAGCAGATAAACCCGTTGACATATGAATAACAAAATATCAGACCCTTTTTATTACTGTGTAGAAATTAAGCCCCTTTGACATATATATAGCAAATAATCACGCCTTTTTTAACAACTGTATAGCAACTTTTTTTTATAACCCTGGTTATATAATTATAGCTATGAAAAAGTTCACGGATATTTCAAAGGCTTTAGAAAATATAGTTAGACATGTCGTATACAGAGAAAGTTATAGTCAGACATGTCCTATTCAATGAAAATTATAATTCGACATGTCTTATTCAGAGAAAGTATTGTTAGACATGTCGTTTACAGAGAAAGCTTTAGTTAGACATGTCCTATACAGATTAGTGATTAGTGATTACAATTTTTAACGTAGCTTTAACAATTTTTCAGTCATATCGCTACGATGTCTACAGTGTGGCAGTTTATAGTGATGTCTAGCACTGGGGCATCATGCCGCAGACATGTAGCATCATGTCCCACCCAGTCACATTATCCTGACACCGGGCTGACCAGTCCTAACACTAACCTCTTAATGCTGAGCGCCAAGCGAGGCAGCTGTTAGTACAATTTTTTTAAGTCTTTGGTATGACGCGGCCGTGGATCGAACACACGACCTCCCGCATCCGAGGAGGACGCTCTAACCACTAGGCCACCGGAGCGGTGTCCTATACAGAGAAAGTTATTGTTCGACATGTCTTATACAGAGAAAATATTGTTAAACATGTCGTATACAGAGAAAGTATAGCTAGAGATGTCGTATACATACAAAGTTATAGCTAGACATGTCCTATACAGAGAAAGTTATAGTTCGACGGAGAAAGTATTGTTAGACATGTCTTATTCAGACTGAACAGACTGAAACCACAAGCAGAAGAAATAATCGCTGAAGAACAGGCCGGGTTCCGGAGTGGAAGAAGCACAGCAGAACAAATATTCAACCTCAGGGTTCTGTACGAAAAGTACTCGCAACACCAACAAGACATCTATCATTTGTTCATAGATTTCAAAAAGGCCTTTGACAGAGTGTGGCATGAGGCACTGTGGGCCACAATGAAGATGTATAACATGGGTCAAAGGTTAATCAATACTATTAAGCAGCTGTACGCCAAGGCTACCAGTACAGTAATTGCCCAAGGTGCTGTGGGGGACTGGTTCCAGACAACAGTGGGAGTGCGTCAAGGCTGTCTCCTGTCACCCACGCTTTTCAACATCTACTTAGAGCGCATCATGAACGAAGCCCTGGAAAACCACTGTGGGACAGTCAGCATTGGAGGGCGTAACATCACCAACCTCCGCTTTGCAGACGACATTGATGGGCTGGCAGGCAGTGAAGACGAGCTAGCCACCTTAGTGAAGAACCTGGATGAAACATCTTCCAGATTTGACATGGAGATAAGCGCTGAGAAGACAAAACTGATAACAAATAGTGGCTAACAAATCTCAGCCAAGATTAAAGTCAGAGGACATGAACTGGAAACAGTGAGCCAGTTCAAATATCTTGGTTCCATAATCACTGAAGAGGGATCAAGAGCAGAAATTTTGTCAAGAGCAGCACAAACAATGGCAGCTATGTCAAAGCTAAGACCCATCTGAAGAGACAAGAATATCTGTCTGAAAACTAAAATCAGACTATTGCGAGCTCTAGTCATCTCATTCTTTTTGTACTCATGTGAGGCATGGACCCTGACAGCAGAATTACAACGAAGAATCCAGTCACTTGAAATGAGATGTTACAGAACCATCCTTGGCATCTCTTTCATGGACCACATCACAAATGAAGAAGTGCGTAACACCATCAGGCGCGAAGTAGGCCAATACGAGGACCTCCTCACCACCGTCAAAAAGAGAAAGCTGAAATGGTATGGCCATGTCACTAGAGCCAACAGTCTATCCACAACAGTCCTGCAGGGCAGCGTCCAGGGTGGCAGAAGGAGAGGTAGACAGAGAAAAAAGTGGACTGACAACATCACAGAATGGACCAGGAAAAGTTTTGCGGAGACACAGGCATTGACACATGATTGAGACAAGTGGAGTGAACTGGTCAGATGTTCAGCAGCACAGTGCCTCAACGACCACACTAGGTCATGAGACTGATGAAGATGAAGATGATTCAGAAAAAGTATAATTATATATGTCCTATACAGAGAAAGTGTAGTTAGACATGGCCTACACAGATAAAGTTATAGTTTTACATGTCCTGTACATAGAAAGTATAGTTAGACCTGTCATATACAGAGAAAGTATAGTTAGGCATGTCCTATACAGAGAAAGATAGTAGAGTAATTTTACAAATACGGAAACAAATAAAATAAAGTATGGTTTATTAGTGAATAAGCGTTCTGGAGATCAACTAGCAATCTGCTGCAATACTTTGATAAAATTACAATTTTTAAGAAATTTATGAACAAGTCAAAGTTCCATTGCGGAAGAAACTATCACCTGAGTTGTTTGCTTGAAAGGTTCTCGTCCCGGGAAACTTGAAATTTCGTTGATTAAAACAAAATGGCTCCTTCTAGAAATGTTTTTGTCGTGAACAATTTTCAGTTCTTAAAAAATCCGAAATCTTTTCATATGAGAAAACAAGAGGGGAGACGGAAGTGAGACTAGCAGTGCAGTCGGGGTCGACCAGTCTAGTCGGGAGAGAGAGTCTTGGAGGTTTTGGAAAAGGAGTCGAGGATGAGAAAGTGGAGAAGGACGAGGAGTATAGAGAAGTCGAGGCGGATGCGGAATTTGGAGAACATAGGGAAGAGGAGGAGAAGAAATTGGAGGAACAGGAGAGAAGAATACACAGATGAGTAGAATACAGGTGGAAAGCTATCTCACACTACAAATTAAATGATGCATATGCTATCACAGTGTCGAGCGGAAGGAGAGTACTTGAGAATTTGTAATAATTTGATTATTGAATTGTCAATAAATTGTTATTCGTTAATTTCACTTTATTTGTATATTAAGTCATTTAACCGTCGGCATTGCTAACTGGGGGCTCTGAGCTTTACATATATCTTTCACTAATTTATCTTCCAACCAAATCGAACCTGGGTGAGACTTCAATAATATTTCAAATAGAATATTGGGAGCACCCCACCCCAACCATAACACACTTACCACAGCGGCGACATAACAATCCGTCACATCACAGGAAGAGAGGAAGAGGAGCAGGGAGGGAGAGAGGGAGGGAAAGAGATACTCATATTTCAGTGTTTCTCAAAATTTTTTGTCTTGCGGCGCACCAAAAAGATCTAAAAATTTCACGGCACACCTGAAAAGATTTAACAATTTGTGTGGTGAAGAACTTATTTATTTTTTACATATATATATTTAATTTTAAATTTAATGTGAAGGATGTGCAGGCTTTAGAGAGCAAATCAGACTGAAGCGAAGCTCCAAAGTCGACAAACAAGCGCGCATTTCATCGTCGACTTTAAGAAGTTTCTCTCTTTTTCGATTTGATTTCAGTCAATGCTGAAAATCCAAACTCACAAAACCACGAAGACACAAATGGCAGAATTACTTTGATTGCTTTTGAACTGATTGCACTATTTATGTTACTTTTTTAACTTTTGCGACATTGATTTACCATTTAATTTTTCGATATGTTCAAGGTTTCAAAACGCTAGCAATTTTAAATATTTTTCAAAACTCCCACGGCACACCTGCAAATCTCTCGCGGCACACTAGTGTGCCGCGGCAGACAGTTTGAGAATCACTGTCATATTTACTCCAGCAAACACACTATACTTTTAACGCTTTCACGGAATGCGTGTAGCAAAATGAAAATGTTTATATGAACAAAATGTCATCGGGATTCGTTTCCACTTACATCGTTACCTGGTGATATTTTTTTTTTTTGGTTGTTGTTGTTGTGTTTTAACTATTTCAAAACTCTGAGTTTGGTTACTCATTGCTGTACGCATCAAGCGCTCACATTGAGAGACCGGTTGCCTCTAGTTCTCTGGCTATAGTATTTCACAACAGTCATAATATTTATAAAGCAAATTCTCACTGTACTAACACAATACAGACAAGTGTTCGCAGGAAGCTGTCCACTTTACGGAAGCAATCTTCGGCCGCTGAGGCATATGGAATGCATTATTGCGTTCTCTCTTGTTATAAGTTTTATGTGAAAGAATTGTCCACTATATTGGACGTTTCATAATTTATTCTAACTTTACATAAGGTCAGACCTGTTACATAATTATATACTATCAGATAGCATATAGTATGTTTCAAGTTCGCCATTGTTTTAATAGCTGAACAGACGAGATGGATTTAATCCTTTGTGTCATGTATAAAATGATGAGTAACATTCAAGTTCCTATAATACAGTGAGGTTATTCTTCTCGAACACAGATTCATATAGGAACTTGGTTATTTTAATAATAATCTTGTAAATAGTTCCGATGAAACAAATAATTGTGCAACGAATGCCATTCCTTTTCACGCATGCGTAATTCATATTATTGTATACGCACGTAACCGTGTTTTATGAACTACCCATTCAGTCATTATAATTTAGCTGTGTTTCACATGGGGTGAACTCTGTGGAGGTTAGAGGACGATATCGGTTTACTCGCAATGAGGCACAAAAGCCATGGGAATATGCGGTCAACAGGGAATTCAATATCAACTATACATATATTTTACTTTTGGATGAAGCGTACATTATCGTATAAATTCTATACATTCATCACCCTTAGTGATAATATCATACATTGTTCATATATGTGTATTCATTCAGTACATTGATCACCTAATTGATAGATCCATACATCAATCATATTTGATTATAAGTCCCATAAGTTGATTCTAGTTTGCTTGCGATGTTGTACGTTTTTGTCAGGTCAATTTAGGAACGACATCATTTTCTTATGCTCGTTGTTGAACTCGCTGTGCATCATTCTGTCACATGGATTGTTTGACTTTATGAGTATCAGTATTTCATCGACCAAGTACGTTGTACGTAAACATCTCATTCACAAATTTACCTTCAGTGTTTTAGCTAAATCCTATCCCAACTCGGCTTCATCCTGTAACAAACACGCCATCATGAGTGACCATCAGTCAGTGATGTACTATTTAGCGCCAGTTATTTACTATTCAGAACCCACTATTCAACACACACACTATACTATCATCACGTCGTTTGAAGTGACTTTGCACCAATATTTATCGTTTACAAGTAATGAGACGTACAGAAACGGGGACGAAACTTAATTACACACGCACGCTTCTATACCATCAACACGGCATTTGAAATGACTATCATTCAGTTATTTACTATCCAACACCCACGATATGACATCAGAACGTCCTTGCTGCAACCACTACCCGGTCATTAACCATCCAGCATCCACACATCGCATCCAATAATCAATGGTCAACTATCCAACACCTGCACTGTACTATCAACACGCCGTTGGCGGTATGTATACTGCATGCATGTTAAACCTACGGACATTTTAACACAATATTTCTTAATAATTATTCTTTCATAATATTGACTCCATTTGCCTAAAGGAATAAACTGATGCAGTTCCAGTCTGTGCAAGTGTAAGAGCCAAAACAGGTGTCACTTCTGTTTAGAGATTTTACAAGAATCATTCGAACATGTACTTCCAAGAAGACTTCTGGAGAAACTTCAGACTACACGTCTTTAAAAACAAAAGCTAAGATACTTCTTATGTCTGTCAATAGAAAGAACACTTGGTTCCGGAATGTCCATAATATCAGAGAAAAGGAAACATTAAATCAGGGGAATAGAGAGACAAACATAAAGATAACCGTTATGTCAAGAAAAAAGACATTGCTCTATGCAGTGTCCAAAGAATGTGAAGTAGAGAAAAATGATGAAATTTCAGAAGAGGAAGGGGAAACAGACGCAAAACCCAACGAAGCAAAGAAAGTTAAAGCAAAACAAGCAGAAGTAACAATAGATGAATCCATTCCAATGAGGAAACTAAGATAAGAAAAAAAAGTACAAGAAGAAGAGGAAATAAAATTACAATATTTTTTTTTAAATTTCGCCGTGGCTCCTGTTTGTGACAATATGCAAAAAAGACATACGTATAAATTTCTTCATTTTTTTAAAAAAAGCGTGAATAAGATATTGAAAGACACACACGCAAACATTAGTTTATAATTTAGGGATTTAGTTTGGGTTTAATTTGGAAATCATTTAAATGGTGTCTGTTTTCCATAGATCAAATCGGAATCGGAAAAGGACCCTATAAGTGTGTGTGTGTGTGTGTGTGTGTGTGTGTGTGTGTGTGTGTGTTCTTATGTATCCTATCATCAGAAATTTGAAGTAATTTAAAAATACACTCCCAACATAAATTCAGAAGGGATATGGGTTATGCTTAATTTGGCAGTCTTCTGCGTAATCTCTTTTCAATAGATCTAGGCTGAACTGAAGAGGAACGATGGATTTTGAAATATAAATATTGGCTTCATAACATTAGATGTAACTGCCTTCAACCATTTCCACATCCGCGTTGTTTTAATGTTAATGATAGTTACCGCCCCTGGCCACGGTGTAAGGCCCCATGTAGCATCATAAATTTTAAAACAGTACTGCAGATCAACACCCCACAGGAAAACCATGACATCTGTATCAGGAACATTAAGAGAACATTATCGTTTACAAGTAATGAGACGTACAGAAACGGGGACAAAACTTAATTACCTGCCTTTCTGAAAAGCGGGTAATAACATTCACGCACATCAACTTCGTGACGTCAAGTGATAAAGAACATATGTTACATTATGACATACTACATAGAAGCGTGATACATTAGCGTCAACAGTAAAGAAAATCTCTTATATTTTATAAATTAAAATCTTAAAAATAATATTCATCAGAAATAAAATTTATAAATTGAGTATAAAAAACCCACCAGCCTGACATTTTCTGCAAGCACCTCTTATGAAATTGTTCAACTTGTTTTATACTTATTTTTTATCATCAAATCAATCATTAATTAATTGGTTGACTTGTGTTTAACGATTCATGTACACATAACAAACTATACAGTACTGGGTCCATGGGAATACAGTTCTTTGCCCATATCGGATCCGATTGGTATTGGTACGTTTCGAACACACAATCCACTCATGCACGATACTTTATATCGGCTTGTATTGATAGAACCTTAGATTACTTTATATAGGTGTGTGTTGATAGAACCTTAGATTATTTGATTTTACCTGTCAGGTAATTTTTTGGGTATACTTAGTGTTTGCAACTGTGATGTGTGGTACGTATCACTAGCAAGCATACTTACCCATTCAAATTCGTGTTCAAATCGGTAGCCTTTATTAATCTTATTTCATTATTACAAGAAGTGACCGTAAACTTTATTCTATTCGATAGTTTACCTTTTTATATCTAAAGTGAAAAGGTAGTACGTACAGTTTTCAGTATAGTATGTTGTTATGCTAGCTTGGAATGTGAATCTTATCCAGGATGTAATTTAAATAGGATACAATTCACATCAGCATCCAGTTTGGTAAGTGAATCCTGTAAACACATGGTTTGTTTCTCATTGACAATGCTTAATAATGAGATTAGTTTGATCAGATGGATGTGAGGGGTGTGAAAAGATAATCCTATAAAGGTAAATTTAACAGCTATTTAGTATTTGCACTCGTCACATTATTGATACAATTGACATAAAGCATCCATTGCAACATATATATTAGTCATGTGTCTCTTAAGTGTAAGGTGGCATTCAGCGTGACCAATATTGAGATCGCGTAAGTTTCATATGGTTCCGTTACTAATCTGTGTGTGTGTGTGTGTGTGTGTGTGTGTGTGTGTGTGATTTGGATTGTATCGTGGCTTTAACATGTTTTCAGTCGTATCGCAGCGACGTCTGCAGTGTGGCAGCTTATAGTGATATTTAGGACTGGGGCATCTTGCCACAGACATATAGCACGATGTCTCACCCATTTACATTAATCTGACACCAGGCCAACCAGTCCATACACTGACCTCTTAACGCTGAACGCCTAGCGATGCAGCTGTTAGTACCATTTTTATAAGTCTTTGGTATGATTCGGCGGGGATTGAAACCCACGACCTCCCGCATTCGAGGCGGACGCTCTAACCACTAGGACACCGGCGCGATCTTACTACTCTTTGTTTACAGTTGACTAACGTTACAAGTATGGCACTGAAACAATCACCCAAAAAATGAAATTAGGCGAAGAATGTAGAAATTAGAAATGTAAAGTCCATTTCTTATTAATGACAGTGTGTTTACTGGCATTCATTTAACTCCGTCTGAGCTTATTCCTATAAAAAAATAAAAATAAAAAAAATAATTAAAAAAATATTTTAAAAAATTACAATTCAAAATGCATGATAGACATATGATTGAGAAACGCGAGTTAGAAAGGGTGCTTCACGCAAGTTCAACCAACACCATAGTTCAAACATAAATGTTCATGAAAAAACAAAAGTTTATTATGAATACGCATACAGTTGACCAACTGAACAACTGAATGCATGGAAGGAAAATGTGTTAAATGAAATGGTTTGGAAGATGGGTATCAATTTCTTTTGGAATATGTAATATTCTACATAATAAAATACTTAATTGTTTCCGAATTAGTTTACATATTTTCATTATAACCAGAAACAATTAAATGTATTTTTAAAATTATTACAAATACAATATTTTTTTAGCTAATTTACATTTTCTTTTAAATACAGCTCATCCCAAAACAGCAATCTTATATTTTGGCAGCTCGTGTTTTGAAACTAACAGCACAATTATAAAACATATCACAATGTTGTTTATTTATATTATTGTTTCGATATTTGTAAAATAATCATTTACTTTCTTATTCTATCTTCTGCCAAGTGTTGATATAAACGATGTTAACGAGTATGGAATGGATGTGTATATTTGATATTGGCATGAATCATCGAAACAGACGCTATCGTATATATGAGTTATGTTTACTTCACTATATGCACTCAAGGACCGTTATGAATCCCAGCTATTGATTCCCTTGTGTATTCCTAGCATATTGTTTTAGGTATCCCGATCTATTGTTTTGTGTATTTTTTTTTATGTATATATTTTTATCAGATATCTGCCACATTATTCACTTATTCATTTATGATTTTATTCGTGTAATATCTCTCTCTCTCTCCTGCATCTTTTCGCTCGATCGTACATGTTTAGATATAATTACACAACGCCATATTAATTGTGTGCCGTCGTCCACTTAAGTATCTAATCGAATGCAGTTGAAGTGCATATTCTAGGTTATGAGAACTTACAGTCCAACCGTATTTGTCGATGTTTATGGCACTACTTTTGTTGACTAGAAACGAAGGACCGGTTGATCCAAAGTGAATAAATAAACCGTGCCACCAGGAGTAACTGCAGTAGCTGCGCAGAAAGTACAGTTTAAAATGCCATTTAAAAGCTAATACAAAATACTGTCAGCAGGACAACCTATTGGTTGGGTTTGGTTGGGTGGATGGGATTGGGTTTTGTTCTCTGTCCTGCTCACTGTTTGCTAACGTTGGTTTCATTCAATTATTCCATCTTGTTCTTTATTCAGCGATTCCTGTGTGGCGCTGTAGAGGACAAAAGCTGGTCCAGTCAGAACGTTGCCGTTGAACGTTTAGTGTCATATGTATCAAAATGCTTGTCGTTAAAGTTCCATTTTCTAGGTAGAGATTTTAGATGGTATCTATTGAATTAATCAGTAGTGGTTTAAAGTTATATTTTCTATGTCGATGTTTTAGATTGTGTCGTTTGAATTACACGACGGTGGTTGAACTTTCAATGTCATACGTCGAGAATTCCTAATTTGCGTATTGGTTCAAGGAGTTTATGTTGAAAGTTCCTTATCATATGTTGAGCATTTAGATTTCATCTATTGAATTATACAGCGTTGGTTGAAAATTCGATTTCCAGTGTCGAGTTTTTGGATTGTATCTTCTGAATTACACGGTGGTTGTTGAAATGGCCTATGTGGAGCATTTCATTTTAGCATGTTGAATCCCATTGATTGTGCTGAAAGTTTCATTTCGTATATTGATTTTTTTTTTGCGTTATCTGTTGAATTACACAGCGGTGGTTGGGAAATTTATTGTGCTTGTCAGAATTGCTATTTTTATGTGGTGAAATGACGTGTTGGTGTTAAAGTAACATTACACAATTTCCACTTTAACAATTCAAAATAATATCGAGTATTAAGATACGTAATTCCTGTATTCAATTATGAGGCGTCGTTACATTTCATGCACTTACAGTTTGAAAGGTACCATTCACAGGTCAAGAATTACTTTTAATTTCTTCGCTAGAGGTCGCTTTCGTGAACGGACCGCGTCATTTTCAAACATGGATGCTGCTTCTCGTTGCCGTGAAATTAAACAGATGAAATCTAAATACTCGCCATATGAAATGGAACTTTCATTACAAACGGTTACATTCAGCGTGTGAATTAGGGATTCTCGGCATATGGTTTTGAAATTTCAACCACCGTTGTGCAATTCAGAATATACACTGTAACGCGTCGTAATAGGAAACAGAACTTTAAACCATCACTGTTTAATTCAATATATAAAATATAAAATCTCGATCTAGAAAAAGGAACTTTAAGGACATGCGAGTTGATCCAAGACGTGATATTGGATTTCTCGACATTCGACATCGAAATTTCAATTGGAACTTTCTCTCTGGGCCAGCATTTGTCCGCTACGGCGCCTCATAGATTCCTTAAGTTGACCCATACTTGTACATTAGACAAATGGTCGTGCTATGTGTAAGCACAGCGATTGCTGGGATGAGCGAGAGAGAGAGAGAGAGAGAGAGAGAGAGAGAGAGAATTGATTATCCTGCTATGAATTATAAGGTAAAGTGTTGGATAATGGTAAATCGTTATCCTAGCTACTTGGTGATGTTTTATTAGTTTTGTGTGCAAGAAACACACTCAATAACTGATTTGGTTTGGCTGTTGTGACCGCTTGAAATTATCTTGCCGACAAGTCTTTTTGGCCATTTCAATCTCTAAACGGCAAGTTCTACGAAGCAATTGATTCCCCCACTGTCTGTCTGTCGTCTGTCTGTCCGTCTCTGTTTCTTTATATATATATATATATATATATATATATATATATATATATATATATATATATATATATATATATATATATATAGACCGACAGAGAGATGGTTAGGTATTAGGACACACGGTGCTAATGGTATGGAAAATGGGAACCAGCCTGGAAATGTGTGAACATGAAATAGAGTATATATGGTTAGGCTGACCAGGATTGGTTAATAATGTAAGTTATGTTGTAGGAAAAAGAATCTTTTGAGAACTTATCCCAGTTGTAAGTGAAAACAAAATAATAGATACATTGTTTTATTGATGGAATTTTAGTCCTTTAACAGTCTTGAGTTTGGAACACTCATTACTAAAATTAGCACCTGACTCTTTGGTGCGGAATTGAAAGCACATGTTTCAAACACATGCAGGTCCATAAAATGCCGTGGCTCATATCCTTTCCTCTACACAGAAGCTGACATCCAGGTTGCATCTATACTGATAAATATAGGTTTGATCATGAGCACTCAAAAGTTATTGAATTTTTAATATCATGGTGTTTGCATAGGTTTACAATGGAAACTGAATTAGTACCGTGAGTCTCAGTGTACTCAGCCTCATCGATTTCACAATACATGACAGGCCGATGCAAGTCCGTACATGTTAGAGGAGCTAATTTTGTTTTTTTATGGTAATTTTGGGTTTCCTTAGCGTAGGATGAGGTGGTTGCATCACCACCTATAAATACACCTGACGAAGTTAGTGCCCCCCAAAACAGTAGGACCTGCTTGTAAAACTAATTTCATGTTGTGTTGCAGACATTACCGCTTCATATATCTCGTACACATTGGCGTGGGAAGGGACTACATACGATGTGAATATTATTTGACCTGTTGGACTAAAAATGTAATTAATTACCGTTTGGGATGTTTCGATGCGTATTTTATTTCTACAACATTAGCTGATGATGAGAGTGTTTACTCACGTTTCCTCATTCAGTTGAAATATTGAGGAAAACAGGATTATTTCTCAACAAATCGACTAATTGGGACAGTGCATGTGCACAAGGTAAATCAACGCTATCAGGATAGAAATCTCTGGAAGGTAAGAAGGTTTCATGCTCCGGAACTAAAATATTTTCGAATACCTTAGTATAATGCCAATCGTCTTTGAAGGTAACAATCGAAAAGGAAAAAAAAAATCCGATTCTCAGAAATATTCATTTTTTTGATTATCTTGAATCATCTGCTATAGGGAGATTGGGAGGGGTTAGGGAAGTGCAGCCCCCCCCCCCCATTTTCTCAAAATAGCCGATATATTTCCTTTACGAACATAAGAGTATTTTTATTTTTGAAGAGAGAAATTATACACTGAAAACGAGGGGTCTCTTTCCACAGATCCCTCGCCAACTTATTTACGCCCCCAGAAACGATATTCTGGATC
The DNA here is from genome assembly GCA_028554795.2 of Sinohyriopsis cumingii. Lineage (NCBI taxonomy): Eukaryota > Metazoa > Mollusca > Bivalvia > Unionida > Unionidae > Sinohyriopsis > Sinohyriopsis cumingii. The sequence continues at coordinate 97,190,761 of CM068832.1, forward strand.
TTCCATTAGTATTTACGCTAGGAACGGCTTTTTGATGGATAATCTAAAACCTCAAGGAGATGATGTTCACCGCCTCAGCTATTTTATAATCCTAAGATCCAGACTGTTTTTCTGCTCCCTAATCTTCGTAGGACTGAATTCGACTCATTTTTCTATACTTCATGATTTTTTTTTTGCACATATATTTATACCCCATTTTCTTCTTTTCGAGAAGAACGATGTAATGGCATTGTTTTTTTTTTCTTTATTCTTTTCAAAAACTGCTTCGTGCCTAAATTTTGTTGTTGTAATGGCATTATTTTTTTCTCTATATTCTTTTCGAAAACTGCTTCGGACCGTAATTTTGGTGTTTTGATGGGCAAAAAAGATTGAAACAAGAGCGATTGACCTTATACATGCAGTAAGAAATATATATATTTGGAAAACAGCTCTGCAAGGTTGAAACGAGTTGCACTTTTGCTTAAGCAAATACGGTAATGTAGTCGGAAAAAAATAATTGCGTTACAAAATATTGCCGGAATATCACCCCCCTTCCCCTTTTATAGAAGGTAAAGGTGGATTCAGGTACTACTGTTTCTATCTCGATATCGATTCATTCATCCATCGAAGGTAAATGTAGTTTCAGGTACTAATGTTTCTCTCTCTCTCTCTCTCTCTCTCTCTCTCTCTCGCTCAAATGGTCGATGTAAATGTAGTTTCAGGTACTAATGGCCTCTCTCTCTCTCTCTCTCTCTCTCTCTCTGTCTCGATCGATCCAAGGGTCGATGTAAATGTAGTTTCAGGTACTCTCTCTATCTCGATGTATCGATCGATTGAAGTTAAAATTGTAGTTTCTGGTACTAATGTTTCTCTCTCTCTCTCTCTCTCTCTCTCTCGATCTCTCTCGATCTCTCTATCTCGATGTATCGATCGATTGAAGTTAAAATTGTAGTTTCTGGTACTAATGTTTCTCTCTCTCTCTCTCTCTCTCTCTCTCTCTCTCTCGATGTATCGATCGATTGAAGTTAAAATTGTAGTTTCTGGTACTAAAGGGATGACCGTTTCTGAGAGAGGTCTATATGTAAACTGGAAAGTATAACTTGTTTCAGCAGTGCATCTCCACTAGTATCTCCGTGGTTTCCGTAAGCAGTGGGCAATCTTGACTTTGAAAGGGGTCGAAGTTAATGTTTTATAAACTATACACTTTTTCAAATGCCACTCATGATGCACCTTACTCATCGTCACCTTCCGTTAGTCAACTCTCTCCTGAGTCATATATAAGGCACTGCATTCGGAAGTAATATTTCATTTGTTACTGGTTGTCAAGTAGACATAGTAAGGGGGTCCAGTTGTTACATAATCCTTAGTCACCGAAGAATTTCGTCATATGAATCAGAAAATAAACTATGTTATAACACATGATAATCGTACTGATAGCAGCGCCCACGGAGCGTATTTCGACTTGGCAAGGTTATGGAACAATTCATTTTAGTCAATGCATGGTACCTGATTCATAGGTTTTTATCAGGATTAGCGAGTGTATTAATAAAGAACGAAATAGTGTGTTTGAAATTGAAAAGAAACATATGTATGGTATGGTGTGGTGGGGTATTAGTGTGCATGAAAGGGATCGCAGGTTTGAATTATCTTTCGGCTACATTTTTGCTGTTGTGCTTTACATATGACTAAGGTTCACTTCCGCACGTCACTGTTTTCATCTGTTTCTGAATTAGTAATAGCTAAAGAGCGCACAGCGTTATGTATGTTAATCTACAATGTAATTAAACATTACATTTTTAGCTAATTGTTGAAACGCCCATTATTAGGTGAATAAGTTAATTTTTACCCGACGTTCACCTGTCCCTGATTAAGAGCGTGGATGTGACAGAAGAATGTGCCGTTTGCGAGAAGTGATATATTTTAACTTTTTAACCGTAATTGTTGCAGGTTTTTTTTGTGTGTGTGTGTGTGTGTGTGTGTGTGTGTGTGTGTGTGTGGAGAGAGAATGGGAGCATTTTGATAATGTCCTTACATTCATACTTGTGAGTGCCCCTGTGTTAGAGTGTACACTGTACGTGATGTAGCACAGTTCCTCTAAAAACCACTTCAGATCGATGTTTTTCCCCAGGCTCGTGACAGTCTAAGACTTTTGGTTCATTTCCTTTGGGTTGGGGTGGGGCGAATTTGGAGTGGGATAGACTCGGTCAGCCAGTATATTTTGGCTTCATCGCTGTGCAATAGAAAGCCAAATATAAGCCTGGAAAAGAGAAAAAGAAGTAAAATGAAAACATTTTTGGAATGATAGACGGCTTAACGAGGCTTATGTACATAACGCAGTTACGTTTAAAAAGTTGATGAAAATGAAACAAACCCTGACACTCAATACCCTACTATAAACAGAAGTAAAACTATATCTTTCGGTGGTTGTGGAGGGGGGGGTGGGTGGTTGTGGAGGAGGGAGGAGTAGATACTTTAATTTTACAACTGCTTAACGATGTTGTTTTCATCACGTATATTTTTAACGTGGTAATTTTAACAGGTTCTAAAGGGAGAAAATATAAAGAACATATTTGCTTGATTTAAGCAGTCAGCACGGGAACGCGGATTTCGCCATTTTCTCGTGAGATCTGCACATTGTTCTACAGATAGATCATGGGTCGTAGAGGGCAGAGGACATGAGGTTGTGTTGGCTGATAAAGTCGGCTCAAGAATTGAGTGAAAGATAGAGCCATGATGACGGGCTTCAGATTTCTAGAGCTACTACTTGGAATCGTTATCTGTACTTTGTTACAACTCTGTTGTCACAAACCAAACAACTGGAAGAAGTAAAACCAAATTTTGTGTAAAACTAATAACAAATGATTTCTTTAAATTATAAAATAAAAATTTAAGATGAACTTACAGTATTATAGATTAAATCCAAATAACCCTAAAATGGATCTACACAAATAAAAAAGAATAGTGTGCTCCGAATGAATTTCGGGGCCTTGGATGTTCTAATGAGCCAACAATGTTCATGTATCACAATGGCATTGTCCAGAACTCCTGTGCATACAGTCACAGTAGTTCCAGAATAATTTTTGTCCAATGAGCACTTTGTAATTCCACTGAATAATCCAAGGAAATGTCTCCTCTCAAATTATATCTAAACACAAAATTAAACACATCTGCTGACTGATATTTACACAAGAATAGATGAAAGAAGAATTAGGAAAAATATTAACTCTCAGTTATCTCCTTAAGTACATTTCCAAAGGTCTATTGCGACAATATGTCGTAATATAACCCTTCGTGACAACCTTCACTACTAAATTCTACATTTTACAATACTTCCCTATATGTTATTCTTAAAAATATTCTTTGGTTAGAACTATATATGCTCAGATTTAAAAAAATAAAGGTTAATGAGATTTATTTATTTAAATATGTTATTTGTTTTTTTTCTTCAAAATGTTCTTGGTCTGAACTATGCATGTTATAAATGACGAATCCTATTATGTTTGAATAATAAAATCTGTACGACAAATATGCGTCGTCATTTAGGAAACGTAAACTTTTTATCAACTATTTGACTTTTATATGTATACATGACTCAGACACAGTTATTATCATAACCTACATAAAGTTTCTTAATTTGTGCTTAATGAAAGATTTGTTGGACGTTATTCGTCACATTTTCAACTATGTTTTAATTAAACAGAACACATCAAATTTAGCGGCATTTTTCTTTCTTCTTAACTTCTTGGTAAGAAGTACATGCGCAGCAGTGGTTGAGAAATGCACCGTTTGTTGCGTTATAGGTTGATAGGATGGCAAGAGTTTCTGGCAAATTTACACCAAGTCTTTGTGAATATCCACCTTACAATTCTGTAAAATATATATCATTAATTTAGGCCGATTCTATGGAGACAAACTATAAACTAACATTGCGCAGAGCGACACCATAGAGACCAACTAGTATATGGACATAACCGCGCATCTTATAAAATTTGACCTGGTAGCAACACTTGATGGTTTTACAGGAAATTAACGTGGGAAAGATACAATAAGGCTCAACGTGATTTTAATATTACGTTATAGTCCTTTTCCATATTGTGCCATTTATAGGGGTTTACGGGAAATGTTACGTTACATATTTTTAGATACTATCTAAGATAAACTTTTTGATCTATTATTCGTCACCTAGTTTTTAATTACTATTCCACACATATTTGTTCATTACTATCCACCACCCAAGTTTTAATATGCCATCCAGCACCCACTTTTTATAAACTTTTCAGCACCAAGGTTTCGCTATACTCTTTCTAGAACCCACCTTTTTGTATACTATACCTCATTTTGTTTGGTAAACTATCCAGCATCCGATTTTTTATGTACTATCCAAATCCAAATTTTATTATACTATGCATTACCCACTGTTCATATACTATCCAACACTCAGTTTTTTTATTACAATCCATCACCCACTTTCTTATATACCATCCATCACCCATGTTTTGATATACTATCACCGCTTTTTGAGTACAATCCAGCACCCGGTTTTTCATGTACTATTCAACATCTGAACTTTTGATATACTATCCAAGACCCACTTTTGTGATATACAATCAAACACGCAGTACATAATATCCAGCACGCTGAATCTAATGACTAAAAGCCTTATTCTCCAACAAAAAGGATAGGAGAGTTTATACTTGCATACTGTTACACACATGTGAGAAACACTGATGTGAAGAAAAATATTGCTTCAACAACAATCGATAGAGATAATATGAAATGACGTGATTATCAATGAATTATTGTTTTAAAGTAAAATCATGAAACTACAAAGTTTTTTTCAGAATCAACAGTTTCTGTTTCATTAGCTCAGATGGACTGCATGCTCTGCACATTGCTGTTAATGACGCTCTTAAATGACTGACTACGCACTGCACACAATAATGTAATATATATAAGATACCAAGGATGCGTCCAGATGTGTTCTTGGCTTTTTCCGTACGTCAAGGAATTTTCGCAAATAAGATCATAAAATCTGACATTATTGATATAAGTAGATACAATATTTTATTCTTTTAAAGTCAGTGATTTGTCCCAGACGAGGTAATGAATAAGAATCAAAATATTTCTCGCTATGAACCTCGAGAAAGTAGACGACTACCTAATGGGTTCTTTCTTGGACGATGATTGTCGTCTGTGTTGATGACATAGGCTTCAACATCTTTAGGTTTTCGATGTAGAAGTTTAGCTTAAGCACACAACACAAGATTTTAAGAAGTTGTGTAGAAACTGTGAGTCAGGAGTTAATGAAGCTCCAAGGTATCCATTACATTTTTCAGAGGCAATGCTAAGAAGTGAGTTCATCTTTGAAAATACCTACCAAGATGCCGATGAACAGGTAGTCTCCATAATCTGTTGCAAGAGAGCTTCGATGCGTTTCGTCTTCAGCAAAGCCAATAGAGTTAAAGAATTATAACTCGAGTCTTTATACCACTTTTTACAAAGTCTTCTCGTCTGAGGTTAGGTCCATTTCATCCTCTAGATACTCTTCCAATTTGTCTTTTGAACTCCTCTGCAAACATTTGTCGTATTGTGTTTTTGTTTATTACTAGAACTGTCGGTTTTATATTCATGACACTGTTCTATGCTTGTAATGTTTAACAACTAAGTCACAAGCAAAGCAGGAAACTCGTGTTGTTTTTTTTAAAAAATAAAATTCTGACTGTAATTTTGGCTTCTTTACTTGTGTTATTTGATTGTTGTTGTTCTTGATAGAAAATGTCTGCGTCAGCTTTCTCCATTAGTTCGTGTTCCATCTTTTTTTAATAGTATATAATTAGTTTCTCTAAAGCTATTAATCTCCAAAGTATTGTCAAATTCTGCATGCAAGATGACGTTCACTGTCTTTGCTAGAGCTACTGCAGACTGAAGTTCTACACGGAAAAGTCTCGATGTAAAAGGGTTGAAATGTCCTTCATCGCTGCCTTGGTCTGGAATGAAATCTGATCCCCACAAAACGTCCTGTATAATCGTCCTACGATGTACTGTGGCTGATATTGGTATCTAACTACCATGTGACTTCAGACAGTGTCAGGTAAGATCGCAAGTAATTTTTTTCTGGGCAAAGTTAAGTTAAAAGGTCAGGTACACAACGTATGACCATCTGGGGTGACTTCTTTCTTGGAGACCATGAAGCGTTGGAATTCAAAAGTGTTTAGACAGAGAACCTGGTGGATGGCCGCGTTGCTGACGATGCCAGTGAACAAACGTTTTGGTAGCTGTCCTTGGAAAACACTATGTTGGATCGGAGTCCAAAGGCAATGGTGGTAGTTTTCACTTACACTCATATTATGGGATACTTGACTGTCGTACTGCAGCGAGTTTGACTAATCTCGTTACCCACTTCTAGTAAGACATTAACTTACCCACTTCTAGTAAGACATTAACAGGGATCACGTGAAGTCTGGCTTATTCGATGCTTGATTTGTCTTTGTTAGCATTAGCCATCAAACGGACCACGGAACTATTTCGATTCAGTCCCAGGTATACATACGCTCCGTTCAACAAACACTTATCTTGCAACCACATGTCCTAATATAAACAATCCATGATTCAGTGTTGTGAGGGGCATCAACTTCTGTTATTTTGCTATATCGTTGAAGATGACCAGAGTGTCAGGGTTGCATATTACGGAACCACCCTTTCCTTCCTGAGTGATAGTATATAGGTATATGTGTGGCTGTAGTATGTACAAGTTTTCTTACCATGTTTGTGTCTAATAGTGTATCTGTGATTTCATTCCTCTTCTTTTACATCATATAATTTTGAGTGATAGCATAGTTGTGTGTTCTTAAGTATAGTTTCTGCATAGTCATATCATTTTTATTGGCTGGTACATGTGGGGATGTTAGATAGTAGATACTCTAGGGCTGGCCACTTTCACAGCGTATTAGATAGTATGTATGGGGTATTGGTCATTCTATCGACGTATTGATGATATAGTGTGAGTGCTGGCTAGTAGATAACTGGGTGCTCGATGGTAAATAACTGGGTGTTGGACACTCCAGACGGAGTGTTGATGGTAAAGCGAGGTGCTGGATATTGCATAACTGAGTGATGAATACTAAATAATTTGGTAATGGTCATTTGAAACGATTTGTTAGAAAGTAGATAACTGGGTGTTGAATAGGATATTTCTCGCTGATGGTTACTTCAAACGGCTTGTTAATGGTGCTGTGAGTGTTGCTAGTAGACAACTGTAGGGTGGATAGTGGAAAACTAGTTGATGGTCCCTCCAGCCGGAATGCTGATAGTATGGAGTGTGTGCTGGATAGGAAATTACTTGGTTTTGGATAACAGATAACTGAGGGTTGGTCACTCCAAACTGTGTTTTGATTAGTAAGTGTAGTTCCTACAGTACGATTCCCATTAGATGTCACAATAACCCTATCATTCGAAACACATGGACATTAGTAACATTACATTTCACGTTAAAGGGCGTAGAGAGTGACAATGATAAACCTGTGGACATTTTTAAAACTTTATTTCACGTTTGAGGTAATACAGACTCAACACCAAACATTATAGCATCTATGTTAAATTCACGTATTTTAAATTCATTAATGGTCCAGAAGTCGCATATGTTACCTACTTACTTTAATGAGGATTTCCGAATGCCAGTTTATGTGGGTTGCCTTTTCGCAAATCCATTCCTTTTAATATTTTCTCTGGACCTACAACCCCTTCAAGCTAGCAGAGTTGCCAGTATATTTGGTTTATAGTTTAGAACTATCAGAATGTTACCTGTAACAATTTTTTTAAAATTAGAAATGATATGCAGAATTATTTTTTGCTAATTACTTTTGTTATTAAGAAAACCATTTGATAATTGGATATAACAAAATAACAGCACTAAAGCTTGTGGGTAACGTGTTCGTACAAATAACAAATTATTTCGCGATAATGATGTTTGTAAATGTTTCTGTTTACAAAAGGAACAATTGTATCCTCTGCGACATAAATGTTTTAACACGTTGGTATCTAAAAAGTGACTTGTTTAAAATTGAACATGTACAAATGGTCAGCCATGGGTCAACTTTGAAAACATTATAAGACTTGCCATGCCACCCGTCTGAAGTTAGTATTACACCAAATTCCATGAAAGAAGGTCAGTAGCTCTTTTCAAGACTTAGTGGATTACTAAGTACTGTTAAAAAACGGATTCTTCAAGACGAGAAGATTCCATTGACTTTTTTATGCCCACACCGTGTGTGTGTGTGTGTGTGTTAGCTTTCGTTTACTAACATATTAATGGTGGCAAGCTTATTAACAGTACATGCACATATATGACAGATATGACAACCTTTGGGTCTTGAACTGTTTAAATTTATCGGTGCAAGTGTAAGCTATCGTTCTTATTTTCTGGTTGTCACCTTATGGGTAGGTTCACTGTTAAAATAATCTTTAGGAACTACCATACGATATTCTTTCTTGGACATGGGTCAAACATGCCTTCTTCAAAACCATATATGCGACTTCTGCCATCAGTTCTTGTACAGAGTTGGGTGACACAGAACGTAGTCGTCGGTTGGCTTCTGGTTTCTGCTTGAAAATGTATTATCGTTTCATGATAGCAGATGATTCAAATCCAATTTGACTACGTTTTATCTTTCTCCTATGTTTAGAGCACCCTCGACTTTAGAAAAATACACCCTTTCAGTTTTTAATCTTTGAAGATGGAAAAGTCATAACAGATGGTACTTCTGGTCAAAGATTTAGAGAGTCATTGGGAAGTACACTTCCAACAAGACTTCTGGCTATTACTTTCTAGACAAAAGTCAGGATACATAGTATATCTGTCAGTAAAAAAGAAAATGACATCAGGGATTTCCACATCATCACGAAAAAAGAGCGTAAATGACAGGATACAAGAGAGAGGGACAAAAGTAAAGACACTTGTTATTAATGCCATGATAAAGGATATTGGCTTTCAATGTCCCAAGAAAAGGGAAAACAAGGCAAAGGAGCATTCAGAAGATGAAACAGAAGATGAAGAACACATTACAGAAAAGAAATCCAAGAGGGCGAGACAAGCAATAGAAACAGCAAAAGAAGAAGAACCCAAAAATTCAAAAGAGAAAGACAGAAAATAATGTTGACTTGTGTGTCGAGTTAGGACATTTTACTTTGATTTTGATTTCACCAGAATATACCAAAGAGAACTTAAGTGTCTCTTTGTCATGATGTTTTCCTTTAAGTTTCGATAAAATGCTCAAAAACACTTTTACGGACAAAAATGGCGGTTTAGGTAATTCGTATCTTCATTTTTTTTAAGCATTGCTTTCACTCAGTCATGCAACTACATTGACTACATTCTTTCATTTTATTATTCTTTTATTATTTCCACTTTTCCGGGGTCCACGGCTTGCCGAGTGGTCTGGAGTTCGCCTTTACAGATCACTTGTACCTCACCTCTATCCATTTGGGTTTGTGTTTTGGCGCAGCCAATGAGGGTACATGAGAAATCTTGCCAGCAGCTTCCCGCCTATAGGTGGTTCTTTCCAGTGTCTTAATGGGGTTTTCATCAATATATACTTTGGACGTCATGTGTAGCCTATCATATGCTAATAAATGGTATTAAACCCCCAAAATCACACATATTTCTGGTTAAACATTTAAACCTTTAAAAACTAAAGTTTCTCCTTTGAGCACCTTTTCCGGTCGACTTGGTGTTTTGCTTCATTATTTTATTGTTCACTTTTGAATCATAACTGATATGCATGAATAGTGATGGAGAGCTACTGCAACTATAGCGAAATCTTTACCCGTTTTATCTTTATACGGTCTTTTCGGAAATGCTGTAAATTAAATATTTTTAGTTACTGAAAGAAACTGTCCGCAGTGCTCGTGTAGAGAATATAAGACAGACAAGCAGCAATACATGCTAATAGAGTAGACAGGAGGGATTTTAGAACCTGGAAATTAGGCAAATGTGTTTAGTCATTTAATAATTTCATGTTTGATAACAAAAATATTAAGGGATCACAGAGAAAAAGAAAAGAAAAAAAAAACGCCCCCCCCCCCCCCCGGAAAACGTACATTTGAATTATTGTACTGGTTAGTAATTGACTTGTATGTTTTTCGTGTCCTGGAGTATTTGGTTTACTCATCTTATGTTGTTGAATCTGCTTAATGTCCATCTCGGCCAAGTGGACGGGTATCTTGAAGAACCCTTTGCCCTTTCTCGGCGACCAGTCGTAAATACAAAGAGACACGTGACATTTCAAAGCCTAGGATCGTTATTGGACAATGATTCCTATAGTAATTTAATATACTGCTTCGTCCTAGAACGGAACAAATTACACATTTTGTTATAAAATACCTGAATACACTATCTTTGTATAAGACTGAACCAATTTCCAACATGAACTGTGTATGACCTGTACGTACTTTAATAAATTAATTTTGTAATTCTGTTAAAGCAAAGGGCGTACGTTACATTAAAAGTGTATGTGTGAAGAATTTGGATCATTGACAAATTTATCAGGTATATTGCAATCATTGACAGATTTATCAGGTATATTGAAATCGTTGATAGATTTGTCAGGTATATTTAAATTAATGACAAACTATTATAATTCTGTTTTGACCATTGACAATTTTTCAGGTCTATTTAAATCATTTACAGTTTTTTGTTGTTGATCATTAACACTTTTTCAGGTTTATTTAGATCACAGTTTTTTTTCCAGGTTTATTTAGATTAGTTACAGTTTAATTTAGGTCTGGTTAGATCAATGAAATTATTTTTCAGGTCTCCTCAGATAAATGACAGCGCTTTAAGATCTTTTGAAATCAGCATTGTTTATTTTTAGGTCTGTTTTGATCACTGACATTTTTTAGGTTTAATTAGATCATTGACAGTTTTTTTTTCCCAGGTATCTTTAGACCATTGACAGATTTTTCAGATTTATTTAGATTACTGACATTTTTTTCAGGTCTGTTTCGATCATTGACACTTTTTCCAGGTCAGTTAAGGTCATTGACACTTATTTTAGGTCTATTTAGATTGTTGAAAAGTTTTTGTTTTGGTGTTTTGATCATTGATAGTTTTTCAGGTCTATTTAAGACACTGACAATTTGTTTTCCTTGTCTGTTTAGGTCATTGACAGTTTTTTATATAGGTTTATTTACATTATTGACAACTTGTATAGGTCTGCTTAGATCATTGGCAGCATTTCATGTCTACTTAAGTGTGTGACAGTTTTTTCATGTTTAGTTAGATCATTGACAGTATTTTCAGATTTATTTAGATAATTGACAGGTTTTTTTTCTTCAGGTCTTTTTAGATTATTGTCAGTTTTAGGTATGTTTAGATCATTGGAAAAAAAGTGGTATTTTTAGATCATTGACTGATTTTTCATGCTTATTTAGATCATTGACTGATTTTTCATGCTTATTTAGATCATTGACAGTTTTCAGAGGTCCAGTTAAGTCATTGGCAGTTTGTTTTTTGTAAAAAGTCTTTTTAGATTATTGACAAGTTTTAGGTCTTTTCAAGTCATTAACAACGTTTTCCAGGTTTCTTTAGATCACTGAAGGTGTTTTCAGATCTATTTCGATCGTTGACAGGGTTTTTTCAGGTCTGTTTAATTGACAGTTTTGTTTAGGTCGCTTTAATTCATTGACAGTTTATTCGGGTTTATTTTGATTGACAGTTTTTCGGATCTTTTTTTAGATCATTGACAGATTCTTCAGCTCTGTTTAGATTATTGAGAATTTCTTTTGGTGTGTTTAGATCATTAACAGTTTTTCAGGTCTAGATCGTTGACAATTTTTATAGGTCTTTTAGGTCATCGACATTTTGGTTTTTGTTGTTGTTAGGTCTATTTATTTTATTGAAAATGTTTTTTTTTGTAGGTCTTTTTGTGTCATTGACAGTTTTTGTTGTTGTCAAGTCTGTTTAGATCACTGGCAGCTTTTTCAAGTCTGTCTAATGTTAAGGACCGGTGCACCTTGACAAGCAATCGAGAACGATACCTTTGCGTTTACGGTCGAGTGTCCATTGAAGATGGCTCGATTCTTGCAAAATATATACATATTTTTCGGATATAGATAAAGAAAAACATATATAACTAATATGTTGTCTTCATTATAAACTAATCGGCTAGTAACGTTACTTTTATTTCGTTTCCATGACAGCAATCGATTTATATGAATCGTTATATTGCACGTCGTAAGGAATTGAATACACTTTCCCTGCAGTTACAGTTGCACGTATGCTGTCAGCTATGTTCATTATTGGACAATGTCTAATCAGAAGACCGTAACGGAAGGAATAGAAAGTATGAGTGTTTGGTTTTGAACTCATTATTGGGAAATGTCATTGATGCACGGAGTCATGACTTTGAATCAACACTATCAAACGAGCATCGTGCGGTTTTGTCATAAATCCAGATAAATCACCTTCAAGAAAACTCTTCCTTTTCTTCTATGAAGATTTTTTTCAAACCAAGTTTTACATTAAAGCAGTGAATATGTTACTACAAGATATAAAATTCAAATAATTTATTGTTCCTACCTAACCCCAACCTCCTACTATGTAATGTGTCGCTTATAATATTTAAATAGCTCGGGGCGGTGACAGTAGGTCGTGTCAGGGAAACAAAATTTACATTTTCTAGGCACTGCCCAAATATAAATTTCACCATTTACCTAACAATACCGAAATAAATAATCACCATTTCAAGTTCCAAAATTTATTTTACCTTGAAAACTGATAATCATTACTGGACAGTGATGGACAGATAAATTAGTCGCTGTTGATTGAGGTGCGAAAATTACTAATATTAAGTCGATAGAGTTGTACTGGCTTTCGAGAGAAAACCAAATGTATAATATTATCATTCAATAGAAAATCTTGGTATAGTGTTACATGGGCATTGGATGTGTATTCGGTAATATGCATTTAAATCTTCTTCCTTATGACATGCCCGCCCTTTATACATAATAATACATCAAAGGCCATGTTTATTTTAGCAGCAGAGGCAGTCGGTTTATTATTGGATTTGAACATAATAGTAAGAGGATATGCGAATGGAAAGCACCAGCTTGGCGAGCATCACGGTGTCTTATATATACTCCCGCTACCGACCCTGCTGTTGCTGCTGCTGCTGCTGCTGCTCTTGCAGGTGTTAGGATGCCCCTATAGATTGGTACCACTTTATTCTATTCAGACCGGTTATCTGTAGTCAGCTTACAGTTCGTCTGAGGCTCCGACGCTCAATATTGGAACTGTTTAGGAGATGAATATTTGCAGACGAGATTTTGTTAGTCAGTCTGGGTTTGAGCGCTAAGCGCGACGGTAGAGCGTCGGTGCCTGAAAGTTATTCAAAAGAGGGGTGGTCGTGTTTAATTGTATGGGATTATTGTGGGGATTTGTGCTAACCATGACTTAAAGAATGTGAATTTAGTCTCATGGTATCTATAATAGCCGATTGGATGTTAATTAAGCACACATTTAAAAAAGGAATCTACAAAATGAGCAAAACTGGATTCACTACCTGTTAAGGTAAGCTTTACATCAGAGAGTATCGTAACTTTGTGGTGATAAAAAAAAAAAACGCCTTTTAAATTAAAAATAAATATATTGCGTGTTCTTGAGACTTTGATTATAATTTCTTCTGCAAAATAAATGCTCCATCTTTAAATAAATTATAATATTTTATTGTGGAATTTTGCCATTGTATTGATGTTAGTCCGCTGGTACGATACCAGTATTTCACAGGCACACCATATTGGCTTTTAGAGGCGCTTATCGAAACATTTTTAATTCTAACAGGTAGGTAAGCAGTCAAATGACAAACACATCGTGTTAACTTGGATTTACAATTGGGCAGTTTTATCTTAAGATGGATTTGATTCATTATGTCCACATCCTTATCTATGGTAATCATGTGATGTGTGCCCATTGAAATTTTAGTGATGTCACTTTGGATGGGTAAAACCTATTATTTTCTTTGGGATTTCACCTTATATTTTTCTTATTATATTTTATATTAATGTCACAATATAGGTTTTGTCGCGTATTTTTCTGGCTTTAAAGTAAACGTTATCTTAAATTGAAAATACCTTCGAATTGATTCAGTAAACTTTGCGTTTTTATGTTTTTCAGGAGTATCATTCCCGAGTGTTCTTTGCTCCCCACCCCTTTTGGGCGAGGCTTACCCGCTTGGGAACGTACTGGGCGGTGGATGTGATTTTTGAAAACAGGATTACAAATTATGAAAGCATGTTCTATGCAAAGGAATTAGACTGCGGACGTTACCTCTTCGGTCAGGCATGGGACCATCTAGATTCGAATACATCATTCACAGTTTAATTTTCATTCTGGGATCGATATTACATGGTATGTACCAAACATGTGGCCGATATTTCTTTTTATCAACCCATAGATTCTTACTACATGGTATGTATATATAGATCGATTCTTGTATAACACATATTTTTTTTTTGTCTAAACATACACACTACCTAGAGCCGTTGAACCGTATTCACCAAGCACAGCCGTAAAATATCAGAGACAGACACCTGTTTGAAAGAGCCTTTGTGGCTACCTGAGACAAGTGACTGCCTGATGCAGTTTCGACTCTGCCCAAATTTCTTCCCAGAAACTCGAAGTCATTTATTTTAAAGGCATGTGTTCACTTTATATGCGTGAGTTCCTAAACAGTTTGAGTTTAAAGGTATTGGAGTTTTTAAGTCGCTTTGAAGTGCTGTATTTTGTTTCAGTCTGGACATGACAACTAAGTATTTTACGTTCGATTATGTTTGAAGGTTATACCAGAAATTATTTTATTTTAAGCTATGAACGTGACAAAAAAAGATAATTACCTAAATAGGATGTGTGTGTGTGTGTGTGTGTGTGTGTGTGAGAGAGAGAGAGAGAGAGAGAGAGAGAGCTTGGTTCATCTGACAAATAATGTAATTTTAACTATGCAGTAACACCATGATACTGATATCTGTGAGGCAGTAAATCCTTAGAATTTGCAGATTGTACTATGACAATGTCGACTCAACATGAACATTCTTGGTTCACGAATTATCAGATAGAAAATTCTCAGGCAGATTGTGGATTGTTTGTATGTAAATGTATTCCAGATCGATAACATTCCGACTGTCTGATAGAATACAGTTTGTATGTAAATGTATTCCAGATAGATAACCTTCAGACTCTATGATAGAATACTGTTTGTATGTAAATGTATTCTAGATAGATAACATTCAGACTGTCTGACAGAATACAGTTTGTATGTAAATGTATTCCAGATAGATAACCTTCAGACTCTGTGATAGAATACAGTTTGTATGTAAATGTATTCCAGATAGATAACTTTCAGACTCTGTGATAGAATACAGTTTGTATGTAAATGTATTCCAGATAGATAACCTTCAGACTGCCTGATAGAATACAGTTTGTACATAAATGTATTCCAGATAGATAACCTTCAGACTGTATGTAAATGTATTCCATAAAAATAACCTTCAGACTGTCTGATAGAATACAGTTTGTATGCAAATGTATTCCAGACAGATAACCTTCAGACTGTATGTTATTACACTGTATGATATTAGACTGTATGTAAATGTATTCTGCACAGGAAACCTTCTGGAAGTCTGAAAGTAGGCTGTTGTTATGTGAATGTGTTCCCTATTGGGAACCTTCAGGCTGGCTGATTGTTGATTGTAGGTTAATTTGGTCTATATATAAATCATTCAGACTGTCTTATAGTTAGGCTGTTTGAAGGTAAATGTAATCCATATAGAAAACTTCCAGGCTGCCTGTTGGTATACTGTGTGCAAGGTAAGATTGTTCTGTTTTTTCTTTCATTTGCTTTTATTAGCAGACAGATATGGAATTAAAATATACAAAAATATGTGCACAAACTACACAGTCTTCCATGTTGCAGACACATCATATCTCTCACAGTCACATTTTCCAAGACTGAATCTCTCTCTGTTTGTTTCTTTCTCTCAGCAGAATACTGGTTATATGGTGCCAATTAAAAACTAAATTCTTTTATCTTTTAGTTTGAGAACTTGACTTTCAATCTGCATTTTATAGTCAGTATTGTGCTGACATGCCATAAACTATATATATATATATATATATATATATATATATATATATATATATATATATATATATATATATATATATATACATACATACATACATACATACATACAATCTGCATTTTATAGTCAGTATTGTGCTGACATGCCATTAAACTATATATATATATATATATATATATATATATATATATATATATATATATATAGAGAGAGAGAGAGAGAGAGAGAGAGAGAGAGAGAGAGAGTCAGTCTTTTTCACATTTACAAATTTACAAGGCCCGAAATAGCAACCTGCAGATGGATGTTCATCCACTTGCGGGAAAAAAGAATCTATAACCTAACGTGTGCATATCAGCATGGGATGGTTGTTGTTGTTGTTGTTGTTTTGTGGGGTTTAACGTCATTTTTCAGCACACGATAGGCTATACATGGCGGCCAGTGTTAATGGTGGAGGAAGAACCCGGGAAAACCGACCCACGAGAAGCTACTGGCAAGCTTTCTCACATACCCACATTGGCTGAATCCGAGACTCGAACTCACGCAGACAGAGGTGAGATGGCAGTGATCCGTAACGGAGAACGCTTTCGACCACTCGGGGCCCCAGCATGGGATGGATGAACAAGTCTTGGTTGTATGGGAACATCCACTTTGTTTTGATCAACTAAATCACTCGTTTATTGCCGAGAATTTTAAGTTGATGTTTTGAATTGACAGCAATGTTGGTGATTTTCTAACTATCTTACTGTAGTACATTTTCTATAATATTTGGTATCATTGGAAAAGTCCTTTAAGATGAACTCTCTTCTTAATGGACACTGGATAAATATACCATTAGCAAATTCTCTTTTCGGACGATGTCACTTAGAGTTGAAACCTACAATGGTCAAGAAAGATAGATCGGAAAATTTTATCATTTTGTCCACGTCCGTGTCATTACATGTAGAAAAATAAGTTTTGTAGTGAACACGCTGGCGACTGATTGAAAATGCCCGTTATAAACAAGTACCAGCTGGTTTAAGGCTAGTGTAGGTTTAATTGTCCGCTAGAACAGGTATTAATGTAGGTCTCAGTATTCAGTTTTCTTAGGCAATGAGGAAATTAGCAATTAAAATAGGGGGACATTGCCAGGATGAGAGTTCCGCCTGGATTCGTCATCAGAGACTATATGCTTAATTTTACTTGGGCTTTAGCCCTCACGTTTTTTAGAAGACAAAACGAATGAAGAATAAAAATGATATGGGTTGTCAAATAATTTTTTTTCTTTGAACTATGTATAACAGCAAGTTGGATTTATACAAGTTGCATTTTATTGTATTGAAATTATTTTAGCCCTGCAGGCGCCTGAAATGATTAGTGGTTGTTTCCTTAACCGCCTTACATAAGCCTATTACGTTATGCCTAGATATAAATTTAATATTTCCCCTGTGCTACTTGGTACGTCCTGGTTGTGGTTTATCTTGTCTTCTAATCGACTGCGTCTTTACACTGAAAACTTTATCTTGGAAAAAGCAACGTCAGCATAGTCAGATCAGTCTGGGAGTTTTTTATTTTTATTTTCCAAGTTTCTGTCCCAAATGAGTCGGAGAGGCGTGTTGGCGAGTGCTAAGTCTGGCACGGGTCCCCAGGTATGGGAGAAAATGCTTTGATGTAGTCTGAACATGAATCACGCACCTGCCAGACTGTTCATAGGTGAAAAGATGCCGTGTGCCTATCCTCACAATACGAAGCCTTGATTCAAACGGCATAAACCTGGATTTGATTCTTACAGAATAGATTGAGTTAGGTTCGACGTTGTGATGTTGATGCAGAAATTTTGTCAGTTAAACCCGTGTTGACATTAACCTCGTACACACTTCCGGTTTGGTCAGATAAGCCATAGCTCGTTTTGCAAAGGATAACTTCTATGTCAGTGAATGTGGTACATCTCTTTCATAGAGCTTACATCATTGCCTTGATCGCTTAAATAGCGGCAGCAACCTGTTGCAGCAGACATGAAATAGCACGAATAAACGAGAAGCAGGCGGTCACGATCATCGTTCCGATGTAAGATACGCCAAGGTTGATCTTAGAATGCTGCCAAATTACAGAACCCCCTTCCCCACAGTGTTTGATTATTGTTTAATGTGAGGTTAAGTTTTAATTTGCACAATGTAGTTGTTAATACGTATTTAAGAAAATATTTAACGTAAAGATGAAAAAGGAGAAAACTTGTTATTTGAAAATGTGTTGTTTAGAGTAAAACCCTTTCAGTAAGTGTAAGCTATTTTAAACTGCAAATTGATATTTTTGTTTTATTCGGTCCCTGAATGATTATCGGTTATTGCATTGATAACATTGTCTTTGAGTGCCTACACGTGTGCATAATAACAGTGAACGGAAAGTGAGAAGACTGGTTTCCCTTGTGTTGAATGATTATTACGAGATTACATAAATATCTGGTCCATTTACTATTGCACACAAAGGCCAGTCGATTGTTGAGATCTGTATTTTATTGATTATTTCGAGTGATTTCCCTTGTGCAGACTGATTAGCAGAGGATCACGGAAAACATCTAGACAATTTATTTTCCTATACAATAGCCGGAGTGTATTGGCGAGAATGATTTTTGTTGTTGATTCAATAGAATGCTCTTTCGCTAATTAGAGATGGAATCTTAATAAATCATAGCTTGAGTTTGTGACTCCGGTACTGCCATATGCTAATGTAATTTCTTCACTAGACTGAACTTAAACACTACACGCCGGTTAAGGCAGACTTTAATTTACTTGTGGGCTACCATCTAATTTTTACTTGTACACTTTCAGAGCAGCGTCAGCAAAGAGATTAAAACATTAAACAGGTACTAAATTTGCGACTTAATTCGAAATAAAGAGATAACTTAATGAGGAACAATAGTTGATTTACAAAATATTGTCAGGTACATTTCGGCATTCGTTTTTAAAAATTTACAGTAACCTTCCATTTCGTTATATTAAAATTTTAACGGGTTGCGCATGTGTCGAAAAATACAGGATCTTTGATCTCGTAATCTTGTGAATCGTTGGATGAAAAATGTGTCGTGTGTATTGCAATCAAATATGTATTAAATATGCAGTATACTGTCATTTTCCAAACCGTCACAACGTTTCTTTCAAGAACGTCATCATCGCCATAAAAAGGATTAAAAGGTTAGTACCTAACATTTATAACGGTGCCACTCTCTTTTCCATGTCTTTTCACATCTTTAAATATGGCATAATCGCGTTCATTAAAGGCCAAGGAGTTGGAATAAACTTCTTGCCCTTGTATGACAATGGTAACCGACCCTGGTCAAATTGATGGTAGAACTGGAACCCGTGTCATTTTCTAGTCGCCAGTCAGCACGATAACCTTTTTTTTTTTTTTTTTTAATTCAGCTGCGAAATTTGTGAAATGTTTACGGTTTTCATAAACGACTCTTGACCCTTATCTAAAGATTAATTCCATCAATTAAAAAATATATATTTCTTGTCACAACCATGAAAATAAATATGAACGAGTCAGCGTGTCGAACTAGGAATATTGATTACCTGTTTAGAACATTGATTTCGTGAAGATGAAATTGATTTCTTGATTGTAACTTACTTCGTGATGAGAAATCCTATCCAAATCAAGGGTGGTTCCCAGCGATTAGAGACAGTTTGACCTCCTGTTTTAATTACTTACTGTACAGTGTAATGTGCAGAAGAATTGGAATAATATGTAATGGTGTATACCTTACTTGATTGTCTTTTCCATATTGTTATTCAAACATGTTGATTTGATTTTGAAAAATTATTGCCGACGCAAAGCAAGGAAAACATTACGCGAATATTATATCGTGGAAGCCATATATTAGGCTATAGCGGAGATCCTAGCGGTAAGAATGATAGACCCAAGTTAGCGGTCAGATTGTTGTGTCAAAGTTAACCCATTTTTCTTTTGCTATCCATTGTTCAGTGCGTTTTCGAAAATCACGATGCATGAGGATATGAGCTTGCTTTCGATATTTCTAAAATATTCATATTCAGTTTCTGCTCTTGAAACTTGTATTGCAACAGTGTGTGTGATTTGGATTTTTAACGTAGCTTTAACAATTGTTCAGTCATATCGCTACGATGTCTACAATATGGCAGTTTATAGTGATGTCTAGCACTGGGGCATCATGCCGCAGACATGTAGCATGATGCCCCACCCAGTCACATTATCCTGACACCGGGCCGACCAGTCCTAACACTAACCTCTCAATGCTGAGTGCCAAGCGAGGCAGCTGTTAGTACCATTTTTTTAAGTCTTTGGTATGACTCGGCCGGGGATCGAACCCACGACCTCCCGCATCCGAGGCGGACGCTCTAACCACTAGGCCACCGGAGCGGTGTATTGCAACAGCTTACTGGTTCCTGATAAGTCGCGATCGCTAAAACATATGTTCAACAGTCTTCGAAGAGAGTATTGGTACTACAACCTTTTCGTTTTTTTTCAAGGTATTGCATGTAATCCAGTCTGAACGAATTGAGAACCATGGTCTGATTTAAGTTCATGATTCTTTTAGTTCCATTTCTTTTCTACTGAATTGTGTAATACTTAAGTTTTCCTTGAAGAACTTTTGTAAGGAACTGCCATATATTGTGTTCGGATTGTGTGAAGTTTGATAGAAATTAGATATGATGTAATGTCTTTTTGCAATTTTTAAAAAATATATATATTTTCTTTTTAAAAGCCATGTTTATTTATTCCATCATATATCATTGTACTTTGCTATGAGCCTGAGAATAGTCATCTCAATTGTCATCATGATAATCGTCGTCGTATTATCATCGCTGTCATCATGATAGCTGTAATCACTCGATGTTTCGCCCTTGTCTTTTTGTTCTCTTCATCGCAGTGTTCTGGCCTTCATCATCATCTTCTGGCCTTCATCATCATCATCATCATCATCATCATGAACCTCCTTCTCAGGTTCACAGATAAACGACGTGTTTTTAATATACGGAACGAAAACTGAAGAACTTGTGTCTCTGTCTGTCTCACACAATGATCCTCACTAGATGCAGTTGTGGAAGATAATGTGACATGCGATTTATCAAAACTTTGAAGATGAAGCATCCTCAAATAATACCAAAAAAACCCAAAAAAAACCAAACAAATTAATTCTAATGCAAGAATTCAGCTGCTTAAGATAAATCCGTTTAGGTTCGTGAACAAGTTTGATATGGGATAGGCACTCTGTCACCTTTCCAGCATATCTGAAACTCAGGTGGTTCAGTTTAGGGATTTTCTCAGTGGGTTTTACGACCCAGGTTTTCTTTGATCTGTTCCAAATTTCTCACCCCCTGCCTTATTCCAACCTGTGATTCAACATGCTCTATCGGTATAATTTTGTGATAAAAGAAAAACTGCTTGATAAAAGAATGGAACATTATCATGATTGTTGTAGACTGGGCTGCAAATACTTAAATACTGTCGATAATACCGAATTATTTATTTGTTCACTGATATTACATAAGACTTAAATGATAGCGTATATCAGATAGGTGTAGTCACTGGTGTTTCCGCTACCGTAAGGCTGCATGTGCTCTGTTGGCAATTGCTTTACCCCGAAGGTAGGTCGGTACGTAAGAAGCGTTAAGGTATACACTTACGACATTCTGATTATTGCTAATTGAATAAATGACAGTAGAAACATTGGTGATAAAATGAGTTAAAGATATGCACCTCTTGGTGTACGTTTTATAAGGAACGTTTTATTAGTTAGATGGACTGTTTAAGTTAACTGTGATGTTCGCGTTGTTCCGATTGCGTCACATATTTTCAATGCGTTCAAACTTAGTTTCACATAACAAAAAACGATGTAGCTAAACACTAAGTGTACACTTCGTCTCACATTATAAGAGACAGCTCAACAATGAGTGCAAACTTCGTCTCACATTATAAGAGACAGCTCAACACTTGAGTGCAAACTTCGTCTCACATTATAAGAGACAGCTCAACAATGAGTGCAAACTTTCCCTCACATTAAAAGATAAGCTCTACACTGAATGCAAACTTAGTCTCACATTAAAAGAGACAGCTCAACACTTGAGTGCAATCTTCGTCTCACATTAAAAGGGACAGCTCAGCGCTGAGGGTAAATTTCGTCTCACATCAAAAGAAGAGACATCTAAATCCTGAGTTTAAACTTCGCCTCACTTTAAAAGAGACAGCTAAACCATAAGTGTAAACGCAGATTGCTTACAAGTTTAAACTTTCTGTCAGGTTCGTTTAAGTTTGTTCAAATTGTGCATCTCATGGCTCCTGTTATTTGTGTATTTATTTCTTTATCTTTGAAACACACCTTGACAACCGACTAATCCGAGGCCCTTTCAATGAATTTGCCGTCTCCGTTTATCCTTGCACTCAGTTTCAAGTTTCAAGTCAATATAAAAAAATGTAGAACGAGAGACTGTACACAGTTCGCAAGGCTATGTCACGATAGAGAGAAACCATTGCACATTTTCGGTCTCTAAAAAGTATTCATATTTTAAAATAAATAATTATATATATATATATATATATATATATATATATATATATATATATATATATATATATATATATATATATATGTGTGTGTGTGTGTGTGTGTGTGTGTGTGTGACTACAAATATACACAAAACAGAAAGGAAAGTGCTATCCCTAGATTCTACTGGTCAATGATTGATAGAATTAACATAATCTTTATAACAACGAATAAATGACGTTGTCATAGAGGTTCGAATCTCCATAGAGAAAGAATTAAAATTATGTAACTTGTATGATACAAAAATAAATATATAAATGTGATTTCATACTTAAAATTTTATATAAAAAAATCTGTGTTAATTACTGTTCTTCTTGTTTGTGATTTTTGTGAGTGTTTGACTGACAAAAAAGGACTCGTTGGACATGAAAGCTCTAAGGCTAATTTATACTTTACGCTTGTTTATACTGCATTTTGTCAATATCGTAGTTAATTTAAATACTCTCTGACAAACGTATGTACGGGTGCGCGCGTGTGTGCGTCTGTATGTCTATATGTATGTATGTATGTTTAGGTATTGAAAAAAAACATACAAAGCAAACATAAAGGCTAAAAAGGGTTAAATCTTCAAGTACAAAGTTAATTCGTGTGATATAAATTGTACTTTTTTGAAAAGTCTAATAATTTCTCAACCGGAACATCAGCACGATACGCAACGTAGGACATATATGCTACATACATTACTAGCTTCTTATAGCATGTAGGAGGGCATTATTCTACACCCCTGAGCATGCGGGAATGCTCTGAAAAAACGTGATATATTGGGGTCCACTGCATTAGAAAAGAGAGTTAATTGTCAGAATATATATTGTTTAAGAATTTTATGGGAGAAATATCGGAAGCTTTAGCAATCTCCGCACAAACTGATCTGCTACGGACCTCACCTCTGACGCATCATATACAATGTCTACAAATAACAGATACTCCCTGCTGGTGGTGCCGATTGGATACAAATGATATATGCTGAACCTATCCAGAGAGAGAGAGAGAGATGAATATGTACTCGTTATAGTTCATGTTATGCCTACAACGCGTGCACGTGCAACGACATTAATATAATTTTTATTTTTGTTTTGACAATACCAGATAAGTGAAGGGATTTCTCTCCCAGTTTCTCTTCACAAGCCTTTATCTTACAGGCAAGAACATACACAACGTTTTACTCTGTCTTGGCAAACCTTTGTCAAAGCGACGGCAGGCTGCACGACTTCTTACTTTGTCATGGTACGCCTTTGTCAAAGAGATAATATCCAGTACGACTTTTTACTCCAAGTTGTAACAAGCCTTTGTCAAAGAGATAATATCCTATACGACCTTTTACTCCAGGCTGTGACAAGCCTTTGTCAAAGAGATAATATCCAGTACGACTTTTTACTCCAAGTTGTGACAAATTCTATACAACATTTTACTCCAAGTTGTGACAAGCCTTTGTCAAAGAGATACTATCCAGTACGACTTTTTACTCCAAGTTGTGACAAGTCTTTGTCAAACAGATAATATCCAGTACGACTTTTTACTCCAAGTTGTGACAAGTCTTTGTCAAAGAGGCAGTGTGCTACACGACTTTTTTACTCTCTTTTTTAACAAGCCTTTGCCAAAGATACAATGTGGCACAAGACCTTTTTTTCAGGTCATAAAACTTCAAAGCCTAAAATCTGACCATGGATAAAAATATTTTCCCATTATTAGCATTCTTCAAAATGAAGGAAAAATCAAGGAAACTTGGAGGTTTTCAAATTCATTCTTTCATTAATGTTTGGATTCCATCTTCTTTTATAAATCTTTCATAAGTCTACATAATAGACTAGAGTTTATTAGTCTAAAAATCTTGTGGCGGGTTTGATACTATCCCATGTCAGCCCGGGTCGTCTACTTCGGTGTGTCATTGAGAAAGGCACCTAAATCCATTTTCTCTGCATGAAAGAGCCAACAACGTGTTAAAAGTGCCCATGAAAACTAGTCAGATCTGAAACCTTGGTTATGTTTTCAGACAAATTTGACTATGAAACCTTATATATGAAATGAAAGACATGGCATGGCCATGTTTGTTATCTCTTTATTTGCTCTGTATCATATCATTGGAATTTACACTACCTTTATGACAGCATTGTCCATTAATATAAAAACATGCCTACAAACACCAATTTGTTCTAATTCTTCAGAATCTCCCTGACCCAGTTTATACAAGTTTATACTGAAGTATTTACTTTTTATATATATTTTAATGCCAGTTCAATTTGAGAAGCATTTTGATGATGTATCAAGCAGGGAATATCTTAAACTCTTTGAAAGAATGCGCACAATTGATCCCTTGTTTTATGGATTTTTCATTTTTAACTTTGTTCTATTATAGTTTTATTCCAAAGAACTATAACATCTCTGACATTCTTTTTACTTATTAGGACATAACCTTTTAGTAAAAGTAATAAAAATTTCAATCTGATTACTTTTACTAAAAAAGGACTTTATTTTCCTTAAGATCTTAGCATTATTTTGCCATCTCATCTTTTAGGTCTTAACCTTTATTCGGCACCATACAGGTTGGGATAATGCTGATTGGCTGTTTAACTCAATGTATGTATCTTTGCGTACATTTATATCGCAGACTCCCTAAACCTAATTTTTTGGGGTACAAATCGGAACCTAATAGTCTTTTTTATGTCAAGTCGTTGCAGCCGATGATCCTAAGTAAATTTGATTTAATAAAGTTTTGCTTGAATACTGAATTAAGTGTTTAGCCTTTTTTGGGGTGGGGGTTGGAAGGCCCATATATCATAAACAGCTGCAGCTTACGGTTTTATGTCAGCCAGTCATAAAGAACTTCGCATTTATAACGTCACATTTCATTTGCTGAAAACTCAAACTCAGACTCAAGGTAAGATTTGTAATATCGCCGAACAAGGCGTCATATCTTATAATTGTTTGACCAATTACGGTTTATGTTCTTATAATGTTGAGATCAATTAGGGTTTACATTTTTGCAATGTTTTGACCATTTGAGGTATATGTTATTTTAATACTGTGAGGAGTAAGAGTGATCATTTTAGTCTGCGTTCCGTAAAGAAAATTGTAATACGTGTTTATGAATCTCTGCTGTCTCCCCCACCCCCTTTAACTTTGAAATGTCATCGTCTCCGTCGCTTATGCAGACAATTGAGCATGTAACCTAGATCAAGTCTTTACGCAAAGGGATAACCGGGTCATGTGATACAGATGTCAGCATGGCTAACGATGCATGTCACTGAAGTGGAAATGCATCGATACAACGCCTGCTTTGTCACTAAGGTTATCAACTGTGAGAAGATTTGTGTCACTTACATGTTTTGATGCACTGATATTTTATACAAATAACACCAGAGAAAACACCTGTTGACCGTACAAGTTAGAGGACCACACATCAACGAACGCCTGTTTTCAACAATAAACCCCATTTTTAAATTAAGCAAAAAGAAAGCGCGGAAATCAACGCTAAAACAATTAGAAAGACGCCATTAATGTCATGTAATGGCAGGGCGTCGTTAAACCTGTTGCAATGATGCAATGACAGATTTTCTAATTAATGCACTGGAAAGAAAAACACTGCATTTGTCGTTTTTGTTGTAGCTTTTGTTCTGGTTTTGTCGGCTTTAACGCCACTTTTCAGCAATGTGGATATGTGAGAAGGCTTGCCAGGAGCATCTCGTGGGTCGGTGGTTCTTTCCGGGGTTTTCCCTGGTTCTTCCTCCACCATTAATACCGGCCGCCATGTATATAGCCTATTGTGTGCTGAAAAATGGCGTTAAACCCTACAACAACATGAAGTATGAAAAGAAATTAATCATAGTTGTATTTAGTATGATATCAAGTAGGACATCGATTCTTTACAGACGAAAAAATGAAAACAGCTAAATTTACAATAAACTTCTCAGTAATTCCGCGAGCTAAACATGTACTGTTGTTGTTGTGGGGTTTAACGCCATTTTTCAGCACATGATAGGCTATGCATGGCGGCCAGTATTAATGGTGGAGGAAGAACCCGGGAAAAACCCAGGAAAGAACCACCGACCCACGAGAAGTTACTGGCAAGCTTTCTCACATACCCACATTGGCCGAATCCTAGACTCGAACCCTCGCAGACAGAGGTGAGATGGCAGTGATCCGTAACGGAGAGCGCTTTAGACCACTCGGCCACTCGGGGCCCCTAAACATGTACTGTAAATGATAATCTTTGTTACTAGACATCAGAACTGACGTGCATATTCACTTCTAGAAAACGATTATTGATAATACAGCAAATCTAATTTTTTTTTCATTCTCTTTTTTATCATGCACGATATGATTTTGTTTTATTTTTTACGTCAGACATTTGGTAAATGATTGTTTTGGTTTTGGTTTGGCTTGGTTTGGTGCCTTACGGCACAGCAACGTTAAGTAGGTTATTTAGTTCCTTTCCCAAGGACACTGTGGTAGCTGACCCTGGAACCTAGATGGTCCATTGGTAGGGTTCGAACCCGCATCCATTCGGTCGTAGAACAATTATCGTGAAGTCACCGTTTTAATCCTGATTTGTTGTCATTACAGACTGAAATATTGACGCGTTTGGACATTGAATCAATATTTCTTTTCCATGAATTCTCTCAAATATCAAAGCATAAGACTACACTCAATGTAGACCACAGTTAATGTTGATCCATGTTTAAAGTCTGAGATTTAATTCATATCAAGGTCGTAAATTTTAGATTGGAAGAAAATAAAAGCATCAAAAAATTCACGTTATCCAGATTTGTCCTTCAGGGAATACATGTTTGGACTAAGAATTTGAGTTAAGAACTTGTGCTCATAAATTATTGAGTTTGAAGTCTCAGTTTTGTTACTACCGGTCTGGTCAGAACATGAGCTATATGGTGGCTGTAGCTGTAACTTGTGAGACCAGTAGCTGGCATGCTAGCTGTGGCTATGACTCGTCAGACCAGTGGCTGGCATACTGGATGTAGCTATTACTGGTCGGTCAGACCAGTAGCATGCATACTGGATGTAGCTATTACTGGTCGGTCAGACCAGTAGCTGACATACTGGATGTAGCTATTACTGGTCGGTCAGACCAGTAGCTGACATACTGGATGTAGCTATTACTGGTCGGTCAGACCAGTAGCTGGCATGCTGGCTGTGGCTATGACGGGTAAGACCAGTAGCCGTCATACTGGATGTAGCTATTACTGGTCGGTCAGACCAGTAGCTGGCATGCTGGTTGTAGCTATAACTGGTAAGACCAGGAACTGGCATGCTGGATGTAGCTAATACTGATCAGACCAGTAGCTGGCGTGCTGGCTGTAACTATGACCGGTTGGTCAGACCAGTAGCTGGCGTGCTAGCTATAGTTATCATTGGTCGGTCAGACCAGTAGCTGGCGTGCTGGCTGTATCTATCACTGGTCGGTCAGACCATTAGCTGGCGTGCTGGCTATAGATATGACAAGGTATGGTGCTTAGACTAGGGTAAGTATGGCAGTTTTGTTGGTGCTATGATCTAACTTTTTTTAGAAATAGTCTTGAAATTTTTCTCTCCATGCAGTTGACCGATAGTAAAGGCGAGATTGACGAAAACATTTTTGCAAGAATTATTGGCGCTCACCCCGTTATTATTGCACATGTTGTCCTTGCTTGTTATTGTAGATTTTTTGGCTAACTGTACATTTCTTGCTTTGCTTATTCCCTCATTAATTTGACGCTGTACAATGGTCATTGTAACGTTGACACTGATCATTGGTCATTGTTACTTTTACTACTGCTCACTGGTCATTTTTGCAGTTTGTTTTCCACGAAAAAGAAAACTCCATTAATTTATGTATTTATGAAGTTGTCATAACTCTTCTAACGAATCTATCCAATCCAGTATGACTTCAGTCTCACAAAGCACAAGATTATTGCTCTTTTAGATAAAATTTAATCAGTCTAATACGCCGTAATCGTGGCGTCTCTTTCCCAGTAGATGGGATTAATCACGTGTTTTAAATATTTGGAAGTTGATATGATGACAGATTTATTAGTATCAGTTATTATTTAATTTCATTATCGTGTTATTAAACTTTCAAAGTTATATTGTTTGAATCAAACCCACCATGCTTGAGTTCCCTCACTCTGAACATTGCATGTTAAATCTTCTTTGAATTATGCAAAAGGATTTGCTAATGCTTACATAGTGATAGAGAGGTAAATTAGTTATTCGATATATAACATTATTTTCAGAAGAAGTGCCATGTTCTTAGCTTTCTACCGATCCAGTAAATGGGCAATTAAATATAGAAAATGATCTACAAATATTGTGCAGGGCGATGGATTTTCGTTTACCTTTTGGAGGTTGAATAAACTGGGATATGGCTTTTCGTAAGATGTTATATGTTTAATACATTGGGCGATGGGTTTTCGTTCAGATGCTGGACGTTGAATAAATTGGGCGATTGATTTTTGTTCGGATGCTGGAGGTTGAATAAATTGGGCGATCGGTTTTCGTTCAGATGTTAGATGTTGGATAAATTGGGCGATGGGTTTTCGTTCAGATGTTGGACGTTGAATAAATTGGGCGATGGGTTTTCGTTCAGATGTTGGACGTTGAATAAATTGGGCGATGAGTTTTCGAGAAACCTGTTAGTGGAAAGTATAATTTTTATTCGTACATGTGCGCATCATCATTTCATTGGGTGTATCGATGTGGTGGTACACATTCATCAACAGGAGATTTCATACAATATTGATACCGTGGGTGTTTGTTAATCTTAGACTAGTTCCTGGCGCAAAAACAAATGACTATACCTCATCTTTTGGGAGAAAGTATACATGGTAAAGAAGCGGGACATATTACGCGAAGAGAAAAAATACTTGTTGCCATTTTTCTTAGTGTAACACTCAGAACGAATCGAATACCGATACAAGCAGACAATTTTGAACGCGTCTGCTCCACAGTACATTTTGTACATTCTCGTGTCTTTCTTTATCTGTCAAACCTTTGGTACGTGCTTCATTCGGCTGAAAGAACAGGTATTACGGTGAACCTTTTTCTTAAATAAGATATTTCCCCATAAATCATCGAAGTTTTGTACCTTATGAGAAATGCAAAAATATACATCGACCAGGCACCCCGAGAAACAAGTAAGAGAAGTACATGTACAGGGTGAGCGCTTTACAGAGAGTAGTTTTGAATTAATTTCTTATAACTATATTCTATGATAAGCTGTCTTTGATCTAGGTATTATTCTGCAGTACGATCTCTGATATAAATGGAATTATGATGTGCTGTCTTTACACTAGATCGATATATTATTCGACAGTGTAGTCACTGAAATATATTTCGAGAGGTATTATTCGACAGTATAGTCACTGAAGTAAATTTGATCCTCGAGAGGTATTATTCGACAGTACAGACACTGATGTAAATTTGACCCTCGAGAGGTATTATTCGACCGTATAATCACTAATATAAATTTCATCATCGAGAGGTATTATGAACAGTATAGGTCCTGAGATAAATTTGATCCTCGAGAGGTATTATTCGACATAGTAACTGAGGTAAATTTGATCCTCGAGAGGGATCATTCGACCGTTTAGTCAATGAGATAAATTTGATCGTCGAGAGGTATTATGAACAGTATAGGTTCTGAGATAAATTTGATCCTCGAGAGGTATTATTCGACATAGTAACTGAGGTAAATTTAATCCTCGAGAGGGATCATTCGACCGTATAGTCAATGAGATAAATTTGATCGTCGAGAGGTATTAGGAACAGTGTAGGTCCTGAGATAAATTTGATCCTCGAGAGGTATTATTCGACATAGTCACTGAGGTACATTTGATCCTCGAGAGGTATTATTCGACAGTATAGTCACTGAGATAAATTTCATCCTCGAGAGGTATTATGAACAGTATAGGTCCTGAGATAAATTTGATCCTTGAGCGGTGTTATGAACAGTATAGTCACTGAGATAAATTTGATCTTCGAGAGGTATTATTCGACATAGTCACTGAGGTAAATTTGATCCTCGAGAGGTATTATTGACGGTATAGTCAATGAGATAAATTTGATCCTCGAGAGGTATTATTTGACCGTATAGTCAATGAGATAAATTTGATCCTCGAGAGGTATTATTTGACCATATAGTCACTGACATAAATTTGCACAACGTGGTCCAACACATTCATTATTAGGATCAAACCTAAGCACATCACCAGTAAATATGGGAAACACAAGGCTTTGAGTAATGTTGGTTTTTGCACGGCACTGGTACTTGGAAGAAAATAATGTATAGTTTTATTTAATGTTATCGCAGGTGAAAAGGAAACAGTTACGTGTTCGGGCA
This sequence comes from Sinohyriopsis cumingii, assembly GCA_028554795.2. Taxonomy (NCBI): domain Eukaryota; kingdom Metazoa; phylum Mollusca; class Bivalvia; order Unionida; family Unionidae; genus Sinohyriopsis; species Sinohyriopsis cumingii. The sequence continues at coordinate 97,221,756 of CM068832.1, forward strand.
AGACGGGCAGTAGACGACATCATTACTAAACAGTAATCGATCGATCCAGTGGTTAGAGCGTCCGCCTTGGATGCAGGAGGTCGCGGGTTCGAACCCAGGCAGAGTCATACCAAAGACTTAACAAAAATGGTACTTAACAGCTGTCTCGCTAGGCGTTCAGCATTATGAGGTTAGTGTTAGAACTGGTCGGCCTGGTGTCAGGATAATGTGACTGGGTGGGACATCATGCAAAATATCTGCGGCATTATGCCCCAGTGCTAGACATCACTATAAACTGCTACACTGCAGACATCGTGGTAAAAAATGACTCCAAAAAATTGTTAACTCTACGATAAAAATCCAAATCACACACACACACACACACACAAACTCATAATTATATATATATATATATATATATATATATATATATATATATATATATATATATATATATATATATATATATATATATATATATATATATATATATTGTAATACAAATAAGCAGGTGATGGATGGGTGTTACACTGGGTGGTCCTACCTAACGCTGCCGATGTCTACATTTTTACGCCAATTTAGAGTGATTCCTCCTAAAAATATGACCTTATCACACATATAATGTGCCATTTATCCGATTGACGAGTATCCGTCAGATGCAGTGAAGACATCCTTGGGATAACAAGCATCATTCCGTAATTAATAGGAAAGAGAGTTGGTGAAAATGCTTGTGAATATTCCGAGAAACCGCAAATTTTATTTCTAAAATCTTGCACGTGTCTGACTTATTCCTCAGGCACACAGTAATTGATGTTTATCGCTGTGATAATTGTCCTAACGCCTACATACGCTGTGATAATTGTCATAATGTCTACATTTTCAAAGACTTTGTCTAATGACAAAGCTTACAGTTAACGAAGAACATACAAACGGACAAAAGTAAACGTTCCCCCAAATTCTGATAAAAGACTGAGAATAAATTCACAGGACAAAAGCAACTAATCTGTGTAAAACGAAGAAATTGCGGGGAGGGGTGCACTTGAGTACGAAAAGATTGGAGTTAAATTGGATCAAGAAACCGTCTCCAAAACGAAACTTGGGAAAGAAAAATGAGATTGGTCCGGCAGCTTGCATATAAATAACTAGCAAGACAAAATTAAATTGGAAATTGCTTAAGAATCATGCAGTATAACATTTTCTGACGATAGTTGTTGTTGTTGTAGGGTTTAACGCCATTTTTTCAGCACACGATAGGCTATACATGGCGGCCAGTATTAATGGTGGAGGAAGAACTTTTGTTGTAAAACTAAACATTTATAACCAGTAACAAGCTGAAATATATTCCCAAAAGTTTCCAGTTTTCATTTTTGAGAAATTATGTGATGGCGTTTGTGTGTGTGTGTGTGTGTGTGTGTGTGTGTGATGTGGATTTTTAACGTAGCTTTTTAAACAAATTCAGTCATATCGCTACGATGTTTGCAGTGGGGCAGTTTATAGTGATGACTAGCACTGGGGCATCATGCCGCAGACATGTAGCGTGATGTCCCACTCAGTCACATTATCCTGACACCATGCCAGCCAGTCATAACACTAACCTCTTAACATATGATGACGAAATGAGACACTTGTACGGCAAGATGAAGGATTAGACCACAGGTTTTCTCCTACCGGAATCGGGCGCCAAGCTTGTTGTAGCGCGTATGTCGAAATAATCAATACGAGAACCATAATTGTTTTCTTTGGCTACTTTATCATATCTTTTGTTGCATTCAGGTGAAAGAGTGCGTGTTGACCAAGTATACTGAAGCCAGCACTAAGACATAAATAAGTAAATAAATAAATGAATACATTTACAAATAGACTTATGTGTGGTGTTTTTCTTAGAAACAAGCCGTTTGTATGTTTTTAGCACGAGACAGATGTTTCATAGCTCGTCGATGTCTTGCTCGTTCCGAACGTACTCACGAATTGATGATGATCATTCGTTGTCAATCTCACGAGCGGTCATTAATTAATCACGAGTTTCACACGCTGATAAAAGAGGTATATCGATATACCACGCTGATAAAAGAGAGCTATCTTTGTGGGGGGTTGTGTGTAAAGGTAACATTTTGATAGCTACTGGACAGGCTTTTACATGCATGCTGCTTGCAACAGAAAGTAGACGCATTTTGTTTTCTTCTATTCGAGAAATGGTATAAGTGCGACGAATTCGTTTTTCTTCGTTTACGTTGGGATATTTCAATCAGCTAAACATTCTGATATTTAAGACCAAATTTTCAGAACAATACACAATAAGTTAATGATTGACATGCTTCATTGTCGTGGTAATTATTTTGCAAAGACTGCATTAAATTGTTAAATGAAAGTAAACGTTCTGTTTGAAAATACAAGATGATGTTGAGACGAGACACATCCCAGTATCGACGGGCAGAAGGCACGTGTAAAGATGATACCGCTTGTGACGAGCTGGGCGAAAATCAGCAGTTTTAAACCCGTGCTCCTCAAAATACGATCATGTTATAATTGGCTGTTATGTTGTAATTTGCGTTACGCAGACGTAAACTATTTCCATATAGCGCCAATTTTATATACAAAGGGTGTGTGTCTTATATTCTTAACAGAGTGAGTCTAGCTTGCGTGCAGGGCATTAAAACTAGTATTTCAAGTTAAAAGTAAAGCATTTCAATCTCATGCATACGTATAGAAAGAAGAGTTAATAGTGGACATTTAGCGTGGATATCGTAGACAGAATTCAAATAAAATTGTAGTTTGAACGAAGTTAAGTACGGCTGTCATTGACATTTTTTATTGGTTCACATGGAACATTCCGTTGTAACTACAACGTTCTATCTGCTTCTGTATCTATATTTAAAAGGTATAGAAAGCCTTTGATCTCATTTGATGGCACAGAGTTACGATAATAATTTGCCTAATTGGAATGATTGGTAGTCGGACCATGCCCTTGTCTCTTTCCTGCCAGTAGTTTAGCTAGTTGTTTGGCTAATTGGCGGAAGTAGTAGTTTTCATTTGTAATAGCTATTCACTTGTTACGGAACGTGCCTTGAGTCTGGTTTAATTACACTGACCATCGCCTAACTGATACCAACCATAAACTGTCATAACAGAGCTAAAACAGGTTAGGAACTAATTTGAAATGCAGGTCAAAGAGTGTATTTTCTAGAGAAAGGTAACATGATTAGAGATGTATGTAGGTATATAGAAGCTGGGTAGTTTTAGAATACTACAGGGTTAGACATGGACCTCAAAACCTTCTTTTTAAAAAAAAATAAAATTTAAAAAAAATCTTATGGACGTTAGAAACCTAAACAAATCACATACGTAACTGAAGGAAACCTAAATTTAAAAAAAAACTAACAATTTCAAGAAAATATGAACGGCTATATCCTGACCGAAAAACCCCAACCCTTTTTTGGCACACGGTTTTTGTTACGCTAGTCTAGCGGTCAAGAGTTTCTTAGCCCTTGCGGGTATTTGTTTTCTAATTATTTATTAATTTTCACTTTATCTTTATTTTCATTTTATTTAGAAACAAGCTCAAAGCATACTTTTTCCACATTTTCAGTAGATGTTCTGCTCACAATGGAGATATCTTGTAACTGTTTTGTGTCTTGAACCAAAACAAAATAAATGAAAACCCTGAAAAACACTTCAATAAACCCTCAAATTTTTAAATTTCATTTCACTTCTTGCCCTAAATATCATCAGAACATAGTAGTAAATATGATATAACGTTACCTTTTGATTTAATTTTAGAAAAGAAACAAATGCTGATTGTATCAGAGGGCTTGTTATTTATGTTCATGATAGGCATTTCGTTTGTTTCAAAGAGCTGTTCTTTGCTCGTTGATTCATCAACATCGCGTACACATTGCGGAACTATTTTTAAATCTTGAACATTAATCAGAGCTGCGGAGGTTTTGTTATGTTAACTTGCTTGTTGATTGAGCATATTACAGCTTGCATGGGAATCCCCGCACGGGAACTCGCAGTCTAATTTCTGGTGCCTTTAATTCTTGCAGCAGGAATTAGACAAGGATCATATTGTAAACGTTATCACGTAAATTATCCAACCATTACAATTAAACATAACAACTGAAGTTGATAATGAAATTTCTTCACTAGTCACATGTAGTTAGTGAAAAAAATGTTGTTTTGATGTTCTTAACACTTCTCCATAGGAATATATTAAAACCGTTTATTTCTACAAAATGCTGGAACTCTTGCAATTCCATTTCTTCGTGTGTCTACCCTTGAGCATACCGTATATAATAGTATAAGAACATTTTTACCATTGAGCGAAACCAGTGATTTTTAGTCAGTGAATCCTAATTTAATTTGCAGCTACATTTGATAGCTAGCTATTCGTCTGAGGAAATTAATATCAGTTTCTTAATATCTGGAGCAGAAACCACGCTGCATACCCACTGGGTACTTAAATAAATCAACAGTAGTAGGATGTACAAAGTTCTTTTTGAAACTGCGAGAAAGCATGCTTTACTCCATGATTTTATGATTGTTTTAATTTTTTGCTTGAAAACGTTTTGTTTTTTTTTATATTATAATATCCACCCATCATATATCTGTTAGTATAGATAAGTGTTTAAATATGACTGCTTTATTAGATTGTATGACTGGGCAGTTCACTTTAGCTGGCTCAGAAAAATGTTAGCCGGGTAATACAATAGTGGAAAATGAACTCGACTTGGAAAGACACGAAACATATTTTAAAAATACCCAGGCCCAATTCTCCACTGTTCATTAACAAGGTGACTGAACGAATGACTGAATATATGTTAAAGTTGTACTCTCGGTTTTTAACGTGTTCCACGATTTTGATCACGTAGACGCCGTCATGATTGTGAAAGTGATGCACGAATTTGATCCTGTAGACGCCGTCACGATTGTTGAAGTCGTGAACGATTTTGATCATGTAGAGGCCGTCATGATTGTCAAAGTCGCGAACCATTTTGATCTTGTAGACGCCGTCACGATTGTGAAAGTCGTGTATGACTTTGATTATGTAGGCGCCGTCATAATTAAATCATACGGCGTAGGTTACGCATCACAGTTGTCATACATTCCCCCACATCCATTTCACCTCCTTGCAGTTCCATGGAATATGAGAATCCATTTCGACTTTTTCGTCGCATTTGATCACCCCACCCCACCCACCCCACAAAAAATTATATCGGTCTACCTGGGGTTATATCCTATGTCAGTTTCGTTTTCGCCAGCCATTTAAACCCATTCTAACGGGTGACAAACAAACTTTAAAAAGAAGAAAAAATTGATATTTTATACTGTCTCTGATTGGCATACGAATGTTTCCACATATATATGTCCGTGCCCACATCTGTACGAATGTTTCTATATGTGTACGAATGTTTCTACATCTATACAAATGTCTCCACGTATCTACGAACGTGTCTACATCTGTACTGGTATGGAGGCAGTTGTGCATGATGTTGCTTTATTAAAACGAGGGCCCCGAGTGGCCGAGTGGTCCAAAGCGCTCTCCGTTACGGATCACCGCCATCTCACCTCTGTCTGCGCCGGTTCGAGTCTCGGATTCAGCCGATGTGGGTATGTGAGAAAGCTTCCCAGTAGCTTCGCGTGGGTCGGTGGTGTGCTGAAAAATTGCGTTAAACCCCACAACAACAACAACAGTTTATTAAAACGAAATTGGATGAAAATATGTTCACCTACACTTTTTGATAATTTATTCCATTTAAGAATGTGGTGAATAACGCTGCCTTCTGAAAAGGGGCAGTCCATGTTTGCATAGTTTGCCTTCTCAGAAAGGGCTCTCCGTGATTTTATGGTTTGTCTTCTTAAAAGGAGCAATTCATGATCGTTCGCCGTCTCAAAATGGTCAGTCCGTTTTTGCATAGTATACCTTCTCAAAAGTGCAAGTCTGTAATCGCATAGTTTGCCTTCTCAAAAGGGGTGGTCCGTGATGGCATATTTTGCCTTTTGAAATAGGGCAGTTCGTGATCGTGTAGTTTTGCAGTCTTAAAAAAGGGGTACTCCATGATAGCGTGCTTTGCCTTCTAAAAAATGGCAGTCTGTGATTTTATAGTTTCCCTTCTACAAAAGGCAGTCCGTAATTTGTTTTGTTCGCACTGTCAAATAAGGCAGTCCGTGATTGCATAGTTTGCCTTCTGAAAAAATATCAGTCCGTGATTGCATAGTTTGCTTTCTGCAAATGGCAGTCCGTAATTATTTTGTTCGCATTGTCAGATAGGTCAGTCAGTGATTGCATAGTTTTCCTTCTGAAAAAAATGTCAGTTCGTGCTTGCATAGCGTGCCTTCTACAAAAGGCAGTCCGTAATTGTTTTGATTGCATCGTCAAACAGGACAGTCCGTGATTGCATAGTTTGTCTTCTGAAAAAATAATAAGTCCGTGATTGCATAGTTGAGTATATGAGCCACACTAAAACAATCATTCTGAGCTCGGTGTACGAAACATTTGGTATAAAATATAGAATGTTTCATTTAATTTTTTTCCCTCAAGTGTATCTGAATTCCTCTATTTAAAAAAGTAAACACAAGATGCCATGGGTCACAAATTTACATTTTTGCAGTATTAAGACTGTTTTGTGGAATCTCACAGGTATTGGTACTTAAATATTTGTCTGGATATGTCAGAAGACACCAAGCCAAACCTTAACCACTTTTGAGCAATGCTGGGAATATTTACGTAAGTGCGTTAAATCACACATAGCTAGGAAATGTATGCAGTAAGTCTATAGTGAACATCAGGAGTACGTGCCGCGATGTTGTCATGCCATAGATATGCGCTCATTTGCTCTTCTAACAATGTAACAATCAGTTGATGACGAACCGTGTACTTTGTGGCCGTAATTCAATAGTTGCACAAGTTACAGATGTAGATTGGAAATCTTTCAAGCCTACATACGTATTTTGTAGTTCTAAAAGCCTACATAGGTATTTTGTAGTCATATAAGCCTACATATGCATTTTGTAGTCCTGTAAGGCTACATACGTATTTTGTAGTCCTGTAAGGCTACATATGTATTTTGTAGTCCTACAAACATGCATATGTATTTTGTAGTTCTATAAGGCTACATATGTATTTTGTAGTCCTATAAGGCTACATATGTATTTTGTAGTTCTATAAGGCTACATATGTATTTTGTAGTTCTATAAGGCTACATATGTATTTTGTAGTCCTACAAACATGCATATGTATTTTGTAGTTCTATAAGGCTACATATGTATTTTGTAGTTCTATAAGGCTACATATGTATTTTGTAGTTCTATAAGGCTACATATGTATTTTGTAGTCCTATAAGGCTACATATGTATTTTGTAGTACTATAAGGCTACATATGTATTTTGTAGTTCTATAAGGCTACATATGTATTTTGTAGTCCTACAAACATGCATATGTATTTTGTAGTTCTATAAGGCTACATATGTATTTTTGTAGTCCTATAAGCCTGCATATGCATTTTGTAGTACTATAAGGCTACATATGTATTTTGTAGTTCTATAAGGCTACATATGTATTTTGTAGTCCTATAAGGCTACATATGTATTTTGTAGTTCTATAAGGCTACATATGTATTTTGTAGTCCTATAAGGCTACATATGTATTTTGTAGTCCTATAAGGCTACATATGTATTTTGTAGTCCTATAAGGCTACATATGTATTTTGTAGTTCTATAAGGCTACATATGTATTTTGTAGTTCTATAAGGCTACATATGTATTTTGTAGTCCTATAAGGCTACATATGTATTTTGTAGTTCTATAAGGCTACATATGTATTTTGTAGTCCTATAAGGCTACATATGTATTTTGTAGTTCTATAAGGCTACATATGTATTTTGTAGTTCTACAAACATGCATATGTATTTTGTAGTTCTATAAGGCTACATATGTATTTTGTAGTCCTATAAGGCTACATATGTATTTTGTAGTTCTATAAGGCTACATATGTATTTTGTAGTCCTATAAGGCTACATATGTATTTTGTAGTCCTATAAGGCTACATATGTATTTTGTAGTCCTATAAGGCTACATATGTATTTTGTAGTACTATAAGGCTACATATGTATTTTGTAGTTCTATAAGGCTACATATGTATTTTGTAGTCCTATAAGGCTACATATGTATTTTGTAGTCCTATAAGGCTACATATGTATTTTGTAGTCCTACAAACATGCATATGTATTTTGTAGTTCTATAAGGCTACATATGTATTTTTGTAGTCCTATAAGCCTGCATATGCATTTTGTAGTACTATAAGGCTACATATGTATTTTGTAGTTCTATAAGGCTACATATGTATTTTGTAGTCCTATAAGGCTACATATGTATTTTGTAGTCCTATAAGGCTACATATGTATTTTGTAGTCCTATAAGGCTACATATGTATTTTGTAGTTCTATAAGGCTACATATGTATTTTGTAGTTCTATAAGGCTACATATGTATTTTGTAGTCCTATAAGGCTACATATGTATTTTGTAGTTCTATAAGGCTACATATGTATTTTGTAGTCCTATAAGGCTACATATGTATTTTGTAGTTCTATAAGGCTACATATGTATTTTGTAGTTCTACAAACATGCATATGTATTTTGTAGTTCTATAAGGCTACATATGTATTTTGTAGTCCTATAAGGCTACATATGTATTTTGTAGTTCTATAAGGCTACATATGTATTTTGTAGTCCTATAAGGCTACATATGTATTTTGTAGTCCTATAAGGCTACATATGTATTTTGTAGTCCTATAAGGCTACATATGTATTTTGTAGTACTATAAGGCTACATATGTATTTTGTAGTTCTATAAGGCTACATATGTATTTTGTAGTCCTATAAGGCTACATATGTATTTTGTAGTCCTATAAGGCTACATATGTATTTTGTAGTCCTATAAGGCTACATATGTATTTTGTAGTCCTATAAGGCTACATATGTATTTTGTAGTCCTATAAGGCTACATATGTATTTTGTAGTCCTATAAGGCTACATATGTATTTTGTAGTTCTATAAGGCTACATATGTATTTTGTAGTCCTATAAGGCTACATATGTATTTTGTAGTCCTATAAGGCTACATATGTATTTTGTAGTTCTATAAGGCTACATATGTATTTTGTAGTCCTACAAACATGCATATGTATTTTGTAGTTCTATAAGGCTACATATGTATTTTGTAGTCCTATAAGGCTACATATATATTTTGTAGTCCTATAAGGCTACATATGTATTTTTGTAGTCCTATAAGGCTACATATGTATTTTGTAGTCCTATAAGGCTACATATGTATTTTGTAGTCCTATAAGGCTACATATGTATTTTGTAGTCCTATAAGGCTACATATGTATTTTGTAGTCCTATAAGGCTACATATGTATTTTGTAGTCCTATAAGGCTACATATGTATTTTGTAGTCCTATAAGGCTACATATGTATTTTGTAGTTCTATAAGGCTACATATGTATTTTGTAGTTCTACAAACATGCATATGTATTTTGTAGTTCTATAAGGCTACATATGTATTTTGTAGTTCTATAAGGCTACATATGTATTTTGTAGTCCTATAAGGCTACATATGTATTTTGTAGTCCTATAAGGCTACATATGTATTTTATAGTCCTATAAGGCTACATATGTATTTTGTAGTCCTATAAGGCTACATATGTATTTTGTAGTCCTACAAACATGCATATGTATTTTGTAGTTCTATAAGGCTACATATGTATTTTGTAGTCCTATAAGGCTACATATATATTTTGTAGTCCTATAAGGCTACATATGTATTTTTGTAGTACTATAAGGCTACATATGTATTTTGTAGTCCTATAAGGCTACATATGTATTTTGTAGTCCTATAAGGCTACATATGTATTTTGTAGTCCTATAAGGCTACATATGTATTTTGTAGTTCTATAAGGCTACATATGTATTTTGTAGTCCTATAAGGCTACATATGTATTTTGTAGTACTATAAGGCTACATATGTATTTTGTAGTCCTATAAGGCTACATATGTATTTTGTAGTTCTATAAGGCTACATATGTATTTTGTAGTACTATAAGGCTACATATGTATTTTGTAGTCCTATAAGGCTACATATGTATTTTGTAGTCCTATAAGGCTACATATGTATTTTTGTAGTCCTATAAGGCTACATATGTATTTTGTAGTTCTATAAGGCTACATATGTATTTTGTAGTCCTATAAGGCTACATATGTATTTTGTAGTACTATAAGGCTACATATGTATTTTGTAGTCCTATAAGGCTACATATGTATTTTGTAGTCCTATAAGGCTACATATGTATTTTGTAGTTCTATAAGGCTACATATGTATTTTGTAGTCCTATAAGGCTACATATGTATTTTGTAGTACTATAAGGCTACATATGTATTTTGTAGTCCTATAAGGCTACATATGTATTTTGTAGTCCTATAAGGCTACATATGTATTTTGTAGTACTATAAGGCTACTTATGTATTTTGTAGTCCTATAAGGCTACATATGTATTTTGTAGTCCTATAAGGCTACATATATATTTTGTAGTCCTATAAGGCTACATATGTATTTTGTAGTCCTATAAGGCTACATATGTATTTTGTAGTCCTATAAGGCTACATATGTATTTTGTAGTCCTATAAGGCTACATATGTATTTTGTAGTCCTATAAGGCTACATATGTATTTTGTAGTTCTATAAGGCTACATATGTATTTTGTAGTCCTATAAGGCTACATATATATTTTGTAGTCCTATAAGGCTACATATGTATTTTGTAGTCCTATAAGGCTACATATGTATTTTGTAGTTCTATAAGGCTACATATGTATTTTGTAGTCCTATAAGGCTACATATATATTTTGTAGTCCTATAAGGCTACATATGTATTTTGTAGTCCTATAAGGCTACATATGTATTTTGTAGTTCTATAAGGCTACATATGTATTTTGTAGTCCTATAAGGCTACATATGTATTTTGTAGTTCTATAAGGCTACATATGTATTTTGTAGTTCTACAAACATGCATATGTATTTTGTAGTCCTATAAGGCTACATATATATTTTGTAGTCCTATAAGGCTACATATGTATTTTGTAGTCCTATAAGGCTACATATGTATTTTGTAGTTCTATAAGGCTACATATGTATTTTGTAGTCCTATAAGGCTACATATATATTTTGTAGTCCTATAAGGCTACATATATATTTTGTAGTCCTATAAGGCTACATATGTATTTTGTAGTCCTATAAGGCTACATATGTATTTTGTAGTTCTATAAGGCTACATATGTATTTTGTAGTCCTATAAGGCTACATATATATTTTGTAGTCCTATAAGGCTACATATGTATTTTGTAGTTCTATAAGGCTACATATGTATTTTGTAGTCCTATAAGGCTACATATGTATTTTGTAGTCCTATAAGGCTACATATGTATTTTTTAGTTCTATAAGGCTACATATGTATTTTGTAGTCCTATAAGCCTACGTATGCATTTTGTAGTTCTACAAACATGCATATGTATTTTGTAGCCCTATAAGCATACATATGTATTTTGTAGTCCTATAAGGCTACATATGTATTTTGTAGTTCTACAAACATGCATATGTATTTTGTAGTTCTATAAGGCTACATATGTATTTTGTAGTCCTATAAGGCTACATATGTATTTTGTAGTCCTATAAGGATACATATGTATTTTGTAGTCCTATAAGGATACATATGTATTTTGTAGTCCTATAAGGCTACATATGTATTTTGTAGTCCTACAAACATGCATATGTATTTTGTAGCCCTATAAGCATACATATGTATTTTGTAGTCCTATAAGGCTACATATGTATTTTGTAGTTCTACAAATATGCATATGTATTTTGTAGTTCTATAAGGCTACATATGTATTTTGTAGTCCTATAAGGCTACATATGTATTTTGTAGTCCTACAAGGCTACATATGTATTTTGTAGTTCTATAAGGCTACATATGTATTTTGTAGTCCTATAAGCCTACGTATGCATTTTGTAGTCCTATAAGGCTACATATGTATTTTGTAGTACTATAAGGCTACATATGTATTTTGTAGTACTATAAGGCTACATATGCATTTTGTAGTCCTATAAGGCTACATATGTATTTTGTAGTACTATAAGGCTACATATGTATTTTGTAGTTCTATAAGGCTACATATGTATTTTGTAGTCCTACAAACATGCATATGTATTTTGTAGTTCTATAAGGCTACATATGTATTTTGTAGTACTATAAGGCTACATATGTATTTTGTAGTCCTACAAACATGCTTATGTATTTTGTAGTTCTATAAGGCTACATATGTATTTTGTAGTTCTATAAGGCTACATATGTATTTTGTAGTCCTATAAGGCTACATATGTATTTTGTAGTCCTATAAGGCTACATATGTATTTTGTAGTCCTATAAGGCTACATATGTATTTTGTAGTTCTATAAGGCTACATATGTATTTTGTAGTCCTATAAGGCTACATATGTATTTTGTAGTCCTATAAGCCTACGTATGCATTTTGTAGTCCTATAAGGCTACATATGTATTTTGTAGTCCTATAAGGCTACATATGTATTTTGTAGTCCTACAAACATGCATATGTATTTTGTAGCCCTATAAGCATGCATATGTATTTTGTAGTCCTATAAGGCTACATATGTATTTTGTAGTTCTATAAGGCTACATATGTATTTTGTAGTCCTATAAGCCTACGTATGCATTTTGTAGTCCTATAAGGCTACATATGTATTTTGTAGTCCTATAAGGCTACATATGTATTTTGTAGTCCTACAAACATGCATATGTATTTTGTAGCCCTATAAGCATGCATATGTATTTTGTAGTCCTATAAGGCTACATATGTATTTTGTAGTTCTACAAACATGCATATGTATTTTGTAGTACTATAAGGCTACATATGTATTGTGTAGTCCTATAAGGCTACTTATGTATTTTGTAGTCCTATAAGGCTACATATGTATTTTGTAGTCCTATAAGGCTACATATGTATTTTGTAGTCCTATAAGGCTACATATGTATTTTGTAGTCCTATAAGGCTACATATGTATTTTGTAGTCCTATAAGGCTACATATGTATTTTGTAGTCCTATAAGGCTACATATGTATTTTGTAGTCCTATAAGGCTACATATGTATTTTGTAGTCCTATAAGGCTACATATGTATTTTGTAGTCCTACAAACATGCATATGTATTTTGTAGCCCTATAAGCATACATATGTATTTTGTAGTCCTATAAGGCTACATATGTATTTTGTAGTTCTACAAACATGCATATGTATTTTGTAGTACTATAAGGCTACATATGTATTATGTAGTCCTATAAGGCTACTTATGTATTTTGTAGTCCTATAAGGATACATATGTATTTTGTAGTCCTATAAGGATACATATGTATTTTGTAGTCCTACAAACATGCATATGTATTTTGTAGTCCTATAACCATACATATGTATTTTATAGTCCTATAGGCTACATATGTATTTTGTAGTCCTATAGGCTACATATGTATTTTGTAGTCCTATAAGGCTACATATGTATTCTGTAGCACTACAAACATGCATATGTATTTTGTAGTCCTATAAGCATACATATGTATTTTGTAGTCCTATAAGCATACATATGTATTTTATAGTACTATAAGGCTACATATATATTTTGTAGTCCTATAAGGCTACATATGTATTTTGTAGTCCTTTAGGCTACATATATATTTTGTAGTCCTATAAGCATACATATGTATTTTGTAGTCCTATAAGCATACATATGTATTTTATAGTACTATAAGGCTACATATATATTTTGTATTCCTATAAGGCTACATATGTATTTTGTAGTCCTACAAGCATACATATGTATTTTGTAGTCCTATAAGCCTACATATGTATTTTGTAGTCCTATAAGCCTACATATGTATTTTGTAGTCCTACAAACATGCATATGTATTTTGTAGTCATATAAGCCTACATATGCATTTTGTAGTCCTATAAGGATACATATGTATTTTGTAGTCCTACAAGCATACATATGTATTTTGTAGTCCTATAAGCCTACATATGTATTTTGTAGTCCTATAAGCCTACATATGTATTTTGTAGTCCTATAAGCATACATATGTATTTTATAGTACCATAAGGCTACATATATATTTTGTAGTCCTATAAGGCTACATATGTATTTTGTAGTCCTATAAGCATACATATGTATTTTGTAGTCCTATAGGCTACATATGCATTTTGTAGTCCTATAAGGATACATATGTATTTTGTAGTCCTACAAACATGCATATGTATTTTGTAGTCCTATAAGCATACATATGTATTTTATAGTCCTATAAGGCTACATATGTATTTTGTAGTCATATAAGCCTACATATGCATTTTGTAGTCCTATAAGCCTACATATGTATTTTGTAGTCCTACAAACATGCATATGTATTTTGTAGTCCTATAAGCCTACATATGCATTTTGTAGTCCTATAAGCCTAGATATGTATTTTGTAGTCCTACAAACATGTATATGTATTTTATAGTCCTATAAGGCTACATATGTATTTTGTAGTGCTACAAACATATATATGTATTTTATAGTCCTATAAGGCTACATATGCATTTTGTAGTCCTATAAGGCTACATATGTATTTTGTAGTCCTACAAACATGTATACGTATTTTATAGTCCTATAAGGCTACATATGTATTTTGTAGTCCTACAAACATGTATATGTATTTTATAGTCCTATAAGGCTACATATGTATTTTGTAGTCCTATAAGGCTACATATGTATTTTGTAGTCCTACAAACATGTATATGTATTTTATAGTCCTACAAGCCTACATATGTATTTTGTAGTCATACAAGCCTGTATATGTATTTTGTAGTCCTATAAGCCTACATATGTATTTTGTACTCCTACAAGCCTACATACATATAGTTGGAAGTCCTACAAGCTTACAGATATATTTTGTAGTCCTACAAGCCTACATATATATTTTGTAGTCCTAAAAGCATGCATGTGTATTTTGTTTTCCTATAAGCCTACATATGTATTTTGTAGTGCTACAACCATGCATATGTATTTTATAGTCTTACAAGCCTACATATATATTTTGTAGTCCTACAAACCTACATATGTATTTTGTAGTCCTAAAAGCATATATATGTATGATTTAGTCCTACACGCCTTCATATTATTTTGTAGTCCTACAAGCCTACATATGTATTTTGTAGTCCTAAAGATCTACATATGTATTTTGTAGTTCTACAATCCTACATATATAGTTTGCAGTCCTACAAGGATGCATATGTATTTTGTAGTCAAACAAGCCGACATATGTATTTTGTAGTCCTAAAGATCTACATATGTATTTTGTAGTCCTACAAGCCTACATATGTATTTTGCAGTCCTACAAGCCTACATATGTATTTTGCAGTCCTACAAGGATGCATATGTATTTTGTAGTTCTACAAGACTACATGTGTATTCTGTAGTCCTACAAGCCTACATATGTATTGCGTAGTCCTAGAAGTCTAAATGTGTATTTTGTAGTCCTACAAGCTTACATATGTATTTTGTAGTCCTACTTGCCTACATATGTATTTTATAGTCATACAAGCATGCATATTTATTTTGTAGTCCTACAAGTCTACATATGTATTTATAGTCCTACAAGCCTGCATATGTATTTTATAGTCCTATAAGGCTATATATGTATTTTATAGTCCTACAAGCCTACATATGTATTTTGTAGTCCTACAAGGCTGCATGCGTATTTTGTAGTCCTACAAGCCTACACATATGTATTTTGTAGTCCTACAAGCCTACATACGCATTGTGTAGTCACACAAGCCTACAAATGTATTGTGTTGTCCTACAAGCATGCGTATGTGAGAATGTTAATATTGGCTGGCAGAAATTTAGATTTTCCTGCCCAGTACACTTGTACCACAAGCGTCGGTTGTAAGTTTCTTTTTTTAACATCGTTTTAAGTCAGTGGCAATTAAAGATCTGTCAAGGTCAATGTCAAGCTCAGATTCCGTGGAGTATCTCCTTTTCAGTACTATTTATATAAATTTATAATACAAACTTTTTGTCTTGGTTTTACAAATATTCACGACAAGCCAAGGGCGCTGGCCGTGTACATATTCCCGGTAGTGCCTTACATAAAGGTATACAATTAGAATAAGCACAAGACTTGAACACATTTGACATAATATTTTTTGAGTTAAAACTTTTGATAATCTTTTTGAAAGGTCGTGTTACTATTGTAGAATTTTTAATATTAATGAAATACTGATAGATTCGAAGATATGTCTCGAATAGGTTAGTAGTTTAAGTACTACAGAAATAAAATCGTGGTACTCGTATCAAGACATTCAAGTATATTTTAGTTTCGTTGAAAACAGCACACACAATAATTAGTTCCAGATACAAAGAAAGAATTGAGCTTCTTAAAATTGTTGTTTATTCACGTTTGTCATATTTACGTCGACGTCTGTCTCAATTTACTGTTTTGGCTACAGATGAAAACAATTTAGATAATTTCAATTTCATGTATATTATTCTTAACACAGCAGTCTCTCTTTTGTCTAAGACCACATTTGAGATAGTCAATATGCCAGCTTGGTTTTCAACCTTTGCTAGACTTAATTATTACATAGATTTCATTTAACTTTTTATGCCTGAAAGTATTAGTAAAAAATTCAACTTATGGATTTAAGAATGTATTTTAATCAGTTAGTTAATTTGATCGGTATCATAAGTGTCTGCTAAGTACAGACATTTTATTTATAATACCTTCGAGATAAGGGAATATCGTCGTTTTCCCACTAAAGTTTCTTAATCATCGCATCGCATCGCATCGAACGTTGTTCTGGACTCAGATCACAATCATTTTTTCCTATGTAATCTCAACATGTGTTTCTCAATACTCAACTTTCCGCTGTGTTGAAATCCTAGTAAATAACACGTTGTTTTTGTCATAGGTCATAGGTCATCTGGGGGTTTGTTTTGAGAGGCTTATCAGTAAACAAAGCATTGTGCAATGGGTCACATATTTCACTTCCGGATCAGCATCAGGGCTTCATTACTCACCATGCACTGACACCAAAATACACGCCATAGCGCTCATTTTCTAAAGCATAAACAATTACGTTTAAATCAATACCAAGAATGCCTAAATGTAGCTGTTGAAACACAACCAAAATAAGAGAAGAAAATAATGCTCTAAAATTGTCATCTGAGTCCATCTGGTGGGACATTTCCGGTCTCAGTAGACTAGTTCTGGATGGTTTCACTAACGTGTTGATAAAACGCGTAAAAATACTGTTTGTTCGATGTTTATAATTTTTGAAAACAAATTAGTTTAATTTTCAAAAGCGATCGATTTCATCTATTAAACGGTAGATGCGGTAGACGGCTTTAAAACGGTATTACGGCCTACCGCCGGTAAAATCATATGAATGCGTTCATAACCGAATTCATTTCGATCAGATATGTTCAGATTTTATATCCGCAAAATTAAAAGGTGTAGATGCTAGATTAAACGCTGCAACAATAGTCTTCGACAATCTGCACGAGATTTACTGTGAAAATCTGCTGTCGTTTTTACTTTGTCAGAGACTTGTTCTTTAATTCTCATTCACTTTATAATGTAGTTCAAAGCTGGGTTTAAGCTAAATATATATGCAACCAGTCTAAGAAGAGTAACATCGCAAACAGGTGTCCGATTGCCTTTGCAAAACCTCGTGGAGCCAATCAAAGGCTTCTTTTATAGCAGTAAAATTAGCATCAGGCTGTTCTGACTTCCGGAATGGAAATTGTAAACCTTTTTGTTAGATACATGCCTTGTTTATTACTCAAACATTACCACATGAATATAATTATCACCGAAATAACGAATGTGTTAGCTATTCTCGAGCGTACTTCACATATAAATTAAAAACACCTACATAGCTGACACGTAACTGCAATATTACCTGGTCTGGAATATTCTGTTATTCATTACCAGAGTGTTTTATCCCGTTAAAGCTTACCTTGCATACACGTGTAGCGTACTCTTTGGAATACCTTGCGTACATATTTAGCGCACTTTTTTGAATACCTTACATACACATGTAGCTTACTTTTTGAAAAACACTCCATACAAACGTAGCGTATTTTTTGGAACATCTTCCATATACGTGCAGCGTACTTTTTTGAATGCATTCCATACACGCGTAACTTACTTTTTGGAATACCTTTCATACACTTGTAACGCACTTTTTGGAATACCTTCCATACCTTCCATACACGTGTAACAAACTTTTTGGAATACCTTTCCATACCCGTTTAACGTACATTTTGGAATACCTTTCATACACGTGTAACGTACTTTTTGGAATACATTCCATACACGTGTAACGTACTCTTTGGAATACATTCCATACCCGTGTAACGTACATTTTGGAACACCTTCCATACACGCGTAACTTACTTTTTGGAATACCTTTCATACACGTGTCGCAAACTTTTTGGAATACATTTCCATAACCTTGTAACGTACTTTCTGGAATACCCTCCATACCCGTCTAACTTGCTTTTTGGAATACATTCCTTAACCGTTTAATGTACTTTTTGGAATACATTCCATACACGTGTTAAGTGCTTTCTGCAATGCCTTTCCATACCCTTGTAACGTACTTTTTGCAATACATTCCTTACCCGTGTAACGTACTTTTTGGAATGTATTCCATACCCGCATAAAGTATTTTTTGGAATACCTTCCATACACGTGTAACGTACCTTTCGGAATACCTTTATTCTCGAGTCAGCAAATATCCTTGCGTCCGTTCGGTTGGTACTAAACCTTTTATAAGTCTTTTTCTTTAAAATACAGATTCTGGTTTAAAAAATGAATGAAATAATTAAATTGCTACACGTTGTACAAATATTTACATATTTACTTTACATCTACTGCCAGATAAGTGATATTGCTGACGACTAGAAAAATTAAAAACAAAGATTGCACACTATCGTTGGAGTAACCACATTCTAGAATGATAATTTCTTGTGCGGCAGGATGTAGATTGATATCATCATTGTTCGTTCGTGTTAAAGTTAAATCGTGTTAAATCTCTTGTGAGGACGCGAACAGTCAGTTAGCAATAGAATACATTATGTAGTGTCTCTTACATGACCTTTACATGACCTTTGTAGGAATTGTCTTTGTAAGTTTGTATATTGTTTTAGAATCTAACGAGTCCATCCAATGTTTAAGTCTGAAAAGCCACTTTTTCCTATGCAGCGATATAAAGGGAAGGATTAGGGATCAGTGATGGTGTATTTATTCGTTGTACAGCTGAATTAGTCATCGATTCAGTGGTTGCTGCCAATTCGCTACTGGCATCTGAATGATTTTAGCAGGCATGGCAAAAACAGTTCCAAATTCAGCAAACCTTTCGTTGATTTGCATGTCTACATCACTTAATTCAATTCACTGGTTATTATTTAAATATCTTGCCTGAAGATTTTTAAAGCAAAAACAACCTCTGAGCTTGTTCATGGATTGAGTACCGATTCTCAGCCAAGAAAATCATGTCACGAAGGCTTGCATTTAGTTTAACCATAATCTAGATATTAAACTGAAACCAGAAAGATTTTATGACCATTATATCCGGTTAATAAAAAATGGTTTAAATATAGTATGCGATGCAAAGAAAGCATTACATTGTTTTAGAGCAAAAGACAGACTTAAGTGGAATTGAGACCCTAGTACGGTATGTCATCCCCCTCTTTTGAAGTTATCCCAAAATACGATTAGACGGAAGTCGGAAGCTCTACTTCACGCTTATTTCAACTCTTATATCCGTTTGTATAAAATTATCCTAAGCACATGCTGCACAATTATTTGTTTGTTTGTTTTTTATTGACTTGGCAGATTATTTATTCATGTAAGACGGTTGAAATCCTAACGTCAAAGCAATCAATACTTTATGTTCATCAGATAGTTTAATACCCAGGACAGTTTTAAAAACTGCACCTGGAATACACGTCATGGTAACAGGTGTCCGATTCCATAGAAAACAATAAACAGCGCGCCAAGAGGCATGTACCTCCTTAATATTTAATTAACCCGTCTTACTCACTTCCTTGACTTTATTTCTATTTAATGAAGGCATTATTACACGCAGTGGATGAAGCAGGTATCGAATGCCAATTTCCCCTGACCTCTGTATCTGGAATTTGCGATTTGTGAATTATTATGGTTCGTAATTTTCATTTAGGATCATATGTTTGTGCGCATATCGGGGTTTTTAACCATGCTCGTCAGCTTTGCTTAAAACTTTTGGTTGGTTGGTTTCTAGTGGAACTTTTAAAACGTTATTGACTGTATCATGCCGAAGAATTGAGATCTATATGTCTTTCACATGGGCAAAGCAAGGCAGCCAGACTGAGAGGGCGCGGGTGATTTTCGAAACCGCGACCTTTGGATTACGTGTCCGATGTCCTGTCAAGGGAGCTACACTTGGCTCCTTTGAAGTGAAGTCGACACAGTTCAATTTCCTGTAGAAGTAATATAAACTATTTATTCACCTTTGTATCTTAAGAATACTAAATTCAGACAGCATTTAACAGTAATTCAGAAAATTAATTCGGAAATCAGACCGCATTTAATTGAAACACTCAGCGCAATATGCTTTATAAGTTTAGAACGAAGCTATGAAACGTAGATTTATGCCTCGATTTTGTATCCTTCATGCGCTTAAATAATTGTAATGGCTCCGCACGTGTATGGAAAAAAGGTGGTGGTGGGGGGGGGCTTAACCTTAACTTGACATAAGCACTTAAAATAGGAGTATATAAGTGAACATATTCACTATATTATTAGCATATTATATTAGCTGTATTATTAACATAGTCACTAAAGTATTAACACATTCATGGAAAGTCTTTTTATTCGAATCCTACTCTTTAGTCGAAGTGTTCTTTTTTTTTGGTTGTGTGGTATGAATCCAAGATTGCAACAATATAGGCCTAATGCAGATGCTAGGGTTCCATTACATTACGCATATCCAGTAAGCATGCCGACTCCATTGATGATCAGTGCATTCAAGCAAAAAATGACTTTTAAAGCTGCACTCTGAAAAGTTCTGTTTACATGCTTCCGAATTTGCCTGCTGGAGTATTCAAACAGTATTTACGCTATAATACTTTCAAATCAGACATTCTGCGACTGAGGACGAGGGCAAAGCACAGGCGAAAGTCCCTTGATTGTATAAAAAGCATAGTTGTTCCTGCTTGCACTTTACAAGAACTTACTTTCTACATGTATTTAAAAAACAGGCACAAACATGGAATTGTATTTCTAGTTTTGACGTAGCGGTTGCAAACAAAAACTACCGTTTATACTCGCTATAAGACGAGACCAACTGCAGACAACAAAGATCCTAATCTGCCGTAGCATAATGCGCCAACAGATCAGAGTTTGTATTGTTTGTTTTATTGATTAATCCTAAAAGAATGCACTGACCCAGATCTGCCGCTGCAGTATGCGACAGCAGATCTGGGTCTGTGAATTTCGTAGTTGGAGTTGCCTTATAAGCGAATATTGGCGGTAGAAACTTAACAAACATTAAATTCAGTCTAATGAGAAATTACCTTTTTCCAGCTTAGTTGATTCTTTGTCTTTTCACATCGTGAAGTTAGATGAACTATTAAAACGTAACTTAGAAGACACTTCAGTAACAAAACGCGTACCTCTCGCGCAGACTGAAGTAAGGTAGGTAGGTGGTCGGAGGTGAGTCATAAAATAATGTACGGGTCAGTTTGGGCCAGCTCTTGCAGAAAAAGCAGGTCTTTTGGCACTAAGTAGAATCCGTGTCTTTCATCGGGTACCCAGTTATCTCTTTTGATGGACCAATTCTTCATTAGGCACGTCCACTAAAAACGCCAATAAAAGAGAATACAGGATCTGATATGTTGAAATCAAACACAGTATTGTCAGTTAAATGAATTCTTCATCGAGTGCAAGAGATGAAAAGTATTGATAAGAGTGGTGATGGAAACCAGTCCATTTTCCTGCGTGTGGTCAGAGATAACCGCACAGTTTATTCGTGCGGCGGATACTCGTTGTAATTAATATATTTTTAAAATTTGTGTTAGAATTTGCCTTAAATAGGGATGTGAATGCTACAAAAATTGCATTTATGTTGATATCTGAAACCATGGGAAAAGGAGAAATAATAACTGATGGGCAATTTGAATTATAAGAGAGCAAATGTTACTGTTTCATGGATTTGATTCTAGTGTTTCTTTTTTAAGAAGTCGAAATTAAGTGCTGTACATTTTGAGTGTAAGGTAATTTCGTATACACTCTCTGAGACAAGACAAAGGCATGCTTAAGACATTAGACTCGGCTATTATTTTTTAGAGGAATCCATTCTCAAGATGTAAAACATGGCCAAATCGCATGTATGTAAAACATGGCCATATCGCATGCCATTAACTTATGCATTAGTTTAAAAGATAAAAAATAAATTTAATACGCATCTTATAATGCTTAGCCTATCATGTTATGATATCCGTCAGTCCATCTCTCCATACATAGTCGCAAAACTGCTCGATTTTTCTTTTTGGCATATTAACTCAAGTTCTCCGCCATCCACCCTTGACAATTTTTGTAAGTATTTGCATGCGGGGCAAGGTGGAAACCTAGCCATGTTTGGGCTCAAAAGGTAAAAGGTCTGCATTGCAGGAACTGTAAGAAGGAAAATTGTTTGCACACAGTAACTTCGCTTGTATTATGCATATCTATAATTTTTTGGTAATTCTTGACATATGATTTTATCTGATTTTTATATTTTTTATTCATGGCTGTAAATAGTACAGAATATATTTAGTTAAATTTTTCTTACGTTACCTGAGTGTCGTACGAATTTAGTATTATATAGGATCTATAAATAGATGCTTACGTATGTGTTGATAATTATTAGTAATAATTTTAATAATAAGACTAAAATTGCGCTTACAGCCTAATTTTTCAGTGGATGATGGGGTTTCGTCATTTTAAGAATTATTCTGTAACTTCCCATTGGTTGGGCTAGGTCACATGAATAGGCCAATTCGAAGCAAAATAAGTAGGGTATTCTGTCAGGTGGGGCCTATGGCGAAATCTAGTCGCAGTAGACACTGTGTATAAAGAGAGAAGCGAGCCATTAGTTTCATTCCGATTTTGAAGCCATTCACATTTTTTTCTGTTGTAAGTCTGCAGACGTTTGTTATGTTGTACTTAGATATTGCTTGAGAGGAAAAACATTTGTTTGGACTGTTCATTGGAGGTAGAAAGTGCTCATTATTTGGACTATACTATTACTCATCAACTGTTAAAATTTATTCGAAGGAATTCAGGACAACGCCTCCGTGACAACGTCAAGGTTCTTGGAGGACCAGTACTTTCCTGGTTTTGAAATTTATAAAGACTTTCATGAAAGTTTAAAAAGATTAGTTTGGATTCACTTCCTAACACTGTAAGTTCCTCTCACATTTTTCATTTATAACTTTTATAAAAATTGTTAAGTTTCACAGAATTTACTTGCTTTGCTTTTTTCTGTT
Source organism: Sinohyriopsis cumingii (assembly GCA_028554795.2). Taxonomy (NCBI): domain Eukaryota; kingdom Metazoa; phylum Mollusca; class Bivalvia; order Unionida; family Unionidae; genus Sinohyriopsis; species Sinohyriopsis cumingii. The sequence continues at coordinate 97,245,405 of CM068832.1, forward strand.
ATTTAGTTTGTGACCATATAGTCCTAACACTTCTGTACCAAATACCATGACGCTGTTTGTAAATAACTTTCATTTGAGATAAGAAAGACGCTCATTTTAAGCTCAAAGCGAAAGGTCATGGTTAAAGTGACTGTTGGAAGAAAAATGATTTCCGCACATTGGGTTCTTTCTCGCCTACATTGTACCGTAAAGTCCTGTTCCTCGAACCATGACCAAACCCTGTGGATGACTTCCAGGAAATGTATTTATGGATTTGGAGATCAATATGCAAAATGTCAAGGTCACATAGATTGAAAGAGAATGGTTTTCTCAACTAACATGAATTCTGTGTAGTTTAACTTGAATAAATTTTGTTTTGCTTTTAAAATAAGACGGTACCTACCAGTTTCAAGTTCCCGACTACTGAAAAGGGATTTTACATAAAGTCACCATAAAGATACTTTTTAGCAGATGGCGGGTGTATGGTGTACCGATTACGGTACGATGCTGTTGTATATTGTACGATTTACTGTTGTGTGCTATTGTATAGTGTACCGATTACGGTACTATGCTGTTGTATAGTGTACGATTTATGGGTGCTATGCTTAAGTGATCTTCATAGATGTTCTTACTGTTGTTTGCTATTCAACTATATTCATAGTTGCCGCCTCGTACTCGTATTGGGAATGTTAAAGTAAGTATCTATTAAATACGAAAACCGAATCACACCTTATGCTTACTAAAGGCTGAAAATAAAGTGTTCTATTAACCCTCAAACAACTCCGAGTATACCAATCGGAATATAGGTTCATACGGGGTCATACGTGCTATCATAATTGGCGGTTAGGTAATACCCTGGGTTACTGGGCCGTGTAGAGTACTCGCTGCGCTGTTAATGTATTCTTATTGGCAGCGAGCGTGTATCATTTTCAGCATACTGTGCGGCTGCTTTTCCTATCAGACGTCTAATAGATCCCGAGAATTATGTTAAAAATATACGCTTCTCAATTGAGTCGGTTAATCCATAGCTGTCTGAAACATTCATTAATTCTAGGTTGGGGGGTTAACGATATTTCTTTTTTATGCACTCCCCTAGACAGTTTTTATCGATCTGTTTTTTTTTGTGTGTGGCTAAAATAACAGACTTAACTTTATATTATAAAGCAGGGTTGGTGTACCTGACCTTGATCTTTTTTGTCATTTTGCAAATATAATTTTCTTGTGGAACCTTAATTGAGTGCACCTGTTCGTGCCTGACATTATATGTGAAGTGTAATTGCCTGATGAGTTCTTAGTCATTTCAACAATTTAATAATCGCTGATGAACTATTTTGGGGTAAATAAAAGGAAAGTATTACCCACCCCCATTACCCCCCCCCCCCTTCTGTGGGTATCGCCACCACGTTTAAATTAATTTTAATTTTTATTCCTTAGGGAAATTTGGATCAGATATAAGAAAGTTCTCGCACTGTGAATAAGGAAATAAAGACGTTGGGAAATATGGACGGTTAAATGCCCATTTCAATGCCCATATTCGACTTTATTTTAGAATTTTACGTAGTGGAAAACATGGCTTTAAACCTCTGTGGTAACTTTATTTACTGTGAGATCATTCAGTTTCGTGTGCGGACTACGGAAATGCAGTCTGTTTTTTTTTTCTCTTTTCTTCTTGAAAGTAAGATTACGTTATTGAAGATTGGGATGAAATTGGGAACTACAAGCAAACGATGGCTTTCTTTGAGTTTATTTCACAAACGTCCTCGTCCTGCCTCGATTACAGACAGCAATAATTTGTTTTGAAACATTTAATACAAAGTATCCGAATTTATTGGTATGAAAGAACGTATTGCTGAAATGTCTTTCAATCCCCCTGGTTTATAGCTATCACCCGACTTTATGTGTATCATCGCTATCACCTGACATTATGTGTATCATCGCTATCACCTGACATTATGTGTATCATCGCTATCACCTGACATTATGTGTATCATCGCTATGACCCGACTTTATGTGTATCATCGCTTTGACCCGACCTTATGTGTATAATCCCTAGCATCCGACTTCATTTGTATCATCGCTATCACCCGACTTCGTGTATCACACATAATTTAATGCTGAATCTTGATTCATAAAATACAGTTTGTACTGGACTATTGGCACTCAATGTATAGTGTTAGTTTTTGTCATTCCAGTGCTATAAAGAACAAAGCTTAATATACCGGTAGGTCATGTACACTTAAGTCAAACCGGTTGTGATTTTAATATCTTGTGCGAAGCTTCAGCGAACATGTGTGGGCAGGTAACACGGTGATTACTAATAATCAATACAGACTCACCGTTTGTTTCACGGGATTTTTTTGTGCTCAATTACTGAACTGAGATGACTTTGTACTAGCGCTTCTAATGCAATTTTACACTGGAAAATACCAATGTCTTAGTCTGTTGCTTTTGATTTATTCAGTAAATATCACTCTTGATTGGCTTCGAACCAAATCCTGACACTGTGCATCATAAGTCTGACACTATGTATCATAAGCCTGACACTGTGTATCATAAGCCTGATACTATGCATCGTAAGCCTGACACTATGCATCATAACCCTGACACTATGCATCATAAGACTGACACTATGTATCATAAGCCTGATACTATGCATCATAAGCCTGACACTATGCATCATAAGCCTGACACTGTGCATCATAAGACTGACACTGTGCATCATAAGCCCGACACTATGCATCCTTTGACTAAATTTCAAGATTTCCAGATTCTTGGAAACCTGCAAATTTAGTCCCATTATATAAAAGGTTGTAGTAGACATGTTTCAAATTATCTTAAAGTATCAGTTATTTTCTATTCGTAAAATGTTTTTGAAATTCACTGATATGACTTGCTTAACTCTGGATCAGGGAAAAGAAGTAAGAAATCTCTTCCATACAAGTAATGAAGCTGTTCATATTGGCAGGCAGTATTTTAGTGTTAACTCAGAAATATCCATATTTTAGATAGTAGAGTGTTACTGGTGTAGTTAGAAAGCTATGTTCCGGTAAGAGAGCAACAAAGAGTTGTCTTGAATTACCGAACAGTGGGGTTTTCAAACCATAAATGTTGGCACCCATCAACATCAAGGATCAATACTTGTACCTTCATTTTAACTCTCTCCCTCTCCATATATATATATATATATATATATATATATATATATATATATATATATATATATATATATATATATATATATATATATATATATATATATATAACTGATGTTGTACACGTTTTGCAGTCAAAACGTATAATTCTCGCTAATTATACTTCATTATTTATACTCGTTGAGGTTGGTTGAATTCTAGCATCGAATTTTCAAAAAGTACACGACTGGTCCTTTCACTGGTTAAGAACTTAAATCCAGATTAAACAGAGTGAGTGGTTTAACATGAAAACGCAATCCAGATATCCATCCTATATTGCATATAAATAGCAAATGTATTTAAGAAGTATTCCAACATAAGCAAGTCTTTGTTTGAAAGAGTATGTTAGAAGGTTAATATTTTGAAGAATATGAATTGCATCGTTTGGCTCGAGAAAGAATGTATATATACGATATACTTCTTTGACTAAGCTGATGTTATCTGAGATATATTCCTATCTTGTTTGACTATGCTGGGATTAAATACCCTTCCTTTTGTGACTATATAACTCCCTTGCTTGACTATGCTGATGTTATCTGAGATTATATATCTCCCTTGCTTGCGTGGGTTCGAGTCCAAGGCTCGGCTAGCGTGGGTACGTGGGAAAGCCTGCCAGTAGCTTCTCGTGGGTCGGTGGTTCTTCCCTGGGTTTTCCAGGGTTCTTCCTCCACCAGTTATACTGGCCGCCATGTATAGCCTATCTTGTGCTGAAAAATGGCGTTAAACCCGAGAACAACAACAACATACCTCCCTTGTTTGACTATGCTGATGTTGTATATCTCCCTTGTCTGACTATGCTGATGCTATTTGGGACCATTGTATTATGCAAGATAAAGGACCGTTGGGGAAAAAGCTGCATTTGGAGACCATGAGAATAGTACCATGAGTAAGTTTCGGGGCATTATTATACGTGGAGACTGTGGGACAGCCTGAATTATCGACCTTACAAGCATCAATCAATTAGTTGTGTTAAATGAACCCTGGACTTGTTCCAAAATACTCAGAAGATGTAGTTCGACCTATTCATTTTAAATGCGAGACCTACACGCTCGATCATCGAAAACTATTCGGCCCCCTTTGTGTAGAACTACCTTGTATCTTAATTCATTTCTACGAATGAAATGCGAACTAATTCATTAATAGAAGTAAATCGTATCTGTTCGATGTATCTGTACCAATATGACCATGAAAATCCGTCGTATCAATTACTGTTCGGGTGGTACAAGCCCTGTATTTGCAATTAAGAACGAAATGTAGTAGTTTAGAGACGTATTTCGAAATCATGTTTACAGTTTAAATAAAGACTTATTCCGAAATCATGTTTAGAGTTTAAATAAAGAATTATTCAGAAATCATGTTTACAACAATAGGTAATGTACGCTGACACAAAAATAACTGAAAATTTTCTATTAGAATGTAACCTATATGACAGTTTTAATAGATTGTATTCTTTTCACATTACCAGCTTACCAGTTCGAATTTATTATTCGGCACTTGTATATACGCTGATTAAATGAGCACACGCATATTTATGCCGGTGCAAACTTTCACGAAATGATCGCTACTCTTTTTAGATTAATACACGGATTACGCACCACACCTCTTTATTCCATCGTTTCTTACTAGGTCATTGCAATAATTACACATACCAGCTTTCCATCCAATCCCCATGTTTTGCATTATTTTGTTAATTTATCATGATGATTGTTCTTTAGTAAATATTGTTTAAACTTAAGTAAAACAAGGCGAATAATTTTTTTTATTTTACCGCTTCTCATATCAAATAGTTACTGGATGCATGGTGATCAGACAAGTTTTCAGCTGCTTTGTCATTTAATCTCCTTACGCGCTAGCAAGCCTATCAGTTCTGTGGAAGGAGGTCAGAGTATAAAGTGTGATGCTCGTTGTCAGAGCACCAAACTAAACTAATCCAAAAGTCGAGAGTTCGATACTCACCCAGGTCGACATTAATGTGTCCTTGTACAACGTATTCCTTCGGCATGATATATCCAGTAATGCAGTGAAAGTCCCATTAGTAAAGCTCCCTCCCCACCCCACCTAAAAAACAACAAAACACCCAGAAAAACCCAAACGAAAAAAAAAATACCCCTCCCCAAATACCCCCTCCCCAAATAAATAGAACATCAACCTACCTATTATTTAATTAGAATAGGCTTCGTTTATTAGTATGCCTACCAAGATGGAACACTGCCTCTACCATGTTTGTAAACTATAATATATTCAGTTTTGACGAATTAATGAGAAAATATGTGTTTTAATGATGACAAGAAGATCTAATAGTAAGAATTGTTTATTTTAATTCACATGGAACTATGATATTCGTTTTAGTTATCTGATTATTGATAGACGGAAAACGGCTTTCTAATAATCTCACATATTTTTGTTCTTAATAATGACCGACAATTTTTATAAAATGAATAGGTGCCTCTGTACATTAGGCACCTATAAAAAATACATTTATATTTTAATTTAGAGTTATGGACCATGCAGTCTGAACTATCTTGTCGTGAAATAAATCTCACATCACATGGGATCATAGGCATCGTCTTGTCGTGCAATAAATCTGATATCACATGGATCAGATGCATCATCTTGATTAGCATAGCGTCTTGGACGATGTAGAAAATGCATGTGTGCATTCCATATGTAACGACGATATATTGTACTGATCTACTTAAACGCACAAGGAATGCAGACAGGCACGCAGCCCATATAAAATAGGGACAGGTACAAGATTTGGCAGCTTGCTGGCAGTAGCTTGCCGAATTATGCCGATTATTCAAATCTACTAGAGATTATCATGTAAAGATCTCAACACCTGGTCAGTCACAGATTATGTGATTATGGAGGAGAGCCAAATCAACCTGGCATTATGGCGCAATGAATCTCCCACTGAAGCCCGTAATCAGCAGACTGAGGGGGAGTATGAATGTAATTACTTCATTTAATGATCAAAAGGAAATAAGAAGGAATCATCGTGAATCCGATATGAGGTCGCACAATCGTTTATATTATATTTCCATATACCGTAGAGGGTGCTAACCATGACAGTTTCTACTTGTTTCCATCAGTACCTTCTGCTTTGTAGTGCAGATATATTATGGGACACATTTCATGATGTGCATGTAACAATATTATGGGACACATTTCATGATGTGCATGTAACAATATTATGGGACACATTTCATGATGTGCATGTAACAATATTATGGGACACATTTCATGATGTGCATGTCACAATATTATGCGATACTTTTCAGGATGTGTATGCAACCCTGTTATGGGATAATTTTCAGAATATGTATCCAACTTTAATATGGGATACCTTTCAGACTGTATGAAAGTCTGTTAGGGGATACTTTTCAAGCTCTGTATGCAAATCTGTTATGGGATACTTTTCAGAATATGTATCCAACTCTAGTATGGGATACTTTTCATGATGTGTAAACAAAACTCTGTTATAGGATACATTTCAGAATGTGCATCTGAGAGAGCTGGATCCTTCACGGGAAGTGTATGCATGACAGATTGATGTTCCAGTTTAGATTCTTCCTTGTTCCAAAAAAAAAAAAAAAATCGTCGCACACTCCTGAAGTACTTTACTTTTCTGTCGAGAAGGAAACAGACAGTGTCAATAGGGTTATTTTGAGTAAGAACCAAGCACACGGTTTAAGGAGAATTTGTCACGATGAAGTTAATTCACACTAAATAGTAAACTAACAAGAAGGAAACAAAGGGAGAAAAAACATCATCGGTAAGAAAGGAAAGAAATAAAAGATTGGAATTAAAATAGCATTTAGATTTGAATCATGAAACTGCGTAGTAGGATGTTCATGGATGACTCCGGTTAGGTACAGGTAAATTTAAAATTGAATGTATTCGATGCAATTTGTCAAATATTTTTCTTTAAATAGAGGACTTAACTTTATTGCAAACTTGTAATCTATTCCGGTGCTGATATATTTCACTGAAATTGGCGTTTATAATTATATTACTTCTTTTAATGTAAACAGCAAGCTTCAGTCTGCATGCCTCTGAAGCTAACTTAAATTAAATCAAGTTCTCCACCGATGAGTAATTTTATAACGGCTCGAATCCATACCCGCCTGCATTATTTTCGTTAGTTAATGGGAAATCAATGAGTATGCAAAATTTACTCCGATGCAAAAGTTCAGTCTAAGATGTTGGAAATGAGATTTATTCCTTGCAGACTTCGATGCAGTACTTATTAGTACATCGAACTGGAAAGCAATCAAGAATGTGAAATTTTTGGAACGAATTCCTTATGGCTGTAAGAGTAGATGCTGCTTGGCTCTGTAGGCAAACATATATCAATAGTCCACATTCTAAATGGACTAGTTTTTCTGTTCTAACATTAGCTGATATTCTGAACCCATCTACTCTCAACTTTCTCTCTCACTTACGCGTATAGGAAAATACAAAGGAATGAGATTTGAAATTTAATCAGGCACCCAAATTTGGAACTTGTGTTATATATATATATATATATATATATATATATATATATATATATATATATATATATATATATATATATATATATATATATATATATATTAGTGTGTGTGTGTGTTCGTGTGTTGTATTTTCGATGAAAAAGAAGGAAAATACAACACCATTCTTATTTTATCATTTAAAGAAACACCACACCATTGCTTCCTTTCCTGCTTCCATCAATGATTACCGAAGTGAGATAGGTGAAATAATAAGTATCATGATATTTGTCCTACTAGACGGAAAGAAATTATTGTCGTGTTTGGCTTATTGCTTCTTGAGTAATACTGCGGCATTTAAATGGTTTTCTTTTTTTTCAGGGATGAGTGTCGACTTGGAAGCAAGGGATGTACTTGACCTCTTACAATTTCTGAACTCATCACACAACAGAGGTTTCCATTATATCTCAGGAATCAATAACCAAACAACAGCAATCTACCTGGAAGGTAAGTCATACTGTCACTGATTCAGTTTCTCTTTGATGTACTCTGTGTCGGAACATTGTCTACAGACTGTCTTGGCAACTCTCCATGGCATGTGCGATAGTGAAGGGTTTGGAGTTTTCGTGAGATCAGAAAAACGAATAACTGCTAAACATTTTATGACTTAATACCTAGTCCTTAAACATAGAACAGCCAAGAAAACGAGTAATTGTATAAGGCACAAACTCAAGTACTCTCTTATGCATACTAAGAACTTTCGCATTCACTTGCTCGAAGCTTTCAGTATCAGTTGCATTTTTTCCAGCAGTATCGTTGGGAAGGCCATACCCCTGACTGTATAGTCTGATTGTGGTATTTGCCAGAACTCAATGATAGTCCTTACTGGCCATAATCCTCCAACGTGCCTGCCTAAAACGGCTTAATTTAGTTAGTCTATATCATTCCTTACATACTATTGGGCTTGAGCTATTACATACTATTGGGCTTGATGAATTACATACTATTGGGCTTGATGAATTACATGATGTTAGGCTTGATCAATTATATACAATTAGGCTTGATGAATTACATACTATTGAGCTTCATCAATTACATAATATTGGGCTTGATCAATTACATACTATTGGGCTTGATCAATTACATGATGTTAGGCTTGATCAATTACATACAATTAGGCTTGATGAATTACATACTATTGAGCTTCATCAATTACATAATATTGGGCTTGATCAATTACATACTATTGGGCTTGATCAATTACATGATGTTAGGCTTGATCAATTACATACAATTAGGCTTGATGAATTACATACTATTGAGCTTCATCAATTACATAATATTGGGCTTGATCAATTACATACTATTGGGCTTGATCAATTACATGATGTTAGGCTTGATCAATTACATACAATTAGGCTTGATGAATTACATACTATTGAGCTTCATCAATTACATGATGTTAGGCTTGATGAATTACATACAATTGAGCTTCATCAATTACATAATATTGGGCTTGATCAATTACATACTGTTGGGCTTGATCAATTACATACTATTGGGCTTGATGAATTACATACAATTATTCTTGATCAATTACATACTATTGAGCTTGATCAATTACATAATATTGGGCTTGATCAATTACATACTATTGGGCTTGATCAATTACATACTATTGGGCTTGATCAATTACATACAGTTATTCTTGATCAATTACATCCTATTGAGCTTGATCAATTACATAATATTGGGCTTGATCAATTACATACTATTGGGCTTGATCAATTACATACTATTGTGCTTGATCAATTACATTCAATTATTCTTGATCAATTACATAATATTGGGCTTGATCAATTACATGATGTTTTAGACTTGATGAGTTACATACTATTAGGTTTGATCAATTACATACTATTAGGCTTGATCAGCTACATGCTGTTGGGCTTGATCAATTACATGATGTTAGGCTTGATCAATTACATACTATTAGGCTTGATCAGCTACATACTATTGGGCTTGATCAATTACATGATGTTAGGCTTGATGAATTACATACTATTAGGCTTGATCAATTACATACTATTGGGCTTGATCAATTACATGATGTTAGGCTTGATCAATTACATGCTGTTAGGCCTTATGAGTTACATATTGCTAGGCTTAATCAATAACATACTCGTAGGCTTGATCAAATACATTCCATTAGGCTTCATCAATTACATGATGTTAAACTTGATCAGTTAGATGGTATTAAACTTGACCAATAACACATTCTTAGGCTTCATCAATTACATCTTAGGCTTGATTAATTACATACTGTTAGGCTTGATAAATTACATACTGTTAGGCTTGATTAATTACATGCTGGTAGGCTTGAACAATTACATGCTGTTATGTTTGATCAATTACATTCTGTTAGTCTTGATCAATTTCATACTGTTAGGCTTGATCAGTTATATATTAGGTTTGATCAATTACATACTGTTAGGCTTGATAAATAACATGCTATTAGGCTTGATCAGTTGCATAATATTAGGCTTGGCCAATTACACATTAGGCTAGATTAATGACATACTATTAGGATTGATTAATTACATACTATTAATCTTGATCAATTGCATATTAGGCTTGATCAATTACTTACTATTGGGCTTGGTCAATTACATACTGTTATGCTTGATCAGTTGCATAATATTAGGCTTGATCAGTTACATGCTGTTAGGATTATTCAATGACAAACGTTTTGGCTTGATCAGTTACGTATTATGAGGCTTGATTATTTCATACTATTAGGCTTCATCAATTACATATTAGGCTTGATCAATTACATACTATTATGCTTGGTCAATTATGTACTGTTAGGCTAGATTAATTACATACTATTAGGATTGATCAATTACATACTATTAGTCTTGATCAATTACGTATTAGTCTTGATCAGTTACATACTATTAGGCTTGATCAGTTACTTATTATGCTTGATCAATTACATGCTTTATGCTTGATCAATTAAATATTATTAGGCTTGATCAATTACATATTGCCAGGCTTGACCAACTACATAGTACTAGGCTTAATCAAGTACATATTATTAGGCTTGATCAATTACATATTACTGAGCTTGATCAGTTAAATAGAATTAGGGGCTTGATCAATTAAATAGAATTAGGCTTGATCAATTACATATTGCCAGGCATGACCAACTACATAGTACTAGGCTTAATCAAGTACATATTATTAGGCTTGATCAATTACATATTACTGAGCTTGATCAGTTAAATAGAATTAGGGGCTTGATCAATTAAATAGAATTAGGCTTGATCAATTACATATTGCCAGGCATGACCAACTACATAGTACTAGGCTTAATCAAGTACATATTATTAGGCTTGATCAATTACATATTACTGAGCTTGATCAGTTAAATAGAATTAGGGGCTTGATCAATTAAATAGAATTAGGCTTGATCAATTACATATTGCCAGGCATGACCAACTACATAGTACTAGGCTTAATCAAGTACATATTATTAGGCTTGATCAATTACATATTACTGAGCTTGATCAGTTAAATAGAATTAGGGGCTTGATCAATTAAATAGAATTAGGCTTGATCAATTGCATATTGCCAGGCATGACCAACTACATAGTACTAGGCTTAATCAAGTACATATTATTAGGCTTGATCAATTACATATTACTGAGCTTGATCAGTTAAATAGAATTAGGGGCTTGATCAATTAAATAGAATTAGGCTTGATCAATTACATATTGCCAGGCATGACCAACTACATAGTACTAGGCTTAATCAAGTACATATTATTAGGCTTGATCAATTACATATTACTGGGTTTGATCAATTAAATAGAATTAGGGGCTTGATCAATTAAATAGAATTAGGCTTGATCAATTGCATATTCATCTTGATCAATTATATACTATTAGGTTTGATCAGTTACATATTAGGCTTGACCAGTTACATACAATTAGGCTTGATCAATTACATACTGTTAGGCTTGATCAATTACATATTAATAGGCTTGATCAATTAAATAGAATTAGGCTTGATGAACTGCATAATAATCTGGATCAATTATATACTATTAGGTTTGATCAGTTACATATTAGGCTTGACCAGTTACATACAGTTAGGCTTGACCAGTTACATACTGTTAGGCTTGATCAGTTACATACTGTTAGGCTTGATCAGTTACATACAATTAGGCTTGATCAATTACATACTGTTAGGCTTGATCAATTACATATTACTAGGCTTAATCAAGTACATATTATTAGGCTTGATCAATTACATATTACTGGGCTTGATCAATTAAATACCATTAGGCGTTTTCAATTACATATTACTAACCTTGATCAATTACATAATATTAGGCTTGATCAGTTATATACTGTTAGGCTTAATCAATTGCATATTTCTAGGCTTGATAACTTACATACTGTTATTCTCAGAAGATATTGAACACTATTTACTTGACCCAAACGAGCTACTTAGTTACATTTGTAATATTATTCAAAGCAGACAGGAATCGGTGAACAGCATCAGTGGCGATATATAATTGTTTCCTTCTATTCGCACTACGAGGCCATTCAAGCAGACAGGTGTGACAATAGAGCACAAATGTATTTGCAAAACAACCAGGTCACCTCGACCGATACGAAAATAAAATGAATACGACGGAGGTGATTACCAGATCTTTTTCCCCATATGTTTGTCACGACGATCCAGGTATAAATGCTAGTTGACGGCAAGTGTAGGTATATAAGGGTTATTAGTAATGTGCAATATAGTACAGTAGTTGGGGATGGTACTCTGAGTGTGAAGATCTGGCTAAAAAAGATGATAATAGTGATGTCCCATTTCTTTCAATTAAGTATTCTGCAACATTTAGCAGTTGGTGTTTGAAACGATAACTTACGGTGTCTTTATGTAGTGAAAAATAGATGTCAATGTGACACTTGTAAACTATCCATCTACTGGCAAGGAGAAGTGGGTTTTGCATGAAACTTTGAGAAAATTGAACATGACTTGCTTTCCTAAACCTACTGTTTGCAAATAAAATAGATTTCTGTCAGCCTGAACAACCTGGACAGAAGTTCCTAAAACATGGTTGGGGGCATTCTATGATGAAGGCAATGAAACAACTGGTTATGTATTTTGATAATAATAATTACACAATATCAGTCGTAAACATTATGATGAGCCCCAAAATGAACAATGTGGAAAGTTTTCATATTATCTGCTCAAATGTCTTTTGTATATCTATTTAACTATATATTCTACCGCATTTGGTAATTTAGTTTTCTTTTCTTTACTAATTAATGTGTTTTGAGATTAAATTTTTAAGCACTTTCTTGGTAACCTTGTAATGGGGTCAAGACAAGTGTAAATTTTCACATATTATTTCAGGGAGATGAAATGTATTTGTTAAATTTTACAAAACTTATTTGATTCTTTTTGCTACATAGTTTAAGACCACATTATCAAAGCAGTGTAGGAAATTAGAATACTTGCTGTGTTTTAAAACTAAGACATACTGATAAGTTTATAAAATTCAGAATTTACTGGGTTTCCTAGAGTTCATCAGGTAATTTATTTTCTGCTCTACCTAGAGTTAGCGTACTGCTTTGAAATTTGGAATTGTACTTGCAAAATCTGGGCGAATTACCATATAAACTTGAAATTAAAATTGGTTGATTGACAGTCCCGACAAATTTCGCGCGAATAGCAAATGTACATGTTTTAAATTTTTTGGGAAAGATGAATTTCATTCTGTGTATGTTTCTTCATTGTATGTACATGTACTGAGAATGTCATGTTATGTTTGTCTCCCCCTTGTTTATACCTTTACGGAAAGAATGTATATCGAATAGAGTATGCAGTTCATAGAAGTTTGAAATTTTCTAATGCAGAACCCCTACAAGTAAGTGGTTTTTGTGTCTACAAAGCATTCACAGAAAGAACCTTGTTTTATTTCAATAGGTAAAATCCTTCTTTCTTGCGAGAATGTGTGAACATCCACTTTTTCCCCTTACTCCTTTATGTGATCGAGCCTTTATCTTGGTATGATTTGTTGTTCATGAATTGACTAACATTGCATATATCAGTGAACGGGCCTCTGTTCTGGTATGGCATGTTATTCGTGAATAGACTTACACTGCATATATCAGTCAATGAGCCCCTGTCTTGGTATGACTTGTTATTCGTAAATTGATTTAAATTGCATATATCAGTCAATGAGCCCCTGTCTTGGTATGACTTGCTATTCGTGAATAGACTTACACTGCACATATCAGTCAACGAGCCTATGTTTTAGTATGACTTGTTATTCGTGAATAGACTTACACTGCACATAACAGTCAACGAGCCTCTGTCTTGGTATGATTTGTTATTCGTGAATGGACTTACACTGCACGAATCAGTCAACGAGCCTCTGTCTTGGTATGACTTGTTATTCGTGAATAGACTTATACTCCTTATATGAGTCAACGAGCCTCAGTGACTTGTTATTCGTGAATAGACTTACAATGCAACTATCAGTCAAAGAGTCTCTGTCTTGGTATAACTTGATTTTCGTGAAAAGACTTACACTGCATATGTCAGTCAACGAGCCTTTGCCTTGGTATGACTTGTTACTCGTGAATAGACTTACACTGCACATATCAGTCACGAGCCTCTGTCTTGGTATGACTTGTTATTCGTGAATAGACTTACACTTCATATGTCAGTCAACGAGCCTCTGTATTGGTATGCCTTGTTATTTGTGAATAGACTTAACTGCATATGCCAGCCAACGAGCATCAGTCTTAGTATGACTTGTTATTTGCGAATAGACTTACATTGCACATATCAGTCAACGAGCCTCAGTCTTGGTATGACTTGTTATTCGCGAATAGACTTACATTGCACATATCAGTCAACGATACTCTGTCTTGGTATGACTTGTTATTCTGAATAGACTTACATTGCACATATCAGTCAACGATACTCTGTCTTGGAATGACTTGTTATTCTGAATAGACTTACACGGCATATATCAGTCAACGAGCCTCTGTTGTGGTATGACTTGTTATTCATGAATAGACTTACATTGCACATATCAGTCAACGAGCTTCTGTTTTGGTATGACTTGTTATTCATGAATAGACTTACATTGCACATATCAGTCAACGAGCCTCTGTCTTGGAATGACTTGTTATTCTGAATAGACTTACACGGCATATATCAGTCAACGAACCTCTGTCTTGGTATGACTTGTTATTCATGAATAGACTCAGACTGCATACAGTAACCAGTTGGTCTCTGTCTTGTTATTAATTGTTACTCATGCATACAGATTGCAGCCATTGAATCCCTGTCTTTTTACGACTTGTTGTTCACATATAGACCCAGATTGCATCATAGAGTCCGTCTTGTTACATGTTATTCATGTATAGACCCAAATAGCTAATATCCAGACTCAATCTTGTTACGACTTGTAATTCATGTATAGACCTAGACTGCATCATAGAGTCCGTCTTGTATCATGTTATTCATGTATAAACCCAAATAGGTAATAGCTAGACTCCATCTTGTTACGACTTGTTAATCATGTATAGACCCAGGCTGCATCAAAGAGTCCGTCTTGTTACATATTATTCATATATAGACGCAGACTGCGTCCAAGAGCCCGTCTTGTTACGACACATTATTCAGGTACAGACCCAGATTGCATCAAAGAATCCATCTTGTTACGACATGTTATTCAGGTATAAACTCAGACTGCATCCAAGAGTCCGTCTTGTTACGACATGTTATTCAGGTATAGACCCAGATTGCATAAAAGAATCCGTCTTGTTACGACATGTTATTAAGGTACAGACCCAGACTGCATCCGAGAGTCCGTCGTGTTACGACATGTTATTCAGGTATAGACTAAACTGCATCCAAGAGCCCGTATTGGTACGACATGTTATTTAGGTATTGACCCAGACTACATCAAAGAGACCGTCTTCTTACGACATGTTATTCAGGTATAGACCCAGACTGCATAACGTAGCAAATATTTCTAATTGCCATCTAGAGTTAGGATACTTGTTTACATGATATTTTATTTCTATTATTTCGTTAATCGGTATTAACTTAGATTTTATTTGTACCGCCATTATATGA
The DNA here is from genome assembly GCA_028554795.2 of Sinohyriopsis cumingii. NCBI lineage: Eukaryota > Metazoa > Mollusca > Bivalvia > Unionida > Unionidae > Sinohyriopsis > Sinohyriopsis cumingii. The sequence continues at coordinate 97,261,225 of CM068832.1, forward strand.
TTTGAAATTGTTTTGTGTGCCTAAAGCCCATTACTCCTAATGGCAATCTAGTTTTTCTACCGTGATAGCACGCGATATTAATTTCCTCTGCATTTATAAGAGACAGAGATTATATAAATGTGGAATTTGTCTTCAAATTTGGAAAAAGATCGCGCTACCACCATTTCGCTGGTTGAATTTAATTGTGACAACTAAATCTCACCTTGGTTTAAACCATACGATATTTTTGACAAGCATCACCACTACAGTTGAACTTCGCAACATTAAACGCTTAAGTGTGACTAAACGGACTACTTCTCACGTTGCGAGAGGCCAGACGGTCACATCACCGTTCGTCTAGAGTCTAGACTGTTCCCTTTCTCTTGAGAAATAAAGATAATTATCTTTCACCAGGATAGTAATTACATGATTTTGAAGAAAATTACTTTAGTCGATGATTCCGTTGTCTTTTTAGACAAGAAAATGTCTTGTGTGAGCGGTTAAATAAATCAGGCACTAGATATAACGCCACTATCTCCTTCCTTGAAACTGGTAATCAGAAGAATGACAAAACTGCCGATGAAAAATTTGTGTATCCAATCCCACATCAACTGCGACGAAGAAGAGCTTTGATCATATTGGCTGTCAAGTCTTCCTCAGCAATTGTTGTAAAAGTTGAGATGCATTTATAAACTAGCAAATTTAGCGACCGAAAGAGTTCGCGAGAAAGTTCTTTTTGTTTGTAGGTTTTCATTTGTTCTGCTTCATCACCTGTTTCAAAGCGAAGGAACGTATTATAGATAAATTCATTTTTCCATCATTTAGCGTCAGCAAGTAGTGCATTTTTTTTAAATACAAATTTCCATCGTTGAGAAACATTGTCGTTTTATTTTCATTTCTTTGTAGACCCTTCCAGGGATCTGGAATTACCCAGCACAGTTTTACAGGAAGCACTAACATTACTCAGAGAGAACGACGAAGTAACCTTTCTTGCTTCAGTGAAACAGGATAGCGGAGATTCCGGGACCATCTTCTCTTTCTCATCTGGTCTCTATAGGTAAATAGCTCATTAGAAGTCTCCGCGCTCATCTTTCTTCTGGTAGTAAATATGGCGGTTTGGACACCCATAATGCACTTCATACTTTTCACACTTTGGCCAGTCAGGGAACATTGCACAAGCCAGGATTCAGTCCGAAGACTGATTCACCTATGCATATATTCTATTCGCTTTTATTTTATTTAAAATTGGCTGAAGATTTTAAAAAAGAAATAAAAATAAGACGACTAATTGTCTTCATTTTCTTTAAAGGAAGATCTAGCCTGGATATCAACAACAAATCTTTAGTCAGTCTTCATTCAGGTCTAAAAACTAGTGAACTGATTGGCTGAAATAAAAGACTGTCGTCAGATTAACGCCTTGGGTTATTGCAGGACAATATTTGTTTTTAACTCGTCTGGTTCAAGAGGGCACGTGCCAACGTGCGTCATCCATTGTCGACAGGGCGACCATCTTGAAATATTGTAATATGATGTTTCTCCTGAACGGATGGTCATGTTTACTTGATGGTTTTATGAAAACACTTCGGACACAATGAAAATCTTGCCATCACTAATCCTCCTGAACCGATGGTTATATTGACATGGGTTTTCACCGGAGCACTTCTTACTAATAATTAGTTGCTCTAAAGTGTAAATGGCAACAATTTAACAAGAACAAATCCATTATGGCGGCAGTCTTGAACACATTGTTTACCCTAATCCTCCTTTATAGATAGACACATTGTCATGGGGATTTCACCACTACAGTTATTACGATATATAATTGGACCCAGGCGATAGTGGGTCTAATCTGATGTCGAACATGGCCAGCATGGCGACCATTGTCCATTATAAAGTCTTATTAGTGCAGGTTATTCTGAATGAGTGGTTTTATTGACATGTCCATTTCAATTAAATACTTTCTTGTCATTCAGTTCGTCCTAAATCACAACTGTGCTTCGCGGACGACCAGTATGGCCGCCACCGTGGTTTATATTGAACATATCAGAACTGCACAAAGACTAGCTTACACCAACATGGGGTTTTCATTAAATGTCTTCTTATGATATGTAGTTTTTCTGAAATTAAAATGTTGCCGATCTCACTGTCAACATGGTCGCCAAGACAGCCAGCTTGAAAATCCTATAATGCGATTATCATTGGAATGATTGAATAACTCTATATGTGGTTGGTCATATGTGAGATCTTTACGATTTGACCTACAGGGAAATTGAAATACTGTTAACGCTCCTCCTCCTGAAAAGATCGTGGAATTTGACATAGCCTAAACCACAGCAACGTTTTATTATATGTATGTTACATTTTGATTCAGAGGACGCACAAACACCAAGTATAAGTTCTTAAACTTTATGTAAAACTGAAGCTGAAATCAATAAAAATCAATTACAGTGTTGTTTACGGTACCAAGCCATGTCACGTGGCTACTTGCTATCAGATTCTGGCATTATTTTAGAAATGGTTCGAGCAAATCATTTTAATTAATTTAACATTTGTGCTTTGTCCATGGGCATATAAATGGACCAGACTCAATTAATTCCCTGGGTAGATAAACAACAGGTCTATGCCTGTTGAAAGTCTCTGGTATCATATATCCAAAATACTGGCAATAATGTTCTAGCCAACTAGCCAACTGTCACAACTGCCAGACGGAGAGTGAAATTTTTCTGACAACAAATTAGATGCCAAAAATGAAAATGGAACTGCTCGAACCTTACAATATAGTTATTTAAACAGCCTTTAAGTAATAAAAACAACACTGGCATTTGGTTTACACTGAAACACTTCTTGCAGTATATATTTGGTCCTGAAACAGACTGTATCCGTACAGCTACACTAACATCTTTTGGGGTGTTTCTGTTTGAAAATACCTCTAGCAATATATAGTTGCTCGTATATTAAATAGTTGCAGGTATTTCCGCATTGCTACATTCACAGCCATATTGAAGATCTTTTTATGGCAGAGTCTGGACATTGTTTTTTTCCCCTGGAAAAACAAACATGATATATCAGATGATTGTCAGGTTATTTACTAAAATACAAATAAACAGACATATCCTTGTTTACGAGTGTGATGGAAAATTCCATAGGAAATGACTTGGGTCCATGGCATTTTGTTCTGTCACAGATCAGGTGGTAGTCTATATATAAAAAAGAAGTAAACAAGTGTTCATTCCCATCTTAACACAAGTCTTTGCGAAATCAACTTTAGTCCTGTTCATTTATAATTTGAGAAGAATTATTATTTTAAATATTCATTGGAATTACAAAGTGCTCATGGACTTTTCGGACTAAAATATTGCTTTCGGATTATTGCGAATTCATTCAAAGACATTCTGGATTATAACATTGTGATACAGCAAAACTAGTAAAATCGGCACATTCAAGGCAACTGGTATATCTACACATTTAATACAGGAATTCATTCGGAATGCTATACTATTGGAGTTGTGATAGAACCTTCAGGATTATCTTGTATTTAATTCACAATCTTGTAGGCTTCTTTTAAAATTTAACTTCTTATTCTAGGGAAAACGTTTTTGTTGAATTTTGCTAAACTTGTTGGTTTCGCCTTTTCCGTTATTTTTTAAGAGCAAATAGCGGTAACAGTTTAGTAAGTATAGACAATTTTAAATCATACACAAGGTGGAGAACAAACTGTGTTGTACTTATTAAATACCTTTTTTTATGCACACAGGTCTCTATTAAGTTTTGATGAAATAAAAGAAATAAAAATAGTTAGAGTGGTAGTGCTTGTTTGTCTTTCTCTCTCTCTCTCTCTCTCTCTCTCTCTCTCTCTCTCTCTCTGTAACAGCTTTTAGGGTAAGTATTTCCCACTCATTTCCTGTTGCTTTTCATTGTTTCTTTCCCATATTTATTTTCAGCATTCAGTATGCATGAAGGTGCGAATATTTGTGGTCATATAAAGGCTGCTTGGGATACACGCCATCTCCTTAGTATGTGATGCATGTGTACACACGAACAGTTGTCCTTTTTGTTGCCTAAGCATGGCGAAGAATGGGAGATGGCGGAAAGTCATTGAGCTTTGGGACTTGTTTCTTCATCTTCGTCACTGGAAGGCACCATTCATTCCCACGGAGGATATAGATCACTTCACACTTTTGGAAAGTCGCCTGTTCCCTTAAAGGAGGGGTCCACTGCTTTTTCTGGGATACGTAAATTGTTTGTTCTCGCATAGACGGGATGACTGAAAAACTGACACAAGTTGTCAGCTTGCGCAAAGGAGGGCTATTCGCCACTTCCTGGTGAACTGAAATAGTCACACCTTCCTGATGAGAAACGCGGTATTGCCGCTTTAGTAGGCCTATTTTTAAATCTAGGCGATTTCATTTGTCTGAATCGAATTTCAGATCAGAGGCTTCTCAATAAAATCTATCTTGGATGACAGGATAATGCCCAGTGATCCGATCACTGAACTCTATGCCGAGACCTTTCACCTCCATCAAGGGCCTCATTTGGTTCCACTTGTTCGTACGAGAAATAAGTGTACAGACGCAGGGTTTAGAGCTGCACCTCCTAGACGGATGATTACGTCGACATGGGTTTAGATTATCTGACCTATCTCACGAAAAAGCCACACCCTTCATTATCGCACATGCCATGGAGGGTTGTCAAGACAGTCTTGAAACGATGTTCCAACATAGAGTATATCAAAGTCAGACTGAATCAGTGACAGTAGATGGCTGTTGTCTGGTTATTTTTTTCCTGAGATATAATGAAACCCTCTGCTGTATCAAAAGTTCAGAAACTGTAAAGGGTCAAATACATCCCTTGCTTCCGTGGAAGAGTACAGTAGAGACAGTAAGAAATATTAAAAGCCCGTAATTTATTCCAGTGATCTACCTAACTTCAGAAAAGGTGGAAAGTATCGACTCATTATCCAACTTTCTAAGTTAAACAAGTTACTTATGGAAGAGTCTTTCAAGATGGAAATATCCGACTCAGAACTCGTTCAGTCGGAACTAATAGGCAATCTACTTAGATCTCCAGAATTCCTGTCTTCTCCTCTCCATCTTCCCAAACCACAGAAACTTCCTGTTCCTTTGTATGGGATCGGTGATTTTTCAACCTAGAACCCTTCCTTTCGGCCTAGACTCTCATCCCAGAGTCTTCATCGGGGCGATGAGTATAACAGCAGTCTCGTTTAAGGTCACTTGGGGTCTACATCTTCCATTACTTCGAGGACTAGTTGATACACAACACTCTCATGCATGTGCTTCTAACAGATGTGCCGTAATGTTGGGACACAGTGACATTGTTGGGAGCCAGTGTCTCATCTTGGCCTAGTTACGATCCAAACGAAGTCCGATCTAATCCTTTCTCATAATTTCATTTAAATGGGGATAACTATTCTCATCAGTCAAGAGACAGTCCATTTCCCTTCCTACAGAATCTCACAAATAATTTATGATAAGACTTCTTTGTCTTCTCGGATCTCCTTCTCTTCCCTGAGGACTCTGAACCTGGCAGCGGACTTCATTGCCTCTGCAAAGGCTTCTTATGTAGCCTCTGCAGTTCTTGCGACATCACTCCGCCTTCTTGTCGTTTTACCTTCGATGAATGACACAGGCATTTACATATTAGGCCCAATTATTTCAGCCCGGCAAGTTGATAAGCAATCTTCCGTTATTGTAGGCTACTGACCACAATCGCATGTTCGTTTTGACAGATTATATTAGGCCACCAACCTCCCATCTGGATCGCAAATTCAGCAATGCAATAATTGCAGCTATTGTACTACAGCCGTTTAAATGTAGATTTTGTGGGTGGTGGGTGGTGGTGGTGGGTGTAAAAGAAATTTTACTTATATAATACTTACCTTCTATTATTGTCTGATTCCCATCATCCCTATTGTCTCTAATATCATTTTATTTTCGTTCCAAGTTTTAGAAGTCCAAAATTCATAACGACAGAAGTTGACTGAGGTATCAGACAGGAATCAGATTGTTTTTTCTTTACTCAGGTCCTCCAATTAGTAAGGAATAATCACCATCGACTGGGGACTAGCGACATGAGAAAGATATAGCAACGCAATAATAACAGGAAAGTATTATATTATTAAAATTAGTTTACTCCCCGTCCATATTGTTTTATTGCTTTACTAAGCCATTAGTTAATTGCATATAATGGAATCTTTCACCTGCACCATGTTTTCACAATAAACAGTTTAGGACTGGACTGCTTCATATCAAGTTATACCACACTGTATCATATCAAGTTATACCACACTGGATAATATCAAGTTATACCACACTGGATCATAGCAAGTTATACCTTTAGTTTCGGCCGCTACATAATTTTGGTATCAGACATTGCTTGGTTTAAAAAAAAAACATGAAAAAACGACAAAAGTCACTCCAAATTTTTTATTTTTATCCCGCACTGTTATGTTGACGTGACTTTGTCTGAGCCCGATATCTGTTGGAAAAATTGTACCCCATCCCAATAAAGTATCACTCACTGTTATATTTACGACGATTTGAATTATTCGGGCTTGCAGTATTTCATTTGCAGGTGTTGTACACCAACCCACCGAATTCCTATTGAATGCCTTTTCTTCTAACTTTGGTTTTTCAATATACGTTCCTGTGTGAAAGGCCCTGCCGAGAACATTTTGATTAGCGTAGTCCTTTGCGATGTATCATTCCTAACAGCACCAGTTCTCTCAAGTTTAAATGTCATGAAACATATGCGTGTGATCTGTTTTGATGTAGAAATATTTTTAAAAGGGTAAAGCTTTAACTTAATTAAAACTACTTTCTAATTTTGGGAGCTGAGTGGTGTGACAGTGCACTTATTCAATAAATTGAACTATTTTATAGGCAGTGTTCTTGTAAGGGACGTAGATGGAGATATATTATGATATATCCCACACCTGTTATGGTCCTTTGGTTATCGTTATCTAGGAGATGATCAACCACGGTTATTGCCAGGATCGAGTAATTAATAACATAACGTGAAATTAATGGACAGAATGACAGAGATCTGAGCAAAGATATAGAATAGAACAACACGAATCCACATATGTACAATATAACAGTTTAATCAATTACATTAACGAAATGAACATGAGATTGGAATGATAGACCTTCACTCAGAAAGAGAATTACAAAATTTATGCGAAATGCAGTTAGCCATTCTGTTATCCGATCAAACAAATTTTGTCATAGAATCGAGTGACTGATCGAACTTAAATTGCTGGCATATCAGTATAACCTGATTTCTTCCTGTACTTTCCTAATCTCTGTTGGTGACAGGTCAGCGCTGCCGTATATCTTCTCTGTCTCTCTGTCTCTGTCTCTCTCTCTCTCCAACCTCTTAGGGTCATCAACCGTAACTTGGCTATGTGCTGTATGTTCCCACTACGTGGTGCACAGGTATGGAACTATTTCTCGTTGTGCTTTTCCGAGGCTCGCTCTCTTTTCTGTGAAGCTGAAGCTGTCTCTCTGGTTCTGTGCCTCTAAAATTCTTCCAGACCTATGACTTTTGCATAATTTATCTAACGAGAAAAATACTTTTTGCTGATCTCGGAGTCCCTCAGACTGCCTTTCTGGCAGAATAACTTGGACTGACTAATCTCGTGAGGGAGATTACTTAAACCCTGGATTTTGTCTAGGAACACACACACACACACACACACACACACACACACACACACACTCGCTTAGCGTAGTCGGTCAGGATTAACTTTCTCTCTCTGCCAAAATGTTAACACTCCCATCGAAGTCGGAATAATTATCTCTAGTCCGTCTTTATTAATAACTATTCTGGAAAATATCATTTTATGACACCTATTTCAGATGGCCCAAGATTTTACAAAACATTTCTCTGGCTTGTTTCAACCCTGAATTCCTCCTCTTAATCATACAATGACATATCCGTCGGAGAGTTATCCTAGCGGGTCTAAATTTAAATTCACTTATGCCCCAATCGGAGCATATTCCATCCTTCTCAGTCACCAATTTATTGCGAGCTCATCCTATACGTCAGTCATAATGTTTCCGTGTTACGCTGACCACAACAGAATGTACTGCGAAAATATTTACAAACTTTTGCACCATTCCAGTTCTCGTTCATTGTAGTAATGGTAAAGACAGTTATATTTCACGCTTGGACAACACGAGCTCTTGATGTTTTCTTTCATTGCAATATTTTATTACGTCAGTAAAGGCTTGTCATTGACGAATTTCTATAACGATCTTGTTCATGTAAAAAAAATTAAAAAGAAATGCATAAATGCATCGATGTTCCGAGCTTCAGATCACAAAGATCCAGCAAATGTCAAAAGATCCAAGATCGTAAGACCATTTCTGAAGATTGCTTTTATTACCTTGATAACACATTTGACATTTTTCATGAAAATGTTTATCTTTGTTTTCTTTTCCAAAATTACAGTGCTTACAATATTTAGATACACTGTATACACTCTTATAAGTCGGGTCAAATGGCAAATAACAAAGATGATCTGCCGAGGCATAATGTGCCTGCAGATCAGTGTCTGTGTTGTTTGTTTGTTTTTACTGATTACCGGCTTAACCAATTTTACTAACCCAGATCAGCCATCGCATTATGCGATGACATATTTGGGTCTGTGCTGTGTGAAGTTGAACTCGTCTTATAAGCGAGTACATTCGGTAAATATTTTCAGATGTACAGACAACATATGTATTAAAATCAAAAGGTTATATCAATTTTACGTTTAGGATGGTACCGACTCTACTCGATTATAAGTCGAATCAAACTGCAATAACAAAGTTTCTGATCTGCGGTAGCATAATCGCCTGCCCGTCGGGGTCTGCGTTGTTTGTTCTATTGATTACTTCTAACAAACTGCACAGACCCAAAATGCGCCCGCAGATCTGATGCGCCCGTAGATCTGAGCCTGTGCAGTTTGCAGTTGTATCCGTCTTATAAGCGAGAATACACATTAGTTTAATATGCTCACATGAGAAGTATCACACTTTGGTTAGAAACAACAGTTTTGTCTATATGTATGTCTGTATACATATATCACTTTAATTGTTTCAGGTTTTTGGAACTGGAGAGCAGTGGAAGGAGAGATGAAATTAGGTTCCATTATACACATGACCAACAAATCCATGTTGAAACATTCCCATATAGACTTGCAGATAACAGGTGGCACCAGGTGGCATTGACTTTGAGTGGAAGTCACATAACATTATTTGTAAACTGTAGCAAAATATACGAACGTGTGATAAAAAATGTAGATAGGGACTTTACGGCAGGAAGTTACTTGTCACTGTTTGTTGGTCAAAGGAATAAACAAAGTGGACAATTTAGGGTAAGTACATTAAACTTAAGTTTCCCATCAATTCTTGCTTCTCTATTTTCAGAGCTGTAATGCCATGAACAATGTATTTAGTGAACGTGATACTGGAGTCGACATCACAGATTCAATTTCCATTAGAAGTTATCAATCTTTCTACTATGCACCTATCATGTCTTCTCGATCGATCGATCTATCTATATAATACACACAAACAGATATATATATATATATATATATATATATATATATATATATATATATATATATATATATATATATATATATATATATATCTGTGCCGCTGCGCATTTAGAGTTCCAGCCAACCATCCAGCTATAAAGCCCTATATGAGTTCCCTATGCATGCAAGCTAGCCTTTACATTTGGGATTTCTCTACTGTTTTCGGTTCATTAGATTGTAGGTCTACGCTGTGTACCAAATTGAGACTCTATGACTATTGTGCTGTGTTTGAAAATCACTATAACGATGTGGTCTGAACAGTTTTTAACTTGGATTTTACAAGACTATTTAGTGTCAGCTTAAAGACTCATAGGAAGTGATGTAATCAAGAATTCCAAGATGAAGAAATAGTAGGAATACTGTATTATTTGTATTCAGTATTTTGCATCATTATTAGCTCATTATATCACATGTATACGCCTTCTATTGAGAGTTTCTTCTTGTACACACACACACACACACATATATATATATATATATATATATATATATATATATATATATATATATATATATATATATATATATATATATATATATATAAAAGCTCCAGATTAATCAATAACAGAGTGCTCTCCGAAAATCTAACCCTGTCATTTTCATATCCTTCCATAAATTAAATAAAAACAATCTACATGTCATTTTCATCGTCATATGCTGGTCATTTCCTGGTCAAAGAAGATCAAGGAAGAAATACTTTGGCCTGATATTGTCTTTGGATATATTAAAAGTGAATATTCGTAAATAATAATAATAATAATAATAATATATGGCTAAAGACATTGGAAATATGGAAATAACATTGATGGAAACTATGGACTTTAGAATATATATTTTGAAATGGAAAGTATTATCGAATTGACACAAGCTTTGTGCAAAAACAAGCATTCACACAACAAATTGAAGCAATTGGGATAATGGTCAAATGATTTTTTTGTAGTTAATTATTGTATCATTTATCAGTCATAATTGTATTTTTGTTATCTTCCAAATGTAAAAATCATAGTCCAAATATACTAATTTCATATCCTGTCTAAATTTCTAATTTGTATAAATTATTTGTGCCAGGAAGTTAAATAATATCACTCTTCAACAGGTTATAATTTTTTATACCATTTCTGGAGTCTCTACATTGCAATTGAAATAAAGATGGAACTGTCAATGTCATATGTGATATTGTAAAGTTCCTTAAATCTAATTATTCGATTCACAACAAAAAAGAAAATTGTGAAGACAGGAAATATTGTACAAGAATTACAGAGACATGATGCTGGATAATACAAATAGAAGAAAAGAAATTTGTTTCGTTGCCATTTTTCTTTCAGTACGTTTTCATCATATGATGACTTCCAGATTTGTAAAGTGGTATGTGATGATCGCTTAAACGAAACAGTCTATAGTTTCAAACAGCTCACACAAATCAACATGGAACCTGCTTCAAAAATTAGCATCTATTGATATTTGAAGTTTGGGTCTACATGAAGTTTTACGACTCCATTGTCTTAAACTAAGTAGCAGAAAAAGGGACAGCAACAAATTTAGTAAAATAAAAAAATAAAAATGTACTTCTCTAACTTACAAAGTGAAAACTTAAGAAGAACTTAAAGTATTGTGAATTAAATCCAAAATAATACTAAAGGTTTTCTTACAAGTACTAACGTAGAGAATGTTCCCAATTAATTCCAATCATATTCAGTGTGCTGACGTACCAATGTTCTTACGGTATCACAATGATATAATCTAGGATGTCTTTAAATGAATTCACAACAATTCCAAAATGTCAATGAGTACTATGTAATTTCAGCAGATAATTAACTAATTTATCTCATCAGAACGCAGATATAAACTCTGATCATAGAATCCCAAAGACTGATATTAAAAAGAGGAATAAAACCTTTGTTTACAACACATATATATATATTATTTCACTGTACACAAAAGACAATGCAATTTCCCAGGGAAAGCCCAGGTTTTGAACTCAAATCGAAGTAAGCATCTTTTTACAAATAATATGACCAAGATCTTCCAGAGGAATTCAGAAGTCGTGATTCCTTTTGTTTTCAATACTTCAAATAGGAGAAGCATTGGTTTGCTGACCCCTTTAACTGGAATCCCTTTGAAACAAGGAGAGAATGGTGCCTAAATGTTCCTTTACAATTCCAGTATTTATTAGAAGAAACACTACTACTCAAAACTGGCCTCTTTATATTGTCATTTTGAGTCATCACTGAACGTTAACAGAAATTGCAGTGGTCTCGTACAAGATATTATGCCAGACCAGTTGTTCATCAACTACCGTGACAACACATCAGCTTCCAGTATAAGCCAAAGTCTGTGAAATGAACACGGACGTCTCAAGAAAGCCTCATCCAGAAATTTGTCAGTTTCAAACCATACCCCAGGAGTCGGCAACCCATAGCACGAGTGCCATAAGGTAGCACGAGTGCCATAAGGTGGCACGTCAAGAGGATTTGTGTGGCACGCAAAGTGCAGCCAAACATTTCGATTTTAACAGTGTTGCCCTCTTACTGATGACACGCGCTCGTTCATTTTTTAATTAATCCGGAAAAAAGTGGCACGCTATGTAAATAGGTTTCCGACCCCTACCATCCCCACTATTCTAGGTTAAAGCAAGCGACGTCACGTCGTCTATTGAATATTTGGTTAGTCGCAGAGACTGCCATCTTGTCTGTTGCAAGGTCAGTCTTCAGTAGCTCATCGTGAAAAGATTACCTCAACCAGGAGAAAGAAAACATATCAACTTTTCACACGGCCCATCACTATTAAAGGCATTCCAAACGATTAAATGATGTATTGTCATTGTATCTTCACCGTGGGAAGAAAAAAGATTGATCATGCAAGGATTAACCCCGACTAAAAACAGATCTGGAACGGTTGACACTAAAGAGGACTTCAGACAAAGCTTGTGCTTTTGCACGTTTTGAGAAGCAAGCCACGTGCGACTAGATAAATCTGATTCAGTTTGGATCTCTACTGCCCTAGGTGAAGATCCTATGCGAAGATCTGACAGTCACCACTTAGGGGTTATGTTGTGGTGAGTTTGGAATTAGCCAATGGAAATGCAGCTTTTAAAAAAATGAAAGTGAATCAAATTATTTGGCATACATTGATGTTCTTCATTCACCCTACTCAGTCTTCCAAACGCGAAGAACTAATGCTTAATCTAAGTGGCGGATAAAATTAGTGATTATGGTAGGACAGTGAAGATCTGATTTCAGTCGGATTGGGACTAGATATACGTCATTACACCCTTCGCAAATGTTTGAGAAACCGGCTTCGATGAAAAAAAAATCAGAATTTCAGCAAGTAAACTTGGATCTAGACAAAAGCTTTTTATCCATGGCCTTTCATGATACGGAGGAAGTGGACATTGTCAAGAACAGTGTCAAAGAATTCGTCAATAATAATGTCACAAAGAAATAGTGAATGACGGTGTCAAAGAAGAAAACTTCTCGGTGAACGTCTTCAATGAAGAAGGGGTGAGGGTATTTCAGGATATTACCTAAATTGCAACAGCTGAATGCAATACACTTACACGAATAAGCTGTAGATATTGCAAACATTCAGTATGATCCAGATGTATCACTTGATTTGTTACCTTACATTGATGTCAGTGATAAAGATAAAACCCATTAATGGAGAGGAAAATAAAGATGAAGAAGAATAGGAGGAGCAGAGGAAAGAATATTCAAATATAAATATAAAAGAAGACAATGATGACAATGTTATTCTCCACGATGCTCACGTCCTTATCGATGAAATACAGGTACCATGAAACTAATCTGCAGTACTGACAGTAGCATAGACAAGTGTCAAGATCAAAAGGATCCACTCGCATGCCGCCATCCTACACGTATCAGTGATTGACATGGTGATATTACCACATTAAAAGTGTCATTTGTGAAGGCTGTACTGAGTAAAAAGAAAATGTTTTGTTTGCACCCGACTAAATGATTGCAAGAAAATTTAAAGTTTATTGATGAGAAAATAAAATATACAATATCTTCCAGAATTTCAAGTACAGCATTTGAGCAGTCTAAAATCATGCATTTAGTGTCAGCCTATTGAACATCAGGTTGACATTGTACTAAAATATGAGATTATGATGTTAATAGAGACAGTGAATTATTAACTATTTATCACATAGTCGGTACACTTGGCTTATAGTGCGCGCAGTTTCGTAAGATTTGATGCTTTATGTGATTCTGATTGGTCCAAATAAGCCAATGAAAATAGTGTGCAGTATTCTCTTTATTGATTGCTTGCGATCGTGGGAAAACGTTTGTAACCCCGCTTTCTGGAATTTTTTGTTTTCAGTGACCAATTTTGGCCGCCTTTTTCGAATCTACTCGCAAAAAGAAATTGTCTTGTCTGTTTCAATATGGCTAATTTGCCCCCACAGGGCTTTGTTATGTCATGTTTAACATATCATAACAGGAAAAATGGCTAAAACCACAGGACAAAAACAATAACAACAAGTAAAACTACGGGTATTGCTTGTGTTGGGTGGGGGTTGCGGGAGGCTGTATATCTGTAGTATGGAATCCACCCTATATACAAGCGTGGTTTAAATGTTAACTTGCAGAAGTAAATAGAAAATCCTCTGTTCACAAAATAATGTGGACATAAACTGGTCTCCTAACTGACAGAAGTTTATCCAACCACTGCATATTTACGCGGTAAATATGTGATGCAATTCCGAGTCAAAAATGAAATTTGTTTGTATATTCTGTAGTCTACTGTTCCAAACTGCAAATATCTGGTCACACATACATTACAGTAAATATTGGAATGTCAGCATCCAGTAAATTTTATTTCACATGAATATAGCTACAATGTAATGTTTAGTTGTAAAAGTGACACTTGAGGTTACGTAAACATGGATTCTCTACTGTAATCTAATGGGTAATGCATCAAACAATGAGGCATCACTCGCATTCTGTGTTGAAAATGATTTTGTCTGTGTAAAATGTTCTGTTTATTCGGAAGGACGCTTGTTCTTTGATTTACAGTTTGTAAGAAAGTATAATCGACTTTTAAACGTCAATACTAGTTCAACTTTGGTTGGGACTAAATTGTTACGAACAATATGTGAAAGGTGCAACGTCTGTCAGAATGAACGAAATTATCCGTTCATTTTTCCATCTAAATAATTTCCAATGAAATAAAAACTATGTGATAAAAAGAATCTCGTTGAATAATATCAAGCTTTTGCTCGCCAAGGCTTGCAAAAACTTGACATTGTTCAACTCGTTTCATAAATTCAATATTAAATCATTACCCATTTGAGATCCTGTACTGAGAACATCAAAACAGCAACATAAAACATTTGGCGATTGTCAACAGCGTTTAGCCTTTACGCATCTCGGTTCTCGTTACGTTCCTTGTTTTGCGACCACATTCCTAGGCAGAAGAGCTGAGAAACATTATGTGCCAACAGGAGCTTTCTGTTAGCCATCTTGATGTTGTTGTTGTTGTTTTGGGGCTTAACGCCATTTTTCAGCACACGATAGGCTATACATGGCGGCCAGTATTAATGGTGGAGGAAGAACCCGGGAAAACCCTGGAAAGAACCACCGACCCACGAGAAGCTACTGGCAAGCTTTCTCACATATCCACATTGGCTGAATCCTAGACTCGAACCGCCGCAGACAGAGGTGAGATGGCAGTGATCCGTAACGGAGAACGCTTGAGACCACTCGGCCACTCGGGGCCCCGTTAGCCATCTTGAAGCGATAGGGGAACGTAATAAGCAATGTAATAATAAATACGTCCACAGTAGACTAGCAGATACAAGTGCATACAGTAATCAAGGAGGTCATCTCATGAGAAGATGTATCGGAGATTTTTCAAGATGAGACAAGGGCGAGGAAATAGCATCCAAAATATACGTAAGGTAAATGGGAATACATGCTAATGATAATGACTTGAATCATGCTGTACGAACGGTTGGTCTGTTGCATCGATGGGGAGAAAGGCTGATGATAATGACTTGGATTATACTGTAAGAACGGTTGGTTATTACATCGAAAGGTAGATGGGGAGAAAGGCTAGCGATAATGACTTAGATTATACTATAAGAACAGTTGGTATGTTGCATCGAAAGGTACATGGGCTGGAAGGCTAATGATAATGACTTGAATTATACTGTAAGAATGGTTGGTATGTTACATCGAACGGTATATGGGAAGAAAGGCTAATGATAATGACTTCGATTATACTGTAAGAACGGTTGGTATGTTACATCGAAAGGTACACTGGGAGAAATGACTTGGATTATACAGTAAGATCGGTTTTCTGTAACATCTAAAGGTACATGGGGAGAAAGGCTAGTAATAATGACTTGAATCATACTGTAAGAACAGTTGGTCTGTTACATCGAACAAAAGGTATATCATTAAAGGTTGACACCATTACAAGAAATGCATATCACGAAGAAATCCAGATGTGCATCAAGATATATTAGACTCAGACACAGAAGAGATAAGAAAACTCGTGCTTCACAGATATGCAGCTAGAGAGGGCCTAGTATGTATGACACTTAGTGATTGTAGTAACATTGAATCGATAAACAGATCCGAGCATGTCATTAACAGAATAAAAGGATTGAAAGGGTCAGCAATCAAGCGGGCTAAAGATGCATAAAAAAATAAATCATGCAAGAGCAGGAAAGAGTAAAGCAAAGAGAAAAGAAAAAGGAAGGTGAAGACGAGGAGGACTATTGCGGACTGTGTAAACTCTTACATGAATACTTTCCAATCAATTTTAAAGCCAGACGGGACAACATTTTCCACCAGTAAATAAGCTGGTGTGAAAAGAGTTCTTCTCGAGTTCATCGAGACAATATCTCATTCTGGAGCTGCAAGCGAGCGAAACGAAGATTCACAAAATCTGTGTCCAATTGAAAAGAAACAAGACTGGTACCTTTACAAGCCCTGTTTATGTTTGGATACAGAAACAAAAAGCCTGACAAAATACAGTTCCGACATTCACAGACATAGATGTCCACAGAAAGTGCACTGATGGAGTTAGGGGCCTAAGTCAATTCCAAATAGATTATTTCTTTACCAGTATAAGAGATTCATATGTAAAAATGATTGCACAGAAAAATATTAAAACAATTCACAAGAAAATACCGGACCTCATCAGCGGGTTGGGTGGGTTTCGAGTATTTTCGAGGAAAGTCAGACCTTTTTTGAAATTTTTAAGCACCCCCCGACCCCCCCCCCCCATTTGACCCTGAAAAAGTGCCTTCTATGTTAGAGTTTCTAAAAGTATGCTGTATTCATTTGGTTTCAAATGCATATCCTTGGAAATTACAAATGAATGTGGGTTCATCATTATTTGAGATGACACCTTCGAAAGGTGGGATATAACATTTATATGGACTGTTTATAAAACCATTTAAAATGTTATGTTGTGGCTAGAAACTACATCAAGTAATACGCCAGATTAGAAGATTGGAATGCATTAAAACAACACTCATTATTAAGTTAAAATCGTCTGCATCAAGTGTGTGTCGTAAGGTCATTAAGTTACAATGACCTGCATCAAGTGTGGTTCGTAAGGTCATTAAGTTACAATCACCTGCATCAAGTGTGTCGTAAGGTCATTAAGCTACAATCGCTTACATCAAGTGTGTGTCTTAAGGCCATTAAGTTACCATCTCCTGCATCAAGTGTGTTTCGTAAGGTCATTAAGTTACAATCACCATTATTGTATGTGGTTCGTAAGGTCATTAAGTTACAGTCACCTGCACCAATTATGTGTCGTAAGGTCATTAAGCTGCAATCGCCTACATCAAGTGTGTCGTAAGGTCATTAAGTTACAATCATTTTTGTCAAGTTTAACATCGATAGGATGATATTGTCCTATTTAAAAGATATAGAAATTGTAAGGAAATTAATAATTTATATAGCCATACTGTTATTCAGATCACATTAAATTAAGCTAAGTACTCATTTAATCACATTGTATACTGATCTGTATTTATACAACCTTAACTTTTAATAATAATCGAGACTGTGAACATGAACTGATTGTTGTAGTACGCATCTCTTGTCTTAAACTGACCGAGTATAGAGAGCTTGTGGAAAAGTGTTGTTCCTTAGTTTCAAATGATAATCAGTTTTATGGCTATTGATGATAAGGCAGTATACACATTTGTATGGCTATTGATGATAAGGCAGTATACACATTTGTATGGCTATTGATGATAAGGCAGTATACACATTTGTATGGCTATTGATGATAAGACAGTATACACATTTTTATGGCTATTGATGATAAGGCAGTATAAACATTCTGTGTTCTGTATCAGGATCTATGAAAGAAGTTATTAACCAATTATCTTCGTCAAGTCAGGAGATTAATTGTTGCAGGGATTGATGGAATGTCAGGAGACTAAGTGTTGTAGGGATTGATGGCTGATAGCATCTTTTCGTTTCTCTCCTCCCTTTCTTTCGAACATGTACATATCTGTCATTTTTGGTGTCAATTAAGAATATATCATGTATTCTTCTTGATAGACAGTATGCACTGTTCGAAACAAAAAAAGACCATACTGATGGAGCGACACTATCTTCATCCAGTCTGTTATCTTGTAAGATAAGTTCGTTTTAAGTCTTCTGGTAGTAAAAAGGACAATGTCTATCTATCTATCTGTCTATCTATCTATCTATCTATCTATCTATCCAATCATCCATCTATATATATATATATATATATATATATATATATATATATATATATATATATATATATATATATATATGTGTGTGTGTGTGTGTGTGTGTGTGTGTGTGTGTGTGCTGATTTTACCATTATATAACTACGCTTAATTAGCATAGCATCGGGATCATCGATGGGATTTCAGCATGAAGAGAGAGAGAGAGAGAGAGAGAGAGAGAGAGAGAGATTGTGATGTGTATGTTCTTGAGAAAGTACGAGTTTACTTGCTGTGACCACGTTTTCTTGAGGACGCGTATAGAGAATAGGCCTCAATGATTCCAATCCAGAATCTGCATATATTACAAGCCCAGGCTTGTGTATTTGTGTTATGTAGAATTTAAGATTATGTTTGTAATACATTTGATTGTACTATGAGATTATTGTTACGGTCAAGTTCGCCATCCGCCGAATGAGTGGTAAATACTTATAAAAATGTCAGGTACTGAAAATGGTCTATTATCTTTAGCTAATACTATGTTCAGCTAGTGTCATGGCGAACTCCATTGATGACGTTCACAAGTACTGAGGGTTGATATGTTGGTCCCTATAACATGTTTGTGTTCTAGCATTGTAATTATTTGTGTATTCTAACAGTGTAATGTTCATATGTGCATTGTAATGTTAGTATGTTCTAGAATTGTAATGTTCGTGTGTTCTAGCATTGTAATATTCGTATGTTCTAGCATTGTAATGTTTACGTTTTCTAGCATTGTAATTATTTGTGTTCTAGCATTGTAATTATTTGTGTGTTCTAGCATTGTAATGTTCGTGTGTTCTAGCATTGTAATGTTCGTACGTTCTAACATTGTAATGTTCATATGTTCAATCACTGTATTGTTAGTATGTTCTAGAATTGAAATGTTCGTGTGTTCTAGCATTGTAATATTCGTATGTTCTAGCATTGTAATGTTTATGTGTTCTAGCATTGTAATTATTTGTGTGTTCTAGCATTGTAATTATTTGTGTGTTCTAGCATTGTAATGTTCGTGTGTTCTAGCATTGTAATGTTCGTATGTTCTAACATTGTAATGTTCATATGGTCAAGCATTGTAATGTTCGTATGTTCTAGCATTGTACTATTTATGTGTTCTAGCATTGTAATTATTTGTGTGTTCTAGCATTGTAATTATTTGTGTGTTCTAGCATTGTAATGTTCGTGTGTTCTAGCATTGTAATGTTCGTATGTTCTAACATTGTAATGTTCATTTGTTCAAGCATTGTAATGTTCGTATGTTCTAGAATTGTAATGTTCGTGTGTTCTAGCATTGTAATATTCGTATGTTCTAGCATTGTAATATTCGTGTGTTCTAGCATTGTAAGGTTCGTGTGTTCTAGCATTGTAATGTTGATGTGTTCAAGCATTATAATGTTCATGTAATCAAGCATTATAATGTTTGCGTGTTCTAGCATTGTAATGTTCGTGTGCTTTAGCATTGGAATGTTCGTGTGTGCTAGTTAGTTAGTTAGTTGGCATCCGTTAGTCTCGAGAGACGATGGAACTGCGCCCATGAGAGATATCCCGGTTGGTGGTTGTTCATGAGAGATGCGCCCATGAGAGATGTCCCAGTTGGTGGTCATGTGTTCAATCATTATAATGTTTGCATGTTCTAGCATTGTAATATTCGTGTGTTCTATCATTGAAACTTGTTGTGTGTTCAAGCATTGTAATGTTTGTGTATTCTAGCATTGTAATGTTCATATGTTCAAGCATTATAAAGTTCATGTGTTATAGCATTGTAATGTTCTTGTGTTCTAGCATTGTAATGTTCATGTATTCAAACATAATGATCATATGTTCTAGCATTGTAATGTTCATGTGTTCAAGCATTATAACGTTCATGTATTCTAGCACTGTAATGTTCATGTGTTTTAACATTGTAATGTTCTTGTGTTCTAAAATTGTAATGTTCACGTGTTTTAACATTGTAATGTTCGAGTGTTCTAACTTTGTAATATTCGTGTGTTCTAGCATTGTAATGTTCGTGTGTTCAAGCATTATAATGTTCATGTGTTCTAACATTATAAAGTTTTTATATTCTAGCATTGTAATGTTCATGTGCTAGAACATTGTAATGTTCATGTGTTCTAGAATCATAATGTTCATATATTCAGACATGTAATGTTCATGTGTTCTAGCATTGTAATGTTAGTGTGTTCAAACATTATAAAGTTTGTATATTCTAGCATTGTAATGTTCATGTGCTAGAACATTGTAATGTTCATGTATTCAAGAATCATAATGTTCATATATTCAGACATGTAATGTTCATGTGTTCTAGCATAGTAACGTTCATGTGTTTTAACATGTATTCTAGTATTGTAATGTTTGTATTCAAGCATTATAATGTTCATGTGTTCAAGCACGATAAAGTTCATGTGTTCAAGCATTATAAAGTTTGTAAATTCTAACATTATAATGTTCACGTGATCTAGCATTGTAATGTTCATGTGCTATAGAATTGTAATGTTCATGTGCTCTAGCATTATAAGTTCATGTGTTCAAGCATTATACAGTTTGGATATTCTAGCATTGTAATGTTCATGTGTTATAGCATTGTAATGTTCTAGCATTGTAATGTTCATGTATTCAAGAATTATAATGTTCATATGCTCTAGCATTATAATGTTTGTGTGTTCTAGCGTTGTAATGTTCATGTGTTCTAGCATGTAATGTTCATGTGTTATAACATTGTAATCTTCATATGTTCAAGAAATATAGTGTTCATGTGTTCTGGCATTATAATGTTTGTGTGTTCTAGCACTAATGAAACTTCAGGAACTTATTTAATATCACGACTTCTCCAGAAGTGATTACCACATCATAATTTTCAGATGGAAGAATCGACGAAACTAGAAAATCGCACTTTCTTCCGCTAAATAATTTCTTGTAGGTTTCCCAGTTACTATTAAGTTAAAATAATGTTAGTTTTCCTTGTCATCGGAAGGTATCCATTATAGCAAATGTCATGAATTTACACTTCTGGAAAGGAGTCTCCGGTTTTAATACATGAAAAGTCGGGATCGTATGTTTATCAACTGTTGGGTTATATTTTAATTAAAAAATGTCTATGTTTAAATATCAAGTACAAAATAGAATGCTGTATATGCAGTTTGTGAGGTACTATCAAATTACAGGAACTATCTTGATAAAGTCATATAGAAACCCCGACTCTGAAAATAAATGGCAGTTGAAATCTTGCTATGTCGGCAATTTTTGCTGTAAAGGTTTTGTCAGTTCATCATAATTGTTTATAATCCCAGAGCTATGGAAGATAGATTTGCTGAAGGCATAATGGATATCAGATTATGGTATCTGTTGAATGATGACGTATACTGCAAAAATCTCTGTTGAAATCTGGAGCTTCCGACTTCCTCTTACCCTTCGCATCAATCATGGGCTTTCTTAGATCTAGTACCTGTCTATCAGTGTTCGTACAATAAGTCACGGTCATCATTACTGGTTAACAAATCAAACAGTGGCTGATGTATTTAGCTATAAAGATTAGAATGGATACTGGAAATGTTCATTGCATGCCAATCTGTACCTCATTTCTGTGTCTGCATCAAAAAATCCATCTGTTACTTTACACTTCTAAATGCTTCTTTAAATGTTTTCTCAATTATTTAGCTCCTTGTTACAGGGCGGTGTGCTTGTTCAAGTAACTGTTTGCTTTAATGGAGGGAAATGATGGATGAAAAATTACAACACCTTGGATAATTGGGCAACAACTTTATTCTCATTCATGCCATGCCATGGAAAGACGTGATGGAATAAACTATTTTCTTACTAGTCATACTTTAATAAGTTGGTTGCAGCAATGTTTGGAAATGGTTTTAACATCAGTCATGTTGTACGGGCAGTAAGGACAAAACTGTAATGTTTATATACGGTTTTAACATCAGTCATGTTGTACTGGCAGTAAGGACAAAACAGTAACGTTTGTATATGGTTTTAACATCAGTCATGTTGTACGGGCAGTAAGGACAAAACAGTAAGGTTTGTATATGGTTTTAACAGCAGTCATGTTGTACGGGCAGTAAGGACAAAACAGTAATGTTTGTATATGGTTTTAACATCAGTCATGTTGTACGGGCAGTAAGGGCAAAACTGTAATGTTTGTATACGGTTTTAACATCAGTCATGTTGTACGGGCAGTAAGGACAAAACTGTAATGTTTGTTTACGGTTTTAACATCAGTCATGTTGTACGGGCAAGGACAAAACTGTAATGTTTGTATACGGTTTTAACATCAGTCATGTTGTACGGGCAGTAAGGACAAAACTGTAATGTTTGTATATGGTTTTAACAGCAGTCATGTTGTACGGGCAGTAAGGGCAAAACTGTAATGTTTGTATACGGTTTTAACATCAGTCATGTTGTACGGGCAGTAAGGACAAAACTGTAATGTTTGTATACGGTTTTAACATCAGTCATGTTGTACGGGCAGTAAGGACAAAACTGTAATGTTTGTATATGGTTTTAACATCAGTCATGTTGTACGGGCAGTAAGGACAAAACTGTAATGTTTGTAACTGGTTTTAACATCAGTCATGTTGTACGGGCAGTAAGGACAAAACAGTAATGTTTGTATATGGTTTTAACAGCAGTCATGTTGTACGGGCAGTAAGGACAAAACAGTAATGTTTTTTTATGGTTTTAACATCAGGCATGTTGTACGGACAGTAAGGACAAAACTGTAATGTTTGTATATGGTTTTAAAATCAGTCATGTTGTACGGGCAGTAAGGACAAAACAGTAATGTTTGTATATGGTTTTAACATCAGTCATGTTGTACGGGCAGTAAGGACAAAACTGTAATGTTTGTATATGGTTTTAACACCAGTCATGTTGTATGGGCATTAAGGGCAAACCAGAGACTGATCGCTTCCATGTAACATTCCTTGAATGTAGATGATTTTAATAAAGGTTTCAATAGTACATATGTTGCACTAGTGTCAGCCATGAAACGTCGTATATGGGTACTCAGTTTTTGAGAGGTCTAGTACACTCATTTTATTCATTTATGAGCAATATTGTAAAAGTGACTTTTTAGTAAATATGCATGTGGTTTTTTTTAAACCAATAAACATCTTTTTATTTCATTTCTTTGACCCTATGATGAATTTGCTAACATGAAGACTGTTTCAAGTCCATTGTTAATAGAATTGTATTCAGTGGCATGCATTATTTTACGGTTACTTTATCTTGTTTCGCCCAATTACCGTCAATGTGCACATTATCTCGATAGGAGATAGGCTGCCGTTGTGGGGGAGTGTTTGCATGCAGAACTCCGATAAGAAATGTTCGGTTCGAACCTTTCTCAGCCAAGGCCGGGTAAGCCGCCATAGAAGCTCTTCGGGCAATTCATTTTCCTTTACTAATATCTCCCCCGGCAGGATATAACTTCGTACGTATCGATGTGCCTTTAAGCGCCAATCAAACCATTAACATGTTCGTCCTGTTTCGCTGTCGCCATTAACTTGAACACTATACTGTGTTAGGCTGCAGACCAATGTCTCTGGTTTGAGGCCAGCAAACGGCGCATAATTGATAGGTCTGAACGGTCCACCTTCTTTTGCCTGCATTTCCAGTAAGCTAAAATCAACTATATATTACCAAACTAAATGCCTTTTACAGGTACGAAGTAGACATTTTTTTCCAAGGCTGAGATATGCCCCAACATTTCCTCGCAAGTCAGCTATATAGTCTCTTGCAGTAAGGAATTGGACATAAGACTAGCTTATATCACCAATGTCTCGAAATCTGAGTACTATCTGCTTTACCTAGTAACCATTGTAGCAGAACGATTAGAGCGCGGCACCGCGACCAGAAAAGCGTGAGTTTGAGTCCTGCTGAAATTGGGTTGAATCGGCTGCTGTGATGTGGTGTGTGTGTGTGTGTGGGGGGGGGGGCAAAGTACTTCATTCCAATTGCCTCAGCATGATATAACCTTGCACATGTTGATTTGCTATTAAAAATCAACCAGTCAACAAATTAACCAATCAACCAATTGCTTTACCCAACCATGTAAAACGTGTGATATGAATTCCTAATGGCCGATTCGGTTCCAGCAGGTTACATTTCTATGTAGATTATGCTTACATTTTGTATAAAAGCTCAAATTCATCAAGCCCTGAGCTTGTTTTGATTATCTGACAATGTATGAGATGTAGAAATGAGATGGTTTGGGGATTTTATTGGCTCAGCCGTTTACCACCCTATACATTTTATTTCTCAAGATATTGATCGAACCCTCTTCAACAAGGTTATGGTGTCTAGATTTTTTATTGTATCGATCATGAATATGCATGTTAATGTTGTAATCTGGGATGTCATTGATTGGCTACATTTCTGTGTGGATTTTAAAATTACACAAATTATCATGAACATAAAGACTATGCTCTTTACTTGAGAGAAATCTACAGATATTAAAGAGATGATATTTCATCTGATTGGCTCAGCATCGCATCATTTTAAGGGCGTGTTTCTGCGCATAGTTTATTCAAACTTTGTATTTAAGATCTTGTATATGGTTTGATGATATCGTTTACATTTTGGATGAGTAAGAATGTGTCTGACTGGTATATATTGTTTTGGGACTTTTGGCATCCAAATTGTCTGAAGTTGGTAAAAACCAGAATTTATATTTCTGGTCGATTATGTTTTTGTTCATACTTGATATGTAAGTTGATATGAACAGCATATGGCATGAGTCTTATTATCAGCAAAACCTACTCATGCGTATTAGGGGAGATGGCACTTTGATGATTCGTTATTTTGTATTAATTTTAAGAGTGTATTTTTAAAAAGATTTTGCCAATATTAATTTTACAAAATCTTAAATGAAAAGGACGTGTTAGTTATGATTCTGCGTAAATATGATGCAATTCAAAGCGGTTATTCAATATCCTATTGAAAGCTGTTTAGAAAATGCATTACCATCATAATGCCTCCATTGAAAGCTATTGAATAAGTTCATTGCCGTCACAGTGTCTCTGTAGAAAGCTATTGAAGAAATTAATTACCGTCATAGTGTCTATGTTAAAAGCTGTTGAATAAGTTCATTACCGTCATAGTATCTCTGTAGAAAGATATTGAATAACTTCATCACCGTCAGTGCCTCAGACACCGTCATAGTGTCTCTGATGAAAGCTATTGAATAAGTTCATCACCGTCATAGTGTCTCTGATGAAAGCTATTGAATAAGTTCATCACCGTCATAGTGTCTCTGATGAAAGCTATTGAATAAGTTCATCACCGTCATAGTGTCTCTGATGAAAGCTATTGAATAAGTTCATCACCGTCATAGTGTCTCTGATGAAAGCTATTGAATAAGTTCATCACCAGCATAGTGCCTCTGTTGAAAGCTATTGAATAGGTTCATCACACCGGCATAGTGCCTCTGTTGAAAGCTATTGAATAAGTACATCACCGGCATAGTGCCTCTGTTGAAAGCTATTGAATAAGTTCATCACCAGCACAGTGCCTCTGTTGAAAGCTATTTAATAGGTTCATCACCAGCATAGTGCCTCTGTTGAAAGCTATTGAATAGGTTCATCACACCGGCATAGTGCCTCTGTTGAAAGCTATTGAATAAGTACATCACCGGCATAGTGCCTCTGTTGAAAGCTATTGAATAAGTTCATCACCGTCATAGTGTCTCTGTTGAAAGCTATTGAATAAGTTCATCACCAGCACAGTGCCTCTGTTGAAAGCTATTTAATAGGTTCATCACACCGGCATAGTGCCTCTGTTGAAAGCTATTTAATAGGTTCATCACACCGGCATAGTGCCTCAGTTGAAAGCTATTGAATAAGTTCATCACCGGCATAGTGTCTCTCGAGAAAGCTATTCAATAAATTCGTTACTATCATAGTGACTCTGTTGAAAGTTCTTGACCGCGTTTATAACATCTTAATTCATATATTGAAAGCTGTTTACTAAGCTCATTACCATCAAAGTGCCTTTATGGAAAGCCTTTTCATAAATTCGATACTGGTGACTCTTTTGAAATATATTGACAAAGTTTATTTCCGTCGTAGTTTCTGAGTAAACATTTTCCTTCAGATGAATCGGTAGATAAGAATTTATTTGTATGATTTAAAATTCATTGAAATGCCACTAATTCACAAGTCCCTTCATTATAACACGGTTCGTGGTTATGTGTGGATCCCATTTTATTGTTCAGCAATTCCACTCTATGCCTCATGCACTTAATTGTAAGGCCGCCTTACCTCAGTCGTTATGCTCCACGATTGGCATGGACCGCGTTTGAATGAGGTGGTATTGTATGATCCTTGCCAGGAGTGCAGTAGAGCAGAAAGATATATAAGGTAATCAAGTTATGGGGTACTTTAACCATAGTTCTGTTATCCCCTACCAGTGTTACACTTTATTTCTCACCTAGAAAGGTTTAATAATCACGACCGGCCTCAGCATGGGAAAACTTGAGTAAGATGGGTTGACTTTACTCATATCATGTCCTGTCATTTATTTGTCATTTCATTCAGCGTTTCTTTGATTTGCAGGGGGCTTTACAAGATGTAAAAATAATTACTGGTTCCCATGGATACCTACTCCAGTGTCCGGAGCAAAATACAGGTAACGGATTCGAACCACTAATTCTTACTTGAGCAAGGTACCATTTTTTAGCGGGGAATTTTTGCTCCTTAATTTTTCAAGGCTTATATTTGTGAATTACACTAATAGATAGAATTTATCAGCAAACTTGCACACGATTTACATTTTTCGGGTGTCTAAAATTACTATGCACTTTACTGGTGCTAGATTGTGTATTAGACAAGCGGTATTGTTATCTAACTTGACAGAACGTTTATTTCTATTTAAAAAAAAAACAGGGATGAAAGAAAACAAAACGCAGCGAAACTCCCCATTTTCATCACGCAGAAAATATGCACTAGTTTGGATTAAAAATTGGATTATTGTTTACTAGGTCATATAATACCCAAGACAGTTTCATGTTCTCAAGCATTAATGTTGATGTTTACATAATGTATTTTAGTAGTTTTGGCCCTTTAGCACAAAAGTGTAACAACAAAATATTCTATGCAGATTACTGGAAATGTGTTCCATAAAGTATGTCAGTTACCTAATCATGTCCGGTTAGAACATTACCGCAATTCTATATATCATATCAATCATATTATGTTATTGTAGAATGGTGCTTATTGTTTTATGAAATTTTATGAATGTGTTCATCTCGTATTGACATAAGCAAAATGTCGAGGCTATACAAATATTTCTGAAGTAAGTAGAGGTTGCTTATGAGCCAAAACAACCGGTAGTGCTGTTTATTTAGAGTGTCTCTTTATACTGTTACATGCAAAGGATCTCTGTCTAGAGAATCAAACACCTGCGCGAGTCTGGTGTGAGGCCGATTCATTCCCCATATTTCCAATTACCTCAAGATAACAACCGAGCAACCGAAATGTTCTTAAACGAGCAAATACTTTAGAACATTTACTCCGATTACCAATGACCACATGTAAGGATACTCTGAGTTTACACTTGCTTGGGTTTCTCTCGTTTCCCACTTGTATGACTTATTATTGAGCTTTTCTGAGCAGAATTGTTGTTGTTGTTGTAGGGTTTAACGCCATTTTGTCAGCACATGGCGGCCAGTATAAACGGTGGAGGAAGAACCCGGGAAAACCCCGGAAAGAGCCACCGACCCACGAGAAGCTACTGGCAAGCTTTCTCACATACCCACATTGGCCGAGCCCGAGACACGAACCCACGCAGACTGAGGTGAGATATCAGTGATCCGTAACGGTGAGCTCTTTGAACCACTCGACCACTCTGGGCCCCCTCTGAGCAGTATTAGTATTTGACGATATGCAATGCAAAATACGCACCTAAGACAAGGATTTATTTCTGTTTTAAATTACTAAATAGTATTCTGCACATATAAGGAGAATCCCCAAAGTTAAGAAATTAGGGAGGGGCCATTTTACGAAACCAATCCTTGCTGTCATAAAATCTCGCAAATACTATACATTACGACGTCTGCTTTTAAAAATTGACTAATTACTCGGGCTGAGAAATATGTCCCCATACTACCACCACATAATCAACAAGTAAACAGTAAAATCTAAGAAAGCTATAACCGGAAACGTAAGTACAAATAACACACGCCCTAGGTTTATTAAAATACTTTTGAGCTAAATGTAGAAAGTAAAAGGATAGTAGTAAATTTCAACAGTTTCCTCTTGAAGATTTTATTGTATCCTTTGAAAATTCTATTCTTTTATTTCGAAAGAAAAGTTCTGCAACGGTTTCAGAAATGTGATTAATCATATTTCTTTACTTTCTGTTTATGTGTTTTTTGTTTTGTTTCAGGTTGTCCAACTTGTGCTCAATTCCAATCCTTAGAAAGCAAAATGAAAGAAATGTTGCAAATGTACCAAAATTTAACAGTCAGGGTGAGTACCACTTGTATTTTGTCTTTATTTCCATAAATCAACCGTTTAAGACATCAGTATTACCATTTCAATCATGGGTATATCGACTTCTTCGCTGCCATAGGTCGGGTATTTCACAGGTTCTTTGGTTGTACGGTTAATATATAATTCCCATTCAATCAAGACCATATGTGAAGTTTTAATTTTTCTGTTAAGTCATTGGAAAAGATTCAGTGATAAAGGCCTAAAGTTAAAAGTAGATTGGTAGTAACTGATCAGACTAATTTTTATCTTGTATGGATATTTCAATCCTACAAGGCTTAGCTGGTCGTTCTGACATGTTGAGATGTGACAAATGACAAAAGAGGTTATATGTGGGTAGTGATTCTTCTCCATTGAAAATCAGTTGAGTGAATCAGGTTTTTAGAAAACTGTTATGTCGGTCTCAGTCGGCAAAGCATCAAAATCGAGGCCACTCGCATTGTTAAGAAAGCTCTGATATTTACTATAAATACCAATGTTGGTGTTCTGTTGATAACTTATACAAATGAATGGCATCAATTGCAAGTAGATAATTAGCAGATAAACATCATCTTTCTTAAATAGCCCACCTACAATCATTTAGTTATGAATAATTCACATTAAAAGCTAGCTACTTTTTAGTGCAGATATTAGCATGCTATCAGCTCTATTCAGTTCGGGCGCGCGTGTCATAATTGTATTAACCTCGCGTGCTCTTGGGACATTTTCCGGGTGTATGTCTCACATAATTATTCTGTTCCTGAGTGAGTCACGAATTTAGCAGCTAATCAAAATTTTCAAGTTTTGAAGTGTGTTTCGGTTCTTTGGGCTTATTTTAGCATAAAATTGAAAATTTACGATCAAAATTTATTTTGGTATTTGGGTTTCGAGGCTTCGATTTGCGGGGGTGGTTTGAGATTAAAGTTGGACAAATTCGTGATTCCCAACCAATTTCGATTTTGAGATGATTCCGGTATACTCGGGTTTCATGTTTGGCGAGTTTCTCTGTAATACAAAATAAAATTGTGCAATCTGTCTTAATTTGTCAGGGCTAAGATTCCGGTATACTGAGGTTTCGGTGGATGAGGATTATAAGGTAAATAGGACATCTAAAATATTTGTCTATTAATTATCGAAGAACTGAATGTAAACGAATTCGGCAAAAACCATTTTGTGTCAGGTATTATTTAATTTGGACAAATAGTTTCCATTTTCTTTCAGATATATTCTGATTTAATTAAAAATATATACCGACCTTTAAATCGCTTCTGAAAAGTCGCTCAACATAATCTAGTCATATTGGATAGGGAGCTTTTTCGCAAATAGTTACAAGTGGTGTTGAGTTAGAAGTGTTGTCCATCCATTGTTAACTACAGCCACAGCTACTGATTGAAAAAGCCCACCTTTAAACTGTTTCTGAAATTTTGCACAAATAAATATTCTGACATTAGGTCATTTCATTGTGTTGCAAATTAATTCTTGATAATTCTACTTAGAATGATTACGTTGAAAATGGCGACATATTCGGACCGCTGTACATAACCCCATTGATGTAGAACCACTAGCAGGACGGAGTATCATTAGAGTTTGTCGTTGTATGCATGCTAGGTTTGAAAAGCATTGTAGTTATTTTTAAAAGGAACATTTCCATTTGACGTCAAATAATGCTGCGATCCTGCAATATAAATCATTGAAATGGGTCATACTATGCCATGTCTTAAATGGTTCAAAGCGACTGTTACATCCGAGTTATAATTAACCTTCGATCGGCAAATTATAGCTCTTCTTTGTATTGGTAATTAAAACCTGTAATTCATTATTTACCGTCTTTATTCGCTTATTACACGAGTTCAACTGCAAACTGCACAGACCCAGATCTGCCGGCGCATATAGCGTAGGCAGATCGGGATCTGTGCAGTTTGTTAAGAGTAATCAGTAGAACAACTAACACAGGCACTGATCTGCAGGTGCATTATGTAACGGCAGATTAGGATAGGTGTTGTTTGCAGTTTGACTCGACTTATAAGCGAGTACAGACGGTAGTTGCATGGTCCAATATTAAATGTTAAAACCAGGATACTAAATTGGTCAAAATGAAAATAAGTAATGACGCTGGAATCAATAACACTGTCCCCATTGCATCTCTGAACAGTTAAAACACTTGAAAACAGTTTAGATGAAAACAGCTTAGATATTGATTAAAATACACATATAAGCTTGAAATTACGAATAAAATCAGAAAGATGTTTGGACCACAAAGGTGGCAAATCTGTAGGATTTGGCTTATAGAAATAGTTAAAATACACGCGTTGGTAGGCAAGTCCTTTGGAGAGAGATGAAACTGTATCGTTGGTAAGTCCTTTGGAGAGAGACTGGACTGTTTGGCAGGTGTTTTTCTATGATACGGATTGTCCTCCTCTCCCTGCAGCTTCTTCATACTGAAACAAGGCTGTCGAGCCTGGAGGAATGCCAGTGCCTGAAAAGTTGTTTTGAAAATGGTACAGTCAGGAAAGAAGGGGAGGTTTGGCACTTGGACCAGTGTACCGTTTGTTTGTGTCGGGTAAGTCCTCGATATCCTAATAGGCTGGGTCAGTCTTTACGAAAAGCCTTCAGAATCTGCTGCATGGTCTGTCTTTACTGTTGTGCCATACTTTGTTTTGTGATTTCTCTGCAACATAATATTTCTTTGGTAAATAGATAGATTTTATAAAAATAATATGCATGGAATTGTCCTAACCTCGTCTTTAGTTTTGTATACTGTAATTTTTGGAGAAAGCTTGTCTTTCTGTATTCACTACCTTTCATTTTTGGCAAGCTGTAGTCATTATTTGCCACATCATTTTCTATTTTTATGGCTGTTGTAAAACTGTTCTATGTTGTGATATCATTTGGTGTTTAGGATAGCTGTTGATATATGTTGGTGTTTATAAAAGCTGTTTGTGATATAAGTTGGTGTTTATAAAACTTGTTTGAGATCATTTACACATTGCACATTGCTTGCAGATTTCGGTCATGATGTACCTAATTAATTCAGAAAGTTATCTCACATCTCTGCGCACCATACCTTTCTGTTCAGTCTCTGTTCAGTATTTCTTGCATGTTTCCTTACTGTAAAATTCAGTTTCATAGGTAATGCATCCTCGATTCTTTCTGAATATAAATAGATATAGCAGTACCTTGTCTGTCTAGATTTCTGTTGTCCTTTTAGTACAAAATTAATTGAAGATATGCACTTTACATTCACATTTAGAACCAACTGCAAGCACTATACCACACACCACGCCTATTCCATAATTCCTTTCTATGAGCATATCGTTGTTATTGAGAAAGGAAAAAAAATAGAATTTGAAAATTCCAATGACTGGAAAAGGTCTGGATACCACGAAGACCAATATTACACCTTTGGGGATTTAATCGCTATGTTTATTTGTGAACTACCATTTCAGTTTGAAAAAGATTTACTTGGAATTTAGCCCAAACAATTAAAACAGCTGGTCCAAGGCATTTTGTAGAATTCCCCCACACAGAATAAAACAGTCTTCATAAAGATGCATTGTAACCACAGCAACAGACACTTGCCTATCCAGGCTTGTGATGTGCACTGCAAATACTTGACTGTGGCCTTTTAGTCCTTTTGGTGCCAGAGTAACAAGCAAGTATTGAAAATAAATGGAACAAATAAAAAAGAAAAATAAACTGAGATAATTATATCCAAGTGCAGAGAGAGAGAGAGAGAGAGAGAGAGAGAGAGAGAGAGAGAGAGAGAAAGAATAAAACTTTAACACCGTAAAAATGGATTAAGGTAAGCTTTATATAGGCGCCTGTATCTGTTAAGCAAATTTTAACTAATGGGGAAAAGTACTGTTTCTCAGAGAGCTTCTTCTACTTCGACAGCTTTTCAAAACCAGGAACATTAGGTTATTTGAAATTTGCTATTATGCCCACACGGAGACCCACACACTAACATTAGGTTATTTGAAATTTGCTATTATGCCCACAGGGAGACACACACACACTAACATTAGGTTATTTGAAATTTGCTATTATGCCCACAGGGAGACCCACACACTAACATTAGGTTATTTGAAATTTGCTATTATGCCTACAGAGACACACACACTAACATTAGGTTATTTGAAATTTGCTATTATGCCTACAGAGACACACACACACACACACACACACACTAACATTAGGTTATTTGAAATTTGCTATTATGCCTACAGAGAGAGACACACACACTAACATTAGGTTATTTGAAATGATTTCTTTTGTTGCAGTTAATACTTCTCCGATGTGAGACACGTTTTTACAGGATAAGCAAGCTGTTTACATTTATAGAAATCTAAACTTAGTTCAGATATTCTAGAATCGAGATATTTCCTTAATGGCAACAAGATTTAAACTGAATATGACAGAGAAAAACTGGGTCAGTTTTTAGTACTAGTATTATAACAGCGACAGAGATAGTATTGGGAAGCTATAATAATAATCTGGGAAAAACGTTCTTGAATATGTTCAAAATTATTTGGACAACGTACTGAAAGTAAACATAAAGTTTCTATAGAGTCAGTCTCCTTCAGGCAGTTGTCCTCTTTTCTTGATAACCAATAGAAATCGTTCCTTTAATACCATGTTACATTGGTAACGCCATGTTACTGTGGTAACGCCATGTTACATTGGTAACGCCATGTCACATTGATAATGAACCTTAATGATACATCCTATATATGGAGCTGCCAGTTCTAATACTGAATTTCAATGATCGTCTTGCTTTGCCATCGATTTCATTTTTTTAAAAATGAAAATTATAACAACATGATGGAAAAAGATCCAGTTAGATTAGTAAATAGATTCATTCATCAATTATAATAAACTCGTCTTTCAAATCTACGATAGATTACAATATACATTTTCCAGTGAATATAATGTGTGATTTATTTCATTCTTTTGCATCTCCAATTTTGTGTTATAGATGTGAAATTTATGGATTTTTCAAATCAAACAATATAGGACTGATATACTAGATATTAAACTTTCTACCAATAGCATATTTGTATATGGAGAGTTGGGCGGATATCCAATTTACTTAAATAGATATGTGCGTTTCATTTAGTACTGGTTCAAATTGCTAAACAGAAGTACGTACATTCTTAAAATATACAAAATAATGCTCACCGATTGCGAAAGAAATAAATATAAAATCTGGGGTTTTAATGTGAGAACTATTCTTTTGAACTCCGGATCTGGAGAAGTCTGGTATTTTCCTAATTCAGTCCATATATCTTCCTTTATATCGCTTTTTAACCAAGGACGAAAAAACGTATTTCATTCTGACTGGCGTTCAGGAGTTGCTTCGAAAACTTCATGCATGTATAACGATATAAAAGATAATTTCGAAACCAATTTTTATCTTAGAATAATTGCTAATGTCAGTCACAGAAAGACTTTAGTAAATTAATGGTTTCATCACACTCATTATCAAGACTGGTAGGCATGTAGGAAAAGAACGACACGAAATGACATGTGAACTTTGTGTAATAATGAGATTGAAAATTTATATCATTTCCTCTTAACGTGTCCGCTGTATCTCTCAATTAGAAAATCTTATATTCATCATTATTATTAGCAGGAACCAAGCATGTATAAACTAATTCAGTTACTCATACATGAAGATGTACGAACTCTAAAACATGTACATAAATATGTGTATAATGTATTCCAACCTATATTATCTTCTCTTGTTGATTAGCTCTCTCTCTCTCTCTCTCTCTCTTAATTGAGAAGCAACATAGAATGGCAAACTTCGTTGATCACTTACGACTCACAGAAATATCCATAATAATATCATCTTAAAATGACTTTAATTAAAATTTTCAATTATTTATATGGCTGATTTAATGCGAATTTTAACAATTAAATGGTATTAGCTGTTATCCTAGAGGATGTTTAAAAACAAAAATTAAAATAAAATATTTTTCGGAAAATTATGCGTCAAGGAAGAGAGTTGCACTTTATGAATTATTGATCAGATTTTTCCGTAATGATTGCTTTTTACGCACAAAGTCCAAGTAAATTTAATTCTTAATCCCTGCAGGGGAAAAAAGATTGCGGAATTATCTGACACTGCTTGGTTTGCGCTTGCGTTGACGCAGCTAAAATGTAGCCAAGAATTAGCTTCCTCAGGGAGTAGAATGCATCTAGATTAGATTCATCAAAAGCCATTTGTTTGAGAACATTGAATTTAACCCCATGCCAAATTGCAGTGGGACTGACTATCATTAGCGCCGCCGTGCTTAGGTTGCGCTGCTGCTGTTATTTCTCTGTTTAGTCATCTGGGATTTAACCGTCCGTTGCATCTCTTCTGTGCTTCTACCGATAAGCAGTTTGAGCACTCAGCGTGAAATCTGTTGTCCGCTGCAAATACACCATGGTTGTACTGAAACGCTGTGGAATAATTCGTGTCACTGCAGGATTCTAATTGAAATTTGTTGTACGTCCACTGATCAGTTCAGTGGACTGCCGTTGTCGATGAAATAAATCAGTTCATAAAACACATTACAAACACCTGCACCTTTTCTTTGATACCCGCTGCATTTCTGCTGACATTTGTATTATGTTAGTTCTCTTTAACTTCCACTGCAAATCCGCTTAAAGCTCATTTACGTTATCTGGATTTTAACT
The DNA here is from genome assembly GCA_028554795.2 of Sinohyriopsis cumingii. Taxonomy (NCBI): domain Eukaryota; kingdom Metazoa; phylum Mollusca; class Bivalvia; order Unionida; family Unionidae; genus Sinohyriopsis; species Sinohyriopsis cumingii. Next base: position 97,296,689 of record CM068832.1, read on the forward strand.
CCTACTGTAATTCTGCTGAAAAATGTTTATTTTTAGATTCGATTCATAAATATTATTTCGTTCTCTGATATCCACCGGTAAACTATCTGAAATATTTATTTCCTGTTCCGCTGCAAATCATTTGAAAGCCACTGCTTTTCTGCTGGAAAGATTTCCGGAATAAATTGTAACAACTGGCATTATGGGATAGGAAGTACTTTCTGCTTAAGCATGCAGTTTTCTGTCACGGTCTTTTCTTTTATTGAGCTGTATCGCTTAATCTTTTGGTGCAATATTCAATATATGTCAGCTGTTTTCTCTTTTGGTTGAATTTCACTTGGACACAATATTTCTTAAGGTGATGTCATTCGACCATTGCACACGACAGGAAAGAACACGTGATTGCTTAATTTCATTTGGACACAATATCTCTTAAAGATGCTATTCACGGATGGCACTGTCCGATAACATTAAGGCTACTCTATACAGTTTTGGATTTTTGGAGTACTCTTAATACTGCTATCAGTTAGTAATCCTATACGCGTGCGCGCGCACACACTCACATGTAATGACGGCTTTTTTTTTTGTTGTAGAAAGACATTCTTTATCGTTTTGTGTGATATATTGCACACTGTGAAGATATATGTTGCAGTTGTATGTCAATTAAATCAAATCTTTGTGTATGGAGCTCTGATTGCATCCTATATATGAAATGAATAGATGCATAGATATTTACAGTGGATTACACATATTTCATTCTCCATGCATACAGGTTCCATTCCCTATTGCTTGAACACAGGTTCCATTCCCGATTGCTTGAACACAGGTTCCATTCCCTATTGCATGAACACAGGTTCCATTCCCTATTGCTTGAACACAGGTTCCATTCTCTATTGCTTGAACACAGGTTCCATTCCCTATTGCTTGAACACAGGTTCCATTCCCTATTGCTTGAACACAGGTTCCATTCCCTATTGCTTGAACACAGGTTCCATTCTCTATTGCTTGAACACAGGTTCCATTCCCTATTGCTTGAACACAGGTTCCATTCCCTATTGCTTGAACACAGGTTCCATTCCCTATTGCTTGAACACAAGTTCCATTCCCGATTGCTTGAACACAAGTTCCATTCCCTATTGCTTGAACACAGGTTCCATTCTCTATTGCTTGAACACAGGTTCCATTCCCTATTGCTTGAACACGTTACATTCCCTATTGCTTGAACACAGATTCCATTCCCTATTGCTTGAACACAGGTTCCATTCCCTATTGCTTGAACACAAGTTCCATTCCCGATTGCTTGAACACAAGTTCCATTCCCTATTGCTTGAACACAGGTTCCATTCTCTATTGCTTGAACACAGGTTCCATTCCCTATTGCTTGAACACAAGTTACATTCCCTATTGCTTGAACACAGGTTCCATTCCCTGTTGCTTGAACACAGGTTCCATTCCCTATTGCTTGAACACAAGTTCCATTCACGATTGCTTGAACACAAGTTCCATTCCCTATTGCTTGAACACAGGTTCCATTCCCTATTGCTTGAACACAGGTTCCATTCCCTATTGCTTGAACACAGGTTCCATTCTCTATTGCTTGAACACAGGTTCCATTCCCTATTGCTTGAACACAGGTTCCATTCCCTATTGCTTGAACACAGGTTCCATTCCCTATTGCTTGAACACAAGTTCCATTCCCGATTGCTTGAACACAAGTTCCATTCCCTATTGCTTGAACACAGGTTCCATTCTCTATTGCTTGAACACAGGTTCCATTCCCTATTGCTTGAACACAAGTTACATTCCCTATTGCTTGAACACAGGTTCCATTCCCTGTTGCTTGAACACAGGTTCCATTCCCTATTGCTTGAACACAAGTTCCATTCACGATTGCTTGAACACAAGTTCCATTCCCTATTGCTTGAACACAGGTTCCATTCCCTATTGCTTGAACACAGGTTCCATTCCCTATTGCTTGAACACAAGTTCCATTCCCGATTGCTTGAACACAAGTTCCATTCCCTATTGCTTGAACACAGGTTCCATTCTCTATTGCTTGAACACAGGTTCCATTCCCTATTGCTTGAACACGTTACATTCCCTATTGCTTGAACACAGATTCCATTCCCTATTGCTTGAACACAGGTTCCATTCCCTATTGCTTGAACACAAGTTCCATTCCCGATTGCTTGAACACAAGTTCCATTCCCTATTGCTTGAACACAGGTTCCATTCTCTATTGCTTGAACACAGGTTCCATTCCCTATTGCTTGAACACAAGTTACATTCCCTATTGCTTGAACACAGGTTCCATTCCCTGTTGCTTGAACACAGGTTCCATTCCCTATTGCTTGAACACAAGTTCCATTCACGATTGCTTGAACACAAGTTCCATTCCCTATTGCTTGAACACAGGTTCCATTCCCTATTGCTTGAACACAGGTTCCATTCCCTATTGCTTGAACACAGGTTCCATTCTCTATTGCTTGAACACAGGTTCCATTCCCTATTGCTTGAACACAGGTTCCATTCCCTATTGCTTGAACACAGGTTCCATTCCCTATTGCTTGAACACAGGTTCCATTCCCTATTGCTTGAACACAATGCATTCTGTCCCAATGACAATAAGAATGGATTACACACGATCAGGCATTCTGTCCCAATGACAGTAAGAATGTACTCCACCCTACCAGCCATTCTGTCCCAATGACAGTAAGAATGCACTACACACTACCAGGCATTCTGTCCCAATGACAATAAGAATGTACTACACACCACCAGGCATTCTGACCCAATGACAATAAGAATGGACTACACAACACCAGGCATTCTGACCCAATGACAATAAGAATGTATTACACACGACAAGGCATTCTGTCCCAATGACAGTAAGAATGTACTCCACCCTACCAGCCATTCTGTCCCAATGACAGTAAGAATGCACTACACACTACCAGGCATTCTGTCCAAATGACAGTAAGAATGGACTACACACCACCAGGCATTCTGTCCAAATGACAATAAGAATGGACTATACACTACCAGGCATTCTGCCCAATGACAGTAAAAATGTATTACACAGCACCAGGCATTCTGTCCCAATGACAGTAAGAATGTACTACACACCACCAGGCATTCTGTCCCAATGACAGTAAGAATGTACTACACACCACCAGGCATTCTGTCCCAATGACAGAATGTACTACACACTACCAGGCATTCTGTCCCAATGACAGTAAGAATGTATTACAAAGCACCAGGCATTCTGTCCCAATGATAATAAGAATGGACTACACGCCACCAGGCATTCTGCCCCAGTGACAGTAAAAATGTATTACACAGCACCAGGCATTCTGTCCCAATAACAGTAAGAATGTACTACACACTACCCGGCATTCTGTCCCAATGACAATACGAATGTACTACACACCACCAGGCATTCTGTCCCAATGACAATAAGAATCTACTACACACCACCAGGCATTCTGTCTCAATGACAATAAGAATGTACTACACACCACCAGGCATTTTGTCCCAATGACAAAAAGAATGTACTACACACTACATTCATAGTACACGTGTTTCATTCTATACGTGTTTCATACTGTCTGGTTGATACTGCACGTTTCATACTGTGGTTCATACTACGCGTGTTTCGTACTTCACTCATTGCATACTATTTGTTTTCATACTACATTTGTTTCATACTTCACGTGTTTCATACTGTGTGTTTCATACAACGCGCGTTTCATGCTATACGCTTTTCATACTATTTGTTTTCATACTACACTTGTTTTATACTACACGTATTTCATACTATGTATGTTTCATACTATACGCTTTTCATACTTTTCCTTTAAAGTCAGTCTAACTTATTAAATAAGTTAAACAAATTTCTTTTTAACCTACCACAACTGAGTGCAAATGCAGCCATATTGTCTGTCAGCGTGATGTATTTTAGAGTTTGTTATGTTGAACAAAATGCATCATTAGATTGTCGAGGACTCGTCATTGTGATATCGGGGTCAAATAAACGAAACGATCATGGGTTTCGTGCTTAGATTTTGACAGTATGCTAAAACAACGGGTGTTAAGTGAAGACGATAAACTTTGACTCGACTATGCAAATTGACGAATTTTGTATCATTTTAATCAGAGAAGCTGAAACTAAAATGAAACACCTGTCATCTTCATATTCCTAACGTCAGATACAGCAAGGACTTTTCTGAATATAAAACTGGTATGTTGTATTAAAACAAACTGGTATGATGTAAGATTATCAATATGTGTATTTTAATTCATTCTTTAACTTCTGCCAGCTGTAATTGTTGTTGTTGTTTTTGTTTTTTAGGTTTAACGCCATTTTTCAGCACACGATAGGCTATACATGGCGGCCAGTATTAATGGTGGAGGAAAAACCCGGGAAAACCCCGGAAAGAACCACCGACCCACGAGAAGCTACTGGCAAGCTTTCTCATGCCAGCTGTAATTAAAACATGATTTTCATTTCAAATTAACATAGGAGAGCCATTCTTAATTAACACCACAGAGTCATTTGTAATCTACACAAGAAGGTCATTTGGAATTAATGCACGAGATTCATTTATAATTAACACACGAGTCATTTTGTAATTAAAAGAGATTTGCAAGACTACTTAATATACATGCGTTCAGATAGGTCTGTTACAGTTACAAAGTGTGCTGACTGATCGCATTCTCTCCTGTATGCCAGATATTCTTTTTTTCAGTTTATATATAACTCACAATAGGAATAATGTTTTAAACTATTTATATTAGCATTTACCTGTTCATGTATACCATACTTCAGTCAGCTGTTGTACGTTGCCAAATTTTTGCACTCCAAACCAAATCCCCGTCAGTAATATTTTGTGTGCTAGCTTTAACTCAAAACAGGTGATTATTTTTTATGACGCTGTGAACTTTCAGTGCACATTTTATATAACTGAATCGGTTCTCATTTCAAAAGAAAATTGGCTAAAGGTTTTAACAAAGCATTTGAAACGCATGCATGTAGTTGTAGTTTAATGCGTTGCTGCGTTGCAGATGTGATAGAATTAACAGCAGAGAAAATCTGTCAGTAAGAATAATATAGGATTCAGGAAGAATGTTAAAAATACCTGTACTTTCTTAATTTTTGTAATCAACAAATAAGGAAACACGAATATAAGAGGTACTTTAATGGCATGCAAACAATTTAAGCAGTACCATATACATCCGTATTCATACCATACCTGTATGGTCGGTATGTTGACAGCAAATATAATTCATTCTGTTTAGTGCGAGTTATTTGGCTCAACAGCTGTTGAAAAAAGAGTTTTGATAGGGGTCAAATAAAAATGCTTTCAACACGTACGTGTTTTCACTGAAATAGGATACACAGCAAGATTACAAAGATAGATAGCTGTTGCTGTAGTTATAATGATCAACATTATTTTTGAAATTGCACGGCATTCCCAGCGGTCAAGATCATTTTGCGGGTCAATGTTAATATTTTATTGACAGACTGATAGTTTTGAAAAAGGAACCATTTACAGCAAACAAAAATACTCTATACATCTTAGTACGCTTTTGATCAGAGTTTTACGTACTTGAAGTAATACAGAGGCACTTGCAAAAGCTGATTTAATAATTGAATATTGATGGATTATTTATTTTAAGTTGAAACATTCTTACTTTTATTAGAGACAGTTGTTATAGCAAATAGTATTGTTTTCAGACATGAGTAGAATCACGTGGTTTATGTGACTTTCTTTGTGCCTTAATCTAACTTCAATGGGAATAAAGATAACAATTCGTATAAGTAATCCAAACTTTATTCAGGACAAACAATATATATCACTGGTATAATTTTGAATCCATTTTGAGCAAGAAAATCAAGTAGATAATCCAAAAGTTAAAAAGTATACCTCGATCATTATCATGTCATTGAAAGTGCCTATGGTTAATACAAATTACGAAGTGACAAGTACTCGAGATTTGCGTTAGAGTTTTGTGCTTGAAAGGTTTCGATGATATGGAACCCTAATACAGGGATTAGGAAGCCTGACCTAATCCACTCTAAAAGAAAAATAACATTGTTATAATAAACAATGCAACATATCCCGATCGAAAATGTATAGCCTGCTAAAGAAGGTTTATTTGTCTATGTAGAAATCATGGCTTTTACATAACATCTTCACCAAAACCGTTTTGTCTTCGGAGTTTTTAGTACCGTGTGAGATCAATGTTCATATCCATGGGTACCCTTCACAGTTTGATCAGATATACTATTGAACAGTAAACCTTCTCTTGAAGGACCTAACTAAAGATTTTCTAGATCTTCAGAATCTCCCATTTTATATTTGTTTGATGGATCAACGAGATTTTGGATTTCGTATTTTGAGTCAGATATCCCAGACTAATATTTATCTACCAGAGGAACCGGATGGATTGGATTGTTTAACGTAATTTATTTTTTGGAAACCTTTGTCTTCCCATGAATACCCCCCCCCCCCCCCCCCCATGGTGTCGAGCCACATTCTCGTGATCTGCACGTTTTACGTGTCGGCTTGCCCATCCCTTACTTCCAGAAGAAATGATCGAACGACTCATCACTGACCAGAATATGTGTAATATCTTTAACACCGCAGTCAGCTCTTGTGGGCAAACATTATCCTCGATGTAACGTAAACACTTCCGCACCTGAACCAGAAGGTAATGTAAACTTCAATTTTTGTCTGGTATTCTGTATGAACAGAAATCGTGAAGCCTATCATGGCATCAAAGCAAGATTGCCATTAGGTTTGCCATGCGTTTAAATACCGACCATTGTTTCGGCGCTAATGGTGATACAATAATTCAAGACACAACGTACAGCCGTTTTCATCTTGCAATGCACTGCGGTTTTTATCACGTAGAACCAGTACCGGATTTACCATTGTGCTTAGGTGTGCTTAAGCACAGGGCCCCGTTGTCCAGGGTGCCCCATCTTCCTGGCAAAAAATAATTTTACGATGAATTTTTCAAATGTTTTTCAGAAGTCAAAACGTCCTAAACTTCCTGAGTATGTATGTCTGACTACCTGCGTAGGCCTACCGGGCCTACCTCTTTCAGGGCCCAAGTAAGGGGCTTCATAACTTAACTAGAACAGGGCCTCATTTGTCCTAAATCCGGCACTGCGTAGAACACACAATTTGGCCGTTTCTCATCGTTTCTCATCGCGATAATTGATTTTGAAAATATACTTTATTAACATGGCATATTTCGTGTAAGTTTATAAGAATTTAGATTTTTATGTGATATTGTTAGGGTTAGTGCGTTTCAACGAGGAAATTTAGTTTTGACTTGCATTCAACACCCGATACTCTTGTAGCCCCAGGGAAAAACCCCGGATACTCTCGTAGCCCGTGGGAAAACTAAATATTGAATGACATTACCTTGCAAGGGAATGGATGGATTATAACAAGCAATATCTGGGACCTGAATAATCAGAACTGATACATGCTGTCTGTTAGATAAATGTTTTTTAATGCATAAACGTTTCGAGAATGGAAAGATAATTTAACATCTTTGGAAGATAAAAACAACTATCAGGATTGCGTTTCTGATATATACGGAAAAGCAGCAATAATAAAAAGACCTAATTGATTATTGCTCTATCTTGACCAAAAAGGTTGTTCCTGGTCAGCTGAAATCTGTTCGGTCTGAGGGAACGAATATACTGACTGATGTGTCATGAACACAAAATAAATAGATAAGTTTGGACCAAGAAGAAACAGATTGATGAAATAAATCGGCACGGGCGATAAATCGACAGAAATAATATGATGGTGAAAAGATAAATTTTTGTTTACATAGAAATGTAAAATACAATTTCAGACTATTTTCAAAATTTTATTTTTGACAATAATTATGAACCCCTAAATATGTTTTAAATGTAATGACACCAGTTTACTGCAAAAATAAAATATTAAATATCTCAGAAATGCATGCAATTTGACCCACCAAGTTTAAAAAGTAAGCTTTGTGAATATTATTTTATATCTGAGCAATCTTCGGAAAATTGTTTTAAAAAATCTTCAAGGTAAGTGTTGAACTGAACAAAATACATAGCTCTGTATGATATATCGGGTGTATGGCCTATAATGCAGCTCTATCTCTTCGACTAGTGTGATGCTTTCTTATTGTTTGCTTCACTTTAATGCAGCTCTATCTCTTCGACTAGTGTGATGCTTTCTTATTGTTTGCTTCATTTTAATGCAGCTCTATCTCTTCGACTAGTCGTGTGATGCTTTCTTATTGTTTGCTTCACTCTAATGCAGCTTTGTCTCTTCGACTAGTGTGATGTTCTCTCATTGTTTGCTTCACTTTAATGCAGCTCTATCTCTTCGACTTGTCGTGTGATGCTTTCTTATTTGCTTCACTTTAATGCAGCTCTATCTCCTGGACTAGTCTTGTGGTGGTCTCGTTGTTTGCTTCACTTCATTGCGGCTCTATCTCTTCGACTAGTCGTTTGATACTGTCATTGTTTGCTTTACTTCAGTGCGGCTCAACCTCTTCGACTGTCGTGTGACGCTTTCATTGTTTGTTTCACTTTAATGCGGCTCTATCTCTTCGACTTGTCGTGTGATGTTCTCTCATCGTTTGCTTCACTTTAATGCGGTTTTCTCTCCTCGACTTGTCTTGTGATACTTTCTCATTGTTTGCGTCAGCTAAGCTAATTAATTGTAGTTGTTGATAAATCTTTCATATAAAAAGAAAAAAGTTTCGAAGTCGGGGCGGGAATGCATAATTTGTTTTACATCAGATGGAGAAGAAAAACCGCTTGAATAAACATGTTAACTGTCACTGGCAAATTGGTGCTTTATTTACATAATGAAGAAAGAACTTAACGTTTTTAGAAGAAAAAAAACTTAATATTTTTCAGTAGTTTTAACCTCACAAAAATTCTTTTATATTAAGGTACTTTCCATGTTACAAGTTGAAATCAGTGGTCTACGTATCTGATAAAATATTTCAACAGTTACTTGTTTCTCATTTTTTTCTTAAATAGTGTACAAACATATATTACTGCACGCTTATTATATATTTATATATTGCTCTTGATAGAACAAAATATGGAGATGTGATGGTTTCTTCGCCCAAGGCAAATTATGTTCCACGAAGGCGAAACAATAAATTTTTTTTTTTTTTTTATAACGTTGACGTTTTGTTCTCTGTCACGTACTATTATTTACGCCAGTAATTAACACTGTTATTTTTATGAGTTACAGTACTATATTTGGATGTTTGAAAACCTCAGAAACATCGAATGAACGTTATATTTACTGAATTATACCGTTGAAGACATCATTTCTGCCTTGATAGGAAATACATGCATCCCGTTTGTAGAAACTCCGTATCACATTATATGCAGGAATGCATGTCTGTAATAAAACCTAATGTTATCGTTGATATTGTAGGATATAATCATTACATTTATTTCAAAGGATAAAACAATTTATCCACTTGGTAATGTATACAGTATTGAAATATATTTGGCTCGTGAAATGGGTTTTTATGCAAATGATTATTTTTTTCTAAATCTTTTTTTTGTGAGAGGCGAAGTGAGTGGAATACGAACTTTTGACAAATGAAAACCGAAATTTGGATACCTTATATCCAACAATCATTAAATATATGGTTTTAACGAAAACGTTTACGTCATTATTAGTTTCCTGATTTCCGTGGTATTTAGGAAAAATCTGAAGGCTGTGGACCAAATGTAGGTTTCTAATCTTATGCTTAGTTTATTCAGTTTGAGGTTAGAAATTTAATCTTAAAAATTATCATAATTCTCGAGTAAATCGGTACGGCAATAAGGAAAACTGTAGTCTGCTGGTTCTATGTTACATCACTATCTTCATTCACTTCCTGTATTCGACTTTGCAATATTGCAGTTCAGACAAATATAGCAAACAGGCCAGGATAAATCTGTCTGGATTTACATACCAGTCTGTGCAGAGGGTACTTTGTTTTAATAGACCGCACACACTCTGGGGGAAGAATCAAAGCTATCTGTCAATATTACCTCATCTTTACCTCAATGGAATGCAGAATGAGTGGAGTTTGTGGCACTGGAACATGCAACAGTTTACACAAGGAGTTCTTCTGAATAACGTAGATTACTTCAATGTACCAGTTTGTAAAAGATTCTTGTCTCTGTCTCCATTTACCATACTTGTTAATTGAAACTTTTATTTCGTCGTCATACATTGTATAAATATTCAAACCAGTCTATGAATATACTACTCAAAATGTAGGTATGAAATATTCTGTAAGGAAGAAGTTAAAATAAAATTAAAAACTGAGCCAACTGTTTTCTTTAGGTAGGTCTGGGTATTGGACTAGTTAACCTTGAATGAATGGAGCTGGGAAAGAATTCAATTTTGCAAATGCACCGAAGAAGCGTTTTTGGCTAGAATATTCAGGTTGCATAAATTGTTCCTGGTAGCAGTCATTAAGATTCATGTATGCCGAATTATACACCAAATCGCAAACGGATCAAAATGTCTGCAACTTGCTAAGAAACATTCTAAAATTACACACACAAAATACCATATAACTTCTGTATTCAGCCTTGGCTGGAGTTGCCTTTGTCATGCATTTTATTCTAGAACTGTCTCATTGGCCAGATGGATCAAAAAAGTTAAAGTAACCCCGCATGTTTTGGCCATTGCCATGAAATAAGAATCCAGAGCTTGTGAGACAAATGATAGACAATCCTTAAAACATTGCTTATATCTGACATTGTTTCTGTCTTTGCTGGAAATGGGTACTGGCTTCACAGAAATCCAAGCCAAAAACTGTCTTGTGGCCAATTCATGAAAATTTTTGCGCTTTGGTTTCTGGAAATTTAACATAACAGGAAAGTATCCTTTATGTAATGCAGATATGGTTAGACTGGAACTGTCAGATTGGCTATTCAGCTAGAGCTGACATTCGGAAAACATTTCACACAGTATGCTCAATATTGTGTTCAGAGTCCGATAATAGTGTCATTCTGTGACTGTTCAAAGTCCGATAATAGTGTCATTATGTGACTGTTCAAAGTCTGATAATAGTGTCATTCTGTGATTGTTCAAGGTCCAATAATAGTGTCATTCTGTGACTGTTTGAAGTCCGATAATAGTATCATTTTGTGACTGTTCTCATGATTATATGTACACAGAACATAACAAGTTAATTACCTTGGGTGTTTCGCTTCCTGCATTCTAAGTTTCAGTGATATAGATAAAGTAGTAAAACAGAGTTTGAGAGTCTGAGTTGTTCATATATTTTCTTTTGCAGAATGGGACTGTGGAATGTCGTAACATAGACTGTCCATCAGCTGAATGTGCCAACCCAGTTTACAGAGATGGGGAATGCTGCCCAGTTTGTCTCAGTAAGTCACTGTGATTGAGATTGTAGTTAAACTTTCTCAAGTGCTTCAAATGGCAACATAAAGAAATTAGTAGTGAAATCTTGAAGTAAATATTCGTTTATCTCTCTGCAGGAAATATTTAGACAAAAAGTAATAACATTTATTTTTATCTTAAACGGGTCATTGGATTGCAACAGCAAGGGATATTGTGTTTAGAAATAAATTGGTGCTGCCCAGTATTTATTAACTGTGTTTCAGCATGAGAGATCATCTGTTTGAGGAAAAGAAGAAACTAACATTTAAATGAAAGCAATGTTAATGGACTAATATTGCTTGTGGGGACCCATTGCTTAAAGCATTGCATACATAATGCTTGTGGGGACTCATTATCTAAAACATTACTTACATAATGCTTGTGGGGACACATTACCTAAAGCATTACTTACATAATGCTTGTGGGGACACATTACCTAAAGCATTACTTACATAATGCTTGTGGGGACACATTACCTAAAGCATTACTTACATGATGCTTGTGGGGACTCATTACTTAATATGTTACTTACATAATGCTTGTGGGGACTCATTGCCTAAAGCATTGCTTAATGCTTTTTAGGACTCATTGCCTGAGACATTACTTATGTAATGATTGTTTGGACACATTACCTAAAGCATTACTTACATAATGTTTGTGGGGACTCATTGCCTAAAGCATTGCTTAATGCTTGTTAGGACTCATTGCCTAAGACATTACTTACATAATGCTTGTGGGGACTCATTGCCTAAAACATTACTCAACTGCTTAAAACATTATTAACACAATACTCACATATTCACTGCTTTTTATGACATCTAGATGTCTTTATTGGATCTATTCACTACTTTTTATGACATCTAGATGTCTTTATTGGATCTATTCACTACTTTTTATGACATCTAGATGTCCTTGTCTGATCTATGTACTGCTTTTTATGACATCTAGATGTCTTTATTGGATCTATTCACTGCTTTTTATGACATCTAGATGTCTTTATTGGATCTATTCACTGCTTTTTATGACATCTAGAAGTCTTTATTGGATCTATTCACTACTTTTTATGACATCTAGATGTCTTTATTGGATCTGTTCACTACTTTTTATGACATCTAGATGTCTTTGTCTGATCTATGTACTGCTTTTTATGACATCTAGAAGTCTTTATTGGATCTATTCACTACTTTTTATGACATCTAGATGTCCTTGTCTGATCTATGTACTGCTTTTTATGACATCTAGATGTCTTTATTGGATCTGTTCACTACTTTTTATGACATCTAGATGTCCTTGTCTGATCTATGTACTGCTTTTTATGACATCTAGATGTCTTTATTGGATCTATTCACTACTTTTTATGACATCTAGATGTCCTTGTCTGATCTATGTACTGCTTTTTATGACATCTAGATGTCTTTATTGGATCTATTCACTACTTTTTATGACATCTAGATGTCCTTGTCTGATCTATGTACTGCTTTTTATGACATCTAGATGTCTTTATTGGATCTATTCACTACTTTTTATGACATCTAGATGTCCTTGTCTGATCTATGTACTGCTTTTTATGACATCTAGATGTCTTTATTGGATCTATTCACTACTTTTTATGACATCTAGATGTCCTTGTCTGATCTATGTACTGCTTTTTATGACATCTAGATGTCTTTATATGATCTATTTACTGCTTTTTTTGACATCTAGATGTCTTTGTATGATCTATTCACTGCTTTTTTATGACATCTACAGGTGTTTATGTGATATATTCATAATAATCACAGCAGCTGTCATCAAGCACAGCTGTAATGGAATGATGCATGTAAGATGAACATACCTAAAATAATTTCAACTTTGTGTCACATACCCTGATCAGGCTCCAGTGTCACAAACATAGTAGAATTCTGGAACTGGGACATTAGATTGTTTGATCTAAGTCAGTCATTCTGGAATTGGGGCCTTAGATTGTTCGATCTAAGTCAGATTTTCTGGAATAGGGACATCAGATTATTCGATCTAGGTCAGTCTTCAATTTCATCCATCTTTTTATTGAGTTGTAGACTTATGTTGAAGTGTAGACTTATGTTGAAGTCTAGACTTATGTTGAAGTGTAGACTTAAGTTGAAGTCTAGACTTATGTTCAAGTGTAGACTTAAGTTGAAGTCTAGACTTAAGTTAAAATGTAGACTTAAATTGAAGTCTAGACTTATGTTGAAATGTAGACTTATGTTAAAATGGAGCCTTAAGTTGAAGTTTAAACTAATGTTGAAATATAAGCTTAAGTTGAAGTGTAGACTTAAGCTGAAGTGTAGACTTATGTTAAAATGTAGATTTAAGTTGAAGTCTAGACTTATGTTGAAATGTAGACGTAAGTTGAAATCTAGACTTATGTTGAAGTGTAGACTTAAGATGAAGTCTAGACTTACATTGAAGTCTAGACTTAGGCTAAGCCTAGACTTATGTTGAAGTTTTGTTTCTGCAAGATAACTTTGCTCGGAATTGTTGGATTTCAATTAAAATTTGATATGCCTTGTTATCCCTGATGTGAGCTCTAAGAATTTTTACTTCAGCTTCTGTGTCTTCATTATTTGGAATTATGGCCTGGATTCCCTGTTCTCCCAACGTTTGTTTTAGCACTGTGAATTTACCAAGGATAATTAGATTTTGACTAAATTTAACATGCCTATTGATATTGATGATATCTAGAGGGAATTTGATCTTGTTGTTCCTGACATGATTTGCAGAGTTTATGACCCCTAATTACCTTCCCTATTTATGTTACTATTCTCAACATAACTTTAGTGAGGTTTGTTGGATTTCAGCTTGACTTCACTTGCTGCTTTCTATTGATAAGACTGTTAATGATTTTCATTTAAATCATTCCGCAACATATTTTCAGGAGGCGTGCTCTTTGATTGCCTGTCCTTCAGGCGTTGGCTTCTGCAACATAACTTTATTAAGTCTTGTTTCTTTTCACCCAAACATAGTGTGTTTCTTTATACTGGCAAGACTGTGAGTTTGATTTCAAGCAATACAGCTGCTGTTGCCCAGTGGTTAGTGCACCTGATTGTTCATGGTCAGAAGGGTCTAGCATCGGATCAACTCTGTTGTTTACTGAGGTGTATGTTCCTGGTTGACACACATTTCTTCCAAAACGCCCAGCACTGACTAAATATCATGTGCTACTGCACTGCCATAAAACATCACAACTAAACAAAACCAGTTTCTAGCATTCCACCACACATTTTTTGTCCATCCTCCTACATTACCATTGAGAAGTACTATGATCTATGATTGCCCATCCTCCTACATTACCACTGAGAAGTACTATGGTCTATGATTACCCATCCTCCTACATTACCACTGAGAAGTGATATGGTCTATGATTACCCATCCTCCTACATTACCACTGAGAAGTGATATGGTCTATGATTGCCCATCCTCCTACATTACCACTGAGAAGTGATATGGTCTATGATTGCCCATCCTCCTACATTACCATTGAGAAGTGCTGTGGTCTATGATTGCCCATCCTCCTACATTACCATTGAGAAGTGCTATGGTCTTTGATTGCCCATCCTCCTACATTACCATTGAGAAGTACTAAGGTCTATGATTGCCCATCCTCCTACATTACCACTGAGAAGTGCTATAGTCTATAATTGCCAAACCATCTACCTTACCACTGAGAAGTACTATGGTCTATGATTGCCCATCCTCCTACATTATCACTCAGAAGTGCTATGGTCTATGATTGCCCATCCTCCTACATTATCACTCAGAAGTGCTATGGTCTATGATTGCCCATCCTCCTACATTATCACTGAGAAGTGCTATGGTCTATGATTGCCCATCCTCCTACATTATCACTGAGAAGTACTATGGTCTATGATTACCCATCCTCCTAAATTACCATTAAGAAGTGTTATAGTCTATAATTGCCAAACCATCTACCTTACCACTGAGAAGTGCTATAGTCTATGATTGCCCATCCTCCTCCATTACCACTGAGAAGTGCTATGGTCTATGATTGCCCATCCTCCTACATTACCATCGAGAAGTGATATGGTCTATGATTGCCCATCCTCCTACATTACCACTGAGAAGTGCTATAGTCTATGATTGCCCATCCTCCTCCATTACCACTGAGAAGTACTAAGGTCTATGATTGCCCATCCTCCTACATTACCATTGAGAAGTACTATGTTCTATGATTACCCATCCTCCTACATTACCATTAAGAAGTGCTATGGTCTATGATTGCCCATCCTCTTACATTACCATTAAGAAGTACTATGGTCTATGATTGCCCATCCTCCTACATTACCATTGAGAAGTGCTATGGTCTATGATTGCCCATCCTCTTACATTACCATTGAGAAGTACTATGGTCTATGATTGCCCATCCTCCTACATTACCATTGAGAAGTGCTATGGTCTATGATTGCCCATCCTCTTACATTACCACTGAGAAGTACTAAGGTCTATGATTGCCCATCCTCCTAAATTACCATTAAGAAGTACTATGGTCTGTGATTGCCCATCCTCCTACATTACCATTGAGAAGTGCTATGGTCTATGATTGCCCATCCTCTTACATTACCATTGAGAAGTACTAAGGTCTATGATTGCCCATCCTCCTAAATTACCATTAAGAAGTGCTATAGTCTATAATTGCCAAACCATCTACCTTACCACTGAGAAGTACTATGGTCTATGATTGTCCATTTTCATTGAACAGGCCTTTGTTGATGCATTTATTGTTAATAGCTCTAGTTATCAGTTTATTTCAGGAGAGGCATAAAACATACTGCTTTTTCTGATTTTCAGCTAACTGTTATTACAGTGGGAAGTACTATGACCATGGAGATGGCTTCAGTCCAAGAGTTTGTGTCACTTGCACATGCCATGTAAGTATCCAGGTCCATTTTGTTTTTATCAATGAAATATTGTGCTTTCATGGGTGGTCAGTTGTCTGTGTGTTTTGAATTATTGATCATTTACATTTGTACTACGATATATGACTTAAGAATCACTCGTATGTTTCTGTTTCCACAAGAGAACACTGTTGTACATGTAAAGGAAATGATTATCATTGTAATTCACTTTGTATCAGGCTTTGTTCAGGCTAAGTCATTTTCAATGTAAGACACTCATCCTACGTTATCAGTATTGCTGCAACAACCACTACAACCATTATGCCATCATCACCTAAAACACCACAAACACCAATACATGTACCATCATCCTTCTCATGATCATTTTTTTAAAAAATGAACTGGTTGGTGTTCTGACTTTATACTGTTAAAATTTTCTTTAGGATGGCCGTATGGTATGTGAGCGTCAGGACCCTCAGACCAGTTGTCCCAAACTAAACTGTGATGAAAAAGATGTTCTTCACATACAGGGGGAGTGCTGCCCAGTGTGCAAAGGTAATTAGACAGATGATTCCTGCAAATATAAAACAACTCAATAAATGGAGCTTCATGAATAGGACACTACATTGTGACAAATTTAAAATGCATGCTGTCTTGGCTATTAACTGTTTGTAAATTTATTATCAGATTACTCTCAACCTATTAAATACTTTTTGAAACATGACCAAGACTTTTATGGAGAGTAATGGTCATGTGACAATTCCACTAAACTCTTTGCAGTATTATTTTCTTTTGAAAATTATCTTGAATTTAAATTCCATCCTATGATTTATAATGTCTGTGTCATTATTTACAGTCCATTTAAGGACTTTTTGAAGTCTGTATCCTTATTTAAAGTCCAGTCTAGAATTTTTTTGAAGTTTGTGTCATTATTTAAAGTCCAGTCTAGAACATTTTGAAGTCTGTTACATTACTCATGACATATAGTACAAACTATTCATTATTTTCTGATTATGACAAAAAATTAACATTTTTAATGGCTTACTTGTATAGGAACGGACTTCTGTGGGTTGGGCAATGACTGCCATAGCAATGGTACATGTATAAATCTGGCTACTCGCTATGCTTGCCAGTGTAAAGCAGGATTCCAGGGAGACGGAAGGAATTGTGAAGGTAAGCCAGATTGCATATACAAAAAAATTATCCCCAAAGATCACTAATATTCTCAGTATCAACTTTGTACCTGTTTAAAACATTATTTAGCAAACAATAAATGGTGTAAGACAAAATTATTATTAAATTTTAGAATGTTTTGATGCTAAGGCAGAAAAAATTTGAAAATGTCTGTTATCCATTTAGTTTTTGTCAAACTTTATTGGATATTGACTTGTAATAATATTCAAACATTAAAATTTTTAATTGTAAGATTACAGGTAAGAATAATGAAAAATCAGTAATTGATAAATTATATCCTGAATCACTTGTATCTGCTTTAGAGTATCCTATGTGCATTCAATTGTATCCAGAACTAGTATTTTTGAAGACACTGTTAAATTGTCTAATGCCTCAGGGTTGCTCCTGTCAATATTACACAGATATTCATACACAAATACAGTACAGCTACTGACAGGAATAGCATTAATAACTTGAGTCTGATACAACTACTGACAGAAGTAGCATTAATGATTAAAGGAGGATACAACTATTGACAGGAGTATCATTAATGATTAAAGGATACAACTACTGACAGGAGTAGCATTAATGATTAAAAGAGGATACAACCACTGACAAGAGTAGCATTAATGATTAAAGGAGGATACAGCTACTGATATGAGTAGCATTAATGATTAAAGGAGGATACAGCTACTGATATGAGTAGCATTAATAATTAAAGGAGGATACAACTACTGACAGGAGTAGCATTCATGATTAAAGGAGGATACAACTACTAACAGGAGTAACATTAATGGTTATATAGGATACAGCTATTGACAGGAGTAACATTAATGATTATATAGGATACAACTATGGACAGGAGTAGCATTCATGATTAAAGGAGGATCAACAACTGACAGGAATAACATTGATGACTAAAGGAGGATACAACTACTGACAGGAGTAGCATTAATGATTAAAGGAGGATACAACTACTGACTGGAGTAGCATTCACGATTAAAGTAGAATACAACTACTGTCAGGAGTAGCATTAATGATTAAAAGAGGATACAACTAGTGACAGGAGTAACATTAATGGTTATATATGATACAACTACTGACAGTAGTAGCATTAATGACTAAAGTAGGATATAATGGTATGACATATTTTCCAATTTCTCTGCAGATATCAATGAATGTCTCGGTGTAGGAGGAAAATACGGCCATCATTGTAATGGAAACACGCAGTGCATAAACACGATTGGTTCCTATAGATGTCAGTGTGCATCAGGACATGACCAAACTGATTCCTACACGTGCACAGGTAGCATAAGCGGACGGGCTAATAGTTTTCATGCACATCAGACTGTGATCTTATTCATTTACATGTGCCTTATTTTATGTTGTCGGACATTCAGTGAGTTCATTAGCTGTAGGTAATCAAAGACGATCATTCGCAAGATGTACATATTTCTAGATCTGCATCATCCAATGTATATGTATATACTGGAAAATATTCATTAAATGTCCAAAAATTTTATTTTAAATTTTCATATATGTACAAAATTATAGATAAATTTTATCATTGAATGAAATGAATCAATCATGATTTATTTGATTTGAAATGAAATGCCAATGAGAATATTTCTACCTCTGGAACTTCAGCTGTAAATAAATTCCATACTGAAGGTGTGACTTATTTTTCATAATGGTGTATACTAAGCATGCCGTATGTACTTGCTTATAAGTTGACTCCAACTGCAAACTCTATATAGCCAGATCTACCTTCAAAAATAATACATCAGTAGATCCTGGTCTTTGCAGTTTGTTAGGAAAAATTAGTAGAATGAACAACATAGACCCTGATGCAAAGGTGTCTGTATGTGTGTGTGTATGTCTTGGAATTGTAATGTAACTTTAACAGTTTTCAGTCATTTCGCTAAGATGTCTGCAGTGTGGCAGTTTATAGTGATGTCTAGCACTGGGGCATCATGCCACAGACAGTTAGCATTATGTCCCACCCAGTCACATTATCCTGACACCCGGCCAACCTGTCCTAACACTAACCTCTTAATGCGGAGCGCCAAGCAAAGGCAGCTGTTAGTAATGTTTTTATGTCTTTGGTATGACCGGGGTTTGAACATGCGATCTCTAACCAATATGCCACTGGAGCAGTCCTGATGAGAAGGTGCATTTAGCAACAGCAGATCAAATTCTAATTTGTTTGCAGTTGGATTCAACTTGTATGCAGGTGTAGTTGGTAATTGTTTTTTGGATTCAGCTTGTATGCAAGTTTAGTTGGTAATTGTTTCTTGGATTCAACTTGTATGCAAGTGTAGTTGGTAATTTGTTTCATGGATTCAACTTGTATACAAGTCTAGTTGGTAATTGTTTTTTGGATTCAACTTGTATGCAAGTGTAGTTGGTAATTGTTTTTAACAACAGTTTCAGTTATATATAGTCATTGAATGAATAGTGATGCTGCCAATTTAACTTAGTGGAAAGGGAAATACATACATGATGTCAAGGATAAGCATTTTCCAATACTGTAAGTGTCACACTTTGCTACCATTTAGATCAAGGATGGTGTACAGCAAAAGATGAGATTTTGAGTTCAATAATCTTTAATCCCATCTCATACTTTGATCCACATTTTTGAATTGTCACTAGATTTTGAGGGGCTTTACAAAATTATACCATATACCCAATCTAGACTGTTATCATAGAATTGCAATTAGTATACATGTGTTAGAAAATTCCACCACTGGATCACCTCAACTTTTCATTTGATGCAGTTATGTGATATATTGTCAGGATAGAATAATCCATTACTTGGCATCTGGGGACAATTAATTTCTATCTTCGGACACAGCCCGATCAGGTAACTAAATTCTGTCTTTGGACAACCAAGTGTATGACAGTCACAGCCCAATCAGGTAACTAAATTCTATCTTTGGACAACCAAGTGTATGACAGTCACAGCCCGATCAGGTAACTAAATTCTATCTTGGGACAACCAAGTGTATGACAGTCACAGCCCGATCAGGTAACTAAATTCTATCTTTGGACAACCAAGTGTATGACAGTCACAGCCCAATCAGGTAACTAAATTCTATCTTTGGACAACCAAGTGTATGACAGTCACAGCACGATCAGATAACTAAATTCTATCTTTGGACAACCAAGTGTATGACAGTCACAGCCCAATCAGGTAACTAAATTCTATCTTTGGACAACCAAGTGTATGACAGACACAGCTCAATCAGATAACTAAATTCTATCTTTGGACAACCAAGTGTATGACAGTCACAGCCCAATCAGGTAACTAAATTCTATCTTTGGACAACCAAGTGTATGACAGACACAACCCGATCAGGTAACTAAATTCTATCTTTGGACAACCAAGTGTATGACAGTCACAGCCCAATCAGGTAACTAAATTCTATCTTTGGACAACCAAGTGTATGACAGACACAGCTCAATCAGATAACTAAATTCTATCTTTGGACAACCAAGTGTATGACAGTCACAGCCCGATCAGGTAACTAAATTCTATCTTTGGACGACCAAGTGTATGACAGACACAACCCGATCAGGTAACTAAATTCTATCTTTGGACAACCAAGTGTATGACAGACACAGCTCAATCAGGTAACTAAATTCTATCTTTGGACAACCAAGTGTATGACAGACACAGCTCAATCAGATAACTAAATTCTATCTTTGGACAACCAAGTTTATGACAGTCACAGCCCGATCAGGTAACTAAATTCTATCTTTGGACAACCAAGTGTATGACAGTCACAGCACGATCAGATAACTAAATTCTATCTTTGGACGACCATGTGTATGACAGTCACAGCCTAGTCTGGTAGCTTGACATTGATGACTATGAGTTTTTATTACTATAGTGAAAAGTCCATTCATATTGGCAACATATGGGTCTACTTCTTGTTATCAGTTGTTAATGTTTCCTAAAGACTTGATGCTTACCTGGCAGAGTCATTTATGCAAAATAATCTTGATTTCTGCCACTGCACAGTGTTTCAGGGCTACATGTAACATATGCCGAATGTTAGGCTCAATGGAACAGTCATGTGTATTTTCTGGTCCTGTTTAGGATATACAAAACAATAGAGGAGACACAAATATTTACTTAGAATAATCATGTTCTCTTTATCCACAATTCACAAATACCCATATGTAGAAATTGTACTTGTAAATTTCCTCCAAGTCATGCAGGGATCTTTCATTTCATTGTTTTCTATATGGATGTCTTCAAAATGCAATTGCTCTTTCATATTTCTTTGTAAATAGATGGTAACTTGCTCTGATATGCAGTATTGGGGGAACAACTTCCATAAGATGTAACGAAATCAAGTAATATATAAAATGATAAAAACATTTTATTAAAAGAAAACAAATTTACTGTAAATACCAATTAAATCAGTGTGTTTGGAATAAAATGAATGTTCATATCAGGCAGAATGATATCTATTTTAGAACTTTGAAAATTATTCGTTTATGTCAATATTAGAGTTTATGTTCTAAGAGCATATAGGAAAATGATGAGTAGTAAAAATTAAAATCGTGAGTGAGATTAAGTCTTACATTTTTGGTCTCATTTATTGACAAATGAAGGTAATAATTTGATTAAACATGTTTGCAAAATGTTTTGATTTACTGTTGATTAATCACTTGTTAGTGGAAGTACAGTAGTAAATTTCTAATGAAGACACCACATGATTTTACTGGTAACCAGAGTTTGCAGTCAGTCTGCTTTTCCAGTGGGCAGCCAAAAGTTGTTGAATGGTTCAAACATTGTTGAATAGTTCTAATTTCCACAGCTTAGGGCAACTGCTGTTGTTTACTGGGCAATTGGATTTTACAATCTGGCTGCTTAGGAATGACAATGGATTTTTTCACATATTTTCTATCTCTAATATAGTTTGCATTTGGACTTCAAATGCAGAAGATAATTGCTGTGAACACAAAAGGTGGCAATTATGTGCAAGGGGAAAACCAAATAGCCACATGCTGCCATTTTATGTCCTTTTGCACATTGTTTTATACAGAAAATCTGGTAGGTTACAAGAACATCTGTCAAAATTTGTCTGAGTGACGATTTTGAGTTGATATTTTAAATAATGAAATCCACATGGCAATTAAATCCATAGTTGAATGGCAACAATTGTAGACTGTCAAGACAAAGGGTATGTCACTAGAACAAAGGCAACAGTTGTAGACTATCAAGGCAAAAGGTATGTCACTAGAACAAAGGCAACAATTGTAGACTGTCAAGGCAAAGGGTATTTCACTAGAACAAAGGCAACAGTTGTAGACTATCAAGGCAAAAGGTATTTCTATAGTTGAATAGCAAGAACTGTAAACTGTCAACGCAAAGGGTATTTCTATAGTTGAATAGCAAGAATTGTAGACTGTCAACGCAAAGGGTATTTCTACAGTTGAATGGCAACAATTGTAGACTGTCAAGGCAAATGGTATTTCTGTATATCAATGGCAACAATTGTAGACTGTCAAGGCAAAGGGTATTTCACTAGAACAAAGGCAACAGTTGTAGACTATGAAGGCAAAAGGTATTTCTATAGCTGAATAGCAAGAATTGTAGACTGTCAACGCAAAGGGTATTTCGGCCGATATGAGAACAGGTTACACGTCAGTACTTACTCAAATGCTCATGTATAATGACTAATATGTTAGAGAGAACCTTATAGACCAACTATATATTAATCTATCTGTTTGTCTGTCTATCTAGTACCTACCTCTAACTCTACCTTTATATTGACAGGTGTATTCTTTATAGAGTAATTAGCAATATTCATTTTATCACACCTTAATATCTCTCATTTTAAAAACTTGAGATGTGCATGCACAGCCATATATAGATATATTTTCTTACAACCATGCACAAACATTAATAATGATATTTACACATAAAAAAAGTTTTCTTTTAAATTAAAATATCTTGCCTTTGAGCTTACATCCTGAATATATATATATATATATATATATATATATATATATATATATATACATGAAGGATATATCCCCCTGCACATAATGGCTAAGATTTGAGGAGCAGTATCCAATGGATTCGTTTATCTTCTAGCTAATTTTGCATATTTGCCATGATGATACAGAAAAGTGTATTCAGAGTGGTGATTGATAACCAACTTTCTCTTAGTTGTTTTTTTTTCTTTTTCTTAAGAATAAGTTTTCCTTTTTACAAAGCATCCCACCACTGGTTTTGGAATAAAATTCAAAGATAAACACGAATGACCTCTCCAGTAGGTGGGTTTTATATTATCTCTCTTTCTTAAGATAAATAATCCTTTCTAAGGTTGTAATTTAGTATTGTTTGCTAAAACAATATTTGTTATACATGAAAATGCCCATAGGGTAATTAGGGACTTGGTTTTGGCAGCACACGTTCGACTTCATTTAACCTGATAGAAAACATGGCTTGTTTTTAGAACTAACCTGTCTTCAGTGCTCATCTGTGTAGAGCAGCCAACCTGTCTTCAGCACGCACTCGTCAATATAATTCAGTCTTCGGTAGGAACTATGTACAGTCAACTATATTTAGTATTTGCATGTCTTAAGAACTCGGCTGTCTCCAGAGGCCACCTGTCAACCTTTGTCATAACTGATGTCTTGAAAATTCTTATTTATTTTTTTAAACAACCGTATTCAAGAAATAGTGTATTATTTTAAAGGACCTTGTCCCGAATTCATTAGGCATTAAAGGACCTTGTCCGAAATTTATGAAACATTGTACTGTTTTAAAGGACTTTGTCCCATATTCATGAACATTGTACAGTTTTAAAGGACCATGTCCCGTATTCATGAAACATTGTACAGTTTTAAAGGACCATGTCCCGTATTCATGAAACATTGTACTGTTTTAAAGGACCTTGTCCTGTATTTATGAAACATTGTGCTGTTTTAAAGGACCTTGTCACGTATTCATGAAACATTGCACTGTTTTAAAGGACTATGTCCCGTATTCATGAAACATTGCACTGTTTTAAAGGACCTTGTCCCGTATTAATGAAACATTGTACTGTTTTAAAGGACCTTGTCCCGTTTTCATGAAACATTGTACTGTTTTAAAGGACCTTGTCCCGTATTCATGAAACATTGCACTGTTTTAAAGGACCATGTCCCGTATTCATGAAACATTGTACTGTTTCAAAGGACTTTGTCCCGTATTCATGAAACATTGTACTGTTTTAAAGGACCATGTCCCGTATTCATGAAACATTGTACTGTATTAAAGGAACTTATCCTGTGTTCATAAAACTCTTGAAGAGAATTCAGGTCCATAATTAGAATATAATTTTGATATTAAGAAAGAAACTAATGGAAATGCCATAGATTACCAATTAGCTAAACACTTACATACAGATATCCCCTAAATATGTGTAATGTGTTTTCTTACATCTTTACAATATAATATGCCAGGCAATTCAGGTTTTGAGTGTATGTGCGCTACAATTTAGACGTTTGGTGACTAGAGGACCTGGTATATTGACTGGATTGAGCATATTTGGTTCTTGTGAACTGTAAGCGTCTCAACTGCGTGTATTGTTTCACCTTAAGACAGACAATGAAGCCACGACAGAGGCTTGGAATGTTAATCTTGTCTGGATGTTAGACCTGTCTTTTGGACAGTAGCATACTTAGCGAGGTGGCCCACGAGCTGGGGTGGGGTGGGGAGATGAAAATTTTGAAGTTTGCTTAAAACAGATTATGATTAAAGCAGATTTTTTAAAAATAAATTTTATTGTGAAAACAAACCTGTATTTGTCTATGATTATTTCACAGAATTCCTTCAGTGATATAGAAAATTAGATTTGGGGGGTGGGTACCGTGCCCGCAAAGCCCTAAAATCGCTGGTACTTTTGGATTAAAGTATGTTAGAAATTATGTCACATCCCTCCCTCTCTCTCCCGCAAAAAATATACCAGAACGTCGGCTTCGAAAAGATAATTCAAATTCTAATTATTTGGTACTTACAGTAACTGTTCATGATGTCCATGATGGGCATCTGCCATCTTTAAGGATGTGTATGAAATATGCCCCATTATAATTGGCCATTCTGACTCCTCTGATATGCCAAGAGTGATCCCCCGTTCAGCCTAGTCTTTGAGAATCGCCTTGGCCGACCAATCATTTTACTGGCAGAAACTTTAGGCTTGGTCTGTTGTTAAAGCTGTGGCAATGAAAGGTATTTTGGACGTGTGATGTCACAAATTCTTTGAATTCGTTCCCACTTCACAACTTGTCTCCATACACAAGTACTAATTAGTTTCATAATGTATAATTCATTATATCAATAGTTGTCGGTGAATGTGTGGACTTTAATGTTATGTTTGGATATACACTTCGACTAGATACGGACAAGGATCTAAAACTAAAAATAAACCTTTCTCTGCGTCTGTCTCTCTGTCCTCTCTCGTCATTAAATTACTTATTTGGATACATACTCATGCAGCGGAACCATAACTTCTAAATGGTCTTAAGTTCAGCCTTGTATCCTTAAAGTATATAATAGTTTACCTATATACATCCGGACATAAGTATAATGTTATCCACATAAACTCGACATCTGTATGACTAGGAAAACCTTTTATATTCTATACTGCCATACCCGCAGTGGCCCAATCTAATAGTCGTACTGACTACAGCCCTTTTCACCTTTCAGATAGAGGATACCTTATAAATCAATCTGTTTTTGTTGTTTTGATTACCAAGGAGACAAGTTGTTTCTCTGATGGACACAAGTTTTC
Organism: Sinohyriopsis cumingii; assembly: GCA_028554795.2. Classification (NCBI taxonomy): domain Eukaryota; kingdom Metazoa; phylum Mollusca; class Bivalvia; order Unionida; family Unionidae; genus Sinohyriopsis; species Sinohyriopsis cumingii. Next base: position 97,322,945 of record CM068832.1, read on the forward strand.
TATCTGATAATGTTTCTTTCTCTGACCTAGCTAAAGTATGGTCTAAGATCCCTTGCTAATCTGTGGATTAAACTAACGGATGACTAGTTAAGATTCCGTTGATATCGCAGCTCTAGTCAAAGGATGATACAAGGAAAAAAGTAAGATAATGTTGCATTCATACTGAGAAGCACTAAGCATCATGAATAAAATGGTTAAGTTTATAGATTGTTTGACAGAAGGCGCGGTCTTCAGCTGATTTTGTACCCAATGGAACTAAGTTTGGAGACATTTTTGCTGATTCTGTTGTCATTGGTACAACGCTTTTGGCATTGTTATTATATGTTTAACGTAGTCGTTCAGTTTTAAACAGCAAATGACCCTAAAGGTTTATTAAAATAAAGGAACGCTGTACAAATTGTATTATTCATCTTAAAATCTAAAACTTGTTTGACGAGAAATTTCGAATATTCAGTTAGTGCCAGAACACCTCAAAGGGTAACCATTACTTGTTGCAGACAGTTCGGGTTCTATATAAGATTTGTTGTGAATAATATCGAATACGGATTGAAAACATGTGTTGTACACTATTCAGTTGATTTTGAAGATGAAGTCGAAAGGTTCTTCAAGGGAGTAAGTGCCAAAAGTGCTTCCCATACAATTTGTGTTCTCTTTTGCTAGGAAGTTTAACACTATTTGCAATAGGCCAAATGTAATTTATGCGTTTCGATCTTTTTTATTGTCGTTAGAAAGTGAATGTTATTCCATATACCATAAAATGTCATAGAAGATTCGTATCTCGAGATAGATGGATAAGACGTCGCGCGCTTTCTGGCACAACCAGGAAATGACGGCATCAGATTTTACCGCTTGTTGGAGGAACGCTAATGCTAATGCTGCCATCTGGCGCTTAAGCGATCAAATTTGAATCATCTACACCAACAGCTTCAGCGTCTTTGACGGTAGCTAAAATCACTGCTTTACACCTTATAAAAGTCAAGGAATGAGATCTAAATATTTAGCTGACCGAGATCTGTCTCTATCGACCTTCTCAGAATGGCCATAAACGTGATTAAAGTTTCGGATACACAAAAGTATTTATTCACAGCACAGTGCTCAGTAGGAGTCTTGGCTGCACAATACCAGCTATTACAAAAGTGTTAGCAACAACCCATGATGTTAAATAGTTTGTCTTATTAATGCAGAATGTAAGATCTGTAAATACATGCATCGCATGACAGAAAAGAATTTAATTTCAAAGCAGAATATATTGATTATTTAGGCAAATGTTACATGTTTAAATAATTAAAAACATCTTGTGAGATCTGCAAGAAAAAAAAACATACCCAATGCGAATACAAAACGTACTCACACAATGTTGACAACCAGAAAAAGTCGAAAGTTATAATATAGTTATATATTGGTACTTTCTCTTTAGTGCTTCCTTCTCTCTATCTGAGTTTCCTCATTCTGTTACATCAAGACGATTGAAATATCCACAGCGCACAAATTGATAATTCAAAGATTCATTTTTCTTCTGTCATCTACTCCAGCACAGGCTGTATATATTGATTTGTTTGCTTTTTTCAACCTTTGCCAGGAGAACAGTTGTGATAAAAATATCTGTGATGTAAAGTTTTCAATTCGTGCCATGTAGGAGAAAATGGCAATGAGTTTTAAGTAGAATGTAGACAATTTCACTGCCTCACAAAGTCTTGTTCAAAGTCATGCGACATCTCGCTATCTTGTTTCAAACAACAGCAATAGTCTAATCAGTCATTGAATTAGTGTCATTTCCAGATTGTATGATAATATGAATTACTTAGATAACAGCATTTAAATCAGTATATTGACCAATTCAATCAATTATCAGTACATTAAGCCAGCTGAACCAATTACTAATACATTGACCCAATTAAACCAAGTATCAGTACATTAACCCAATTAAACCAATTATCAATTCATTGACTCAGTTAACCAATTATCGTGATATCGATCCAAGTTTCTGAAACCAGTTATATGCTTACTGTGAGTTCGGCATGCCGTTTTTATGGAGAAATAACATTGTTTTCATACATTAAGCAAGATGCCCTCTCTGTGTTACCGATTCTTGTTTTCCTTCGAAACCAATGGAGAGACATGTTTTACGTATGCAATCTATGTTTTTATACTCGAATATTTACAGTTGAAATTCCAGAGATTCTACGTATATGTATTTTTTTTATTTTAAAGTTTTAAATGACCGTGTTCTTTCTCCATCTAACTTAATGAACTCACTTATCACTTGTTTTTCTATTTATATTACTATATTCCTTTGAGTTTCGTATGAATGTCAACGGGTATTTTATTTTACTATGTCGCTTTTCTGAAACGATTGGGTTGGACATTACATTACAATTGACCTGGGCCAAATTTGCCAAGATCTTTCACCAAAGTTCCAAAAACATAAGAAAAGGGTTATATTTTTTCCAGATTTATGATTTCATTTTACAAAATTTTATGCCAAAAGGCGAAATTGAATCAGCGCATAATATGCAATTCCACATGAACTCTGAAGATGCACGGTAAATTGACTTTCATAGTGTAGCAGAGTTGAAACTAACTATTCTATAATGATGATAATAATAATAATAATAATGATTTAAAACCTTACATGCATAAGCTTCAGGTATAGAAGGTTAGTGAATAATAGTAGAACGTGTTTTTTATTTTTTATATATCCTATGTATACATTGGATTGTGGATGTGTTTACAATCTGCAAAATCATAATACATTAGGAAAAATGTATCCATTCAATACATTGTAATTTCTTGGTTGTAGAAGGCTACGAACTGTGCGCTTTCACTGAACTACCACATAGTGCTCAAACAGTCGTGTCAAGGTCAAGAGGTCATATATTATCGTAAACTGATATAGCAAATATATCAATAAATTGAGCATTTTCCTCGAATGCAAAGAAATTGAAATGATACCGGCGTATGTAGTAAATTTTACATGACGTCTGCATCGGATTGGATGTTTTCTGTTTTTTCGACAAGGAGAATGTTTATAATCAACGTAATGTAGTGTCCACAGAGTCTGTTTTCTTGTCAAAAAACCAAAATGACGATCGGCCTTACCATTCATTGGCATACTGAACCTTCTGACAACAGTAGTAGCAAAAGCCGAACATACAGATGAAAAATGTATCTTTATGTACATTTAATTCGTGTGTGTGTGTGTGTGTATTAACGAAATCTTCAATATCGAAAAAGTGATTGTCAGGTAAGCAGTGGATATATATATATATATATATATATATATATATATATATATATATATATATATATATATATATATATATATATATATATATATATATATATATATATATATAATGCTGTAGGGCATTTCTGTGCACTTAAGGTTTCCATCTTCAATATGGAAGCAAAACGCATACCGAAATCGACCGATTGACGAAAATAAAATATAGCAATGCGTACCATTTGAAAAGAGGCAATTGTCACCAGAATATTCTGTTCAAAATAATATTATTTTTGGATACAGTGGATACCACCGCCGTGTTTTCCTGACTCGCGATATGTCAGTTGTTTTCTGCACACAGCATTGAAAAGATGTAATGTTTATACATCGGACTATAGAAATGAAACACATTACTCTGGACTGTTTTTGTCAGCAGTTCGGTCGAGTAATTAGGTCAGGTTTATAGCTAGTTTTACAAAATTCTAGGTAAAAATGCCAATAAATGGCAAGAGATATTAAGCAAACTAAACCGATCTTGTAAAAAAGTTAGTAAAGTTCAACATTTCATAAACAAATAAGCTATTATGTGGAAGAGAGATAACAATGAATTTGATGTAATGTATTTACAACGTCTTGTTGAGCGGGGGGGGGGGGGGGGGGGGCCGGGATTCCCAAAGAATTTAGAAATAGACTATACGCCGAGTAATGTTCTAGCGGCAAGTTGACAAGTTCCTTGCAAAATTGGAAACTTGGATTAAAATTCAATATTGTTTTAAAGTGTACATTTCCCTCTTTTATATACTGTATTTATTTGTATGATTCTAAAAGATGCATAGCAAATCGGATTTTCTGGGTTATCGGTTCAAGAAGGTCATCGAGTGGGTCTTCATGTTGACATTTAGAAATCACACTTTCATGTGCATTTCGAGGCGAAATGCGGGATATTTTGATACACATTATGAATATCACTTTCCTTAAAGTACGATCGTTCTTTCTTGATACAAAATGGATTTTTGAACAAAAATAAAACGTGATTCAGTGTTTAGAGAAGTGTCGTATATCGTTGCGCAGAATTACCCGACGCGAAGAATTAGCCGAGCGGAACTGCCGACGACCCATACACAACTTACTGTTTATATCTTCTCCACAAACATTCAGTTATAACACCTTGGGATGACACGTTATTAGCCTTGTATGAGATATAAAGTGAGAGGTAGGTCTGTCTCTTTCTTTCTCTCTCTCTCGTTGATGTACAATGACAGTGTATTATGTTTGATTGTACCCCCTGTATATACCGGTGCTACTGGAAATTGCTTCACACCATGTGGGAGAGCTGGCTTTATAATGTTTAGCGAAGAAAGTATATAAAGCCAGTGTAGAATATAGTCGGTTCAGTCAACGTAACCCGGTCAAAGAGTAGTTATTTATTCATTTGCCCTGTGCTACTTCACTCGTTTTGTCCGGTTTTCTAAATTTTTCCACTAACATGTGACCATCCACCAATTTTAGTTTTGAAAAACCCTATACCAACCACTTCCTATCTACTACATACTTATGGAAAACCAATGACCACTGAACTTGATCATTTTAAGAACATCAATAGAGAAATGCCCTTCACCAACGGCCACTGACCTGAAAATTAAACTGTTATGTACAAAAATCTCTAGAAGCGAACGTACATTCACGCTAGTGATATCCGTATCTATCTATCTTTCGATCTATCTATCTGTCTGTCTATCTGTCTGTCTATCTCTCTGTCTGTCTGTCTGTCTATCTATCTATCTATGAATCAATCAATCAATCAATCAATCAAGGTCACTTACCTTCACCTTGGGTCATTGATTTTAACAATTTTCTGAGAGAGAAAAAGGCATTTGATTTCGAACTTTAAGAAAAATTCAGATCTCTTGCCTTCATTTTAGATACTGATTTTTAAAACCCAAGAATAGTCACATTCAAGACTTGATGAAAAAACTGAGAACAATAACGTTAACCTTAGGCCACTGACCTTCACCCTAGGTACTGATTTTTAAATTTCAATAAAAGCCGTAGGCCACTTACATTGGAAAAGCGCCTCAAAATCCCTAGCCCATTGACCTTCAAATGTTTTAAGTTTTTTTAGTAAATTAAAATACGTTGATCAATCAATATAAACATTTTTTTAAAATCACAACTCACCTACACCTACTATACACCAATTTTCATTTCAGCATCTAGAAATTTTGAAAGACTGGATATAATGCCAAGGCGTCTCGCAGCGTGGTGAATACCCTCACGATTGAGCTGTTGAGCGAGAAGGGGGGGGGGGCGGTCTATATATCCCCACCCATTTTATTCTTTTCACATTCTCTATGCAACATTTTATATGAATAATTATGGACTTAAGATTTAATAAATTAATAAGCAGCAAACCTAATTCATTCCTGTTACCTTGTTTTATGCAACAGTTAATAAAGGAAATAGCAACTTAAATTTAACAAGATGAAATATATTTCACAGAAATAACTATTTATATACTGTACAGACCACTAAACATTTCAAATATATACTTTAAAAGTTGATAATGATTCCGCGAAACTGATGTATGTATGTATGTATATATATATATATATATATATATATATATATATATATATATATATATATATATATATATATATATATATATATAACACAGCGTAGTATGAACATTTAGCAAAGTCAATTAAACAGGGCAGCAACATCAGGATGTGGACTGTAAAATTGACACTGATCAGATGAAAGTATATATACGAGTTGGTGAAATCACTTTATTGTTTTCATATAGATACTTTTAGATACGAACACGTTTAGGATGCTCAATATTATTGCTAGATAAAGCTTTGAATCTATCGAGCATTAATATAGACCTAAAACAATTAAATATAATTTGTAATAAGTTGCATATTCTCACCACGCCATAACTGAGATATATTAATGAAAGAAAATAACGTTTTATCGATAGCTGACTTATAGAACATTAAACCGTACATCAGGACTTCGGAGAATCTTCGCCAGCTTTTGTGTTAAGTTCTTACAAACGACAGTGTTAATATAAAATTAGAAAGTTGACTGAGAAAAAATGTCAGCTCTGAGAAAAATGTCAGCTGAAAAAATTAGTAAAATGGTGTCGAGGCGAAGCGTGAGATCACCGAATGAAAGACTTGGATAAACCTAGATCTTTCTTCAAGATAGCAACAGACATACAGACGACGGAAAAGCATATCTGAATCGGATTATGTAATATATAATTACGGTGTTCAAATGCAAAATTCAACAACTATTACACCGTGAAAACTAAGAAACACTTCAGGTATTGTGAATTAAATCCCAAATAATCCTAAATGTCTAATCACAATCCCGAAAAGATAAAATGTTCCGAATGAATTCCATTAGTCTTGAATGCCCTGGTGTACCAATAGTCTTGAATATCCTGATGTACATATATTCTTGAATGTCCTGATGTATCAATGATGCAGTCAAGAATAGCATTGAATGAGCTCACAATAATGCTAAAGTAATCTCAATCTAGAAGTCAATGAGCACTTTGTAATTCCAATGAGTAATTTAAATAAATAATTCCTCTCAAATTATATCTAAACAAAAGAAAAGTGCAAATGATTCCATAGTCTGATCTTAAACCAGAAATGAAAAATGTACCAAATCCCTATTTATACATCTCTGACTTGACCTAAGACGTAAAAAATGTTCTGGAAAATTAATAATTTCCATTGGGAAATTCCGCTAATCCGTAAACAAGGTTAGGCCGTAAACTTAAATTCTAGTAAACATATTGTTTTACTACTTACAATCATGCTAAAAGTCAGGTATTGATTGATTTAATTTAACAGTTTCATCTCCTTCCACTTTGCCTTTTATTTCTCCTTCTTTTTGCGGCATGTATAATATAGAATGCATCTATTAAATTGTCTGCTTCTTTAACTTGCTTATTACATTGTTCTTTTGTGTTAATTACTTTCATTTCAATTTCCTTAAGAACACTTGCAGGTTGTCTGGTTGTAACTGTTGGCTCTAGAACCTTTTCGGCAGGTTGTTTGATTATAAGTTCAGTCTCTACAGATACCTGTACTAACCATTGACTGTAATGGTTTCATTTGTATTTCCTCGGTGCCTACTTGGTTTTAGCGCTGTAAATTTCTTCTTTCATGTAACTTAACTCTTAAAAAAAAGCGCGCTTCCGCTTGGATTATATCGAGCAGAGATCTGGATACTTGGTTTTTTTTTACCAATTTGTTTGTAATACAATGTTCTATTCTCAGTCTTAAAATTGTATTTATGTTACTCGTTGTCACTTTAATTCTTTTAAACTTTTTCTATGGAATATCTAATACAATGGATCTCAAAATAAGAGCCTATCTCTGATTAATGTTATTTCCTAATTTCATCGAAGATACTGTTATGTTCATAGCAATTTTGTAGGAGAACCTGTGGTTTATAAATAGGAAGGCTTAAAATGCGAGACTATTGAGAAAATATTCACTGCGTATAGTGAAGTAATAGTCGAGTAAAATGATTTCTTTAAAAACCCGGAAAAAATATCTCAATCCTGACATCCCGTCCCACACAGTCCAATGAAAGCAGTTCTAGCGAAGCAATGCTATCCAGTAGGCCATATCAAGAATCAAGAATCCTAAAAATAATAGTATTATTTATACGTGAAATATGTTACATTATATAAATGGAGCCATCTACATGCTTGCTGTTCGTGTTTTCGACTTAACTCTATCGATGAAATGGAACAAAGAAATACTAAATACACACGATATAAATATTGTACAAATATAATAAATCTTGGTGGTACTATAGTGTGTAACATAATAGAAACAGAAAATACAACCAAACGAAATTTACACGAACTCTGGAAAAGCTTCCCCAAAAAATGACGCTTATTGTTTAATCAAAAAAAGTATATTTCGCACTAATTTCTTTAAATGGAAAACCAAATAGCGCTTGAAATTTTTTCAATAAAGATATATTGAATATAAGAGTTCAACACAGTTGCACATAATTTGCTTTGCTACAAAAATACCATATTCTGAAGAAAACGAAATTGCAAAATTATTTCACTAGTGTTCCAACAAGAAGAGAAAAAAGAATTATTGATCAATATAAAGATACAAGTGTCACAAGCAAGACTAGCTTACTGAACGAACAGTAAACACATTTATACAAAATTGGGTTTGTAATGAATTAAGTTATGTACCTTGTTGATAAATTTAGACCAGAAGAGGGAAATTCTTAGCTTTTTCAATTATGTAAAGATATTAACTCTTGCATTAATGCGCAAAATAAAGACTAATTTTTTACCAATTATAAATAAATGTAGAGATCATCTGTATAGACCACAAAAATATATATGTGCTAAATGTAATCATTGGTTGAATAAATACCCACTAAACATACCATATAGCAAAACAAATTGAAACAAAAATGTAATATTTCTGTTAATGTCTATGAACCAGTCAACAAGCTTATAAGGCCCGTTAGAGTAACAGAAAGAGAAAGAGACAATTATGCATTATGTAAACTATATATAATGACAATAAATCATATTGTTGTAAAATAAAGGGCTAATCAAAATTGGTTTCATCCTAAATAAACACAGCATTTTGACAAGAAGTCCTTGAAGTTTTCTTGTGTAAGTTTTAGTTAAAATTAGAACGCACAACAATATGCAACTAAACGCCTAACAAAAAAAGACATGCGCCAGATTAGGGTTTTTATTATTTAATTGAAAACAACGGTTATTTGTATTTCATGCTGTGATTATGAGAGAGACATTGAGCAAATCAATAATTCTAGTTAGGACTGTAAATAAGGACGCAAATGCATAAGGAAATAATACAAACAACAAAACACCATCAAGAGTTTGATGATACCTCAGAAAATAGTCCTAATAACTACGATCCTACTAAATTAGACATGAACAGACATTATACTAACTTTTACGACTATTTGCAATCGACATTAAACAAAACCTGTTTATGAGGAACTGAGACCTAAAAGAAGCTAAAATGTTATTCATTAATCAAGTTTTAAAAAAATTAAAAATTTAAAAATATTCTTAACGTATCGGCATCATTCAATGTCAGAAGACGTTGGAGTTGCACTCTGAAGTAGTCAGATGTTTAATTGACGAGCAGCGTCTGTTGTGACTGAAGAGACCCATATGGGAGTGACAGTGATGTTTTGGATTGCCACATGATGTTGCATCTTATCCTTTCTGCGGGCTCGATTTTTCTCTGCTAATGGTAACTGTTGTCTCTCGCATATCTGAAGTCCTTAGTCGAGCTCGTGCCCCCAGCTACTTCGGTCATTTGCAAGTGCTTCCCAGCTGTTCACACCGATGTCCAAAGCACTGATATCTCTCGCACAGATCTATGAAGAAAGGCATGGTTGCCCTGGAGGCATTTTGCTAGAGTCTATCTCGTCGTGGAGGATATCCTTGGGTATGCGTCCAACAACCGTCTATTTTGCTAGGTGCGAGCATAGAGGTCATGGCCTGCTGCCGTAGAAAACGCAGGGTTGGTACATTTGCATTGTGGTATGTTAAGTGACCTTAAAGTTGCTTCAGACCTTTTGCTCAGAGTAGACATTTGTTGAAGCGGCCTTTCCAGTGCAGGAGGCGAGTTCTGCATCAAGATATAGATTGTCAGTGATGGTTGGCCCAAGGTATGCGAACTTGCTGACAACCTCAAGTTTATTGCTGATGATGTTGGTGGAAGCCGTCTCTTCAATAGCTTGACCCATAACAACCGTCATTTTCAGGTTGATGGTAACCCCGAAGTTCTGGCAAGCGTGTGAGAATCAGTCAATTAGGATTTTGATTGACCATGTGTGTGTGGCTTGTCAATGCAGCATTGTCAACAAAGAGTAGGCTACGGATAAGAATTTTGCCGATCTTAGTTTTGGCTCTGAGACGTGCGAGGTTCATAAAGTTTTTCATCTGGCTCTGAGACGTGCGAGGTTCATAAAGTTTTTCATCTGACTTGGTGTTAAGGTAGATTCCCTCAGTTAATGAGCCTAAGGCTTGTTTCAACAGGAAGAGAAGAATATCCAGAACAGGTTAGTGGCAGGAACACACCCCTACTTTACTTCTCTACGTATCTCAAAAGCCTCTGAGGATGATTTTTCAAACTGAACTGTGCCATGCATGTTTTCATGGAACGACTGGATCATCATGAAGAGCTATAGGGGACACCCGATATTGTCTAATAGTTTGAACAACCACTTTTTGCTGACAAGCTCGAAAGCCATAGCGAAATCAGTTTGGACTAAGGATGGTTACCTTATCTCTTCCCTGCATTCTCTTTTAGTTGTTTTGACCTGCAGCCGCATTCGGACTCAGTGTAAACTCGATTCACAAGGGTCTGAAGTCTGTTCAGGACAATTTTAGCAAACACCTTCTGGATGTTGAGCAGCAGGGAGATGCTGAGATAGTTGTTGCAGTAGCTCCTGTCGTCACTTCTTTTTGTAGAGAGAGATGATATTAGCATCTATAATATCTTCTGGTGTTTCACACTCTTTCAAGCATAGACATTGAAGCTTGTGGAGGTGTTGAGTAGGATAGGTTTTCCAAATTTGACGGATTCTTGTTGTATGCCATCTTTTCTGGGAGACCTTCTCATTTGTTACGATATTTATGACCTTGGTGAGATCATCAGTGGTTTGTCCGTTGTCAAGTTATCCAAGATAGGCAAACTTACGATGGCGTTGATGGCAATATCATCGAAAGTAGTTTCCCGGGAGCACTGCTCCAAGTAGTGTTCTAACCACCACTTCATTTACTTGACACGATCAATAATGATTTCTCCTGTAACTGATTATACAGTAGCTGTGATTTCTCTTTAAATTAGACCTATTGCTTCTTTTTAAAGTATACCTATTGCTTCCTTGATCCCGTCGTACACGGGTCTGCTGCTGCCTGTATCTGCTAATGTATGGATATTCTGACATAGCTGCATCCAATAGTCATTTGTATAGCGCCTTGCAGTCTGTTGAGCATTGCTTATTGCAAATCTCATTGCTGGTGAAATTTTCTGGTTTGTAACACTCTTGCAGTTTGCAATTTGGACTAAGGATGGTTACCTTATCTCTTCCCTGCATTCTCTTTTAGTTGTCTAAGTGAGAAGATCATGTAGATGATGACTGTTTTGACCTGAAGCCGCATTCGGACTCAGCGTAAACTCGATTCACAAGGGTCTGAAGTCTGCAAGAGTAATTGGTTTGACCTCAATGACTGTGATCGTTTCACCAGAGTTTGTGTAGAACCATATATTGGTCTTGTTCTGTTTTTTTGTCAAAGCCTCACGGCTGTGCTATAGAAAACAATCTTCAGTAACTCCCATTTCTGCTGGACACTCATACCAGGCCTACTGGAGAGGTGAACTTGTTGCAAGTTGCAATACGTCAGTAGTCAGCTGTAGTGTTTTAAGACTGATGCGGAGGAATCCTTTATATTTCGATCAGTGCAATTTCTTTGACTGCAGTCTGGCCCAACTGCATTCAGTTCTATGGTTTCTGCGAGTGATGAGAACGCATTTGAGGATGAAACGCGGTGATTACGAAATCCAGTTGGTGCCAGTGGCCAAATCTTGGATGTCTTCATGACACCTTGTGTTGAGGCTCTGTCGAGAAGTACGTGTTTGTGATGCAGCGGTTATGGGAGGAGCAAAGTTCAAGTAGTCTCAACCCATTGTCCTTCGTCTTGCAGTTTCACCATAACCTAGACATATAAGCCATGAGCCACAATCAGCACATACTCGTGCGTTACAATTCCCTAACAAGTACAGGGTGTTCAAGTTTCGGGGTTGATAGTGACCTTGAGTTCGTCATAAAACTACTGATCCTCTGTTTTGGAAGAAGAGTGACGTGTTGGGACGTACAGACTCACAAAGTTTACGGAGCTCTCAAAACGTTAATAGGCGCGCAGTACCCAGACAATTTCTGAACTACTTGTGAGAGGATCCATCATGTTTACAAAGTCTACTCTGTGATCTTTTGTTTCTTCTCGGCTTTTTTCTTGCCAGAAGGTGTAGTATTTCCCTCTAAGCGATTCAGTCAATGTTACTTGGATGGCAGCAGTATCAACATTTAGTCTCTTGAGCCCTACATCATCAAAATATTTTTGCGTACATCGTTGATATGTTAGAAGTTTACGTACAGACCAGTTGTCATGGTTATGAGATTTCAGCATCCTATTCTAACGGCTTTGTAGTATTTCCCTCTAAGCGATTCAGTTGATGCGAGGTGTCTTTCTTGAATGGCAGCAGTATCAACATTTTGTCTCTTGACCTCTACATCGATCAAAACATTTTTGCGTACATCGTTGATATCTTAGAAGTTTGCTTACAGGCCAGTTGCCATGGTATGAGATTCCGGCATTATATTCTAACGGCTGGTTTCTTCTTTGTTTGCATCATTGTATTGCCTGGTGCAATAATTTCAGTCCGCTAGTCGAGTATAGACTCTAGGCTCCGAGCACCCATTAAAGCAGACAGACCGTGGCGCGGCAACACTTAATATTTGGTTCCTGCTGCTTCCTGTTTTATGTGGACGCTATGAGGCGAGGCTGAAATGACCTCTCCAGGGTGGAAGACTGGGAAGGTGAATATGGAGACTCTGGATTGCCCAAGCATCAGCTCCACCCCCACTCCCACACCACCCCCAGCGTCAGTCTTTGAGTCCAAATGAAAAGGACAACAGGTACAGTCTGGCTGTTGACCTATAGCGGGATGGGAAAAGCCCGAATCGTCTTCTTCTGCTGTCGTAGACGTTGGGAAAGCGTATTTCGCTTCTGACTATTCTATCACAATCAGTTATTTGGAGCCAGCAGTGAGAGTTGAATGTTGGGTGAGGACCAATGCTTTATTCCACCCAGGGGTGTAGTTACAAGGAAGCCAGAGGTGCTAACTAGCCCTAACACACACACACACACACACACACACACACACACACGGAAACTAAAACCTTTATGATTCCACCAGTATCTGTCATATATGTGTAAGGGAAGGAAGGAAGTTAATATACAAGACGGCAAAGTGACCTCTTTCGTTACGTCCTACTTCATACGCAAATGAAGTTGACGAACCTGAGGAAGACGGCTAAGGCTGGAAAGCCTACCTACATACAACTGGAAATTACAAAGAAAGAGATCACTCTCATTTAACTTGAAAACACAGATGTCACTAATAGACAGGTTTCACATATATACAGTGTAATTTAAAATATAAATATCATATTTGAATATTTATTCATAATATATCAGGATACGGTTCACAACGGATTACTAATGCCTTATTCAAAACGATTAAAAATGTATTACGTTTAGTAAAGACTTTATAGTCGATCGAGTATAGAACAACGGTGACGACTTTGTTTTCTTGTAAAAAGAACAATAACATTTGAAGACAGTTAACGGTTTATGTGTCATTCATTTTAACGAATTGATAAAAGTCTCAAGTATGATACATTCACAGAAAGAATAAAACATGTAAAGGATAATGAAAATAGATTTACAAGAAAGAATAATTGTCAATGCAAAATATATTGATCCCTTTAAACGTTTGAACTACTACCACGTTGTTCAAAACTTACCAGATCTGGAATTAGCGGACCGGATTACAAGTATGTAAAGTATATTATGAAGCATCTAAAATTAAATCTTCACTATTGCTACATAAACGAAATACTTTAGTGTTATATAATACCTCTGAAGAATTTGTTTTTGTGAATCAATAATAATAATAATAAAATAGACCCAGCTTATTGTTTCAGTACACCAGGACAAACTCAGATTGATAATATATATCATACCTAATCTATCATACCTAATATAGTTTACCTGATCTATCATACCTTATGGTGGCTTTGCAGATACAGAAAAGAGTTGCTGATGTATCACGTTTCCTACAACAGACTAAACAACCAAGATGGTGACGCAATTAAACTTTTATTGACTGATAAAAATGATGTATTAACGTTGCAACAGACAACTTGTATGAACCAAAATAGAGAGTTTTTACGACTCAAGCGATTACAAAAATGGTTGCATATATATATATATATATATATATATATATATATATATATATATATATATATAATAATTGAAATATTTTATGAATTTTCATTAAACATAATTTTTATTCATATAATAATGATTATGCTTGCTAAGTAAAAGTCAAGTATTGCATTTTGATATGTTCATATTATCATATATAGTAACATATCTCATTCATGTGAGATAATGAGAACACAGAGAAATATATTAATATACTTAGCGCTCACGGAGTTAGCTGTTAGAGCAAATCTTATTCTGTCATACAGGAGACAAATAGTCTCCAATTAATAATTCTGATTGCCTCATCTATCACTTAAGATTATTTTCTCCAGAGTAATTATAAATTCGAATTTTCAGTATATACTACACCGAATAGCTTCTGTACGAGTGTTTTCTGCATGAGCTATTCCTGACTATCTCGGCCTGTACCTTGTTGTTTTGTTGTCACGGACGTTGTAACACATAAACGTCACGAAAATGTTTTTAATCACTCGTCTTGAAAATCTAACCACTACCGTAAGAAGTCCGTATGCCATTAATAAGCATTCGTCCAAGATTCGTTCCCAACTGAATGATATGCACCTCCATTAATCTTAACATCGATATATACGAATACAAAAACGTCTAGGTACACGTTCAATATTGGCTCCTGACCTTAGTATTATAACTTGTAAATATTGATCATGTGTTATGCTGCATTTATTGTATCTAATGCAGTTATGTATTTGATCAAGATGCTTGCATCATGCGTTGTTTTTCCTAGTTGTGAGGAATAACATAGTTTTCATAATTTGCCATCCCATGTAACGTTCTTAGCTTCTACTAGTGTCTCTAAAAACTTCTAGCAATAACCAACAAAAAAGCTAACAACCATTACAACTACAATGAAAAGATGCTCATAAGTGTTCAGTTTAGTAGAAGTTAGATTGCTTAGGTTTTTCCGAAAATGGCGTTCGGATGAGTAGAAGATTATTGATAATGAGCGGTGTCAGAATTATTTAAATACCGAGCAAACAAACCTCTCTTAATTCTTTATTTAAGTAATCAAGTTTTCATTAAATGCATTGGTGTTTTCGGTATTTCTTTATGCAATTTATCATAAGATTTATGAGGATCCAATAACAGTATCACATAATTACTTCTAATTACACATCTGATTATGATTGCTACTGTTCGACATAAATGACAAGAAATATTTATGTTCTCCCCAATTTCAAAACCTAACGGCATTTTGATCTAAATGTTGTCTCAAATTGCTTTAATAAAAAAAAGGTTTCCTCTAAATAACATGTTTTTGATTTTCTTATGATTTCATATTAATTTCCGTTTACAATTTCTTAGTGATATTTACTGAATAAACGAGAGATCTATTGTTTATCAATAATCGAATATAAAAAAATAAATCCATGTCTACCAATAGTTAGCATGCTTACGTTTATTAAAAAAAGTAATGTAAGCCTGCATTATTTAAATTAATAAAGAAAGTCTCCATCTGACTGGTACTTGTATATTGTTAGACGTATTCAGCAAAATGGACTGGAGCATAGTAGGCTACATGAGTAGTAGATATTGTTTGGGGTATGTGAAAATAGAGAGCATATCAAAGAGACCATATAGTTGATCACCATGTCTAAAATATGAATGTGGGTCAGTATTTGTTTTAGCAATAATATGATCTCTGTTGTATAACGAAAATCACATAAATATGTATTTCCAGGTAGTTCATCGATATCGTAACAATCTTAGATTTATTCAACTTTTTTTTCAAATTATCCGCACTTTTACTAATATCATCAATTTCAAGTGTCTTTACTCCCTTGTCTGTGTTGGGTTTCGCTAATGACTTATCTGTTTCTAATTTACCTGTATCAGTTCTTGTACTGAATGCTTAATTATTTTGACATACGTCATTATTCAGTTCATTGTTTGCTATATATTATCGTTTTATTTTTAATAAAATCTTTTTAGGTAATTTGTCAGTACTTCCTTGTACAAGACCAATATTAATAAAACGCTTTAGATCTGTATATAATTTACTTCCTTTTAGGACTTTTGTTTTCCATTATATAGTATAAAAAAAATTAGAGTGACTAAAATCTGATCCTTTAAAGATTTTACTCTATCATATATATCACCGACTTCTCGTAGGTCACTTTCATTGGTCTAATCGTACTTTCACTCTCATTAACCATATTTTGTAAGTCTACTCTCGTTCTATTGACTTCGTAAAGGCACGTCAAGGTCATGCTTTTTCTGCAGCTAGTAAGGTACCAGTAATTATATATTCTTTGAATTTGTTTACAAAATCTTTACAAATGCCATCTAACTTGTTATTATCTTCATCATTCAGTGTCATCTCCTCCTTTACTTCTTTCTTTGAATAATCTGTCGCTGACTGCAAAACGCTATAACCTTCTAGAGATCTCTTTACTGTTTCCGTTATAGGCTTTAATGAATCCATCTCAGATGTTATCATTTCTACGACAGTTTTTAACATTATTTTTTCCACCGACAATTAAGGAATGTAATAGGATATTAATCTTTTTGTAGTTAAATGTTGTCCATTTATAACGATCGTTCTTGTTTTCATCAGTGTTTTTGTGCAACTCTTCAGTTTTAGTAGTTATTTTTTCGATATTCCTATTTAAAAGTGTTAATCATTTATCAGCTTGTTATTTTTATGTTTTCATATCTTTCAAATTGTCTTCATCCAAAGCCTTACGTATCCGTCCATCAACACGTATTTGTTCGAACTTACTCGTAATTGTATGTATCCGTCCATCAACACGTATTTGTTCGAACTTACTCGCAGCTGTACGTATCCGTCCATCAACACGTCTTCGTTAGGACTTACTACCTGTTGTACATATGTGTCCATCAACACGTTTTTTTTCGAACTTACTAGCAGCTGTACGTATCCATCCATTAACACGTCTCATGTCGAACTTATTTGTAGCTGTACATATTTGTCCATCAACACGTCTTTTTTCGAACTCACTAGCAGCTTGTATATATCCATCCATTAACACGTCTCATGTCGAACTTATTTATAGCTGTACATATTTGTCCATCAACACGTCTTTGTTCGAACTTATTAGTAGCAGTACATAATTCGTCCATCAACACCTCTTTGTTCGAACTTAATAGCAGCCATACATACTTGTCGATCATCTTTGTTCGAACTCACTATCAACTGTACGTATTCATCCATAACACGTCTTTGTTCGAACTTGCTAGCAGCTGTATGTATCCGTCCATCAACACGTCTTTGTTCGAACTTGCTAGCAGCTGTATGTATCCGTCCATCAACACGTCTTTGTTCGAACTTGCTAGCAGCTGTATGTATCCGTCCATCAACACGTCTTTGTTCGAACTTGCTAGCAGCTGTATGTATCCGTCCATCAACACGTCTTTGTTCGAAGTTACTAGTAGCTGCAGCAGTTAATGTTACAGCTAAATTTTTAATATGGCTTATGTTCATATTTAGTTCGATGTTTGCTGAAGTTTCTAGCCATGTATGTATCGTCTACATTATTGTTATCGTCTTTCTCTGAGCATTTATAACTAGAATCGCTATTAGTGTTATTTTTGTGTGATTTATTTGTAATACGAATAATAAACTAATTAGAATGAGATAGTCTAAAATATCCGTAATTTGGCATACCAATAAAAGCTATTACTTTGGAGAAAGAAAATATACTAGTTTTTACGCTTCTAAAATCCGCAAGATGTATCTGATTTAGTATATATATATATATATATATATATATATATATATATATATATATATATATATATATATTAGATTTTTGGTTGGGTTTTACATTACATTACATGTAATTATTACTCGAAAATGTTATACCTTGGCACTATGTATCTAACAATAAATGTCTATGATATCTTCCCTGACGTCATTCACAGGCATTCTATCTTTATTTATGTATATTTCAAAATGAAAGAAACCATCGGGTGTTAATATGATTTGGTTTCATTGGTATCGTTTATATAATAGAAACTAATGCGTTTCGTAATCATATGAAAGATTGTAATAGCCTATAATACTATACCGTGGTCGATAATTACGAAATAGCCTATGCTACATTACCATGGTATATAATTACGAAATAGTCTATACTACCATACTGATGTCTATCATTACGAAATAGCCTATACTACCATACCATGTTATATAATTACAATATAGCCTATACTACCATACCATGGTATAAAAGTACGAAATGGCCTATACTACCATACTGATGTCTGTCATTACGAAATAGCCTATACTGCCATACTGATGTCTATCATTACGAAATAGCATATGGTACCATACCAGGGGATATAATTACGAAATAGTATATGCTACCATACCATGGGATGTAATTACGAAGTAGCATATGCTACCATACCATGGGATATAATTACGAAAAAGCCTATACTACCATACTGATGTCTATCATTACGAAATAGCATATACTACCATACCATCGTATATAATTACGAAATAGCCTATACTACCACACCATGTTATATAATTACAATATAGCCTATACTACCATACCATGGTATATAATTACAATATAGCCTATACTACCATACCATGGTCTATAATTACGAAACTAATGATGCTTTTAAATTTACTTGTTTACATAGATTAATTCATTAAAAAATAACTTTTTTTAAATAAATTGCGCTTATCATCACCATATATTTAATTATTTAAGATAGAGATTTTAATAAAGCAAGACTTTAAAATTCATATAGGGCACCTTAAAGTTCTGACGTAATATTAACTGCTTATGTATATATTATACCTGTACAATTACGCATCGAAATTGACAATACGTCCTGCCACACTAGGGCTTCTGTTATTGGCAGGATGGCTGTCTTTTATGGCAAACAAATTGCCTTTAGGTTAAGAATTTTATTCTTTATCATGTATTTCTACTCATCAAAACTGTTTCCTAAATTTAAACTTAAATGTTGTGTGAATGATTTATAGCTTTTCATTCAAGTTTTAAGATCGCTGTGTTTTTTTTTTCGGGGGGGGTGGTATAAATGTGAAAGTCACTGATATAGTGTCTAGCAAAATATTTACAAAATCAGTGGCCTATGGTGGGGATCAGTAGTACATGAGTGTTTATAAGGTTAAAAGATCAGTGGTCTAGCGTTTGCTTGTAATGGTGAAAATCAGTAACTAAGGATGAAGGTAAGTGGTTTGGGGTTTTTCCTAGCATTCTAAGAATCAATTACGTATGTTGAATGGCCTCTGCTGAAGATAAGTGGTCTAGGGTTTTTATAACGTTTCTTTAGTTCAGTTGCCTAGGGTGAAGGGCTGTAGTCTATGTGTTTTTAATAAATTGTTAGGTCATTTACATTTGGCTTCCGTAAATATTGAGAGATTAGGTTTGAGGTTTCGTAAGGTTTTCAAAACTAAATGACAAAAAACAAAGGTATGATGCCATATTAATATTTTTTACAAAATAATGTACAAAAATAAAACCAGTTTAAAGTGGATGAAAATGGTGTTACTAGTTTAAATTGGGATCAATAGGTTAGGTTGTCCATCAATCATATATATCTAGATACACACAAGCAAACCAGCACAGGTGAACGAATACGTTCAGGGATCTTGAAAGTAACCGTTATCTTATATAGCGTCTAGGCAAAATTGTATTATTTCCCAATTTTAAAATGACGTTTCCAATGGAGAGACGCAAACTTTCTCGGCGAAAATGTACGCTGAATTACTGTATAGTCAAACTACAGGACTGTTTCAACAAGTGAGATGTGAAAAGCTTCCCCATGCATTTCGACAAGACGTTTTCCTTTTTCTTTTAAGCTGAGTGTTAATTAAAACTATTGCTTCTTTGTCAAAAACGTTTTGTGTTTTCTTTTAGGATTTAGTAAACTAAGTCGTATTAATTGTCTACCCCCACCGCCACCCCTCACCACCCACCCATTCATGGTCTACATCCACCATACATATTATCGTGGTAAGACGCTTATTTTAGACAAGTTGTATTCTTTAATGAACATTTTCAGACGTGTTCCAGTTGTGCGGTAAATCCACCGTGGATTTATGCAGAACAAACTTCGCTCTTAAAAGAGTTGTACCCACAATATTCTTAAGACCACCAACGTTTGCCGTCGATACCATTCTCAGAACCTTAATCTAAGATTGAGTTTCTGTAAACAGACTGGTTTTCTCCTCGGTTCCAAGAAGCCATATCCCAAAGTAAGAGTAAATGGATGCCATTCAGTTCAGGAGTAAAAAATATAAAATAGTTGAGACAATTGGCGTTTGTGTTGTCTGTATTGTAATCAATACAATTAGTCTGATGTGCGACACAACTTTGAATATTAAATAGACTTTGAACACATACGCATCATACGGGGCGGAATTTCAATCTTCTCACCTCAATGACGAGATAAAGCACGTCAACAGACGCCCAGGGCTGAATCAAGAACCAAATGATCTGAGAAACAAATTTGAAATGAAACGCCACCTAGAGCAAATTTATGTCGATCTGGACTCTTGAAATGTCAGAAAAGTACTTTCTTCTAAAGTGCCATGCTAAAATATTGGCTTTTAAAAAGCCATGAAACTGAAGGCCTTTGAGAGTTAGTTATGAAATGATGGATAGAAAAGCGTGTATTTAGGTCAATGCTGTAAGAGAAAGCACTTAACGTTCGGGGCAAATGTTCCGCAATATGCTTACTCTTTCAATGTAATGGCTATTCAAAATCTATTAACTTCAGCTGAAAGGTTTCACTTGATGCACATGCACTATTTTTGGCTATATTCATTGATTTTGGGTGGTCGAAGTCTCATAAATATTAAAAGAACATTGTAATCACGCGGACTAGAAACGCTTCAAAACCAATGAAAAGAAAATAAAATAAATAACAGACAACAATATTTCTGAAATAAATTCATTACGTAAACTTTTGCCACATTTGAGTAACATTCTCTGTACCTTTCCTTCTACTTATCTCTAATACAGTCTCAGTGGAATTTCAAGAAAATCAAAAAATGACAAAATGAACATAGTATGCAAATTACTATTAATATGTTGAAAAGGTTTTATGTACGCGACATTTGACAGCTTTATTTCTATATGCTTCTCATTTCTATTGCCGTGCAAAGCTTAGCTAGGCAACAGGCTGTATATGTTTCAAGTACGCGACTCTGACAGCGATTGTTTCTATATACTGCTAGGATAATGCGCAGGCGGTGGACAGATTGGCTTAACATTAATTTGACCATCTGCTCTACATAATGCTGACGGAATGAGGAAAAAGAAGTCCGGAGTTATGAACATGAAAATTCCTTTACTCATTTGACATCCTCACCTGGTCTTTGACACAAACGTGCTGAATAGTTGTCGGGTCATTACCACTCTTAGCTGATAAATATATTTTGTTCGCAACAGCTATTCGTAAGACTCGTTTGTGTCATTGTGCAAATATGTTTGAGGTAGTTATATTTATTGCTTTATAAGTGACATTTCGTGTATGTCTGTGTATGTGTTTCCCACCGTGCTCTTAATCATCCCTTAACGGAAACTTTGATTTAGGTGAAAACATACTTTATGTATATTTAATTTTTTAATTTGCATTGTTCGTTAGTATTTTTATATTTTATTATATCGTATGGGTTATGTAAAATTGTATTTCGTAGCTGACCCTGTCCAAAGTCAAGTTCATTGTCTACCTGACCAGAATCATTGATATTTTTTTATTTCTGTAAAAAGCTAATGTATAGTTTATATTTTCTCTGTAAGTTGGGTTTATCATGAGGATCATTATTGATAGACGTAAACTTATTTATTTTGGTTTGAGTCTTGGACATTGTGTTTACCATGTTCTCAATTATAACTTTAGTAACAAATTCTTCTAGAATAAAATTTTCCATGAAGTAATAGCTCTTCTTTTTTTTTTTTCTTCTTTTTTTTTTGGTATTCGACCACCGAATCTGGAGATCGTTGTTAGTCGTCCATTGGCGTTTAAGCTCAGTCTTCGATGATCTTAGATCAGTTAGGTTAGAGATATACTATGGAGAAAGATGGTTTAGTTTAATGGCTTATATGTCATGATGCATTTAAAATAAAGAATACGTTTTTGTATGGGTCACCATTGCAGACGTGACAGCAAAACATTCGAGGGAGTCATAACAGGGCGTTTCAGTATCATTTGGGATGCCCTTTTCTGGAGTTTATCAATTCTGGACAGATTATAATTGGATATGTTTCTCCCATATGGTACAGGCGTAGTCTATCAGTTATAGGTTTTTTTGTTTTTTTAAATCAAGGAATCAAATACTTAGGGTTGCATATTTTATTTAATTATTACGACAAGATTTTTTTCATGAATTAGACTTTAGAAATATGCTAAAAATCATGCACCCTACAGCAGGTTTCAAATCAATGATCATTGTATTGTAGTGAATCGTATAATCTCTAATAAAATTGTAATAAAATCTAAAAGAGTACTACATCACAATTATGCATGAAGATTTAAAAATGTATAAATTATATATTTGTTTAAAACATATACATCAGTGCGAATCAACTGACCAGAGAAATGTTTCAGTTGACATGTTCCTCATAGCCAAACTTCCTTTAGCAGATCAAAAGAGAGTACTTACATTCTAAACACTACGATCACCTCTGATTACCCTCAAGGGCCTGTTCCTAAAGACCTGTTGGACTAACCTGGTTGCCATTACTTTACCGGAAGGTCCATATTTACAATCATGAAAATAATATAGCCATGTAATTATGGCCTGAATACCAGCCTAACAACCCGGATGTAGGGCAACAGCCAGACGGATTGGCATTGTTAATGATATTTTTAGATTTTGAGAGTAGAAGCTTGTTTACGGACAGTTCGTTTATAATCTAAACATGAATGACATTAAAGGGAACTGGAAGGATGTGAGAGGGACTAAGGTTTATATTTTCTCCGTTTTTATTCTTATATTCTTCAGAGAACTTTCCAAGTTAGACAAAAGTGAACCAAATACAAGTGAAATGAAATGTAATTAAATATTATGACGCCATATTGAAAGAATCCGAGTGAAAACAGACCGGATAATGAAACATTTTCTAATGACTATTAAGCAGGACGGGAATTATTTTGGACTGACCTCATCACCTTTTCTTACTTACATTTTCAAACAAGCTGTATAGCGATTTTATGAGGTGGCTTCTTTAAAATACAAAGGCACCATTTTTAATATTTCTAATGAAATTAGTAGAAATGTGAGATTCTGGTTCAAGCATACGAGATTGTAACTGAATTGTATTGATAATATCATCGAATCATCTCAAAAATGTTATTAATCATGAAAGAGAGAAAATATTTCAAATCCTACGACTTAGCATTCCATATTTTCTGATTATTTTCATACCATTCGAATCTTACCAATTCAAGTCTGTTTCAAGTATATGTTTGTGTCCAGCATTTTGTTAATCACATTTTCTTTATCTTGGCACACTTTGTAAGAACTGATAGTAGCATACTGTGGAATTCCTCGAATTTCCCGAATAATCTCTAACCAGACGTGCATAATTCACATTTGACGTTTTCTTTTTTCGAAAGGTGGATCTAATTTAGAAGTAATTGCAAAATAATGCATTTATATCAAAGACCTTCTCAGGCACGCTTGACACTTTTTGGAGAAAACAATGTTTAGGTATTACTGGAGATACGTTCGAGTCTTGGAAACCAAAGCATTCTTTACATTTGCATTGGATATATTGCGACTGTTTTATGTAATAAATTTTCTTTAATAACCTATGTGGGGGAATAGAAATCCTCATTTTCTTCTTCGTGCGGATGTACTGAATAAATATGTTTGATCTGCAATTTTAGTTGAAATTTGACTATTGGCATTTAATAGGGATGAAGTCAATTATTTTTCAATAGGCTTAAACGTCTATTGGTCCCTGCATAAAAAGTGGATTTCTGATGATTTCGTGTGCTTTTGTGTATGTCTGATAAATGTATTCTTTTTTTTGTTGTTGTTGAAGATCTTTAAAAACTAATTTGATTTCAGTGACAAAAGCTATCGCTTATTGTCTGTTGCATTATTTTATGTATTTATTTTTTTTATTATTTTTTTTTGGGGGGGGGGCACCAGACAGATGCCCCCCCCCCACCTAGCCAAAGAATAAAAGTGTTTTTATGTTTCACTGAGTCCCCCAGATATGTTGCTTTGTTTTTTAGTTTAAACAGAATTTCGATCAAAAATTTTAAACGAATTTTTGACGGGGTATTTATTTTCTAGTGTATTCTATAAGATTGTTCTTCCGAGTCGGTTTCGATCACCTGACTCGGGGTCCCTCTCCTAGTATCTTTGTTACCTTGGCTAAAGGTCGCCTACGTCCCGTGTTTGCTGTGTGTGAATGTGCTATATGTTTGTTCGTTCTATAGTTGTGTTCGTGTTGGGACAGCCGTCTATATCGAATTCTTCCCCAGTTGTCCTGCGATCCTTATAACACGGATCTTCTAGATTTTGTACATATTTATATTTCCAAGTTTTTAGAATAAGAATTTTGAATTTTGGGCGAAATAACGGTGTAATAATATTTTAGGGGAGAAAAAAAAAACTATTGTTTTAGTGTGTGCTATGTGTGTGTCTTTCTTCGCAAATCTATATTCTGCTGAGGTCAGCAGTGTTCGAGAGAGCTCCATATTTACTTTATTTTTATACTTCACTCTCTTTATTATGTTTCCGAAAAGGGTTGCCAAAAATTGTATTTCCTATACAGTCGAGTGACAGTATAGGTGTTAGTATAGATTGGTTTCTATTGTGTTGTGTGTCTACTTTTCCGGACCATGTCGCATGTCTGTTCCTTCCTTCCTAGCTCCATGTGAGTGTAGGTCTCTGTCCGTGTTTCGTTCCTATAATTCTCAAAGATAAAAGAAAGGTATTAGTATTCAATATACATTTGCTTAAGTGTAAATGGAGAGGTATACGTTCTACTATTATTTATCAAGAGTAGGCAGGAGTAATGTCCCATTGGGGTAACTACCGTTGGTAGTTATCATTACATATGCCTCTCACTCTAGTTTGTTTTCCTATGACTATTATTTGGCCACAGGCCCTCATTGTTGTAACGATATAGTCAGTAATTTTATATAGAGTATTTTTAGTAAAATTCCCATCAATATATAAAATGCTTTGTTGTTTATATTTATCTGTTTTGTTTATTTCAGCTATTACCTTTTCCCTATTAATTTTTGTTTTTTCACATTGTATTATCACATGGAATTTAAAAAATGGGCCTCTTTTACACAGTGGACATTTTGGCGGTACTCTGACCATGCGCCGTCTCACTGCAGCCTCTCCTGTCAACTGTTGCATTAGCGCTGTAATCAAGAACGCAACACTTGCCATCAAATCCTGCAACATTTTGATCAAATTAAACCGTAGGGATCGATCCGGCAGACCAAGATGTTCCATCGATTGGACCCTGCACCTTTGTTCTGCAGGTCTAGTCACACTTCAGTGATAAGTAATTATTAGTCTCCCTTCTGGCGCTTAGAGTTTTCTGTCTGTAGCTTGGTGTATACGATCAACAGTGTGATTAATCCATCCTCTGACAGGATGGCTCAACAGGAGATGATTAAGAGCGAGTTTGGGGGGGGGGGATGGTGGTTGTTGTTTTCTTTCTTTCATCAATGTATGCTTCCGAAAGTTGCCAGTGAGTCAAGAATAAAAGCGATAATAACAGTTCGAATTATATTATTTTCCCATCACAATTCTGCAGACCTCCAAATTTGTTGAGCATAATAAAACTTCAGTAACTCAAATATTAATCTCTCGAAAACCTAGTCGATGCCATTCAATAGGGTATACTAAATTTACAAATAATTCTTCGAGATAGTGAGATAAATCAAAGGCTGTTGACTGAGTTAAAAAGGGGTCCATCACTGTACGGAAGAGGTATTATCATAACCTAAGCATATAGTTTACCTTACTTATTTGATTATGTGTGGGGAAAAGGTAGGTGTTAATTTTTTCATGATGTGCATCACATTTTCTTGACCACGGAGTTTAATCGCAGACTTATGGTATCAAAATCACTTGCGTTTCAAAACACAAAATCGCAAAGCAGGAACAAAAACGTTTTTGTTTTTTGTTGTTGTTGTTGTTTGTTTTGTTTTGGTCTTTTTGGTATTTCGTGCAAACTTTAAAACATGTTAATTCAACAATAGATTGAGCTATAGGTAACTTTAGTAAAATCAATATTTTATGTGATTACGTTGGTCAGAACTCCATTTATGTTATTACGATAGTAAGAAATCAGTTTGTCCAAAACATATGCATTTCTTCAAGGATATGACCTGTATATAACGCACATTTCTGATGCTATTTGTGAGCTAAACTTAAACAGCTGCTTCTGGCACATAGTTTACTTCACTTGTATTATAATTACGTTTGGAATGCAGGATGAATAAGGGTAAATTTTAGAAACGAAATGAGGCCAAAACAGATAACACAATGACTTCATATGTGGCTAGACTGCTCATAATTTAAATCTATATTAGACCACTGAAGTATTGTAACTATAATTAAAACTGCGAAACTGTAGGTATTTCACTCGAACATTAATTAGTAAAAAGTAATTATATCTCATTTATCATCGTGTTGGGGTTTGCAAAGAAAAATGTTTGAGATATTTATTTTTACCTCCATGCATAAAGAGTTTCTTTGCTGTTTTCACGCAAGACGTGATCTGAAACATTCAAAGGCCACCCTAGCTGGCCTAAGCATTATCAGTATGCTAAAAGAGAATAAATGATAATGAATCACTCTCCTGACAGATAGGTTTTCCAGCTCAATCCAGTGTGATACTTAGTAATAGACAAATGGATGGTACGTACAATGCCTAGTGCCAAGTAGAAAAGAAAACATGTCTTTTCCATTGATTGGGTTACAAACATTCCTCTCGTTACATGCTTCTAACAGACGTGGGCAGTATACATTTATTTTCATATGGAACTATCCACGTTCGATTTTTAGCCTACGTTAACTAAAATAAAGTCAGTTATACTTTTTGTATTATATAAGAAAACGTCCCGAGCTCCATTTATCTAAATTATAATTTATTGAAATATTCAAATCTTCAACAATCTGGTTTTCTGCAGTTGAGCATGACCATGAGAGGGGGTATTCATTTTCAGAGCGGAAAACTGAAGATCTAAAACCACCATCGTAAAGATAATCCAGGAGAAATGCTTGAGTCTCCTCCGATGATACGACAACATGGTTGATTTCCGTAAATTAAGACCCCTAATGTTATAAGTTGATTTAGTGATTTTTAGGTACTCTCAGTACTTAATTGTTTTTCAGAAAATGTAATTGAACAATTCTGATATTGCACTATAATTTGTAATTTCGAGAATTGTAACAACCATGTAATTCACAAAGAATTAAACCGTCGATAAAAAATTGAAAAACGTAATCGTCGATAAAAAATAGAAAACGTAACTGCCGATGAAAAAAAAAAAGAAATTAACCGTCGCTGAAAAGTGAAAAATGTAACTGTCGATGAAACATGAGTCATGATATTTAATGCTACTTCTTTTGAAAATTAAAAAAACTTGTATTTTTCTCCAAATATCCGAATACAATTTATCGAAAATTTGAAAATGGAATCCACAACATCATGTCGCATTTTGTGAAAATATCGTATTATGCTCAATTTGTAACCACATTCAAAAGAAGTACTTGTATCTGAAACGATTTTAACCATGGTGGTAATAGGTCCTATATATTTTAACCATGGTGGTAATATGTCCTATATATTTTAAACATGGTGGTAATAGGTCCTATATATTTTAAACATGGTGGTAATAGGTCCTATATATTTTAAACATGGTGGTAATAGGTCCTATATATTTTAAACATGGCGGTAATAGGTCCTCTATTCTGTAAGCATGGTGTTAATAGATCATATACGTGTTAAACATGGTGGTAATAGATCCTATATATTTTAAATATGGTGGTAATAGGTCCTCATTTCTGTAATCATGGTGTTAATAGATCATTTACGTGTTAAACATGGTGGTAATAGATCCTATATATTTTAAACATGGTGGTAATATGTCCAGTATACTTTAAACATGGTGGTAATAGGTTATGTATACTTGAAGCATACATAAAATAATTTGAGTGATTATGTAATTTCTTATTTGTTAATATTCTGTGGATTCCTTTATCAAACATTCTTACCTAATTCTCAGTGAGCTATTTACATATTGTTATAATATTTGATTTCAAACACCATCATACGCATCTAAAGAAATTTAAATTATACGTGTTTCCTCTCACTCTTGATAATGTGGTAAAACAATTTCAGACTTTTGTTTCGATATATGTATATATATGTAAAGTTTTGGGAATTTGCAAACCTATCCGCCTAGATCAATATTGTAATAGGCAAAGGGGTCTCTTTACCCAGCGCATTCAACCCTAGCGTGAATCCCGCTAGAAGTCACTTGTTTTCCCCTGATATCCAAAGACTTCTCGACAACAATTGTTTAATGAAAATTCCAACGCGTCTAGACTATAAATAATTTCCTCTAATCAGTGCATGACAACAAATATCACAACTTCACATTTACATCACAACTTCACAGTTGCATGCCTACCTCACAACTATATGGCTTCTTTTTATTACATTTCCATAACGTAGCGCCAGTACTTCACGACGTGTAAATATACAACTCAGCCACCAAATACATGGAACTATTTTTCCTACTGTAACCTACTTCAGTCAAATCATGATTTTAAGCCTCATTTAGCCCGTAACTCTAAGCCATATTTACCATCATAGCAACAATAAGCGTTTCCAGATAACGGTCCCTTCTAAAATAGTCCATTTTACAATGTATCAGTCACTATCACAAATACTTAACATGAAGTCACACAATCAATCCACACAATCATGTTATAATAGGATTACTCCAGGGACAATAATGCGGATACGGCCTGAACTCACTAAACCATGCCATCATGGAATCTCATCAGCACTGCGCTCTTTCACGTTTTCCCCTAGGAATTGGCTAATTATTCGGGCTCAGGACTATTTCTCCAACACCGACTTCCCATAATCAAGCAATGAATCACGAAAAGCTAACAAGTCCTTAAATGGAAAGCTATATACAAATGGCGCATGATCCAAATTTATGACATTATGATAGACTGATTTACTGTTTCGTACAACTTGACTGTCACCTTAGCAAAAAATGTATGGTTGCACAGGTCTGTAATTATAAAATGCAAAGTGCAACATTAAAAATAAAACTAAGCATAAAATTAAGAAAATATCTTAAATTGTATACATATGACTGAATAATAAAAAAGAAATTCTAAGGTATTCGATGGGAGATATTTAGGTATTAGCCGAAGGAAATTAAAAGCAATATCACATTAACATTGATTACACCGTGTAACAATTGTTTTTGTTCCTGATAGTAAATGTTATTTCGTAATTGCTTACACCTCAAAAGTATAAAAAATGGCTATAATTCCCCAAAAACATTGCTTTTGTGACCAGACAGCGATATTTTGAAATTTACCTATTTTCCAAGAACATTCCAGATAGATTCAGTGCTGAGTAAACTTGGAGTAACTTCTAGAACTTTCTAGAACTTTCCAGTAATATAAATAGTAGTATAAATACAGGGGCCTTAAGCCCACCAGTTCAGTTTAGTTCCAGCTGCCTAAGTGGATATATATCTGCTTTTTTCTGAGATGGCATCATCAAGAGGCTGTAAGCATCCGGCAGACGCATTTTGCTATGTCTGCTGACAATGTATCAAGACAAGTGCGAAAAAGTACTCCGTGGAAGCATCTGCTAAGATGTATGATGCCTACAAGGCATATTTCGGCATATCTGTCGGGTATCAAGACAAACCCTGGGCACCTCATTTCACCTGCAAGCACTGCATAGAAAACTCTTAAAGGTAAGATATACATTTGTTGCTCGGAATTTTACGTTAACGTTTTGTTAACATTTTGAAAATTGTAAAAGTTTTTAATTTTAAAATATTTTACAATTTTGATGTTATTGAAAACATATAGCATGTATAAAAGAAAATGTTGTGAGAATTTCTTGCACATTAGTCATGGGTGAAATAATTGTATATTTGTAGGATGGCACGGGGGAGGGGAAGATTGCCATGAAGTTCGCTATCCCAAGACCTTGGCGGGAACCCACTGACCACTCGAGCAACTGCTACCTCTGCACGGAGGACCCTTCCAAACGTCGGACTGGCACGAATGTGCCTGCTATCATGTACCCGGACCTTCCTTCATCTATCGCCCCGATGCCATACTGCCCTGAGCTTCCCGTACCCACTACTCCGGAGAGAGAACAATCGTCTTTAGAAGAGAGCAGGAAGTCAGAGAGCGAGGAAGACGCTGTAGATCCAGGTGATAATTTCAGAGGTGCAGATGAGGAGAGAAACCCATAAAACCCAACCAAAAAGACCTCAACGACTTGATCAGAGATCTTGGTCTCACCAAGTTCAATGCCGAGATCTTAACGTCTAGGCTCAAGAAGTGGAACTTGTTGATAAAGGTGTGCAAGTCACAGATCAGAGGACGCGTCACCAAGCTTTTTTCAGCTTCTTCACCCGTCAAGATGGGCTCTGCTTCTGCCACAATGTGCCCAGTCTGTTCGCGGAAATCGGAATCGCCTGTAAACAGAATGAGTGGCGCCTATTCATTGACAGCTCATTCAGGAGCCTCAAAGCCGTGCTGCTCCATAATGGGAACAAGTACCCGTCTCTTCTCCTGGCTCACTCTGTGCATCTCAAAGAGGATTACAACAGAATCAAGACCTTGCTGTACGCCTTAAAGTATGATTAGTACGGCTGTGAGATCATTGGAGACCTCAAAATGGTGGTATTCCTGATGGGTCTCCGAGGAGGTTTTACCAAGTTTACTGCTACATTTGCCTTTGGGACAGCTAAGACACCAAGGCGCACTACCACAGGTGGGACAGGCCACAGCGGACCGAGTTCTCTGTGGGGAGGAACAATTTGAAGTGGGAACCACTGGTGGATCCCCGGAAGGTGCTGATGCACATCAACTTCTGCCTTATGAAACAATTTGTCAGAGCTTTTGATAAGGAGTCGGCAGCTTTCAAGTACCTTCAAGACTTCTTCCCTAACCTGTCTGAGGCGAAGGTCAAAGCCGGTGTCTTCGACGGACCACATATAAAGAAGATCCTGGAGTGCAATGAATTCCTCCAAGAAGCTCACTAGTAAGGAGAAAGCGACCGAGAACAGCTTTGTTTCAGTGGTTCGGGGCTTCCTGGACAATCACAAGGCTGATAACTATGTATAGCTGGTTGTGACTCTGGTGAGGAACTACGGCAAAATGGGCTGCATGATGTCCCTCAAAGTCCATATCCTTGATGCTCATCTTGATAAATTCAAGGAGAACACGGGAGCGTTTCGGAGGAGCAAGGCGAGCGCTTCCACCGGGATATACTAGACTTTAAACGCCTCTACCAAGGACAGTATAACGAGAACATGACGGGTGACTACATTTT
Source organism: Sinohyriopsis cumingii (assembly GCA_028554795.2). NCBI lineage: Eukaryota > Metazoa > Mollusca > Bivalvia > Unionida > Unionidae > Sinohyriopsis > Sinohyriopsis cumingii. The sequence continues at coordinate 97,354,848 of CM068832.1, forward strand.
TGGGGGCTGATTCGTGAAAGTGTGGTCATTTTTTGTATTACTTCAGTATAAATACATTTTAATTTTGATTGATATGTTGTGTTTTTTTTTCTGACTTTACGTGAACTAAAAGACAAATTCCCCGTTTTTTCATTGGAAATAGATAAATTTCAAAATATCATTGTCCTGGTCACAAAAGTAAAGTTTGTTAGGCACAAGCAATTTCGAAATACCACGTACTACGCAGGGAAATTTTTTATGTTATATAGTGTACCTTTTTGGTAATTATTAAAACCAATATAATATTAACAATGAATACCTTGTTTTGTAATTATTAAAACCAAGATCACGTTAACAATGATTACCTTGTTTTGTAACTATTAAAACCAATATCACGTTAACAATGATTACCTTGTTTTGTAATTATTAAAACCAATATCAAGTTAACAATGATTACCTTGTTTTGCAATTATTAAAACCAATATAACATTAAACTTGATTACCTTGTTTTGTATTAACTAAAACCAGTATCAAGTAAACAATGATTACCTTGTTTTGTAGCACTGCGTCAAACTAGATTTCACAAGAATCAGAATGCAAACAAAAACAACGAAAAGAGCCAAGACCGAGTTCTTTTTACATATCTTATGGTAATATGTTTTCGTTTTGTTGGGTGATAAGTTTTTGTGCCAGAGGACAGATGCAGTCTAACTATGCTAGGACATATGCAGTTTAGATACGCTACAACACAAGCACTTTAGATACGCTAGGACACATGCAGTTTAGATACGCTATGATATATGCAGCTTAGATACGCTATGACACATGCAATTTATATACGCTGTGACACATGCAGTTTAGATACGCTACAACACATGCAGTTTAGATACGCTACAACACATGCAGTTTAGATACCCTACAATAAATGCAGTTTACTTACGCTAGGACACGTGCAGTTTAGATACGCTGCAACACATGCAATGTGGGTACGCTATGACACATGCAGTTTAGATACACTACAAGATATGTAGTTTATAATACACTACAACACATGCAGTTTAGATACGCTAGGACACACGCAGTTTAGATACGCTACAACACATGCTGTGTCGGTACGCTATGACACGTGCAGTTTAGATACACTACAACATATGTAGTTTATAATACACTACAACACATGCAGTTTAGATACGCTAGGACACATGCAGTTTGGATACGCTACAACACATGCAGTTTAGATACGGTAGGATACATGCAGTTAAGATACGCTACAACACATGCAGTTTGGATACGCTACAATACATGCAGTTTAGATACCGTAGGACACATGCAGTTTAGATACGCTACAACACATGTAGTTTTCATTCGCTTGGACACATGCAGTTAGATACGCTACGATAATACAGTTTAGATATGCTAGGACGCATGGTATAATTTTAACTATTGATACTAGTGAGAATAGGGCCAAATGATGGCTTGAACGTGGGCCCGGGGAACGTAAGATAGGGGACCATTATAGGTCTACAAATAAAACACCGAAAACAGCCCTTAAATCTTAGATATATATAATATTTATATATACATTCGGATACGTATTAGACAGTTTAGACCTAGACAATGTTTGTTTTAACACATGTAACTTCATCCATGGCAACTAAAGGAACCACATACATATGAGTTTTATGCAATCCGGTGACAGGGAAAAGACACTTATTATCAGCTATTGACCACTGAAACATAATATTAGGAGCTTTTTGAAACTGTAATAGAACTTGAAGTTAAAATGAATTGCTAGTGTACCAAATTACTGAAATAACTGATTAAAATACGTTCATCTCACTTTAACATGAGAGTATCAAACCGTGTGTGGTCTTTTCTCTCCATTGTCTGTCAATTTAATTGCGCTAATGTTTATTTTGCTAGACCAAGAAAATATCAAATATGCGACGGAATAATTATTTTATGACCCTAACACTGGTGAGGGGCCTTAGCCCTCTTAATTTTCTCCGTGAGCAATATATTAAAATCAATTAGAGAATTAAAATCAGAGTCCCGCAGAGCAGCGGAAACCTGTTATATTTGATATAATTTAATTATTCCAGACCTCGCCACAATAACCTGTTGTGACATAGGAAGTCTAAAAGATAGCAGCTTAATAAAAGTGATTATGTTTAACGAGACTGGAGAACAACCTGCCTGAACCAAATATGATCCAAATTTCTTAACATGGTGCGGAGAAGCAGACATACTGTGTGCCATCTATACGCATTCTGATTAGAACGAGCTTCTTTACAAAAGTCATCAGTCATATTGTTATTAACACATGCCACTCCTATCAGCAATGTAAGAGAACTGAAATATGGGTGCCCACACGTAGGGACAAGTGAGGTGGGAGGACATCCCCCACACAATTCTATTCTGTACATGTTTTAGCCTACATTCGTAAAACTTAATAGCTGACCACTATATGTTTGCCCCAAGCCCATCCCCAGCTGAAAATAATTCTGCGGGCGCCCCGGAATCGAAACTATTTTTCTTATATATCATTATTACGCACAAATTTGTTAAAATTGTATACACCTCTCTGTACGGAGAGGTACACTACTATCCTGGCACACAATTATGCCTACTGTAAAAATACAGTATTCATTTCTTCAGCTATTTCCACAAGAATATAACATATTTTCGTACATGTTTCCTTTGCATGTTCTTTTTTTCTCTCCAAAGACTAAACGTTACCATAAGCAGGCAAGCTGGGAGACAGGCAGACATGCAAACATAATTTTAATAGTATGTTATGGTATTATGTACTTACATTGAAGACAGTCTGTTTGCAACAAATTAGGTCGAGACAATCTGCCGCCCAAATCAGGTTTGCTCATACCATTCGCATACTCTGATAATATTCAGCTATGACAGGAGGTTAAGTACTAATTTGCACCCCCACCTCGAGAAAGAAAACTGTATGGAATAATGTTGTTTTGGAAAGTTTTCACTGCTATTGTCCTTGTGGGTAGTTATCACGCATTATCCAGCATCGTTACACGACCCTGTCAATATGGTAGCAACAAATGTAGTAATCCAGAAGCTACCGGTATTAAAGAATTTGTAATACAACTGTAATACAGAGGACAGATACTTGCTGATTTTTACATTAAAATATTTCAGACATCTTTGAAAGCATTACAGTATTGTATAAGCCAGGTAGTCTTGAATTTTGTTGTGTTGAAAGCTCAGTATTTTTTCGTATTATTTAGTATTTGTATTTCATAAATTTCCTTACGGACTAATTGCATTTAGGCAAACTGTTTGATGTATCGCCCATACACAACCATCCTAACAGAATACACAAATATGTCATTCACTCCTGGTTTTGTCATTTGTAATCTTTAAAACTAAATGTATGTTAGGTCTTAAGCGTTCATTTCAGCTTGAAATAGCATTTGCGTCTGGATTTCTTGAGTTAATTATTTTTGTAAATGATTCTACATTAAGCCCAAAGTCAACGCACCTGCTCGCCTAACACAAAAATAAAACAAGAAAAAATAATGAAATAAAGCACACAATTTTTTTTAGAAAGAATCATGTCTGTGTCACTGCTCACTCTCTACGTCCATGCTAGAAAAAAGTAGCTTCTTTAACGAGCCAGGTGTTCCTTGCCTTCATAGAACTGCCATTAAAGGATTAGCGATCCGTGAGTTTGCTTGCCGTCGTAAAACTGTTTTGAAGGATCAGACCTTGTCTCTGTGAAAAGGAGTATCGTTGCCATATATCTTGTTTCGAACACCGACAAATATCACCCTGTGCCAGGAAGATAAGGAGAACTTGTCGAAGAGTTAACATAACCAGTACAAATTAATCCAACATCTTATGACTCTCAGCGGAGAAAGGGAAAGTAGAAATGGCAGTTACCTTTTATTTGTTGTTTAATGTTTCTCGGAAGCCGTAATTAGTGACGACAAGGCCGGCTAGTGCTGACATACCTGCAGCGATATCGATCAATATAGATCTCTCAGGCAAATGAGGTGATAAACGTCAGGTGTAAAAGTCGTACATTCTCGTCAGTAAATGAGGTATATTCTTTCTTGTCTTCTGAAGAAGGGATACGTATTTTATTGGTGGTGTGGGTGGGTGTGCCGGTGTGGAGGATAAAGGTTCGTAACAGAACCTATTATGTAAGTTGTTTGTTTTTCGTATCTTTCTTTGTATTTGTGTGTTTGTTTACTGGTGTTGATACGTATCAGTTTCTGAGTTAAAACTCTGTAGGTCAGGTAAAATAATTAATTTGATCACAGCCGAAAGGCATCATTACAATGCAATAAATCTGAGTATAGTAAACATTATTGCCGATGAACCAGAAATAGTTGTACAATTTAAAGATTAAATCTAGCACTAATATGCCCTTGCTCTTGGCCTGAAACCCGACAAAGGCCTGAAACCCGGTAAAGGCATAAAACCTGACAAAAGCCAGAAACCCGACAAAAAGGCCTGAAACACGGCAAAGGCCTGAAACACGACAAAGGCCTGAAACCTGGCAAAGGCTTGAAACACGGCAAAGGCCTGAAACACGACAAAAGTCTGAAACACGGCAAAGGCCTGAAACACGACAAAATGCCTGAAATAGGGAAAAACCTGAAACACGGCAAAGGCCTGAAACACGCCAAAGGCCTAAAATATGGGAAAGCCTGAAACACGGCAAAAACCTGAAACACGCCAAAGGCCTGAAATATGTCAAAGGCCTGAAACATGACAAAATTCGTGAAATACGGGAAAAGCCTGAAACACGGCAAAGGCCTGAAACACGACAAAGGCCTGAAATACGGCAAAAGCCTGAAACACGGCAAAAGCATAGCCAAGTCATCTCTGGGACTGATTTATAGATTTTAGGTCAAAGGACAGTTCTATTTTTAGAATTTACCTTTCAAAATGTTCAGCAACCATTAGAGATTTCATTTTGAAGTCAAACTTTCTATGCTTCGTTTCAAAAAACACATTTTTGGAGGTATTTCTTCATACATTTTCAGGCATGCGAACATAAACGAATTGCATTTTTTCTATACAGTTTAAAAAAAAAACAGTTTAATTTTATGCTTTCACGCGTTTGTTAGTTTCATATACAAGTGAGAATTCGGAATTTTGCGTTTATTTCATGCGTATTTGATCCAAGGCAATGTTGCATTAATCTTATGGGAAACATTCCTCCAGTGTCACATAAATTATAACAGAAATAATCTTATACTTTTGTAAGACAGCATATGGTCAGGCTAGATATTTTGTAATACAACTTATGGTCATGTTGCATATTTGACAAACCGCGATGGTGGCCTAGTTGTTAGAGCATCCGCCTCTGATGCGGGAGGTTGCGGGATCGAACTCCGGTCGAATCATACCAAAGAGTTATAAAAATGGTACTTACAGCTGCCTCGCTAGGCGCTCAGCATTAAGAGGTTAGTGTAACGACTTTTGGGCCTGGAGTAAGGGTAGTGTGACTAGATGCGACATCATGCTATATGTATGCGGCATGATGCCCCAGTGCTAGACATCACTTTAAACTTTCACATTTCAGACATTGTAGCGATATGATTGAACAATTGTTAAAGTTACTTTAAAAAATCTAAATCGCACACACACACACACACATTTATTTTATAGTAACTACCAACTATAGTGATATCTTGCAGAAATGATGACCTATTTCTACGTAGAATAATATATGTTTTGCCAACCGGACCTTTTAAACATGGACCAGCTTCAGCTCATAAAATCCCGTCGTGCAATTTACACGAACCATAACAAACGTTTTACGTCTATGACTTAATACACTCAAGGAGCTTTAAATTTGTATATGTAAGGCCCACAAATGTATGTTTCCGGTCGGCTGACCGTCCCTGTTTCTCATTGTTGACCCTAACACTTTTTTCCCATGTTAAAAAATTACAAATCACAAAAAATTCAAATTTCATATATATATATATATATATATATATATATATATATATATATATATATATATATATATATATATATATATATATATATATATATATATATATATATATAATGTTTTTATAAATAAAATGAATTTTAAATCCAGTGTAATAGGAAAGTTATATTTTTCTTGGCATAACTTAACATTTTAAATGCTTCAGAACTGAAGCTCATGGTGCATACATAAAAAACTGCCAGTGGATCAAGGTGATCTCTTCAGACAAGTATAAATAGAGAGTACTTTTATGAAGTTTTGTGAGATACAATTGTGAGATAATATTGTGAGATAAAACTGTCACAGAAGATCCTATTGATATAACGCTGTTTGCAAATTTCCTTGCTAGGTAGTATATATTAGTTACTATATTTTTCTTTGTTACCATATTTAAAAATACAGTACCGCGGGACTGCATCTAATACAATATCACTTCGGAGTGACTTTGAAATCTTTAATTCCTACGATTTGAAACTTTGTACTTTGACGTCAATTTCTGCTGCATACCGCGCACATTGACACTGTACGCTGGCCTTGTGACGCCTGGTTGTAACAAGGTCATCTGCCCTTGTGACGCATGGCTGTAACAAGGTCATCTGCCTTTGTAACGCGTTTATATTTGTGGCCATCATGTAATGAATAGGGGTACAGTCTGCATGAGACTCATTTGAGTTTTCGCATGTACTGCTCCTTCGGGATACAACATGACGTCACTTTCCCTTTAACATCAATAAGTGAACTGTCAGTAACGAAAATTAGGTAATTTAAATTTACAATGATATTGAACGTTTTTACACACACACACACACACACACACACACACACACACACACACACACACATGCGCGCGCGCTTCTCCCTCCCCCGCCACCCCAAACCACCACATGTACCTTGCTATGATTAGTGCAAACATTTTCATTTCTATCGTATGTAACAGAACCGACCATAATATATTATTTATTTTTGGATTAAGATCATTTCTCTTCTTCAGAAATTGACGAATGTCTGGAAGGGACACACTCCTGTGACAAAAATGCAGACTGCATCAACACTCATGGAAGCTACAAGTGTAAATGTAAAGAAAGTTACCATGGTGACGGATACACATGTGAACGTACGTATTCTTCTCTTAAATACTACTCTGCTTAAGAAATTTTATGAAAATTCAGACCTTTAAGCATACGTAGTACAGAATGACGAAACTGACAGAAACTTTAAGCTATACGTACTACAGAACAACGAAACTGATTTAAACCTTTCAGCCATACGTAGTACAGAACAAAGAAACTGACTGAAACGTCGAAATCAATGATTCAGGATTCCATCGTTCGAAACTCTCAGTTTAGTTTCAAATAGCAAAACTGACTGCTTACATGTGTTAACCCTATTATTCAAATAACAAAACAACCCGCATAAATGTGCTATATCTACTATACAAATAACAAAACAACCCGCATAAATGTGCTATATCTACTATACAGATAACAAAACAACCCATATACATGTGTTATATCTACTATTCAGATAGCAAAAACATCCTCCTTAAATGTGTGACATTCATTATTGAAATAGCAAACCAACTTGCTTAAATGTGTTATATCTACTATTCAAATAGCAAAAACATCCTCCTTAAATGTGTGACATTCATTATTGAAATAGCAAACCAACTTGCTTAAATGTGTTATATCTACTATTCAAATAGCAAAAACGTCCTCCTTAAATGTGTGACATTCATTATTGAAATAGCAAACCAACTTGCTTAAATGTGTTATATCTACTATTCAAACAGTAATGTCCTAATTTTTCAGCAATTTGCACTGGCAGCTGTCGAAATGGAGGACGATGCATAGCCCCGAATGTGTGTGAATGTCGTCACGGATACATTGGCCCCAACTGTGAACTTGGTAAGACTGGTTTCTGTTTATTTGCACCTGAAACATTAAGTTGAAGAAGCGGAGAAGAAGAGAAGATTCGACTGAAAGACAAGCAATCCATTGACAAGGAAAATGATGAAAATAAAAATTGTGTATGTGGTCAACAATTAAATACAATACCAGATCACATCAATTTAAACACTGTCTATTTGTAAAATCGTTGCTAGAATTGTACATAGTATTAAATTCAAGAGTCGGGAAACAAACACATTGCGCATATAAATAATACTTTTATAAAACGTAGGAATAGATCAAATTAATTAAGTATATAGATTATTTTTCATGTTTTGAAAATATTCTGTAAATAAAATAAGATAAATTTACAATGCAGATAGGACGATATTTAACGGTGGTCGGGAATTTTTAATTTCAAATCCGATTAGTTTTGACAGACTATTATTATATTAGTCTTTGCGTAACATACTATACAAAAGTTTCATTTACTGATATTTTTGTTATTTTTACTTAATGTCCTCTATTTTACTAATACGATTTAAAGTAGAATATTCCCAATCTTGTTTGAACTTTAATGGGTGCCACAGACTTGTAGAGGACGTTTTAATCCATTTACATTTGGAATATCTTCTGACGTATCCTCTACATCCTAATTTGAGTTTTTAGTGTCTCATCCGAAGTGTGATATGTGTCAGTTACTGATAATTGACAAACGATACAATTACTGATCATTATGATAATTTATGTGTTATACTTTATAATTCATGATAATTATGATTGTCCATACGTTATAATTCATGATTCTTGGTTTTGATATAGTTGGCTTCCGTATGTATTAAACGAAATTCATGACCTAGTCTGGTTCTATTTAGCAGAGATTTACCAGTTCATATTATGTCCAAGGAAAATGACAATTTTGTCCTGATTTCATCGGAATTCCGATCAAAATGTGTCAAATTTAAGACGAAGGGAAGAAGGTTTGCTTTGCTTTTCTTGTCACGGTCTTGTCATCCCTATTTACATTTTTTCTGAACGAAGGTGGATCTATTTAGGCGGACATGATGAAGACTGCTGGCTTGATTCCTTGCTTGCATCACGAGTCACACGCACATTTATCAAGGTGGTGTTTTGATTTAGGAGGTTGTATTTATTCCGGATATTTGGATAATACAATAGACGTTTTTCCACCTCGAAGTTAACGTGCATCCTTCGCTATTTCCTTTATCGAACACTAGCTGTAGAATAAATTCAAACTTACAGAGTCAGCGCTAACAAACTTGAAAATAAAGTACATTTGTATTTCTCATTTTACAAAGTATTTTTATTTAACAGAATGGAGACTACAAATGACAAACACTACCACTTATTACATCATGATGTTATTCAATTTCATTTAGGAAAACGACAACAGTATCTTTGACTATAACAATTAGGAATATTCTCTCACCAGGCTTAGCGTTTGAAAAAAAATTAGATCCTGGTAACTTCCAACCAAAATATTGCACGATAGTAGATACAGAGGAAATTATTTACCTAACAGTCTTAGGTTATGTCAGATACCCTCTCTCGATTTATGCTTTGGACCGATGTTGTTGAATTCTTCTTACAAGTTTCCAATGAAAAAAATGTTTTGGGCAAAATTATTTTACTAATCAGTTATAATGGGCTTTATGAATACGCCTACATGGTTTAATTACCTCTGCTATTATTATTATTATTACAGACATAGACGAATGCGCGCTGGGTATCTGGGCATGCCGAGGTCACTCTGTCTGCGTCAACGATCCTGGTTGGTACCACTGTGATTGCCTTGAAGGTTTCCATAGCAACTGGCCAGACAACAGCTACGGAAGTCTCTGTTTGGGTAATGTTCCAATCTAAATTGTTTTAAGTTTTTAACTTTGTTGTGTTTTTTTGTGGTTCCTTTTCTGGGGTGGAGGTGGGGGTAGGTGTAAGTAGTCTTATCTTTCATCTCTTTATTATTCAGATTTTTGAACCTTTGTGCAAGTTCTCGCAATGTATAGAAAAATATTTTGTGTGCCGCCAATATTCAACCTGGAAAGAGCGATTCAGAGAGAAACGTTTAAAAAAATGCATGAACGATTCTAACAGTTACTTGTGTCGTTTGATAAATATGGCCGTATTAAGTTGTAGAACTGTTCATCCGTCCATATGATAACAAATTCTTTACCGCAATATCTGACAGTATATTTTGTGATTTCGGCATTAACCTCCCAATACATTTACTACAATGTCGATATTTTACCCCAAATATGCTATTCGTCACTAACTTGTTATAACACTCTATGACCTTTGAAATAATCGCCTTTGATGCAGATTAGAGAAGTGCTTTAGTGAAATTCTGACAGACCAGACAGGCATTCAGTTTTAACTACATTTTTTTTGTACGGAGGTTTTATGGATATAGAACGCGCATTACATTCGTCTGAGTTTATATCAAGCCATATCAATAAACTTCCTTTGATCTCAGTACTTGTTAGTTCTGGTTCCTCTCGGGGGGGGGGGGGGGGAGAGGGAGAACTGTCTGATAGGGATGTACTTACCTGTTCATATGTAACGTCATTCCTTTCATATCTGAAATTAAAAAACAAAAACAAAAGTACTGAAGTCTCGTATGTGAATAGCTTCTTGATGTTACCATATCTACATTAATCCCATATCATGTTACGTTATGCTGGAGGCTTAAGACGGTGTCAGCAGAAATGCCAGGTTTCTATATAGTGCAAATTGGTTGGCTTTACGCCACTTCTGCATAAATCATAGCTAATTATAAAACTACTGCTTCATTTCTATTATTTTCAAACACTGTAAAGCACTTAATCGTCAGAAACCTACCGCTTATGGTCGTGTAAGCTACGTCAAACCACCAGAAAGCTTCATTTTTAGGTGGCCTAGGCTGCTTCGAATCGTTAGAAATTTACCGTTTATGGGTGTGTCAGTTACGTAAAATTTATGGTGGCCTCAACAAGGTCAGTTCGTCGGAAACCGAACCTTTATGGTGGCCTCAGCAGGGTCAAATCGTCAGAATCCTACTGTTTGTGGTGGCCTCAGCAGGGTCAAATCGTCAAATAGCCAGCAAGCTACCAATTCCGATTGCCTAAACAACTTCAATTCGCCAGGAAGTTACCGATTATATTGGTGTCACCTGCGTCAAAGCGGGAAATCGTCAGAAACATGCCGTTTACGGTGTCCTCAGTTAAGTCCAGACAGGAAACCGTCAGGAATCTACCGTTTATGGTAGCCTCAGCTACGTCAAAGTAGGAAATGACACGAAAGGTATCAATTGTTAATATGGTTACATTAATTGCAGAGAAAAAAGTTCTTTTATCTTTTTTTCCATCGAAAGATCGTCGTTCAGTAAATACGGCACTTTGTAGTTTTCCTAACTTGTTGGCCAAAACTGACAAGACACACTGTATTTCATTTTTTTTTTAATGCTTTCCCATTTAACATATAAATGTTGTAACACAAGATAATACAGATTTTTCTCTTTTTTATGATGACAGAGATAACAATTTTATTTTGTCGATTGGTAATGTCACGAAAACTGATCATACTGTTAGTAAGGGTGTTGTTAATCGTTCACGTGCCCAAAGTGGCTAGAGCGTCCGCCTCAGATATGGGAGGTCGATGGTTCGTACCCCGGCCGAATCATACTAAAACTTATATTACTAGCAGCTGCCTCGCTTGGCACTCAGCATTAAGGGGTTAGTGTTGTGACTGGTCGGCCTGGTGTCAGGATTATGTGACTGAGTGGGTCATCATGCTAAATGTCTGCGACGTGATGCCCAAGTGCTAGACATCACTATAAACTTCCACACTGCATACATCGTAGCGAAACGACTGAAAAATTGTTAAATACGTTAAAAATCCAAATCACACACACACACACACACACACACACACACACACACACACTATGGGTGTCGCGAATACTGATAATACTGTTAATATGGGTTTGTCTGATCTTTATAATTATACGTTCCAGGTTGGTGGGTTTTTCGCTCAAACGTTTGCGTCTCTAATGTAAGGAAACGTACATTCGATGTTACTCCATGCCAATATTTTCTCATCAACGAAATAAGCATTTTATTTGGTAGTATTTTGCCATTGTATGAATTTTCCCCCTACAAGTTACCCCCAACATTTCCAGCTGTGTTAATCATACACGGGACGTTATTGCACTCCTAGAGAGTAATGTTTTATCATTCACATTTCTGTACATTCTCGATAACAGTCCTTTCCATGGAGCTCTGCTTCTTTCTGGGCAAAGTTGAATAATCAAGATACACTGATACAGCTTGTGTAAGAACGACTTGTTGCATTATAGCTAATACAGTTCTTCTCCATTCAGCAGTCTCAGCAGCAATCCTTTTCAGACATTTCCATGAATCACTTGCATCTTCCCAGGCCTCATTAAATATTTATAAGGCATCAACAGGATTGGCAAGGGGATTTATCATAAAATAGCTTGGGACCAAAAATAGAACCAGAATGGTTCTATGGAATACTAAACAGAATGCCATTACCAGACCACCTGCATTTCTTAAGAATGCTGGTACAACAGACAGGTAGTGAGAATGAGTTCAACAATTTTATTGTACTGATTAATTAATATCCGAGCAGGTTTGCGCATGAATGGACAGAACAAGAAGAAGGTTTCATCTACAATAAATCTACAAGGATGCGATACTGCCCTGAACTTGTCACACACACTTTCAATAGACATAACCGTTTCATTGTTTTACGTTATATGTATATGCAGGTGATGAATGATTTTAAAGATGGGGGGGGGGGACTTCATATATATTTGAGACTGAGTGTGCCAAACTAACTTCATTCGCATATTAGTATGTATAGTGGATACACGGTAAGAGACTTACACCACTGGAATAGTGTTAATTAGATGTTCTTAACGGTTTTTGTTTTAAAAAAACATTTTGCTGCGTTGAATATACAATTAGTTAAATATACAATTAGTTGAATACACAATTAGTTAAATATACAACTATATACATTTACGTACTAAATATTACAAAGGAAGTTTCTTCTAAGTTTCAAACCTCCTGCGTCCCTCTAAGACGTTATGAAATCGTTTTGGAAAATTAAGTTAAAAAGCAAACAAGATGTGTCAAACTGCATTTCAATAAAGATATTGTTTGCAAGCATTTCGCAGATAGAAATAAATTATACATGAACATAGTTTTATTGCAGTTTAGATTAAAGGGTCTAGCGGTGCATTTATCACTAGATGCGAGGAAATGCTTTTTGATACAAAAGTGTTTTAGTAATCTGGCATATGTGCAAAAGTAATTTAATAAATATTCATTGTAATGACGATATTGAAAAGAGATAATAAATAAAAGAACAAATAAGAATTTAGAAAAGAGAAAAATGTAGATCCAATATTATGTGATTGAAATGTTTTATTGTTTTGATATATTTGTATTTTCCCAAATCTGTAATTTTGATTTTGCTCTGGTTAATTTGGCTTTCCCTTATCAAAACAATCACATCTAAATTCAAATTCAAGTAATTAAAATATGCGTCTTTGATTAACATAACTGCGACTTGAAAAGCAATAATGTTCATTCACTTCGGTTATTTCTCTACCTACACAGACGAGAGAGTAACATAAGACTGTAGAGATGATGTCATGTGGGACTGCAATTATTCCTCAGCTTTGTGTCTATAATCGATACTTTTTTTATCCCTCCATGCGAAATATTTTCGAAATTATTCAGTTCTGGAGGCAGTTTTCTTTAAAAACAATTTCGCTAGCGATATAATCTGACATGTATCTTCTGAGAGATTGTACCACAAACTGACACTGGATGGGTAACCCTGCTGAACGTTGTAGGTTTTCAACTAATTCTTATTTCACTCAAGGGACTCAAACCTTTTCTAAATATAAACATTATTTACTTGCGTAACTTAATAAACCAGCGAAAATGCGCAGCTTCAAACTTAGCTTTTGTATTTTAGTATACTTCTTCTCTTTAGAACCATCCGAAACAATACCAGAACGTGTCCAAAGTACGTCAGGTACAGTTCTAAAACAGGTGCTCTGAAAAACAACCCACTTTAATGCTCTCAACAACGCCAGATCTTTAATTTCCTATTTTGGCTATATCTTGTAATGTATATCTATATTTTTTGTGATTTATGTTTATGCCTGTAGTTATTATCTATAATGAAGATATTGACTACCAAATTTTGCACACGGGTCTATATTCTATTTTTAGATATTAAGAGTGCCTGTAGATTGCAAATACTATCTGAATAGGTGTTTGCGAAGATGTTTATGATCATCAACAATGATATTTAATAAGAAACCTGATTGCTAGTTTGGGGTCGTTTCTCATTGGATAGGTCAGTCAGGTGGGTTCTTAAAATAATTAAGTTATTTCCATTGGTTGGGTCGGTCAGGTGGATTCTTTGCTAGATGTCACGTAATGAGTGGAAGAAAAATGCGCTTTAGCGCCGTATTGTATACAAGGAGGGAACTGAACAATTGATTTAATTCCTATTTTGTGTTCTTATTTAATACGTTCTTGTGTTAATGTCAGTCTGCAGATATATTTAATGCTGTATTTAAATAGTCTGAGAGGAGACATTTGTTAGAATTATTCATCGGAATTGCACAGTGTTTATTGGACTAAATAATAGTCCGGGACTATTGTGAATTATATAATGGAGTTCAGGAAAATGCCATTTTCATACATAAGGATTGTTGGTAGATCAGTCCATTTGAGGATCTGAAATGCATTCAGAACATTCGGTTATTTTGGATTTGAATATAAAGTTTTAGGATTAGTGTTTGGATTTAATTCATACTGTATGATCCTCTCAAATTATCATTTTATAACATTGATAATTAAATAATTTTTAAGTTTTACAAAATTAATTTTTTTTTGATTTTTCGGTTGTTTAGTTTATGACAATATAATCATGACAATCTTCATTATGTTCGTTCTAATTAAAATCTTTTTGAATTGTGAAACGAAGGTGTCTATAAGAATTTAACAAAGTGTAGGCTATTTTTAATCTTTTGGGGAAAACATTACTTCCGTGTTAGTAGCAATCAGTGTCATATGCCACTGGTTTGACGGATCATTTAATTACACCCGTGTTGGTAGCATTCTGTGCCATAAACCACTGTTTTGACCTATCATTTATTTTATCAAATGTTCAAAATCAGCATTGCTAGGAGGTGAATAGAGATCTAATGATTTAAGCCGAAATCCATCGATTGACATCCTGCTTGATAGTATCATATTGTAAATAAGTCGAAATCCATCGATTGACAGCCTGCCTAATGGTATCATATTGTAATTAAGCCGAAATACATCGACTGACAGCCTGCTTAATGGTATAATATTGTAATTAAGACGAAATAATTGATTGACAACCTGTTTTATGGTATCATATTGTAATTAAGCCGAAATCCATTGATTGACAGCCTGCTTAAAGGTATCATATTGTAATTAAGACGAAATCAATCGACTGACAACCTGCTTAATGGTATCATATTGTAATTAAGACGAAATCAATCGATTGGCAACCTGCTTAATGGAATCATATTGTAATTAAGACGAAATCCATCGATTGACAACCTGCTTAATGGTATCATATTGTAATTAAGCCGAAATACATCGATTGACAGCCTGTTTAATGGTATAATATTGAAATTAAGCCGAAATCCATCGATTGACAGCCTGCTTAATGGCATCATATTGTCATGAAGTCGAAATCCATCGATTGACAGACTGCTTAATGGTATCATATTGTAATTACGACGAAATCCATCGATTGAAAACCTGCTTAATGGTATCATACTGTAATTAAGACGAAATCAATCGATTGACAACCTGCTTAATGGTATCATATTTTAATTAAGACGAAATCAATTGATTGACAACCTGCTTAATAGTATCATATTGTAATTAAGACGAAATAATTGATTGACAACCTGTTTTATGGCATCATATTGTAATTAAGCCGAAATCCATTGATTGACAGCCTGCTTAAAGGTATCATATTGTAATTAAGACGAAATCAATCGACTGACAACCTGCTTAATGGTATCATATTGTAATTAAGACGAAATCAATCGATTGGCAACCTGCTTGATGGAATCATATTGTAATTAAGACGAAATCCATCGATTGACAACCGGCTTAATGACATCATATTGTAATTAAGACGAAATCAATCGATTGACAACCTGCTTAATGGTATCATATTGTAATTAAGACGAAATCAATCAATTGACAACCTGCTTAATGGCTTAATGGTATCATATTGTAATTAAGACGAAATCAGTCGATTGACAACCTGCTTAATGGTATCATATTGTAATTAAGACAAAATCAATCGATTGACAACCTGCTTAATGGTATCATATTGTAATTAAGACGAAATCAGTCGAATGACAACCTGCTTTATGTAATCATATTGTAATTAGGACGACATCCATATAGATCTGTATCACTGGAGGGCAAAAATCATGTTTCGGTAACTTGCAACTCAGCACAATTTATTTTATATTATCACAAATGAAAATTATTTAAACACATAAACATGTATTACAGGCACACCTTGCATATATGTATTCAAAACACACCATGCATACATGTACTCCATGAAATATTGCATACATGCACTGCACGCCTTGTATACATGTACTCCAGACACACCTGACATACAAGCACTAGATACGCACTTGCACACATGTACTTCAGACACATCTGGCATACAAGCACCATGCATGCACACGTTCCAAACACACATTTCATACAAATATCACATACACATTTGGTATACATTGTACTCCATACACACCTTGCACAAATGTACTACAGACACACTTTTCCCGCATGTACTCCATTATCACCTTTCATACAAGCATCCCATACACACCTTGCATACATGTACTCCATACACACATTGCATGCATATACCCAATATACAACTTGCACACGTGTCCTCCAGATGCACATTTCAAATATGTACTCAGTACACACCTTGCATATATGTACTGCAGACACACTTAGCACATATGTACTCAATACACACATTGCATGCATTTACTCCAGACACACCTTTCATGCATGTACTCCATACACGCATTGCATGCATTTACTCCAGACACACCTTTCATGCATGTACTCCATACACGCATTGCATGCATTTACTCCAGACACACCTTTCATGCATGTACTCCATACACGCATTGCATATAATCACTCTTTATACACCTTGCATACATGCATTCCAGACACATGTTGCCTACATGCACGCCACACATTTTACATACAAGCACTCCATACACAGTGTATAGATGTACTCCAGACACACCTGGTATAAATGTACTCCATACACACGTTGCATACATGCACTCCATACACGTTTCATACACGTACTTCATACACACTTTGTATACATGTATCTAAGGCACACTTTGTGGGTGTATTCCAGACACACCTTGCATGCATGTATTTAAGACACACCTTGAATAAAAACATTGGAGAGGAAGAAAGAATTCATATTTATAGTAAATTAATGAACAATTAAAATGACAGTGACATGTGTAATACTTGCGTTTCAGACACGAATGAATGCATTGGGGAAGGTAATGGTAATACGTGTCCCCCGTCCACAATTTGCAACAACAATGAGGGGGATTACACCTGCGAGTGTGAACAGGAAGTGGCTTGCGTGAAGAGTAGGTCTATCTGTTTCATTTTCTAGTATTACCTGTCTTTCTTACTGTGCCTTTATTCTCCAAGTTCTCGCGGATTTTATTATTTCATCGGACAATGTATATTTCAGTTTGTCCGTTTGTCCGTGTTTTGTAGGCAATTCTAACAAAAGTCTCATTCGCTCAAAATTCAAGAAAGCTCTTTTTTAAATTCTGCTTTCTGATATCATTTTCAGCTTAAAAGATACAAACCATGTTGTTAAATAACTTGAGAAATATGTTTAGCAATGACTAGAAATATACAAACCCAGTTTAGAAAGAGATGAATTTAAAAAAAAAACTACGATCGATGCAAACATCCTGGGTATTTCTTTGCAAAAACAACTTTATTACATTTTTCGTTAAAATGATTTGCTTTTGCTATTTAGCAATTAGTACTAACACTCGTCGACTGAGTTGTGATGGCTGCTGGTTCAATTTAGATACCCATGAGATTCCAGAGACTCTGTGCATAATATTTTCATTCAGAACATAAATTTGGCCAATAACAAATAGCCATATATATATATATATATATATATATATATATATATATATATATATATATATATATATATATATATATATATATCATATGCTCATTTTTGTCTCTGTCAAGTTTACATTGTCAGAATCGTTCAGTATTTTCCACACTTTTTCATACTGCACGACACGTGTGTCTAAAAAGGTTATAGTGTATTAGGAAGTCTTTTGTAAACAAATAATGTACGCTTATTTAGTACACGCGTTAGCTTTTGGTTTATTAGATTTATTTGTGGATGAACTAAACAAGCTGTTTTTTTCTTATTGAAAGTTAATATGGTAAAATTAACGATCTGGACGAGTTCACTGAGTCACAAATGAAACCTTCAAAGAAGCAAACGAATGAACGTGATATTCACAATAATCATACGACCATTTTACAAGTAAGTCAAAACACTAAATTTGAGAAAATAAATGCAACTGAATGTTTTGATAGGAAACTATATACCCAAATAACCAATAAATGTCTTATTTCCCATGACTAAATGGACTGTCACGCAACTGATGCTTTGCAATTTTCCCTGTTTAACTATTTGATATAATGTTGGGCTAGTGAGAGTAAACATACAATGTATGATACAGGTCATATCAGAGGTTCCTCCAGCATACAAGCGACAGGGCATAATTATATGTCTTCTTTAGCTGGTGATAAGAATAGTAATACATATACTTACATAAATGTACCTTGAATATCCTCTAAATATACTTTCTTAGTTATGCAAATCCGAATGACATGACCCATGTTGTGGAAATCATGATGCACACTTAAATTATAATGTAATTGCGCATAGATTTGCAACTAAAATCACATTCTCGATATTTCACTGAACTGACCCAATAAATCAAGTCCATTATAAGCAGAAAAGCAGAACTGACTTGGATCAACAGAAAAAAAAGTCACCAATTCTAGAGCAAGTAGAAACGTTTATTTTTCTATGCGTATTCATTCAAAATATGACTAAATTTCAATTTTAAGTAGACCAAAACGAATTTGTTTTTCAAAACTAATATCAAGCGCGCGACGAAGTTCAAAGGTCGCTGGGCGGTGCTATTTGTGCATTGATATTGTTTTTGTGTATTGATGAATCTAGGGTTTTATAATTATTTTGAAATACAGCAAAAAATTCAATTACTTTGTTTCCTGAAGTGTCTTCCATTATTATCAATCCATGCAAATCTAGTAATCTATCTATCTATCTATCTATCTATCTCTCTCTCTCTCTCTCTCTCTCTCTCTCTCTCTCTCTCTCTCTCTCTATATATATATATATATATATATATATATATATATATATATATATATATATATATATATATATATATATATATATATATTTTTTTTTTTTTTTCTATCTATGAAAGAAAAATGATCTTACTGGATATCCGCCTATATATATATATATATATATATATATATATATATATATATATATATATATATATATATATATATATATATATATATATATACTCACACACACAAACATATATACGAGCAGCAGACTGGCTCTTGTAATAGTACATATATTCAGCAGACTGGCTCGTATAACCTGGAACCTTTTGCGAAACAGATAATAGTAAATATTTACAAGTGCATTTTGTTGAAGTGTCATTACTGCAACATTTTCTTTTTGTTGGAGATTGATGTATTACTTAGGGACGTTTTTTTTCTTCTAAATTTCTCTTCAGACTGCATATCTGAGGGATCAGAACACAAAAATGACTCAACCTGGCGATCGAGATTTGACAAGTGTATGCAGTGCACGTGCTTTGTAAGTCAATCTACTGAAATTGAATTACCATCTACCATGTTTGTAATGCTAATTGTACAGATTCCCAGTGATAAGTAGACAATTCACATTAATAGTGAGGATTTTATTGTCACTAAACAGCTCTTAAATTAAGTCAAGACTAAATATATTTGATTGGTCATTTGTAAGCCTGACTTTAAAGTTCAGCGAGTCAGATGGCAGGATTGAGTCTGGACTTCATGTTATATTGGTAGACATTAGACGAAATTCAAAAGTTCACCAAATGTTCTAAAAAGCTTAAGGTAACTGCTGGAAGAAAGCTTAGACACATTACAAGTTTCTTCCCCCTTCTGGCTTTATTCTTTTTCAAGATTAGTTTTGAATGCTTATCAATGTTGTGTCAAAAAGAAGAAAAAATTCAAATAATAACAAAAACGTGTCCTTTTTTGCCAACAAACTATGTTACTTCAGTGCCATTTTACTAGAGTCTAAATTATCAACAAATGTATTCGCTTAAGCAATTTAATATGGCTCAACCAGAGTTTCCCTTAAACGTAATTTACTGTTTCCTTTTGTTTTCGTTACTTCTCAGGACGGAGTAACTCAGTGCCATAGAGTACAATGTAACTGCAGTGACAGGAATGTAGATAAAGAGTGCTGCCCGCAGTGTGACACGACAAGCCAGTGCCACCACCAGGAGACGATGCTATGGAAAGGTAACGGCGAGCGGTGGATCTTCCAGTGTCAGACCTGCGAATGTCTGGTTTGTATTTTCTCCCGATTCTAACGATGCATATCACGGTGATTCACGCAAAATACAATACACTACTTTTAATTCTTGGAACATTGGTCTTGGAGCATTGGCCTCTTTATATGCAATATATTCTATAATTTGCCTATTGACACAGAATATAACTATTGATTTACGGCCTGGCCTGTTGACACAGAATCTAACTACTGGTTTCCGACCTCAACTGGCCTATTGACACATAAGCTAACTACTGGTGTACAACCTCAAGAAACGCTACCTAGCATGAAACATCGTAAGAGAGGCAAGTCGAAAGCTTTATGGATCATGACACATTACATAAACTCTTAAAATTATTATCATGAGAGTGTATTTGTGAATCATTTATAATACATTTCAATAGTGTAGACTTAAAAATATCTTAAGTAATCTCTTTTCTCGGATATTATTATACTTTTCGTAAGAGAGATCGAGAAATACTTTTTTCTCTAAGTTTTTCCAAACTTGATGAACTTTGTTTATAGTTTATTGCTTTGTGGTTTTATGCGAGAGGGGTTGGGGTGGGGACGGTATGTCGTTTTTACATTTAACTCAAATAAATATCGTAACGTAGAAGCATGCACACAATCAACGTAGATAACGTGTATTACCATGGCACGTATTTTGCTCCTTGTAAGTCCATTATTCTGACAGTATGTCAGTAGCACCTCTGTGTCAAAGCTTTCGTAGACTACAGTTAGTCTGTGTTACCTTATTTTAGCATGGAGAGATTGACTGTTGGCCACTCGAATGTCCGGTCCGCCACTGCACAAACTACATCCAGGAAGCAGGAGATTGCTGTCCACGGTGCATGGATGATAACCCCTGCTTAAACCAGCACCACGAGGTAGGCGGGGCTGACCTCTCAACCTTCACCTGCATGTACAAAGGTCAAAGATTTCGACATGGAGAGAGCTGGATTTTGGATACCGACCTTTGTACAAGATGTGATTGTAAGGTAAAGAAACCTACTAAGCTATACAGTCCTTCCTCCTGCTGTTGGATTGTAATTGACCTCTGACTATCATTATTTTCATCAATTGTATATATAAGCATTCAATAGTATGTCACTATTACCATAGATGTGGGACCTCTCTCATTTTATTCTACAAATTAAGCCATCTTAGATCAAGAAATACTGCAAGGGTTCGTCTTGGGTTGTCGGCTCGTTTTTGTGCCTATCTAATGCACACACTGATATGAAGAGATGAAATAAACAAAAATTGCGCCTATTTGGCCGAGAAAACATTGACATTTTACATCCTTCTGTTTTAATTAAGGGGGCACTCTACATTTATTATGAACTTACGAGAGAGTGAGAGGTGTAAGGTGAAATCCATTTGCATCTGCAACATGTACAATGGAGAGAATGTTGGCATACCACTATGTTACTTTCATGTACTCTGGCAGAAGTTTCTTTGGATATCATGCTTGAGAATATTGTACACGATTTAAGCACGCAGCTAGCCAAAATTGCTTTTCCCATGTGCTCGAAAAATGAGCCTGAACTGGTCTCAAGTGCACCATCTTTACCTTTTATTAAATTAGAGAAAACGCATTTAGCTGGACTATAAATTACTAGGTTCTGAAAGCACAATGAATGAATAAACAAATATATAAATGTAAGACAAGTTATTGGTTCTTTTCACAATTTACCTCTCATGTCCACGAAGTGAAAATGACCAAGCGGGGCTAGCAGTTTTGTATACGTTCACATCTGAATTAAGGCCAAGCTCTATACTCTATAACCCATACTACAGCCATCAATCATACTCCAAAATAAAGGGAATTAAACGTTCTTTTAAAAAGTCAAAACAAGATATGCAAGGTCTTTTTTATATGGCCATTATAAGCAGTGAGGAAAACTGGGAAAAGTTTTTTTTTTTGTTGAAAAATATAACCCTATGCAAAATACGAAAATGTAGAGGACCACCTAAACAACAAGCGAATACAACTTTCTATACGATTTCATAAAGTTTCAATTCTACAATTTCATAACTACAGGACTTTTAAAATATTATAGATTTATATCAATTACGATCACATTTTAGTGTATATATTATACCAAATGAGTATGTCAAACTGCATCCAGTGCACGGGTTGCACGAGAAAATGTCCATCTTGATTATTTATTATTTTAAGTGACTAATCGATTTATTTCAGATTGGCCATATATGCTGCACGTTCAGCCATACCTGTCCCAAGCATGTCGGTCCTGAGCCACTCAGACTTCTTCCCAATTCACCTACCTCAGAGGGCATCTCACTCCCTGATAACTAAGGGTCGCCAAGTCAAATGCAGGGTCCAGAAAACGCTTTACAGATCACCACCCACTTGGCTGTTATTACATTGTCAAGCAACATCGTTTCTTCTTTGAGATGAAGAAAACATAACGTCTGCTAGATCGACCACAGAACAAACATTACTACCTTGCAACAGTGTTGCAGGGACGTAAGAATACAATTAAGCTGTACGGCAGCCTTCTAATGACAGAACGTGACAATCACGGACGAACCATTAGTAGGTACTTAAGAGTTGTTTGATAAAAAAGCAGGTAACTATGTAACGTTCTGTAGCAGATACATGATTGAACTGCAATTCATAGAAGTACGTCAAATTGTTTCTAATCTTAGCATCTGCCATTAAGATTATACTATCTCAAATGTATGTATCATTCATTTATTTAATGTAGATAGCGTTGTTTGTAGAAGTGTCTTAGGATGAGGCATAAAAAAGGCACACAATGATACAGCCATACTCCTTTGAGATGGGTACCGAATTTTATCTTTCATATCTTTTTTTCTTTTTTACTAAAATAAGAACCATTCTCATGCCATGCTAACTGCAGACAGTGTGCTCTTTTTATAAACCTTTGCTCTCTCTCTCTCTCTCTCTCTCTCTCTCTCTCTCTCTCTAGGATAGAATATATATATATATATATATATATATATATATATATATATATATATATATATATATATATATATATATATATATATATATATTATATAGTATAGACTGCTTTTGTCCTGCGAAATTGTTGTCATATGTACTGACATTGTAATCACGGAAATGTTGTCATATGTACTGACATTGTAATCACGGAATGGTTGTCATATGTACTGACATTGTAATCGCGGAATTGTTGTCATATGTACTGACATTGTAATCACGAAATTGTTGTCATATGTACTGACATTGTAATCACGGAATTGTTGTCATATGTACTGACATTGTAATCACGGAAATGTTGTCATATGTACTGACATTGTAATCACGGAATTGTTGTCATATGTACTGACATTGTAATCACGGAATTGTTGTCATATGTACTGACATTGTAATCACGGAATTGTTGTCATATGTACTGACATTGTAATCACGGAATTGTTGTCATATGTACTGACATTGTAATCACGGAAATGTTGTCGTATGTACTGACATTGTAATCGCGGAATTGTTGTCATATGTACTGACATTGTAATCACGAAATTGTTGTCATATGTACTGACATTGTAATCACGGAAATGTTGTCGTATGTACTGACATTGTAATCTCGGAATTGTTGTCATATGTACTGACATTGTAATCACGAAATTGTTGTCATATGTACTGACATTGTAATCACGGAATTGTTGTCATATGTACTGACATTGTAATCACGGTTGGTGTAAAATAAATGTAGAAGTTTGGCTTCTAAAACGATCGGTCATTTTTCTAACAATGTCATAGCACTTTATATTTATTGTGCCATGGTCCATGGCTGATGTTTGTGCTTTCAACTAAGCACATCTGTGGTGATTAATGTGGTTTAGATCACATAATAGTGAATAACTAAAAATGCACCTATATGGCATTGTAAATTAGCTATATTAAATTTTGACACTGTTTGCATTTTTCGGAAGAAAACTATACCTAAATCTCATGAAATTAAGGGCCCATGACAACTACTGAGAAGTGTCCAGTTTAGCCATACGTGCAACAGAGGGTGTATATGCCTTTTTGACACCTCTAGAATACTACAGCTTTATGGTTAATCAATCTCTCACTGTTTTTTTTATATCTTTTTATTGGTATGAGAATTAATGTTTAATCGAATGCTAGTCTTTAAGAAAGAGAATGGGTGAGCTATATACATTGTTATTGTAGACGTTGTGATGATGATATGTCGAGAAAACAAACCTGCTAGGCGCATTTTTTTTAATGAAAGACGAACTATTCTCATATATTTTGCCTTCTTCATAAACCAGATAAGGTGTTATTGATTCAGTAAAGTCAATGTATTATATATATGCTGATGTTATTTTATGGTTTTGTCTGATCTTTTGTTTTGACTATGGATGATATATCGTCATTGTATGTGTAGTATATATATGCATGTTTTTATTGCACTTTTGGGAGAAAGAAAGGGTATAACAAGAAACAGACTGTCCGTTTCACTTGGTCAATGTGTGTGCTTCATTAAGGCACCATTGAAATAAAAAACGGAGAAAACAAGAAATAGACTATCCGTTTTTCTTTGTCTCTGTGTGTGCTTCATTACTGCATCATTCAAAAAAAGAACGGAGACGACAGAATTTGACCATCGGTTCCTCTTTGTCTCGTTGTTTTCTTTATCATTGCTCTTTTATGAAAAATAACAATCGTCGTGGGTTTAACGCCATATTTCAGCACGTGATAGGCCATACATGGCGGCCGGTATATGAGGTGGAGGAAGAACCTGAAAGCCCCGGGAAGAACCGCCGACCATCGAAAGCTACTGGCAAGCCTTTTTGGCATGCCCACGGTGGCCGGCCCCGAAACTCGATCCAACGCGGACAGAGGTGAGATGTGAGCAATTGTTAAAGTGATCGACTTAGACCAGTAAGCCACCCAGGACATAGGGAAATAACGGGTATGACAAGAAACTCTCTGTCCGTGCTTACTTGTCTTTGTTTGTTCTTGATATAAAGGTTGTTTTATTGTTAGTTTTATCAGCAGGTTTTAAAACGATATTGGCTATATCACCTCCAGAGGACACAGAAGCTGAGTGTCTTTCGTAAGGACACAGAGGCAGCCAGACCGATCAGGCCTGATCATACGCTCCTCACACTGAGTTACCGCGGCTATAAGGGACAAAACATATACTCTGAAAGTGATTGGTTGATGTAAATAATGGCTATATATATTCTAATGCCAATCTTACTGTTATGTGGTAACGGTGGTTGTGTAAAAATGAAAATCACTGCTTACCGTATCTACTCGCTTGCACAGACCAATATTTGCCATCGCATAAAGCGCCGGCAAATCTCGATCTGTGCAGTTTGTTGGTAGTAATCAGTAAAATAAACAACCTAGACCCTAATCAGCATGCGCATTAAGCCTCGGGATCTTTGTTGTTAGCAGTTTGACTTGATTTATTAGCGAGTATATTATGATGCTTTCCTAGTTTGAAAATTATTTTACTTAGAATGAAATGGTGACCAAACCTTAATGTATCTAATTAGAAATAGGAATATGCTTTATTTTGGTATTAAATGTTATCACGCTATGTTCGTTTATAGCTTATTTATCGCATTTTGTGATTATGTATTTTATCTACCTCTATTTTGTTCAGGTTCATATACTTATACTAGTAACTCGTTTCTCATTAGCATGCCGTGTCATGAACTGACGTTTACTACGACGTAATTGTCATTTTTGGAACGGTACAGTATCGTTCCATCACTATAATACCTACGTGAGGTACGCAGAAGCTGTGCGAGGGTCACACATTTTTGCCGTAAGTTTGAACATTGTCGTGTGACTGAGCATAATGGACAAATAAAAGCAGAGGTATGAAAACAACGCCTTTCCTTCGTTTTTTTTTTTTTTAAAATACCTTTAATCAAACTAATTGGATCGAGAAGGTTTATAAGGCGAAGGTAACTTCCATATGCCGGAACAATCATTGAGAATACCTATTGCCAGGCGATATTTTAGAACATCTAAAAAAATGGAGATTTCTGAAGATGGAAAAACTATCAAGGTTAGACAGTATGTTGATGCATATACGGCAAAAATAAATAAGCAAGAAATAATAAAATAAGACAACCCATGGGTAACAGAGAACATATACCACACAAAGATTAACAATCGGAATTGTAGAGTTTAGTAATTTATAATATAAGCCGTCATGGTTCAGTATAAAATGTTAAAATGTAATTTTCCATTTTCCAATCCAAGCGCAGGTCTGTTCCATACAAGGTTAACACCTGTTTATTCAATTCTTCTTATTAACGCAGGTAAAAAGGAACAACAACTCCAAAATTTATGGACATCCGGGTATTGTAGTGATTCTATTTGATCAATACAATTTAGATATTGTACTGCTTTTATAATCTCACCATATCTGGCGCTTCATATATTTTTTTTCGATATAATATTTTACATACCAGATATTTTGAACAGTTCGTCATGCAAGCTTAGAGGGCATTGTTTTTAGTGTTTTAATACCGTTTCGATAAATTTTGTACTTGTCTCCAGGTGTATATTGTTCTCTAGATTAATTCTTTGCACGATTTGGTGCCTATTTATTTGTTGGTGCTGAGAAAACTTTTCATTCTAAAGCTTACTATCATCAGGGAGATTGTAGTTTACTTCCGGTTACGGTATGAACATTTGAGTTAGCTAAAACATGCACATAACAATCAAGGACACGCTAGGATCATTATCTATTATAGGACACGTTGATTTACATTATTTCGGTCTTCTGCATAAAAAAATAATTTTGAATACTCAAAATTAATAACAAGGAAAAATTAAACGTTTTGGAACTTTTGAATATCACCAAGTAAAATACATTCCTCAATTATGTAAACAAGGGGTAGAACACGAGGATATAAGAAAGATAACGGCGATAGTGCCACAAGCTGAATTTGACAGGCTAAGTCTCGGAATCCTCAAATACGTGATTGTTATCCCTGTTGCAAAACACTTTTGATAGTATTGTTGAGATAGAGCATAAAATATAATTCTCTTTGGCACTACTAGCAGGAAGAAGCATTGCTTTTCAATGGCGTTTAAATGTGTTTAGTGAATTTTACTGCCGCAAATCTTGACGCTCAACCATGTTTCGCATGTCTTAGAAATGTAAGAAATAGCTTACTAAATATTATAAGTGTTTTATACGAGATGAGATTCAAGGTCGGCATATTGCCTTCATGTAAGCGATAAAGTTGTTTTCGAAATAACAAGCATCTTTAGTTGCCCATGCGGGAAGAATGTTTTCGCAATATCGAAAAGATTAATGATTTATGTTTCTTCAAAAATTGTTTTAAGCCATAACGAATATATGCTTTTTGAAATAAATTATACATTTTCGTTATTTCGAACAGTTTTCTTTTCGCTGTTTCTCAACGTGAAAAATAACGATTAGTGGTGGCTATACGCCTCTGAATTGTTTCATATCCTTTGTGAATTTAACCGCTGCTCTGCAACCAATCTGAGATGTTTTTTGATGTAGAACGTTGAGTGTTGGCTTACTGGAGAGCAAGTACATTTGACGCTCGTAACTGTGGCACTTTTGCTGTGGAAAGTGTTGTGTCGCTGATTTAATATTTACCTTATGTTTGAAGTATTCTTCTCTTTTATTAACAAACGAGATCTCGTGTGTGGTTATTAGTACATTTAAAGTGTTTTTCTGTCTGTAGTTATATAAATTGTTCTTTATAACGCGCGCGCGCGTGTGTGTGTGTGTGTGTGTGTGTGTGTGTGTGTACGTGTGTGGTCAGATCGACAGGTTGGAATACTATATGGGTAATGATAAAAATGGTTTAAAGTGACTCCATTACATATTTGTTCGTCCATCATCATCCATCATCGAGTCTCTAAGTTTCGATATTAACTGTCAAATCCTGATAATATAATGTTAATTAACAATTTTACGTTTACTTGGATCGTCAATATACTTCAAATTTAGAAACAAAACAAAGTAAGCAATCCTTTAAATAATGACGTCAGAGCCAAAACTTAGGAAAGCGAGAAACGTTAGCAAACGAGGACAGTGCAAAAAATAGCAACAACAACAATAAAATATAACCATTTAATCAAGGACAGTGCCAAAAATAAAATATAACCATTTAATCATGTACAAGTATTCGTTGTCTGTATGTGTAGGATAAACCTTTGATGTTGTCTTATTTATGTAGTAAATGAAGTTCCTCTGAAAAAAAGAACTCGTCTTGTTTATAACCCTTGCACGCTACATAGCATACCACTATTTTCCATTTCCAACAAGATGTTTAACCATCATACCACCGTTTGCCCCTATGTGTGGGAGTCCATGTCTACAATACGTTATCGTAGCATATCACCGTTTGCCATTCCTGACCAGATGTTTGCCATTCCCGACAAGATGTTACCATAGCATACCACTGTTTGCCATTCCCGACAAAATGCTGCCATTGCATACTACTGTTTGCCCATATGTGTGGGCGCCCATGCCGACGAGATGCTACAATAGCATATCACAGTTGGTCATTCCCGATAAGATGTTTTACCATGGCATACCACGTTTGCCATACCAAACAAAATGCTACCATATCATATCACTGTTTGCCATTCCCGACAAGATGCTACCATATCATATCACTGTTTGACATTCCCGACAAGATGTTGTCATTGTATTTCACTGTTTGCCTTTCCGTTCAAGACGCTACCATATCATACGACCGTTGGCCATTCCGGACAAGGTGTTCTAAGCGAAATACAATTTATTGTAGAATCAGATAGTATTGGCCACTATACGATGCGCATATTACCGAGAACAAAACACAAGTTATCTTACAAATCAGGAAAAAGAGACAGAGGGTGCAACTGTCTCTTGTACGCAATGTATTACATAGTACTATCACCTTATGAAATGTAACGAACATGAATGAACATCGTAGATATACACTCAGGTACCACTGACTGGGATTCACTGCAAGCTAATCTTGTTCTGTTTTAAACGACATACTTTTAAATAATTTGACGTACTTGTATTTCGGAAGGAAGAATGTCAGGATGTTCAGAAAGCTTCACATGTATGTCCTCAAGTCCAGTAGAAAGCATCTTGTAAGTATTTTAGACTGAGGAAGATGTAAACCCGTTTGAACGATAGCTTGTGTGCAATTTTGTAAACTTGCTGCAGAATGTAAATTTAACAGGAGGTCCTTTTGAGGTGTCTGCACATAAACGTAAAATCATGTCGAAAATGATTAAAGAGATTTTTAAAAAACAATCGAAAACTTTCTTTGTAAATCCATAAGATGATAATGATGGTTCTATTCTTAGTCCAAATAAAACATAATAAGTGTTAGGTATATATTGAATTCTGCTGCTAAATAGTTTGTAAATAAGATTTTTAATATCGTATAAATAACAGGATATCAAATAGGTAACGATTTAATATTGAATTTATGAAACGAGTTGAATAATGTCCAGCTTTGGCGAGCCTTGGCTCGCTAAAGCTGGACATTATTTAACGAGTTTCATAACTTTAATATTAAATCATTACCCATTGGATATTCCTTTTATCAGTTTTTATTTCAGTGGAAATTATTTTAATAGAAAGAAAAACGAATAGTTTCGTTCATTCTGACAGACGGTGCCCTTTTCATTTGTTGTGCATAAAATATAGTCCCAAACAAAGTTGAACTAGTAAAAGTAGATTGTACAATTTTACAAACTATAAATCAAAGTAAAAGCTTCCGTCCGAATAAACAGAACATTTTATAACGACAAAATCGTTTTTCAAAACAGAATGATTAATGCGATGTGATGCCACATTGATACGGTAAACAGTAGGCCTAGAGTTCATGTTTACCGTAAAATGTCACTTGCAGAACTAAACGTTACATTGTTGCGAATTTTATGTGCAAATAGGATTACTGGATGCAGAAATTCCCACATTTACTGCAATGCATTAATGACTGGATATTTACAGTATTTGACTGGAACAATAGACTGTACAGAAGACGTAAACAAATTTCTTTTTGAGTCGGATTTGCATCCCATATATACTGCGTGAAGATGCTGTGGTTGGATAAAGTTCTGTCAGGAGTTAGGAGACCCATATATGTCCAAATTCTTTTGTGAACAGAGGTCAGTTTATTTACTTCTGTAAGTTAACATTTAAACCACGCTTGTATATACGGTGGATTCTATATCTATGTTACAGATATACCGCTCCCTGTCCCCACCCCGCCATCATATAAGCAATACCCTTCGTTTTACTTCTTATTGTTGTTCTTGTCTTGTAGTTTTACGCCATGTTTCTCATTATGATATTGTTATACATGACATAACAAACCCCTGTGGGGGTAACATATCAATATTCAGACAGCGGAGGTCATTTTTCATCAATTTCCTTTCGTGAGTCGAGTTCAAAAATGGCCGCCAAAAATGTTCATTCAAAACCAAACATTCAAGAAGGCGGTGTTAAAAACTACAAGACAATTCAGAATTGCAGGTATCTTGAGAGTCACTTAAACATTACTAAAACATTTGGAACTTTTGTTATTATTTTG
The DNA here is from genome assembly GCA_028554795.2 of Sinohyriopsis cumingii. Taxonomy (NCBI): domain Eukaryota; kingdom Metazoa; phylum Mollusca; class Bivalvia; order Unionida; family Unionidae; genus Sinohyriopsis; species Sinohyriopsis cumingii. Next base: position 97,386,072 of record CM068832.1, read on the forward strand.
GGAATTTGCATCTATGATTGGTGCTGTTCCTCGCTTTTGTTGTTAATGCTGTTGTTATTGTTGAAGATAAGATTTAAAATGAATGACTACAACACCAAAACCATTGATCGTGAACAGCCAATTCTAAAATCTCTTATAGTATTACACGGAAAATGCTACCATGCTACAACATCGTTTTCATGACAATCTGACTATCCAGCGACGAACTAGTGAGAACAGAAGTAAGAACAGGTCTATAAAAGTCGAAATTTACAAGGAAACCTGAACTGATATTTGAATGAGCGTAGACATATAATGATCTAAAGCTATCGTAGTTTGAAGAGAAAAATTATAGGGGTACACACACACACACACACACACACACACACACACACATACATACATACATACACATACAGGAACACACACACGAACATGCACACACACACATACATACATACATACATACATACCTATATTGTTTTGTCATATGCTGCTTGGGGACAGAAAAGCAAGGATATGTTATGTCGATAATAATAATAATAATAATAATAATACTTATAATGATAATGAAAGTGTTCGTGTCTTAAACGACAACGATATAAAGTTTAAACATTCATTGGGTTTTAAGATTATTTTAACTTACTGTGCGATATGTAGGCTCAAAATCGGTAGTACGTCTTAGATAAAGATGACCCTGCTGTCAGCATTGTGTCATTAAGAGAATCGCCGCCATACAAAAACATGTGATGGTTAACATGAACTGGAAGTACGGGTAATTCATTCGTTAGAAGGATTTGAGGATTACTGTATTTGTTACAGTGGACGTGGTTCAAGTATAGATCTAACTCAAGCAGTGAACCGTTCATTATTCCAAGAATGCAGTTCACTATTAACATTGACGTATATTCTACTTCAAGAATACATTTTAGTTTTTTTACAAGGACGTATATTCTGCTGCAAGAATGCAGTTCACAGTTTACAAACACGTACATTCTACTGCAAGAAAGCAGTTCACAATTTACAAGGACGTACATTCTACTGCAGGAATCGCTATTTACAAAGACGTATTTTAAACAGCAAGAAGGCAGTTCACAATTTACAAAGACGTATATTCTACTGCAAGAATGCAGTTATCAATTTACAAGGACGCACATTCGACTGCAAGAACACAGTTCACGATTTAAAATGATGTACATCTACTGCAAGAATGCATTTCCCAATTTACAAAAAGTACATTCTACTGCACGAACGCAGTTCACAATTTACAAGGACGTACATTATATTGCAAGAACACACTTTATTATTGACACAGACGTACATTATACTGCAAGAATCACAATTAACAACAGGTACATTCTACTGTAAGAACGCAATTCACAATTTACATGGACGCACATTCTACTGCAAGAATGCAGTTCACAATTTTCAAAGACCTACATTCTACTGCACGAATGCAGTTCACAATTTACAAAGATGTACATTTTACTGCAAGAACGCATTTCACAGTTTACAAGGACGCACAATCTACTGCAAGAATGTAGTTCACAATTTACAAGGACGCACAATCTACTGCAAGAATGCAGTTCACAATTTACAAGGACTTACATTCTGCTGTAAGAACGCATTTCACAGTTTACAAGGACGCACAATCTACTCCAAGAATGCAGTTCACAATTTACAAGGACGCACAATCTACTGCAAGAATGCAGTTCACAATTTACAAGGACGCACAATCTACTGCAAGAATGCAGTTCACAATTTACAAGGACGCACAATCTACTGCAAGAATGCAGTTCATAATTTACAAAGACTTACATTCTGCTGTAAGAACGCTGTGCACAATTTAAAAAGACGTACATTCTACTGCACGAATACGGTTTGCAATTTACAAGGACATACATGCTACTGCAAGAACAGATTTCACGATCTACAAGGACGTACATTTACTGCAAGAACGCAGTTTACAATTTACAAAGACGTACATTCTATTGATAAAACGCAGTTCACAATTTACAAGGACATACATTCTACTGCAAGAACACACTTTATTATTTACAGAGACCAACATTCTACTGCAATAATCACAATTTACGAAGACGTACATTCAACTGCAAGAATCACAATTTACAACGAAGTACATTCTACTGCAAAAACGCAGTTTACAATTTACAAGAACTTACATTCTACTGCAAGAATGCAGTTCAAATTTACATCGACGTGCATTCTACTGCACGAATATAGTTTGCAATTTACAAATACGTATATTCTACTGCGAGAACACAGTTCACGATTTACAAGGACGTACATCTACTACAAGGGTGCAGTTCACAACTTACAAAGCGTACGTTCTACTGTACGAATTAAGTTTACAATTTACAAGCATGTATGTTCTACTCCAAGAACTCAGTTTCCAATTTACAAAGATGTACATTATATTGCACGAATGCAGCTCACAATTTACAAAGACGTACATCCTACTGAAAGAATGCAGTCCACGATTTACAAGGATGTACATTCTACTGCAAGAATGCAGTTTGTAATTTACAACGACGTAAATTATACTGCAAGAACGCAGTTTACAATTGACAAAAACGTACATTATGGTGTAAGAACGCAGTTCACAATTTACTAGGACGTACATTCTACTTCAAGAACACAGTTCACAATTAAAAAGTACGTACATTCTACTTTAATAACCAATTTATTATTTACAAAGACGTACATTCTACTGCATGAATCACAATTTACAAAGACGTACATTCTACTGTAGAATCTTTTCGACTATGTAGTTATAAACCATCAGAAAGAAGCAAAACCAACAAGTTTTATAAAACTAGACGAATAATTTCATTATCAAATGATAATAGTTGAACAGTTAATAGGAACTACATTATTATGAATTGAATCCAAAATATTCCTAAAAGGTTCTATTCAAGTCCAAAATAACCGAAGGTTCCTAATTAATTTCAGATCCCCGAATGTACTGATGTATCACTATGACAATGTCCAGAACGTTTTTGAAGAAGTTCACCATAATCCTATAATAAAATATTAGTCCAATAAGCACATTGTCATTTCAATGAATAATGCAAACAAATGTTTCCTCTCAAATAATATCTAAAGACAACATTAAATTCATTTGCAGACTGATGTTACAACAAAGAACACAAGAAATATGGATTAAATTGACCATCTAAATTGTACAATGAAACTAGATGAAAACGCATTTGCCACTACTTGCTTCGAGACATTTTACAAATATCCCACTTTGTAAAAGAAACCAAATGGCCAACCCATCCAATGGGAAATAGGTTAATTTAATAAGTCTTCTAAGAATTCTAATGACCCCACCAACCAATGAGAAATTACCCGAGACATGTCAACCTGTTTCATTATTAATATCATTATGACACCGAGGTCAACAACTATTTATATCTCTTACTAAATCTACGTTCTTAATATCTTTAAATATAATTTTATTCCAGTGGACAAAATTAGCCATCTAAGATCTTGATTATAGATGATCATTGCAATTTACAGTCATGAACAAACATTACACATAATAAATACACACTCGTGTACCAAGGAGTCACAAATATATCGGTACACAAAACAGAATACAGTTCAGCATTTACGAAGAAGTACATTTACTGCATGCATTCAGTTCACTCTTTACAAGGACGTACATCTACTGCCAAACTAAGGCAAACTGCAGGAAAAAGTTCCAATTAAAGTCAGCATCGACAGATTGTTTCAAGTTCAACTTCATCACACGTACAATAGAGACTTGGAACAAATTACCATCAATAATGACTTGGTATCTCACAATCATGAGCTTTCCAAAATCAAATTCTAATGAATCTGTCAGCTACAAGTAAGACCTAGTGATTCTCAGGGCTATACCGGTTGAGGTGCATTATCTCATCGCCGCTATGGTAGCTGGATTGGTCTGAGTATGAAAGGACAAAAACGTGCACTGAAACTCTTTTACTTATTTCGGTCTTTCCTAGCATTACTCTTTCCGGATGTCATATCACTACCGTCTTTACTTTACTTTTGATAAGGCACCAGCCGTTGCTTAATCTCTCTCTCTCTCTCTCTCTCTCTCTCTCTCTCTCTCTCTCTATATATATATATATATATATATATATATATATATATATATATATATATATATATATATATATATATATATATATATATATATATATATATATATATATATATATATATATTCCAGATTAAAGCATGTGCACAGAATAATCATTTGGAAAACTATTTAGGGTTTAAACAAAATTCTCTGGGGCACTTGATATGCTTCCCGTCAATGTCTGTTCATTTACAAGAGCAAAGGAATGCATTTGGCGTATTCCTTCTTACGTGCGGATCAGTCAGTCGAGTTGATAAAGAGATATTTCTTTTTTTTAAAGCTGGAGACATACATGCATATATTACAGACTTGCATTATTTAGCAGTTAGACGGCTATAACCTACGTGATTGTGGAAATTAGCTAAATCTACTTTAGATAATCTTGTAGATGTTTCGTGTTCTCTGCACCCAGTCAGCTAAGATAATCAATCGTGATGAGCCAAATCAAATTCATAGTAAAACGATTTAACCCTCCCCTATCAGAGCCCCTAATTAGTAGAAGTGCGGGGGAGGTAGTGACTGTAATTGCTGCATTTAAAGCCTCGTAAGTAAAGAATGGAAACATTTCTCATGCAATATAGGGTCTCAAGTGGGAGACTAATAAAGACATAAAGGTTTTCATTATTAGTTCACTTTGTCTTAATTTCACACGTCTATTCTTAAGTATGTGTGAAGTTCTATGTGACCCACTGTTATGGGTTGGGGTGGGATGCTCCCAATATTTTTTTGAATTACTGTGGAATTCCCACCCTGGCTCGTTTTTGTAGGAAGTGAAATTAGTGATAGAGAGAGGTAAAGCTCCCAGCCCCCAGTCAGCAATACCGACAATTAAATTATTAAGAACACAAAGGTGAAATTCAAAGAATAACAATTTAATACAAATTAAACGATATTAATTTCTCAACCAATCTTCTTCCTCTCGACCATGTAACAACCTATTTCATCACGTGATTATAGTGTGAGATGGCTTTCCCCGTAACTTGGTTTCTACTCATCTGTGTTTACTCCGCCAATTCCTTTCCTCCTTCTGGCGTTTTCCGTACTCCGATTCTTCCTATCCTCTTCCACTTTTGTCTTCTTTTCTCCTCCTCCTTCTCTCTCTCTCTCTCTCTCTCTTCCTCCAGCAACTAGGCTTGTTCTCGGCCTATTGCCTTGTTCTATCCTGTCTCTCTGAGACTCGGGACTTGACTACCCGGTAGTTCTGTCCCCAAAAGCTTCCTATGAAAAACACAAGGACGTTAGCATTTGTGTTAGCCATCTCGCCCCACACTACATCAACAATCAATCAATCATCCATGTGCGTCCATGTAAATTGTGAATTGCGTTCTTACAGTAGAATGTACCTGTTGTTAATTGTGATTCTTGCAGTATAATGTACGTCTGTGTCAATTATAGACCGGTCTCCCTTACATGTATCTGCTGCAAAATGCTTGAACACATCATAGTCAGCAACATGATGCAACATCTAGATCGCTACAACATTCTAACAGACTGCCAGCATGGTTTCCGTGCCAGACGTAGCTGTGAAACACAGCCTATAACCCGAGTGGATGAGCTCGCCAAATCCTTAGACAGAGGGAAGCAGTATGACCTTGCAATCCTTGACTTCAGTAAGGCTTTCGATCGTGTCCCCCATGAAAGACAGTAAGTTGGACCACTATGGCATCAAGGGTAACACACAGAAATGGATCAGAGATTTCCTATCAGACAGATCGCAGAGAGTTATAGTAGATGGAACAACATCAGACCCAGCACCAGTTGTTAGTGGGGTACCTCAGGGGAGTGTTTTTGGGTCCCATACTCTTCCTGGTGTTCATCAATGATCTACCTGCAAGAGTCAAATCCAACACAAGACGTTTTGCAGATGACTGTATAATCTACCGGGAAATAAATGTCTCCAAGGACTGTGAGATCCTTCAAGAAGACCTGAACCAACTGGCCCTCTGGGAAAGAACTTGGGGTATGTCGTTCCATCCAGAAAAATGCAGCATCCTAAGAGTTTACAGGAAAAATCACCAATCTTGTCCGAATATACTCTTAAGGGGCACAAGTTAGCCAATGAGCAGGCAACAAAATATCTCGGGTGGATTTGTCTAGAGACCTGTCTTGGAAAAGGCACATAGACAAGATAGTGAAAAAAAGGGAACAGTAACCTTGGTTTCCTGCGCCGCAACCTCCAAATCAACAATGAAGAAGTAAAAAGTGCGGTATATTTCATTCTGGTTCGACCAGGTCTTGAGTATTGCTCGACTGTGTGGAACCCACATAGTAAAGTTCTAACAAATAAAATAGAGATGGTTCAGAGGAGAGCGGCTAGGTTTACCACAAATAAATATCGTAACACTAGCAGTGTCAGTGCAATGCTCAACCATCTCCAGTGGGAATCACTCGAATCCAGGCGAACCAAGGCCCAGCTAACCATGCTGTACAAGATTGCGAACAACCTAGTGGACATACCAGCAGACAAATACATGACCCTGGCATATAGCCAAACTAGGGCAAACCACAGGAAAAAGTTCCAATTAAAGTCAGCATCCACAAATTGTTTCAAGTTCAGCTTCTTCCCATGTACAATAGGGACTTGGAACAAATTACCATCAATAATTGCAGAAGCTCCTGACTTGGTATCTCACAAGCAGGAGCTTTCCAAAATCACATTCTAATGAACTAGTCAGCTACAAGTAAGACGTAGTGATTCTCAGGGCTATGCCAGTTGAGGTTCCATATCTCATTGCCGCTACGGTAGCCGGATTGGTCTGAGTATGAAGGGACGAAAACGTACACTGACACACTTTTACTTATTTCTGCCTTTCTTATCATTACTCTTCTGACTGTCCTATCACTTCCATCTTTACTTTATCTTTGACCACGTACCACCCGTTGCTTAGTAGTCAAGTGTGACTGCGTCAACGTATTTATAGATAGATAGATAGATAGATAGATAGATAGATAGATAGATAGATAGATAGATAGATAGATAGATCTGATAAAGGCTATCTACATCTTTGGTCACCCATTCGTGCACATCGAAAAACACACACGTTCTTATAGAAAACAACGTTACAATAAAGCGGTATCCTACTTATCAAACAGAAATCAGTAAATTGCGTCACATCAATATATATATATATATATATATATATATATATATATATATATATATATATATATATATATATATATATATATATATATATATATATATATATATATATATATTCTTAATCTCATTATTCTCAACAATATCACAACAATCCGACGCATTTCTGTAAATTACACTCCCACAAGTGTACACAAATGTTCAAATATCCATAATATTTAAATTTACACACTACAACCGTTTCCAAAGTTACAATTTAATTCAAAAATTGCAAAATCTAGAATATCACATAAATAAATACACTAGTTTACCACGAAATAACTAAATAGCGAATTACAATATTAATTCCGACGAGCGAGCAATCTACATAATCATAGCTCATTTCTGAAGTACGCATGTAAATTAAACAATACAAAGGTAATTCTACGTACTAACGATTCTTGCAAGTAAATATACATACTGCACATAATCACAATTACAATGCCGTAACATTCTGCAACAGTCGAGCAAATAACTCATTGACCTTTACGAAACTTTCTGTCCTTGAATGTACCAAGGTTTTTCCCGCCAAATCACGAGTGGCTCCCGGAGTTATTGCTATAACTTGTCAGCACGATGCTTCACAATGACTAATTCGTTCCCAGCCCAAATGACTGTTAAATTCTGGATCGAACTGATGGCCCTACCCTTTCTCAGTTCTGATTGGATATCAATTCTACCCCAGTCGGTTCAGTTTAACAGACGAGCCTCAGGCCATCTGTCAAAGCGGGGAGATTTACAACAGCAACAAGGGTCCTTTGTTCTAGCACAAAGCTTCTAACGTCTACATGTTAGTTTTGACACCTAACGAAGAGAACTCTTGTACAAACACGAATCGCCACGACAGTGCAGGGTCGACATGCTCATGGCGCTAACCCATTCCTTTGTTCCTGACTTACGTAATCGCGGGCAGGCAAACGTGACAGTATGTTTCATGCTTTATATACACAAAACTGTTGATTAGATCAATACATCAGGATATAGTAATTTCTCCTCAAAAGATGTGGGAGAAATAAGATTTTACAATATGTGAGTGTCCATTAACAAAAAGATCCAAAACGAGACTCAGTGAGATTTTAATGATGGTTAAATTATATACATGTACAAATGTTCCTTCATGAAGAGACAGGGATGGCGGGTGACTATTTTGCACAAGTAGATAAACAAACTGTATCTTTACCCATGTTTACTCGGCTTTCATTTTTTCTTATGTGTGAACATGTATAGAATCTCTCTCTCTCTCTCTCTCTCTCTCTCTCTCTCTCCGCTTTCCGACCGTAACGGTCTCAAAGCCATGTGTTTGATCCCAAGCCATATCCACGTACGTGTTGTAGTGACTCTTTGAAACAACTGCAACATTTAGCTACGTTTGGCTGCCGATACAGTTCTATGACTGAAAAAATAAGAAAATATACTACTTACATTATATCTAAATTATTCTTGCATTACGCATAAGTTGGTTAAAGATTTTATCGTATATTGTTTTACCAATTGTTTTATTATTATCTTGATAAACGTTTATAATAAAACTTCCAGATATTGCTTCGATGGAAATGTCGAGATATCAATTCGTATATTCGAGATATTAAGACACTAAATCGACATTTCAAGACTTTAGGCCGTAACTGTGATAAATGAACTCGAACTTCCAACATATTATGTCGACATGTCGAGGAACCAACTCGAATGTTTTAGATAGCAAGTTGATGTGTTGATTGATCACATAGGCTGTACACTTTACATATTGTGTGCAGTTTAATGTGTTTGATATTACAACACGTTAACATATTACTTGATGTGATTGCGATTGGTCCATATAAGAACATGAAATCCTTGCGCAAAAAAGTCTTTTCTGAGTGACTGCGATCGTGGGAAAATTTTCTTTATCCCTCCTTCTGGAAATGTTGGTTTTTACTACTACTACTATGAACATTTTGGGGGCCACATTTCAAATAGATTGACCAACGGGTATTAAGTGTAAAAAAAGGTCACGTCTTTCTGCATATGGTGAATTTACGCCATGTATTGCCTATCGTACGCTGGAAAATGACGTTAAACTTCAAACAAGAACAACAACAACAACAAATAAAACTAATGGTCGTAGACAATTGATTGCGTGCATGAGAGGAGGGTTGGGGGTGGGCAGTAATCCTGTAACATGGAACCGCCCTATATACAAGAGTGGTTTAAATATTAACTTCCAGAAGCAAATAAACTCACCACTGTTCATAGAAGAATGTGGACACAAACCGGTCTGCCAACCGACAGAACGTTAGGGGTCTATCAATCCACGATATTTTTAAGCGGTAAAATAGTTCAAACGATCCAATGTTTCTAATATGATGCAATCCGGACTGTCTCTTGTTCCAAATCAAGTATTACAAACATTCCATCACAAATACATTACAGTAAATATGGAATTTATGTATCCAGTAATAATCCACTCACATGAATATTCAGCAACTATAGTATTGAAAGTGATATGCCGTATGAGTTAACACTGTTACATTGATCATCTAACTTGAATGAAAGAAACTTTGACATCACATGGAACTTTCACACACATTTTGTACTGAAAGACGATGTTCTCTGAGTCAAGTATTTCATTCATTTTGAAGAACAATTGTTCCGTGAATTCTAATTTGTAAAAACAAATCTGCTTTCACATTGTATTGGTCATAAAATTGCCGAAACAATCGATAAGAGTTTGGGACTATTTTTTTCTTTTTTCGCGCAAGAAATGAAAGATACAACGTCTGAGTCTGAATGAATGAAATTATTTTTCTTCTTTCTATATATTTATATTATATTAAAAACTTTGTGATAAACGGTATCTCAAATGGGTAATGATTTAATATTAAATTTATAAAACTTTAGAACTGAAGTCATTATGTCTAGCGGTTCTTCCATACTCTGGATCCTAAAAATGCACATGTTCTATTCCCGCAGTCAAGTTCAAACGTATAGACCGCAGACTTCGTGTGCAGTATCTACCTGATGCCAAGCATAAAAATAGAGCTGATCTATAGTTGCGTACATCCATTCCCCCATTAGCAGACTTCAAAGGTTTAGACTTATCGCTGGCGTGTATTAGTAAAACCTTTTGCTTAGCACTAATTGAAATTAACTTTGCTTACATGGGAGCCCTAACAATAACAACATAAAATTGATATGAAACAGGTGTTTGTATCATTAGTTGTATTAGTCTGCAAAATCGAGGACTATCGCTTCCATTGGTCAATCTTGACTGGCCGTGGAAATAGAGTATGACATTTATTTAATATTTTATTATCAATCGACAGACAGGTCTGGAAGCTAGTTCAACACATACATCAGCGTATGACTCAACCCGGCTGACTTTTAAAATGTATGAAATGTTTCAACTTGAACTAGCTGCTCTTGAAATCTTTTGGGGAAATAAACACAGATAGAAATTTTTTATTTTAAGGACGTTGTAAAAAATTTCAGTCATGAGTAGTTTTCATTCGAATGACTTCGTATAAATTCGTCACTTAAGTCATCATAAGTATTGACAGCAACTCTTTTTTTTTCAAATTCGCATGTAGAACAGATTATCTAGTTATAGGTGTTTTTATTGGCCAACAGGTCTTGCACATTTACCATTGTAAGCAATGAAACAACAGCTGTGTCAGAAATAGGATTTTATTTACAGGTCACAATCGAATGCATGTTCAACTTTCCACTGTCACAGTGGAATGTATCTCGCCCAGTGGAATGTCTGCGCACACACACACACACACACACTGGAACGTACGTGTTACCTTTACAATACGCACACAGTAAAATGTATGTTCTCCCACCTCTCACAGTGGAATGTTGGTTCCCCGTCCCACCCACACAATGGAATGCTTACTCACAGTGGAATGTATGTCACACACACACACACACACACACACACACACACACATATTAATATATATATATATATATATATATATATATATATATATATATATATATATATATATATATATATATATATATATACAGTGAAAATGTATTTTCTTCCCCACCGACGCACTCACAGAGGAATGTATGGTTTGTATGTAAATTCCTCTTTATCTCCCACTCAGTTGAGTGTATTTCCCCCTCCCCTCACGCTCACATACACAAACACTTTCACAATCAATGTATGTCCTCCCCTCACGTCTCAAAGTGGAATCCATGTCTCCCCCAACCCGACACAGAGGAATATATATTTCTCCCCCATGCTCTCACAGCGGAATCCATGTTCTCCTGCCCTCCCCCAACACACACAGAGGAATACACACATATAATCAAACAGGTTAGAGTCTTAATTCGTTCCAAAGAGAAAATCTATGCTTTCAACACATTATCACTCACTAGCCTTTCAGATCATATTGCTTTCATTCTGTAAAACCTGTATCCTTGCTTTCATTCTGTAAAACCTGTATCCATACTTGCAACGTGGGATCCATTAATAATCGAGATCCTCCCTCTTTCTTATATGACCGCTTCGGTGGCCTAGTGGTTAAAGCGTCCGCCTGGGATGCGGGAGGTCGCGGATTGGAACCCCGGCCGAGTCATACCAAAGACTTACAAAAATGGTACTAACGGCTGCCTCACTTGACGCTCAGCATTAAGAGGTTAGTGTTAGGACTGGTCGGCCTAGTGTCAGGATAATGTGACTGGGTGAGACATCATGCTACATGTCTGCGGTATGATGCCCCAGTGCTAGACATCACTATAAACTGTCACACTGCATACATCGTAGCGATATGACTGAAAAATTGTTAAAGCTACGTTAAAAATCTAATCACACACACAACACACACACACACACACACACACACACACACACACACTCTCTCTCTCTCTCTCTCTCTCTCTCTCTCTCTCTCTCTCTCGCTTGCTTGCTTTCGTATATGGTTGGCAATCTATTTAATTCGTACTCTCTCTCTCTCTCTCTCTCTCTCTCTCTCTCTCTCTCTCTTGCACTCTACGGACAATACAAAAGGGTCCGCGGGTTACTGAACCCGTCTCCTTTCCTGCATGCGCTAAATCACGAATGGACGTTCGAAGAGAGACATACAGAGTCTATGAGAGAGAGAGAGAGAGAGAGAGAGAGAGAGAGAGAGAGAGAGACATACAGAGATGTAAAAGTTTCCAAAGTGTATGATAATATTATTTATTCGTATTTAAAAAGTATATTAATGAATATTATCAAGCAGTTTCTTGTAGGATCCAGGGATAGGAACTTCCTCTTGGTGTATATTTGTACCTATCGAAAATTACCGCTATATAATTTCGTTTAAAGGATGGGTCGATATGCGGGTATCTGCAACGCACGGATGCATGTATCGGCGACTTTGTCGCTTCATGTTTTGGCGATGTGTCCATGGCTTAAATTGTATAGGGATTGGTTCGTGCAGGCAAGTCGATGTGTGGCTTAACCCGTGGACCCAGGTTCGAATGTCCGTAGAGTACGTATTTAAATTATCTAACACATACAGTAACATTATTTGTTTGAATGCATATCTATCTATCTATCTATCTATCTATCTATCTATCTGTCTGTTTTTCTGTCTGTCTGTGTGTGTTTCAGACGCAAATTTATTTATATTCTGACTCAGCTGAGTATATTAATTGCTCTTCCTGATGAAACAAATTATTTCTCTATATTTTTCTGCCTCATAAATTTCTTGATCATCTTTCAGATTGATTTTTCAAACCATGAACCAAAAACGCTGGCACCGGAAATAAGAAGATTAGAGAAGCAGCTTCAGTCATAATAACGTGTCATGCCCGATCATCAATTCTTGTTGCTGAGACTGGGTGAATATTACCGTATATACTCGCTTATAAGTTGAGTACAACTGCACAGACTCAGATCTGCCGTCGCAACTGCTCTAGTAGATCTAGGTCTATGCAGTACATTATAATTAATGAATAGTACAAACAATATACAATCTGATCTGGACGTGTGCATTATGCTGCAACATATCAGTGTCTATGTTATTTAGAACTGGACTGGACTTGCAATGGAGCATATACGGTAGATGTTTGGGAGTCTATGTCTTATGTTTGTATTGAGAGGATATATATAAGTTATATTTTTCAAAAAGAATATTGTAAACTTCTAATAAATTCAATTCTTTTTAATCCTATATACTTATCTTGTATTATTTTTCATTTTCTTTCTAAATACGGCTACTAATTAAACATTTTTGCTTTTAAAGATGTTGATTTCTACTTTATACCGACTCTGCCGATGATGACTAGGTCTCTATAAGGAATATTTTATCTCAGTTTTTTTTTTAACAGTGCATCTGGGAACCTTTGGGGTTTTCTGAATGCCTGTTGACAACCTAAATATTTGCATAATTTGATTTCTGGCAAGAAACGTTTATTAGCTTTCCTTCCTCGAAGTGTTATTAGATACAGATATCCTTTACTATTATATCAAGAACTGAACTTATAGAGTTTAGTGTCATTTTCATGGTGTATGACTTAAGTTCGTAAATGTAAATTTAAACCGTTTGATATAGGAGGATGAAGTCAGTATCAATGGCATACCTTACTCTCCTTTCAAATGAACGATTTATTCAACCATGGAAAACTGGTAATAGGGGAATTTGCATTGGATGACCTGCCAAACGTACTCGTTTATGCTCTGTATGGGATGATTATATATTTCTTAGAAATAGAAAAAGGAAAACGGAAATTCATGTAATGCACTTTAATGTTTAGTCCCATATAAGAAACCGCTTGGCAAGAAACGTACCGCAGGTACAACAGTCGAGTTTGGTGTTCAGCTGAGAACTCCATTTCACCTTGCCAAGATTTTGTTGGATTTCAGCCCAAACAATTTAAACAGCTGGAAACTAAAGTATTTTGTGTAAAACACTTCTAAATAGACACAGGATAGCAATGATAGACCCGATGTATCAGCACAGAGGAAGCAAAAAGGGCCATTTAACTTGAGAAGTAAACTGCAAGTAATTGACTTAAATCGAGCATCTCTTGAGACTGCCTTTGTTAATAGACAGCCTACGAGAAGGTAAGAGAAGCTATTGGTTTAATCAATAACACCTTGGAAACTTCATACATGTTCCATTCTAGAACTGATATGGTTGCGAGTTGCCTCCAAAACTTCAGTTTGACAGGTTTATCTTTTTCTTTAAAAAGGTAGCAATGGGGAAAAACTTCATGATAGTTCTGATTTATTTAGATTACAGTACATAAACTTGAGTTATTATTGGTCTTTTTTTTGCATGCACAGGAATCATAAAGTTAATTGCAAATATGTATTGGTACAAGAGCAATAACGACAAATGATATTACCCTCATAGTAGTAGACTATACATTTCAAATAACCAAACAGTATTGAACTATACATATTCAATTCCTAAAACCAGTATTAAACTAAACATTTTCAATTCCTAAAACCAGTACAATTTACGTTAAGAATTATTGATATTATTCGGAGAAGCAAAGGTTATATGAACATCATTATGTGCAAAGAATATAATGAAGAAAACTTCAAGTAACTTCCATCGGAGCAATAACTTGGATAATAAAACACTCGTCTAATAAAGTTTTTGTATGATTTTTACAGTAGCAAAGTAGCTGTGCAAAGGGACCGTCCTTCTTGAACACTTAGTCTGAATTCCACTAGTTATTTATTGATACAGGTGTGAATTTGCATCAGTTGATGCTAGAAGAGTATTTCAAATCGAGGAAAATTATTTTGAAATAGCAACATACACCCAAACCTTGGAAAAATTCCAAAAATTTCAGTTTGTTCATTAAGAGTATAAATAGATCAAATACGAGAACTAAGTGAGTGCTGATAATTTACTCTAATAAAACCTCAAATTAATAATGCCAAATTCCATAACTCAATAAATACAGGTGCCTTTTAATTCTTTTAGAAACAACGTTTAAACTATTTTCTGTCTGGATAGTTCATGGTACTTGTTGTAAACCAATGACAACATTTCTCGAAATTTTGCAAACCATTTAAATATTGTTTAACCTTACTAGAATACAATTAATTTACAGGGACTGTAGTAAAAATTCGATATTCTCTTGAAGTGCTTACACCTGATACTTCCTATCCAATTAGGTAAAATTGCATCGTGGTATTAATAATGTACTTCTTGCTTGTAGACTGTAACTATCAATCAAACAGGCAAGAATTTGCATGCGCACTTAGTTTATTCAGTATATGCACATTCTGAGCTAAAAACAGGTTGGAATCATCTAAGAATATACAGTGTTCTTTCCAAGCCCGTTTAGGTCGTCGGTCAGGACAGGCTTTGAAAATTACTCCCGGTAAGCGGCAACTCTAAATTTCTGCCACATCCTTTGATATCAGTAGAGACGTGCTCACGCTGTTGTGAATGTAAGGCAACGTGACGTCATAGCATGGCGGCGAAGCGCATCGTCTTGTATTAGATATATCGAATTATGCCCTGTTCATTTTGCAGGGACGGATTATAAGCAAGATTGTTAAGAATTGTTAGGATCATTAATCTGGTTGTACAACCGTTCTGTACTTGAATAACACAGGAAATATTTCAACCAGAGTCTCTAGCTGACGCTAAGAGGACTATCCCAATCGCCGAAGGTCAGGTTACCTGGTTTGAGGGGTGAAATAATTCTTCTGATACTAATTTCGCTATTCGCTAGCAATACAAACACAAACATTTCTACTGGAATGTATTTTTTATCGTGTTTACAAACTATGGCAGTAACCAACGAAATGCTCAAGGGAGTCGAGAAGTCGGAGCAGGAAATCTGGCGACGGAATTAACATATTGGCACACAGATCAATCGGCCATGAAGCGCTGCAAACATTTTATAACCTTGTCTTCTGAGGAATCTCCGAGATGGTCTATGACATCATTATCCGACGTTCGGAGCGACACATTTGTCCATGATGGCTGTGCCATTTGTGCGTAAAGAGTGCATCACATGCCAATCTGCGAAGACAGCTTGGCAACGATAAGGAGGCAGAGGAGAGGAGAAACGTATCGGTTATTAGTCCTACATGTAAGACCTCAACGCTGATATTTATGTTTGGACGTAAGAGTCTTACTGTCTAACTAACGGCGCTGTGTAGCGTGTTTTGATGTCAACTAACATCGTAACAAAAGTCAAATTTTTAGGAATATCTCACACAACTGGCAACCAATAACGAAGCTTTCTACAAAGTTAAGTCATAATGTTTTAGTTAGACTTTACTTACTCTGATGTTTTTCTCTAATGAATTCAAAGGCACACAAAAGAAATGGACCTGTTTTCAAGTTTCGTTGGCCTACATTTCAGAAAGCGATCAAAGCCTAGAATGCCGAAATCGAGTTTAGTTGAAACATTATTCTTTAAAGAAACGAATAAAAATATATTATGCCTATTGGAACTGTAATTAACGTTTCGTTTCGTTCAAGAAACATATCCCCCACATGAACCTACTTGAACATACTTCGGCATACATCGACTACCGTCGCATTTCAACAAATTCAAATGTATGTCAACATAACGTGAAAATGTGTCTATTTACTAGTGTCAGATTTTGATTCCACCAGGATAAAAACAGCACAGTAAGTATATTAATTACATATCAATTTATGCAAGAATGCCGATATGGGCTGTCAAGTGTGTGAGATATTCCTGAAACTTAGACCATTCGTTCCGATGTCAACCGACATCGGAACACGTAATACAAGGACGTTATTTGGGTATTAAGACGTAGCATTAAAACAAAAATAATATGTGATACGTCTTACATTGTAGGACTAGGCGGCGATATACAAAGGGAACGTTGCAGCGACAGTTCTCCTTTTGTAGCATTACTATACTGACCCCTGGTCGCCTTTTGTAGCGATTATCAAGACGTAGAACGATACTTGCATACGCCCACAAGTTCAAGGGGACAAAACTCTGCGTCAACTATTTAATTGAGGTTTTGGTAGCCATGAACACCATCGTAGCGTGAGAGGAAATCTCTGAAAAAGACGTTTCCGTTTGAAAGTGTCAATTGAAATATCCCACCAAACACAGCAATTATTGTTATAAAAATCTACATATTCTATCTGTGGCGCGAAATCACGAGATCAAGTACAATATAGAACGTGCGAGCATACACCTACGATCGAGCTGACGAATAGGTGGTTTTTCTTGAGCCTGATTCAAATCCAATCGACAATTCCATCCCCGATTTCCACTTGGATCTGACATCACACATCATTCAGATTCCGCACACGACTTTTCGACCGAGAGACAACACAATCCTTTATTTACAATGCATGAAACAAGTCCCCCACAGATGCAAGGATAACCGTGAGTGAATGTGAGCTATTCCCTTTCAAAAGTGCTCTTGAAACTCACCTATTTGGACTGCAAGAACAAACTTAAAGACCTAATAATGTTTCCTGCCTTAAATATTTTCAGCATGTTTTTATGTTTTCTAATTTCATGGTGTTTGTGTTTTGTAATCATATCATTATATATGTTTTTATGTTATAGGTGTTGTCTAATGTAGTAAAGCGCTTAGAACTGCTAAAGATTGGGCGCTATACAAAGTCCTCATTATTATTATTATTGTTATAATTATTATTATTATTATTATTATTACTTGACATTAGGTAACAATTAGCATTATATATATATATATATATATATATATATATATATATATATATATATATATATATATATATATATATATATATATATATATATATATATATATATATATATATATATATAACTATTACATAGTGGAAAAATAACCTTCTAGAATGATCCTGATGTTTACAAAATAAAAACCAGAACCTGGATTATGTAACATCCGTTAATTGAATTCCCAAAACCTAGTGCTATTCCCAAATAAACAGATTTACTTATATTAATAATAATTCTGATCTTAAACCCATACACAAAGAGAATATCTTAGCTATGTATTAATTGTTTACATAGAATAAAATAAAAACATCATTCCAGGTCAAGCATAAATTAACTTAAATTTATACACGATAAAGTCCAACATACATTGTTACAATACAAGAGTATGTAATGAAATAATTTGTTTAAAGAAAACCTAACACAATAAACAATGCAAATTTTATATATATATATATATATATATATATATATATATATATATATATATATATATATATAACCATATTACTCAGCTGTCATTTTCGTACTATAAATAATGTTCCTATAAAACTTAGACATGGGCTCAGGCGGAAACCTTACGTGCGCATAAATGCCTGACAGCTTGTGTGAGTGCGTGTGTGTGTCTGTCTGTGTGTTTGAGATTATGTCTGTACGCGTGTTGGCTGTTCATTGCCACAGTTCTGATGTAATATTTTCTTTTTTGTTGTTATGATTCAAATTGCCATGACAACGGTTAATTATCCACTCACTGTCTGTTTTTCAGGTTACTGTTTGGGCTATGATTATGGTTTCAGATCGAAAGTCGAGTTTGACTTGATGTAGGTACAGCCCCCCTGAATTAATTTTATTGTCACAAGTTGTTTTTGACTTAATGTAACTATAGCTACTTGAATTATAAAGTGTAACATTTAAGACTTGACGTTGCCATAGTCCTCGAATTTCATAGCGTTATGAGTTGATTGTGACCTTGATGTAACTATAGTTCAGAGCATTATGAGATGATTTTTACCTTGATGTAGCAATAGTTCAGAGCGTTATGAGATGATTTTGGTTTTATGGTAGCTATAGTTACTAGCGTTACGAGTTGATTATGACGTTGATGTAGCAATAGTTCAGAGCATTATGATATGATTTTGATCTTGATGTAGCAATAGTTCAGAGCGTTATGAGATGATTTTGGTTTTGATGTAGCTATAGTTACGAGCGTTACGAGCTGGTTATGACGTTGATGTAGCTATAGTTCAGAACGTTATGAGATGGTTTTGACCTTGATGTAGCTATAGTTACGAGCGTTACGAGTTGATTATGACCTTGATGTAGCTATATTTTTAGAGCGTTATGAGATGGTTTTGACCTTGATGTAGGTATCGTTCCGAGCATTACGAGTTGATTATAACCTTGATGTAGCTATAGTTACGAGCGTTACGAGTTGATTATGACCTTGATGTAGCTATATTTTTAGAGCGTTATGAGATGGTTTTGACCTTGATGTAGGTATCGTTCCGAGCATTACGAGTTGATTATAACCTTGATGTAGCTATAGTTACGAGCGTTACGAGTTGATTATAACCTTGATGTAGCTATAGTTCCATTAATAGCTTGAGAAGAAAGCATCATTAGTCTTTGTCAGAAGCCATTTTTCTCCTTGCTCCAAACAAAAACACGGGTCAAGCTGGTAATTGATATTTCTATATCTGGAACAAAAGCCAGTGGCATAGACTTGATTGCACTTCAGTCAAGTGTGCAGTAGATGATGCGCTGCATTCACAAAGGCAACACTAATTATACTTCTTACCCACAATTCGCGGTGCACTGCATGAATCATATGCCCAACAGGTCCCATGGTAACGCGTGTGTATGACTGAAGTACATACCGTGTTTTATGCAGCAGGCGCATATCAAATAGCTGTTTGAAATCATGAAATTGCAAAGCTGAGTTTATTTAGCTACGGAAGGTAGCATAATTATTTTCAAATAGGCTAATTCTTTGTCATCACAGAAAGCAATCGTTTTCAAGAAAGCTTGTTCTCGAATTTGTTTATTTTATTCTCTTGTTTTGGAAATTCTTTAGCTTTTAAGACAAGCCGATTTATATATTAAAACAAACACACATGCACAAAATCTACAAAACCCCAAAACAAATAAGCAAAAACAACAAACGAACATCGAATCAATTAAGAATAGCATTAGTTTTTCCGAAGTTATAAAGTAAAATAATATCACGTTTTTGTTGTAAATGTGCTATGTTTCTATTCAAGACGAAACACGTGAACACCCTTACATAATATGGAATGGGTTAGTGATATGATCCCTAACCTGTTATGGTTCTTTGGTTATCGTTATCTAGGAGATGATCAACCACGGTGTTATTGCCCGGATCGGGCAAACAATAGAACAAAATATGAAATTAATGGATTGAATAACAGAGATCTGTGCAATGGTATAAAATAGAACAACACGATCACTTATGTAAAATATAACAATCTAATCAATTAGAAAAACAAAATGAAACTGAACATGGAATTGAATGATACACCTTATCTTAAAAACAAAATTACAAAATCTTTGCAAAATGCAATTAGCCGTTTATTTGAGCCTTTAAAACAAATTTCATTATAGAAACGAGTTAATGATCGAGCTCAAATTGCGGTTTGTCAGTATAGCCTGGTTGCTTTCGATCCTTTCTAAATCACTGTTGGTGACAGGTCAGCTTTGCCATATTTCGGTTACTTCTCTCTCTCTCTTTCTCTCTCCATCCTCTTCCGGACATCAAACCTAACTTTGTTAAAGTCTGCACTACTTCCCACTGTGTAACAATGTTATGCCTCTCATGTGGCTAGTCGCATTGCTAACTGGAGCTATGACATAACTAGGCCTCTTCGGGAAACTATTACATCCCACTGTGGGCTGTAAATTATTAGCTGAACGATGTCGGTCGACACACGCCGATTTTCCTTGGTTAAGAGCATTCACAACTTAATTAACAAATGCATTGATCTACTTTACTCCCTGTCCTAATTACGCTACTTTCTAATTAGCGATTCAATGATATACGTTTCCAGCCACAGAAAAATCAATTCCTAGCATACATGATACATATAATTTGGGATAGATGCATTTACATATTTGCACGATTTGTATCAGAAGTAACGAGGGTAATTCGAACAAGTTCATATAAGTTCGAACAAATGCATATAATAAATGAGTAATATAATATTAAATACACACCATTGCAAACCATAAGCTTCCACACTCACGGACAAAAATTATACATGAATTTAAAAACGAGTAAATTCAACATATAGTTATAAACGTATATCAATGAGCATATGTTATGTAACTGAGATAATACCTTTGTGATGTTTCGAGACTCTATCTTTCTGTGAAGCCGAATCTCTCCCTGGTTCCTGTTTTTCAAATTCTTCCAGACCAGATCCCTTGTACAATTTAGCGAGAAATGCTTGTTATTTCCCGGATCTAAATTCTGGCTTTCCAGAAAACTTAGATCGACTAATTTCGCAAATGAGATCACTTTAAACCTCGAATTGTGTTTGAGAACACACTCACACGCCCTCAGCTTAACCAATCAGGATTAATGTTATCGAACCGCCAAACTTTTAACACTCCCATCGAAGTCAGAATAATTCTCTTTAGTCCGCCTTTATTAATAACTATTAGTTGACAACTTCATTTTATGACATTTATTTCAAAATGGCACAAGTTGGCTCTGGATTGTCTCTACTTTTGTCGTGTTTCGCTACTTGATCTTACATTAGCATTGCTCTCTTCCATCTGTCTTACCGTTATACGAATGGACTCGAATTAAAATTCACTTTTGCCCCCAAAACAAAAGATGTTAACCATTGCAAGCTCCTATTTATTGTAAACATAGCCCATACGTGAATCTTAATGGTTACGTGTCCTGCTGACCACTATAGTATTTACTGCGAAAATATCTACAAACTTTTGTACCGTTATACGGAACAAATTGCATTTACATCTTTCTATTCAGACGAGTTAATATCTTGCAGGACAAAATGTTCACTGAATTTTTCCTGGTTACGTTTGTGAATGTTTAATTGTACACCGACTTACCTGCGGCGCATAATTGGAAAAAAGAGTCTTATCGCTTTTCCATCAAAATGCCTTTTAATTAATTAAAATTCAGTTATGTAAATATGTATCTTTTATTACTGCATACATCCAATTAGGTAACTATAATTTTCTTTATAACATACAAATACTGTTAATCTAAGTCTTTTTTATGGCAAACATCTAAAGATGCGAGGCTTTCAGATCAGTGCAACTGGATGAAAGCTGGAAAAATATGTCATTAGTGCACACAATATTTAGCGAGATACTACAATCATTATACGCAATATATCATCTGCATGCAGCGATTTGATACGGGACTTTACTCTCTGCTGCCACGATACTGTGATTTTGCTCAATTCATAACTCACATTAGCAGCGGGGGGGGGGGGGGGGGGGGGCGAATCGGACATTTTGTCCAAACGTCATTTGGCTTAATTAGTACTTTCTGCACTCAGCGGATCCGGTGTCGTCAGCGCCTGGTAAAAAAAAAACGACGTCGTCGTCGTTGTCATCGTCGAGGGGCCAAATCGACAATTGTCCGGAACGTCATTTGGTTTAATTAATACCTTCTGCGCGCCGATCCCAGCGTCGTCAGCGTCCGGTAAACACAGCGACGACCGCGTCGATGTCATCGCCCCCCCTGCTGCTACAATTTAACCGAATATTTGGTCAAGTCCGATACGATATCGTGTCCGAGGGTCATGTAAATTTATCGTTACAAATCCATGTGGGGTCGACTGAGCATGACTAAAAAAGTTTCGAAAAACATTAAAGTCCATGTCACCGCCGCACCATGTCTGCCAAATATTTCGTAGCGTGTGTGTATCAACGCCGTTGAATACAGCAAGAATATTACAGTTGTCTCTGATTACTTTTGGAATCTGAGTGTATCGTTGAGTGACATATATCACGTCAGTGTTTTTATGCCTGCCTCTGGAAAATATCCTAGCTGGGTTTTTTTGATTGTCTAACATAACATCATCGTACACGACTAGATTGTTAACGTCGCCATCAATATCATCGATACCCGGTGCATCATTGATATCTGTAATAAACTCGATGACATTTTTTTTAGCGATCGCTGATGCATTCTCGTTGAAATCTTTCAACACCTCGTAGCATCGTTGATCATCTACGCTAGGAGCAACCAAATACAACTTATCCCACTTCATCCATCTCATTATTAAATTGAGTAACAATTGCGTCTTGCCGGATCCAGATGGTCCGATGATAATCATCCGGATCGAGTTTGGTAACGCTGCAACATGCTTAACTGGTTCTCTTGTTTTAGTCGCTGAAAAGTCAATTATATTCATGTCTCTATACATAAATTATGGATCTATATTGTGTAAAGTGTAGAGTGCGTACTGGCACAAATGATATGACAACCGTTACAACAAGAATTAACAGATCGGCGCTTACTGGCAAGTGTGTACAATGCGGTATAAAGAAATTTAGATTTATTTCTATTAGACCCGGAGATGTTTTAAAAAAAAGCGAGGAGGTGATATTGCAGCCAAGTTATCAAAACTCCCCGGAACCCCGTGGGCAAAGTATCCAGGAGAAAAGCACCTCCCAGGATATAGCTACTGTGGCCCCGGAACACGATTAGATATCAGACTCGATGATCAAAATCAGCCCAAACCCGGTGAGTATCCAATAAACGCTATCGATAAGGCGTGTCATGCTCATGATGTTGCTTACAAAAGTAGCGATCTGCAACAGCGTCATATCGCGGACGTAAAATTAATTCACGCGTTAAATGCTATTCCTGATAAATCCGTCAAAGAAAAATTGGCCTCATGGTTGGTAAAATCGGCTATGAAAGGTAAATTAATGATTGGAAGCGGAGCTTCTCGCGCTGGTAATTGAAAACGCTAGCGTTTATAATAACAATATGGAATCCATCTATTATTCTCCGAGAGGATACTGGAAGGGGAAGGCCGCAATTGGTAAGCTTGCAAGCGCTGCAAAAGTAACGAGGGCCACTGCGGCTAATTGGTTATCCAAACAGGCTATATGGCAAATCTATCTACCACCGCCTAAACAAATCAACTTCTCGCGCTTTGATGTCAGCGTACCTAATGAAGTTCATCAGGCTGATATACTATTTCTGCCGCATGACAACGGTTACAAATACGCGCTAACCGTAGTTGATGTTGCGAGTCGATACAAACAAGCGGAGCCGTTAAAAACAAAGTCAGCAACTGAAGTAGCCGCTGCGTTTGAAAGAATTTATCGAAGAGGTCCTCTGCGCTGGCCAAATCTATTACAAGTTGATCCTGGTAGTGAATTTCGCGGCGCTGTTTTATCAACGCTGAAACATCATAGCGTCGCGATACGACGAGGTCATACTGCGCTACATCGTGATCAGGCAATTGTTGAACGATTCAATCGGACTGTTGCTGAACGGTTATTTGGATATCAATACGCGAAGGAATTCATCCAAGAAAAACGATCTCGTGAATGGGTCAAAAGGTTGCCAGGCGTAATTGCCGCGTTAAATAACGAGATTACCCGAGCAATCAACATGAAGCCCAGCGACGCGATTAAATACGAGTATATACCCGGAAGATCAAAAATAGATAGCGTTTCCAAGCCGATTCTCGGCGATGTCACTGTTAGATATCTATATGAACCAGGAGAGCTTGAAGGCGGTAAAAAAAGGGCTACTGATCCTATTTGGAGTGTTACCACACATAACATATCAACGATAACACGATCAACTGGCAGACCACCGATCTATAGACTGGATTCAACTGCCCCGCAGCGGGGGTTTACACGCGAGCAACTACAAGTGATACCTGACGACACTCAATTACCCCCGCGTGGTCTTAACTAGCGCCGTTGCGTCTATTGCACTCAAGACAGGTCAACCTCACATTGGTTTTGACATGACCGAGACTGTTATCGATCCTGTCCACGGTAAATTGGCGAGCGTCTTTATCCGAATAACGCCAACTCATTATACAATTACAACTCGCGCAGTGATTATTCTGTTGTTGTCGTAGCGAGATTATTAATTCGGCATCAATATCAAAACGCCGCTGTTTTTTTTTATCCTGTTGGCGGTAGCCCGAGAGTTTTCTATCAATGGCGCTTGCATCGATGATGTCGTTGGTGACTTCGTCGGTGACTCCGTCAACAACAATTCTTCGAAGCTGATTCATTCTCCGTACTCGGGACACCGCAAGATAGACTAGATTGGACCATTCGATGCGATTATCAACTATCCAAACAATTGTGTCCGTGATGGTTAGTCCCTGCGAGGAATGTATTGTTGTTGCGTATCCCAGCGTCCACGGGGATTTATTAGCACGTAGCGCGTCCTCGACGACGCTGATATCAACGAGCACAATATCATTCAGCACGAGAATTTGTTTTTCTGTCCGGCCTGGAATCTCAACTTCAATGTTCTGCCGCCGTGTATCCGCGGGTCTATAACATAACGGCACTGGGCGCGTTGGAAACTTTTCCTTATGCAACGTAAACAACTTCCGCTGGAGTGTGTCTCTGACTATCTTTCTACTCGCTACAATCAAATCGTTTGGTCTCCATGTTTCCCAGAATTCATTTAACGGCGTTTCCGGAATCACCTCGCGGATTATTTCACATTGAATTCTATCCGGCTGTAATCTGATTAATTTTTTAACCTCGCGCAGTTGTTCATCAAGTGCTCGGTAATCAGTATCGGTTTCTTCATAATAGTCCACAAACCCGCTCAACCAATCATGTGGACCCTCGCCGACAAATGGTGGTGGTTGGCCATGGTCGCCACACATGATTACCGCTGTATTCGCGAGCAGCAACCAATCAAGAAACATTCGTAAAGTATCTAACGAAACAGTACATATCTCACCCCAGATGATAACTTCAGGAATAAATTTTTCACCCATTCGATCAGGAGTCCACTCACCGCCGCTGTATCGAAAAAAGCTGTGATAAGTAACGGCGTCAACATTTCGTTGTTTTATCTCTCGCGCTAGTCTATGGGTCGGTGTAAGCACGATTATACTTGCCCGCGTTCGAAATAATTCAATTGCCCGAGTCGTCTTTCCTGACCCGCCACAGCCGCTTAAATAAACCGTCTTGTGTCTACAAATTGGATCAGAACACGGTGGTGCATTAGACCATTCTGACAATTTATCACCGCGTAGGTAATTGTTTTCAACGGTGACATCTGCTGACGGGGAATAATCGCGTCGTATTTCATTTTTAATTCTCCATGTACCCCAACTCTCGTCCGGACTAGTAAACTCGGCTACGTTTTCCTTATACGTTACGTCAATATAAAATGAATCAACGGCTACTCTAACCGCGGTGTTAGGAAATCTATTTAACATTGAGAATAAATTGATAGCGGCGTAACCCAGCATAGACGCCCTCAAATGCGGGTATGCCGGGCTGTCTCCATCGCTGTAGGTAACAACTGTACCCAACTTTGTTCCATTGGACAAGAAAGCTGTTTCGCAGTTCACGTATCTATTTTTCGCCACTGCGTCCTTGATTACGAAATCATATTCTGCGTCATCTATAATCAGCCGTGAGCAATATCGTTTGTAGTCGCAGTTTTTTCCACCTTGTGTGAACTTACCAATTATTCTTCTACCGAGATCTTTTGCCTCGTGGTTTCGTTGGTTAAATATCCTCCTGGACCATTCGATGATATATTCCTCGTCGGCATCAATGTGCTTTCTGGACTCGTCAATTATGCTATCTAGACGCTCCGGTTCTGGTAACCAGACTTCAGTCTGCGCTCGGTATGATATAATCGCGTCACTGACAATCAACGAAACTAGCATGCTACAATCAATCATATACCGTAGCAGCGCTATTGGCAGCCACTTCTTTTCAGCCATGTGTCTACCGATCCAAATATAACAACAGCGATGAAGTCCTGCCGCGAATTCAAATGATACTATGCGAGCGAATCCGGTTAAATCAAAATCAGGCAGTGGTCCATTAATAGCAACACGAGTCATTTCATGTCTGGGGTGTCCAAATCGTTTGAAATACTCAGCGGCGGATCCATACCCGAGAAAACTCGCTGGATAACAGGCAACCATATCAACGGAAATCATAGCGTCGCGGTTGTATTCAGTGTTCCATAGTCCACCGTGATAGTATTCCAAACAACTGGATTGTACATCCGGTAGAAATTCCTTGCGCGTTGGGCTCCACGCATATTTCCTTGCTGCAACATGAGCTGCAACCGATGGAATCGTGAAACAATTTGTTAGCAGTTGTTCATCATGCTCTTCAAATTCCATGGCGGTTTTTTTCATCTTGTTGTGAAATGCTTCAGTGCGATATAATTCACCGTTTGGTCTTACAAACTGATCAAAGGTATCAGCGCTGCGAAGTAACCACACTGATACAGGGTCGTTTTTACACAAATAAGCAATAGCATCAAATAGTTTCCTCTCCGCGAGAAAACCATCCCGGGAGAATTCTTCTCCCAAAAATTCCCCCGGGATATACTTTACCGTTCTATCCCGTGGAAACACTGTGATCGCGGGCGTCCATGCGTGTTCGTTATGATCAATAATTTTGATTGGGGCTCCCTTCGATTTGTACTTTGATTCGTGTAATACTTCACCGGTTATCGTTGTAACGGTTATTGGAAATCTCAGCGATGTTTCTAATCTCGCTATGTCGCTGATGGTTGCTCCTCGCTCGCGCACTGTCTCCTCCCACTGGTTGATTTTGCTACGTCGTAAATCAGTCAATTTGTTTCCTCGACATGCATTTGTAAAATGCTCTATTATTCGTTCTGCTACACAATTTATCCCCGTTGACTGTTTCATCGGCGCTAGTTTTCCGATATCAGGTTTCTTATTTAACGGATATATTCCATAAACAACTGCTGTTTCAGGATACGCTCGTTCATAGTATGGTCTGTCAATTCCGGTTAACAACCCCGGCTTGGAGTCGCGGCTAACAATGACTGTTTTCTTGTCGCTGAGAACTGGTTCAAATTTATCACGTATGATCCAATTACCTGATTCCACCCGGACAATGAATTTTACCCTGAAGAAATACTTTTTACCGTCAAGTTGTGATATTATCGTTGCTGCGCGGTTGTCGTTCATGGTAGCATCAACAACACCATCAATTCGAAATGTTGACCAACTATGAGATGCACCATCACGCTTGAATTCATTGATACAATCGCGTATTTTACTCAACAGGGTTCTATCGTTTATTAACGCTTTTGGTGTGTCCCTGAGGACTCTATCGAGATTGAACTTAATATTTTTCCAGGGCTTAATTGCTGCTAATCTCTCGAACTCATCCATATAATTAAAACAAGTATTTAAATGAAAGAATATAGTATAATGAATCACTGCAAATGGTTGATGATTGGGTCGACAACCCCGTGCAATAAATCATGTAGAGGTGAATTCTGCGGGTATCATTTACAAAGCGTTCGTAATGGTTCTCTTGGCCCCCTCCCGTGCTTGGTTTGTCACGTCGGTGTAAGAGGAAAATCGCAGTTGTGTATCAATTGTGGCGGAAAGCGATGCAGGGAACTAAAACGCTATTATGACAAACGAATAAAAAACGCCGTCATTGACCCTACCGCCGACTTCGTCATCAAAACCCCCCAGGACTAAGTTGAAAGATTCATAATTAAACCAAATAATAAATTAGACAAGTAGTATTATTATACAAATGGACCGAGAATTTCAGTCGCATCCCCTGCTCGTCAATTACGAGGCGTCTCGCGACGGCATTGTTAGAAATCGTAGACTGAAGAAGCTGGTTGGTACCGTAAATAATCAGGGGTATTTGACATTTGGTGCCGGAAAGAAGAAGTATTATGTTCATAGGATGGTATTTGAAGTATTTAACGGATTAATCGAGAATGGGCTTGTGATTGATCATATTAATAATAATAAGACTGATAATTCTTTTACAAACCTGCAAGCCATCTCTCAGAGTCAGAATGTCAAAAAAGGCCAAACTGGTAAATACTCAAACAAAGCAAAACCCGTAAAGTCATTTGATACAACAACTCACGAAGAAAAAATATTTCAGTCGATGAATGAAGCCAGTAGATACTTTGACATTTGTGGAGCCTCGATACGATTTGTTGCAGAAGGAATACAGAATTCAGCGATCTCAAAAAAGACCGGGCATAGAATTCGATTTTCATATATAACAGAAATCAGCGAGTGATGAAGTCACCGGCGCCTATGGCGCTGACGAGGTCACGTCTAACGAATTATTAAACACCTTCGGAATTGATACACGGGGTTTCATTTTTTTTTTATTTAAAAACAAGATGTTCTATAAGAATAATGAATATCGAAGACATCAATAATATATTAGCCGAGATTTCAAAATTAAAAAGCAAGGAATTGAATTATCTGATGGTCTCGACAGTGAAAAAATATTATCCGATTATGAAATTATTAACGAACAATCGAAACGGGGGCGTTTTACCCTGGCCCGCGAGTACTTTTTTATAAAACGATTACAACATACGATCAATGAAAACTTGTACCACAATGACGCAAATGCATTCATTGGACTATTCACTGCCGTTGAAATAATACGAAAAAAACTCGGACGTGTTTATGAACGACGCCGGGAGATTTCTAGCAAGATCAAAAACATTAGAAGGATTATAGACGAAAACTCCGTGGAGCCCCCGATGGTACACTCGGCGGGAAATTAGAAATTGCTTCGCAATTGCAATAATGGTAGGCGAATCACTTACTACTCGGCTAGCCAGAGAGCGGCTAGCGGCGCTTAAAAAGTTCATACCGTTACGAGACAGGGTCCGAGAACAACTTCAAACGCGGCAGCAACTACAAACCGATTTTACTGTTGGAAGCGAACAACTGTTTGCCCCGGTAACTAAAGCGACTAGGGATGTTACAGCGGCAACAGAACGGGCAATATATGGAGATATTCCTAAGGAAGGCGAACGGAAAGAGGCGCCTCTTCTTCCTGTACTTGAAAAGATAGCAGCAGAGACAGAACAAACACAGCAACAGATAAAACAACTTTCCAGTGATATAAAAACCCAACGAGAGTATGAACGATTAGCTGATATTGATGTTGGTGAATCTCAAAAAATTTCCACTCAAAGAGGGATTTCCTTTATGGATAAACTCACTGAAGGGGCTATAGAGGAAATAAAACGACCTCAATTACTGAAATCCGACGATTATAGGGTTTTTGGTAATTTTGCCGCTCAAAGCTATCATTCAAGAAAAGACTTTTTAAAAGACGAGTATAAAAACAGTAATATAAAACGAGATGACTGGGTTAATTGATTGTATAAAACGAATAAAGGGGTTGATTGCTTGGATACAAAAGAATTGGGATATAAAGAATTTAAAAAAGGAATTGATGATTATGATATACAACAACAACAAGAACAGCGAAAAGAAAAACGTCAAAAAAAAGCTGGTTCTAAAAAAACAAGCGGAGAGGGGTATCCAAGTGGTAGTGGTCTAGTTGAAAACGCTTGTCCTAACAGTGTTCTCAGTGATATATCACGGCTAGAGGTACTAATCGGAGGAAAACGAGCCGGAAATAACTCTCTGGAAATAATCAATGAGGCCGCTGATATTTGCAAGCGGTTATTTGCAGGCGGTATCATGGACATTAATGCATATCGAACGCTCATAGACGAACTCGTGGATGATTAAAAAAATTATAAAATTATAAAATTATAAAATTGTCAGTTTTTTGGTCGATTTTTGGCCATTTTTTGACCGTTTTTGGCAATTTTTTGAGGGCAAAAACCCCAGGAAATCATTTAGAGAAAATCGATGTTTTTGCTGAAAAATCGAAAAAAAACGACTATAGGCAACAAAAAATGACCAAAAATGACTAGAAATCAAGAAAAAACCGGAAAAAAACCGGATTTTTATCGAGGGCAAAAACCCCAGGAAATTTTGATAAAATTTATTCCGGTTTTCCACACGGCGGTGGGGGGGGGGGGGGTGATCAATCACTGGTGATCACAATCACTAATTGAAAAACCGGTGTTTTTATAATAAAGATGATCATACACTACAACCACGATAAACCAGTACTCGTCTACGTGGTAAACTCGCGATTGCCTGTTTACCGCGCGTACTATGGAGATGGTCTCGGTAGCACCATTGCGGGGTTATTTACAAGAATGGCTCCAAAAGTAGCGCCGTTAGCCAAACAATTAGGAATGAAGGCTATTGATGTTATTCGTGATAAGGGTATTAGTGCTATTGGAGACGTTGCCGGAAAGGCGCTTTCTGCAGCAAAGGACAAACTAATGTCGTTGGTGAGGAGAAAAAAACAGAAACCACCGGTGATGCCATCAACGACAGTGATGCCTGCGAATGTCAGTAAAGTAATAAATAACGCCGTGGAAGAAAAACTAGCGTCGTTGGTAAACAATAATCAAGATGACATCGCAAACATAATAGCGGGAAGTGGTTTAAAACCACGACGATGATTTAGATGCATCAGTGTATTATTAAATAAAATGTTTAAACGAACAGCTGACCCGGCGTTTGATATGGACGCACCAGTGCACAAGGATGATTCTGTCCGTAATTATCAATTTTATTCCTATCATGCAGTACAACCCAACATACGATCGCGAATTGAACTTCAAGTCCATGATACCAGTAAATATTTTTTACCGTGTGAAGCGTTTATTGAAATCGAAGGAGAACTTGTAACAGAGGCCGATACTCCTGCTGTACCAGCACCGTATCCAGATGGTACCAAAGTTGGCTTAGTCAATAACGGCGTAATGGCGCTATTTGAGAGCGCAAAATATCTCATTGACGGGCGAGAGATCGAGTCTATAGAACGCGATGTTGATGTTGCTACAACAATAATCGGGCTAGCAAGATATTCCGACGATTATACAAGATCAGCGGGTCCATCTATGATGTTTGCAAAGGATACTAAAAACACTGCTGGAAACTCGCAATTTGTGGTAAGACGACCAAGAAATAATGCTAATAACGCTGATGCTGATGTTGAGAATATGATTATAAACAGCGATCCTAATTTTAACATCGGAGCTGCAACACGCATATCAATGTTAACAGGGGCGCGTAGATCTTTCTCATGCGCGATTCCACTGCATCATATATTTGGATTTTGTAGGAACGTGCGAAAAGTTATCTACGGAGCAAAGCATACCGTGGTGCTTGTGCGAAAAGGTGATGATAGAAATGCAATTTGGAGAATTCCAGCGGATCCTGCAAATCCAAATAATGACCCTGGTAAAGTCGTTTTAACTAAAATATTATTGTGGATGCCAGTAATGACTCCATCCATTACCACAGAGGCACGATTGCTATCATTTATGGAGCAGGGAGGAAAATCATTACTAAGTTGGTTAACAACAACAACAGATACTAAGCAATCAAATATCAATGGTATATTCACATGGAACCTGGCATCACAACAAGGCATTTCGGCTCCGCGTCATATATTTGTTGCGTTGCAGGATATGACGAGAGTTGATAATCAATTATCCAGCCATATGATATTTGATCGATTAGGCGTTACTGACGTCTCGCTGAGAATAAACGGCCAGCAGGAACCATCTGAGGATATACAACTTAATTACGGTCAAAACCATATTGCACGCGTGTACCATCGGTTGCTGTCGTATATGAGTCGTGATCAAAACGTGACACTGGTTTGCAAATATCACAACATGATTTCAAAGAACTATATCCGATCTATTACTTTTCGCTGGAACATCTTGATTTAACAAGACAATCCGTCGTTGATATACACTTCCGAGCTAATGTAACTCGCGGCGCTATTGCTGATTATAGAGCTATTGCTGTCATCCTCAGCGATAAATCAATGCTGTTGGAAGGTGTTGGTGGACGAATGAGAATCGTTGATGCGCCAGTGGAAAACATGTAATTGAAAGCACAAAACGCGTTTACAATAAAATGTCGTATAGTGTCGTCAGTGTAGAGTTGACTGATGGTCAAGTCAAGAAATTACGATCAAAGTCGGCTAAGCAATGCGGGACCACAATAACGCTGAAGCCGTCACAGATGGCAGGTGGTAATCATAAGATATCGTTGACGGCGCGTCAAATAAAACATTTCAATAATGCGATGAAGAATAGAAAGGGTGTTCAAATAGATTTCTCGGCCGCAGCGATTAAAAACATGGAAAAGACCGGTGGGATATTTCCGCTGTTAGCCGCAATTCCAGCGTTGATTGCCGCGGCGGCCCCAGCAGTGGCTAAGGCGGCTGCGTTGGGGGCCGTTGGTACCGCGGCGGGAATGGCACTGAAAAAGGCAACCGGGAAAGGCTATAAAAAAAAACGACCCGTAGCCGGAAAGGGTCTAAGACTACCGGGGACCCCGTATTCATAGTACTCGGGAAAGGGTCTAAGACTACCGGGGACCGTTTATTAACGCAGGAGTCAATGACTCCCATGTCTAATTTTGATTTAATAGACGCCGCAAACGCGCTAGCGATAAAAAACTTCAGAGGTGTTTTTATGAGGGATCAATTACCGGCGGCGCCAAGGAATATTGAAACCGGCATAATTAACCTCGATGGGTCCTCCGGAGCGGGGACTCATTGGGTTGCGTACGCGATTGATCCGCGTGCGATCGTCTATTTTGATTCATACGGGTTGGCCCCGCCAAACGAGTTCATGCGGTATATCCGGGCGTGTTCAGCCCGGGCTTTTTATTCCACGCTGCCAACACAGCGATTAAGCGACCCACCGATATGTGGCCGTGAGGTATTGAACGTACTCGCGGCGATTTCATCATCGCGAAAACCACCTCACGTAGTTGTAAACGAATACACGAGTGGGGTCGTAGAGGCCCGGCGGGTTAATTAGAAACGCCGTTTTTTTTTACAATAACGATGATTGATATTTGGGGACGACCGGTTTCGGCGCTGCAAGAATCCACGGAAACGCTCGCCACCGATCACATAAAAAAACTAATCGAGGATGAAATCGCTGATACGTTGAATTTAACCAGTGTTGACCCAGGTGAAATAGTCGTATTTCAAGACCGCCAGGGTAAATTGAAATCCGGTAATGTGTCGCTGAATGACGTTTTAATACGACGGCGTGATGCCGCCGAGGACACTATCGCGTTGTATACCGGCGACGGACGACTCAAACCGGGTGAACATATATCGACGGTAACATTAGTCAAAGACGGTTTTATAAGGTTGGATAGATCGGTGACCGAACTCGACGCGCAGGTGAAAAAATCTGCCACCGAGGTGAAAAAATCTATCACCGATATACAGCTTACTACCGCTAGTTTTTTCGGGACCCCGACGGTAACCGAACCGAATATTACAACAATAAGGAATACTATTTTGGATTTTGCAACGCTGTCGGGCCAATTTTACACGTTGCGAAAAAATGTTAACAGGATCGATGACAACTTTGATAAATTTTTTGGTAAAAAAAATACCAAGCTGGATGAGATTACAATAACTATAAATGATATCACTGCGTATGGACAGGAAATAAAAATAATCAAAGCTGATGTTGCAACGAACAGAAATAATGTAGACGCGCATGAGCGGGAAATAGAAATAATCGGCGCTAATGTTGCAACGATCATAAATAATGTAGACTCGCATGGACGGAAAATAGAAACAATCAAAACTGATGTTACAACGATCATAAATAATATGGACGCGCATACACAGGAAATAGGAACAATCAAAACTGATATTGAAGCGAACAAAAAAGGTGTGGACGCGCATACACAGGAAATAGGAACAATCAAAACTGATGTTGAAGCGAACAAAAAAAATGTAGACGCGTATTGGCGGGGAATAGGAATAATCAAAACTGATGTTGCAGCGAACAAAAAAGGTATAGACGTGCATACATATGAAATAGGAACAATCAAACTTGATG
The DNA here is from genome assembly GCA_028554795.2 of Sinohyriopsis cumingii. NCBI lineage: Eukaryota > Metazoa > Mollusca > Bivalvia > Unionida > Unionidae > Sinohyriopsis > Sinohyriopsis cumingii. Next base: position 97,420,998 of record CM068832.1, read on the forward strand.
TTGCAGCGAACAAAAAAAGTATGACCGAGAATACACGGGAAATAGAAACAATCAAAACTGATATTGAAAGCTCGATCAAAAGGGGTTTATACGTGCATACACGGGAAATAGAAACAATCATAGTTGATGTTGCAAATATCAAAGACAGAATACCGGAAATGATAAAAATAAAAATCCCTCATGAGAACACCATCAACACAGTATACACAATTCGGCATGGATCATTTGATTGGACTCCTACACAGAATACAGTAAATATCACCGCAACTGTTAAGGGCATTTATCGATTGACACTGGTTTCAATGATGCAGTTTAATATATTATCGTCGAGTTCATCCGGGTTTAACAATACAATATCAACAATTATAGACAGGAACGCAACTGAACAGTTTACAATTTATGCCGTTGATGGAAATCTAGCCGGGGCAAACATCACATGGTATGTGGAATTTGTAGCGAATCTAATTAATTAAAAACACTAGCTCTTTTAAAATAAAAATGACCACCAGGGTAATTGAATCAGAGGTATCACCGACGTCACATCAATATCGATTCGATACCGCAAAAGAATTCTCCGCGAATTTGAAAACGCTTTCCGAACAATACCGCGCAAAAATAAAAAAATACCGCAGAAAAATAACCACCATCGACGCGGTCGTGTACTCGGTGTCGGGTATAGTAGCCGGTACCGGTGTTATTTTATCCACGGTGACCACGATAGCCCCGATCGCTGTTCCAATCGCTATCTCCGCGATGACAACAATTGCTGGAGTCGCCAACGCAATCACTAAAAAGATATCATCGTGCTTTCAGAAAAAACTCGACGAGTATACAGTAAAACATCAAATAGTGTCCGACCCGTACTCGAAATTATCCGGGTTGATCTCGTTGTCAATTGATAATTTGTTCGTATCCGATGTTGAATTCTCCACGATGGTCCAGTTGTATAGCTCCGCGATGTCAAAAATCGAGGATTTTCAACTGGAAGCCGGAACCACCTGGTTGTTGAAATTAGACACTAAAAACAACGAATAATAATAATGTCGCTGAACCCCGAAGGGTTTCAGTTGCTTCAACGGATCGCGGAGAACACCACTCCGGTACAAACAAATATGATATCGATAACGTCAACAAAACCCGAATTCAGTGTGAACTTTCCATCACCGGTTCCAGTGAAGGAAATAGCGCTGGCAAAATTGCGAATATATCACAGTTGGCCTAATATTCGAGCGGACGCATTTAACGGACAACAACCTAATAACTCGCTGGTTTTTGCACGGACAAATAAACCCGATGGGACCCCAGACTGGGAGGAGGTTACAATACCAACTGGGTCATACCAAATAGAACAAATCAATAAAGAATTTCAACGCAGGATAAAATCGATCACAGGAAAAGAATCAAAAATCGCTATTACGGTTCATGAACCGACGTTATCGTCGACGATTGAAATAAGCACACCGGGGTATATGGTTGATATCTATAACAGTTCAATAAGAACCATACTAGGATGGCCTAAGAATCCACCTCATGGAATCGCCGCGGACACGCAATCGTATCATGAGATTACCCCCCGGTATCGAGATAAATTATCTGTTATGAAAAACGCGTTCTTACCCCCCAGGTTTATATTTCAAAACAGGAATACCATTAAATGGTATTTTACGTATAAGGAAACTCCTGAAACAGACGTCGAGATCGCAATTAGTTTAAATGATATCACTGATGCGTTTGCCGAGATTAATCGTAATTACCGATTGCAACTAGAACAGCTACGGGAGACAAAAGCACAAAAACACGTTGAGGTGTTAAATCAACTTATATCAGACATGGAATATATCAATGAACGAATCGTTAAAGTAATATCCGATAGCAGAACTAATGATAAACAAAAATTCTTAACCGAGTTTAATATCACAGAAGCCGATTTACCCGATTTAAAGGTTCCAGGATACAATGCGCCAGAACTAAGAAAATCTCTTAATGATTTTCTGGATCCATCAACTATCCTCAGACACGATAACGGAGATGATGGTAGGCATATTGCTCCATACAACGTAAATATTGCATCGGTGATAGCGATTAATCTAGTGTGTGATGCTATCGAAGGAAGTTACCAGGTGGATACCAAGCAATCAAATCAGGCCCAACAGGGGTATATCCTTTATTCATTTTCACCAACAGCCCCTCCGGGATTTTTAATCGTTGAGAGTCCGATTAATCCGGTCTATATGCGATGCCATAATCGGTTTTTAACGAGAATTAATTTCAGACTTACCGATCAGTCAAATAACCTAATTGATCTGCAAGAGGAGGAGTTAGTGATCACTCTGTTTGTAAGATCATAGCAGCAGGGGGGGGCGATGACATCGACGCGGTCGTCGCTGTGTTTACCGGACGCTGACGACGCTGGGATCGGCGCGCAGAAGGTATTAATTAAACCAAATGACGTTCCGGACAATTGTCGATTTGGCCCCTCGACGATGACAACGACGACGACGTCGTTTTTTTTTTACCAGGCGCTGACGACACCGGATCCGCTGAGTGCAGAAAGTACTAATTAAGCCAAATGACGTTTGGACAAAATGTCCGATTCGCCCCCCCCCCCCCCCGCTGCTACATTTGCTTCGCTGGAGTGATCTGACCCAGGAATTAACACTTATCTGCCACGCTTCATTGACCCAGGACTCAGCATCTAATTGCAGCGATCTGTCTCAGAAAAACTCTTACCTCCCAGTTGCAGCGATCTGACCCAGGAAATAACTTTCAGCTGACACGCTACTTCTTTGCACACACACACACACACACACACACACACACACACACCGCGCGCGCGCGCACACACACACACACACACGTACGCGCATTCTCGCACATGCACGCATGCTCACTTTACCGCATTATTAAGTGAACTTGAATCGCTTGATCGCTTGCAATACAGTTTCTGTGTCGTTTAATACTAAATGTAATTTAAAATAAGCATGAAAACAGCACAAAGATAGAAAAAACTATCGATTGGGTGATGGGTGGTGTTGATGTGGACGGGCTGGGGGTGGGAGCACAACTAGACATTTGAATACAATAATCATTGTAATTTCACTGTTAACGTTTATCATGACATGGAATTCATTCATATATAATCTACAAGTTTGGAATAAAGCTGGCCACTGTAGCAAATAAACATCAAAATGTGTCTGGTTCATTTATTCATGTTATTTTGTCAGTCGTAATACTTACCCATTTGTGAGATCGATAATGTTTATGATACATGCTTTCTCAAGTTAATCTTTAAATCCTAATCTCAGTCCTATACGTGGAATTATAAACAACTGTATAAAGTTAGTACAGGATAGTAATGTTAGGTCTGTGACTCTTGATAATTAATATGTGAAGTTACCACTATCGATAAAATTAGAATAAAGACGGTGAGTTACCAATATTGGTAAAATTTGAATAAAGACGGTGAGTTACCGATATCGATAAAATTAGAATAAAGACGGTGAGTTACCAATATTGGTAAAATCTGAAAAAAGACGGTGAGGTACCAATATCGGTAAAATTAGAATAAAGACGGTGAGTTACCAATATCGGTAAAATTAGAATAAAGTCGGTGAGTTACCAATATCGGTAAAATTAGAATAAAAACAGTGAGTTACCAATATCGATAAAAGTAGAATACAGACGGTGAGTTAGCAATATCGATAAAATTAGAATACAGACGGTGAGTTACCAATATTGGTAAAATTTAAATAAAGACGGTGTATTGATGTGGGGCTTTTGCCGGGACATCAGCGGGCATCTCAGCTCAAGTCTTTTAAGATTTTTCATTTATGTCATGACCTCTGGCTGCATATAACATTTTTCTGACATCCGTTCTTAATATATCGAAATATTTGCCCTCGGAACCTAATTATTTTCAGAACGTTTGCAATGCTGTATGAACTAGAGGCTTAGTATTTATTTTCTGGATGATTTGTCACGCTGTGCACTTTCACAGTTGTAATACTGTATAATTATTTTCAAAAGTAAACTCTATCTATCTATCTATCTATCTATCTATCTATCTATCCATCCATCCATCCATCCATCCATCCATCCATCCATTCATCCATCCATCCATCCATCCATCCATCCATCCAGTTTGAAGAAATTCTGAATACAACCCATGTTCGGACATTTCTTCATTTCACTGATAGAGTCCCAGCTAAACCTTTGAACTGGCTTGCACTTAAATGTCAAATATTCTGTGGACAAAATAATTGCGTTCGTCACTGGAAAGCGTGTGCGTTTTATTTCAATTATTTTTTAATTTCTTGCTATAATCTGCGTCTTCATGTCTTGGTTATTTGTTGCTTCCATATTTCTTTTGGTAACGTGTGGAGGAGGACTTGCATTTCTTGTAGTAATTGAAAACATTGGCAATGAGTGAAAGGGGGGACTTGCAAGTCGTGTAGTCTTTGTTAACATTGGCAATATGTGGAACGGGACATGTAGTCATTGGAAACATTGGCAATGTATGGAAGCGGATTTGCATATCCAATTGTCATTGGGAACATAGAAAATGTGCAGAGGGGTTCTTGCATGTCTTTTAGTTACTGGGATCATTGGCTTATCTTTTGGGAATCACGAGTTATTTCAAATTTACATTCAGAACATATTGATGCTGTTAGTGGAACAATCTATCAATGACGTGGAGAGCTAATCATCTTGGTAAATTTCAGACACAAGCCTCCTCTTCCATATTATTGAGAGTATAGTTTCTTTGAGGACATTACTTTGTTGAGCCTTCTGTTTGTGTTTTTTTTTTCTTCTTTCGTTTTTTTACATTTTAAACAGCTAATAAATTATAATTTCAAGTCTATGTTACACAACTGAAGTACTGCACCATAAGATCAATGTTACAGGATCAGTAGCACCAGAAAACAAAACATAGACCCCAAGAGTACCACGTTATTTAAAGCAGAATAACATTGCAGATGTGAATTTCTCACCACATCTCCCCCACCTCTTTTGGAAGCCAATCCCTTGCGCATGACAGCATGCTCATTGTGTCACTAAAATATTAACTTCCTAGATAACATTTCACCACGATCATCTATCTCATCGTTAAAAGAAGAGAACAACAACAATGTACAACTCATTATCGATCAAGTTAATAGCTAGAACACCTCTGTCAACTCATGTCGGCAAACACGATCTTGGGTGTAACATAAACAATTCCTTACTTGAACTGTAGAATGTAAACTTTAGCTTTGTGCCAGGCATTCAGTAGAGATCGGTAGCAAAAGTCAATATTCGTAACTACTCATCTAAAGAAAATTCTGCCAATCATCGCAGGAAAATTCTATGTCAAGCCGTTATTTATTAAAGATAACATGACTTCTTGCAAGGTATCTTAATGTACTGTGTATAATTACAATGTATTAAAATGGGGTTATTTCCAGCTGACCTCTATAAACAGCATAAAACATCCCCCTCTCCTTTTAGAACATTTTGAAGAAAAAAAAAAAAAATAATCGAAAAAGAAAAAAAAAAAAAAAAATTGCAAGAAACACCAGGCAAATGCAACAAGAAACCACCAGCGATGTAAAGCAAGCAGGACCGTTCCCGAGCTCTCTTTCCCACTAATGACAGCCAACCATTCAACTGTAGGGACCTTTATGGACCCACAGATTGAGGCCAAACTATCAGGGTTCCTTGAATCCATAAAAGCCTGGGGGAGGTGGCACCATCCCCTTCCCCAGGAACAACTAGCAGGCTGCGGTGCAGTCAGAAAAAAGTGGCACATGCACAATTGTGCGCACGCCACTATAATTAAACTCAACAACAAAAATTTCCAGCTATCTTAATGTACTGCGTATAATTACAATGTATTAAAATGGGGTTATTTCCAGCTATCTTAATGTACTGCGTATAATTACAATGTATTAAAATGGGGTTATTTCCAGCTATTTTAATGTACTGTGTATAATTACAATGTATTAAAATGGGGTTATTTCCAGCTATCTTAATGTACTGCGTATACTTACAATGTATTAAAATGGGGTCATTTCCAGCTATTTGTACTGTGTATACTTACAATATATTAAAATGGGGTTATTTCCAGCTGTTTGTGCTGTGTATAATTACAATATATTAAAATGGTGTGTGTATAATTACAACGTATTAAAAAGGGGGTGTATAATTACAATGTATTAAAATAGTGTGCGTATAATTACAATGCATTAAAATGGGGTTATTTCCAGCCGTTTGTGCTGTGTATAATTACAATGTATTAAAATGGGGTGTGTATAATTACAATGTATTAAAATAAGGTTTTCCAGCTATTTTAATCAAACAGAAACCTCCGAAGAAATATCCGTTATAGATGAAATATTCTGATAACGCTAGATCACAGAATTTGTACCATAGTTACAAAATTGCATGCGATACAAAGAAACATAAAATGAGAATAAAAAAACTTTCTTCTTCAATTAATGTCATTACAATTTTAATATATCAATGTCTCCCAAAGATTCTCCCATCAGCAATGCAAATGGTTGACAGCAGAAAGTATACCCACAATGTTGATAGTATTCTTGGTTCTGTGATATAATCAAACGATATCTGGTAAACAAACATAAAGGTCTGCAGATGCAAGCTTGGGAACAAATAGTATACATCTACAATCTCATAGACAAAAAACTTATTATCATTATTTTTAATTTGTACAGTATACACCATAGATTTATAATTGGTTTCTCAGTGTAAATGGAATAAAATGAGGTGCCAAAATTGTTTATTTGACCAAGCTTTATATACGGAAGTTATTATTTGACCGAAAGGAAGTTGATTCTGAATATTACGAAAGGAAGGATAGAAAAAGAAGTTACTGTCGTTTGATTTTAATAAAACAAGTCATACAGTTAATGCCAGACCATGGTTACAATATATAGTAATCACAAGAAAGTAAACGATATCCATTACTTTGTATTTTTTCATCTTCATTTTTTGCCCATAGAGCTAAGTCTCCAAGGAGGGGTTAGTTAGTTTACACCCAAGGTACATACAATAAAAGGCCTTCGGATTTTTGTTTCTGGTAGGTACTTAAACGATTTTATTGAGAGAGAGAGAGAGAGAGAGAGAGAGAGAGAGAGAGAGAGAGAGAGTATATTGGAACAGTTTTTTTGTTGTTATTTTTGTTGTTGTTATGAAATAAATTTCCACGCTCAGTTCCTGTCTGAATGAAATAACTATTACGTATTAAATTTCCACCTAGAGTTCATATCCAAATGAAGTATCTAGTATGTATGAAATTAAACAGAGTTTATATCAAAATGATAGAGGTCTATTATGTACTAAATTTCCACAAGAAAAACAAGATCGTATGCACAAACCCATCATGGGATAGAATAACAGTACACATAAACTGATTATCACAACTGGATTAGAGGGATCTTATCCCAGGTAGATAAAAATAGGTTTATTCCTTCACCTCCCCAGCAAAAATGTATTTGTGACGAATTGATTTATTCTAGTACTGCAGTTGTTTTAAAACAGGAAGTTTGAGCATTACATAGTAGTTAATATTTGAACTTCTTTTTAACAGTCATACTTGTAACACTTCTTCAATAAATTTTGTGTCATAAAACAACACCAATGAGAATGATACTCAGAAATATATTTTAAGAGTTTTATCTCATCTACCCAGACGAATAAAACTGGGTAGTGAGTAATTCAATTTCCATTCCAAAAGCATATTGAATGCTCAAACAACTAAATACCGCAACCAGATTTATTAGACATTTTTCTCTCTCTCTCTGTCTCTCTCTCTGTCTCTGTCTCTCTCTCTCTCTCTCTCTCTCAGCAACTCTTTAATGATCACAAGTACTATATTTCCTCTGAAACAAAAACAAACACGTCTTCCTGGCCTGAAAGGCGTGTTGGTGTGGTCTGTTTTGTGGATTAAAGGTTAACATTAATTAGTAACGTGAAATAGAAATTGCCACAAACGTCCAATGTCTAATCATTGAGTACGCTTAAAATCCTGCCATGAGGGCATGTAATGCTTGACCAGCCATGATGGCATGTAATGCTTGACCACTGCTGGGAAGAGGTCAGAACCTTATACTTCTTTGTAATGGAAGATCTCCGACTGAACTGGTCATCTAAACATTTATAATAGCAGGTTAATGCTTACAACTGCGCCGACATACCGCCAAGGAAACGGCAAAGACATTACCCTAATGTCAGAAAAATGATTAATGTCTGTTTATTAAGTTTTAAAAGTGCACTATACTATAAATGAGTCATTCTCACATTCTTAAAATTTGCTCTTAACTTTTAAATTCGTGGCCTTAATAATTTATTCATTTTTGCCGCTATGAATTTCTGACATCCTTTGCATTAGTCACCATTTGGACCTGTCTTGACAGATAGTTACATGAACTGTGAAGTCCAACGTCTTTGTATCATTTTTATTCTTATGCTATGTTATGGCATCCCCTCCATCCCATTTCAGTGGTAATTATGTTATCATATGGCCTTCTTCCTTGTCTCTCTTCAGTAGTCATTATTATCGTATGGCCTTCCTCCTTGTCCATCTTCAGTAGTCATTATTATCGTATGGCCTTCCTCCTTGTCCATCTTCAGTAGTCATTATTATCGTATGGCCTTCCTCCTTGTCCATCTTCAGTAGTCATTATTATCGTATGGCCTTCCTTCTCATCTCTCTTCAGTAGTCAGTAATTCTAATAGATCTTAAGGTCAGTTTGTTGTCGTTTTGATGTAACAGATAAATCACGCATGAACGCACGCACACACACACACACACACACACACACACACACACACACACACAGACAGTATGTGTATTATTTTTGTAACAATAATTTGTAAGTTTGTAAGTGTTAGTCAGTTAATGATCTTATAAATACAAACTTTCCCTTGGTTCGTAAGTTCGCTCTTTAAAGATGAGTCACGTATAGTACGTAAATCCATTCGTAAGTTTCAAGGTTGATATATTTCCTTAATGAAGTAAACGTCACGTGATCTGATTTCAGGACAAGAGTTCTAAAAGGCAAGGTTGACCTAGTTCCTGAATAGATAGTTTAATCAACCTGACCTTGTTTACAGATGAGATTATGAATATGGAACGCTATCTGTAAGTTATCTTTAAAGGATTTTTTTTAACTGAAGAATTAGACATTCTTAGTAGTACTTCCAGTCTTGCAAAATAAATAATTGAGAAGATTCATTTATTTAATTTAGTTATTCGTTATAATTAGAAATAAATGCTAGAACTATTCCGATCTTGGAATTATAGCTATTACAATATTACTGTGAATTCATTTAAAGACATTTTGAGATTATGTCAGTGTGATTTGATTCATTTATTACTGTGTACACCTGTGCATTAGTGCCGCCACCATTGGAACTCTTTTGGATTGCTCGATACATTTGGACTTGATAGAACATTTACAACTGTTAACGATTTCAATCACTGTACAGTAAGTTATTTTTAATTCTTTCACTTTTGCATTTTAGGGATATAAATTATATTTTCAAATTTACGAATGTTTTTGGTTTTCGCTCTTGTTTGTTATGCATTTTAAGACCTTAGAGTCGAAACAGTACATACCATCATAATAGTTCTCAAGCACGATCAAAGGCTTTCTGTGGTTACTTCTTTATAATGAAGTTTTATTGTAGCTAAACAGACAATATGCAATTGAATATTATAGTAAATTGTAAAAGTTTATTGTTATCTTATAGACATTTTCTTCTAATATTAACTCATATATTCCATGACCTGCTTATCTGAATGTTGAAATACCTTGTTGTTGTATGGTATGTCTAATTGAGATCGTGCAAGCAGATTAAAAATCCGATAAAATGTATAATGATAGAGAAAATACGAAAAAAATGTTTTGTCCATAATTGAGAGGCACTATGTAGTAAGATAAATTGCTCGCGATTAAATATGGTTTAATTGACAAGCAGAATCTCGAGTTATCTGCGGGACCTCGAGTCTGCGGGACCCAACTGTATCTGATGATGACGGTAGTAATTGAAACACAGCAACAAATACATCCCAAAGTCCACTGTTCTTTCATTTTACAGATCCAAAAAGATTCCATGTTTAAAATACGTTATAGACATTGACTACGTTGTTTATTCGTTTGACAACTATTTCACTCCACTCTTCCTATATAAATATTTAATTGATTGATTTTGACTCTTCATTCTTTTGGTGTATTATTCTTATGGCGTTGTACAATATCTTTAGCAGTATATTATCAACATCCATTAATAAGGTAAGCATATTATTTGATAGTGTTGCTGACATATCATCCTCATATAATCAACATGTTTTAAGAGTGTGCAAGTGAATGAATAATTACTTGAAATTTGTGGGTTCTAAAGACAAATAAGATTACACGCTTCCACGCCTTTCATTCGATGATTTTATGGGTTGATTCTAAAGACACGTAGTATAGAAAACGTGTAAACTTTCTTCCGATGAGGAAAGTTGGCTTTTGAGTCAGACTCATTCTTAAAACGACGATTACCTGATAAAAGAGAATTAGTTTATAGTTTAATTAGCTAAAGTAGAATTACCAAGGGTTGGAAACAAGTTACGATACCTTGGCAAACAACTGGCCGTACGTAGCACATGAGATCCAGAGTTCACTACTTGCGATATGGTGTCAAATTAAAGATGAATCGTACGGCTTTTCAAATCGTTCAATTAAATCTATCTATCTATCTATTTATCTATCTATCTATCTATCTATCTATCTATCTATCAATATATCTATCTGTCTGTATGTCTGTCTGTCTGTCTGTCTATCTATCTATCTATCTATCTATCTATCTATCTATCTATCTATCTATCTATCTATCTATCTGTCTGTCTCTCTGTGTGTATGTCTGTCAGACTGTTTGTCTGTCTGTCTGTCCGTCCGTCCGTCCGTCTGTCTCAAACGCCTGTATTAGGCCTACAGCTCTCTACTTGTCTACCACGTATAAAGTTTATACGTTTTGGAAAACCATTTTGTTTTATTCTGCGTTTTAATTTGTTACGTTTCACAGGTTTCAACTAGTCATAAAAAATCGCCTCAAATTTATTTGCCTACCAGTTTAAAAACTAGCAGGCGATTACTTTAATTTAATACAAAAATCGGGACCCGTTTGCTATCACGAGTTTTACCTACCAATAAAAGAACAAAGTAGTCTTGATAGGTGATACATCCGCATCAATAGGCATTATGCGAGATCCCCTATAATAACCATTATGTGAGATCGGCTATAATAAACATCATGCAAGATCCCCTATAATAAGCATTATACATGTGAGATCCCCTATAATAAGCATTATGTGAGATCCCCTATAATAAGCATTATGTGAGATCCCCTATAATAAACATTATGTGAGATCCCCTATAATAAGCATTATGTGAGATCCTCTATTAATCTAAGACAAAGTGTCGACTTTTATCTCATGCATACACTGTGAATAAGTGCATCGCAATCTTATGTGTAACAGGTTAGTGTAGACGGGATCGTAGACCAAACCCAAGAAGTAATCAATTGCACGTGCCATATTGTGTTCAGTCGAGCCTAACTACCTATTGGGCTCCCGGAACTAATTTAGCTCCTAAAGTAAACCTATGGAAACAACACGATATTAAAAATTCTAACATTCAATTTCTGGGTGCCCATGATCAAACCTCTTTCTCTGTATAGACCCATACCTGAATCAAGCTTCTGTGTAGAGCACACCATACGAGTCGCTGCATTTTTGTGATTTACATGTGTTTTAAACATGTATATTTAATTCCACAACTAAAGAATTTCAGTAATGAGTGTTCCAAACTTAAGTCTGTTAAAGACTGAAATTCGTCAATATAACATTGTCTTCATTTTTTAAGCTACAAATACGATAAGATCTCAGAAGATTCCTTCATATCCATATAGACTATATTATATGTTCACCCACTGTCCCTATACGTTGTACCAGAGTCCTTTGTCTAGAAACCCTGCCTAACTTTACATAAATATCTAGCAACCCTGTCTAACTTTACACAAATATCTAGCAACCCTGTCTGAATTTACACAAATATCTAGCAACCCTGTCTACGTTTATACACCTATCTAGAAACCTTGTCTAAGTGTACACAAATATCTTGAAGCTCTGTCTAACTTTACACACATGTCTAGACACCCTGTCTAACTTTAAACAAATATATATATATATATATATATATATATATATATATATATATATATATATATATATATATATATATATATATATATATATATATATCCCTTTTAACTTTTCACATAAATTTCGAAACCATGTCTAACTTTACACAAATATCTAGAAACCCTGTCTAACTTTATACAACGCATTTTTTATTTACGCCGGGAGTAACCCAAACTAAGCAGTCACATTACAGGGTTCGGTGAAATGGTAAGATGTAAATACGGCTGGAAGGAAATCTCTTACTTCGACTTTTTTTTTAGTTTACAGCAAAATAAATAGACACTCATGAAGCTTAAATTGTATTCACGCGGCTACTCACCCGATATATATATATATATATATATATATATATATATATATATATATATATATATATATATATATATATATATATATATATATATATATATATATATATATATATATATATATATATATATATATGTGTGTGTGTGTGTGTGTGGCTGTCAAACAAGAAGTCGCGGGGTGGAAACTCATAGCAGTATCCCAAATACATATAAGTAGTAAATGGGGTCACCCTAGCGACAATGGGAATTAGCATTACAGAGACCCCTGGGTCACTCTAGCGACAATGGAAATTTAACATGGAGAAAAATCGTGGGTCACTCTGGCGACAAGGGAAATTTAACATAGAGAAAAATCGTGGGTCACTCTGGCGACAAGGGGAATTGAACATGGAGAAAAATCGTGGGTCACTCTAGGGACAAGGGGAATTGAACATGGGGAATAGAGTCTGGGTCTGTCTAGGGACAAGGGGAATTGAATATGGGATTTTTTTTTTTAATTTTTTTAAATTTAAATTTAAATTTAAATTTACAAAAAGGGGTAGGCAATGGAAAGGCTATCTCTTTTCGAGAAATATGGCTGGCCCTGAAAAGGGCCTTTGGGTTTTCTTCTTCTTCTGCTTCTAATTTCTTCTTTTTCTCCACCAAGTTCTTATTTTATCTCCAACACTCTTTCTCTTCTTCTCTTTCTTTTTCTCCTGCTCTTCTTTCTTCTTCTTCTCTTCCTCCTCTTCTTTCTTCCTCTTCTCATTTTCTTCTTCTTTTTCAATCTTTTCGTTCCATTTGCTTATTCTTATTCTTTCCTCTTCATCCTCCTTCTCCTCCTTTATCTCTTTCATGACACCACTAATCTTGTCCTTTACCTTTTTTAAGTTATTAATTTCCATCTTTACACGATGGGGACTATAGGAATAATGGTCTTCAACCAGTCTTATTAACATCTGCTCCATCATTCCTAAGTTGTCTAAAACGTCTTGTAATGTTTGTATTTTGTCCATTTGGTTAGAAGCCATCTTCATTTTTTATTCTTTGCAGAATGGTTTGAACGACGAATACTGTGGGTTCTTATACTTAAAGCGCGTACGTGAAGGAAAACATCCCCTAAAACGTAAAATTGATCTTACCTAGATCATGACCAAACAACGCGCGAACGTGAAGGAAAACATCCCCCTACTTTTTTCATTTCATATAACAAAACCCAAACTATACTTTCTCATTTCATATAATAAAAACCCAAACTATACTCTCCACATACGCTAAGAAACAATAAACAAAATCCATAATCTACTATCCACACAATCTTACGTGAGCGCTTACAAAACCCAAACTATACTCTTCACATACGCTAAGAACAATAAACAAATCCATAATCTACTATTCACACAATCGTACGTGAGCGGGTACAAACACAAACACACAAACACAAACACAGCTAAGAAACAATAAACAAATCCATAATCTACTATCCACACAATCGTACGTGAGCGGGTACAAACACAAACACACAAACACAAACACACAAACACAAACACACAAACACATACGCTAAGAAACAATAAACAAATCCATAATCTACTATCCACACAATCGTACGTGAGCGGGTACAAACACAAACACACAAACACATACCCTCACACTATCTTAAAAAAGAGTTAGTGTTTATATTCACACTACTCTACCTACACATTGGCAAATTGATGGTTATTTCTTTTCTAGAGTATTGGGTAGCCCTGAAAAGGGCTGTTTTTTTGGAACTTCATGGACACCTGGTTAATGGTGGCACCTTCCAGGCCTGGCGCCACATACACATCTTATCCCCCAGTTACTTTTTACTTTTTTGGGGGAGAGAGCAGAGGCAGGATATGTCGCTTCAGAATCCCAATTTTCGCTCTCTGGGATTCTGAAATTTATTCTTCTTCTCTTCTTTTCCTTCTCCTCCTCTTCTTCTTTGTTTCTTCTCTCCTCCTCTTTGTATCTTCTTTCCTCTTCTTCTTTATATCTTCTCTCCTCCTCTTCTTTTTTTCTTCTTTCCTCCTCCTCTCTTATCCTTCCCTCCTCCACAATGGCTTCCGCGGCCAGTTCATTCAACAGGCGCCTGGCATATTCCAGATGCACATGAAGTTCCAACAGTTTAGACAGTCTCGTGTTCATTTTTGGTGTTGATCAATCAACAAGGGTAGCTAGACTGCCCAGCGAGTTTCAATTTATAGTGAAAGCGCGGACGTGAAGGAAAACATCCCCCTAAAAAAACATAAAATTGATGTTACCTACATCATGACCAAAAACAACAACGCGCGGACCTAAAAGAAACACTCACTCACTTTTTTATGCTACCCATCACTATTTTAAAATTTTTTATAAATCACTTCATTAGACTATCCACATACGCAAAGCAATCCAATCTAACTCCAAATATACACCTCAAACACCAAAAAAACATGATTTTAATCTACTATCCATACCAACTTACTTAACCACTTACAAACACAAACACACAAACACATACACTCTCACTATCAATAAAGAGTTAGTGTTTATTTTCACACTACTCTACCTACACACATTGGCAAATCGATTGTTATTTCTTTTCTAGAGTATTGGGTAGCCCTGAAAAGGGCTGTTTTTTTTGTTTGCTATGGCATTCTTTTTAGTTTCTAAGAATGCGATGTCCTCTGAGGATAGACTTTCTGGCGATAGGTCTGCTTCTTCGGAAAGAGAAGAAGAACTCTTTGGTGTCGATACGACAATCGACAAAGCCTCTGTCAGCTTCAGGTTGCTGCTGCTCTTGTTGTTGTTGTTGCTGCTGTCTCTGAAGTCTGTACTTCTCTGTCCATTCTTCTTTTTCCCTGTTCATTTCTTCTCTGAAGAGCTCTTCTATCAGGTCTTCAGTGATTTTTAACATTCTCACATTCTCTATTTCTTCTGGCTTCGGTATCAGACTGTGTCTGACCCTATGCAAATTCACGTAGGCTTCGTTGAGTTTAGCTAGTTTGGAGCACATCTTCTTAGGAGGATGAGTCGACAATGGATGGTTAGACTGGAAACAACCCGGTTCTTAAAGTCAAAGCGCGGACGTGAAGGAAAACATCCCCCACACGGTTTTTGAGTCGCAACGTTTAGTGAGTGTCATGAGAGGGATAGTAAGAAATGAAAGAGCATCAATCCAACATTCTTATAGCTAAACAAAAGACAAAGGCATTTTTTTCAAAACACAACATTTTTTATTCAAAAATCACTTAACACTAAACAACAACTCTAACATTTTTAACAATAATCCAACAATATAACATCAAACAATTTTTTTCAAAACACAACATTTTTTGTTCAAAAATCACTTAACACTAAACAACAACAACTCTAACATTTTTAACAATAATCCAACACTAAAAGTTTCTCCACTAGGTAAAGAGGGATAACAGTCTTCCATGGTTTCTAGTAATCTAGGATGACTTCTCTCAAACTGTTGATTTCTATGGTATTATCGAATTCTGCATACAGGATGACGTTCACCGTTTCATCAGGGTCTCGGTCTTTAAACTGAATTTCCACACGAATCTGGCCGGATTTTGTAGGGTGGAAATGTCCCTCGTCGCTGCCTTGGTCTGGAGTGAAATCGAAAGCCCACAAAGCGTAGCCTCCTGCATAATCCTCGTACGTAATACCGTGACTGGTATTGGTTCCTAACTGTCCGGTGGCTTCGTACAGGGACAAGTACGATCTCAAGTAATTCTTCTTGGTAAAGTCAGGTTCGAAAGGTCGGGTACACAAGGTCTTGCCATCGCGACTGACTTCGATTTTGGACACGCCAAAGTGTTGAAAGTAGAAAGGATTTTTTTCGGCAGCTCCGTTGAAGGCTGTATTCTCGACGATACCAACGATCAAACGTTTGGGTAACTGTCCTTGGAACAGATGATCTTCGATCATGGATCGCTGTCCCTTGGGAATGGTGAAGGTTTTCACTTCCACGCGTCGTATGGGATACTTGGCAGTCGTTCTGCTCAACGTCTGACTGATGTCGTTTCCCACTTTAGGTAACACTTCCACACGGCGTACGTAGAGTCTGGCTTCTAGGATTTTGGTTTTGTAACCGTCACTATCAGCCATCAAATGGAAAGCGGCACTGCTACGATTCAGTCTCAGGCGGACATCCACCCCGTTCAGCAAATACTTTTCTTGCAACCACATGTCCAAATGCAAACGATCCATCAGTTCTAAACTTGTGTCGGCTCCCGTGATTCTCTTTCTTCGTTCTACAAATCCATCATTGTTGTCTTTCTTTTCATCAGTTTCCAATATTTCAAACTTGGTAGGTTCGTCAGCTTCCCATACCACACAGGCATTGAGATGAGTGTTCTTGGCATCTATTCCGTACGTCAAGAGATTTTCCAGGTAGGCACGATAAGAGTAAGTATCCATGCTGCTACTGACCAGTTTGTTATTCAAGTACAAGTCCACTCCACTGAACAAGGAATGCATGAAATTGTTGACGGGAGCTACTGCTTCATCGTCTATAGCACCTCCAGTCTTATCTAGAATTTTGACTTTCAGGTACAAGTAACTGCTATTCAGATCGATGTAATCTTCGGGCTGTCCTTTGATTTCAAACTCGATGGGAGCGGAATCGGTCAGTGAGGAGACGGGGTGAAATTCCACCCACTGGGATTCTTGCATCGTCATCATGGTGGGGGGCATCGCAAACAGATCCAGTTCCGTCTTGGAACAAGCGCAAGATTCTCGGTGCATCATTTTTTTGTCTCTTTTCTCAATAATCGAAAACGTCTAAGTCTCGAACGGTTCTTCTTTTCTTGGCCTTTCTCGCTTGAAGTCTGGTGAAAGGGTGTTTTCTTCGTCGTCTCTTTCTGCCTTGTCCTTGCTGAATGCCTGACTCGGTAGCGTGCAGGGCATTTATAGGTGTTTCTCGTTGGCCTAAAATGTCTTTGCCCGTTTGCAGCAAGACATTTTTGCCTGCCCTCATGAAGGCTTCTTTAGGGTTTTGTTTGTCGATGATGACATTTTGGAGAAATTCTTTGCCTTGCGTCAGTGCCGCATCTTTCAAGGCATGCAATCCGCGTGTCACCATCGGTTTCAACACCGGGGCCACCGAACGAAAGGCCGATTTTAACATATCTCCTAAACCGTGTCCTCGCTGTCGAGCAACCCCTCGGTACACTGGATACATGACTTAAGAGTCGTGAGAGAACCGTTTTCGAAAATGGAGTTTCACCGTGACTTTTCCTTTGGTGAATGGAATATTTTGTCCCAGATCTCCTTTTATAGCAATGTTGACCGTGTCCAAATACGACTTACTGACAGGCAAATAGTGAGGATGGACAAATTCGCGGTGGACGTGGTAAGTGTTTCCACCTTCCTCGTCAGCGTTCGTGGCAGAATCCACTTTGAAAGGAATGACACGCAGTAACGGTACGGAGGTGTGTCCCACCACGTTGTACTCCACCACATCGGAATACACGAACATCAAATTCAGTCCTTGGTTCAGTTCTACCGGGGCACGAAATAACTTGCTAAAAGACTCGTTGTCGTAAACGATGGGTAATTCGTTTTTCTTGAGCATGGCCTTTCTCATGTCCATGTCTCCGCCCAACATGTCAAACAATTCAGGACAAAATAAAATGGACATGATTTTACTTCGTTCAAATTTCATCAAGAAGCGACAAGCTGCTTTGTGGTACTCCATGGTGACACTTTTGTTGACATGCTCCAAAGCTTTCAGAAACACGACATTAAACCTGGAGGCTATGGTGCTGACCAAATGTTGACCACTAAAATAATAGCCTGGGGGAATGAACAAGTGATAGGTGGTGTACTTTTGTGTACGGGTTTTCTTGTCATATTTGACATTGCTATCCATCCACTGTTGCATTTGCTCGTCATGAACTTCCACATCAAAAAAATTTTGATTGGGAAGGACATTGAGGACTTGGGTCGGGTGAATCATTTCTACTAAAGCCACTTCCCAATGGGCTTCGTGATCTAAGGGGATGGCCTGAGGTAATTTGGCCGTGTAACAGCACAACGTGTTCTTGGGAAACACCTCCATGGAACTGTCACTGGGTAAAGTTAAGTAAAATTGGCTTTGGTGACTCATAATTCCAGAGTTCTGTGGCTGTCCGAGGGGTTAGTGGACGTCAGAGGCGTGTCTCCGTCTAAAATGGGGTTCTGGTTGTGGTTGAAGTGGTGACTGGCACTGGCACTGGACACAAGGTTCCCGGGGTTCCCGTTCGAGGTGAATTTCAGGGAGGGATTAGGAAGCAGGTAACCGATGCAACTGCTTAATAAAATGGTCCACAATTGTTTGTCTCCTTGTTGCAAACTCAAATTGGCAATGGCTGCCCCGATGACACAATACACCACGAAGATTTGGCAGAAAAAGACGATTTGCGTTTTAGGCACACGTTCTCCACACCACACCCACAAGGGTTGTTTTTGTAAATCTTGCACAGAAGAACTGGGTGAAGGAGGAGTGGTCGACGTAGCTGCGTCTGTGTGAAAAGGCATGATGGTCACTTCTTTTTATAGTCGATGACTTGCGAAGCGTCGATCCAAGAATCAAAACTGGGCGGATATCCTTTCCAACGTACTTTGACTTCTTTGACACGTCCTTTGCCCACTTTACGGGTTCTGCGTTCGAGAATGCTTTCGATGTCGTACACGTCGTCTTCTTTTTTGGTGACACGTTGTAACTCGGGCAAATAAAACGTTCCTTTGAGCACTTCTCCGTTCATGTCTTCCAATTTATAGACGGCAGGATGACGGCCATGCACTCGTCCAGTGACGCGAAACAGTTCGGTCGTCCAGTTAGGTAAGTAACCTTTGTCAAAAGTGCGTTTGGTTTTGCCAATGCGCACCCAATCTCCTACGGCCAACTCTCCACTTTTCTTGGGGACAGCCCTCGTCGGGGACGTACCAAACAGACGCTCAAACACCAGCACTTCGTTGTCGGGAGTCACTTCTTGCGGGGCACGTCCGATGCTTCGATGGTAAGATTGGTTGTACGCTTGCACCAGGTGCGGTAAGATGTCGATGTACTTCAGAGTGTGGTGATGCGTAAAATATTTCCACATGCGTTCTTTCAAAGTGCGTTGAAAACGTTCCACGATGCTGGCTTTGGTTTCGGGATTCTCGGTGGTAAAAAAATGAATGTCACGTTTCTTTAATTCTTTTTGGAAAGCTTGGTTCAGAAATTCGGTGCCTTTGTCCGTTTGCCATCGAAGAGGGTGACGACCGCTTTGTTTCAACACCCGTTGCAGGGCTCGCACTAACTCGCTGCTCGATTTGGAAGTCAAGGGCACGACCCAGGCAAATTTGGAAAAGACGTCGATGACACAAAGCAAATATTTGTAGCCACGATTGTAGCTGGCCAAATGAGAGACATCGGCTAAATCGGCTTGCCATTGATGATCGATGCCTTCCACTCGGGTGCGACTTCTGGCAAACTTGCGTCGAATGGGTTTGTGTAAAGTGTAGGTAGCTTGTTCTTGTAACCATCGTTGCACTTGAGGTAAACGGAGACTTTTCAGTCGCGTTTTGGCAGCACGATACAATTTTTGAACTCCTGCGTAACCTGCAGGATGGGAGGGATCGTAGTAAATGCTGGCTGAGACTTTTTCCATTTTTTTTGTGTTGGTTGGTGTGTTAATAAGACACCCACTCTTGGAGGATGCTACTCTTTTTCTCTTGGGGTATTTTCTTGGATTGCAATGCTTTGCGTGTGCGGCCAGCAATAGGTGTCGAAGAGGAGGAGGAGGATGTCTGAGCAGGGGATATCGGTTCTTGTTTCACTTCTGTCTTCACTTCTGTCTTCACTTTCTTTTTCTCTTGTGAGGAAGAAGGGGTGGCCATCATCTTTTTAATCCATCCAATTCTGGAGGTAGGTGGTGTTGTTAACTTGCGTACTTTTTCTGGTGGAGTTTGAAACCCTTCTTCTTCTTCTTTTCCTTTTTCTGTCTTGGTCACGGGTACTGGTGGTACTGGTACTGGTACTGGTACTGGTGCTGGACGTTTCATCAAGGTCTTAAAATCTTTCAGAGTGGGTAGAGCTGTTTCGTCTAAAGCTTTCTGGTGAAAGAGTTGCAGTCGTTGCAAGAGCTGACCGTACTTTTGCGATTTTTCTGTTTCGGACAAATCTTGGCGATCCATCAAGGACTGCAATTCGTGTTGTAACTGGGACATCTCGCTCAAATGGGGATTGGGAGGTAAATGCGGGGTGTGTTGTTCTTGCCACCGATGGTATTCCATCCATCGTTTGTAAGGCACTAAAGCTAGTTTTCGTCCTTCCATGGGGTTGTCAGGGGTCGATTCTGAGATCTTGGAACTTCCGAGGCCTTTTTATCTTGCTCCCATCAGTCCTCCCAACATGGTTCCCAAGACTCCTTTCAGTATGGGGCCTAACAAGAGAGGTAAAATACCTCCACGTTGCACTAACATCTTCTTTTTTTGACGAATGGGAATTTTCTTTTGAACCATTTGGCGAAGAACGTGACGATGTTTGCCTAAGCATTGTTTCTGGTGTTTGGACAAAGGGATCGTGCCTTTCAAAACGTTCAAACAACATTCGCACACGGTATCGATGACCTCTTTGGAGGCTGTTTGAATGAGTTTTTTTCGTAGGGGTGGAGAAGCTTTGGACAGGACAGATAACATGTCCCCATATTTGACTAAACGTGGTGGCAGTCCTTTCCTTTTCTTTCCTTGGGGTTTTCTGGAGGGTGACATCTTTGAGTCTTCAGGAGCACCAAAAAACACTGATACCCGACTTGGTCACAGGCCTTTTTTATACTGGAACGCGTCGCCACTGATTGTCTTTACGTCGTATTAGTTTGAGGACAGGCATGACACGTCGTGCAGGGGTACGTAACGGACTAAATCGAGCCAGTTCTTGCTTGGACAAATCCAGTAAACTTTGTAACATGCCCGATCTTTCTTGAACTTTGATTTTGGGAGAAGGTACTTTGTGAGCAGCAGCCACTGCCACTAAATTGGAAGGTCCTGCCACTGGGGAAGTTCTTTTGGGGGTCATCAACGGAGAAGTTCTTGGTGTGATCAACGTCTCCAAGTACTCTTCAGTTCTGGGTGTCATTAACGGAGAAGTGGACAAACGTGAAGCTGCCGGAGACGCAGTCACCGCCGTGGCAGGTCGTGGTTTGCGAGTGTAAGGTTGCGTCCTGGCCGAAGTGCCTCTCTTGCGACTAGTTTTCTGTGGACTTTTCTTTTTCTGGGGGCTTCTTTTCTTTTTCCGGGGTGGTGGTGGTGTCTGGTCAGAGGAGGGTCCTGCCACTGGAGAAGTTCTCCTTGGGGACCTGGTCTTTTTCTTCTTGGGGCTTCGTTGGACTTTTGTCTTGGGTATAACTTTGGGGGCATTAGGATCCCATCTTAAGAGTGAGCGAATGATGACCCCTCCTAGAGTACCGCTCCCTCCAGGTTTCAAAATGATTTGTTTTTTGGTTTGAGTGTCGATGCGGGGATCGGCCAGTTGGACCAAAGCGACTTTGTTTCGATCGAAAAAGCGTTTGGTTTGATGAGGAATCTGAATGATTCCTTGGAGTAATTGACGTGCCGTCACCGCGAACCATCGTAAGACTTCTTTGAGACTAGGTTCTAAGACACGAGCTCGTGTTTGTGGATCTTTTTCTCGACTGATGCCATACAAGGCACGAATCAATTTGACGGGAAGATGCGACTGAAGGGACGTCATGTTCGCACTGAGAGTGAGACAGACGAAAAAGGGTCTGAGGTTTTTATAGATTTTTTATGGGGAGTGAAATGAAGTCGAGGACGGAGACGTGTACAGGACAGGCCCTCCGTCTTGGCACCAGTGGTGAAACAAGTGGGTACGAAATCGCAAATCCTCGGGAGTCGTAGGTTTCAAATCGACGAGTAAATAGGCGTGTGGCGTTTGAGTGGCATCGTCGTACGCCTGAGTCAGCCAAGGCGTTCCTAACTGTTTGGCTAAGACTTGCACTTGCGATTTATCTCGAGGGCTTTTAAACAAGACCACGTAATGCGCATTGAGACTGATGGTGCGATGGGCTTTACTTTGTTGAAACAAATTTTGGGTGATGTAAACGACACTGGCATTACGGTGATGCCCTTTGCGCGTGAACCACAGTTTAATTTCTTCTTCGTCTTCTCCTAACATGTCGTCGAAAATGACCAAATGGGTTAGACGGGAGTCAGAGACGATGCCGTCGTCTTCTTTAGGAATGCCTTCCACAAACACGATGGAATCGCCTTGACTTTCTCGCAAGAGGCTGTACGCCGATTGCCACTCTTTGTAACACCACACGATTCGTTGAGGGGGTCGATCGATCAAATGATGTTTATGTTCGATCAAACGTTTGACGAATTCGGTTTTGCCTGAACCGCTAGGTCCAGCAATGAGCATGTTAAAGGGATGGCGAAGATACAAAGCCTCCCAACTGGCACGATCTAAGTGTTCGTCGATGACTTTGACAGTAGAGGAAGAGGGAGCAGAGACAGCAGAGGTAGCCATGGTGTGAGAAATGTCACTTGTGACACGAAAAACAAACAAGACAAGAGTTTATATACTTTTTCAGAACACGTTTATTGAATGTTTTAAACATGAATACGAAAGACAAAAATACATAAAAGCCAAAGGCTTAAGTACAAGAATAAAAGGCACATGATAACCATGAACGTGGAATAAACACAAGTGTCTGTACAACATGTTTTGGGTAAAGTTATAACCAGTTCTATAGTAGGGGTAAGGTCACACAAGTGTCCTCCCGAAAGGGTCTTTCAGGCCTGTCCACGACAGTCCTGTCCTGGGTGACGGGTTCTTCTGGCACCGTCACTAATACAGGTTGAAAAGTAACTTTTTTCCTTGAATAACTCTCGTGCATACTGGGTCGCCTCTTGTGTCCAAGCCTCAAAACCCTGGTCTCGGTGATGTCCAACATTTGACTCCTAACTAATCTGGTTTCTTCTTCGTCAACGACATGGTAAGTTACTTCAATGAACAATGAACTATCGATCTTGCCTAGGGTTCCTTTTTATATACAGACCAATACCGACGTGACCGTACGGTAAGGTGAAGTGATTGGGAAGTCGCACTCGCTTCTGGTATACAGTTTGATAGACTTTTTCCAAGGGTCGACTGACGATGTGGTGAGTGGGTAAACGTACAATCTTGTTCGGTTGATAGGTGGTCACTTTAAAGTTTCCATCCTCTCCCGATTGCAAGGCTTCTTTCAATACCCCAAAGTTGACCACTCGACTGGTACGATGATTCAGAGTCAGTCCTTTCACTTTGCACGTCGTGTGCACTTCTCCTTGTTTGTCCCGGTATTCGTAGCCGTAATTTTTGGGACCACCACTGACGAAACTTAGAATCTTGTCATCGGGATGCTCGTCTGTCCAGGCTCCTAAACGGTCTCCTTCGATGTCAGGGTGCTGTTGAATCGGGTGATGGATGTAAATGCAACTGTCCGTGTCAAAGTACAGGACGCGTTCTTCTAACAGTTCTAAAGCTTCGTACAATTTTAAGCGAGCATGAGCTGTCACGTAAGCCGCAATGATGACATTTCCAAAAGGGTCGTCTTGTACAAAGTCCAGATCTTCTTCGTAATTGACCAAGATCAAATCCTCTCGAACGACGTCCACGTGTTTCATGTATTTGGTTTTGTCGTGAATCATCTGGAAGTAGCGGGAAGGTTCTGTCAAATATTCCGTCTTGGGTAAACACGGTCGTTGTGCCATTTTTCCCCACAAGCAATTTAACATCACTTTGGCAAACGATCGCCTGCCTTCGTTTTTTTCGATGTGGTCTAAAGAGATGCCTTCTTGTGCGTAGTATTTCTCTTTGAATTGTATTTGGTCTTCGGGAGTGTGACACCAGGAAGGATAGCCGCTGGCTTCTTGTTTCAGTTTCAAAAAGGCATCCACGTAGTCGGCGAAAATGCCTTTCTGAGTAGGGTCACCCTTGTGGTACTGTTGTGTTTTGGGAAAGTGGCAAATTTCGTACACTTCTAACAGTTGGTATCCCATGTCCAGAGCTTTGAACAATTCCACGCTGACCCAGGTTCCCGTCAAGGCACGTTCTTCCTGGCTGTGATGGCAAGGTTGGTCCTGGTTGCACGTTTCGGCACAAGTACGGCACAGGGGAAACATCAGTTTGCCTTGACAATGGTGAGGTAAGACGGGATGGTATAGGTTCGTGGGAGGCAAAACTTTACACTTGATCAAGCCTTCGTATTGTCGAATGTTTTTCAGGTCGATGTGTTCCGTCAACAATTGCGGGTGCCCTACAGGAAAGCGACAATATTTGCACACGTAGGGATACAGCGAACACACGTCCAAGTATTTGATTTCTTCTCCTTTCTCTTCGTCGGCTTGGTACAGCAAACAGGTGGCATTGGTCCTTCCTCCGTACAAACTATCCCTCGGGTTCAGCGGGTCCATGAACTGGTAACTTTCCACGAGGCGTTTAAACTCGGGATCGGTTTTCAAACGGTGATCGTACTCGTGTTCCCACATTTCCCCCACTTGGTATCCTTGCTGTTCTAACTTTAGGCGTCGCTGACAAGTGTCCTGGTACAAGTCTTCCATGGTTCGTTGCAAAAACTGATTTTTAGTGTCACGGTCAGGGTAACAGACGGGACATCCGTGAAATAAGCAACCGTTAAACTCGTACATTATCTTGGGGTTTTCTAAGTCCCAGCCATCGACCGAATACGTTCCGATGGTCTTTTCGCCTCCTCCGTTGCGGGCATGCTGAATCCATTTGTCTTCCTTGTCGCACAAGTAATGTAACCAACGTAGGGCTTTGACCGAGTATTGACGCTTGACATAGTGGGTCGTTTGAGGACTGATGACAGCCACGGTCTTTTCAGGCATGAATCGTTGGCGGTACACTAAGGAACACGCTTTGGCAATGGTGCAAGCTTCTTTCAAAGGATCGACCCCTCCGTGTTCCATGAACAGTTCTCGAAATTTTCCACAGCAACGTCGTAAAATGTCCACGTCGGAACGACAATACTTTAACATTTCTTCCTGAAAGTCGAAGGGGTCAGAGGCATGAGCCTGGTACCAAGCGTAGAAAGCTTCTCGTTGTTCGGTACGCATGTTGTCGGGGTCGTAATAGTGAGCCTCAGGTAAATGGGGTAGAACGGCATGTTGATTGGCTTCCGTATTGAAAAAGTGTGGAAAGTACCCTTTAGCCATTTCTGTCATTCCAAACGTTTTAGGCATTCGACTCAAAGGCATGGCCAAGTAACTCATCGAATCTTTAAACTGTACTTGTCCCACTTGCATGAAAATGATTTTGGCTCCGTTCAATGTGACTTTAGGACGTTCGGTGCCTTGTTCCGTATAGTATCTGAGAAGAAACTGTCCATCGTATCCGGAGAAATTGTGAGCCATCACCGTGGCATGACGATGACAATCTCCGTAACGTTCGATGTCCTCTTGGCTCCACGTCTTGTTGATGGGGTCTAAGACCCATTGGGCAAAATCGGCTAACGTGTTTGGTCCCCGAAAGATTTTTTCACGTCCTCCAGGAATCTTGCTGCAGTGAGGGCAATGACTGAAGATAGGTTCTTGAATGCACTTCTCGCACGCTCGATGAGCCACGCAGAAATTAGGAATGTGAATGCCAGTCTCTTGCATGCATTCGAAATCGAAAAAGATGAAATTGCCTTTCTTCTTGTGACCGTCCTCTTTCTCTGGTGGGGGTTGGTATTTTTGCACGTAGCATTCGTGTTCCAAGTCCACGATGTGGTGACAAATGTGACATTTTTTCTTTCCTCGACATACGTGTGCCTTGGTACTATTGGTACGTATGCCTTGTCCACAGGTAGGGCACATTCTCAGCAGTTGACAAGCACATTTCTTCTGTGAACCTTGTGTTGTCAAATGTTGTTGGTAACAGGTAGGACTGACAAACGTGCGCAGACAAGTTGAACAAGGCACTGGTTCTTCGCTCAGACAGGGTGGAGAGGCTAAACATCCTGGGCATTTCCATCCACAATGTTTGTGTTGCTCTCGATTGTTATAACCATAGTCACATTTCTCACAATAATAAACATATCCCAGGAATCCGGTGATACTGGTAATGGTATCGAAATGTTCATCGTGATGATAGACATGAATGTATTTTCCGTCCTTAAAATCTTGGCCTCGAAACAACAGAGACCCACGCATTTCTTGAGGGTGCACTTTCAAGGTGTAGCGTGGAGCTAGGGCATCTTGCAATTTTTGCATCTCAGGAATGCCACAGGGTGTGTCTTTGGACAGTCCGGCTTGTTGTAACAGGAGTTCTGCTTCGTTTCGTTGTTTGGCTCGGTCCGATCGTTGAATAATTTTCCAGGTTCTTTTCCATTCTACCGTGTCGTTCTTGTTGGCATAGGTTCGTCCCACCACGATGGCACGGGCTAAACACATCTGGTCTTGAGGGTTGTGAATTCGGACGAGACTTGTTTTGGTGTTGCGAAGGTCGTCCACCAATAACATCTTTTTGCGTCCTGTCCCTTGAGGAAGAGAGACGTGGGCCATTTTCAGTGTGGCTTTACCATCGGTGATGTCAAACTGGTCATTAGATTGTTGTACGTGTTGAATCTTGTCCATGATTTTGGAAGGGGTTAGTTCTGCGGGTCTGCTAAACTCGATCCAAACAGGGGATTTCAGACCGTCGTGATCTATGGATAGTGTCAAGCGATCGTCTTCTTTGGGTTGACATTGTCGCTTGAGTGCGGTGAGCAAAGAATCCCACATCTCGGTGATAAACCCTTCTGCTTTCTCAAAGGGTACGTCGGCCTTGAAATCTTTAAACTTCACCGTGTAGGTGTAAGCCGTGGTTCTAAATTTTCTAGAGGAGCGCTTTTCCGTCTCTCGAATGGAATAGTACTTTTCAGGGTTGACTAAGGGTGGTGAACTTGGTTTAGAGGGTTCGGATTCTGGTTCACTCATGTCCTCTTCAAAATCACTGGCATGAATTTGTGCCAAGATTTCAGCCCTGGTACGAGGCGATAGATCACGTTTCTGCCTCTTACTTTCTTCTTCTTCTTTCTTCTCGAATGAATAGGATCGTTTCATCTTGAGTGCAAAACGTCAAATGACTCAAGTTCAAACACCATAGACTAATTTATAGTCATGGCAAACCAGCGTATATAAAAAGGGTGTGTCTTGTCCTTTCACTATTCATTTCACTCTCAAACCGAGGAGAACGATGGAAGAGACTACCCAGATGGAACGTTTCGTCAGAGCTTTGCGAGGGGTCATTAGAAAATTCTCTTCAGACCAGCCGACGGACTATTCTCCTTCCTTTCGAGATAAAAGTCAAGATACTTGCTATATCTGTCAGAAGAAAGGGCATTGGTCTTCAGAGTGTCCAGACCGTCAAAAAAGAAAAAAAACAGGGGCTAAAAAAGACAAAAGTCAAGATACCTGTTATTATTGTAAAGAAAAAGGACATTGGTCTCCAGATTGCCCAAAAAAGAAACAAGAGGAGTCAGAAGAAAAGAAGGATTCTTCAGAAGAAGAGAGGGATTCTTCGAAAGAAGAGAGGGATTCTTCAGAGGAAGAAGAGGAAGAAAGAAGACAATTCTATTTACAAGAGGCAAAGAAACAGGAGAAGAAAAGAAGAAGGGAAGAAAATGAGGAGAAAGAAGAGGAAAAGACGGTGAAGAAATTCAAAAAACAGAGAGACTAAATAAGGAGAAAGAAGAAGTCAATGAACTTTTTATTAAAGTGTTGTGTTGTGAATTGTGGATTGGATTGTAAAAAATGGAGAGAAGAATACATGAATGATATAAGGTAAGTGTCTTTGAGTTTTGATTTTAAAATAAGAAGCTACACTCACGCACTCATACACAGACACGTACTATAAGGGTAAAATGGGTGGGGTTTATTTTTGAGTTATTGGCAAATTGAAATTGTATTTCTTTTCGAGAAATGTGGGTGGCCCTGAAAAGGGCCTTTTTTTGGTGTAGGGGTGAGTTTAACCAATCAACTTTAACTGCCTTAAGCCTTTGCCACGGCCAAGGCCTACTTCTGATGATTGGGTTGAAATCGCTAAGGGTGGTACGATAGGCTTAGTCACAGGGTTGGCGTGTTTAGCTCGGGAAGGTCGTATTCTCTTCGGTCGTGATAAAGAAGTCTGATACATTTGTTTCAGACTCCTTAACTCCGCTAAAATGTCCAACAGTACCGTAGTCGTTTGATTTTCACCCTCTTGTTTCTTTGCTGCTACTTCTTCTTGCTGTTGTTGCTGTTGTTTTTTTCTTACCTCTTCTTGTTGCTGTTGCTGTTGCTGTAGGAGAAAAGCTTGTTCCGCTTCCTTTTGTCGTTGCATAAATTTCTCCAATTCTTCTTTCTGTCTCTGTCTAAAATTCTCCACTTGCGGTAATGAAGAAGGTAACGAAGGTTCCGGAACAAATTCTTGCGAGGTAAGAAAATCCACAAAATCCCAATGTACCTCTTCTGAAAGTAAGTCCGGGTTCCCTTGGGCAGTCTCCCCTGCTGGTGCACCCCAATGGATCGTTTTCTGAGTTTCCGTCATGTTGAATCACTGTCGCATAGATTGACTGCACACAAGCGCTAACGAATCTATATAGACCACGTGACGTCACAGACTGCTCTCTTCGGATTGGATGCGAGCTGACTGAATTTTGTAACGCGTGTTCGGATTGGTGAATGAATTCAATCCGTTTCAATCCTTCCTGTACCTATAAATAAGCGCAGTTCACTGCATTGATTCACCTATTCTCGTCGCTTCAAGATGTGGACCACAGTTGAGTCATCCACCCTTGTGTCTTCCATGATGTTTAGGACGGACATGCTCATGTATGTCAGGTCCAAGTGGACTGTTGTTGATAGGACAGATACTAGTCAATGGATGAGGAGAGTTTACATAGAAAGACAAGGATGTCTCAAGAGGGTACTTGTGTATGGACCGGCAGTTAGAAGGAGTTTAAGAAGAAGAAGAAGAAGATGTGACAGATGCCATCTATGTTAATATTAACATAAACCCAAAGGCCCTTTTCAGGGCCAGCCATATTTCTCGAAAAGAGATAGCCTTTCCATTGCCTACCCCTTTTTGTAAATTTAAATTTAAATTTAAATTTAAAAAAATTAAAAAAAAAAATCCCATGTTCAATTCCCCTTGTCCCTAGACAGACCCAGACTCTATTCCCCATGTTCAATTCCCCTTGTCCCTAGAGTGACCCACGATTTTTCTCCATGTTCAATTCCCCTTGTCGCCAGAGTGACCCACGATTTTTCTCTATGTTAAATTTCCCTTGTCGCCAGAGTGACCCACGATTTTTCTCCATGTTAAATTTCCATTGTCGCTAGAGTGACCCAGGGGTCTCTGTAATGCTAATTCCCATTGTCGCTAGGGTGACCCCATTTACTACTCATATACATGTTTTGCATCCCCGTTCAAGGAGGGCAACTAATATAGTAAACTTTCTTTTAAAGATTTTGATCTGTTTTTACTTCTTTTATTCCCGTTCTAGGACGGGCAATCAACCTAGCATCTTTTACTTTATGTACTTGTTTCCATGAGGCAATGCGTGCATATAATTACAACTGCACTGACGCGATAAGATCGAATTAGAGAAATGGAGAGCACGGCAAATATGGAAATTAGAAAACTATCATTATTCCACCAAATTTGAAAGGCCACAATTTTCGCCATACAAACCATTTTACATGATATAACAACAAAACAGCAACAACTACTACTACTACTCTACAAGTGCTACTGCTAATAGACTTTATGTATTGATATGTAACCTATTCACATTATGTAAAATATGATAAATAAGCCACATATATGTAATATTAAGGATTAGTTTTGGTAAAATGTTGCATGTTTATATATTGTATTAAATTATATTTTTGGGTTAAAATGAATGTTGTGCATTTATGTTTTGAAAGCAGAAACGTTTAAAAAATGCTTGACTCTTTTAAAATGAAATAACTTGAAACAACGTTAGATACACAGAGAGTAGGTTTGTTTATTTCATGATACATGTATAGATTCGTCAGTTGTTACACCTGAAAATGTTTCAAGCATGACACATCCAAGCTTGTCATGTTCTCATTTGCCAGTATGTAGAACCTCGTGTGTTTTTTTTTTTTTTTTTTTTTTTTTTTTTTTTTGTGATATGCACAAACCATTTGATGCACACCAAGTTAAAAGGATTGATATGTCAAAATTTAAATTTCCCTCAGTTTCGAAGGTAAATGTACACACAAGCTAACCAGGTGAGATAGTCGCATACGTATACATATTAGTATCGTTCGAGGCCAGCGGAAGGTAATTAATAGAGAATGTAAACAATAACGGTCCTAAAAGTTACCATTGAGGAATTCCTTCAACAACTTAAAAACTCAGACATATCTAGCATTTCATTTCAGTAGGTCGTGTTATGTTAATTCTGATTTTGCGACCCTCCTCCAAAATGTTTGCTTTAATTGAAATATTTGAGCAAAATAACATGACTGGTGTTTGCTCCGTTTATTCCTAATAATTTGAATGATTACCTTTTACTGTGATATGCACGATGCCTTAATATCGACGTTAATCCTAGAATGAATTCTCAGTGCTAGGGGGCGGGAATTCTTTTATTGTGGTTAGGAATCAGACGGAGCTATCCACTTCTGTCTTGGAGTGAAGAGAATCCTGAAAAGTCTTGTGAAAATTCTCTAAACTATACTGCATAGCCTGCTGATTAATATGAACCTGCCGTCTTTAATTGATAGTCAGCACCGTTATTAGAGTGTTAGAGGCTTAAAAGATTGAACCTGAAGACGTTCGCTAGCGTTGTTGTCTTAGTATAATTAAGTTTGTTGCGGTAGGTAAAATAAATGAAAGCACTTGACCTTAATGGCAAAGATCGTACACAGTACTAACGCTTGAAATATGAATGGTTTCGAATCTTTGACTTTAGGTGGTTTAAAAACCCCATGTACGCTGATCGACATAGAGACAGATTTGGCTTTTGTCCATGGTTTTGTGTATGCTGGACGTCAAGCTTGTGCCAAAGTAAAAACAGTGCAAGAGGTGGGAAACATCGATATGTAATCTTTTAAGCACGCATGTGATTTATATAGGTGTAAATATTCTTCTTGTCGAATAAGGCAAAATTTCCCTTTCAAAGTTCAAAATTCGAGTATTTACCGGATTCAATTAATTGTTTAGAAGAAAGCTGTTTTTCACTTCATTTGAAATGAACGAAATAGCGTGCATAAATACAATTTCGAAAAGCAGTTCTTGGGGAGGGGGCTCCTGAGATTTAAAGCTATCGATATTTATCCGTAGCAGAGATTAATACAGGTACTAGGACACCTTATACTTATTTGATCGGCTTGGAGCTTGATGACGTAACCATTACGTATATAATAGTCTCCACTTGCACACGGCGCTCAGAAAATATTTTATATTTCTGTGGAGAGGCATATATTCGGTTATGCAGTATAAAAATGAACAATCTAAATTTCTTCAATATCATTGCTATTTTAGTATCGTTGCAGACGAGTATTGCACGTAACTTAATTAGCTGTTAGTTAGAGTCTTTAGTCTTTAGTTTCACTTAGCAACTCCAGCATGCCTTGATATAATTTAGTTTTATATTTTGCATATTTCTTGGTTGAAAATTAGCCTCAGAGGATTCATTTCTTCTGGTTTTCAGAGATGAAACTTCTGGTAATCTTTGAAATCCGTTCCAGTTTCCGTTGTTTTTCAAGCACAATAATATGCATCCTTAACAAGAAAGAGCAAGCAATAAATATGTACAAATTTATAATGATTTCCGGGAAATACTGCAACACGAGAAACAACAGAAGCCAAAATAATTCAATCAGTTTCCATTGCTCTGCATACGTTTTATGTAACATGGAAATAGCATAAACCACTATAATTTCTTCCTGTTTGAAATGTGTTCTGGCAATTTCCGTATCACAAAATGTTCCAGAGAAAACCACCATTATTGAGTTTTGTACTAGTCATGCCATAAGCAGGTAAAATGTTCATTGTGATTGTATTCGGTGTTAGTTTTGTTGTAATTACTGTGGTGTGACGGGTTGTTATGCCGCCACTGTGGTAGGTGTGTTATGGTTGGGGTAGGGTGCTTCCAATATTCATTTAAATTATTACTGAAGTCCCACTCAGAGTCGATTTTAGTTGGAAGTTAAATTAGTGAAAGATAGCTGTAAATCTCCGAGCCCCCATGCAGCAATGCCGACGGTTAAATGATTTAATATGCAAAAACGTGAAATTCAATGAATAACAATTTAATAACAATTCAATAGTCAAATGATTCACATTTCCCAAGTATTCTCCTTCCTCTCGACCCTGTCATAGCCTATTGCTTCATTTGATTAGTAGTGTGAACTAGTTTTCAACCTGCTCTTGTATTCTACTCCTCTGTGTATTATTATCTCCTATTCCTCCAACTTCTTCTCCTCTTCCTACCGAATTTCTCCAAATTCCTTTTCCTCATCGACTTCTATATACTCCTCCTCCTTCTCCAGTTCTCCCCCTCGACTCCTTTTCCTCCTCTTCCTCGACTCTTTCCACCGACCAGGCTTGTCGACTCCCACTGCTCTGCTAGTCTCACTTCCACCTCCCCTCTTAAAGACTCGGGACTCAACTGAACCGGAAGTTCTGTCCCCCTAAAAGCTTCCTGTGAAAACACAAGGACGGTACAATATGTTTCGTTAGCCCTCTCATCTCACATTACACCCAACCTATCATCAGATAACGGCTATTAAATTTCTTCGGACATGCATTCATTTGCATCGAAATAATCATATGTTCTTGTATGGTAAAACGCATCATAATAAATGAATTACATCTCATACATACATCAATAAATTACGTCACAACAGTACATATTTTTAATTCCATTATACTAAACAATATCAAAGCAATCAGACGCATTTGTTTACATTACGACTCATACAAAGTGCACAAATATTCAAATATCCATGCATCCATATTAACTAATCTTACACACATCAACCATTTTCCAGATTCACAATTCAGGCATGTGTAAATTCTGTCATATCACATGAATAAATGCACTAGTTAACTATGAAGTTATCTAACAGCGAATTACAAAATTAATTCTGACCACAATCTACAGAATTCTGAGCATAATTCTCCAATACATCTGTAAATGAACACTACTAAGGCAATTCTACGTACTAACGATCTTAGTAATTAAGTATACATACTACACATAATTACATTACAATGCCGTAATAGTCTGCAAAAATCGAGCAAATAACTTAATGACCTTTACGAAGCTTTATCATTCCTTAGAATCTCCTCTCTATGTTTTACCGCCAAAATACGAATGGCTTCCTCGGAAGAACCCTATATTGCTCAGCAATCTTCCTAGGCGAGACTATTTTTTCGCTTGTTAGTTAAAAAATACAATTCAAATCGAAATTGTTATCACAATTCCGATTGGCTGTCGCTTTGACCCGATTCAATCAAACTTAGCGGACAATGTCCTTCACGCTGTTTGTCATGGTGGGGGGGGGGATTTTGAACACGCCCCGGTCCCTCGCGGGTTCCTCTCATCTTAGGACTAAACTGTAAGACTTTGGTGGAAAGTCTAGTGCAATATAGCGCTTGTGCCGATTCAAGATGCCGGGTCTTCCCTCTGGTCACGGTAACTTTGCGTAAGAGATTAACTTTAGCCTGCGGAAATGTTGAGACATCAAACCATGGCTTGCAATAATACTCTAGTATATACACGACTTACTAACTGGGACTGAGCAAACGTGACATTTACCATCATTGATAGTGTTTGTGACTAATAAATAAGAAGGATGGTAACGTATGATAAATGCATATAACCTCAAAAATAGTTGAAAACACCACAGGGTATTAAAAATCTTAAACACTTAGTTGTATTGTACACACGTTCATTAGTAATAACATGGACAAACTGTACAAGTGGCAATGCGTAAGATAGGGTCCATTGCTTTGATTGCGCATGGACCATTATTTAATAATACCGATATTAATAATTTAGGAAGAAAAGACTACTTACCATTTCTTGTGGTAGTGATCTTGTTTCCAAGTATAATGACTTGAACATTTTCAAGACATGCAAATATTTGTGATTAACAGACTCTGTGAGAGAAAAAACAAAACAAAACAGAATATAGCAAAGCACCAGGAATAATAAATTGAGGTTGTTGACTTCAGGAGTTGGTATCACAGAAAACATTGCTACAAATGTAGATGCTATTAAGTTGCAGTATATGGAAAGAAATTAAGGGTATCGCTTGGATTCTAATGATGATAGATCATTGTTCATTGTATCATTTTGTACGCCTTCGTGATTAAAGAGTTTAACATTACAGTGCCAAAAGCCTATGAAGTGATAATAGTGGTAGCCAGGCTATGAAAGCTCAATTCGTTGATGAATATATCGTATTATTGTGTACTTAATTCATTAAAATAAGTTTAAAATGAATTTGATACTGTTTTAGAAAGACAGAAACTGATTCAAAATGTATTATTTAATTCATTGATAGAATCGATAATAATTCAAGTGTTAGTATTTTACCCGCCACAATTTATTCTGAAGACTGCCTTCAAGAAAGTATTCCTTCGACGAAGAACAGTACACATGAGAATATAATACATGGTGCAATATGAATTAGCTAGCGCATAGTAAGGTAAAGGTATCCAACATGCTGTTCTGAAGAAAAGAAAATGTACATGTGCAAGGCATTTCCATTTTTCTGGTTTTAGAAACTCAGAATAATACTGATAAGAACCAAACTAAATATATACTGTTTTCAAAGAATTAAGTTCAATTACATGCTTGATTTCCATATTGAGATATCAAATCTGTGTATGTTTTAGGTGTCTAACAGATGCAACATAACCGGTGAAGTTAATCAAGAAGGTATAAAAAAATTTATTATACGTTATTTTGAAATAAGCACAAACACTGAATGAAAAGAAAAGGCAAAATACATCTCAGAACTCAGAATCTGCCCAGCTAAGAAATGCAACGACTCGTCTATTATCCAAAGAATGACCGGATACAATAATGAAGGAAACTATATTACATGTCGAAGATGCTGAAAGGTAACAATAACATAAAGGAAAACAAATTAGTGTACAGGTAGCAATTACATATAGGGCCTGTAATTAATATACAGGTAACAATAATATGAAGGATTACTAATTAGTGTAATGGTAACAAAAACATACAGGACTACTAATTGGTGTACAGGTAACAATAACACACAGGACTACTAATTAGTGTACAGATAAGAATGACACATATGGCTAGTAATTAATGTACAGGTAACAATAACTTACAGAGCTGGTTATGGAGATTCAAGCTATTTTAAAATATTGTAGAAAACATAGACTATTATCATACCATTAAATATCCTTTCTTCTAGAAGGGTTTTATGTAAAAATTATTACGCAACTAATAAACCTCTCAACACAAAAAACAGTCGTACATTTATTTCATAACAACCAGTTAATATGGCAGGAGTTTACTGATTACATTGAGACTAACAGCATGATGAATTCCGATAGCTCCTTGTCGCTCTAAACCAAATACAGATTTCCTTTATCACGCGGAGATTTTAACTGATATTCAAATGATCCCGTTAAAGCATCTCATAGCATGATTAAATATGGTGTTACAAAAGGGGGAAATACACAACATTTGATTGAAACAGAATAAAGGCACATCTTTGACTACGCTGTCCAAACTCTATAATCTTGATGTACAAGACTTGCAGCAGAGAATGCAAAGAAGAGGGCAATTAATCAATTCAGAAGTAGTCATTACGGAATATATGTGCTGTCAGAAACACAATTAAGTCATAAGCCAATTGAGACTGTTAGGCCTGTGGTAGTCATTGATTTCAAGAACAAGACGCCGATGAAACACGTGTACCTGGTTACAATGTGGTATCCATGGCGACAAGACAAGATAGCCGCGAGACTAAATTTAAAAAAAAGAAAGAAATATACCTTAATGAAGTTTGAATAATTGTTTACATTATACGATTGTAGAGTAGCCATATGATAGTGTGTTTGTGTTATCTATTGGTACGATCTTGTCAGAAACGTTTAATGCAACCTTTTTTTAAATATTGTATACCTCATGATTATATATGATCGGCTGAAATCCATTTGTCGGTGATTTATAGTTTGGTTAAATAGCCAATCTCACATTGGTGTTTTATCAGTCCTAGCGGAATAGAACATGCGTTTAAGACCACAACATGTTTGTATAGGAACACCACGTAATTCATCTTCTTACGTTCCGGAACGTCCTCTTCATTTGAGGAAAACTAATATGTTATCCTTCTTGAAATCACGTGTGTCGTAAAAGTGTATGCTATCCTTTATGTGATTGTGATAGTTATCAGCCTCTACTTGAATGCATATGGAATCCGTATCTGCCAGTTACAACCTCATTCTCTTTGATCAAGGACCATGGTTAAAGTCGTACATTGAACTGGAGATAGAATGCAATAAATTGCTATGAAAAACGGTTTTCAAAAATTCCTGTGTGTTTGGGGTTCAGATGGAAACCTCAGCAATATAATTAGGGATAAAATATCTGCTGGTGAACAAAATTCAGATAGCATAAAGATTTATGATTTGCATAGAGATCAATTGTAGATTAAGGTTTGGTGTTGCAAGGAAAAAATTAAATTGGCAAAGCATTTTTGGAGGACATAGTGTGTCAGAGTTTGGTAAGCTATTTATGTGCCAATTTTGAAGGAAGTACAGAGTTCGAGTTAGGCGAACTATTTATGGGCCCATTTTGAAGGACTTAGTGTTCGAGTTAGGCCAGATATTACCGTGTCAATTTTGAAGGAAATAGTATTAGAGTTAGGCCAGATATTGCTGTGCCTATTTTAATACAATATGTTTGTAATCTTCTCCTTTGCGGTTGGAGTATATATCATTGTAGGCATTAATTACAGTGCCTTTTACTCAATGCAAAATTCGCATTAAATTCATTTTCGTTGTGATTGTATATTATTCAGCATTTTATAAATTTTCAAATTTGTACTTAAATCCTTTCTGATAGTTGTCCTCACTGTAATTAATGTCCATTGCACCATTGCGTTGAAGACCTTTAAAACAGTTTATGAATATTATATCTGAAATATTTCTGAAAGATTTAAAACCTAAGAAAAACTCACACAGAAAAACCTGGAAAATTATGATATATCATCCTATTGTTGTGAGAATAATGAATGCGTGAGAAGGTAGGAAGACAATGTTTTGAAAATAGACAGACAATACTTTGCCCCATAATTGTTATGAAATCAAAATCAGTCCACGGTATTTTACTTCGGTGGTTGCGTTCAGATACTCAACATGACTGTTTTATATGTATGTATAGATGTTCGTATTGTTTTGTTTTTTTTCTAAAGCAATTTACAAAATAAATATTAAATTAAAAAAAAGAAAAGAAAAAAAAATAACCCCAAAAAATTCAAGAACACGAAAGCCCAGATGTCAATATTCCGATCTGTGTTAATACTATCGTACAAAGCTTTATTTTACTAAATTGAGAACGTGCTCACTGGTGCGTTTAAGTTCACTAAATTATGAACGTGCTCATTTGTGCGTACAAGTTCCGCGCGATTTATTAACTTTCGCCGCAAAAGTTATATAGGGTCAGGAATTGTGCGGTATTATTTATATATCAGACTCGTAGCGTCATTATTGTACTGATACTAATGGGTGGGTGGGTGGGTGTATTTTCTCCTTTGGTACATTTACAAGGCAGTAACACACTTGAGTTATGAATTGGTTTGGAGTTAAATAGGCTTTAAATTGCCGTCAGGAGCTTCAAACATATATTTGCAAGGAATTATTCGTTATTTTAAGTCATTCGCGATGATTCATCGTTGAGTCATTAATCCGAGAAAAAGAGGCAAGCATTTCTTCTGGGGAATTGAACTAAATATGATAAGGCTTAATGTTATACTAATGCTACCAAATACAACATAAATAGCATTAGTAATATATAATTTCGTCTGCAAAATGCGCCAAATTTTGGTTCCAAGAACCCAGAGGATTTGAATTTAGAAAGCAACGAAATAGCTTTATTGATTTGACTCAATGTGTGATTTTACAGGTCCAGTATAATACAAAATTTATCAGTCTGCATTTTGACGTTTCGATTTTATCCCGGCTGTATAGTTTTGATGATAAACGGTTGATGAATCATTCTTACCTCTGACATAACCCCAAGATGATGTACGTAATAAAGCGCGCATCCAACATTTACAACTGAGGATTAAATATGATTAAAGGGAAAGAGAATAAAAAGCTTTTGCTAGATTTTAAAATTTTTCTCTCATTCTGGTTATCATTTTCATTGGGTCTCAACATTGTCATGATACAGTGCTCAGGCATATCATTGTCTTGATACAGTACTCAGGTACATCAGTGTCATGATACAATAATCAGGTACAACATTTTCATGATAGAGTGCTCAGATACAACATTAACATGATACAGTACTCAGGTACATCATTATCATGATACAATACTTAGGTACAACATTGTCATGGTACAGTACTCAGGTACAACATTGTCATGATAGTGTACTCATATACAACATTGTCATGATAGTGTACTCATATACAACATTGTCATGATACAGTACTCAGGTACAACATTGTCATGATGCAGTACTCAAGTACATCATTATCATGATGCAGTACTAAGGGTATCTCATTGGCATGATACATTACTCAGGTACATCATTATCATGATACAGTACTCAGGTACATCATTGTCATGGTACAGTACTCAGGTACACCATTGCCATGATATGTACTCAGGTACACCATTGTCATGATACATTATTCAGGTACATAATTGTCATGATACAGTCCTCAGGTACATCATTGTCATGATACAGTACTCAGGTACAACATTGTCATGATACGGTACTCATCATGCTCTCGAAAATAAGGACTACATTTGATTTTAATACATATAATTAAGTCGCATATAAAGACTGCATATGCAGACTGCATTTGATTAACTTACATATAATTAAGTCGATTATAAAGATTGTATTTTATATAAATACATCGAATTATGTCGATAATTAAGACTGCATTTGCTTTAAAAAAATCGAGCTTGCACTATAGAGTAAAGTAACCTCGAAATCACGGATTAATTGAAGTGACCTTTATGATCGAAGGGGGCCCCGAGTGGCCGAGTATTCTAAAGATCACTGCCATCTCACCTCTGTCTGCGTGGGTTCGAGCCTAGGATTCAGCCAATGTGGGTATGTAAGAAAGCTTGCCAGTAGCTTCTCGTGGGTCGGTGGTTCTTCCCGGGGTTTTCCCGGGTTCTTCCTCCACCATTAATACTGGCCGCCATGCATAGCCTATCGTGTGCTGAAATATGGCGTTAAACCCAACAACAACAACTTTATGATCGAAGTAGTACATAATATCAGATGTAAACATTTGCCGAGAGGTTAATATAAGGCGTGGAAATGTCTGTAAAATATATTTTCAAGAACGCGTTAAAGGGACTCTGAATGCATATATGCTTTAATGTCATTTTCTGTTTGATTCGAAATGTCGAGCAATTTTGAAATTTAGGTCAATAAGACTGAAAATATAATTTTAAGACAGACAAACCTCGACGTACATAGTGCTTTCTCGTCTAAAATTAGGGTTTGAATACGCTATTACGATCACGTGAAGAAAAAAAAAAACAGTAATCTAGATGATTCAGTATTAATTTATTTGATAATAAAAGATTCAGTAATGATGTCACAGATGGGATGAAATCGTCTTGTTACATAGTAATGTGATATCCTTTATGTGTGTGTGAGTATGTGTGATTTGGATTTTTAAAGTAGCTTTAAAAAAAACTCGGTCATATCGCTACGATGTCTGCAGTGTGACAGTTTATAGTGATGTTTAGCACTGGGGCATCATGCCTCAGACATGTAGCATGATGTCCCACCCAGTCACATTATCCTGGCACAAGGCCGACCAGTCCAAACACTAACCTCTTAATGCTGAGCGCCAAGCGAGGCAGTTGTTAGAACCATTTTTATAAGTCTTTGGTATGACCTGGCCGGGGAACCCACGACCTCCCGCATCTGAGGCGGACGCTCTAACCCAGTGCTGTCCAACCTTTTTGACACCATGGGCCACTGAAAAATGTTTTTCTTGAAGCTGAGGGCCGCAGCAGAAAACAGTCAAGCAACGACTATAAAGTTGCTCGAGCTCTGGCGGGCGATTTAGCAAGCTGACCGCGGCCCGCGGGTTGGACAGCAATGCTCTAACCACCAGGCCACCAGAGCGGTCGATATCCTTTATGAATAGCAGTTTTAATATACATTTTCAGAGCAGCGAATAAAGCAAGTAGTTTGTTGTTGAATGACATCATGGGGTCATCTCAGTTTGTTACCTGATGAAATTGTACGTGTTAACAAATCTCTCTCTCTCTCTCTCTCTCACACACACACATACTCTCTCTCTCTCTCTCTCTTGTAAAATACAATAAAAGAATGAGCCCTCTGTTTATTTATATGGTGCACAAAACACTCATATCAGATTCAAACACAATGCAGGTCTGATGTTAACAAGAGAAGCTTTAGAGAAGTTTTATTATGAATAAATAAGACAGATGGATGCACATACATTGATCCCAACCAATAGAAAGACAAAGTAAATCCCATATACCGCCAACGCATAGACAAAGTAAATCCCATATACAGCCAACACATAGACAGACAAAGTAAATCCCATATACAGCCAACACAAAGATAGACAAAGTAAATCCCATATCCCGCCAACACATAGATAGACGATGTAAATCCCATATACAGCCAACACATAGACAAAGTAAATCCCATATACCGCCAGCACATAGACAGACAAAATAAATCCCATATACAGCCAACACATAGAGAAGACAAAGTAAATTCCATGTACCGCCAACACATAGACAGACAAAATAAATCCCATATACTGCCAACAAGTATACAGACTAAGTATAGCCTATATATAGCCAACTCATAGAAAAAGAAAGTAAATCCCATATACAGCCAGCACATAGACAAAGTAAATCCCATATCCTGCCAACACATAGATAGACAATGTAAATAGATAGACAATGTAAATCCCATATACCACCAACACATAGACAAAGTAAATCCATTATACCGCCAACATATGGATAGACAAAGTAAATCCCATATACAGCTAACAGATAGACAGACAAAAGTAAATTCAATATACCGCCAACACATGGATAGACAAAGTAAATCCCATATACCGCCAACACAGACAGACAAAGTAAATTCCATATACATCCAAGATATAGGCAGACAAAGTAAATCCCATACACAGCTAACACACAGACAAATGAAATTCCATGTATCGCCAACACATAGACATACAAAGTAAATCTCATATACCGCCAAGACATAGACAGACAAAGTAAATCCCATATACCGCAAACACATATATAGACAAAGTAAATCCCATATACATACAACACATAGATAGACAAAGTAAATCCCATATACAGCCAACGCATAGATAGACAAAGTAAATCCCATTCACAACCAACACAAATAGACAAAGTAAATCCCATATACAGCCAACACATTAAGCAAACCCCATATACAGCCAACACATAGACAGACAAAGTAAATCCCATTTACCACCAACAAATATATAGACAAAGTAAGTCTCATATACCACCAAAACATAGACAGACTAGTAAATAACATATACCGCCAATAAGTATACAGACAACGTAAATCGCATATACCGCCAACACATATACAAAGTAAATCCCATACAGAGCCAACACACAGATAAAGTAAATTCCATATACCGCCAACACATAGATAGACAAAGTAAATCCTATATACTACCAACACATATATAGACAACGTAAATCCCATATACCGCCAATACATAGGCAAAATAAATTTCATATACCGCCAAGAGATAGACAAAGTAAATCCCATATACAGCCAACACATAGACAAAGTAAATCCCATATACCGCCAGCACATAGACAGACAATGTAAATCCCATATACCGCCAATACATAGACAAAATAAATTTCATATACCGCCAACAGATAGACAAAGTAAATCCCATATACAGCCAACATATAGACAAAGTAAATCCCATATACTGCCATCATATAGACAGACAAAGTAAATCCCATATACTGCCAATACATAGACAGACAAAGTAAATTTCATATACCGCCAACAGACAGACAATGTAAATCCCTTATACAGCCAACACATAGACAGACAATGTAAATCCCATATACCGCCAATACATAGACAAAGTAAATCCCATATAGAGCCAACACAAAGCCAAAGTAAATCCCATATACCGCCAGCACAGACAGACAAAATAAATCCCATATACAGCCAACACATAGAGAAGACAAAGTAAATTCAATGTACCGCCAACACATAGACAAAGTAAATCCCATATACTGCCAACAAGTATACAGACCAAGTAAATCCTATATATAGCCAACTCATAGAGAAAGAAAGTAAATCCGATATACAGCCAGCACATAGACAGACAAAGTAAATCCCATATCCTGCCAACACATAGATAGACAATGTAAATCCCATATACCACCAACACATAGACAAAGTAAATCCATTATACCGCCAACATGTGGATAGACAAAGTAAATCCCATATACAGCTAACAGATAGATAGACAAAGTAAATCCCATATACCGCCAACACACAGACAAAGTAAATCCCATATACATCCAAGATATAGATAGACAAAGTAAATCCCATACACAGCTAACACATAGACAGACAAAGGAAATTCCATGTATCGCCAACACATAGACATGCAAAGTAAATCTCATATACCGCTAACACATAGACAGACCAAGTAAATCCTATATATATCCAACGCATAGAGAAATAAAGTAAATCCCCTCTACTGCCAAACCATAGGTAGACAAAGTAAATCCCATATACCGCCAACACATAGACAAAGTAAATCCATTATACCGCCAACACATGGATAGACAAAGTAAATCCCATATACCACCAACACATAGTCAAAGTAAATCCCATATACCGACAACACATAGACAAAGTAAATCCATTATACCGCCAATACATGGATAGACAAAAGTAAATCCCATATACCGCCAACACATAGACAGAGAAAATAATTTCCATGCACCGCCAACACATAGACATACAAAGTAAATCCCATATGCCGCCAACACATAGACAAAGTAAATCCATTATACCGCCAACACATGGATAGACAAAGTAAATCCCATATAACGCCAACACATAGTGAAAGTAAATCCCATATACCGCCAACACATAGACAATGTAAATCCCATATACCGCCAACACATAGTCAAAGTAAATCCATTATGCCGCCAACACATGGATAGACAAAGTAAATCCATTATGCCGCCAACACATGGAGAGACAAAGTAAATCCCATATAGCGCGAGCACAGACAGAGAAAATAATTTCCATGTACCGCCAACACATAGACATACAAAGTAAATCCCATATGCCGCCAACACATAGACAAAGTGAATCCCATATACCGCCAACACATAGTCAAAGTAAATCCCAAATATGGTGAACATAATGTCATGCTATTATAAACAGAACAGTTGTGAACAGTTTGTAACTCTTGGCTCGTTTCTCAAAGATAAAGAAACAAATCAAGGCGTAAACGAAATATATATATTGTAAGAACCAAATATGGCTGACTAGAATTAAATTGAAATAATAATAAGAAAGAAAATTAATAAATTGCAGGTTCAGCTTGATTCAGCAAATTTGAAATTGTGTCAGTATATCTGAGGTAGCACAATAGGTGCTTGACTGTAGTACGGTAGGAGTATATGGGCATTTCACAATAGGTGCTTGACTGGAGTACCGT
The DNA here is from genome assembly GCA_028554795.2 of Sinohyriopsis cumingii. Lineage (NCBI taxonomy): Eukaryota > Metazoa > Mollusca > Bivalvia > Unionida > Unionidae > Sinohyriopsis > Sinohyriopsis cumingii. The sequence continues at coordinate 97,465,509 of CM068832.1, forward strand.
AGGAGTATATGGGCATTTCACAATAGGTGCTTGACTGGAGTACCGTAGGAGTATATGGGCATTTCACAATACCTTCCATCCAGACAGAATGTTTGACTATTAGTTCTCAGATGAACCAGTCGCGTAAAGTGACATCAAACATAACAGAGAGGGAAAGACCAAGTGCCGCTAAATCTTATATTTCAAGTTTTGAGAAACCCACACACAGTAAGAAGGACACGGAATTATGTCAATATTCATGACATGGTTATGAATGTGTCCTTGTTCGGAGAAATCTAAATTATCACTACTCCTGTTTAATTAGACACTTTCCTTTGCCTGCCTGGTCACTTTAATGAAACCGGATGATTTGTATTGTGATTCAGATAGTCTTAACAGTGATCACAGAGGTAATCCATTTTTAAGGGACGATCACTATGACTACAGCACGTGAATTTCAAAAGAGTTTGTTGTCAGCCCCAAAGTGTTGAACTCACAGCGTAAAGACATTGAACAAAAGGATGCAAGAAATTGAATAATATAAACTTTTGAACCGTGATCTTGTTCCCAGTTACAGCACCAATTTCACGACTTTTAGTGTTTTTCAGAACCGTTCACTTTTATTACTATAGGGAATTACTTACCTCCGACACTGAAAAGCATGACAACGTACATAATTATGTACCTCCAAAGCAGAAGATTTTACTTAGTTTATCTTTCATTAAATACATAGATTGGTCTTAACAAATAATGAAGAAAAAAAAAAAAAACCCAGTAAAAGAGCCAAGTGTTTGAAACTGTTTTGTTACCTTTTAATATACATACGTGTCGACCAAGTTGGTTGAATTAGGGATTACCTCCAAATTGGGTAGGGCAGCACTTACTTAACAGCACCAATAAACGAGAGAAGAGACATTTCACAATGTAAATCATCTAAAAGAACACCACCAGCCAGAAAACAATTTCAATTTCACACTTTCAAACTCTGATCTCAAGATTTGTTTAATATCAGGTACATGTGGTTGCATTTTCAATTTTGTCTAATAATAATGCTGCAGAGATTCAAATCCATAATTAAATCGGAGGATAACATTTACAAACATTTTACAACATATAGGTAGACTATCTACTGCACATTGTCTATTTGGACCATGCCACGGCTTGTGTTTTTTTTTTATCTTTCTCCCCGGTTCATTCATATTATTCATCTTTAAAAATGCCTGATGTTATGTATATTTAATTTAATTGTTTGTTAGTTAGGTTTTAATTATATATTTTTATTTCATTACATGCTGTTTTATTGTAACATTAGATGTTGGACTTGACTTTGTCCAAAACTGAGTTCATTTATGTTTGAACCAAATTGAATTTTTTATTGCGTAAACAACATACACATAGCTAAATTATTTTCTGTGTGTATAGGTTTAAAGTCAGTATTATTATTAATAGAAGTACATGTGTTTATTTGGGTCTAGGTCGTGGTTTTGGAATCTCCTAAGTGTATTTTATATTATCCAGGTTATGGTTTTTATTTGTAAGCATTAAGATCATTCTCGAAGTTTTTTTAGCATTAGGTATTGATTTTTTTTTTTTTTTTTTGTTTTATGTAAAATGCTAATTGTGACACGACGTGAAGTAGGGAACTATATAATCTTGTAACGGAGAGGATTATATTCAGCTGTTCTACCTAGCACTTTTAAATTGTATTATATGTTGTGTCCGGTATTTCATTTTTGTGATGGAAACTTTATTTCTTCAAATTGTTGAATTCAAGTGATTGTTTTCTCTGGATAAAGACATTGACTGGAATTTATAGTGAATTCAAACCTGAAATTATATTATTGTGATTGAACAAAAGACTGTTGACACATCAACACTGTACAAGTTACCACAGATACATCGTCCCGTCAGTTAGTGGATTTATTCTATACTTGTACTGAGCTTTTTTTCGGGACTTAAATTATTATGACTTGTGTCTGTAACTCTTGGATTATTTTGGTATTTAAATCGCAATTCCGTAAGTTCTTTTTTCTCATTTTCACTTTGTATTCCAGGGAAATAAATAATTTGTTGAATTTGGTAAAAACTGTTGCCATTCACTCCTTTCTGGTACTTATTTTAAGAGCATAGACTGGTAACATTAAATTCATTTTCAGGGAACATTACAAAATTGAAAAACAATGTGCAGTAGAAAGGGGATATGTTAAACCACGTAAGTGCTTTATTCCGAGTAGTGGGAAAGAATTTGTTTGATACGGCGCTAGAATATTCGCTTCGGCCTGACGATTCAGACTCGTTCTTTCCGCACCAAGGGTACAAACTACATATGTAGTTTTGTATATTTTGCACTGAAAATCTTTTTATTCTTTTCAGATTGTGATATGACTATGCAAGATGATAACACACAGAGGTTTCAACTACTCGGGCACTTATATCCTTAGCACAGAGCTTATTTGTGTTTTAAAGTTTATTATCGTGTGTGTACTTGTGCGTACGTGCGTATATATGTGAACAATCGAACGATATTGATGATTTTTGCAATACCAAATTGTTTACACAGATCAGTTTGCCATAATGTAATTATCAAAAGCATATTATCAAGGACACTAGGAAATAAACCTTTCTTTGTCACTAACAATTTGTTACTAGTAATAGCAAGTAGCACACTAACAAGAAGTTTATAACCTAACACGTTTCATGATCGTACATACAACAGTGTCAAAGAAACAGTAAAAATGCTCTTTTTTAAAAAAAAAAAAAAAACGGTAAATCTTTCAGTTTTTGCTAACATTAAACACCTTACCGGCAAAAGAGCGTTTTATATAGGCAATCGCGAAATATTTCCAGGGGAAATCTATGACTTGCGCGTAAAAAGTAGGTCAACGTGATCTGACTTTGCTGATGTTGAGAAATATACCGCAAGATGACATACACATATATACCCACGCACACATGTTAAAACCAGCATACAGACAAATGCCTCTACTTGACCCAGATCCCAGATTACAAACTGCAGAACCCAAACTCCATGCGCCACTATAAACTCCAATCAAACATTCCACTCTGTATTTTACTCTATGCCGTAATGCAAGCTATGATATATTACACGTCACAAATTAAAGAATTTTTCCTTCCAACTTTTTAACGCAATACAATTAATCTTCTTGACACGGTACTTCATCAGAGTATATTACAAGCACAAATCTTCAATTTGGATGTAAAGAGTCTACTTAAAATCCTGGAGAGTATTTAGTAAGTTTTGAAATAGGATCCAATCTTGAGCTTGAACATTGTTATGATACTTCATTAACTTACCATCTATCATTATTCTAAGAAATGCTAGAAAATGTAGATCAATATGCTGATAAATTTATTGTAAAGACTCTATGGTCTTATAAAGGAAGCAGAAAAGATCGAAACATAACAAGATTGGTACAATTCAGCAAATACGTGTACAATTCAGCCAATACGTGTACAATTCAGCAAATAAGTGTACAATTCAGCCAATACGTGTACAATTCAGCCAATACGTGTACAATTCAGCCAATACGTGTACAATTCAGCCAATACGTGTACAATTCAGCAAATACGTGTACAATTCAGCCAATAAGTGTACAATTCAGCCAATAAGTGTACAATTCAGCAAATAAGTGTACAATTCAGCCAATACGTGTACAATTCAGTAAATACGTGTACAATTCAGCAAATAAGTGTACAATTCAGCAAATACGTGTACAATTCAGCAAATAAGTGTACAATTCAGCAAAAAAGTGTACAATTCAGCAAATAAGTGTACAATTCAGCCAATACGTGTACAATTCAGCAAATAAGTGTACAATTCAGCAAATAAGTGTACAATTCAGCCAATACGTGTACAATTCAGTAAATACGTGTACAATTCAGCAAATAAGTGTACAATTCAGCAAAAAAGTGTACAATTCAGCCAATACGTGTACAATTCAGTAAATACGTGTACAATTCAGCAAATAAGTGTACAATTCAGCAAATAAGTGTACAATTCAGCAAATAAGTGTACAATTCAGCCAATACGTGTACAATTCAGCCAATACGTGTACAATTCAGCCAATACGTGTACAATTCAGCAAATAAGTGTACAATTCAGCCAATACGTGTACAATTCAGCAAATAAGTGTACAATTCAGCCAATACGTGTACAATTCAGCCAATACGTGTACAATTCAGCCAATAAGTGTACAATTCAGCCAATACGTGTACAATTCAGCAAATACGTGTACAATTCAGCAAATAAGTGTACAATTCAGCAAATACGTGTACAATTCAGCCAATACGTGTACAATTCAGCAAATAAGTGTACAATTCAGCAAATAAGTGTACAATTCAGCAAATAAGTATACAATTCAGCCAATACGTGTACAATTCAGCAAATACGTGTACAATTCAGTAAATACGTGTACAATTCAGCAAATAAGTGTACAATTCAGCAAATACGTGTACAATTCAGCAAAAAAGTGTACAATTCAGCAAATAAGTGTACAATTCAGCCAATACGTGTACAATTCAGCAAATAATTTATTTCCGTAGAATACGAAGTAAAAAAGTTTGAAAAACAATTCACAGTATTGTGAATTAAATCCTAAAAGGTCCTAAAAGTTATTTCACAAGGACAAATGTATGAAGTTCCAACTGAATTCCTGTGGTATTTAAAAAATCCGATATTGGATTTGTTAATGTGCCCTTAGTATCGAATATGCTAATGTGCCAATGGACTGGATTATGATGATGTGCTTACAATCTTTTGATGTATCAAAAAAATATAATCAAAATTGGCATTGTCTGGAGTTATTGTAATTCAAAATTAATGCTTCCATCCAAGAATATTAATGAGCAATTTGTAATTCCAGTGAACACTAATTTGAATGAAAACATATATCCAAAATCTAAAGCTAACTAAAACAATAAGAACAATTTTCTGCTTCAGATGACAAAGCAAGACTGAGCGAGTTATAGGTAAACAAAATTATATACCCCTCCGCTTGACCATTTTCTGATAAATACTCTGTCACTTAATGGAAACTTCCATCTTAGAAGTTTCTAGGGTCAGAATCAAGACTATAAACTTGTTTACCATAAATAATAATCAGATATTTAATCCATCATTATATAAGAATATCTCTCTATGCATTCTGTTGTTTACAAAATAAATATCTCTGGTCAGGGACACCATGAATTTGAATTTGGCAAGATCAAGTAGATACAGATATACAAAGCATACAATCATTAAGAAAAATGTTATTTGTATTTAATTATTTTGTGTGCCTGACCTTTGTCCGTGACTGAGGTTACATTAATTATGGCGCTTTTGACTTCTAGCGTTTTAAAAAAAAAGTTGTTTACTGATATTTGAGTTCAAGGTCAATCAAACAAATTTCTGAAAGCGAACTTCTGACCCACATCCTGGTCGTTTTATTGTCTTACTTTTATATATGTGGTTGAGACAAACAAAATCATTTCATTTCTTCTTGATGTTCAGTATATATAATTTTTTTTATTGTTGTTTTCAGATATAATTTGAAATTTATTTTATCTATGTGAGTATGAGTGTGTATATGTTAACGGAGTAAGAGGCACTCAGTTTGGAGAATGCATTGTTTACCTTACCGTGGTGGTCAGAGTGATGCACATTGACATGATGGCAATACAACTCTTGAAATATTTAAAAGCTTTTGGATAGAGAATCGAGATAATGTAAAGCGAAACACATTTGTATATTCTGCATTTGTTTTCAGATGTATCTGCAGATACAACTTTGATCTGCATATATATTTACTTATTGTCAAAATCTGCATACTCTGATCCGCATAGACATTTACTTATTGTCAAAATCTGCATACTCTGATCCGCATAGACATTCATTTATTGTCAAAATCTGCATGCTCTCGTCTGCATAGACATTCATTTATTGTCAAAATATGCAAAAGGGGAAAAAATTTAATGTCTATATTCGTCCAGATACCTTCAAGATTTTGATTTCCTTTTGTCCACAGCAACACATCTTCTTCCTACCGTAGTTAACAAAAACTTGAAAACTTTACCAAAATATGTTTCAGTAGTTTATGTTGTTGTTAGAGATATTCATTTCCAAGGAAGTTAAACTGCGATCACCTTTGTTTGTAGAGCTGCTGTTAAAATGCAGCTACGTGTAACGTGTTAGTTGCAGATATTAGATAATCCAAGAATTTAGGCAAAACTATTTTAACTATCTTTGCGAAACTCAGACTTCCAAAGATGAGGCCTGAAAAAGAGCGAAATCTAAGGTCTAAGAAGGATTTTGACACCATGTTGCAAACCATTTCTAGATAAATGTACTTCTACTGGAACGTTAAAATACATACAATTCATGTGATTTGGGTATCAGTCAGACATACCATGAAAACAAATCAAGCATTAAAGTAGAGATGATTAAGGTTATGAGGAGCCCATATATATATATATATATATATATATATATATATATATATATATATATATATATATATATATATATATATATATATATATATATATATATATATTCAGACATATACATACGTACAAGTACTGTTACGATTCGTTGGTTTTAAACAAAGTAACAGAAAAAGGAAAACCAACAAGTTTCGTTAAATTCAACAGATGATTTATTTCCCTAAGTTACAAAGTAAACATTTAAGTGGAACTATCAGTATTTTGATTTAAATACCAACTAATCCTAAAAGTTCTATCACAAATCCAAGAGTGTTCCAAATGAATTACAGTGGTGTTCCGAATGAACTCAAATCTAGAATGTGTTGACGTACAATAGTCTTAAAAGTGCCGATGTACCAATTGTCTTTGAATGAATTCACAATAATACCCAAGTAATGTTTAAGTCCAGTGTCAATGAGTACTTTGTAATTCCAATGTAAAATTTAAATAAATAATTCCTCTCAAATATTATATCTAAACATATCTGAGAATGATTCCACTACATACCGATCATAACAAAAGAATAAAATAATCTGGTTAATTTGAACCTTATATAAAAAGTCTAAGACGCTGTAAGATGAGAAGGATGAAGGTCATTTTCAAATAAAATTCGTAATCAAAGTTGCCTCTGGAACCTTCTACATACATACATACATACATACATACATACATACATACATCCACGCACGCACGCACGCACGCACGCATCTCTCACCCCTACCCCCATCCCCCACCCTCCACCCCCACCTCCACCCCCATACATACATACATACATACATACATACATACATACATACATACATACATACATACATACATACATGCATGCATGCATGCATACATACATACATACATACAGGGGGCCCCGAGTGGCCAAGAGGCCGAGTGGTCTAAAGCGCTCTCCGTTATGGATCACTGCCATCTCACCTCTGTGTGGATTCGAGTCTCGGATTCGGCTAATGTTGGTATGTGAGAAAGCTTGCCAGTAGCTTCTCGTGGGTCGGTGGTTCTTTCCTGGGTTTTCCCGGGTTCTTCCTCCACCATTAATAATGGCCTTCATGTATGGCCTATCGTGTGCTGAAAAATGGCGTTAAACCCTACAGCATACATACATACATACATACATACATACCCTAAAATCATGCCATGTTTAAATATCTGCAGCCTTTAACGAGTTTTATAATAGTGGCAATAAATGACGTCGAAAGCACTCGCTCAGTTTTATATCTGCGCCATCTGCATAATACGAAACTGTTATGAACGAAGTTTGCTGTGTGTGGCATGCATTAAATACATGCGATAAAACTAAAGTGATAATAATAATCATATTATATTTTTCAGCTTTCGTAAAGTCATGATTACATATTGTTTAAAGGTTTCTCATGAATACTGTGTATGTATTCCTTGTTTCGTTTACAGTGTAGTGTGTATGTATTCCCCGTTACGTGTACAGTGTAGTGTGTATGTATTCTTTGTTTCGTGTACAGTGTAGTGTGTACGTATTCCTTGTTTCGTGTACAGTGTAGTGTGTATGTATTCCTTATTTCGTGTACAGTGTAGTGTGTATGTATTCCCTGTTTCGAATACAGTGTGTATCTATTCCTTGTTTCGTGCACAGTGTGTATGTATTCCTTAATATACTTTCTAATGTGTATGTATTACTTGCCTAATGTACAATGTCCATATATTCTTTGTGTAATTAACAATATGTATGTATTCCTTGTGTAATGTATAGTGTGTACGAATTCCTTGTTCAGTGTATGATGCGGTTGTACTCTTTGTTTCGTTTCAAGTGTGTATGCATTCCTTGTTTAATGTACAGAGTGTATATATTGCTGGTGTAATGTATAGAGTGTATGTATTCCTTGTTTAATGTATAGAGTGTATGTATTCCTGGTTTAATGTATAGAGTGTATGTATTCCTGGTTTAATGTATAGAGTGTATGTATTCCTGGTTTAATGTATAGAGTGTATGTATTCCTGGTGTAATGTATATAGTGTATGTCTTCCTGGTTTAATGTATATAGTGTACGTATTCCTTGTTTAATGTATAGAGTGTATGTATTCCTTGTTTAATGTATAGAGTGTATGTATTCCTGGTGTAATGTACAGTGTGTATGTAATCCTTGTTTAATGTATAGAGTGTATGTATTCCTTGTTTAATGTACAGAATGTATATATTCCTTGTTTAATATATAGAGTGTATATATTCCTTGTTTAATGTATAGAGTGTATGTATTCCTGGTGTAATTTATAGAGTGTATGTTTTCCTTGATTAATGGTCAGTTTGTATGTGTTCCTTTTTAAATTACAGCAAGACCGTATTATGCAGAACATTACATACAAGCAAGGCTTTACATAAGTTCCAGCATTACAGAAAGAAGAAAATTATAACAGTTAAATAATCTCTCTCTCTCTCTCTCTCTCTCTCTCTCTCACACACACACACACACACACACACGTAGTGTTTGTTCCACGAAGAAATTAAATTTAATGAAGATGAAAATCACAACGAACCAATCTTTCAAAAATCAAAATACAGAACAAGGGGCAGCATGCAACATTAAAAATAAGAAAGTTTAACTTAACCAATTTGAGGTTCAGAGGACCTACCAACTGTTCAGCACAACAAAGACGAGCACTGACTGGCTCCTTTCATAAATTACACCGACTTAGCAAAGATAAGACAAAAAAACCCAGAACAGAATGAAAGAAAGAAGGCAGAAATGCAACTGAATAAACATGAAATATAAACTGTCAGCAGATTTTATTAATGATTTCGCAAAAATAGGACAGTGAGTACAGAGAAGAGGAAAGTAGACAATCTTACCTACATTGCCTTCATTAGCAAGAGAGGAAATTAGATAACCTTACCTACATTGCCTTCATTAAGATGAGAAGAAAGTAGATAACCGTACATACATTGCCTTCATTAACAAGAGAGGAAAGTAGATAACCTTGCTTACTTCGTCTTCATTAACAAGGGGTGAAAGGGTGCATTTTTACCCACGATCTCGATAAATTTAAAGCTGAATTGCCAACTGAAAATGTCTACATCTATTAGCAATATACTGGAGCTTTTATACAAAAGAAGCATCCTTCATCTAATCAGTGAAAAACAGATGTAACATTGTTCCGTGGCGTGTTGCTCAAATGGTGCGTACCATTAGATTGATTTGGGTCGCTATCTGTCAAGCTTACGCATGGACATTAATCATTCACATGTTTAACCCACTTGTATAAAGGACTCACGGTACTAATTCAGTTCCCTTAGTAAAACCTATGGAAACACCATACTATTAAAAATTCAATAACTTAAAATTGAAATGAAGCAAGGATATGAGCCGCGGTATTTTCTGGACCAGCATGTGTTTGAAACATATGCTTTCAATTCCGCACCGAAGAGTTAGGTGCTAATTTTAGTAATGAGTGTTCCAAACTCAAGGCTGTTAAAGGACTAAAATTCCATCAATAAGACAATGTTTCTATTTAGTTTTACTTACAACTAGGATATGCTCTCAAAAGATTCTTTTTCCTAAAACATAACTTACATTATTAACCAGTCCTGGCCAGCCAAACCCATACATAGTCTATTTTATGTTCACCCATTTCCAGGCTGGTTCCCATTTTTCCATGTGACTAGTATCGTGTGTCCTAAACTTACATTAACCCACACGCCAATGTCTAAAGCAGTCAGACTTTGTCTTAGAACCGGAAACAACGTCCAAAGCTTTCTGGAATAGTAGAAGAACAAGAAGCAGTGTTAGATATTTTC